>CM067845.1:580276306-581526306 GCA_034509565.1 Triticum monococcum
ATAAGGCGCCGGCTCGAGCATTCTGTCTAGTACTGGATTGGCCAAGCCTTCGGGAAGGGGGGCCGAACATCTGATCATCTTCGCCTTTGCTATCCAGTCCTGGTTAAAGAGTGACTTTTCAGAATGATGTCATGATAAATAAAAGGACAGCGTGTTCGGCCATGGGATTACTTACTTGGGTATCAGGGCGGTTATAACTCAGACCCGCATCCTCGGTGGTGTCTGGACACTTTATTTGGGGTCCGAAGAACAATTTGTACATCTCTTCAAGCGTCACACCGAGGAAGTGCTGAATAGTTCGCGGTCCTTCCGGGTTGAATTCCCACATACGGAGGGGTCGGTGTTTGCAAGGCTGGACTCGACGAACTAGCATGACTTGCATTACCATGACCAGGCTGACATCTCTCTCAAGGAGATCTCGGATGCGACTCTGCAATATCGGCACATCATTTAATGGACCCCAGTTAGCCCCTTGCTGTTCCATGACATCAGTTGTGGTGGGGGGCCCGAGTGAAAGGCAGGGGCGGCTACCCACTTGGCACTTCGAGGAGCTGTGATATAAAACCACTCCCGCTGCCACAAACTGGACACCTCTGGGAAGGAACCCTCTGGCCATGGAGCATCAGCGCTTTTGCTTATTACGGCACCTCCGCACTCTGCGTGCCGCCCCTCGATCATCTTCGGCTTCACATTGAAGGTCTTGAGCCACAAGCCGAAGTGTGGGGTAATGCGGAGGAAGGCCTCACATACGACCATGAACGACGAGATGTGAAGGAGGGGATCCGGGGCCAGATCATGGAAACCCAGCCCATAATAGAACATGAGCCCCCTAACAAAGGGATCCAGAGTGAGGCCTAGCCCTCGGAGGAAGTGAGAGATGAACACAACACTCTCATTGGGTTCGGGAGTGGGGATGACCTGCCCTCGGGCGGGCAGCCTGTGCGAGATTTTGGCGGTCAGATACTTGGCCTCTCTCAGCTTCTTGATGTCCTCCTTTGTGACAGAGGAAGGCATCCACCGACCTTGGAGGTTCGATCCGGACATGGTTGAAGGTCCGAAGCTCCTGACCTGAGCCTTGGGTGTTGGAACTCGAGGCGGGGGAAGGATTCGATTGAGCACGAGAGGAAAAAAGGACATGCCTTGGCCTCTTTATAAAGAGGATGAATATCAAGCGTCCTCCTCGCGGCCATTTTGGACTTGCCAAAAATCGAGGAGTCATACCAACGGGCACGAGTGGGTTACCCACGTCCGTATTGATGAGAATCCCGTAATAAGGGGGACACTATCTCTGCTTCGACAAGACGTGTCAAGAAAACCGCCTCGCAATATGTGCATTGCTGATTGGGAAAAACGGTTCGGATAATGACCGGGCCATGACATGATGTCGTGTTGTCAAAACGTGTCAGCGGATTAGATTTGTGGAAATATTATTCTCTCTACGGTGGTACGTGGAAATTGTTTTGCCGAGACGGACACTATCCTTGGGTCCAAAATCTTCTATGGAGTATTCGGAGGAGGAACCCGCCTTGCAATGCCGAAGACAAAACTGCGCGCCGGACTCATCGTCATTGAAAGCCTGGTTCAGGGGCTACTGAGGGAGTCCTGGATTAGGGGGTCTCCGGACAGCCGGACTATATCCTTTGGCCGGACTGTTGGACTATGAAGATACAAGATTGAAGACTTCGTCTAGTGTCCGGATGGGACTCTCCTTAGCGTGGAAGGCAAGCTTGGCAATACGGATATGTAGATCTCCTACCTTGTAACCGACTCTGTGTAACCCTAGCCCCTTCCGGTGTCTATATAAACCGGAGGGTTTAGTCCATAGGACAACATACAATCATACCATAGGCTAGCTTCTAGGGTTTAGCCTCTACGATCTCGTGGTAGATCAACTCTTGTAATACTCATATCATCAAGAACAATCAAGCAGGACGTAGGGTATTACCTCCATCAAGAGGGCCCGAACCGGGGTAAACATCGTGTCCCCTGCCTCCTGTTACCATCCGCCTTAGACACACAGTTCGGGACCCTCTACCCGAGATCCGCCGGTTTTGACACCGACAGTGAGGCTTAGAGCAAAGTCTCTGCAGTTTGGCGCCGACAACAGTGATGTCTTCAGGTGTTGCTTACCTCTTGGGGACACCATTGTGGGTTTGCCTCCGTGCCAGGGTTCCAGATGGAAACCCTAGCCCGTCATTTCGGGCTTGGTGGCGGCAACAGGTTTACCCACTTGGGGGCATCGTCGAGGAACTCAGGTACCATCTAGCGGCAACGCATGGGATCTTTGGACTTGCTTTATTCCGGTATCTTTGGACTTGCTTTATTCCCGGCGTAATTAAAGCTTCTTCGACTAGGGTGGAGTGGATTCATTGGTCTGCTATCTTTGACACGTGTCCTCGCAGTCATCATCCTATCCGCTGGCAGGATCGGAGCTCCACGACCCAGAGCGGCCCTCTCCGGCAATGGCTTGGTGTGTTCAGTGCATCGAGGTCTGATGGTTTCCCAATGCAGCATGGTTCGATTCCTATTCGGTAGTCTAGGTATCTTCTTGTTATGTGTGGTGACTCCTGTTTTCATGCCCGATGTAGGGCTCATGGCACTCGCTGTCTGCTCAGTTGTTGTTTTTATCTTCTGACTTGCTTGTATGGGGATTTCTCCACTACCTTGTATCTATTCTGCCATATGGGCTATATATATAAAGCTGGGCAAAAACCTATTTTAAGATTATGTCTTTCTGTATTGAAAACCGGTGAAAACATCTACTTTCATCTCTTATCCGTAGGATCAGCGAAAACTTTTCTCAAATGACATCAGCAGTGCAATTCTCAGATTCAATAAAGATAAAAGGAAATAAAAATAATAGACTGTGCAAACCACCAACCTGATGCCACACACACCAGAACTATGTGCAGCTGGGGTCATGCCTGTCTAATGCAGACATGCTATGTTCATATACTGATGTGATGTGTCAAACTGCTGATGGATGTCCAGTTTCTTCTTTGAGCGAAAGATTACCAGATCTTGTCCAACACTAACAATGATTGCTAACAGATTGTGCATGACAAGCTAATTTTCCCAGATTTTCCCCGACACTTAAGCATAGCTCTTCTACATGCGCTGTCGAATAAAATGCCAGAGAAAAACAATCCCAGAGTTTGCACTGCACTTTCAGAAACTAAAACATTGCAGTACATGATAAGCTAAGAATTCCATGTTTTGTCCGTTTCAGGAAACTAAATATAGCTCTTCTGCATACCAAATTATGTAATATGCTTCCTGTGAATGCCCTTACCAAGTTCAAGTTCTGCTCGCGAGAAACAAGATTCTAGTGTAACCAGATAATATGCAACAAGTAATATTTGTTTTCAATGTTAACACTTTGAATCTATCGTGAAAGCAATAATTAGTCTCTCATCCTGTTATTTTTTGCAAAGCACCGAACTAAAAGATTGTGACAATGTGGTTGCACATTACATGGTAAGCTCATATTCCCAGGTTTTACCAACCAAAGTAAGACGCAAGTAACGCCCCTTGAACTTACTCCACAAACTCCTCCAAGTGAGGACCTGCCCCTGCCCCTGCCCCTTCCCTATACTGGTCGAGGCAGGAGCTTGCGAATGCCAAGCCGGGACAAGAACCTGCTATTCCCCTGGTTCTGCGGACTTCTGAATCCTATTATACCAATTACCAAGATAGAGATAACAAAAATATAATGTATATTTCAGTGTGAAAACTTATGTCAAGATCTCATGCAGCGTACAGAGATGTTTCTTCAGTGAGGCCTTCTCCAATGTACATAACAAATATAGTTCGTACTAAGCAGTGTGTGAGTATAGGGCACACGCCTTTCTTTATGTATATGCAAGTCCATTTTTTGTTTTTGCAAGAGACTTTAACTACGGTAAAGCAGTGTCACTTGTCTAAAAGCCAATAACTCTAGACTTTTTTCAGACTACTGTTTTTGCAAGACTGCAATGGGGGTGGACTTGTAATCACAGTAAAGCACCGGTCACTTGTCTGAGACAATAACCCTAGACTTTGCACATTGAAATGTCCATCTAAAAGAGAGACATGCCTGACAATCTGCCATGTGCTACTTGGATTTTCCCTTCAAGGATAAGGCATTATATCAAAATTGAACAAACATGATCAACCACGTTTTAGCAATTCACGAAAACGATAAATAGGTGCATGCTCTTTCATTTTCCAGCTAACATACATATGCTAGACAGTAGCAGCAAAGGATCATTAGTTCATTACACATAAAGACATTAGAATGTTTGGAACGAAAGATATGATGACATAAGCAGAGCATCTATCCCTCGATATTCTCTTGAAAGGGCATCAAACCTTCCGACAGCATTTGCATAATGACCTATCAAAGGGATCAGCTATCCACATATCATGCATGTGCTTCCTATAATAAAAACGGCAATTACCAAAATCTCTTTCAAAATCAAATCGCGCGTCTCTAGAAGCTCTGTTATCCAGTTGTAGCCGCATGTGCTGATTAGCCACCCACTTCTGATTGCAGCTATTACCATAGACTCCAAATTTCATTACCTCGAGTACCTTTGCATTCAGAACAAAGAACTTGGCAAAGTTAACATCTGGTGTCTTGCCTTCATAGGTGTTCAGTACTATTTCTCTGAGATGGAGTTCAAGGCATTCGATACGATCGAGTGTGCCATATTGCCCCACATTTTTCACGTCCTTCCTAAGACGTGACTGCAAAAGAACAAATAAAGCATAGTTGCCACTTAGGTCGCATTAAAAGGGTAGTTTTTCTTTTGCAGGCAATAAGAGGCAGTCTGGATCATTTGTAGTAATGTAGGAACAGAGAAATCATGAACAATATAGTCCCCAAACATGCTACTTTTTACTTCAATTCAGACATGTTTGACAACTAGATTTTTCATCATAACAATTGTGGATAATTGTATTTATAGCAGAAGTTAATGTTAACAGAAGTGTACTAGAGTAATATTATTTCTTCCATATGTCCAAACTAGGCATCGAGAGAGATATGGCTATATAATAGAAGTTATAACAACAAAAGTTTTCTGGAGTAGTTAGCATTTAGCTAGCAAAGAAGACTTCACCTGGATGTATAGCCTCTCCACACAGGGAAAACATCTAAGGAATCCAACAACTACTTCCGGATTGGGGCCAATAGATTCTAGAACTAAGGCCTTCACTGTGCACACCGACGCAGCCAAGCTGATGGGGATCATTTCCTGGAGAAAAGCAACTAGAAATATCAGGCTGCAATGCAGAGAGGGATGTCCAAATGCAAGTCTGAAGAAAATGAAGACGTGTTCCACCTTAACAATTATGGTTCCCAGGCCCATCACAAGTTCGTAGAAACGGCAAGACGGATAGCCCAACACCGTCAGTTTCGGTGCGGTGATCACCCTGATTGTCCTTGGGCCATTACAGCCAAATGAGATCAATCTTTCAAGGCATGGTGCATCCTCAATGACAAGTTCCGGCAGTTCGTCATAGTGACCAACGGAGACACCAATACTTCGGAGAGTCGACGAGACGATCCGGACGGTGCTGAGCCCACGGATGCCCTTAAGCTCAAGGCTCTCAAGCACGGCGCAGGCGGCTAGCAGGCGGAGGAGGGCCGCCTCCGAGACGGCGACGCCCGAGAGGTTGAGCTGCTTCAGCCGAGGGAAGGCAGGCACGGGGGCGGCATCAATCACGGATAAATTGCAGCGGCCGATGCTGGCAACGCGCAGCGTGGGCGCGAAGTGGAGCACGGAAGGAGGCAGCGCGCGCTTGCTGTTGCCCCGGTAGAACTCGATCTCCTCGAGGCCACCGAGGGCGGGGGACCGGAACCAGCCGTCGAACCTGGCGTAATGCTGGCCGCCGAGAAAGATGCTAGAGATGCAGAGGCGGCGGGCGGGGCCGGGGTGCGCGGCGAGGATCTCGGAGACGGCGGCGATGCGCTCGCTCTCCTGCGAGGAGAGGGCGTCGTCGACGGCGAGGTTGAGGGGCGCGGAGCGCCAGAGGTGGCGCCACCGGGAGGAGAGGATGGCTGTCCGCGCGCCGTCCTTGGTGCTGGGGAGCAGGGAGATGATGGTGCCGAGGATCTCGTCGGGGAGACGGCTGATGAGGTCGAGGCTCGCATCGTCTCCGCCGCCGGCACCCTCCCTGCTCGCGGGAGGATCCCGCGGTGCTGGCACATCCCGCCTCCGCTTCTTGGATGCGGCAACCGCGGCCGCATCATCCATGGCCGGTGGCCGCCGCCGTCGCCAAAAGAAAAGCAAAGGAAGAGTACTAGTGATTGCAGTGCTACCCTCCCCAACTACACGAGTAAATACAGCACCCAGCCACCCACTCCACTCCCGCACTAAATTCACTCTGATCTTTGACTTCCTACGCATGCCGCACAGCCGAGTCGATGTGCATATATATAGCGTGGCGGCTTGCAAGACGCCGTTCACACCTACTACTAGTACTATAGCTAAACCTTGCAACCGGGGCGGCCAAAATCACTGTTTTGACCTTTATAATCCAAAGGTTAGCACGATTTAACCTCGTCTAGGAACTTTTTTACTATGAAATTTTTGCATGGCGTCAGCGTAAGAGCACCATGGACCAGGTATATCATTTTCTTTCATTCCTCATACTTTCTTTATTCTCATATTTCTTTTCTTTCATTTGACTTCTTATTTTAGTCATATTTATTAATACAATGTCTAAAAACTTATTTAAAGTATTAAATACAACGTAGCTTTTGCGAAACCTTCTCGAGTTGTTACCACAACGGCACAACCTCAAGGGATCATATAATGACACCATCCCTCATTTCATATTTTCAGACTTTGATTGCGCTTTTAGAAGAAGAAAAAAACAATAAGCTCCATGTTTGGAGTGAGCCTTGACACTCTGATGTTTAAAATTCCTCTACTTTTCTTGAATATGGCCTAAACATAGATTCATTTACACAAATAGGGAGTTTCATACCAGTTTTGCAATTTTCTCATGCAACCACGGTTAAATTTAATTATACCCCCTCCATTCAAAAATAAGTGTCATGGTTTTAGTTCAAGTTTAGGGAATATCAATTAAAAGGCTAGAAATATAGTAAATGACTTAAGACTAGAAACCCCCCCCCCCCCCCCGCCCCCCCCAAATGTCAACTTCTTTTTTTAGGGTAAAAAATGTTCTATTTTTATGAACATAGAGGGTGCTTGGATCCAAGGGACTATTTTTAGTCTGACTAAAAATAGTCTGTTTTAGAGGCTATTTGTTCCAAGCACCCCTGACTAAAGAGAGGCTAGGACTAGTTTTGAGGCTAAATTTTTTTAGTCATAGGAAACCTACTAAAATATGTATTAGCCCTCTCTTTCCTCATTTAATGCCTCTCCTTTAACACATGATTGAAGGGTTTGGAGGATAATAAATGCTTAATAACTTGATTTTAGTCTCTTTAGTATTTGGATCCAAGCATGGGTGAGGCTAGCAAGTTTTAGTCCCACTACTTTTAGTCATGGGACTAAAACGTATCCAAGCACCCTCATAGTGTGTGCCATCTTTTAAGACTAGCTACAATGGATAGTAGCATAGAGTAGTAAATGTTGGCGAACGTAGTAATTTCAAAAAAAAATCTACGCACACGCAAGATCATGGTGATGCATAGCAACGAGGGGAGAGTGTGATCTACGTACCCTAGTAGATCGACAACGGAAGCGTTTGGTTGATGTAGTCGTACGTCTTCACGGCCCGACCGATCAAGCACCGAAACTACTGCACCTCCGAGTTTTAGCACACGTTCAGCTCGATGACGATCCCTGGACTCCGATCCAGCAAAGTGTCGGGGAAGAGTTCCGTCAGCACGACGGCGTGGTGACGATCTTGATGTACTACTGTCGCAGGGCTTCGCCTAAGCACTGCTACAATATTATCGAGTACTATGGTGGCAGGGGGCACCGCACACGGCTAAGAATAAAATCACGTGGATCAACTTCTGTATCTCTGGGGTTCCCCTGCCTCCGTATATAAAGGATCAAGGGGGGGGGTGCGGCCGGCCAAGGGGAGGCGCGCCAGGAGGAGTCCTACTCCCTCTGGGAGTAGGATTCCCCCCCCCCCAATCCTAGTTGGAAAAGGATTCACGGAGGGGGGGAAAGAGAGAGGGGGGCCGGCCCCCTCTCCTTGTCCTATTTGGACTAGGGGAAGGGAGGGGCGCGCGGCCCATCTTGGGCTGCCCCTTCTCTTTTCCACTAAAGCCCACTAAGGCCCATATAGCTCCCGGGGGGTTCCGATAACCTCCCGGTACTCCGGTAAAATCCCGATTTCACCCGGAACACTTTCGATATCCAAACATAGGCTTCCAATATATCAATCTTTATGTCTCGGCCATTTCGAGACTCCTCGTCATGTCCGTGATCACATCCGGGACTCCGAACAACCTTCGGTACATCAAAACGTATAAACTCATAATATAACTGTCATCGAAACCTTAAGCGCGCGGACCCTACGAGTTCGAGAACAATGTAGACATGACCAAGACACGTCTCTGGTCAATAACCAATAGCAGGACCTGGATGCCCATATTGGCTCCTACATATTCTACGAAGATCTTTATCGGTTAGACCGCATAACAACATACGTTGTTCCCTTTGTCATCGGTATGTTACTTGCCCGAGATTCGATCGTCGGTATCCAATACCTAGTTCAATCTCGTTACCGGCAAGTCTCTTTACTCGTTCCGTAATACATCATCTCGCAACTAACTCATTAGTTGCATTGCTTGCAAGGCTTAAGTGATGTGCATTACCGAGAGGGCCCAAAGATACCTCTCCGATGATCGGAGTGACAAATCCTAATCTCGAAATACGTCAACCCAACATGTACCTTTGGAGACACCTGTAGAGCACCTTTATAATCACCCAGTTATGTTGTGACGTTTGGTAGCACACAAAGTGTTCCTCCGGCACACGGGAGTTACATAATCTCATAGTCATAGGAACATGTATAAGTCATGAAGAAAGCAATAGGAACATACTAAACGATCGGGTGCTAAGCTAATGGAATGGGTCATGTCAATCAGATCATTCAACTAATGATGTGATCCCGTTAATCAAATGACAACTCTTTGTCCATGGTTAGGAAACATAACCATCTTTGATTAACGAGTTAGTCAAGTAGAGGCATACTAGTGACACTCTGTTTGTCTATGTATTCACACATGTATTATGTTTCCGGTTAATACAATTCTAGCATGAATAATAAACCTTTATCATGATATAAGGAAATAAATAATAACTTTATTATTGCCTCTAGGGCATATTTCCTTCAGTCTCCCACTTGCACTAGAGTCAATAATCTAGATTACCCAGTAATGATTCTAACACCCATGGAGCTTTGGTGCTGATCATGTTTTGCTCATGGAAGAGGCTTAGTCAACGGGTCTGCTACATTCAACTCCGTATGTATCTTGCAAATCTCTATGTCTCCCACCTGGACTAGATCCCGGATGGAAATGAAGCGTCTCTTGATGTGTTTGGTCCTCTTGTGAAATCTGGATTCCTTTGCCAAGGCAATTGCACCAGTATTGTCACAAAAGATTTTCATTGGACCCGATGCACTAGGTATGACACCTAGATCGGATATGAACTCCTTCATCCAGACTCCTTCGTTTGCTGCTTCCGAAGCAGCAATGTACTTCGCTTCACATGTAGATCCCGCCACGACGCTTTGTTCAGAACTGCACCAACTGACAGCTCCACCGTTTAATGTAAACAAGTATCCGGTTTGCGATTTAGAATCGTCCGGATCAGTGTCAAAGCTTGCATCAACGTAACCGTTTACGATGAGCTCTTTGTCACCTCCATATACGAGAAACATATCCTTAGTCCTTTTCAGGTACTTCAGGATGTTCTTGACCGCTGTCCAGTGATCCACTCCTGGATTACTTTGGTAACTCCCCGCTAAACTTATAGCAAGGCACACATCAGGTCTGGTACACAGCATTGCATACATGATAGAGCCTATGGCTGAAGCATAGGGAACATCTTTAATTTTCTCTCTATCTTCTGCAGTGGTCGGGCATTGAGTCTGACTCAACTTTACACCTTGTAACACAGGCAAGAACCCTTTCTTTGCTTGATCCATTTTGAATTTCTTTAAAATTTTGTCAAGCTATGTGCTTTGTGAAAGTCCAATTAAGCGTCTTGATCTATCTCAATAGATCTTTATGCCTAATATGTAAGCAGCTTCACCGAGGTCTTTCATTAAAAAACTCTTATTCAAGTATCCCTTTATGCTATCCAAAAATTCTATATCATTTCCAATCAGTAATATGTCATCCACATATAATATCAGAAATGCTACAGAGCTCCCACTCACTTTCTTGTAAATACAGGCTTCTCCGAAAGTCTGTATAAAACCAAATGCTTTGATCACACTATCAAAGCGTTTATTCCAACTCCGAGAGGCTTGCACCAGTCCATAAATGGATCACTGGAGCTTGCACACTTTATTAGCTCCCTTTGGATCGACAAAACCTTCCGGTTGCATCATATACAACTCTTCTTCCAGAAATCCATTCAGGAATGCAGTTTTGACATCCATCTGCCAAATTTCATAATCATAAAATGCGGGAACTGCTAACATGATTCGGACAGACTTAAGCATCGCTACGGGTGAGAAGGTCTCATCATAGTCAACTCCTTGAACTTGTCGAAAACCTTTTGCGACAAGTCGAGCTTTGTAGACAGTAATATTACCGTCAGCGTCAGTCTTCTTCTTGAAGATCCATTTATTCTCAATTGCTTGCCGATCATCGGGAAAGTCAACCAAAGTCCATACTTTGTTCTCATACATGGATCCCATCTCAGATTTCATGGCTTCAAGCCACTTTGCGGAATCTGGGCTCACCATCGCTTCTTCATAGTTCGTAGGTTCATCATGATCTAGCAGCATGATTTCCAGAACAGGATTACCGTACCACTCTGGCGCGGATCTTACTCTGGTTGATCTACGAGGTTTAGTAGTATCTTGTCCTAAAGTTTCATGATCATTATCATTAGCTTCCTCACTAATTGGTGTAGGTGTCGCAGAAACAGTTTTTTGTGATATACTACTTTCCAATAAGGGAGTAGGTACAGTTACCTCATAAAGTTCTACTTTCCTCCCACTCACATCTTTCGAGAGAAACTCCTACTCCAGAAAGTTTCCGAATTTAGCAACAAAAGTCTTGCCTTCGGATCTGTGATAGAAGGTGTATCCAATAGTTTCCTTTGGATATCCTATGAAGACACATTTCTCCGATTTGGGTTCGAGCTTATCAGGTTGAAGCTTTTTCACATAAGCATCATAGCCCCAAACTTTCAGAAACGACAACTTTGGTTTCTTGCCAAACCATAGTTCATAAGGCGTCGTCTCAACGGATTTTGATGGTGCCCTATTTAACGTGAATGTGGCCGTCATTAAACCATAACCCCAAAATGATAGCGGTAAATCAGTAAGAGATCTCATAGATCGCACCATATCTAGTAAAGTACGATTACGACGTTCGGACACACCATTACGCTGTGGTGTTCCGGGTGGCGTGAGTTGCGAAACTATTCCGCATTGTTTCAAATGTACACCAAACTCATAACTCAAATATTCTCCTCCATGATCAGATCGTAGAAACTTTATTTTCTTGTTACGATGATTTTCGACTTCACTCTGAAATTCTTTGAACTTTTCAAATGTTTCAGACTTATGTTTCATTAAGTAGATATACCCATATCTGCTTAAGTCATCTGTGAAGGTGAGAAAATAACGATATCCGCCACGAGCCTCAATATTCATCGGACCACATACAGATTTCCAACAAATCTGTTGCTCTCTCCATAGTATCGGAGAACGGTGTTTTAGTCATCTTGCCCATGAGGCACGGTTCGCAAGTACCAAGTGATTCATAATCAAGTGGTTCCAAAAGTCCATCAGTATGGAGTTTCTTCATGCGCTTTACACCGATATGACCTAAACGGCAGTGCCACAAATAAGTTGCACCATCATTATCAACTCTGCATCTTTTGGCTTCAACATTCTGAATATGTGTGTCACTACTATCGAGATTCAATAAGAATAGACCACTCTTCAAGGGTGCATGACCATAAAAGATATTACTCATATAAATAGAACAACCATTATTCTCTGATTTAAATGAATAACCGTCTCGCATCAAACAAGATCAAGATATAATGTTCATGCTCAACGCTGGCACCAAATAACAATTATTTAGGTCTAATACTAATCCCGAAGGTAGATGTAGAGGTAGCGTGCCGACCGCGATCACATCGACTTTGGAACCGTTTCCCACGCGCATCGTCACCTCATCCTTAGCCAATCTCCGCTTAATTCGTAGTCCCTGTTTCAAGTTGCAACTATTAGCAACAGAACCAGTATCAAATACCCAGGTGCTACTGCAAGCATTAGTAAGGTACACATCAATAACATGTATATCACATATACCTTTGTTCACCTTGCCATCCTTCTTATCCGCCAAATACTTGGGGCAGTTCCGCTTCCAGTGACCAGTCTGCTTGCAGTAGAAGCATTCAGTTTCAGGCTTAGGTCCAGACTTGGGTTTCTTCTCTTGAGCAGCAACTTGCTTGCTGTTCTTCTTGAAGTTCCCCTTCTTCTTCCCTTTGCCCTTTTTCTTGAAACTAGTGGTCTTGTTGACCATCAACACTTGATGCTCCTTTTTGATTTCTACCTCCGCAGCTTTCAGCATTGCGAAGAGCTCGGGAATAGTCTTATTCATCCCTTGCATATTATAGTTCATCACGAAGCTCTTGTAGCTTGGTGGCAGTGATTGGAGAATTCTGTCAATGATGCAATCATCTGGAAAATTAACTCCCATCTGAATCAAGTGATTATTATACCAAGACATTTTGAGTATATGCTCACTAACAGAACTGTTCTCCTCCATCTTGCAGCTGTAGAACTTATTGGAGACTTCATATCTCTCAATCCGGGCATTTTCTTGAAATATTAACTTCAACTCCTGGAACATCTCATATGCTCCATGACGTTCAAAACGTCGTTGAAGTCCCTATTCTAAGCCGTAAAGCATGGCACACTGAACTATCGAGTAGTCATCAGCTTTGCTTTGCCAGACGTTCATAACATCTGGTGTTGCTCCTGCAGCAGGCCTGGCACCCAGCGGTGCTTCCAGGACGTAATTCTTCTGTGCAGCAATGAGGATAATCCTCAAGTTACGGACCCAGTCCGTGTAATTGCTACCATCATCTTTCAACTTTGCTTTCTCAAGGAATGCATTAAAATTCAACGGAACAACAACACGGGCCATCTATCTACAATCAAACATACATAAGCAAGATACTATCAGGTACTAAGTTCATGATAAATTTAAGTTCAATTAGTTAAATTACTTAAAGAACTCCCACTTAGATAGACATCCCTCTAATCCTCTAAGTGATCACGTGATCCAAATCAATTAAACCATGTCCGATCATCACGTGAGATGGAGTAGTTTCATTGGTGAACATCACTATGTTGATCATATCTACTATATGATTCACGCTCGACCTTTCGGTCTCCGTGTTCCGAGGCGATATCTGTATATGCTTGGCTCGTCAAGTATAACCTGAGTATTCCGCGTGTGCAACTGTTTTGCACCCGTTGTATTTGAACGTAGAGCCTATCACACCCGATCATCACGTGGTGTCTCGGCACGAAGAACTTTCGCAACGGTGCATACTCAGGGAGAACACTTCTTGATAATTTAGTGAGAGATCATCTTATAATGCTACCGTCAATCAAAGCAAGATAAGATGCATAAAAGATAAACATCACATGCAATCAATATAAGTGATATGATATGGCCATCATCATCTTGTGCCTGTGATCTCCATCTCCGAAGCACCGTCATGATCACCATCGTCACCGGCGTGACACCTTGATCTCCATCGTAGCATCGTTGTCGTCTCACCAATCTTATGCTTCCACGACTATCGCTACCGCTTAGTGATAAAGTAAAGCATTACAGCGCGATTGCATTGCATACAATAAAGCGACAACCATATGGCTCCTGCCAGTTGCCGATAACTCGGTTACAAAACATGATCATCTCATACAATAAAATTTAGCATCATGTCTTGACCATATCACATCACAACATGCCCTGCAAAAACAAGTTAGACGTCCTCTACTTTGTTTGTTGCAAGTTTTACGTGGCTGCTACGGGCTTAAGCAAGAACCAATCTTACCTACGCATCAAAACCACAACGATAGTTTGTCAAGTTGATGCCGTTTTAACCTTCGCAAGGACCGGGCGTAGCCACACTCGGTTCAACTAAAGTTGGAGAAACTGTCACCCGCAAGCCACCTATGCGCAAAGCACCTATGACATGCTGGTAGGCAGTATGACTTATATCGCCCACAACTCACTTGTCTTCTACTCGTGCACATAACATCAAACCATAAAACCTAGGCTCGGATGCCACTGTTGGGGAACGTAGTAATTTCAAAAAATTTCCTACGCACACGCAAGATCATGGTGATGCATAGCAACGAGGGGAGAGTGTGATCTACGTACCCTACTAGATCGACAACGGAAGCGTTTGGTTGATGTAGTCGTACGTCTTCACGGCCCGACCGATCAAGCACCGAAACTACGGCACCTCCGAGTTTTAGCACACGTTTAGCTCGATGACGATCCCTGGACTCCGATCCAACAAAGTGTCGGGGAAGAGTTCCGTCAGCATGACGGCGTGGTGACAATCTTGATGTACTACTGTCGCAGGGCTTCGCCTAAGAACCGCTACAATATTATCGAGTACTATGGTGGCAGAGGGCGCCGCACACGGCTAAGAATAAAATCACATGGATCAACTTCTGTATCTCTGGGGTTCCCCTGCCTTCGTATATAAAGGATCAAGGGGGGGTGCGGCCGGCCAAGGGGAGGCGCGCCAGGAGGAGTCCTACTCCCTCTGGGAGTAGGATAACCCCCCCCCCCCGCCCCCCAATCCTAGTTGGAATAGGATTCACGGAGGGGGGAAAAGAGAGAGGGGGCCGACCCCCTCTCCTTGTCCTATTCGGACTAGGGGAGGGGAGGGGCGCGCGGCCCATCTTGGGCTGCCCCTTCTCTTTTCCACTAAAGCCCACTAAGGCCCATATAGCTCCCGGGGGGTTCCGGTAACCTCCCGGTACTCCGGTAAAATCCCGATTTCACCCGGAACACTTCCGATATCCAAACATAGGCTTCTAATATATCAATCTTTATGTCTCGACCATTTTGAGACTCCTCGTCATGTCCGTGATCACATCCGGGACTCCGAACAACCTTCGGTACATCAAAATGTATAAACTCATAATATAACTGTCATCGAAACCTTAAGCGTGTGGACCCTACGGGTTCGAGAACAATGTAGACATGACCGAGACACGTCTCTGGTCAATAACCAATAGCGGGACCTGGATGTCCATATTGGCTCCTACATATTCTACGAAGATCTTTATCGGTCATACCGCATAACAACATACGTTGTTCCCTTTGTCATCGGTATGTTACTTGCCCGAGATTCGATCATCGGTATCCAATACCTAGTTCAATCTCGTTACCGGCAAGTATCATCTCGCAACTAACTCATTAGTTGCATTGCTTGCAAGGCTTAAGTGATGTGCATTACCGAGAGGGCCCAGAGATACCTCTCCGACGATCGGAGTGACAA
Source organism: Triticum monococcum (assembly GCA_034509565.1). Taxonomy (NCBI): domain Eukaryota; kingdom Viridiplantae; phylum Streptophyta; class Magnoliopsida; order Poales; family Poaceae; genus Triticum; species Triticum monococcum. The sequence goes on from CM067845.1 coordinate 580,292,008, forward strand.
ATCCTAATCTCGAAATACGTCAACCCAACATGTACCTTTGGAGACACCTGTAGAGCACCTTTATAATCACCCAGTTACATTGTGACGTTTGGTAGCACACAAAGTGTTCCTCCGGCACACGGGAGTTACATAATCTCATAGTCATAGGAACATGTATAAGTCATGAAGAAAGCAATAGCAACATACTAAACGATCGGGTGCTAAGCTAATGGAATGGGTCATGTCAATCAGATCATTCAACTAATGATGTGATCCCGTTAATCAAATGACAGCTCTTTGTCCATGGTTAGGAAACATAACCATCTTTGATTAACGAGCTAGTCAAGTAGAGGCATACTAGTGACACTCTGTTTGTCTATGTATTCACACATGTATTATATTTCTGGTTAATACAATTCTAGCATGAATAATAAACCTTTATCATGATATAAGGAAATAAATAATAACTTTATTATTGCCTTTAGGGTATATTTCCTTCAGTAACATGCCCATGTTGGACCAGGATCGAGTGACTTGCCTTCTGGCAGTCATGGCGTGACATGCGCCCACCCATCTGCCATTCGTTTTTCATCCAACGGACCTCAGCGACCATAGTGAAAAAGCCAACACTTTACCATCTCACGACTCCAGTGCAACACACGGAAAATGAAGCCTGAAATTCAGGCGGGGAAAGGGGGTTTGCGCGGGCAGGCTCATGCTCTCCGGCTACCGAGGAGAAGTAGCGCCACGCAGCCTCCGGGCCGAGGAGGATCGCTGCTGTGTGCCGCCGCGGTGGACAGGTCACCGCGCCGCCGTGGGGGAAGGAGCAACGCTGCTGCAGGCTGGGGACGAGCGCTAGGCCGTCTTGGGGACTAGGCAGGAGCACCATTGTCCGCCGCCGTCGGAGTTCGCGCCGCTGCCGAGGACCGACTAGCCGCCAGTGTTGCCGGTACTGAAGATGTTGCATATATACGACAGTGGTAAACCCCTTTGCAATTTCAGAATCTGTTTTGGAGTGCTACGAAAACTATTGTAACGCAGAATTTGTTAGTGTTGTGCAATCGTTTGTTAGTTCTTCCCTCTAATTCGAGATTAATGGTTATCCAACCACAAATGTTTGATATATAACAAGGCTATAACTGTATTTTGTGATGGCAGAAATTGACAAGAGAGCATATGTATCTTGATTTGTTCACAAATTGTGTATTTTCGATAGAGTTAACTACAGTAATGTGATCTCCACCTCGGTGCATCTTGCATGCTGATGCCGCTCACGGGGCGTGCCTTGATGCTCTCAAGGGTGGTACAAAACTTGTTGTAACCTTGGTGTCTTGCCAATGTCCCTCCAACACTCACAAATGAGCTTGTCCTCGGACGATATGACTCTGGCAGCACCATCCGAGGAAATACGGATGAGCCGATGCTGGCCGCGGCCACGGCGGTGCTGACGAGCCCGCGCTGGGCAAGGTTTAACCCTAGGTAGACCAGGGCCTCCCTCATTGTCGTCGCGACGCGGGTGTTGGTTTCCTCCTGCTACGTGGTAGCGGCGAGTGCGGCCGCGACTTTGCCCCTTGCATCCGTCGCATGCCCCCGGCTCTTCCTCTTCGCCAGCTCCGCGGCTCGCTTCTCGGGCGTCAACTACTTCTTCTCAAGCGCCACGGCGGTCTTGCGATGGGCGCGGGGCTTGCCTTTGCCGGAGGAGGCGAAGGTGATGCCGGACGAGGCGAGGAAGGCGAGGAAGGCGGCGGCATCGAGGGCGTCGTCCATGGCGAGCGGCCAGAAGAGTGCGGGTGAGAGGGTTTTTAGTTAAGTGAAGGAAAATGGTGGACGGGGGGGAGTTGGACCGACTTTTTTGTCCACCGCGATCCGAACGGATCCCCATAGATGAATTGGATCGGGGCGTTGTAGTTGCTCTTACAAGCAAGAAGATTATAGCCTCATGAGCTAATTACATCTAGCTTAACCTGCTAATTTGTGGCCGCTATTGTTTGCCGGTTGCTATTGTCGAATGCTTGAAAAAAGGTAAGTCTGAATCGTTTTTCTACCATGGTGAACCAGTGGGTAGCCAGTGGGCAGTTTTGGCTTTCAGTTGCTGGTGTCCCTTCGATCAAAAACGAATGGCAGATGGGTGGGCGCATGTCACGCCGTGACTGCCAGAAGGCAAGTCACTTAATTCTGGTCCGTCCATGTTACTACTCTATGTTACTACATTTATAGTAGGGAGTAACATATATGTGATAACATGCAACACTTTATTTATTAGGCTATCGACTTATCTTGCCTTGATATGTGTGATGTTACTTATACTAGTAGTAATTAGCTATGTTATCACATGTCTCTCTTTCTTTATTTATTATTTGCCACATCATTCATTTTATCTAGATATGTGTGATGTTACTATCTATGTTACTTCCATTGTGAGTAGTCTAATCGTCCCCTCCGAATTTCACTAGTGGACCTGGCTCATTTAATGAAATCTTAGCCAATCAAAACTAACCACCCCGTAAATCCCCAGTAAAGACCCGTGCGTCTAGCATTACTTTTTTTTTGAGAAACCGTCTAGCATTACTCTTCCACGCCACACGAGCTCGCCTGGCGGTTAAATTTTGTGTTTTGACCCTTTTCTCAAACCTAATCGAGATCTAACCTTAGTTTAATTTTTTTTTGAGATCTGATCCTTTTGCTACCGCCAGGGACCATGGCGATAGGGTATAATAGCCTAGCGCCAAGGACCCTGGCGGTAGGGTTGCATGCCCTACCGCCAAAACCTTCTAAGTATTGAACACAATGCGTGCTCGTGCCTACCGCCAAGCACCTTGGCGGTAGGGTTGTGTAGACTACCGCCAACCTGTTTGGCGGTAGCGATGTTTCCTACCGCTAAAATCCCTGGCGGTAGGCTGTTAGACCCTACCGTCATGAACTCTGGCGATAGCAAAAGGGTCAAATCTCGAAAAAAATTCAACCTTAGGTCAAATCTCGAATAAGTTTTAGAAAAGAGTCAAAACACGAAATTTAGCCTCGTCTGGCGTATGGCCGCTCGCCCGCTCTCTCATAAAGGCCTTTTCTTTTGCAGGGACTCATAAAGGCCTTTTGTGTGTACTCCCTCCGTCCGGAAATACTTGTCGCAGAAATGGATCAAAATGGATGTATCTAGAGCTAAAGTATGTCTAGATACATCCATTTTTCAGACAATTATTTCTGGACGGAGGGAGTACTATACTCTGCAGTGTAGTGAGCAGTGACGGAGCTTCATGGGCTGGGCCATGACCACACCCCCAGCTCATAAGAAAGTATACGTAAAAAATGTATATAATTTAATATTAGGCGTATTTATCCACTAAAAATCATCCCAAAGCAATGATGTTTGGCCCGAAGCCCACCCCCATGATTTTGGCTCAAGCTCCCCCACTCGCAGCGAGTACTGACAAGAAGAAAAGCATCCGAGTCGCTGCAAATCAGCAATGAACTAATTGCATAGTTGTCCATATGTATATGTCTATCATGTATCATCACATGACGCACATGACGGGCCCCTTTGAACTACCGATCGTTGCAGACGATCGGTCACCAACTTGTGCTTAATTAACCTGATGAGAATATATCTCGCACTCTGTTATACACGCAGTATTAGTCTGGACCGATCGATCAAAGCATCCGACTGGACGCGCAAGCGCAGAACACACATCAGCGAAGCAGAACACACATCAGCGAAGCCGAGCTGGTGCCGGCGCTCCCACTGGAGACGCGGTGCCCACCGTTCGCGCTGCGGCGATACGCCGGGTTCTGGCAGCCGGAGGGGGTGCTCAGGCGCGGCCTCCCGACGTTGCACGCGCGCTTCGCGCCGAGGCCCACGGACGTGCTCCTTGCCAGCTTCCCCAAGTCCGGCACCACATGGCTCAAGGCCCTCGCCTTCGCCACCGTGCACCGCGACGCCCACCCGCCGTCCTCCGACGCCGACCACCCGCTCCGCCGCCGCAACCCGCACGACTGCGTCCGGTTCCTGGAGGTCGACTCCGCGCTCGCGCACACGGACGTGGACGCCGTGGCGGCCGAGCTCGAGGCGCTCCCTTCCCCGCGCCTGCTCGCCACGCACCTGCCCTACTCCCTCCTCCCCGAGCGCGTCGTCTCCGCCGGCGGCCCCCGGCCCCGGATCGTGTACGTCTGCGGGGACCCCAAGGACGCGCTGGTCTCCTCGTGGCTCTTCACCAGGAAAGCGTCGGCGAGCGCCGGGGTCGACGGGGATGCGTTCTCGATGCAGGAGGCGTTCGAGCTGTTCCGCGAGGGCCGGTGCTGCTGCGGCCCGCAGTGGCGGCACGTGCTCGAGTACTGCGAGGCGAGCCGCCGTCGCTCCGGTGGCGGGGGCGAGGTGTTGTTCCTGAGGTACGAGGAGATGCTGCGCGACCCGGCGGCGAACCTGAAGACGATGGCGGAGTTCATGGGCTGCCCCTTCTCCGAGGAGGAGGTGGCGCGAGGGGTGGTGGACGAGATCGTGGATCTTTGTAGCATTGAGAAGCTCAGGAACATGGAGGCCAACAGGGGCGGGCGGCGGAATGTGACGGGCATCAGCACCGAAGCTTTCTTCCGGAAGGGGGTCGCCGGGGATTGGAGCAGGCACATGTCGCCGGAGATGGGGAAGGTGCTGGACGAGACCGTGGAGGACGCGCTCCAGGGCTCTGGGTTCAGCTTCGCTGGCTCAGCTCCGGCGAGCAACTGACCACGGACGGGACCGTTGCCATTGCCATTGCCAAGCACGGCTTGTAAGTTGAAACACATGTTTTGTGGTGATCCATGGATTTGAGGCGCGAGTTTGAATTCCCAGTTTCTTGCTTCAAAGTTGATTATCTTGCAAGTTTAAGCAGTAGTTTGATAACTCATTTCAAATGTTTCTTTCTCAAATTTCCGAATCATTTCAGTCATCATTTAGCACAATTTAAGTACAATTCCGAGAATTTTCGAGTGCATTTCAACATTTCAAATTCATTTAAATTTACTTCAGCATGATTCTAATAAATTCGAAATGCATTTCAATTTGTTTCAGTTATGCATTGAAATTAATTACAGTCTTTGTTCGATAAATTTGAAATACTTAATTAATTTGAAATATATTTCAATCATGTATAGTAAATCTAAAAATTCTTTTCAAGTAATTTAAATCATGATTCAATTAATATTTTCAATATTTAAGTACAATTCCGAGAATTTTCAAGTGCATTTCAACATTTTCAAATTCAGTTAAATTTAATTTAAATGTGAATCTATAAATTCAAAATGCATTTTGTTTCAGTTATGCCTTGAAAAATTTATAGTCTTCGTTCAATAACAGTTCAATATCGAATGCATTTGAAATGTATTTCATTCATGTTTTAGTAAATCTAAAAATCCTTTTCAAGTAACTTAACTCATGAGTGATATATTATTTTTATTTTGATAATTATTTGATTAATTGATTTTTTTCAAATGCATTCAACATTTCTATACATTTGAAGTACATTTCAGTCACGACTCAATGTAGTTTCAAACGCATTTTGGTCAAATGTTTTAGAATATTACTGAATCAAGACTAAAATGTATTTCAAAAATTGAAACGGAATTTGAAAACCGTTGCACTGCATTTGGAAAAAATGTGAAATATATTTGAATAGACCCAATGATGACCGAAATGCATTTCAAAAGCAGTTGTAAATGTCGAAATGCACTTCGAACATGTTGTAAAGTGTATTATTATTTTTAAATAATACTAAAGCACATATTTTTTGTGAAATGTATTAAAATAGTACTGAATCATTACAGAAAGTAAGTAAAATGTGTTTCAAAAATAACTAAAAATTGCACTTCTGAAAAATGAAATCAAATAATTGAAATATTTTTTAAATATGTATTTTTATTCAATTATTATTTAAAGCTTTGCGCACGTATGTATTTTGCATATATGTGTCCGGTATACACCTCAAATACTTAAAACACCGAATTATTATTAACTCCTTTTTTATTATTTTTAGTATTTCTATATCTCTTCCCTTTAATTTGTCTTCCGTGATTGCAGGAAGGACAACTTGCACTCTGCAGCCTTAAAGTTGTTTTCTCCGTCAGCATCAACACCTATGACCACCAGCAGCTCCTGTTGTTCAGTAGGACTGCTAGATGCATCTATCTCTCAGATTGTTATTTTTTCTACTGACTTCAGTTCATCAACACTCTGTTGTCTTACCCCTGGCTAGTAGTGATCGATGCATTTGCCAGAGCTTACTGCTGCATATACCATGGGTCTCTCCTTGCTCTGAACCAGCACACAAGTACATTTTCAGGGCCTCAAAGAAACTTTCTTTTATATTACTCCAAATTTATTAGAGAAATATGCTAACTGAAACAGATTCTACAATTGTGCTTCTCCAAATTTATTAAGTAGCCAAGCAGTGGAATCATAAGACTTTGAAGCAAGCAGATGAGACGAGATAACTACTCTGCATAAGGGAAGTTGCATAGGAGTACATGCTCCAGTTACATGGTAATTAAAACTGCTACAAGGTACTAGAGGAAATACTTCAGACTACTGCTCTTACTTGATTCCACCCATGTCATTCACGACGTAGGTACAATCCATGAGCTTCTTCTTCTTTAGGTTGCAGTTCTATTTTCAAGGGAAACAGAAGAAAGGTCAGCATGGAGATAATGAAGTATCTGAATATCAAATGAACAAAACATATCATGCAACAAAGACAAGTGGTTAGTACAACAGTAGCAAGTATCATGTATATATGCTCGAAAGTCAAAATAGCTTCAGGGTTGTAGGTTAAATGCCTTCAAATCCCAGACATGTAACTTTCCACTATATAGTGAACAGTCCAGTCAAACAAACCTCCGATCATAGAAGGGAAAATGCCATGCAACCATAAATTACCCGCAGTTAACTTGCATTACCCACTGGAAGGCAATTTTCATTATGATATATCTTTTTTTTTGAGAAACCATTATGATATATCTAAATCAGAAATCTTGCATAAGAAATATACAATGCACTAAGAAATTACGCTTAGAAGCCAACATTCTGAAAAATTAACATGTTGTAAACTTGTGTAGGTCCAAGTTTTAGTTTTGCACTTAAAGGTGCTGGGTAGTTTAGAAATGCAGCAGAACGATGGTAAAAACAGTGATGCGGCAGAATGATGGTAAAAACAGTAACGCGGCAGAATGATGTTCCAAGCTAGAACACCAAACAATTCATGTTTCAGCACCACTAAAAATTTAATAATTATTAGTCTGTAATTAGGAGAAGCACCAATTAAGAAGAATGGCATATGCTGCCAATACAAGTGTTAACAGAAGTAACCATTCCCTGGAGCATCCTATATGCCGTAGTCTGATACTTCGGTACTCCCTCCGTATGCTCTTATATTTCTTTACGAGGGAGTACGTGTCTAGCAAACGGCAAGACAACCATCAACACTGTCAAATGTAGTTCTATAACTAATCCTGAGTCTGTACAAAAACAAACGACATCCAAGCAGATTCTTTGACTTAGGGGTCCATCATATTTAAAGGGAGTCTTCTGTAATGTTTTGGCAAGAAGGAAATAACTGTAGCCCCTACCACTCTATTTTCTTTTATCTATCCACACGTTATCTTCATCAACTAGCCAACCAAGACACATGCCCATGCACAAGGGATACCCTCATCATCAAACACCCCTAATACAAAAGTGTGCCCCAAATAATGACCAGAAATGAACACCTTGTAATATTATCACAACGCACAAGTGATTTCAAGCTGTCTTACGGCAAAAGCACTTACGAATGTCGGTTAACCAGTATTGTACAATATCCTAAGGAATATATCATTTAGCTAACACAATTTGAAAATAGTGTGATGGACAATATACATTGCAAAACTATGTAACCTCAACAAGATCATCAAAATACCAGAAGACAAACCTTGCAGGATCGTACTTGACCGTGGGGAATGCGGGAGGCCAGATCATTGTAAAAGGATAGATATCACCAAGATGAGTGCTTCTGTATTCATACACTTTATGTAGTGTCCTGCACCTGACATCCAAGTGCAGTACACATCCACCCATCTGCAGGAACACAAAGTCACCATAGTCCACCACCTGGTCCATGAGAAGAACATTATGCCCATTCTTGATTGTGGAATCTGACTTCCTCAAATTAGCACACATTTCATGCAGGCAGATGCTATCGACCAGCAACCAGTTGTCCTCCTTGCGGAGCCAGATGCGGAGTTGAAAATCCTTAACGTGGATGAGATATACACCAGAAGCATCACCGGCCCGTGACAACATGGTGGTGCCTCTGCTGCCATGCTCCACTCCTTGTGGAAGCTGAATTGTGGAGAAACTCAATGTCTTCAAATCCAAGACAACGATGTTGGTTGGGCCAGCCGCCATATGAATTTTATTATCTACGAGCACAGCTTTTGGTTTTGAACGAGGACGAGGGAGTTGGCCTATGTCCAGCAGATGATGCATGTGCCAGGAACCATCTTGCATCATATATACATGCAGCCTAGATTCACCCATGGTATACTCCACATACAAGTAGTAGTAGGACAGGCCATCCCCTTCCTTGGAGACGACTTGACTGAAAGTGCAGCAGGTGCCGAAGGGGAGTTGAGGGCGTGGGACTGATGACAGGATTGTCAGACCTCTCTCACCACGGCACAGCGGGCGGTGCACCCCAAGTGTTCTCTTGTCGTTGTACAAGGCGATGAATACGCTGCCGTTCCGGCAGTCAAGCGTGCCGGTCGATAGCCTCCTGTAGGCGTTGAAATTTGTCCGGCGGACGATGGCAGCGAGCTCTGCGGGCTGAGGCAACATCGGGACGAAGGACGGTGGAGGGGGCTGACCGTACCCGTTGTTGTTGATGTAGAAGCCGAGGAGGCGGGGCGGGTGGAGCTCGCGGAAACGGCGGAGGAAAGCCGGTTCGGAGGCATGCCCTAGCCAGCGCTTGCAGACGAGGGCGGCGCGGACAAGGGTGTTGGGGAAGCCGACGCGGAGGAGGATCTCTACGAGAAGGTCTTCGTCGTCGAGCACCTTGGATACGCTGTCCACTGCCGGCGGCGGCTGCTTCTCGCCCTCCATTTCTATGGGTTTGAGCTTGAGCGCACAGAGGGGATCGAGGCGGATGGTTGATCAAGGAAAGAGCCAACGTGTCGTGCCTCCTGGCTTTTCCTGTCGCCGTCCCCATGCCGGCCGCGCGCCCGGCGGAAAGAACCCTGCGAATTCACATTTGTCAGCTTGCTTCTTGGTTGTGCGACCGAGGGGAATATTATAGCTGGTCCGCTCGTGTACTGTCATATACTAGTATTTGGCTAGTGTCTTTTATGGGTATATAGTATTGGCTAGTGGATATCATTGTGCACGACATGTATGCTGGAAATCATGCCCAAAAGGAATGTCGTTTCGTTTAAAAAAAAGGAATGCCGTTTCTTTTTTTCTTTTTTTTTTGCGGGGAAAGAATGTCGTTTTTTGGGAGTACCAGAACCATCATAGGTTTTCTTTGAGCAGTTTTAGCATGCTCCCTTTTACCCCTCTTTTCATACGAGAGATAAGAGTGTATAATAGATCTGAGTTGTTGATCTCATTAATTAGTGGCCTGATTAGTTCTTACTTTCTTACCTCACATGTAAAAAGAGGGGGTAAGAGGAAGCATGTTAAAATTTGCCATTTTCAATGGCTTAGCACAAAACTACCATATCAGAAACGGGTGTACTTTTCACAACGTCGATTTTTTTGATAGTAGCAAAAAACACTAAGCCAAAAATTGAGCCCTCTTTGACGTACGAAAGTATATTTTCCCTCCTTCAAATCCCTTGTCGTGGACCAAATTCCCCCTAAACTCGGAAACCGGCTCAATCTTTTCATTGTCGGGACGGACCGGCTCGGTCAGACCATGTCATTTGGGCCATAGTAGACCAGACCGAACTTGCTTGTTCACTCGATAGATTTTCGGCCCTTTAGGGCTGCTGTTGATGGTCGTTCGCAACATAGCCTCGCTGATTTAGATTCCGACGACAAAGTCTAAGCTGAACTACTCGCGCCGCCCAGTCCACACCCGCATAGAAACCCCAACAACCAACCGCCCTGCTCACGCCGCTGGTCACCACTACCTATCATCGCCGTTGATGGCAAAGACGAACCTTGGATGACAGAGGATTAGTCGCGCGTCGCCGCTAGACCACCCACAGTCGGGAACACGCCAGGTAGGTATCCCTACACACATCATCCAATCACAGTCACCTGTCGTGGGAGGTATGGCCTGAGTTGTGTGGGCGAGTCGGGCAGACGTCGAAGCCTAGATAACGATTGTCGTGGGAGGAAAGCCGGTTGGGAGGCATGCCCTAGCCAGCGCTTGCTGACGAGGGCGGCGTGGACAAGGGTGTTGGGGAAGTCGACGCGGAGGAGGATCTCTACGAGAAGGTCTTCGTTGTCGAGCACCTTGGATACGGTGTCCACTACCGGCGGCGGCTGCTTCTCGCCCTCCATTTCTGTGGGTTTGAGCGCACAGAGGGGATTGAGGCGGATGGTTGATCAAGGAAAGAGCCAACGTGTCGTGCCTCCTGGCTTTTCCTGACGCCCATCCCCGCGCCGGCCGCGCGCCCGGCAGAAAAAACCCTGTGAATTCACATTTGTCAGCTTGCTTCTTGGTTGCGCGACCGAGGGGAATCTTATAGCCTTTTTTTAGCGATTAAACCAAGCTTTATTCAGAGAATTCCACATAATGTGGGATACAACGCTGGTCATGGGATTGGTCTAGCCACAAATGGCGCCCTGATCCCAATAAAAAATCATGCTTGGTTAAACTATGTGCCTCTACATTGCCGGCGCGAGATTCAAAAGTAAAAGAAACGCTAAATAAAGAAGATCAATTGTTTATGTCAGCAATTATAGCTCCGTTTTAACCCTGGAAAGACTTGTTGATTGCACTCATAACGTTCTTTGCATCCGACGCCACTAGCACATCATGGAGGTTTAGATCTTGGGCTAGGGCAAGTGCCTCCCAGCATGCAATCGTCTCCAGAATAGCAGGATCATCAACACCTGTGATGCCTAGAGCGGAGCTCCCCATGAAAACTCCATTTGCATCTCTGCACACTGCTGCTGCGACTCCTCCTGTGCCTCTGCGACATGCGGCATCAACATGTATCTTGGCCACCCCCGGTGAAGGGGCTTTTGGCCGCTGATTTTGTTGAGCTGCTCCCGCTTCTCGCCTTAAGGTGATCTGCCCTGGTTCTCTAACCAGTGCGAGCTCTTGTATAAACCTACATATAAATCCATGTGTGCTTTGTGGACTCTGAAAAATTCCCTCGTGGACAGCTTTGCGGCGCGCTGACCAAACCGCCCATAGTGTAACAGTGAGCTTGACGAACTGATCGTGTGATAACAGCTCCATAAATGTGAACAGCCACTGCTTCGTGTTTGATTCTGTTACAACTGCTAACTGCTGAGAGAGGTCTTCATCCACTAGAGCCCATATACACCATGACATAGTGCATTGCAGCAGCGAATGTCTCCACGAGTCCGGCTGACCACACATGCCGCATGTGCTAGAATTAGTCATATGTCGATGCGCTCGGACATCATTTGTTGGTATCGAGTGTTTGGATAGTCTCCACAAAAACATACGGATTTTCACTGGAACTTGCACTTTCCAGAGTGTTTTCCACGCTCCCTCCACCTGAGATGTGCTTGAGGATCCCGCTCTAGTTTCTAGCCAAGCTTCCCTCCGTGCCCTAGTACTTACTAGCATCCGGTATGCACTTTTGATTGAGAAAAAGCCCGATCTTTCATGATTCCAACTCCAGAAATCTTCTATATTTTTTGTGCACAAAGGGATACCGATTATACACCTAGCTAGCATCCATGGGCAGAAACGTAGCATGCACCCACTACTTGTCCCATGAGGCTGATGTTTGGTCTATTAGCTCAGATACATAGACAGGTGGGTTCGGATGAAGGTGTCCATATGGCCTCATCATCTCCTCTCGCGGGATCCAATTGTCTTCCCATATTCTGGTTGTCTGACCATTACCAATGCGCCGAATGAGTCCTTGTTTCAGAACATCCTTTCCTTCTGTGATAGCTCTCCATACCTGGCTTGGGTGATTTCCTAACTCAGAGTTCAAGAAATCTCCTCCTGGGTAATATATGCACTTGAGCAATCGTGCGCAAATGCTCTCTGGTTGTTGGACAAGGCGCCACGCCTGCTTAGCTAGCATTGCCATATTAAAGAGCTCAAAATCTTTAAATCCCAAACCCCCCATTCCTTTAGGCTGGGTCATCTCCTTCCAAGAAACCCAATTTGGTTTCCTTTTTCCATCCTTACATCCGCACCAAAACTTCCTTATCAACTTATTTAGGTGCTCACATAGGCCCCTTGGCAATTTGAAACACGACATGGAGTACACAGGGACAACTTGGGCCACTGATTTAACAAGTACTTCCTTCCCCGCAGAAGACATGGAACTTTCAATCCAACCCCGCACTTTACTCCATAGCCGGTCTTTCAAATATTTGAACGCTCCATTCTTACTGTTGCCAATATCAGAGGGCATACCGAGGTATTTCTCATTCACGGTTTCATTGGGTACATTTAGGGCAACCTTGATATCATTACGGACGCTATCTGGAACTCCCTTGCTAATGTAAATAGATGATTTTGCATGGTTGACTCTCTCGCCAGAAGCTCTACAATAAGTGTCCAAGACTTGGTTTACCTCCTCAGCTCCCACACTATTTGCCTTGAAAAACAGCAGGCTGTCATCAGCGAATAAGAGATGGTTAACCCCCGGTGCCGTTGGTGTCACCTGTAACCCCTCCAAGTTGGATGATTGTCTTCTAGATTTTAGCAGGCACGACAGGCCCTCTGCTGCTAGCAAGAACAAGTATGGTGAAATCAGATCCCCTTGTCTTATACCACGTGTAGGCTTAAAACCCTCCAGCCTCTTTCCATTGAACATAACAGAGAAATTCACTGTGGATACCAGGTTCATGACAATACTTACCCACCTCTCAGTGAACCCTAGCTTGAGCATAATAGCCTTGAGATGTGACCATTCTACCTTGTCATATGCTTTCATCATATCCAACTTCAACGCACATGACTTGTGTTTCTTTGCTTTGTTTCTTTTCATAAAATGCAAACACTCATATGCAATAATAATATTGTCAGTTATCATCCTTCCAGACACAAAAGCAGACTGCTCCTCAGATATAATGTCAGGCAAGACTAGCTTTAGACGATTGGATATCACTTTTGAGGCAATCTTATAAAAGACGTTGCATAAACTGATTGGGCGGAATTGAGACAGGAGGGTGGGGTTCTTTACCTTCGGTATTAGGACCAAGATGGTCTCGTTAATACATTCAGCTGACTCCGTTCCATCGATTATACGTAGAACCATCCAGGTGATCTCTTCTCCACACGTCTCCCAATGACGTTGGAAAAAATGTGCAGGAAAACCATCCGGCCCGGGAGCCTTGGTTGGAAACATCTGGAAGAGAGCGGTTTTGACTTCTTTACTGTCATAGGGGGCGTTTAGAGTGGCGTTCATCTCATCGGCTACCTTCCTTGGTACTGTTTCAATCACTTGCTCCATATCTTGAACCCCTTCTGACGTGTAAAGATTTTTATAGAAATCAGTTGTCATGGTCCCCATCTCCTCATTATTTTCTGTTAATTGGCCATCGTCCCTTTGGAGAGCCTTAATTTGATTTTTCCGACGAAGGTGACTTGCCCGGAGATGGAAAAAATAAGTGTTTTTGTCACCATGTTTAAGCCACTCTATTCTTGCCCTTTGTCTCCACAAATTTTCTGCTCGATGATAAAGTTCCACCAATTGGTCAGTTACCTTGATTTCTGCTGCTGTCGGCCCAGATCTACCTTGGGATCCTCGCAACTCCTGTAGCAGACTCTGTAGCTGCTTTATTTGAACTAGTAGAACGCCCGTGCGTTGCTACGGGCTACCATGCATATAAATAAAATAAACAAATGATTAAGGTCGTCTTCAAGGTCGAAACGCATTTCTCCCTCATACGTCCGGGCATGTTCGAACATCAAACAAGCGCCCAGGACCACAACTCAAGCCCATAGAGGGGGTGTCGTTGTCCGGACTATTCGCCGTGTTATCTCAGGCACATTGTGTTTAAAGGTAAGTAGGTAGCTAATCTGCAGCAGCAAGAGCGTAAAAAAAAGTAGTTCTAACATGAGGATGCAAGGAACTACCCGCATCTAATTGTGTTCATCATCAGGCCTAAGCCCGGGCTTGACCTTGTTGTCTTAGCTGCTGCATGTCATGACCAGTATCTCGAATTGGTGCAAACAAAAGCAAAGCCCTAATTAGTCCAGAGAAGATGAAATCAGATAGCAATATCAGGGCATGAACAGATCTAAAGAACACAAACCACAAGCAGAGACTCGGAGAAGACCAGACACGACCACTGTGACGTCACTTCCCTTAATAATTATATTTTTATGCTATACATGTTTCACAACTAAAATTTGAACACCTGTGTGCCATAAATAAATATATTTTTACACTATACACAAGTGAATCATGTTGTGTCATTTACATGACGGGTAAATTAAATGAACATGTCTTGATTAGGTACGACATACTTTGGACAAGGAAGAGACCTGCAGATAAATAACACAATTAAACAAACAAGTACTGAAATATAAGTGTTCCGCATTAAGCTTGCTAGTAAGGAAAATATCAGGAGATGGCTTGCTAGCTTTCACCTCTAGATCACCCCCATGGCAACTTGATACATCAGAGCAAGAAAACATTCCCCAATCGTTACAAACCTTCGGTGCAAAATGACATTCATGGGATCTGAAGACATCACTAAGAAATATCAGGTTCTATATGAGTCTGACTTATTAAAGAACAGAGAGCAATGAAGAAAAGTGCAGTACATTAAATCAAGGCCAAATGATACATCGCATGCATCAGCGAGCAAAAAAATAAATGGTGTCTAATATTATATTTTCCCCTTCCAATAGAGAGACTCCTTTTATATGTTTAACCAGTGATTAATTCCGGTTACACCAAATAAACATAGTTCTAAATGCTACCAACATTTTTTATGAAACAAAGGACAACCAAAATTAACTCCCCTCGCGTGGAAACTTGATGTCCTTTCAACTCTGAAATTCCACCAAAGGTAAGCATACAATGATTATATAGTGTATAATTATACAAAAGAAGAACATGTTACGTGTGTAGATAGCGCAAGGTGACATATTATCATTGAGAGCATATATTAGCACATAGTGTGATGAAAATTGGAACCGGATGTACTGTCAGCATATCTTTCTCCTTATTCTGTATATCATCATTTCCTCTACACTTGACATGATAACTTGAGAAAAAAAAGATGAGTATCCAGATATGTACATAGTTATGGCTAGATTCCTTGTTTTGTCCAAGAAAGATAAGTCATGAGCCCATCATCTTATTACAACAAGGTACATCTCTATCAGTGGTGCAAGAGGTGTAAATTTTATATTTTCTTTTCAAGAAAAAACTCCTGGCAATATTAAACATCATGATGTAATAAATTACAAATATTACTGTTAACATAGGTTAATATATATTACTTATGTGTGGTGCAGTTTAATAAACCCTAAAAAAAATTGAATTATTCCTAACTATCACCATCAGATCTGGGTCAATAAAAGTTGTAGTCACAGCCTGAGCCAGAACTTTGGATTGAGAAGGGATTGGGAAACCCTCAAAGAAAGGAAGAAGCTCACCAAAACACAATTACAGGCCCCAACTATCTCAACCTTGCACACAAAACGGCTTAAATGACTCATAAGGGATCAACAAGAGTGCCAGTCGCGTAAAGCTTGTTCAGATTGCCAAGGCCGTCCACCGGAGAGCAAGAGAAAAACTTAAAATTAGGAGTCCGAATGTGGTTAGACAAGCTATACTAATTTCATTTTGATTTTGATCCGACATGTGCATTAAACAGAGCATGGACTACGATTGAACAGAGGTACCGCAGCAAAATAAATGTATAACAAGAGCTGGCAGCATCAACATGTAATAGGTGTGTATATTTATCTATGGGTGTTGTCGCTAGTGAATGCATACAGTTGCAATTGCACTTATGCAACCTAAAGGAGAAAGAAAAAAACCACTTGTTAACCCAAAAGACTGAAAAAATCATAACAAAAGAAGAAGAAAAAACAGCCTTCCTAAGTTCTCTAGTTGGGTGGAAAAAAAAACCAGCTATTCTAAAAGTGAGCACCAGATTCCAGTATGTATCATGCAGTTTTCTGTATATGGTTCACACATGAAAAAGGGATTTTGGGCAGTGCTAGGACATGGCATTTGTTGCCTGATAAAAGATTAGTTCATGCTATCTTCAGGACAAAGTGAGCACGTGAGTTACCAGACGAGAAGGGGAGGCCATGAGTAAAGGTGGATTGAAACTTCTTGCTCGCTTGGAGCTTCATGAATCTGATCCATAGATTATGTAATCATTTGAAATTAGTATACTAAAAAAAAATTAAATATACATTGCAGAAACGACACATTAGCAAAATTGAGTAATGCAAAACCGAACCCACCATAGAAGAAGCATAGAAAAAAATCATCTTCTGAACCCATCTACAGATCCAATTTATATGCATCGTGCCATGGAATTCCGAATGCATGGCCGTAGCCGCTGGCTGCAACGTCGACCCAATGGTGCTTGTCCGGGTGAAGTACAAGGCCGTTGGGCTCGTTGCCAGGGACTGCAACCCACATCAGTTTCTATGACTATAGTTTCTACTATTGTACTCTTTGTAGTTTTTAATGCATAAATTAATCTAATGTTGCGAGCTTTCCAAGGACTAACTAAGACAATCAGAATCGGAGAGGAGAGTTTCTCATGAAAAAAAAGAATTAGAGGAGAGTCAACTAACCTTCCTTTCTTGCTTCGTCACCCCCTCATGGGTTATGAGCTATGACGACCATGATGCCGGCCGTGCGTCCGAGTGCCTGTGGTCTGTACATCGACGACCTGCCCTTTTCTCATTTTCTGGTCACCGAAGAGTTCGATCGATCAGAAACATGGAAGGGTGAGAGTAGTCATGTTCCTGCCCTGTGTGTGTTTTCTTTGCGCGAAAGTTCCTGTTTCAGTCAGAGAGGTAGAACAATCAGAAAATGAGAAGGTCTTTCACCTCCTTACAGAATGAAATTTCTGTCTTTCAAGTTTACAAAGTCATCAAGTTAAGCACTTACGATAAAATTATCTGACTTAGAAAGCTGATATCACTCATACAAAAAAACATGTTATACAATATTGAGTTTCGACATAGCTATCATAATAGATCTTTGCAAAAATGTTCAGGTGCACGCAGGACAGCTATACAATTTTAGCAAGAATAACAATTTTACATGAAAAATGTCTGGAAGCCTGAAAGCCCATTATGTAATTCCAGTACTGAATCATTCAGGCCCCTGTAATGTTATTTGAGATTAGGTTCATAATATTTGAAGGTGCGTGGTAAAGAAAGGAAAATAACATTACTTCCAATGAAATACTCTCCACATTGTTCGTACTTGCATTACAATCATGTTGGCATGGACATTGCCAGACTGAATCAATTAGCTTGTAAAATTTATGAATAGATTCGGTTCTCTTCCTCTTCATGTCTACATGGATGAATCTGAAATATTCTAATTAGTTTCTATAATTAGTTCCTATGACTATAGTTTCTACTATTGTACTCTTTGTAGTTTTTAATGCATAAATTAATCTAATGTTGGGAGATTTCCAAGGACTAACTAAGACAACCAGAAATGGAGAGGAGAGTTTCTCAACAAAAGAAGGAATTAGAGGAGAGTCAACTAACCTTCCTTTCTTGCTTGGTCACCACCTCATGGGTTATGAGTTATGGCGACCATGATGCCGGCCGTGCGTCCGAGCACCTGTGGTCTGTACATCGACGGCCTGCCTTTTTCTCATTTTCTGGTCACCAAAGAGTTCGATCGATCAGAAACTTGGAAGGGGAAGAGTAGTCATGTTCCTGCCCTGTGTGTGTTTTCTTTACACGAAAGTTCCTGTTTCAGTCAGAGAGGTAGAACTCTGTGTCAGCAGTTGTCTTGTCACTGCAATTTTAAATGACCGGCAATAAAGGTTGCTGCTTAATTTTAGAATGCCGTAAGTTTTCCACATGTAGGTGTAGCAGCTAACAACTTTGAACCATACTGAATAAAGGAGTCAAAATGGAATACTTTCTGACCTCACAATGCCTATGAATTTCAAGTACCCATTATTTAAACACCAGACACATTGTCCATGCAAAAAGAGGTGAAAAAAAATCAAATCTGAACTGAACTTGACAGAATTCAAAAGTTGTATAGCTGACAATGGGCCATCATATAAAACAAGATATAGTAAGCAATGCAAGAGCACACATGTACAAAGGGGTGAACATGCGTAATTGGTACTTTAATTTAACACATCGAATCGAATCATTGAGTGGTGCTAGGTCTAGTTACACATACAGAGTTTAACATCAAGTGGCTAAGTTAGCAATGTCTAGCACGAAGTTAGGCATGTGACCTTCATGGGAAGAACTGGACATATCGGGCCATACCAACCTGCTTCTTCCCCCTCTGCGCTAGCTCCAAGATGCATGTCTCGTCCGGGTGGATTAACCGCGACCTCGACCACTTCGATCCGTCGATGCTCGGCACCGCTACCAAGAACCACCAATCAGTCCTTGCTTGTGTCCATGGTGAAGACGAAGTCGTAGAATGCAGATCTTGGCTAACCCACCGACCATGCACACATGCGTTGGCGCGGCTGAACCTTCCTCGCACGGTTGCTACACCTGCCAAGGCCAGCAACGCGTGCCCGCACTTCCTCGGCCTCTGCTTGTTCCCGCGCCTAGCCGTAAACATCATCAGGTGTGTAACCTGCATATTCATGGCACAATTATCTAGGCAAGGGCAGTGTAAAGTATGACCATCCAAAGCAAGGGGATAACAAGAGAACGAACCTCTCCGACATACACCACAGAAAGGATGCCCACATGAAGCAGCGCCCATTGACTCACGTGGACAACTTCCGAAGCAAATCCCACACGTAAGATGTTAAAGGATAGATAAGTAATATAAGAAATGGAGTTTATATGCACATGACCTACATGTATGGGAATGTTTTCATTAGCATGCCTAGTCTAGAACATAAAAGGGTGCAAGCCCATCCTTTTGCCGCAAGCATTCAAAATAACAAGCCTACTGTTCAACATTTTCTCCAGTAAAATACAGGTTGCTAGGCAGGTCATACTAACTCCACGGGTTACAAAATATACAGGCAATCCAATAATATAAACATCAAGAAGAAATCCTTAACGGGAAAGCAAGAAGAAATCGACCGATCAGGGACAATTCGAAGTAGCAGACCTTAACGGGGTTGAAGCAGCAGCCTTCCCCTCGTGCTCATCATCACCTCCATGGCCTGCACATAGCCAACATCGTCACTCCGCCTGCTGCTGCTGCTGTTAAAACAACAACAATAGCAACCACCACCAATTAGCCTAGTAAATCCAAAAATCTAATTGTGATGAAAAAACATGTCCATATCATGTGACTGCTGCAAACTGGACCCCTTTTTGATACGCACATGGCTGCTGCAATACAAGCACACACACAAAAAGACATCTTGTATTAGGAGGCAGGGAGGGTTGGAGCAGAGCATCTTCTCCATGGACCTCCTCTCTCTCCCACATGCCCTTGAATTCCTTGACACAATACAAGCATACATCAGATGTTGGAGATGAAGAAGAAGACAAGGGTAGGGGAGGAGGGATTGGTACCCACTTTCGTCGAGGGGAGTTTCATCTCCATGGCATCCCACGGAGGGAGGCTAGACTCCGGCAGAGGAGGAATAATGGCCCCCAACATGTTCAGATCATGAAGAGAAAAGACTTTTCTTGCGGGAAGAGAAGAGAAAAGACTGCCTGAGCATGGCCCGAACAGAGAGAGGGAAGGGAAGGGCCTTCCATAGCGAGCCATGGTCTGCACGTCCGCCATGGTGCTCCTCCGTCACACCCGCAGCCTGCAGAAACCAACCGCACGGATCAAATCAAAAAATCCAGAAGAAGAAGATGAGGTGAGGGGAGGGGAGGCGAGGGGAGGAGGATGGAGGGCGTCAGTACCTTTGATGTCTACGTGTTGCAACCCGTCACCGACGTCGATGTCCACCACATCAGCAAGCACCGAGAGAAGGCCGCCACCGCCGCCGCCGTCGTCGCCCCATCCATCCATTGGTCGGGCCGGACCTCCATGGCCGACCTCGAGGGCCAGGTGGACGAGGGCGCGGTGGTGCCGCTGCGGATCTGGGTGCCCCCTCACCTTGTCGCGGGATATGGAGCCTTCTCTCCCATAGCCCCACACCTTGTCGCGCGGATCCAGGCTAAGAAGGTGAGGGGCTGGAGCGGCGGCACTAGAGGAGGAGGAGGCCCGCAGTGGTGGGATTGAGGCAGCGGCGGGGTTGGGGTTGGGGCAGAGGAGAGCGGCGGTGGGCAAGTGCATCGAGGGCACGAGGGAGCGAGCGCCTGGCTTTTTTCGTAGGTTAACCAACGAAAATTGAGGACGAAAATTAACCATCTCTGGTGGGACGAAAATTGACCGGCGGAGACTACCAACTGCTCCATTAGGAATAGAGATACGCACGTTACCAAAGTGTTGGCGATCCCAAAGTGACAGGTCGGTTGCCAATGACTGGAGCTTGTCGCGCATGCCAGCGACAGAATCTATCAGGCCCCTCGCCCATGCAGCCTGCACTACATCCGGAAGGACGGGGTCCCTTTCCCAACATAGTTCATATTTAAAGCTTCATCGGCCCCGCCTGCATGCATGCATGCATCTTTCCCACATCGAGAAATATAGGTATGTGATCAGAAGACGCTGCTTCTTTGTGCTCTGTAATCGAATTGGGGAAAGCCATGCACCACGCTGCATTAGCCACACATCGCTATAACCGTACCCTACTGTACGGTCCACCTGCTACTTTCTTCTTGAAAGTCCAGTTCCTTCCCTTATAACCGTTGTCAGTTAAACCACAAGTGTCAAGTGCATCCCCTAAAGAAACCATTTGAGCTTGGCTTCTGTTTCCAACTCCGTCGTGCTCACCTGGCAAAAGTACTTCATTAAAGTCACCCATAACAACCCATGGCTGATTGTTGGGCCCTGTTATGTTGGGGAACGTAGCAGAAATTTAGAATTTTCTATGCATCACCAAGATCAATCTATGGAGTCATCTAGCAACGAGAGGAGAGGAGTGCATCTACATACCCTTGTAGATCGCGAGCGGAAGCGTTCAAGAGAATGGAGTTGATGGAGTCGTACTCGTCGTGATCCAAATCACCGAAGATCCTAGCGCCGAACGGACGGCACCTCCGCGTTCAACACACGTACGGAGCGAGGACGTCTCCCGCGCCTTGATCCAGCAAGGAGGAGGGAGAGGTTGAGGAAGAGGGCTCCAACAGCAGCACGATGGCGTGGTAGTGGTGGAGCTGCAGTACTCCGGCAGGGCTTTGACAAGCTCTTGCGGAGGAGGAGAGGTGTTTGGGAGGGGAGGGGCTGCGCCTTGGATGGTGTATGCAGCCCTCCCCTTGCCCCTCTATATATAGGGGGAGGAGGAAGGGGGCCGGCCCCCTCTAGATGAGATCTAGAGGGGGGGTGGCGGCCAAGGGAAGGGGGCTTACCCCCCAAGCAAGGGAGCCGCCCCCTTTAGGGCTTCCCCCAAAACCCTAGGCGCATGGGCCCATGGGGGGATGCGCCCAGCCCATGTAGGCCTGGTTCCCTTTCCTCTATAGCCCTTTAGGACCTCCGAGAGAGGTGGCCCCTCCCGGTGGACCCCCAGAACCCCTCCGGCGGCCCCGGTACAATACCGATATGCCCCTGAACCTTTTCGGTGACCGTATGACAACTTCCTACATATAAATATTCACCTCCGGACCATTCCAGAAATCCTCGTGATGTTCGGGATCTCATTCGGGACTCCGAACAACATTCGGTAATCACATACAAGTCTTCCTAATAACCCTAGCGTCATCGAACCTTAAGTGTGTAGACCCTACGGGTTCGGGAACCATGCAGACATGACCAAGACAACTCTCCGGCCAATAACCAACAGCGGGATCTGGATACCCATGTTGACTCCCTCATGTTCCACGATGATCTCATCGGATGAACCACGATGTCGAGGATTCAAGCAATCTCATATACAATTCCCCTTGTCAATCGGTACGTTACTTGCCCGAGATTCGATCGTCGGTATCCCTATACCTCGTTCAATCTCGTTACCGGCTAGTCACTTTACTCGTTCCGTAATGCATGATCCCGTGACCAACTACTTAGTCACACTGAGCTCATTATGATGACGCATTACCGAGTGGGCCCAGAGATACCTCTCTGTCATACGGAGTGACAAATCCCAGTCTCTATTCATGCCAACCCAACAGATACTTTCGGAGATACCTGTAGTGCACCTTTATAGCACCCAGTTACGTTGTGACGTTTGGTACACCCAAAGCACTCCTACGGTATCCGGGAGTTGCACAATCTCATGGTCTAAGGAAATGATACTTGACATTCAGAAAAGCTCTAGCAGACGAACTACACGTTCTTGTGCTATGCTTAGGATTGGGTCTTGTCCATCACATCATTCTCCTAATGATGTGATCCCGTTATCAATGACATCCAATGTCCATGGTCAGGAAACCGTGACCAGCTATTGATCAACGAGCTAGTCAACTAGAGGCTCACTAGGGACATGTTGTGGTCTATGTATTCACACATGTATTACGATTTCCGGATAACACAATTATAGCATGAACAATAGACAATTATCATGAACAAGGAAATATAATAATAACCATTTTATTATTGCCTCTAGGGCATATTTCCAACAGTCTCCCACTTGCACTAGAGTCAATAATCTAGTTACATTATGATGAATCGAACACCCATAGAGTTCTGGTGTTGATCATGTTTTGCTCGAGGAAGAGGTTTAGTCAACGGATCTGTGACATTCAGGTGTGTATGCATTTTACAAATATGTATGTCTCCATTTTGAACATTTTCACGAATGGAGTTGAAGCGATGCTTGATATGCCTGGTCTTCCTGTGAAACCTGGGCTCCTCGGCAAGGGCAATAGCTCCAGTTTTGTCACAGAAGAGAGTCATCGGGCCCGATGCTTGGGAATAACTCCTAGGTCGGTAATGAACTCCTTCACCCAGATTGGTTCTTGTGCTACCTCCGAGGCTGCCATGTACTCCGCTTCACATGTAGATCCCGCCACGACGCTTTGCTTGCAACTGCACCAGCTGACTGCCCCACCATTCAAAATATACACGTATCCGGTTTGTGGCTTGGAGTCATCCAGATCTGTGTCGAAGCTAGCATCGACGTAACCCTTTACGACGAGCTCTTCGTCACCTCCATAAATGAGAAACATATCCTTAGTACTTTTCAGGTACTTCAGGATATTCTTGACCGCTGTCCAGTGTTCCATGTCGGGATTACTTTGGTACCTTCCTACCAAAGTTACGGCAAGGTTTACATCAGGTCTGGTACACAGCATGGCATACATAATAGACCCTATGGCCGAGGCATAGGGGACGACACTCATCTTTTCTATATCTTCTACCGTGGTCGGGCATTGAGCCGTGCTCAATCTCGTACCTTGCAACACAGGCAATAACTTCTTGGACTGATCCATATTGAACTTCTTCAATATCTTGTCAAGGTACGTACTCTGTGAAAGACCAATGAGGTGTCTCGATCTATCTCTATAGATCTTGATGCCTAATATATAAGCAGCTTCTCCAAGATCATTCATCGAAAAACACTTGTTCAAGTAGGCCTTTATGCTTTCCAAGAATTCTATATCATTTCCCATCAATAGTATGTCACCCACATATAATATGAGAAATGCTGCAGAGCTCCCACTCACTTTCTTGTAAACACAGGCTTCTCCATAAGTCCGCGTAAACCCAACCGCTTTGATCATCTCATCAAATCGAATGTTTGATATGTCTCCAACGTATCTATAATTTTTGATTGCTCCATGCTATATTATCTACTGTTTTGGGCAATATTGGGCTTTATTATCCACTTTTATATTATTTTTGGGACTAACCTATTAACCGGAGGCCCAGCCCAGATTTGCTGTTTTATGCCTATTTCAGTGTTTCGAAGAAAAGGAATATTAAATGGAGTCGAAACGGAACAAAATCAACTGGAGAAGTTATTTTTGGAACGAAAGCCACCAGATAGACTTGGACTCCACGTCAGGAGATACGGGAGGTGCTCACGAGGGGGGGGGGGGCTAGGGCGCGCCCCTGCCTTGTGGGGCCCCCGTAGCTCCTCCGACATACTTCCTGCACCCATATATATCGGCGTACCCTAAAACTTCGAGAACAGAGATTAGATCAGGAGTTCCGCCGCCAGAAGCCTCCGTAGCCACCGAAAACCAATCTAGACCCGTTCCAGCACCCTGCCAGAGGGGGCAATCTTTCTCCGGTGGCCATCTTCATCATCCCGGTGCTCTCCATGATGAGGAGGGAGTAGTTCTCCCTCGGGGCTGAGGGTATGTACCAGTAGCTATGTGTTTGATCTCTCTCTCTCTCTCTCTCGTGTTCTTGATTTGGCACGATCTTGATGTATCACGAGCTTTGCTATTATAGTAGGATCTTATGTTTCTCCTCCCCCTCTTCTCTCTTGTAATGAATTGAGTTTCCCCTTTGAAGTAATCTTATCGGATTGAGTCTTTAAAGATTTGAGAACACTTGATGTATGTCTTGCCGTGGATATCTGTGGTGACAATGGGATATCACGTGATTCACTTGATGTATGTTTTGGTGACCAACTTGCGGTTTCCGCCCATGAACCTATGCATAGGGGGTGGCACACGTTTTCGTCGTGATTCTCCGGTAGAACTTTGGGGCACTCTTTGAGGTCCTTTGTGTTGGTTGAATAGATGAATTTGAGATTGTGTGATGCATATCGTATAATCATACCCACGGATACTTGAGTTGACATTGGAGTATCTAGGTGACATTAGGGTTTTGATTGTTTTGTGTCTTAAGGTGTCATTCTAGTACGAACTCTAGGGCTGTTTGTGACACTTATAGGAATAGCCCAATGGATTGATTGGAAAGAATAACTTTGAGGTGGTTTTGTACCCTACCATAATCTCTTCGTTCGTTCTCCGCTATTAGTGACTTTGGAGTGACTCTTTGTTGCATGTTGAGGGATAGTTATGTGATCCAATTATGTTAGTATTGTTGAGAGGACTTGCACTAGTGAAAGTATGAACCCTAGGCCTTGTTTCAACGCATTGCAATACCGTTTACGCTCACTTTTACCATTATTTACCTTGCTGTTTTTATAATTTCAGATTACAAAAACTATTATCTACTCCCTCCGTAAACTAATATAAGAGTGTTTAGATTGCTATTTTAGTTATCTAAACGCTTTATATTAGTTTACAGAGGAAGTACTATCCATATACCACTTGTATCACCATCTCTTCGCCGAACTAGTGCACCTATACAATTTACCATTGTATTGGGTGTGTTGGGGACACAAGAGCCTCTTTATTATTTGGTTGTAGGGTTGCTTGAGAGAGACCATCTTCATCCTACGCCTCCTACGGATTGATAAACCTTAGGTCATCCACTTGAAGGAAATTTGCTACTGTCCTACAAACCTTTGCACTTGGAGGCCCAACAACGTCTACAAGAAGAAGGTTGTGTAGTAGACATCAAGCTCTTTTCTGGCACCGTTGCCGGGGAGGTTAGCGCTTGAAGGTATATCTTTAGATCTTGTAATCGAGTTTTTTAGTTTCTTGTTTTATCACTAGTTTAGTTTATGAAAGAAAACTATAAAAAATGGAATTGAGTTTGTCTCATACGCTTCACCTTTTTAATATCTTTCGTGAGTATGATGGAATAGATAATTGTGCTCAAGTGCTAGAAGAAGAAATCTATAAAATGTTTGGCACTAAATATTTGAATGATGAGCATGATTGCAATGTTGTTAGTATAAATTCCTTGAATATCCATGATGCTAATGATATGCAAAGCCACAAGCTTGGGGAAGCTATGTTTGATGAAGATGATATTTTTTGTCCTCCAAGTTTTGATGAGCAAATTTATCATGATGAAATCATGCATCCTATTTATGATGATTATATTGATTAAAGAGGATTTGGAGAGGTCATGACTTTATTTATTAATGATTCCACTATTCCGGAAGAGGTTCCAATTGATTATGAGAACAAAGTTGCTATCTATCATGATTATTGTGATGACTTGTATGCTATAAAGAATAATGATATCCATGAAACTTGTCATCATGATTTTAGTCTTCAATTGGATTATGCCTCACATGATAATTATTTTGTTGAGTTTGCTCCCACTATTATTGATGAGAAGAATTTTGCTTGTGTGGAGAGTAATAAAATTGCTATGCTTGTAGATCATTAAAAGAATGCTTTAGGTGCTGGTTATATTGTTGAATTCATTCATGATGCTACTGAAAACTATTATGAGGGAGGAATATATGCTTGTAGGAATTGCAATAATATCAATTTTCCTCTCTATGTGCTTAAAGTTTTGAAGTTATGCTTGTTTTACCTTCCTATGCAAGTTGATTATTGTTCCCATAAGTTGTTTGCTCACAAAATCCCTATGCATAGGAATAATGTTAGACTTAAATGTGCTAGTAATATTCTTCATGATGCTCTCTTTATGCTTCAATTCTTATCCTTTATGTGAGCATCATTGAAATCATCATGCCTAGCTAGGGGCGTTAAACGATAGCGCTTGTTGGGAGGCAACCCAACTTTATTTTTTTCCTTGCTTTTTTCCTGTTTAGTAATAAATAATTCATCTATACTCTTCTTATATGTGGTTTTATTCTTTTAATTAGTGTTTGTGCCAAGTAGAACCTTTGGGAAGACTTGGGGAAAGTCTTGTTGATCATGCTGTAAAAAAACAGAAACTTTAGCGCTCACGAGAACTGCTGCCATTTTTATTTGGAGAGTGATATTTAGTTAATTCTTTTTGCAGATGATTAAAGATAAATTCCTCAGGTCCATCAATTTATTTGAGAATTTTATGAGTTCCAGAAGTATACGTTTGATCCAGATTACTACAGACTGTTCTGTTTTTGACAGATTCTGTTTTTCGTGTGTTGTTTGCTTATTTTGATGAATCTATGGCTAGTAAAATAGTTTATAAACCATAGATAAGTTGGAATAAAGTAATTTTAACACAAATATAAATAAATAATGAGTTCATTACAGTACCTTGAAGTGGTGATTTATTTTCTTATACTAACGGAGCTTACGAGTTTTCTGTTAAGTTTTGTGTTGTGAAGTTTTCAAGTTTTGGGTAAGGATTCGATGGACTATAGAATAAGGAGTGGAAAGAGCCTAAGCTTGGGGATGCCCAAGTCACCCCAAGGTAATATTCAAGGACAGCCAAGAGCCTAAGCTTGGGGATGCCCCGGAAGGCATCCCCTCTTTCGTCTTCGTTCATTGGTAACTTTACTTGGAGCTATATTTTTATTCGCCACATGATATGTGTTTTGCTTGGAGCGTCAATTTATTTTGTTAGGATTTGCTTGCTGCTATTTATAACAATGTTTTTCATCTTTTATTTCAATAAAAGTGGCATTGATAGCCTCCACTATGCCTATGTTACAAGTATACATGTTGCTGTTTAAAAACAGAAAGTTTACCGCTGTTGCAATAATTCCCTAGAAAATTAAGAATGTGATAAAATGTTGAAACCTTTTGCATATTAAGACCTGATAAATTTACTACAGCGGGAATTTTCTTTCATAATTTTTGGAGCTAGGGAAGTATGGATGTTGCAGCATTCTTTACAGACTATCCTGTTTAGGCAGATTGCTGTTATGTTTGCATTGTTTGCATATGTTTGCTTCTTTAATGATTCTATTTGAGGATAGGACTATTAAATATGCAGAGGAATTAAGTATGGAATGTTGAATAATAATTTTAGTGATTTGCTACAGTAGAGTATGATAAGGTTTTTGCAATGGTTTATACTAACTTATCTCACGAGTCCTTGTTGAGTTTTGTGTGGATGAAGCTTTTGAGATTTAGGGAGACCGTGATATGAGAGGAATTAAGGAGACACAAAAGCTCAAGCTTGGGGATTCCCAAGGCACCCCAAGATAATATTTCAAGAAGTCTCAAGCATCTAATCTTGGGGATGCCCCGGTTGGCATCCCACCTTTCTTCTTCAACAACTATCGGCTAGTATCGATTGATCCTAAGTTTTTGCTTCTTCACATGATGTTTGCCATTCTTAGAATGTCATTTTATTTTGCTTTTCTTGCTGTTTGAATTAAATACCAAGATCTGAAATTCTTAAATGTTAGAGAGTCTTCACATAGTTGCATAATCATTCAACTACTCATTGATCTTCACTTATATCTTTCGGAGTAGTTTGTCATTTGCTCTAGTGCTTCACTTATATCTTTTAGAGCATGGTGGTAGTTTTATTTTATAGAAATAGATGAACTCTCATGCTTCACTTATATTATTTTGAGAATCTTAAAAAGCATGGTAATTTTCTTAAAATCCGAATATGCTAGGTATACAAGATTAATAATAAAATTCTCTTATGAGTGTGTTGAATACTAAGAGAAGTTTGATACTTGATGATTGTTTTGAGATATGAGGATGGTAATATTAGATTCATGCTAGTTGAGTAGTTGTGAATTTGAGAAATACTTGTATTGAAGTTTGTGATTCCCGTAGCATGCACGTATGGTGAACCGTTATGTGATGAAGTCGGAGCATGATTTATTTATTGATTGCCTTCCTTATGAGTGGCGGTCGGGGACGAGCGATGGTCTTTTCCTACCAATCTATCCCCCTAGGAGCATGCGCGTAGTACTTTGTTTTGATAACTAATATATTTTTGCAATAAGTATGTGAGTTCTTTATGACTAATGTTGAGTCCATGGATTACACGCACTCTCACCCTTCCACCATTGCTAGCCTCTCTAGTACCGCGCAACTTTCGCCGGTACCATAAACCCACCATACCTACCTATCATGGCATTTCCATAGCCATTCCGAGATATATTGCCATGCAACTTTCCACAGTTCCGTTATTACAACACGCTCCATCATTGTCATATTGCTTTGCATGATCATGTAGTTGACATCGTATTTGTGGCAAAGCCACCGTTCATAATTCTTCCATACATGTCACTCATGAGTCATTGCACATCCCGCTACACCGCCGGAGGCATTCATATAGAGTCATATCTTTGTTCTAGTATCGAGTTGTAATCATTGAGTTGTAAATAAATAGAAGTGTGACGATCATCATTCAATAGAGCATTATCCCCCAAAAAAGAGAAAGGCCAAACAAATAAAAAAGGAAAGGCCAAATAAAAAAGAAAAGGGAAAGGACAAATAAAAAAAGAGGCCAAATAAAAAAACGGACAATGCTACTATCCTTTTTTCACACTTGTGCTTCAAAGTAGCACCATGATCTTTATGATAGAGAGTCTCTTGTTTTGTCACTTTCATATACTAGTGGGAATTTTTCATTATAGAACTTGGCTTGTATATTCCAACAATGGGTCTCCTCAAGTGCCCTAGGTCTTTGTGAGCAAGCAAGTTGGATGCACACCCACTAGTTTCTTTTGTTGAGCTTTCATACATTTATAGCTCTAGTGCATCCGTTGCATGGCAATCCCTACTCACTCACATTGATATCTATTGATGGGCATCTCCATAGCCCGTTGATATGCCTAGTTGATGTGAGACTATCGTCTCCCTTTTTGTCTTCTCCACAACCACCATTCTATTCCACCTATAGTGCTATGTCCATGGCTCACGCTCATGTATTGCGTGAAGATTGAAAAAGTTTGAGAACATTAAAAGTATGAAACAATTGCTTGGCTTGTGATCGGGGTTGTGCATGATTTAAATATTTTGTGTGGTGAAGATGGAGCATAGCCAGACTATATGATTTTGTAGGGATAGCTCTCTTTGGCCATGTTATTTTGAGAAGACATAATTTCTTAGTTAGTATGCTTGAAGTATTAATATTTTTATATCAAAATGAACTTTTGTGTTGAATCTTTTGGATCTGAATATTCATATCACAAGTAGGAAGAATTACATTGAAATTATGCCAACTAGCATTCCACATCAAAAATTATCTTTTTTATCATTTACCTACTCGAGGACGAGCAGGAATTAAGCTTGGGCATGCTTGATACGTCTCCAACGTATCTATAATTTTTGATTGCTCCATGCTATATTATCTACTGTTTTGGGCAATATTGGGTTTTATTATCCACTTTTATATTATTTTTGGGACTAACCTATTAACCGGAGGCCCAGCCCAGATTTGCTGTTTTATACCTATTTCAGTGTTTCGAAGAAAAGGAATATTAAACGGAGTCGAAACGGAACGAAATCAACTAGAGAAGTTATTTTTGGAACGAAAGCCACCGGATAGACTTGAACTCCACGTCAGGAGATACGGGAGGTGCTCACGAGGGTGGGGGGCGCCCCCCTAGGGCGCGCCCCCTACCTCGTGGGGCCCCCGTAGCTCCTCCGACGTACTTCCTGCACCCATATATATCGTCGTACCCTAAAACTTCGAGAACAGAGATTAGATCGGGAGTTTTGCCGCCAGAAGCCTCCGTAGCCACCGAAAACCAATCTAGACCTGTTCCGGCACCCTGCCGGAGGGGGCAATCTTTCTCCGGTGGCCATCTTCATCATCCCAGTGCTCTCCATGACGAGGAGGGGGTAGTTCTCCCTCGGGGCTGAGGGTATGTACCAGTAGCTATGTGTTTGATCTCTCTCTCTCTCTCTCGTGTTCTTGATTTGGCACGATCTTGATGTATAGCGAGCTTTGCTATTATAGTTGGATCTTATGTTTCTCCTCCTCCTCTTCTCTCTTGTAATGAATTGAGTTTCCCCTTTGAAGTAATCTTATCGGATTGAGTCTTTAAAGATTTGAGAACACTTGATGTATGTCTTGCCGTGGATATCTGTGGTGACAATGGGATATCACGTGATTCACTTGATGTATGTTTGGGTGACCAACTTGCGGGTTCCGCCCATGAACCTATGCATAGGGGTTGGCACACGTTTTCGTCGTGATTCTCCGGTAGAACTCTGGGGCACTCTTTAAGGTCCTTTGTGTTGGTTGAATAGATGAATCTGAGATTGTGTGATGCATATCGTATAATCATACCCACGGATACTTGAGGTGACATTGGAGTATCTAGGTGACATTAGGGTTTTGATTGATTTGTGTCTTAAGGTGTTATTCTAGTACGAACTCTAGGGCTGTTTGTAACACTTATAGGAATAGCCCAACGGATTGATTGGAAAGAATAACTTTGAGGTGGTTTCGCACCCTACCATAATCTCTTTGTTCGTTCTCCGCTATTAGTGACTTTGGAGTGACTCTTTGTTGCATGTTGAGGGATATTATGTGATCCAATTATGTTAGTATTGTTGAGAGGACTTGCACTAGTGAAATTATGAACCCTAGGCCTTGTTTCAACGCATTGCAATACCGTTTACGCTCACTTTTACCATTATTTACCATGCTGTTTTTATAATTTCAGATTACAAAAACTATTATCTACTATCCATATACCACTTGTATCACCATCTCTTCGCCGAACTAGTGCACCTATACAATTTACCATTGTATATGGTGTGTTGGGGACACAAGAGACTCTTTTTTATTTGGTTGCAGGGTTGCTTGAGAGAGACCATCTTCATCCTACGCCTCCTACGGATTGATAAACCTTAGGTCATCCACTTGAAGGAAATTTTCTACTGTCCTACAAACCTCTGCACTTGGAGGCCCAACAACGTCTACAAGAAGAAGGTTGTGTAGTAGACATCAAGCTCTTTTCTGGCACCGTTGCCGGGGAGGTTAGCGCTTGAAGGTATATCTTTAGATCTTGCAATCGAGTCTTTTAGTTTCTTGTTTTATCACTAGTTTAGTTTATAAAAGAAAACTATAAAAAATGGAATTGAGTTTATCTCATACGCTTCACCTTTTTAATATCTTTCGTGAGTATGATGGAATAGGTAATTGTGCTCAAGTGCTAGAAGAAGAAATCTATAAAATGTTTGGCACTAAATATTTGAATGATGAGCATGATTGCATTGTTGTTAGTATAAATTCCTTGAATATCCATGATGCTAATGATATGCAAAGCCACAAGCTTGGGGAAGCTATGTTTGATGAAGATGATATTTTTTGTCCTCCAAGTTTTGATGAGCAAATTTATCATGATGAAAGGATGCCTCCTATTTATGATGATTATATTGATTAAAGTGGATTTGGAGAGGTCATGACTTTATTTAGTAATGATTCCACTATTCCGGAAGAGGTTCCAATTGACTATGAGAACAAAGTTGCTATCAATGTTCCAACTCCGAGATGCTTGCACCAGCCCATAGATTGAGCGTTAGAGCTTGCACACCTTGTCATCATTCTTAGGATCGACAAAACCTTCCGGCTGCATCATATACAATTCTTCCTTAAGGAAACCATTAAGGAATGCCGTTTTGACGTCCATTTGCCATATCTCATAATCATAGAATGCAGCAAATTGCTAACATGATTCGGACGGACTTAAGCTTCGCTACGGGTGAGAAAGTCTCATCGTAGTCAACCCCTTGAACTTGTCGATAACCCTTAGCGACAAGCCGAGCCTTATAGATGGTCACATTACCATCCGCGTCCGTCTTCTTCTTAAAGATCCATTTATTTTCTATGGCTCGCCGATCAACGGGCAAGTCAGTCAAAGTCCATACTTTGTTTTCATACATGGATCCTATCTCGGATTTCATGGCTTCCAGCCATTTGTCGGAATCTGGGCCCGCCATCGCTTCTTCATAGTTCGAAGGTTCACCATTGTCCAACAACATGATTTCCAGGACAGGGTTGTCGTACCACTCTGGTGCGGAACGTGTCCTTGTGGACCTACGAAGTTCAGTAGCAACTTGATCTGAAGTTTCATGATCATCATCATTAACTTCCTCTCTAGTCGGTGCAGGCACCTCAGGAACATTTTCCTGAGTTGCGCCACTCTCCGGTTCAAGAGGCAATACTTCATCAAGTTCTACTTTCCTCCCACTTACTTCTTTCGAGAGAAACTCTTTCTCTAGAAAGGATCCATTCTTGGCAACAAAGATCTTGCCTTCGGATCTGAGGTAGAAGGTATACCCAATAGTTTCTTTGGGGTATCCTATGAAGACGCATTTCTCCGATTTGGGTTCGAGCTTTTCAGGTTGAAGTTTCTTCACGTAAGCATCGCATCCCTAAACTTTTAGAAACGACAGCTTAGGTTTCTTCCCAAACCATAATTCATACGGTGTCGTCTCAATGGATTTCGACGGAGCCCTATTTAAAGTGAATGCGGTAGACTCTAAAGCATAGCCCCAAAAAGACAGCGGTAGATCGGTAAGAGACATCATAGATTCCACCATATCTAATAGAGTGCGATTACGACATTCGGACACACCATTACGCTGAGGTGTTCCAGGCGGCGTGAGTTGTGAAACTATTCCACATTTCCTTAAGTGCGTGCCAAATTCGTGACTCAAATATTCTCCCCCACGATCTGATCGCAAGAACTTGATTTTCGTGTCACGTTGATTCTCAACCTCACTCTGAAATTCCTTGAACTTTTCAAAGGTCTCAGACTTGTGTTTCATTAAGTAGACATACCCATATCTACTCAAGTCATCAGTGAGGGTGAGAACATAATGATAGCCACCGCGATCCTCAACACTCATTGGACCGCACACATCAGTATGTATGGTTTCCAATAAGTCGGTTGCTCGCTCCATTGTTCCGGAGAATGGAGTCTTGGTCATTTTTCCCATGAGGCATGGTTCGCACGTGTCAAATGATTCATAATCAAGAGACTCCAAAAGTCCATCTGCAAGGAGCTTCTTCATGCGTTTGACACCAATGTGACCAAGGCGGCAGTGCCACAAGTATGTGGGACTATCATTATCAACCTTACATCTTTTGGTATTCATACTATGAATATGTGTAACATCACGTTCGAGATTAAATGAGAATAAACCATTGACCAACGGGGCATGACCATAAAATATATCTCTCATATAAATAGAACAACCATTATTCTCGGATTTAAATGAGTAGCCATCTCGTATTAAACGAGATCCTGATACAATGTTCATGCTCAAAGCTGGCACTAAATAACAATTATTGAGGTTTAAAACTAATCCCGTAGGTAAATATAGAGGTAGCGTGCCGACGACGATCACATCAACCTTGGAACCATTCCTGACACGCATCATCACCTCATCCTTCGCCAGTCTCCGCTTATTCCTCAGCTCCTGCTTTGAGTTACAAATATGAGCAACCACACCGGTATCAAATACCCAGGAGCTACTACGAGTACTGGTAAGGTACACATCAATAACATGTATATCACATATACCTTTGGTGTTGCCGGCCTTCTTATTCTCTAAGTACTTGGGGCAGTTCCGCTTCCAGTGACCACTTCCCTTGCAATAAAAACACTCAGTCTCGGGCTTGGGTCCATTCTTTGGCTTCTTCCCGGCATCTTGCTTATCAGGAGCGGCAACTCCCTTGCCATCCTTCTTGAAGCTCTTTTTACCCTTGCCTTTCTTGAACTTAGTGGTTTTATTCACCATCAACACTTGATGTTCCTTTTTGATTTCCACCTCCGCTGATTTCAGCATTGAATATACCTCAGGAATGGTCTTTTCCATCCCCTGCATATTGAAGTTCATCACAAAGCTCTTGTAGCTAGGTGGGAGCAACTGAAGGATTATGTCAACGACCGCTTCATCCGGGAGATTAACTCCCATCCGAGACAAGAGGTTGTGCAACCCAGACATTTTGAGTATGTGCTTGCTGACAGAACTATTCTCCTCCATCTTACAACTGTAGAACTTGTCGGAGACTTCATATCTCTCGACTCGGGCATGAGCTTGGAAAACCATTTTCAGCTCTTGGAACATCTCATATGCTCTGTGTTGCTGAAAACGCTTCTAGAGCCCCGGTTCTAAGCTGTAAAGCATGCCGCATTGAACCAGGGAGTAATCATCAGCACGGGACTGCCAAGCGTTCATAACGTCTTGGTTTGCTAGGGTGGTGCTTCACCTAGCGGTGCTTCAAGGACATATGCTTTCTTGGCAGCTATGAGGATGCTCCTCAAGTTTCGGACCCAGTCCGTATAGTTGCTACCATCGTCTTTCAGCTTGGTTTTCTCTAGGAACGCGTTGAAGTTGAGGACAACATTAGCGTGGGCCATTTGATCTACAAGACATATTGTAAAGATTTTAGACTAAGTTCATGATAATTAAGTTCATCTAATCGAATTATTTAATGAATTCCCACTCAGATAGATATCCCTCTAGTCATCTAAGTGATACATGATCTGATTCAACTAGGCCGTGTCCAATCATCACGTGAGACGGACTAGTCATCATCGGTGAACATCTTCATGTTGATCGTATCTTCTATACGACTCATGTTCGACCTTTCGGTCTTCCATGTTCCGAGGCCATGTCTGTACATGCTAGGCTCGTCAAGTCAACCTAAGTGTTTTGCGTGTGTAAATCTGGCTTACATCCGTTGTATGCGAATGTTAGAACCTATCACACCCGATCATCACGTGGTGCTTCGGAACAACGGACCTTAGCAACGGTGCACAGTTAGGGAGAGAACTTTCTTGAAATTATTGTGAGGGATCATCTTATTTATGCTACCGTCATTCTAAGCAAATAAGATGTAAAACATGATAAACATCACATGCAATCAAATAGTGACATGATATGGCCAATATCATTTTGCTCCTTTTGATCTCCATCTTCGGGGCGCCATGATCATCGTCATCACCGGCATGACACCATGATCTCCATCATCATGATCTCCATCATCATGTCTTCATGAAGTTGTCTCGTCAACTATTACTTCTACTACTATGGCTAACGGTTAGCGATAAAGTAAAGTAATTACACGACGTATAAGTTGACACGTAGGTCATAAATAAATTAAGACAACTCCTATGGCTCCTGCCGGTTTTCATACTCATCGACATGCAAGTCGTGATTCCTATTACAAGAACATGATCAATCTCATACATCACATATATCATTCATCACATCCTTTTGGCCATATCACATCACACGGCATATGCTGCAAAACAAGTTAGACGTCCTCTAATTGTTGTTGCAAGTTTTTACGTGGCTGCTATAGGTTTCTAGCAAGAAAGTTTCTTACCTACGCCAAAACCGCAACATGATATGCAATTTCTATTTACCCTTCATAAGGACCCTTTTCATCGAATCCGATCTGACTAAAGTGGGAGAGACAGACACCCGCTAGCCACCTTATGCAACTAGTGCATGTCAGTCGGTGGAACCAGTCTCACGTAAGCGTACTTGTAAGGTCGGTCCGGGCCGCTTCATCCCATGATGCCGCCGAATCAAGATAAGACTAGTAACGGCAAGTAAATTGACAAAATCGATGCCCACAACAACTTGTGTTCTACTCGTGCATAGAAACTATGCATAGACCTAGTTCTGATACCATTGTTGGGGAACATAGCAGAAATTTAAAATTTTCTACGCATCACCAAGATCAATCTATGGAGTCATCTAGCAACGAGAGGAGAGGAGTGCATCTACATACCCTTGTAGATCACGAGCGGAAGCGTTCAAGCGAACGGGGTTGATGGAGTCCTACTCGTCGTGATCCAAATCACCGAAGATCCTAGCGCCGAACGTACGGCACCTCCGCGTTCAACACACGTATGGAGCGAGGACATCTCCCGCGCCTTGATCTAGCAAGGAGGAGGGAGAGGTTGAGGAAGAGGGCTCCAACAGCAGCACGACGACGTGGTGGTGGTGGAGCTGCAGTACTCCGGCAAGGCTTCGCCAAGCTCTTATGCAGGAGGAGAGGTGTTGGGGAGGGGAATGGCTGCGCCTTGGATGGTGTATGCAGCCCTCCCCTTGCCCCTCTATATATAGGGGAAGGAGGAAGGGGGCCGGCCCCCTCTAGATGAGATCTAGAGGGGGGGCGGCCACGGGGAGGGGGCTTGCCCCCCAAGCAAGGGGGCCGCCCCCTTTAGGGTTTCCCCCAAAACCCTAGGTGCATGGGCCCAAGGGGGGATGCGCCCAGCCCATGTAGGGCCGGTTCCCTTTCATCTACAGCCCATTAGGCCCTCCGAGAGAGGTGGCCCCTCCCTGTGGACCCCCGGAACCCCTCCGGCGGCCCCGGTACAATACCGATATGCCCCCGAACCTTTCCGGTGACCGTATGGCAACTTCCTACATATAAATTTTCACCTCCGGACCATTCCAGAAATCCTCGTGACGTCCAGGATCTCATCCGGGACTCCGAACAACATTTGGTAATCACATACAAGTCTTCCTAATAACCCTAGCATCATCAAACCTTAAGTGTGTAGACCCTACGGGTTTGGGAACCATACAGACATGACCGAGACAACTCTCCGACCAATAACCAACAGCGGGATCTGGATACCCATGTTGACTCCCACATGTTCCACGATGATATCATCGGATGAACCACGATGTCGAGGATTCAAGCAATCCCGTATACAATTCCCTTTGGCAATCGGTACGTTACTTGCCCGAGATTCGATCGTCGGTATCCCTATACCTCGTTCAATCTCGTTACCGGCAAGTCACTTTACTCGTTCCGTAATGCATGATCTCGTGACTAACTACTTAATCACACTGAGCTCATTATGATGACGCATTACCGAGTGGGCCCAGAGATACCTCTCCATCATACGGAGTGACAAATCCCAGTCTCGATTCATGCCAACCCAACAGACACTTTCGGATATACATGTAGTGCACCTTTATAGTCACCCAGTTACGTTGTGACGTTTGGTACACCCAAAGCACTCCTACGGTATCCGGGAGTTGCACAATCTCATGGTCTAAGGAAATGATACTTGACATTCAGAAAAGCTCTAGCAGACGAACTACACGATCTTGTGATATGCTTAGGATTGGGTCCTGTCCATCACATCAGTCTCCTAATGATGTGATCCCGTTATCAATGACATCCAATGTCCATGGTCAGGAAACCGTAACCATCTATTGATCAACGAGCTAGTCAACTAGAGGCTCACTAGGGACATGTTGTGGTCTATGTATTCACACATGTATTACGATTTCCGGATAACACAATTATAGCATGAACAATAGACAATTATCATGAACAAGGAAATATAATAATAACCATTTTATTATTGCCTCTAGGGCATATTTCCAACATGCTATTCCACGAAGCAAATCCCACATTTTATAGCGCTCACTAACCTGTGCTTCCCGATATACAAAGGTGATTCTTGTCTGCATATTCACTAACTCATCAACAACAACATCAATGTGATACTCAGAATAACCAACAACTTGAAGCTTTATTTCCTTGTTCCAAAATATTCCTAGGCCCCCAGTTCTACTAGAGCTACTCACTGCAAAGCTTTTTTCGTAGCCTAAAGAGCCTACCATATTCTCCACTTGAGAGCCCTCTATTTGAGTTTCAACAATACAAACTATAGAGGGGGCAAGTTGCCTTGTGAGATCACGAAGCTCACGAACTGTCGCGGGTTTGCCAGCCCCACGATGGTTCCAGCATAGTAGACTCATTGCGCCTGGCGCGACCCCACCTGGGCCCCCGCCAAACGCACAACAATGTGTTTGCTAGGAGCTAAACTCTTCACTGGACCTTTATCTTGAAATGTGGTTGTTGCCTTGTTCCTCTTCGGCTCCTGCTTCGAAGAGGGGCTCAGCGGTATTTCTGGGGCCGGCAGCAGCAGCGGCATGTCACCCTTTCCATTGTGAATAGGAGGATTTGGGGGCTTCTTGGGATCAGCAACAGGAGATGCATCCCTTTTGCGATTCCTCTCTCCCTCTATCATTTCAATGTCCACCGCATTCTGCTCAGTTTCACCCTCTTTCCTGGACGTGTTAGAATTCTGCTGCATGCCACCTCTACCTCTTCCACGGCCACCATGGCCCCTGCCTCGGCCACCTCTATTTCCAAAGCTTCTTATAGGGCCTCTCCCCGGGCCTCTAAACCATGTTGCTCTCAGATCCTTGAACACTAGTGCCTTCGGGGGGTGAACCCCGTCCCCACACTCTTTGAACGTGTGACCAAGATATCCACAAACCGCACATCAGTCAGGCAACCTTTCATATACTTAACTCTGAAGAGCACCCTCTGAACCTCTCCCTTCTTCTTTACCACCAGGGAAACAACGTTCTTCAGAGGTTTCGTGACATCAATGTTAACACGCACACATGCAAAATTCCCTTCAAAGTCCTGCACCATTGGTTCGGCATAGATGAACTCCCCAATTGTCGATGATAATGCTTTGATCTTGGAGAAGTATCCTTGAGGAAAGTCGTGTATTTGCACCCGTATCTCAACTTTATTGAGCTCTATGGAAGAGGGCTTAGTGAATCCATCATAGTGTGCCATCACGACTGCCTTCCCTTTGAAGTTCCATGGTCCGTCCTCCATAACTCGTTCCCAATCACCAAGACATGAAAACTACAATGTATAGGGGTTTTCCTCGAGTGGTTTGATCTTCATCTCCTGGGCTAGATCCCATGCCACCCTCATGTTTCAAAAAAACCAATACTGGTTGTAGGGTTTATCAGTATGAACCCTAGATATGGCCATCCAACGGGTTGCCTCCTCCGGGAGTTCATCCTCTTCCACGATCACATCCTGCAGATCATCCTCCCGGAGTCCCAATTCTGCCATCATCGCCTTGAGTTCAGAGGAGCCTGAGCTTTCCGCTGCTTCATCCATCGATCTGATCTCTTGCCCGTGGTTTCTTTCCGCGGGCGGTAGGAACCCTAGCTATCCTAGTCTGGCCCCGCTGCCGTGACCCAAAGGCCTCGACAGACCAGCGATGGAGGAGGACAGCAAGGGAGTGAAGATCTCTACGGGGGACCACCGTCGCCGCCGAGAGGGGCAGGAACCCTAACGAGAGGGGAGCTAGCGATGAGGCACAACTGTGATCATCACTTGGGAAAAGAGAAAAAAGAACAGGGGAATCTTATAGCTGGTTCGGCTTGTATACTGTCATATACTAGTATTTGGCTAGTTTTTTAGGGGTATATGCGATAGCACCGAATTTTGCCAATTCGGCGGTTCGATCTATGATTTCACATTCATGGACGTTGATAAGATCCTTCCATTTAGTAGCACCTTAGGATGGCATAGCCTTAACGTTAATGGCGAGGTTCAGAAGAGGAAATTAAGGCTTGTAGTGGATACCTAGGCACCCAGAGACGAGGAAGGGCGTAGCAAGTGACGTAGTGCTTCGGGGAGTTGAAAATAAGCATATATCCGGAGATTCCCAAATAGGTCAACCTTTTAAACTGCCTGCTGAATCCATGAGCAGGCAAGAGACAACCTGGCGAACTGAAACATCTTAGTAGCCAGAGAAAAAGAAAGCAAAAGCGATTCCCGTAGTAGCGGCGAGCGAAATGGGAGCAGCCTAAACCATGAAAACGAGGTTGTGGGAGAGCAATACAAACGTTGTGCTGCTAGGCGAGGCGGTTAAGTGCCGCACCCTAGATGGCTAAAGTCCAGTAGCCAAAAGCATCACTAGCTTACGCTCTGACCGAGTAGCATGGGGCACGTGGAATCCCGTGTGAATCAGTAAGGACCATCTTGTAAGGCTAAATACTCCTGAGTGACTGATAGCGAAGTAGTACCGTAAGAGAAAAGTGGAAAGAACCCCCAGTGGATAGTGAAATAGAACATGCAACCGTGCTAAGCTCCCAAGTAGTGGGAGGGAAGTATTGGCTACCGGGTCTCATTGTGCATGACATGTATGGTGGACATCATGCCAAAACAAATGTCGTTTCATGGGAGTACCAGAGCCCTCATATTTGAGGTGGCTTAGCACAAAACCACCACATTAGAAATCGGTGTACTCTTCACAACGTCGAAGTTTTGATAGTAGCGCGAACCAACCTGTAGTTGGACGGTTAGACGGACTATGGTATCCCCATCCCACCAGGGTTCAAATCTTGGTGCTCGTATTTATTCCTGAATTTATTTCAGGATTTCCGGCGATGCGCATTCAGTGGGAGGAGACGTTCCCGTCGACGACGAGGTGCC
Organism: Triticum monococcum; assembly: GCA_034509565.1. Classification (NCBI taxonomy): domain Eukaryota; kingdom Viridiplantae; phylum Streptophyta; class Magnoliopsida; order Poales; family Poaceae; genus Triticum; species Triticum monococcum. The sequence continues at coordinate 580,333,240 of CM067845.1, forward strand.
TACGATGACTTTGTAAATCTCAAGATGATATGCCGGCTCAGTCTTTCGGAGGTGTTCATAGAGATAGGATGTGCGTATGTGCGCGTATATATGAGCGCTTGCATCTATACTGATGTTCTAAAAAAGTTTTGATAGTAACAAAAAACACCGAGCCAAAAATGGAGTCGGCTTTGACGTGGCAAAGCACGCTTGGGTGGACAAGCTGGACGGCGCGACGTTAACGGCCGTTAATGGCCCGTCCCGACCGGCTCGGTCGGACCACGTCGTTTGGGCCATAGTAGACCAAGCCAAACTTGCTTGTTCACTCGATAGATTTTGGGCTCTTTAGGGCCATAGTAGACATAAGTCTAAGCTGAACTAGTCGCGCTGCCCAGTCCACTCCGTTGCATTCTGATTCACTCCTAGTCAGCCCAACTCCACAGCACGACCCTATCTTGTCCGTTCCCATCCGTTTGGGGTAAAAGGGACAAACAAAACGCCCCAGCGCACGGTCTTAAACGGACAAATGTCCGGATTCCGTCCGCTTTCGACCCATCCCCGGCCCAAACTTGCGCTTGGTTTGGGTGACACGGACGCGCGCGGACGGCCTCGACGCACGCCCTTATCCCCCCCGTGGCCCGCCTGTCGGGGACACTAGCAGTCCCTCCGCTCCCAACGCTTCACCCTCTCTCCCCACCCCGCCCCGCCGCCGGCGCCACCGCTATTCTCCGGTCGCCTCCTCACTGCGCAGCCCCCCCCGCCATCCATACCAAACCACGTCTCGACATGGCCACCACCACGCCCGCGCTTCCGCCATAGTTTTGGTCGTCGGTCGGACGAGGTTTGGCCGTCGCCGTCCTTGCCAGTGGCAGAGGGGACACGACTGCCGGCGACGTACCACGGCGGCCGAGGCAGATTCCGACGAGAGCTCCAGAGCGGCCAGTAGCCGGCCGGAAACCACCCCTGCTGCGTCGAGGTGATCATCGCGGCCTCTTCGCCACCACGCCCGCAAGGTGTTCGACCTTTTGCCAACAAAGGTATGGACAGTGGAGACGAGTTTTTCTTCCATCAATTCCTTTGTTCATCGGACGATTCGTCGTCGGATGATGACGATCTTGTGGTGGCTGCACTGGTCGTTCACGACCATATTCAACGGCAGCTTCCTCGGTACAGGGGGTCAGTCCCTGGCCGTGCTCCCAACCTGAACCGCAACAGGGAGACAGGCCACGCCCTGCTCTATGCTGATTACTTTGCCAACACCCCGCTCTTCAAGCTGGATAAATTTCGTCGCCATTTTCGTATGGCAAGGCATGTGTTCAATCGTATTCGAGAGGGAGTGGTTGCTCATGACCCATACTTTGAGTCCAAGACGGATGCCCTTGGCAAGCTTGGATTCTCATCCTACCAGAAATGCACCGCGGCCATCCGCATGCTTGCATATGGAATTTCAGGCAATCTGGTGGATGAGTATGTGCGTATGAGTGAGACAACATGTCTGATGTCAATGTACAAGTTTTGCCAGGCTGTGATCGAGGTCTTTGGCGCAGAGTACTTGAGGCAGCCAACTGCCGCTGATACAGAGAGATTGTTGGCGATCAACGCAGCTAGAGGCTTTCCAGGTATGCTTGGCAGCATAGATTGTATGCACTGGGAGTGGAAGAACTGTCCATTTGCTTGGCAGGGCCAGTACAAGGGGCATGTTAATGGGTGCACTGTCATATTAGAAGCAGTGGCATCACAAGATCTTTGGATATGGCATTCTTTTTTCGGCATGGCAGGTTCTCATAATGATATCAACATGCTGCAGCGTTCTCCAGTCTTCGCGAGGCTTGCAGAAGGCCACTCCCCACCTGTCAACTTTGAGATCAACGGCCACCATTACAACAAGGGATACTATCTAGCAGATGGTATATATCCTCAGTGGTCAACTTTTGTGAAGACAATCTCGAAACCCCAAGGTGAGAAGAGAAAGAGATTTGCCCAAATGCAAGAGAGTGTTAGAAAGGATGTGGAACGTGCTTTTGGTGTGCTTCAATCCCGGTGGGGTATCGTTCGAAACCCTGCACTGTCATGGGATGAAAGCACTACAAGAAACCTGTTAATACGTGACCGTTCTAATCCGTCACGGGCTAGGCAAAATCCGTCATGGGTGCCCATCCTTAACAGATTTGAAATCCGTCATGTATATCGCGTCATAATTTGACATGGTGCTATCCATGACGGTTTTTTACCATCAAGGATCTACCCCAGGCCCGCCCAAGGCCCAAACCATTGTGACGGAACAGACCATCATGGACCAACGCCACATAGAGTTTTCAATTAACCAACTAGAATGACATGGCCGCCTACGTGGGCACTATTTTTCGTCACAGAAATCGTCATGGATATCCTACATGGGGTAGCCCATTAGTTCGACCCGTTAGCCTATTTCATTCAGCCCAATTTTCAACAATTACATTTTAAAGCATGATGCGTTATGAATCGTAATGCTAAGACAAGGTATTTCCAAAGTGCCTCACGTGCACATATGAATCAATATATGCAGTCATCTGCAAGCATCTATAACATAGCAGTTTCCAAAATCCTCCACGAAATGATAATTTACAACATAGATTAATAAAATATATCACTCAGCAAAGTTAGAAAACAGTACAATCTAGTTCACACAAACAGAACATCTAAACTATTGAAGTTGTTATTCAAGTTCTTGCCATCGGAAACTATAATGTCGTGCGAATTTTGATGGGCAGCACCAAGTAGCCTGGTACGCAATCATACCTGCATATTTACAAGACCATTAGATATTTGTAGATATGGATAGATTGTAAAATAAGAGAATTGTAACAAAGTAAAAATGAATAACTCATGCTCTCCAAAATTCTTAAATCTTGCAGTGCTACAAACGAAAATAACATAGTATCCATTACATATATAAGTTTCATGTAGATCCATATTAATTAAGACAACCAAGTTGTGGGTAAAAAAAATTAAATTTTACGTACATGTGCATATCATCCAAACAATAAAAAGGAAAAAAAATGGTCTAACAAAGGGGACAATACATACAACAGTGCACAAGATTCGTTCAATTATCATATGTCTAGTGATCCTTGATGATAAGTTATTAAGATAAAAGAAGGGATAGTTATGTGTTGAGAAAACAAGATCTACATACTTCTATAGTTGTGTCCAGTAATACATTATTTTTCCAGCCTTGTAAGTAGGCATGAATGGTTGAGGCGGAGGCGGTCATCGGGGGCTGGCGGTCAGGTGCTTACATTAGTAAAAAACAATTACTTGACAAGTAAACTTCAAATGCCATGCAAAATAACTATAAGTTGTGGCCACTAATAAATCTATAAAACTAAGTGGCAAATGGTTCTCTGAAGAGATACTGGATAGGATGTATCAGTTATTGCTCTTAACAACATGCATGCTGGGGTTACTTTTAATTCAAGTGCATGAGAAGTTCACCACGAGATCCAAGGGGCACAAACAAATTAGTAGAAAATCACACCATGGTGAAAAATGCCTAACTCAGAAATAGATCAAATAAATAGGTGCAGTTCAGTAGCAATTGAGCTAGGGAATGGAAATACTAGAGAAATCATAGGAGTGGCAGTAGAGAACCAACCCCTGGTTGATCACGGAGCAGCTCCACCAACAGTTATCGCGTCCGCCCTCTCGAGCTCTATTGTGCGCCATGCAGCGGCACAGCTGCTACAACACCACCTAGACCTACATCCAAAAAACAGATATCATAATCAGCGAGATTACAGTGTTAATTGATCGTAAAAAAGGGAAAACATCAGGGAAAAGATTTAGGATCAGATAGTAGACATCAACCCTTCTCGGCAAAACTATTGCGGAGGGCAACCTGGCTTGGACGCAGGGAGCACATGAGTTGAAGAAGAAATGTGTGTCACTGTGTTGGCAAGTGCTAGCTTGGTGTGTGCCTCCAGGTTGAGGGAGAGTGAACTAACATGGCATTGGTTCTAGTATTAGTAGGCGCACAACTAATGGTAGCAGTGTATTATAACTGCTAATGGAACTAACATTTGCTTAGTACACAAATGAACAGGTTTAAACCTCTGTATTATAACTGCAGTACTGCCACATTGACCGATGTATTTTTCTTCTTGGATTCAAATTAAACTTAATTCTGGTTATATATATTCACCAAGCTGCAGTTGACAATATGGACAGAAGTGTATGGAGAAAACTCTAAACAGAACATGTCACCATATTAATACAGTAACAGAAATCATGTCTCCTATTTGATGAAATTATTCACCACTTGATTACATTGATTCATACTGAATTATATTTTGATAGAAATCTCTAAATAGAACATGTCACCATATTAATACAGTATAACAAAAATCATGTCTCCTATTTGATGAAATTATTCACCACTTGATTACATTGATTCATACTGAATTATATTTTGATAGAAAACTAAACTGAATGCATATAGAACACTTAATTATATTGATTTAGAGAACAAATATACATGAAACTGTCTGGAAAATCTAAACTGAATTAGATCTTTGTAGAAAATTAAACAAAAGTTGATCTTGATAGAAGCCCACATAGCACAGTGCTGCCGGTTGACGAACATGTGCCTTTTGTCTCTACTGGGTACCCTGTAGTGTAAAGATACAGAGAAAATCCAGTGTCAAAGATACAGAGAGGAAACCCGCAAACACAACTCATGGTCAACTGCACGCACACACATCTCACTCATATACACGTCCATATCCTCTGCCGCCACCATGTCAGCACGCACACACAACTTCCTAAGATTTGGAGAAGGCAGTAGCCAAGCTTAAGCAATTGATTGAAGAGGGAGGCCACACACATGCCTTAGGCTTCCCACCCTGCCCACGAATGGCCATTATGACTTCCAGCTTAGGAAAATGAAGCTGACCTGTGGTCGAAGTAGCATCTTGAGGCTATGCTATCGAGGAAGCCAACAGAAAGGGCGGGAGCCACACCGGAATCCAGCGGCGGCTAGGGTACACTACGGCCTCCCGCGAGCCATTGTCCTAGACCGGCCACCGCACGGTCGCTCTGCTCCGACAAGGCCAACATCGGGGGTTGAGCCCAAGCTGGATCTGTGAGCACCCAAGACGCGGATCTCATCACTCGGGCTGGTGCCGCCGTCAAACTCGACAGATCAGCAGCACATGCTGCGGATGCGTCATGAAGATAGTGCGGAGGGGGAGGGATAGTTGCCACTAGGTGTGGGTGGAGAAAGGACAGGAGAGGCCGGGGAGGTGGGGACTGGCACTAGTAGAAAACAAGGCTATGGTCCAGGCCGGCTCAGCCCATTAGTCCCGGTTCAGTCTAGAACCGGAACCAATGTGGGCATTGGTCCCGGTTCGTGAGCCCAGGGGGCCGGCCGGGCCACGTGGGCCATTGGTCCCGGTTCGTCTGGACCTTTTGGTCCCCGTTGGTGGGACGAACCGGGACCAATGGGCCTCGCTCCTGGCCCACCACCATTGGTCCCGGTTGGTGGACCAATGGGCCTCACTCCTGGCCCACCACCATTGGTCCCGGTTGGTGGCATGAACCGGGACCAAAGGCTCCCCTTTAGTCCCGGTTCATGTCACCAACCGGGACCAATGAGGTGCCTATATATACCCCCTCGCGCAAGAGCAGAGCACAATGCTCTGTTTTTTCTGGCCGAGGGGGAGAGGGCTTTGTGGTGCTCTAGCTCACCTCCTATGCACATGAGGTGTTCGATGGAATGCCCGAGCCACACTACTTAAGTTTTCTCCTCTCGAAGCTCGACCTCCAAGCTCCATTTTCCTCGAGATTTGTCTAGATTTAGCGGTCCGTCACGCCCCGTCCCTGTCTTCACCGCCGTTGATCACCCGCGCCGATCTCATCACCGACACCACCGTGGTGAGCCTCTTATTCTTATCTTCTTTCTGAAAGGAAAAATAGTCTTACTTGTATGTTTAGATAGATACTTGTATCATTTCCTTACATTTATTGTTGCATCTTATATAGTGCGATGGTTTTGGTATCCGCCCCCGTCGGCCCTCGTCCTGTCTATGATTCGGATTTTGTATGTATATTATCTTTATAACTATTGGTTCATTTATTGTATATGAAAATTATGCCGACCAACGTGACATAGATTTTATTTATCTAGGATGTATGTGAATCGGAAATGCCAACCGACCCTATTGTCGAGAGGTTAAATTTAGTTGAATGTGGGAATACGAGGTCTTACTCTAACCGGAAAATCCTTCACTCCCACCTGCTTTACAAGGGTTTCATGCCACACTATAATGTTTGGATGAGGCACGGAGAAATAGGGGTTATGATGGAAGACGGCGAAGAAGAAGAGTACGATGACAACTATGTGCCCCCTGAATACGGTGATGCTGCAACGGGGGGGAGCTGGTGAAGATCAAGAGGAACCAGATGATGTGCCCAATGATGCTGCCATGGGTGAAGCTGCTGAAGATCAAGAGGAACCAGACGATGTGCCCGATGATGATGATCTCCGCCGGGTCATTGTCGATGCAAGGACGCAATGCATTAGTCAAAAGGAGAAGCTGAAGTTCGATCACATGTTAGAGGATCACAAAAAAGGGTTATACCCCAATTGCGAAGATGGAAACACAAAGCTCGGTACCGTACTGGAATTGCTGCAGTGGAAGGCAGAGAATGCTGTGGCTGGCAAAGGATTTGAGAAGCTACTGAAAATATTGAAGAAGAAGCTTCCAAAGGATAATGAATTGCCCGACAGTACATACACAGCAAAGAAGGTCGTATGCCCTCTAGGATTGTAGGTGAAGAAGATACATGCATGCCCTAATGACTGCATCCTCTACCGCGGTGCATACAAGGATCTGAACGCATGCCCGGTATGCGGTGCGTTGCGGTATAAGATCAGACGAGATGACCCTGGTGATGTTGACGGCGAGCCCCTCAGGAAGAGGATTCCTGCGAAGGTGATGTGGTATGCTCCTATAATACCACGGTTGAAACGTCTGTTCAGAAACGAAGAGCATGCCAAGTTGATGCGATGGCACAGTGAGAACCGAAAGAAAGATGGGAAGTTGAGAGCACCCGCTGACGGGTCGCAGTGGAGAAAAATCGAGAGAAAGTACTGGGATGAGTTTGCAAAGGACCCAAGGAATGTATGGTTTGCTTTAAGCACGGATGGCATTAATCCTTTCGGGGAGCAGAGCAGCAATCACAACACCTAGCTCGTGACTCTATGTATGTATAACCTTCCTCCTTGGATGTGCATGAAGCAGAAGTTCATTATGATGCCAGTTCTCATCCAAGGCCCTAAGCAACCCAGCAACAAAATTGATGTGTACCTAAGGCCATTAGTTGAAGAACTTTTACAGCTATGGAATGGAAACGGTGTACGTACGTGGGATGAGCACAGACAGGAGGAATTTAACCTTAAGGCGTTGCTGTTCGTGACCATCAACGATTGGCCCGCTCTCAGTAACCTTTCAGGATAGACAAACAAAGGATACCACACATGCTCGCACTGTTTAGATGACACTGAAAGTATATACCTGGACAAATGCAGGAAGAATGTGTACCTGGGCCATCGTCGATTTCTTCCGACCAACCATCAATGTCGAAAGAAAGGCAAGCATTTCAAAGGCGAGGCAGATCACCGGAAGAAGCCCGCCATGCGCACCGGTGATCACGTGCTTGCTATGCTCAATGATTTACACTACGTAATCTTTGGAAAGGGTCCCGGTGGACTAGCTGTTCCGAATGACGTTGAGGGACACGCACCCATGTGGAAGAAGAAATCTATATTTTGGGACCTACCCTACTGGAAAGACCTAGAGGTCCGCTCCTCAATCGACGTGATGCACGTGACGAAGAACCTTTGCGTGAACCTGCTAGGCTTCTTGGGCGTGTATGGGAAGACAAAAGATACACCTGAGGCATGGGAGGAGATGCAACGTTTGCACGAAAAAGACGGCATGCTCCGAAGCAGTATAAAGGTCCTACTAGCTACGCTCTTACGAAAGAAGAGAAAGAAATCTTCTTTGAATGCCTGCTCAGTATGAAGGTCACGACTGGCTTCTCGTCGAATATAAAGGGAATAATAAATATGCCAGAGAAAAAGTTTCAGAACCTAAAGTATCATGACTGCCACGTGATTATGACGCAACTACTTCCGGTTGCATTGAGGGGGCTTCTACCGGAAAACGTCCGATTAGCCATTGTGAAGCTATGTGCATTCCTCAATGCAATCTCTTAGAAGGTGATCGATCCAGAAATCGTACCAAGGCTAAGGAGTGATGTGGCGCAATGTCTTGTCAGTTTCGATCTGGTGTTCCCACCATCCTTCTTCAATATCATGACGCACATCCTAGTTCATCTAGTCGACGAGATTGTCATCCTGGGGCCCGTATTTCTACACAATACGTTCCCCTTTGAGAGGTTCATGGGAGTCCTAAAGAAATATGTCCGTAACCGCGCTAGGCCAGAAGGAAGCATCTCCATGGGCCATCAAACAGAGGATGTTATCGGGTTTTGTGTTGACTTCATTCCTGGCCTTAACAAGATAGGTCTCCCTAAATCGCGGTATGAGGGGAGACTGACCGGAAAAGGCACTCTTGGAAGAGACTCAATAATATGCAGGGATGGATATTCTTGGTCTCAAGCACACTACACAGTTCTACAGAACTCTACCTTGGTGACCCCGTATGTCAATGAACACAAGAACAGTCTGCGCTCCAAACACCCGGAGCAATGCGACGACTGGATTACATGTGAACACATCAGGACTTTCAGCAGTTGGTTGGAAACACGTCTTAGAGGTGACAACACTGTTTGTGATGAGTTGTACTTGTTGTCCAGGGGACCATCTTTGACTGTATTGACTTACAAAGGATACGAGATAAATGGGAATACATTTTACACGATCTCCCAAGATCAAAAGAGCACCAACCAAAACAGCGGTGTCCGCTTTGATGCAGCAACCGAGAGCGGAAAGGACACATATTATGGTTACATAGTGGACATATGGGAACTTGACTACGGACCTGATTTTAAGGTCCCTTTGTTTAAGTGCAAATGGATCAATCTGTTGGGCGGCGGGGTACAGGTAGACCCACAGTACGGAATGACAACAGTGGATCTGAAAAATCTTGGGTACACTGACGAACCGTTCGTCGTAGCCAATGATGTGGCACATGTTATCTATGTGAAGGACATGTCTACCAAACCGAGAAAAAGAAAAGATAAGGAAGCGAATACATCATACGATGAGCCAAAGCGCCACATAGTTCTTTCAGGAAAAAGGGACATCCTGGGAGTGGACGGCAAGACAGACATGTCTGAAGATTATGAAAAGTTTCATGCAATTCCTCCCTTCAATGTCAAGGCTGACCCAAGCATCCTGATAAACAATGAAGATTATCCATGGTTACGGCGCAATAAGCAAATGACACAAGCGAAGAAAAAGTGAAGACTTTCTCCCGCAATAAGCAAATGCTATGTGGGTGAAATTATGATACCATCCCAACTTTCAACTTTTTCAGAGTTCATTTGAAATGCTTTCATGTCTTATGGTTCGAAACTTTGATACTTCGAAAGTGATTGTCCATTTTGTACACGAAGTGCATCAAGTTTTTGTCGTAACCCTCTCTACTTTTTGGAACATGCTATGTGGGTGAAATGATGATACCATGCCAACTTTCAACCTTTTCAGAGTTCATTTTGAAATGCTTTCCAATTTCAGAGTCATTTAGCTCAAAGAATGAATTAATAGCAAACAGAATGAACTACAATTTTTTTACGAAAATAAAAACAATCAATTAAAATATTATGTTATGATCAACTAAAATAAAACTATAATATTCTTCAATAGCAAAAAGAATATAATTTTTGTGACCTAAAATCAAACTATAAGTATTTAATTGTAAGTATAAATAAAAAATAAATAGCAAAGAAGAAAAAATTTCTATTTTTATAGTAAAGTTATTCATAAACTAGTGATTCACACAAATTTTATAAAATTCCAATTTAAACTATTCAAAATTTTAAAACTAATGGCACTAACAGAAAGTTTATAATTTTTGTGACCTAAAATCAAAAAGAAATCACTAAAAAACTATAAGTATTTAGTTGTAAGTATAAATAAAAAATAAATAGAAAAAAAATCTATTTTTATAGTAAAGTTATTCATAAACTAGTGATTCACGCAAATTTTTAAAAATTCAAATTTAAACTATTCAAAATTTAATACTAATGGCACTAACAGAAAGTTTATAATTTTTGTGACCTAAAAGCAAAAAGAAATCACTAAAAAACTATAAGTATTTAGTTTTAAGTAGAAATTAAAAAAAATAAAAAACCAAAAAAATGTAGAAATAAAAAAGAAAAAACCAAAAAAAATGCCACCTACTAGGCCTCCACGGCGTGAATACGACTAGAAACCCTACATGGGCCAGGATTCAGGCCCGCAGAGGCCCAATAGGCCCACAGGCAGTAGCAAGTTTACGCCCAAAAGCCTGCATTAGAGAGGAGCTCGAATGGGGAGGCACAGCATCGCTTATAAACCAATGCCGGCGCCCTTCAGCTAGCAATGTGGGACTAAACTTTTGGGCGCGGGGCGCACAAGGGCATTGGTCCCGGTTGGTGGCACCAACCGGGACTAAAGGGTGCATTGGTCACGGTTCGTGGCACCAACCGTGACCAATGCCCCCCTTTAGTCCCGGTTGGTGCCACCAACCGAGACCAATGGCCTTCGCTTCCCGCCCTTTGGGCTGCCGAAAATTGGCCTTTGGTCCCGGTTCGTGGCACCAACCGGGACTAATGCCCACCTTTAGTCCCGGGTTGTGCCACGAACCGGGACTAAAGGCTTTGCTATATAAGTTCACACTCTGGAAATTTTCACTCTCGTCTCTCGCAGTTGCCGCCCCGACGCCGACGCCGCCAGGCTGCCCCGCCGTCGCCGTCGCCTCGCCCGTGCCCGTCGTCGCCCGCGCCCTCGCCGTCGCCCGCCGTCGCCCGCGCCCTCACCGTCGCCCGGGCCCCTGCCCCGGCCCGCCCCTACCCCGACGCGCGCTGCCCGGCCCGCCCCCGTCGTCGTCGCCCGCGCGCCGCCCCAGCCCGCCCTCGCTGTCGCCCGCGCCCCTGCCCCGACGCCATCCTCGCCGCCGACCTCTCCTTAGCTTGGTCCGGCCGCCAGCGCCCTCCCTTTGCAAATTTTTTTGTTCATAGATGATAGATGATCAAATGATGTTTTTTTGTTCATAGATGATAGATGATCAAATGATGTTTTTTTGTTCATAGATGATCATATGATTTTTTAGGTTATTTTCATTTGTAGAAATTTTTTATGTATCTAGGAATATTTTTGTTCATAGATGATAGATGATCAAATGATGAATATTTTTGTTCATAGATGATAGATGATCAAATGATGATTTTTTTGTTCATAGATGATAGATGATCAAATGATGTTTTTTTTGTTCATAGATGATCATATGATTTTTTTAGGTTATTTTCATTTGTAGAAATTTTTTATGTATCTAGGAATATTTTTGTTCATAGATGATAGATGATCAAATGATGAATTTTTTGTTCATAGATGATAGATGATCAAATGATGTTAACCTCTATTCATGAGAGAGGCGGGGAAGAAGGGGAAGAAGAGGGAGAAGAAGAGGAGAGGAAGAAGAGGATAAAAAAAGATCCCCTCTATTCTTTCTTCGCTTCTTTTTTCTTCTTCCTCTTATTTTTTTATCGAGAACGAGGGTCGTTGAGGGGTCGAGGGGGGGGGGGACGGCGAACATTCATGAGAGAGCGCGGGGAAGAGGGAGAAGAAGAGGAGAGGAAGAAGAGGAAAAAAAAGAAGAGGAAGAAGAAGAATAAAAAGAGGAGAAGAAAGAATAGAGGAAAAGAAGTCCTCTATTCTTTCTTCTCTTCTTTTTTCTTCTTCTTCTTTTTTTTATCAGGAACGAGGGCATGTCGAGAGTGTCGTCGAGCGGTCGAGGGTCGGGAAACTAGGGCTTACCCGAAGAAGGAGAAGAAGAGAAGAGGAAGAAGAGGAGAAAAAAAGAAAAGGAAAAAAAAGAGGAACAAGAAGAAAAAAAGAGGAGAAGAAGAAGGAATAGAGGAGAAGACTTTGTCAGTTCTTCTTCTCCTCTAGCTATTCCTTTCTTCTTCTCCTCTTTTTTCTTCTTCTTCTTCTTCTTCTTCTTCTTCTTCTTCTTCTTCTTCTTCTTCTTCTTAATTTTTATCGGGGGTTCGAGGGTTCGAGGGGTCGTGGATCGCCGAGGGGTCGAGAGAGGTTTCCTAGTGTCAAAGTATTGAAGAAATCCATGCCTTCATCATTAGCCGGAAGTAACTAGGGCATGTTGGTACGAAGTTCTGCAAAATTGTTCTGGAATGGAGTCCCGGATAGAATAATCCGCCTTTTGCTACGAATTCAGCAAAGGCCTTCCAAATAGCGATATTCGGAAGGCTCTTTCTGAACTTTGTACCAAAAAGCGAATTATCCTATCTGGGACTCCGTTCCAGAACAACTTTGAAGAGCTTCGTACCATCATGCACATGTTACTTTTGCCTAATGATGAAGACATGGTTTTGTTGAATCCTTTGACACTAGGCAACCTCCCGACCCCTCGGCGATCCTCTCGAACATGAGAGGAAGAAGAGGGTCGTCTAGGGGTCTAGGGTTCCAGGGTCGTCGAGGGTTCGAGGGGTCGAGGATCGCCGAGGGGTCGAGAGAGGTTTCCTAGTGTCAAAGTATTGAAGAAATCCATGCCTTCATCATTAGCTGGAAGTAACCAGGGCATGTTGGTACGAAGTTCTGCAAAATTGTTCTGGAATGGAGTCCCGGATAGAATAATCCGCCTTTTGGTACGAATTCAGCAAAGGCCTTCCAATTAGCGATATTCGGAAGGCTCTTTCTGAACTTTGTACCAAAAAGCGAATTATCCTATCTGGGACTCCGTTCCAGAACAACTTTGAAGAGCTTCGTACCATCATGCACATGTTACTTTCGCCTAATGATGAAGACATGGTTTTGTTGAATCCTTTGACACCAGGCAACCTCCCGACCCCTCGGCGATCCTCTCGAACATGAGAGGAAGAAGAGGGTCGTCTAGGGGTCTAGGGTTCCAGGGTCGTCGAGGGTTCGAGGGGTCGAGGATCGCCAAGGGGTCAAGAGAGGTTTCCTAGTGTCAAAGTGTTGAAGAAATCCATGCCTTCATCATTAGCCGGAAGTAACCAGGGCATGTTGGTACGAAGTTCTGCAAAATTGTTCTGGAATGGAGTCCCGGATAGAATAATCCGCCTTTTGGTACGAATTCAGCAAAGGCCTTCAAAATAGCGATATTCGGAAGGCTCATTCTGAACTTTGTAGCAAAAAGTGAATTATCCTATCTGGGACTCTGTTCCATAAAAACTTTGAAGAGCTTCATACCATCATGCACATGTTACTTTTGCCTAATGATGAAGACATGGTTTTGTTGAATCCTTTGACACTAGGCAACCTCCCGACCCATCGGCGATCCTCTCGAACATGAGAGGAAGAAGAGGATAAAAAAAGAAGAGGAAGAAGAAAAAAAAGAGGAGAAGAAAGAATAGAGGAGTTCTTCTCCTCTGTTCTTTCTTCTCCTCTTTTTTTCTTCTTCTTCCTCTTTTTTTTATCGGGAACGAGGGTCGTCGAGGGACATAGATGTAGTGTCGTCATTGTCGATATATACCCCCTCCCGATAGCTTACTATGATTAGGTAGCTAGTTCTACGTTTGGCACTAATATATCCATCTGTCATGTTTGAATAATAATTGCCATGTTGTAAATATTTGTAGAAACTATGGACACCGCCCTAGACGAAGCAACAAAAGAAGCGTTGTTGAGGGAGATAATCACAGAAGGAAGTGATGCCGTCTCATACTTTCTCAATGAAACCGATGGTCTGGAAGGAGAGGGTGAACAAGCTGGCTACGGTGACCTAATGCCGGTGCAAGAAGAAGAACACGAGGACGGCTCCGGTGACCCAATGCCGGTGCAAGAAGGAGACCGTGATGACGGCTCCGGTGACCGAACCGAGTCCGGCCAAGTATATATATATTAGTTAAGCCTATGCTAACTAGCTGATTGATGCATTCATTGTTTTGGTATGTACACATATTAATTAAGTCTTTGTTCTTTTTTCTAGCCCTCCGGATCGAGCACAACTTCGGTAAAGAGACGAGGCCTGAAGAAAAAGTTGAGATCGGATGAAAAGCTTGAGATCACAGCAATCGCGCCCGACGGCCAACCTATTGAACCCCTCCGGACAAAGAGTGCATTTGTTGCTCAGTGCAGGGTTCTGGTTAGGGACAAGATCCCGATAAGCATCCAGCAATGGTTTAAGCCAGCTACAGAAGACCCTGAGGTGTCTTATGTCAATGATATGCAGAAAAATGATCTTTGGACTGAGCTGAAGTCAAATTTCACCCTACCGCCAGAGGATAATCCAGAGAACCCAATTAAAGAGAAATTAATCAAGTCTTTTGCTCTGAAGAGGATGGCAGAACTATTCAGGAGGTGGAAGAAAGAGCTGAATAATAAGTTTGTCGAAAATAATGAGACACCAGAATTCAAGGGCAGATATGAGAAGATCAGAGATCACTGGCCCGCATTTGTGGCCCACAAGACATCGGAAAAGAGTAAGAAGATGTCAGCGACAAACAAGCAAAATGCTGCGAAGAAGAAGCTTCACCATCGCACGGGGTCAGGTGGCTACCTCGTAGCCCAGCCTAAGTGGTCCAAGATTGAGAATGATCTGGTTCATAAAGGGATCGAACCAGAGATAAATAACTGGCCAGACCGTTGCCGGACTTGGTTCTTCAGGGCTGGCGGAACCTTGGACCCTGAAACAGGGAAGTGCATTTGGACGAACAAACAAATGGACATACCAATCAGTAAGCTTAAGCAGTATATCGAAGCAGCGTAGGAAGGGACATTCTTTCCAGACAGAGAGAACGACGAGCTCACAATGGCCCTCGGGAATCCTGAGCACCCTGGACGGACAAGAGGCACGCCAGGCTCCGTTCCGTGGAAGGTTGGGTTTCCGGACGTAGGCGGTTACAAATCCCATGAGAGGAGGAAAAAAGTGCAGCAGACCCAAATGCAGGCGCTGCAAGCAAGGGTAGACATGATAGAGGAACGAGAAGCAAATCGCAGCAAACGTACTGCCGAAGCCTCCCCCGAAGCTACCCCGCCATCTCAGCGCAGAAGCGGCGTGGCTTCCACCGAGCTGCTTCAGCCGGAGCATGCCTTGACGGCTCCTACCAGCTATCCTGTGGATGCTATCACGGAGTCTCAAAATTGCCACCTTATGACGCAATGGATGAATTTGAAGGTCAAGGCGGCTGTTGGCTCTGTTTATCCTACTGAACCCGGCGCAACTTTTCACTGCCGGCCAATTCCAGAAGGATATGCTAGGGTGATGGTGGATGAGATAACGGAGGGATTTGAGGACCTCCAGCTTGACCACCCTACCGGTGAAGGGGAGACTCGGCTGGGGTCTGCTTTGAAGACTCCATGCCTATGGCGGAAGGAGCTCATCAACCTTCCGAACTGGACGCCTCCGCCTCCTCCTCCTCCTCCGGCGAGTCAGGGCACTCCGCCTCCTGCACCGCCTCCTCCTCCGGCGAGTGACGATCAGGGCCCTCGGCCAGCTCCTTCTCCGGCGCGTGGCGGCACTCCGCCTATTTCTCCGCCTGCGCTGACGCGCCCGAGCAGCCAGCCTCCTCCTTCCCCGCCTCGTCAGCAAGGGCGGAAGAGACCTGCCGCCGCTCCAGCTGCTCCGGCGCGTCGTAGTCCTTCTCCTCTGCCTCTTAAGCAAGTAAAGAAGACAACCGCTCCATCTGCTCGGTCGGCGTCTAGCAGTACAACCAGAGGCGGGCGGACATACAGATTCGGTCCTTCTCTGAAGACTCCAGAGAAGTTACCATATGAGAGGACCCAGGAGGAGAACGCTGAGATCGCACGAGAAGAAGTGAGGAAATTCTTTGAAGGGGTGAAAGCAAAGAAACATCCACCTCCAGAGGAGAAGGTAGATCGGGTGAAAGTGAAGCGCACTCTGGCTGCCCTGACAAAACCACCGAAGTCTGATCCGCTGAAAGGAAACTATGACCGCATTATTGGAAAGGAATTTGCCGAAGCGGAGCGGTCGGGAAGTACTGTCAGTGATCAAAGGCTGAAAGAATGACGAGCTGGGAAACAAATTGCCCAGCTCGGCGAACAAGCGAAGCAATCGTGCCCCCTGCTTAAGGTGCCTAGCGACAACGTCGCTAATGATCCGAGGATGGTGCCCGGTTATAGAAATCTTGCAGATTACCTGCCCGACGAAGTACATTATGAACCCATGGAGAAGCAGATACAAAGATACGAGTATGGGAAGCCTCTCGTCAAAGATGAAAGATCTCTATCAACGATGATGCGAAGATTGCATGATTGGTACTTGAAAATCTGCAGAGACTCTGGGGGAGGAGTACTTTGTATTTGAAAGTTAAAAAGGAGCATGACCTCGTTGGAATTGATCTATTGCCTATTCCATTTGAGGAGTTCTATCAGTTTTTCAATCAATTGGCCCTTGATAAAACAACGGTCGCCTGCTACTGTCTGTAAGTAGTACTTCTGTCATTAAATTTCTTTATATAGCTTAGCTCTTTCATTGCATGTATTTATAATCATCCTCACTATATTACGCAGATTGAAGATCGTCGAATTGAAGAAAAGACAAGTCGGTGATATTGGGTTCATTAACACATATCTCATAGATGCAATTCAGGTTAAATTTCATGCCGCAGAAACCGAGGCCAGCATGCTACAATCGTTGATAATAAATCAAAACAAAGATATAATACTCTTTCCTTACAACTTCAAGTGAGTGTTACTGTCTTGTGCGTATTCGGTTTCCCTTATATATTAGTCAAGGTTATAGTAATGTAATTGATGAGTTCTGCATGCGTGTGCAGTTTCCACTATATTCTCCTACATATTAAGCTTGAGCAGGGACTAGTAACCGTCTTAGACTCAAGACGAAAAGATCCCAAGGACTATGCAGACATGACTCAAATACTCGAGAAGTAAGTTAAATCGATCATTATCCACCATATCAGCAACTTTGTTCATTTCCTGATATATCAAGTAATTGTTTTCTTTGTCCGGCAGGGTTTGGAGAAAATTCACCAGAAAAGCTCCGGGACTGCCGAAGGAGCTGCAATTTAGACACCCGAAAGTAAGTACTAGCTATAGTAGCATTTTAAGCGCATCTACTAGTCATTTAAGCGCTAGTTTCATCAATACCATTTGGCATTCTTGCTTATCAGTTTGATTAACCTCTATTTCTTGTAAAGTGGTTGTGGCAGGAACAAGGGAATGATTTCTGTGGATACTATATTTGCGAGTCCATCCGCCACACGACCTGTGAGCGGGGCTACACTGACGAACAATATGAAGTACGTAAATAACAACATTCACAATTTTATTTTATTACCATCATTTGTGTTGAGTTTCATTCATTCATATATATATATATATATATGTATTGACCCCCTTCTTTAAATTAGATGTTTCGGAAGCGGGATGAACTCCTAGCACCAGCTCGCATGCGAGGAATTCAAGAGGAATTGGCAGCATTCTTTCTTGACCACGTGATCCCTGAAGACGGAAAATTCTATGTTGACCCTGAGTCCGTATGATTATATTTGTAAGAGATAATTACTATATATATGTAGCCGGTAGTGTCAGATAGATATACGAGAACTTGTTGTTCGCCAATCTCTCGGAGAAGGAGAGGTGGTCGATACCACTTCTCTCTGTATGCATATATGTTCATCACGATCTTCTGTTTCCTTCGTTTGCTTACTAGCTAGCCAGCGTGTCTAGTCCTCTCTATACGTATGTATAGTACGTAGCATCGACCAAGCACGGACATAAGAGAGGACACTTCTCTCTATTAATTATAGCTAGCTAACACAATATATGAAACACCTAAATTAACACCCCAAAACCCCCAACCCCCCCCCCCTTTCAAAAAAAACCCAGCCACAAAAATGCTGACGCGTGGATGCCTATTGGTCCCGGTTGGTGCCACCAACCAGGACCAAAGGGTCTCCTGACTGGGCTCTGCGCACTGCCCACGTGGATGCCCATCAGTCTCGGTTCTGGATTGAACCGGGACTAAAGGGTCAGGGCATTAGTACCGACACTTTAGTCCCGGTTCAGGAACCGGGACTAAAGGCCCTTACGAACCGGGACTATAGGCCCTTTTTCTACCAGTGTGGGTCGAGGAACGAGAGACCGTCGGAGCGGTGGGTGTGCGGCGGACAGAAAGGAGTGGTTCTTGGAGAAGGAAGAAGATGGGGGCGGCGGCGGAGGGAGAACGAGATGAGGGTAGGGAGGGGCTTAGGGTTAGATTTTATACGAGGAATGGGTTAGGTGGGCTCCAGCGGGCTTGGGCGGGCTTTGGGGCCGTACTAGGCCGGTTCATGATGGATTTCCAGATTGTCACCAGAAATCCGTCATGTATTAACTGATTTTTTGTAGTGAAGGAAGCTTTGGGAGGTGATGACTTCCTGTGTGATCATGCACAACATGATCGTCGAGGACGAGCGTGATGAGAGTATCTTCGACCAAGGATTTGGTTATCAAGGTGAAAATATTGAGCCCCTGCACCAAGACCCGGCCACATTTGAACAGTTTGCCCAATTCCACCGTGAGATGCGTGATTGGCACACTCATGTGAATATTCAAAATGACTTGGTTGAGCACGTGTGGGATCACATTGGGAACCAATAGATGTATTTGTCCATTTTATGTTCAGTCAAGACAATTTCGATTTGGCTGTAAAACTATTTTATTAAAGACAATTTGAATAGGGATGTAAAACAATTTTAATTTTTAGACAAATATTTGAGTTCAAAACTAGTTTTGATGCAAATTTGGGCATTTTTTGGCCCTGACGGACAAGATGGGGCAAAAGGATGCGGCCGCGCGCTGGGCACACGGCCACCACATTCCAGGACAGGTCCAGACACAACACCAAATCCTATTCAAAAGGACAAAAACCGGACAAAACAGACGTCAGTTTGGGATTGCGCGGTGGAGTTGGCCTCACACCCGTATAGAAAACCCCAACCAACCAACCAACCGCCCTATTCACACCGCTCGTCACCACTGTCTATCATCGGCGTCGATGGCAAAGTCACGCGCTGCCGCCAGACCACCCATGACCAGGGACACGCCAGGCTGCTGGTATCCCTGCACATGTCATCCAGTCAGAGTCACCTGTCGTGGGAGGTGTGGGACGAGACTTGCCTGCTCCCCTCCCGTGTGCCCATCCGTGCTCCCGCATACGTGGCTTGATTTGATTGGAACAAAATAAGGCCCGGCCCCACCCCCATAAAATCAAGGGGAGATGATTAGATTAAAAAAGAAAAGGAGAAAAAGACAGCCGTTGAATGAGGTGGGAGCACGGATGGGAGCATGGAAAGGGAACAGGCAAGCCGGATGCGGAGGTGTGGGCGCGTCGGGCAGACGTCCAAGCCCGGCTAGAGATTGTGGTGGCTTGAGTGACGTTGCCTTGAGCCATAGAGGGAGCCGGCTCCGGCTCGACAGCGAGCAGCCTTGCTTGGTTTCCACCCGGTGCGGTCATGCGCGCGCAGTTTTTTTTAGATCAACGTTGCTTTATTTAAACGCAGCCAGGAATCTCATCTGAGATAATCTGAAGAATAGGCTCCGGTGGTACAGTCCACCACACATTACAATACTCATCTCCTAAACTAACTTTAGCAAGCTTATCAACACCATTTGCTTCTCTCCTTGCCCAAGATACCCTCACCGGCATAAACTGGGTAGCATACATCATGCGCGTGCAGCTTTTTTTTTGAGACAACCACACGAAGCTTTATTAGTTCGTCACAATGTTTACAGGGACGGATGGTAAATTCCCGGGGTGCCCTAACCACAGATGGCGGCCACCACCGAGAGAAAAAGCATGCTTCACTAAGTTGTGAGCTTCTTGATTGGAGCTCCTAAATTCATGACTAAAACTGCAAAAATCAAAAAGCGCAGAGTGGTCTATAATTTCATGTACAATTGCACCGTAGATAGCCGAGTTATCCCGCTGTAAATCTTGCACCACCACTTTGCAGTCTGATGCAACTTCAATCCTCCTCTCGTATAGATCATCCGCCAAAGCTAGGGCTTCTCTGATAGCCAAAGCTTCCAAAGTAGTCGGGTCAATTATGTGATTGAAACAGAGAGTCGAAGCCCCCAAGAATAGGCCACTATCATCTCTGCATATTGCACCCACAGTCCCAAATCCAGCGCTGGACACCGCCGCAGCATCCACATTTAGTTTCGCATTGCCCGTACTAGGTGACACCCAAGACGAGGAGCGTACCACCGCCGGCACCTCGTTCCTTGGTGGTCCGTTATTGACAACCTGCACCTCGGCCAGATATTTGGTAATGAAAGTATTGACTGAGTTTGGTGCTTTGAAAATATTTTCGTGAATGGCCTTCCGTCGGGCTCCCCAGATTGCCCATAAAGTAACGACCAGGTGATCAAACAGCTCCTTTGGGAGGATTCCATTCATAGCAAACAGCCACTCCTTCGGAGTATCTTCCCCCTGATTAATCATATGTGATACTAACTCCTCAGGCGCCAGAGCCCATACACTTGCCGCCATCGGACAATAGATAAGCGCATGTTTCCATGTATCGACTGCACCGCAGATTGGGCAAGTGTCTTCCGTAGTCATATGCCGGTGCTTCAGCAGAGTGCCTGTAGGCATCGACTATCGGGCGAGACGCCATACAAACACTTTCAGCTTTGAGGGAACCTGCAAGTGCCATATCAGAGACCATTTGCTATTTTCGTCGGGATCATATGAGGTGCTCCCTTCCACATCGACCAAGGCATCATGGGCGTATTTTAGTCTCAGTATCATCCTGTACGCCGAGCGTACACTGAATCCTCCGCGGGGCTCCTCATGCCAAGCCCAGAAATCATCGACCTGGTGTGTGCATAGCGGGATCCGCAAAATTGCGTCCGCATCTCCCTGAGTGAAAACAGACCGGACCAAAGCCTCATTCCAGCTTGCCGTTGTATTATCAATAAGCTCTGCAACTCTAACTGGAGTGTCTGGTTCTAGATATGGGGCAGGACACTTAAAGTTGTCCCGAGGAATCCAGTTATCACGCCAAATGTTGGTCGTTTCTCCATCCCCTATTCTGTGAACAAGACCGTGTGCCAAAACATCTCGCCCATCCAGAACTGCCCGCCAAATTTGGGAGGGGTCACTAGTTGAAAACGGAGCTTTAAAACCGGTTCGTAAGGGCCTTTAGTGACAATTCCATAACCGGCACTAAAGGGTGGGCACTAAAGCCCCCCCCCTTTAGTACCGGTTCGGCACGAATCGGCGCTAAAGTGCCAGCACGTGGCGTGAGCTCGCGCCCTGGTATGGGGGACCTTTAGTACCGGTTGGTGTTACCAACTGGTACTAAAGGTTTTTTTTGAAAATTTTGGAAATCTTTTTTGATTTTTTTCGATTTTAATTTTTCTGAATTATTTGTTGATTTAGTCTCTAATCCCCTCTCTTAACTGCTCAATTGTGGATCACTCATTCCAAATCATCTAACTTCCCTACCGGTCACCCATCCCTCTCACTACTCCAACCCGAGGACGCTTAACTTTCGGGTTCTATTCTCCTTCGTTTCCAAGTCTGCACTTATTGTTTTCCTGACAATACTAAGATGTCAATCCTATTAACCCTCAGGAGTTTAGCTTGAGCATGAAGTCACACATTTCACTGTTTGAGTTTGAAACTATTATTCTAAAAAACAGTAATTATTTAGTAACACTAATTTTTCTTGAATAAGTTTGACCATAATTTGACCACAGTTTGACCATAGTTTGACCACAATTTGACCAGATTTGACCAAAATTGAAATAATTATTTAGTAACACTGATATTCTTGAATAATTATGTAGTAACATTAATACTTCTTGAATAAGTAGTTTGACCAGATTTAACCAATTTTTTTTAAAAAAACTGAAATTTGACCATATCTTTTTTTCCTTTTGGAATTTGAGGATTCTAAAAAGTTGCAAACAGGCCTTAGGCGGTCTCCATCGGATGCGGATTTTCGTGCTGAATTTTTTGATATATTATACATTTTTTTCCGACATCGTATGCAAAAGTTATAGCCGTTTTACATTTTCCCTACACTTTTTGCAAAACATGTCCAAATTTAAATTTTCAAATTTTCCTAACTAGTAGATGTAGTAATATAACTACCTCTCGAAGGATTTTATTTTTTGAAGTTTTTATCATTTTCTTTTGATTTTTTCAGAACTGAAATGGCGACACACGGGGGGGGGGGGCCTGAAAATTGCCCTATAGTGTCGGTTTGTGTCACAAATCGATACTATAGGTCAGACCCCTTTAGTACCGGTTCGTGGCACAAACGGTACTAAAGGTTATCCCTTTAGTATCGGTTTGTGACATGAACCGGTATTAAAAGTGATCGTGGGGCCCTGGCCTGACGCCAGCCTGCCACCACCCCTTTAGTACCGGTTCGTGGCACGAACCAGTACTAAAGGTTCATTACGAACCGGCACTATTGATCACATTAGTGCCGGTTTTTTACAAACCGGCACTAATGTGCTTCACGTTTGACCCTTTTTCTACTAGTGGGTGTGAGTCAAGTTCCGCTTGAAGCAAGGAGCAGTCTGGGAAGTATACCGCCTTAAGAATTCTGGGCGCGCGCAGCTGTAAGAATGGTGTGGCGCCTTTTGGTCCCTTGCCGCCCACTGCCGGCCCTTTGCGTTGCTGATGCCTGCGTTTTTATTGCGCCTCGTCCTGGTGGCCCATCCTGCGTCCAACGAAAGCGACTTGCAGGCACCATTGCATCTCATCCTAGAGGAGTGTTTGACAAAAAACTACCCGAATTGAGGCTTCCGTCCCACAGAACTACCACTTTTTTAGAAGTGGCTGATAACTACCAAAAAATTGGAAGCGCGTGACTAAAAACTACCAAGTTGATGAATTGACCATTTTAGAGCATTTGAACCCGTTTCTGACAGCAGTGGCCCACATGTCAGGTGGACGCCACCGGTAACGGCTAACGGCGCTCCCTCGCAGCCGTTAGACCCGGCCGTCGCGGTCGCACCTGGTCGGACCAGGACTAAGCTGGCCGACCGGGCCGCTCGTCCCCACGCTCCCTCACTCTCCCCCGAGCTCTTCTCCTAACCCTAGCTGGCGGCGTTCATGGCGGCGGTGGATGCAAACTCCGGCGCCGAATCGCTTGGAGGCATCCCCCCCAACATGGTGGGAGGCGATCTTGCCGGCTTCTCGGAGGTTGATAACTGGCTAGGTAGCACAAGCTTCGTGGTTCCGCAGCCTTCCCAACCGCAATCTCAGCCGTCCCAGATGTTGGTGAGGCCGCCTTCGGTTGTAGTACCGTCGACGAGAAGAAGCGTAGGTCGAGGCCGGCGCAAGGTTCCTCGTCCTGCTGGCGGAGGGAGGTATGGCATCTGATTTCTCATAATGTTTATGTAATTTTAGGATAATTTTAGAAGCATGATATATAGGCTAGTTGCACACTTAGATTCAGATTACAACCCTGTTTGTGCATAAATTGAAATCTGTTAGCAACCTTAACATTGCGTTGTGTTTTCAGTGAATCCAAGCTATCAGAGAACTGAAAAACAGTTAACTGTGAGAAATCTTAATATTGTCCAGGCCGTTTAATTATAACTATCTTAATCTATGTTGCAGTATTGATGACCCAAAGTGGGAAATTTGGTTTCATTTTCTAGCCAGAGAATCTGTGGTTAGAAGAATTTACCAGTCAGACATATCATATATTACTCTGGTTTCTCTTATTGCGTCTGAGGGCTGTGGAGCTGATGATTATATGTACTATGTTGTTGATGAGGAGAAAGGAATAGAAGGTCTAGAGCATGTTGGTTGTGAAGATGATGTGCAGCAGATGTTAATCCAATTAGATAAGGAAAATATTGTGAACATACGAGTTGTCAGAGCAGATGGGCCTTCTAATGCAGATGAAAATAGAGATAGTTATTTTGCTGAACATTGTATTAACACACAACAAAGTTGCGTGAAGCTGGTGGATGCAACCAAAGACAGAAAGGATCAGCTTAAGAAGAACAATCTTCAGAGTGAAGCTGACCTTAACCGTTTTGAAGGTGACACTGATGTGTCTGAATTTCTTTCTGATGAAGATGGCAACAATGTGGAATTACATACAGGCTCCTCCTCTGAAGAAGAAGCTGCAAAACAAAATAGATCAATGGTCCAAAAGCTGAAGGCAGTGAGAAATCCTGGTCCAACAAGTAGATCACACCATGAGGTTGAGAAGAAGGAAAAACCAGATTGGTTTCCTG
Organism: Triticum monococcum; assembly: GCA_034509565.1. Taxonomy (NCBI): domain Eukaryota; kingdom Viridiplantae; phylum Streptophyta; class Magnoliopsida; order Poales; family Poaceae; genus Triticum; species Triticum monococcum. The sequence goes on from CM067845.1 coordinate 580,357,643, forward strand.
AAGCAGATGAATTTTGTTTTCCTGGTGATCCTGGAATTAGTGATGAAGAAGATGAGATTGAAGGAGCTTTCAAACTACCAAGTGGTAGGAAGAGAAGGTTGAAGAAGATGAAGGAAAGGGTATGGTTCAATGAAAAGCTTCCAGATCCACAAGAACAGTTTTGTAAGGGATTGTGCTTCACCAATGTTTATGTGTTCAGAGATGCACTTAGGGATTTTCACATCAGGACTTTGAGGAATTTCCAGTATCACAGAAATGCCCCTGATAGGATTATTTTTTGGTTCTCAGAGAGAGCACATGGATGTGATTTTTATATCTGTGCCTCTAAGATAGCTCATGAGCAAACTTTCTGCATCAAGAAGTGTGATATGCTGCACACTTGTGGAGCATGTGCAGAGAACACAAAGGTTACTACAAAGTGGTTGTCCAAATCAGTACAACCAGCATTGAGAGATGACATTAGAGCTCCTATGGATGCATTAATAAAAAAGACTAAGACTAAGTTTTTAGTTGATGTTTCAAGAAGTGTGGCATATAGGGCAAGGAGGAAGGCTGTTGATGTGGTGCAAGGTGACCACAAGCAACAATACTTGAGACTGAGGGATTATCTTCAAGCTGTTCTTGACACAAACCCTAGGAGCAGATGTATTGTAACAACGTTTGTTGACCCAGAAAATCCTGCTCCCACTCCTAGATTCAAGTACATGTTCTATTGTCTGGCAACATCAAAGGAAGGGTTTCTGAATGGTTGCAGACCATTTATAGGTAATTGTTGTTGAATTTATTGTTCTGAATTTTGGGTCATATTTGGCCCGTAGCTAATGTTTTACTGCATCCAGGGCTTGATGGGTGTTTCATCAAGTTAACCACCGGACAGCAAATTCTTGCTGCCACAGGAGGGGATGGCAACAACAACATCTACCCCATAGCTTTTGGTGTGGTTGACAAGGAAGATGGAGAAAGTTGGACTTGGTTTTCAACTCAGCTGAGATGCTGCATTAGTAGTGGTAACAAATTTGGAACATACACAATAATATCTGACAGGCAAAAGGTTAGCAAGTAAATCATTGATGCTATAGTTTAGTACTTCATGGAATTATTTCAGTGTGTTCATGTGTGACCCTGTTTTCTGAATGTATAGGGGTTACTTAAGGCAATAAATGAGGTGTTCCCTGATTCACCTCAAAGATTCTGTCTTAGGCACATATATGCAAACTTTCAAGCAGTTGGGTATAGAAGCAAAGAACTAAAGCAGTGTGTTGACCAGGCTAGCTACTCTTACACTAGGCATGGGCATGAATTGGGGATGGCAGCTCTGAAAGCACAGTCTGAGGATGTTTGGAAATGGCTTAAAAATATAGAGGTCTCTGCTTGGGCTAGGTATGCTATGGATCATACTTGCAAAACAGATCTAGTTGTGAACAACCTTAGTGAAGTCTTCAACAAGATGATACTTGATGTTAGAGGCAAACCAATAAGGACAATGTTTGAAGGGATTAGAACCAAGCAGATGATAAAGAGGCAGCAGACTAGGGAGAAGTTGCAGACATGCAGGTGGACAATCACACCAAATTACTCAGATATTTTAGAAGAGAACAAAAAGTATGCCAAGCACTGCCAGGCTGACAGAGCTGGTGAGACAATTTGGCAAGTAACAAGCAAAGAAAACCAATATTGTGTGGACATGGAAACATGTACATGTGACTGCAAGAGATGGGACATGACATGTTGTCCTTGCAGTCATGCCATATCTGCATTGACAAAGCAAAAGCTCCATCCTGAAGACTATGTTAATGAATTCTTCAAGAAGCCACTGTACCTAGAGGCATACAAAGCAATAATTTTCCCTATCCCTGGTCCAGATTGCTGGCCTGATACAAACACTCCAGATATCCAGCCTCCTGTGTTCAAAGAAAAGGCAGGGAAAAAGCAGACAGCAAGGAGGAAGGGTGAGTTTGAGGTTCCAGCTCCTAGAGACACTAGTAGGATGGGTACTATCACCTGTGGAAATTGTGGTTTGGAGGGACATAGGTATACAAATTGCAACAAGACTCTAAGGCCTAGGCTTCAGATGAGGAAGACAGGACATCAGGTAATTTTTCTGAACCTCTTATAAAAATTTCAGTTCCTCTAGACATACTTTTTCATCCATTTTTTTTAAAATAAATGTTATGTGTTACAAGCAGGAAAACAGGGCAGTTTATGAGGACATAGCTGGTTCATCTAGAACAGTTCCTCTTGCAACTGCAAGAACCACAACAGTACCTGCTGCAACTCCATCTGCATCTGCACCAGCCCCTTCTGCTTCTGGCCCAGGCCCTTCTGCATCTGCACCAGGCCCTGCACCAAGAGCTAAAAGAGGTAGGCCTAAAGGTAGAGGGAGGACTCATGGATTTACTGCAAGCACTTCAGATAATCAAGTTGGGACCAAGAGGAAGAGAATGACAAGCTCCAAATTAAAAGGTTATTTCTATTGCGGTGGTAACTGCTGAAGTGACAGGTAAGCTGAGATGAAACTGTTGGAAATATGCCCTAGAGGCAATAATAAATAAGTTATTATTATATTTCCTTGTTCATGATAATCGTTTATTATCCATGCTATAATTGTATTGATAGGAAACTCAGATACATGTGTGGATACATAGACAACACCATGTCCCTAGTAAGCCTCTAGTTGACTAGCTCGTTGATCAATAGATGGTTACGGTTTCCTGACCATGGACATTAGATGTCGTTGATAACGGGATCACATCATTAGGAGAATGATGTGATGGACAAGACCCAATCCTAAGCATAGCACTAGATCGTGTAGTTCGTATGCTAAAGCTTTTCTAATGTCAAGTATCATTTCCTTAGACCATGAGATTGTGCAACTCCCGGATACTGTAGGAATGCTTTGGGTGTGCCAAACGTCACAACGTAACTGGGTGGCTATAAAGGTACACTACGGGTATCTCCGAAAGTGTTTGTTGGGTTGGCACGAATCGAGACTGGGATTTGTCACTCCATGTGACGGAGAGGTGTCTCTGGGCCCACTCGGTAGGACATCATCATAATGTGCACAATGTGATATAGGAGTTGATCACGGGATGATGTGTTACGGAACGAGTAAAGAGACTTTCTGGTAACGAGATTGAACAAGGTATCGGGATACCGACGATCGAATCTCGGGCAAGTATCGTACCGATAGACAAAGCGAATTGTATACGGGATAGATTGAGTCCTTGACATCGTGGTTCATCCGATGAGATCATCGTGGAACATGTGGGAGCCAACATGGGTATCCAGATCCCGCTGTTGGTTATTGACCGGAGAACGTATTGGTCATGTCTGCATGTCTCCCGAACCCATAGGGTCTACACACTTAAGGTTCGATGATGCTAGGGTTATAAAGGAAGTTAGTATGTGGTTACCGAATGTTGTTCGGAGTCCCGAATGAGATCCCGGTCGTCACGAGGAGTTCCGGAATAGTCCAGAGGTAAAGATTTATATATGGGAAGTCCTGTTTTGGTCATCGGAAAAGTTTCAGGGTTTATCAGTAACGTACCGGGACCACCGGGAGGGTCCCGGGGGTCCACCAAGTGGGGCCACCAACCCCGGAGGCTTGCGTGGGCTAAGTGTGGGAGGGGACCAGCTCCAGGTGGGCTGGTGCACCCCCCCCCACAAGGGCCCAAGGCACATGGGAGAGTGGGAGGGGGCAAACCTAGGTCCAGATGGGCCTTAAGGCCCACCCTAGGGGGCGCCTCCCCTCTCCCCCTCTTGGCCGCCCCCCCTTTCCCATCTAGGGCTGCCGCCCCTCCTAGGGGTGGGAACCCTAGAGGGGGCGCACCCTCCTCCCTCTCCCCTATATATAGTGAGGCCTAGGGCTGCCCATAACTGATCTCTGCCTGTTGGTGCAGCCCTCCCTCTCTTTCTCCTCATATCCCGTGGTGCTTGGTGAAGCCCTGCAGGATTGCCACGCTCCTCCATCACCACCACGCCGTTGTGCTGCTGCTGGATGGAGTCTTCCTCAACCTCTCCCTCCCTCCTTGCTGGATCAAGGCGTGGGAGACATCATCGGGCTGTACGTGTGTTGAACGCGGAGGTGCTGTCCGTTCGGCACTAGGATCATCGGTGATTTGGATCACGACGAGTACGACTCCATCAACCCCGTTCGCTTGAACGCTTCCGCTTAGCGATCTACAAGGGTATGTAGATGCACTCTCCTTCCCCTCGTTGCTAGTCTCTCCATAGATAGATCTTGGTGACACGTAGGAAAATTTTGAATTTCTGCTACGTTCCCCAATAGTGGCATCATGAGCTAGGTCTATTGCGTAGATTCTATGCACGAGTAGAACACAAAGTAGTTGTGGGCGTTGATTTTGTCAATTTACTTGCCGTTACTAGTCTTATCTTGATTCGGCGGCATCGTGGGATGAAGCGGCCCGGGCCGACCTTACACGTACTCTTACGTGAGACTGGTTCCACCGACAAACATGCACTAGTTGCATAAGGTGGCTGGCGGGTGTCTGTCTCTCCCACTTTAGTCGGATCGGATTCGATGAAAAGGGTCCTTATGAAGGGTAAATAGCAATTGGTATATCACGTTGTGGTTTTGCGTAGGTAAGAAACGTTCTTGCTAGAAACCCATAGCAGCCACGTAAAACATGCAAACAACAATTAGAGGACATCTAACTTGTTTTTGCAGGGTATGCTATGTGATGTGATATGGCCAAAGGATGTGATGAATGATATATGTGATGTATGAGATGATCATGTTCTTGTAATAGGAATCACGACTTGCATGTCGATGAGTATGACAACCGGCAGGAGCCATAGGAGTTGTCTTAATTTATTTATGACCTGCGTGTCAACTTAAACGTCATGTAGTTACTTTACTTTATTGCTAAAGCGTTAGCCATAGTAGTAGAAGTAATAGATGACGAGACAACTTCAACAAGACACGATGATGGAGATCATGGTGTCATGCCGGTGACAAGATGATCATGGAGCCCCAAGATGGAGATCAAAGGAGCTATATGATATTGGCCATATCATGTCACTATTATTTGATTGCATGTGATGTTTATCATGTTTTTGCATCTTGTTTACTTAGAACGACGGTAGTAAATAAGATGATCCCTCTTTAAAATTTCAAGAAAGTGTTCCCCCTAACTGTGCACCGTTGCGACAGTTCGTTGTTTCAAAGCACCACGTGATGATCAGGTGTTCACATACAACGGGTGTAAGACAGATTTACACACGCGAAACACTTAGGTTGACTTGGCGAGCCTAGCATGTGTACAGACATGGCCTCGGAACACAGAAGACCGAAAGGTCGAGCATGAGTCGTATAGAAGATACGATCAACATGAAGATGTTCACCGATGTTGACTAGTCCGTCTCACGTGATGATCGGACACGGCCTAGTTGACTCGGATCATGTAATCACTTAGATGACTAGAGGGATGTCTATCTGAGTGGGAGTTCATAAGATGAACTTAATTATCCTGAACATAGTCAAAAGGTCTTCGCAAATTATGTCGTAGCTCGCGCTTTAGTTCTACTGTTTAGATATGTTCCTAGAGAAAATTTAGTTGAAAGTTGATAGTAGCAATTATGCGGACTAGGTCCATAAACTGAGGATTGTCCTCATTGCTTCATAGAAGGCTTATGTCCTTAATGCACCGCTTAGTGTGCTGAACCTCGAACGTCGTCTATGGATGTTGCGAACATCTGACATACACGTTTTAATAACTACGTGATAGTTCAGTTAAACGGTTTAGAGTTGAGGCACCGAAGACGTTTTGAAACGTCACGAAACATATGAGATGTTTTGAGGGCTGAAATTGAGATTTCAGGCTCATGCCCACGTCGAGAGGTATAAGACCTCCGACGATTTTCTTAGCCTGCAAACTAAGGGAGAAAAGCTCAATTATTGAGCTTGTGCTCAGATTGTCTGAGTACAACAATCGCTTGAATCAAGTGGGAGTTGATCTTCCAGATGAAATAGTGATAGTTCTCCGAAGTCATTACCACCAAGCTGCTAGAGCTTTGTGATGAACTATAATATATCAGGGACATATATGATGATCCCTGAGATATTCGCGATGTTTGACACCACAAAAGTAGAAATCAAGAAGGAGCATCAATTGTTGATGGTTGGTGAAACCACTAGTTTCAAGAAGGGCAAGGGCAAGAAGGGATACTTCATGAAACGGCAATTTAGCTGCTGCTCTAGTGAAGAAAGCCAAGGTTGAACCCAAACCCGAGACTAAGTGCTTCTGTAATAAGGGGAACAGCCACTGGAGCAGAATTACCCTAGATACTTGGTAGATGAGAAGGCTTGTAAGGTCGATAGAAGTATATTGGATATACATTATGTTAATGTGTACTTTACTAGTACTCCTAGTAGCACCATGGTATTAGATACCGGTTCGGTTGCTAAATGTTAGTAAACTCAAAATAAAAGCTATGGAATAAACGGAGACTAGATAAAGGTGAGCTGACGATATGTGTTGGAAGTGTTTCCAACGTTGATATGATCAAGCATCGCACGCTCCCTCTACCATCGAGATTGGTATTAAAACCTAAATAATTGTTATTTGGTGTTTGCGTTGAGCATAGACATGATTGGATTACGTCTATCGCAATACGGTTATTCATTTAAGGAGAATAAGGGTTACTCTGTTTATTTGAATAATACCTTCAATGGTCTTACACCTAAAATGAATGGTTCATTGAATCTCGATCGTAGTGATACACATGTTCATGCCAAAAGATATAAGATAGTAATGATAGTACCACCTACTTGTGGCGCTGCCACGTAAGTCATATCGGTATAAAACGCATGAAGAAGCTCCATGTTGATGGATCTTTGGACTCACTCATTTTTGAAAGGATTGAGACATGCGAACCATGTTTGTTGGTAGATATGCATGAAGAAACTCTATAAAGATGGATCATTTGGACTCACTTGATTTTGAATCACTTGAGACATGCAAATCATACCACATGGGCAAGATGACTGAAAGCCTTGTTTTTCAGTAAAATGGAACTAGAAAGCAACTTGTTGGAAGTAATACATTTGATGTGTGCAGTCCAATGAGTGCTTAGGCATGTAGTGGATATCGTTATGTTCTTACTTCACAGATGATTTGAGTAGATGTTGAGTAAATTTACTTGATGAATCACGAGTCTGAATTATTGAAAGGTTTAAGTAATTTCGGAGTGAAGTTGAACATCGTTGTGACAAGAGGATATAATGTCTATGATATGATCATAGAGATGAATATCTGAATTACAAGTTTGGCACAGAATTAAGACATTGTGGAAATTGTTTCGCAACTGATACAGCCTGGAACACCATAGTGTGATGGTGTGTCCGAACATCATAACTGCACCCTATTGGATATGATGCATACCATGATGTCTCTTATCGAATTACCACAATAGTTTATGGGTTAGGCATTAGAGACAACCACATTCACTTTAATAGGGCACCACGTAATTCCGATGAGATGACACCGTATGAACTATGGTTTAGAGAAACCTAAGCTGTCATTTCTTAAAAGTTTGAGGCTGCGACGCTTATGTGAAAAGTTTCAGGCTGATAAGCTCGAACCCAAAGAGGATAAATGCATCTTCATAGGACACCCAAAATAGTTGGGTATACCTCCTGTCTCAGATCCAAAAGCAATAAGGGATTGTTTCTAGAATCGGGTCCTTTCTCGAGGAAAAGTTTCTCTCGAAAGAATTGAGTGGGAGGATGGTGGAGACTTAATGAGGTTATTGAACCGTCTCTTCAACTAGTGTGTGATAGGGCACAGGGAGATGTTCCTGTGGCACCTACACCAATTGAAGTGGAAGCTTATGATAGTGATCATGAAACTTCAGATCAAGTCACTACCAAACCTCGTGGGATGACAAGAATGCGTACTACTTTAGAGTGGTACGTAATCCTGTCTTGGAAGTCATGTTGCTAGACAACAATGAACCTACGAGCTATGGAGAAGCGATGGTGGGCCTGGATTCCAAAATGTCTCGAGGCCATATAATCCGAGAGAGGATCCATATATGAAAACAAAGTGTAGACTTTGGAAGAACTACTTGATGGTCGTAAGGCTGTTGGGTACATATGGATTTTAAAAGGAAGATGGACAATGATGGTAAATGTCACCATTAAGAAAGCTCGACTTGTCGTTAAGATGTTTTCCGACAAGTTCAAGGAGTTGACTACGGTGATACTTTCTCACTCGTAGCGATGCTAAGAGTCTGTTGGAATTATATTAGCGATTACTGCATTATTTATGAAGTCTTGCAGATAGGATGTCAAAACATTGTTTCCTCGACAATTTTCTTGAGGAAAGGTTGTATGTGATACAACCGGAAGGTTTTGTCAATCCTGAAAGATGCTAATAAGTATGCAAAGCTCCAGCAATCCTTCTAAGGACTGGAGTAAGCATCTCGGAGTTGGAATGTATGCTTTGATGAGATGATCAAAGATTTTGGTGTATACAAAGTTTATGAGAAACATGTATTTCCAAAGAAGTGAGTGGGAGCACTATAGAATTTCTGATGAATATATGTTGTCGACATATCATAGATCAGAAATGATGTAGAATTTCTGGAAAGCATATAGGGTTATTTGAAAAGTGTTTTTCAATGGAAAGCCTGGATTAAGCCACTTGAACATTGAGCATCAAGATCTATAAGGATAGATCAAAACGCTTAATGGTACATTCAAATGAGCACATACCTTGACATGATCTTGAAGGTGTTCAAGATGGATCAGTCAAAGAAGGAGTTCTTGCCTGAGTTGTAAGGTATGAAGTTAAGACTTAAAGCTCGACCACGGCAGAATAGAGGGAAAGGACGAAGGTCGTCCCCTATGCTTAAGACGTAGGCTCTACAATATGCTATGCTGTGTATCGCACCTGAAGTGTGCCTTGCCATGAGTCAGTCAAGGGGTACATGAGTGATCCAAGAATGGATCACAGGACAGCGGTCAAAGTTATCCTTAGTAACTAGTGGACTAAGGAATTTTCTCGATTATGGAGGTGGTAAAAGAGTTCGTCGTAAAGGGTTACGCCGATGCAAACTTTGACACTAATCCAGATTATTCTGAGTAGTAAACTGGATTCGTATAGTAGAACAGTTATTTGGAATAGCTCCAAATAGAATGTGGTAGCTATATCTAGGACATGACATAGAGATTTGTAAAGCACACACGGATCTGAAAGGTTCAGACCCGTTGATTAAAACCTCTCTCACAAGCAACATGATCAAACCCAGAACACATTGAGTGTTAATCACATAGTGATGTGAACTAGATTACTGACTCTAGTAAACTCTTGGGTGTTAGTCACATGGCGAGGTGACCTGTGAGTGTTAATCACATGGCGATGTGAACTAGATTATTGACTCTAGTGCAAGTGGGAGACTGTTGGAAATATGCCCTAGAGGCAATAATAAATAAGTTATTATTATATTTCCTTGTTCATGATAATCGTTTATTATCCATGCTATAATTGTATTGATAGGAAACTCAGATACATCTGTGGATACATAGACAACACCATGTCCCTAGTAAGCCTCTAGTTGACTAGCTCATTGATCAATAGATGGTTACGGTTTCCTGACCATGGACATTAGATGTCGTTGATAACGGGATCACATCATTAGGAGAATGATGTGATGGACAAGACCCAATCCTAAGCATCGCACTAGATCGTGTAGCTCGTATGCTAAAGCTTTTCTAATGTCAAGTATCATTTCCTTAGACCATGAGATTGTGCAACTCCCGGATACCGTAGGAATGCTTTGGGTGTGCCAAACGTCACAACGTAACTGGGTGGCTATAAAGGTACACTACGGGTATCTTCGAAAGTGTCTGTTGGGTTGGCACGAATCGAGACTGGGATTTGTCACTCCGTGTGACGGAGAGGTATCTCTGGGCCCACTCGGTAGGACATCATCATAATGTGCACAATGTGATCAAGGAGTTGATCACGGGATGATGTGTTACGGAACGAGTAAAGAGACTTGCCGGTAACGAGATTGAACAAGGTATCGGGATACCGACGATCGAATCTCGGGCAAGTATCATACCGATAGACAAAGGGAATTGTATACGGGATTGATTGAGTCCTTGACATCGTGGTTCATCCGATGAGATCATCGTGGAACATGTGGGAGCCAACATGGGTATCCAGATCCCACTGTTGGTTATTGACTGGAGAACGTCTCGGTCATGTCTGCATGTCTCCCGAACCCGTAGGGTCTACACACTTAAGGTTCGATGACGCTAGGGTTATAAAGGAAGTTAGTATGTGGTTACCGAATGTTGTTCGGAGTCCCGGATGAGATCTCGGACGTCACGAGGAGTTCCAGAATAGTCCGGAGGTAAAGATTTATATATGGGAAGTCCTGTTTTGGTCACCGGAAAAGTTTCGGGGTTTATCGGTAACGTACCGGGACCACCGGGAGGGTCCCGGGGGTCCACCAAGTGGGGCCACCAACCCCGGAGGCTTGCGTGGGCTAAGTGTGGGACGGGACCAGCTCCAGGTGGGCTGGTGCACCCCCCCCCCCACAAGGTCCCAAGGCACATGGGAGAGTGGGAGGGGGCAAACCCTAGGTCCAGATGGGCCTTAAGGCCCACCCTAGGGGGCACCTCCCCTCTCCCCCTCTTGGCCGCCCCTCCTTTCCCATCTAGGGTTGCCGCCCCTCCTAGGGGTGGGAACCCTAGAGGGGGCGCACCCTCCTCCCTCTCCCCTATATATAGTGAGGCCTAGGGCTGCCCATAACACATGATCTGATCTCTGCCTGTTGGTGCAGCCCTCCCTCTCTTTCTCCTCATATCCCGTGGTGCTTGGTGAAGCCCTGCGGGATTGCCACGCTCCTCCATCACCACCACGCCGTTGTGCTGCTACTGGATGGAGTCTTCCTCAACCTCTCCCTCTCTCCTTGCTGGATCAAGGCGTGGGAGACATCATCGGGCTGTACGTGTGTTGAACGCGGAGGTGCCGTCCGTTCGGCACTAGGATCATCGGTGATTTGGATCACGACGAGTACGACTCCATCAACCCCGTTCACTTGAACGCTTCCGCTTAGCGATCTACAAGGGTATGTAGATGCACTCTCCTTCCCCTCGTTGCTAGTATCTCCATAGATAGATCTTGCTTTGAAGACTCCATGCCTATGGCGGAAGGAGCTCATCAACCTTCCGAACTGGACGCCTCCGCCTCCTCCTCCTCCTCCGGCGAGTCAGGGCACTCCGCCTCCTCCACCGCCTCCTCCTCCGGCGAGTGATGATTAGGGCCCTCGGCCAGCTCCTTCTCCGGCGCGTGGCGGCACTCCGCCTATTTCTCCGCCTGCGCTGACGCGCCCGAGCAGCCAGCCTCCTCCTTCTCCGCCTCGTCAGCAAGGGCGGAAGAGACCTGCCGCCGCTCCAGCTGCTCCGGCGCGTCGTAGTCCTTCTCCTCTGCCTCTTAAGCAAGTAAAGAAGACAACCGCTCCGTCTGCTCGGTCGGCGTCTAGCAGTACAACCAGAGGCGGGCGGACATACAGATTCGGTCCTTCTCTGAAGACTCCAGAGAAGTTACCATACGAGAGGACCCAGGAGGAGAACGCTGAGATCGCACGATAAGAAGTGAGGAAATTCTTTGAAGGGGTGAAAGCAAAGAAACATCCACCTCCAGAGGAGAAGGTAGATCGGGTGAAAGTGAAGCGCACTCTGGCTGCCCTGACAAAACCACTGAAGTCTGATCCGCCGAAAGGAAACTATGACCGCATTATTGGAAAGGAATTTGCCGAAGCGGAGCGGTCGGGAAGTACTGTCAGTGATCAAAGGCTGAAAGAATGACGAGCTGGGAAACAAATTGCCCAGCTCGGCGAACAAGCGAAGCAATCGTGCCCCCTGCTTAAGGTGCCTAGCCACAACGTCGCTAATGATCCGAGGATGGTGCCCGGTTATAGAAATCTTGCAGATTACCTGCCCGACGAAGTACATTATGAACCCATGGAGATGCAGATACAAAGATACGAGTATGGGAAGCCTCTCGTCAAAGATGAAAGATCTCTATCAATGATGATGCGAAGATTGCATGATTGGTACTTGAAAATCTGCAGAGACTCTGGGGGGAGGAGTACTTTGTATTTGAAAGTTAAAAAGGAGCATGACCTCGTTGGAATTGATCTATTGCCTGTTCCATTTGAGGAGTTCTATCAGTTTTTCAATCAATTGGCCCTTGATAAAACAACGGTCGCCTGCTACTGTCTGTAAGTAGTACTTCTGTCATTAAATTTCTTTATATAGCTTAGCTCTTTCATTGCATGTATTTATAATCATCCTCACTATATTACGCAGATTGAAGATCGTCGAATTGAAGAAAAGACAAGTCGGTGATATTGGGTTCATTAACACATATCTCATAGATGCAACTCAGGTTAAATTTCATGCCGTAGAAACCGAGGCCAGCATGCTACAATCGTTGATAATAAATCAAAACAAAGATATAATACTCTTTCCTTACAACTTCAAGTGAGTGTTACTGTCTTGTGCGTATTCGGTTTCCCTTATATATTAGTCAAGGTTATAGTAATGTAATTGATGAGTTCTGCATGCGTGTGCAGTTTCCACTATATTCTCCTACATATTAAGCTTGAGCAGGGACTAGTAACCGTCTTAGACTCAAGACGAAAAGATCCCAAGGACTATGCAGACATGACTCAAATACTCGAGAAGTAAGTTAAATCGATCATTATCCACCATATCAGCAACTTTGTTCATTTCCTGATATATCAAGTAATTGTTTTCTTTGTCCGGCAGGGTTTGGAGAAAATTCACCAGAAAAGCTCCGGGACTGCCGAAGGAGCTGCAATTTAGACACCCGAAAGTAAGTACTAGCTATAGTAGCATTTTAAGCGCATCTACTAGTCATTTAAGCGCTAGTTTCATCAATACCATTTGGCATTCTTGCTTATCAGTTTGATTAACCTCTATTTCTTGTAAAGTGGTTGTGGCAGGAACAAGGGAATGATTTCTGTGGATACTATGTTTGCGAGTCCATCCGCCACACGACCTGTGAGCGGGGCTACACTGACGAACAATATGAAGTACGTAAATAACAACATTCACAATTTTATTTTATTACCATCATTTGTGTTGAGTTTCATTCATTCATATATATATATATATATATATATATGTATTGACCCCCTTCTTTAAATTAGATGTTTCGGAAGCGGGATGAACTCCTAGCACCAGCTCGCATGCGAGGAATTCAAGAGGAATTGGCAGCATTCTTTCTTGACCACGTGATCCCTGAAGACGGAAAATTCTATGTTGACCCTGAGTCCGTATGATTATATTTGTAAGAGATAATTACTATATATATGTAGCCGGTAGTGTCAGATAGATATACGAGAACTTGTTGTTCGACCAATCTCTCGGAGAAGGAGAGGTGGTCGATACCACTTCTCTCTGTATGCATATATGTTCATCACGATCTTCTGTTTCCTTCGTTTGCTTACTAGCTAGCCAGCGTGTCTAGTCCTCTCTATACGTATGTATAGTACGTAGCATCGACCAAGCACGGACATAAGAGAGGACACTTCTCTCTATTAATTATAGCTAGCTAACACAATATATGAAACACCTAAATTAACACCCCAAAACCCCCAACCCCCCCCCCCCTTTCAAAAAAAACCCAGCCACAAAAATGCTGACGCGTGGATGCCTATTGGTCCCGGTTGGTGCCACCAACCAGGACCAAAGGGTCTCCTGACTGGGCTCTGCGCACTGCCCACGTGGATGCCCATCAGTCCCGGTTCTGGATTGAACCGGGACTAAAGGGTCGGGGCATTAGTACCGACACTTTAGTCCCGGTTCAGGAACCGGGACTAAAGGCCCTTACGAACCGGGACTATAGGCCCTTTTTCTACCAGTGTGGGTCGAGGAACGAGAGACCGTCGGAGCGGTGGGTGTGCGGCGGACAGAAAGGAGTGGATCTTGGAGAAGGAAGAAGATGGGGGCGGCGGCGGAGGGAGAACGAGATGAGGGTAGGGAGGGGCTTAGGGTTAGATTTTATACGAGGAATGGGTTAGGCGGGCTCCAGCGGGCTTGGGCGGGCTTTGGGGCCGTACTAGGCCGGTTCATGATGGATTTCCAGATTGTCACCAGAAATCCGTCATGTATTAACTGATTTCTTGTAGTGAAGGAAGCTTTGGGAGGTGATGACTTCCTGTGTGATCATGCACAACATGATCGTCGAGGACGAGCGTGATGAGAGTATCTTCGACCAAGGATTTGGTTATCAAGGTGAAAATATTGAGCCCCTGCACCAAGACCCGGCCACATTTGAACAGTTTGCCCAATTCCATCGTGAGATGCGTGATTGGCACACTCATGTGAATATTCAAAATGACTTGGTTGAGCACGTGTGGGATCACATTGGGAACCAATAGATGTATTTGTCCATTTTATGTTCAGTCAAGACAATTTCGATTTGGCTGTAAAACTATTTTATTAAAGACAATTTCAATAGGGTTGTAAAACAATTTTAATTTTTAGACAAATATTTGAGTTCAAAACTAGTTTTGATGCAAATTTGGGCATTTTTTGGCCCTGACGGACAAGATGGGGCAAAAGGATGCGGCCGCGCGCTGGGCACACGGCCACCACATTCCAGGACAGGTCCAGACACAACACCAAATCCTATTCAAAAGGACAAAAACCGGACAAAACAGACGTCAGTTTGGGATCGCGCGGTGGAGTTGGCCTCACACCCGTATAGAAAACCCCAACCAACCAACCAACCGCCCTATTCACACCGCTCGTCACCACTGTCTATCATCGGCGTCGATGGCAAAGTCACGCGCTGCCGCCAGACCACCCATGACCAGGGACACGCCAGGTTGCTGGTATCCCTGCACATGTCATCCAGTCAGAGTCACCTGTCGTGGGAGGTGTGGGACGAGACTTGCCTGCTCCCCTCCCGTGTGCCCATCCGTGCTCCCGCATACGTGGCTTGATTTGATTGGAACAAAATAAGGCCCGGCCCCACCCCCTTAAAATCAGGGGGGAGATGATTAGATTAAAAAAGAAAAGGAGAAAAAGACAGCCGTTGAATGAGGTGGGAGCACGGATGGGAGCATGGAAAGGGAACAGGCAAGCCGGATGCGGAGGTGTGGGCGCGTCGGGCAGACGTCCAAGCCCGGCTAGAGATTGTGGTGGCTTGAGTGACGTTGCCTTGAGCCATAGAGGGAGCCGGCTCCGGCTCGACAGCGAGCAGCCTTGCTTGGTTTCCACCCGGTGCGGTCATGCGCGCGCAGTTTTTTTTAGATCAACGTTGCTTTATTTAAACGCAGCCAGGAATCTCATCTGAGATAATCTGAAGAATAGGCTCCGCTAGTACAGTCCACCACACATTACAATACTCATCTCCTAAACTAACTTTAACAAGCTTATCAGCACCATTTGCTTCTCTCCTTGCCCAAGATACCCTCACCGGCATAAACTGGGTAGCATACATCATGCGCGTGCAGCTTTTTTTTTGAGACAACCACACGAAGCTTTATTAGTTCGTCACAATGTTTACAGGGACGGATGGTAAATTCCCGGGGTGCCCTAACCACAGATGGCGGCCACCACCGAGAGAAAAAGCATGCTTCACTAAGTTGTGAGCTTCTTGATTGGAGCTCCTAAATTCATGACTAAAACTGCAAAAATCAAAAAGCGCAGAGTGGTCTATAATTTCCTGTACAATTGCACCGTAGATAGCCGAGTTGTCCCGCTGTAAATCTTGCACCACCACTTTGCAGTCTGATGCAACTTCAATCCTCCTCTCGTATAGATCATCCGCCAAAGCTAGGGCTTCTCTGATAGCCAAAGCTTCCAAAGTAGTCGGGTCAATTATGTGATTGAAACAGAGAGTCGAAGCCCCCAAGAATAGGCCACTATCATCTCTGCATATTGCACCCACAGTCCCAAATCCAGCGCTGGACACCGCCGCAGCATCCACATTTAGTTTCGCATTGCCCGTACTAGGTGACACCCAAGACGTGGAGCGTACCACCGCCGGCACCTCGTTCCTTGGTGGTCCGTTATTGACAACCTGCACCTCGGCCAGATATTTGGTAATGAAAGTATTGACTGAGTTTGGTGCTTTGAAAATATTTTCGTGAATGGCCTTCCGTCGGGCTCCCCAGATTGCCCATAAAGTAACGACCAGGTGATCAAACAGCTCCTTTGGGAGGATTCCATTCATAGCAAACAGCCACTCCTTCGGAGTATCTTCCCCCTGATTAATCATATGTGATACTAACTCCTCAGGCGCCAGAGCCCATACACTTGCCGCCATCGGACAATAGATAAGCGCATGTTTCCATGTATCGACTGCACCGCAGATTGGGCAAGTGTCTTCCGTAGTCATATGCCGGTGCTTCAACAGAGTGCCTGTAGGCATCGACTATCGGGCGAGACGCCATACAAACACTTTCAGCTTTGAGGGAACCTGCAAGTGCCATATCAGAGACCATTTGCTGTTTTCGTCGGGATCATATGAGGTGCTCCCTTCCACATCGACCAAGGCATCATGGGCGTATTTTAGTCTCAGTATCATCCTGTACGCCGAGCATACACTGAATCCTCCGCGGGGCTCCTCATGCCAAGCCCAGAAATCATCGACCTGGTGTGTGCATAGCGGGATCCGCAAAATTGCGTCCGCATCTCCCTGAGTGAAAACAGACCGGACCAAAGCCTCATTCCAGCTTGCCGTTGTATTATCAATAAGCTCTGCAACTCTAACTGGAGTGTCTGGTTCTAGCGATGGGGCAGGACACTTAAAGTTGTCCCGAGGAATCCAGTTATCACGCCAAATGTTGGTCGTTTCTCCATCCCCTATTCTGTGAACAAGACCGTGTGCCAAAACATCTCGCCCATCCAGAACTGCCCGCCAAATTTGGGAGGGGTCACTAGTTGAAAACGGAGCTTTAAAACCGGTTCGTAAGGGCCTTTAGTGAGAATTCCATAACCGGCACTAAAGGGTGGGCACTAAAGCCCCCCCCCCCCTTTAGTACCGGTTCGGCACGAATCGGCGCTAAAGTGCCAGCACGTGGCGTGAGCTCGCGCCCTGGTATGGGGGACCTTTAGTACCGGTTGGTGTTACCAACTGGTACTAAAGGTTTTTTTTGAAAATTTTGGAAATCTTTTTTGATTTTTTTTCGATTTTAATTTTTCTGAATTATTTGTTGATTTAGTCTCTAATCCCCTCTCTTAACTGCTCAAGTGTGGATCACTCATTCCAAATCATCTAACTTCCCTACCGGTCACCCATCCCTCTCACTACTCCAACCCGAGCATGCTTAACTTTCGGGTTCTATTCTCCTTCGTTTCCAAGTCTGCACTTATTGTTTTCCTGACAATACTAAGATGTCAATCCTATTAACCCTCAGGAGTTTAGCTTGAGCATGAAGTCACACATTTCACTGTTTGAGTTTGAAACTATTATTCTAAAAAACAGTAATTATTTAGTAACACTAATTTTTCTTGAATAAGTTTGACCATAATTTGACCACAGTTTGACCATAGTTTGACCACAATTTGACCAGATTTGACCAAAATTGAAATAATTATTTAGTAACACTGATATTCTTGAATAATTATGTAGTAACATTAATACTTCTTGAATAAGTAGTTTGACCAGATTTAACCAATTTTTTTAAAAAAAACTGAAATTTGACCATATCTTTTTTTCCTTTTGGAATTTGAGGATTCTAAAAAGTTGCAAACAGGCCTTAGGCAGTCTCCATCGGATGCGGATTTTTGTGCTGAATTTTTTGATATATTATACATTTTTTTCCGACATCGTATGCAAAAGTTATAGCCGTTTTACATTTTCCCTACACTTTTTGCAAAACATGTCCAAATTTAAATTTTCAAATTTTCCTAACTAGTAGATGTAGTAATATAACTACCTCTCGAAGGATTTTATTTTTTGAAGTTTTTATCATTTTCTTTTGATTTTTTCAGAACTGAAATGGCGACACACGGGGGGGGGGGGCCCTGAAAATTGCCCTATAGTGCCGGTTTGTGTCACAAATCGATACTATAGGTCAGACCCCTTTAGTACCGGTTCGTGGCACAAACCGGTACTAAAGGTTATCCCTTTAGTATCGGTTTGTGACACGAACCGGTATTAAAAGTGATCGTGGGGCCCTGGCCTGACGCCAGCCTGCCACCACCCCTTTAGTACCGGTTCGTGGCACGAACCAGTACTAAAGGTTCATTACGAACCGGCACTATTGATCACATTAGTGCCGGTTTTTTACAAACCGGCACTAATGTGCTTCACGTTTGACCCTTTTTCTACTAGTGGGTGTGAGTCAAGTTCCGCTTGAAGCAAGGAGCAGTCTGGGAAGTATACCGCCTTAAGAATTCTGGGCACGCGCAGCTGAAAGAATGGTGTGGCGCCTTTTGGTCCCTTGCCGCCCACTGCCGGCCCTTTGCGTTGCTGATGCCTGCGTTTTTATTGCGCCTCGTCCTGGTGGCCCATCCTGCGTCCAACGAAAGCGACTTGCAGGCACCATTGCATCTCATCCTAGAGGAGTGTTTGACAAAAAACTACCCAAATTGAGGCTTCCGTCCCACAGAACTACCACTTTTTTAGAAGTGGCTGATAACTACCAAAAAATTGGAAGCGCGTGACTAAAAACTACCAAGTTGATGAATTGACCATTTTAGAGCATTTAAACCCGTTTCTGACAGCAGTGGCCCACATGTCAGGTGGACGCCACCGGTAACGGCTAACGGCGCTCCCTCGCAGCCGTTAGACCCGGCCGTCGCGGTCGCACCTGGTCGGACCAGGACTAAGCTGGCCGACCGGGCCGCTCGTCCCCACGCTCCCTCACTCTCCCCCGAGCTCTTCTCCTAACCCTAGCTGGCGGCGTTCATGGCGGCGGTGGATGCAAACTCCGGCGCCGAATCGCTTGGAGGCATCCCCCCCAACGTGGTGGGAGGCGATCTTGCCGGCTTCTCGGAGGTTGATAACTGGCTAGGTAGCACAAGCTTCGTGGTTCCGCAGCCTTCCCAACCGCAATCTCAGCCATCCCAGATGTTGGTGAGGCCGCCTTCGGTTGTAGTACCGTCGACGAGAAGAAGCGTAGGTCGAGGCCGGCGCAAGGTTCCTCGTCCTGCTGGCGGAGGGAGGTATGGCATCTGATTTCTCATAATGTTTATGTAATTTTAGGATAATTTTAGAAGCATGATATATAGGCTAGTTGCACACTTAGATTCAGATTACAACCCTGTTTGTGCATAAATTGAAATCTGTTAGCAACCTTAACATTGCGTTGTGTTTTCAGTGAATCCAAGCTATCAGAGAACTGAAAAACAGTTAACTGTGAGAAATCTTAATATTGTCCAGGCCGTTTAATTATAACTATCTTAATCTATGTTGCAGTATTGATGACCCAAAGTGGGAAATTTGGTTTCATTTTCTAGCCAGAGAATCTGTGGTTAGAAGAATTTACCAGTCAGACATATCATATATTACTCTGGTTTCTCTTATTGCGTCTGAGGGCTGTGGAGCTGATGATTATATGTACTATGTTGTTGATGAGGAGAAAGGAATAGAAGGTCTAGAGCATGTTGGTTGTGAAGATGATGTGCAGCAGATGTTAATCCAATTAGATAAGGAAAATATTGTGAACATACGAGTTGTCAGAGCAGATGGGCCTTCTAATGCAGATGAAAATAGAGATAGTTATTTTGCTGAACATTGTATTAACACACAACAAAGTTGCGTGAAGCTGGTGGATGCAACCAAAGACAGAAAGGATCAGCTTAAGAAGAACAATCTTCAGAGTGAAGCTGACCTTAACCATTTTGAAGGTGACACTGATGTGTCTGAATTTCTTTCTGATGAAGATGGCAACAATGTGGAATTACATACAGGCTCCTCCTCTGAAGAAGAAGCTGCAAAACAAAATAGATCAATGGTCCAAAAGCTGAAGGCAGTGAGAAATCCTGGTCCAACAAGTAGATCACACCATGAGGTTGAGAAGAAGGAAAAACCAGATTGGTTTCCTGAAGCAGATGAATTTTGTTTTCCTGGTGATCCTGGAATTAGTGATGAAGAAGATGAGATTGAAGGAGCTTTCAAACTACCAAGTGGTAGGAAGAGAAGGTTGAAGAAGATGAAGGAAAGGGTATGGTTCAATGAAAAGCTTCCAGATCCACAAGAACAGTTTTGTAAGGGATTGTGCTTCACCAATGTTTATGTGTTCAGAGATGCACTTAGGGATTTTCACATCAGGACTTTGAGGAATTTCCAGTATCACAGAAATGCCCCTGATAGGATTATTTTTTGGTTCTCAGAGAGAGCACATGGATGTGATTTTTATATCTGTGCCTCTAAGATAGCTCATGAGCAAACTTTCTGCATCAAGAAGTGTGATATGCTGCACACTTGCGGAGCATGTGCAGAGAACACAAAGGTTACTACAAAGTGGTTGTCCAAATCAGTACAACCAGCATTGAGAGATGACATTAGAGCTCCTATGGATGCATTAATAAAAAAGACTAAGACTAAGTTTTTAGTTGATGTTTCAAGAAGTGTGGCATATAGGGCAAGGAGGAAGGCTGTTGATGTGGTGCAAGGTGACCACAAGCAACAATACTTGAGACTGAGGGATTATCTTCAAGTTGTTCTTGACACAAACCCTGGGAGCAGATGTATTGTAACAACATTTGTTGACCTAGAAAATCCTGCTCCCACTCCTAGATTCAAGTACATGTTCTATTGTCTGGCAGCATCAAAGGGTTTCTGAATGGTTGCAGACCATTTATAGGTAATTGTTGTTGAATTTATTGTTCTGAATTTTGGGTCATATTTGGCCTGTAGCTAATGTTTTACTGCATCCAGGGCTTGATGGGTGTTTCATCAAGTTAACCACCGGACAGCAAATTATTGCTGCCACAGGAAGGGATGGCAACAACAACATCTACCCCATAGCTTTTGGTGTGGTTGACAAGGAAGATGGAGAAATTTGGACTTGGTTTTTAACTCAGCTGAGATGCTGCATTAGTAGTGGTAACAAATTTGGAACATACACAATAATATCTGACAGGCAAAAGGTTAGCAAGTAAATCATTGATGCTATAGTTTAGTACTTCATGGAATTATTTCAGTGTGTTCATGTGTGACCCTGTTTTCTGAATGTATAGGGGTTACTTAAGGCAATAAATGAGGTGTTCCCTGATTCACCTCAAAGATTCTGTCTTAGGCACATATATACAACTTTCAAGCAGCTGGGTATAGAAGCAAAGAACTAAAGCAGTGTGTTGACCAGGCTAGCTACTCTTACACTAGGCATGGGCATGAATTGGGGATGGCAGCTCTGAAAGCACAGTCTGAGGATGTTTGGAAATGGCTTAAAAATATAGAGGTCTCTGCTTGGGCTAGGTATGCTATGGATCATACTTGCAAAACAGATCTAGTTGTGAACAACCTTAGTGAAGTCTTCAACAAGATGATACTTGATGTTAGAGCCAAACCAATAAGGACAATGTTTGAAGGGATTAGAACCAAGCAGATGATAAAGAGGCAGCAGACTAGGGAGAAGTTGCAGACATGCAGGTGGACAATCACACCAAATTACTCAGATATTTTAGAAGAGAACAAAAAGTATGCCAAGCACTGCCAGGCTGACAGAGCTGGTGAGACAATTTGGCAAGTAACAAGCAAAGAAAACCAATATTGTGTGGACATGGAAACATGTACATGTGACTGCAAGAGATGGGACATGACATGTTGTCCTTGCAGTCATGCCATATCTGCATTGACAAAGCAAAAGCTCCATCCTGAAGACTATGTTAATGAATTCTTCAAGAAGCCACTGTACCTGGAGGCATACAAAGCAATAATTTTCCCTATCCTTGGTCTAGATTGCTGGCCTGATACAAACACTCCAGATATCCAGCCTCCTGTGTTCAAAGAAAAGGCAGGGAAAAAGCAGACAGCAAGGAGGAAGGGTGAGTTTGAGGTTCCAGCTCCTAGAGACACTAGTAGGATGGGTACTATCACCTGTGGAAATTGTGGTTTGGAGGGACATAGGTATACAAATTGCAACAAGACTCTAAGGCCTAGGCTTCAGATGAGGAAGACAGGACATCAGGTAATTTTTCTGAACCTCTTATAAAAATTTCAGTTCCTCTAGACATACTTTTTCATCCAATTTTTTTTAAAAGAAATGTTATGTGTTACAAGTAGGAAAACAGGGCAGTTTATGAGGACATAGCTGGTTCATCTAGAACAGTTCCTCTTGCAACTGCAAGAACCACAACAGTACCTGCTGCAACTCCATCTGCATCTGCACCAGCCCCTTCTGCATCTGGCCCAGGCCCTTCTGCATCTGCACCAGGCCCTGCACCAAGAGCTAAAAGAGGTAGGCCTAAATGTAGAGGGAGGACTCATGGATTTACTGCAAGCACTTCAGATAATCAAGTTGGGACCAAGAGGAAGAGAATGACAAGCTCCAAATTAAAAGGTTATTTCTATTGCAGTGGTAACTGCTGAAGTGACAGGTAAGCTGAGATGAAACTGTTGGAAATATGCCCTAGAGGCAATAATAAATAAGTTATTATTATATTTCCTTGTTCATGATAATCGTTTATTATCCATGCTATAATTGTATTGATAGGAAACTCAGATACATGTGTGGATACATAGACAACACCATGTCCCTAGTAAGCCTCTAGTTGACTAGCTCGTTGATCAATAGATGGTTACGGTTTCCTGACCATGGACATTAGATGTCGTTGATAACGGGATCACATCATTAGGAGAATGATGTGATGGACAAGACCCAATCCTAAGCATAGCACTAGATCGTGTAGTTCGTATGCTAAAGCTTTTCTAATGTCAAGTATCATTTCCTTAGACCATGAGATTGTGCAACTCCCGGATACCGTAGGAATGCTTTGGGTGTGCCAAACGTCACAACGTAACTGGGTGGCTATAAAGGTACACTACGGGTATCTCCGAAAGTGTCTGTTGGGTTGGCACGAATCGTGACTGGGATTTGTCACTCCATGTGACGGAGAGGTGTCTCTGGGCCCACTCGGTAGGACATCATCATAATGTGCACAATGTGATATAGGAGTTGATCACGGGATGATGTGTTACGGAACGAGTAAAGAGACTTGCCGGTAACGAGATTGAACAAGGTATCGGGATACCGACGATCGAATCTCGGGCAAGTATCGTACCGATAGACAAAGCGAATTGTATACGGGATAGATTGAGTCCTTGACATCGTGGTTCATCCGATGAGATCATCGTGGAACATGTGGGAGCCAACATGGGTATCCAGATCCCGCTGTTGGTTATTGACCGGAGAACGTATTGGTCATGTCTGCATGTCTCCCGAACCCGTAGGGTCTACACACTTAAGGTTCGATGATGCTAGGGTTATAAAGGAAGTTAGTATGTGGTTACCGAATGTTGTTCGGAGTCCCGAATGAGATCCCGGTCGTCACGAGGAGTTCCGGAATAGTCCAGAGGTAAAGATTTATATATGGGAAGTCCTGTTTTGGTCACCGGAAAAGTTTCAGGGTTTATCAGTAACGTACCGGGACCACCGGGAGGGTCCCGGGGGTCCACCAAGTGGGGCCACCAACCCCGGAGGCTTGCGTGGGCTAAGTGTGGGAGGGGACCAGCTCCAGGTGGGCTGGTGCCCCCCCCCCACAAGGGCCCAAGGCACATGGGAGAGTGGGAGGGGGCAAACCCTAGGTCCAGATGGGCCTTAAGGCCCACCCTAGGGGGCGCCTCCCCTCTCCCCCTCTTGGCCGCCCCCCCTTTCCCATCTAGGGCTGCCGCCCCTCCTAGGGGTGGGAACCCTAGAGGGGGCGCACCCTCCTCCCTCTCCCCTATATATAGTGAGGCCTAGGGCTGCCCATAACTGATCTCTGCCTGTTGGTGCAGCCCTCCCTCTCTTTCTCCTCATATCCCGTGGTGCTTGGTGAAGCCCTGCAGGATTGCCACGCTCCTCCATCACCACCACGCCGTTGTGCTGCTGCTGGATGGAGTCTTCCTCAACCTCTCCCTCTCTCCTTGCTGGATCAAGGCGTGGGAGACATCATCGGGCTGTACGTGTGTTGAACGCGGAGGTGCTGTCCGTTCGGCACTAGGATCATCGGTGATTTGGATCACGACGAGTACGACTCCATCAACCCCGTTCACTTGAACGCTTCCGCTTAGCGATCTACAAGGGTATGTAGATGCACTCTCCTTCCCCTTGTTGCTAGTCTCTCCATAGATAGATCTTGGTGACACGTAGGAAAATTTTGAATTTCTTCTACGTTCCCCAACAGTGGCATCATGAGCTAGGTCTATTGCGTAGATTCTATGCACGAGTAGAACACAAAGTAGTTGTGGGCATTGATTTTGTCAATTTACTTGCCGTTACTAGTCTTATCTTGATTCGGCGGCATCGTGGGATGAAGCGGCCCGGACCGACCTTACACGTACTCTTACGTGAGACTGGTTCCACCGACAAACATGCACTAGTTGCATAAGGTGGCTGGCGGGTGTCTGTCTCTCCCACTTTAGTCGGATCAGATTCGATGAAAAGGGTCCTTATGAAGGGTAAATAGCAATTGGCATATCACGTTGTGGTTTTGCGTAGGTAAGAAACGTTCTTGCTAGAAACCCATAGCAGCCACGTAAAACATGCAAACAACAATTAGAGGACGTCTAACTTGTTTTTGCAGGGTATGCTATGTGATGTGATATGGCCAAAGGATGTGATGAATGATATATGTGATGTATGAGATGATCATGTTCTTGTAATAGGAATCAGGACTTGCATGTCGATGAGTATGACAACCGGCAGGAGCCATAGGAGTTGTCTTAATTTATTTATGACCTGCGTGTCAACTTAAACGTCATGTAGTTACTTTACTTTATTGCTAAAGCGTTAGCCATAGTAGTAGAAGTAATAGATGACGAGACAACTTCAACAAGACACGATGATGGAGATCATGGTGTCATGCCGGTGACAAGATGATCATGGAGCCCCAAGATGGAGATCAAAGGAGCTATATGATATTGGCCATATCATGTCACTATTATTTGATTGCATGTGATGTTTATCATGTTTTTGCATCTTGTTTACTTAGAACGACGGTAGTAAATAAGATGATCCCTCTTTAAAATTTCAAGAAAGTGTTCCCCCTAACTGTGCACCGTTGCGACAGTTCGTTGTTTCAAAGCACCACGTGATGATCAGGTGTTCACATACAACGGGTGTAAGACAGATTTACACACGCGAAACACTTAGGTTGACTTGGCGAGCCTAGCATGTGTACAGACATGGCCTCGGAACACAGAAGACCGAAAGGTCGAGCATGAGTCGTATAGAAGATACGATCAACATGAAGATGTTCACCGATGTTGACTAGTCCGTCTCACGTGATGATCGGACACGGCCTAGTTGACTCGGATCATGTAATCACTTAGATGACTAGAGGGATGTCTATCTGAGTGGGAGTTCATAAGATGAACTTAATTATCCTGAACATAGTCAAAAGGTCTTCGCAAATTATGTCGTAGCTCGCGCTTTAGTTCTACTGTTTAGATATGTTCCTAGAGAAAATTTAGTTGAAAGTTGATAGTAGCAATTATGCGGACTAGGTCCGTAAACTGAGGATTGTCCTCATTGCTTCATAGAAGGCTTATGTCCTTAATGCACCGCTTAGTGTGCTGAACCTCGAACGTCGTCTATGGATGTTGCGAACATCTGACATACACGTTTTAATAACTACGTGATAGTTCAGTTAAACGGTTTAGAGTTGAGGCACCGAAGACGTTTTGAAACGTCACGAAACATATGAGATGTTTTGAGGGCTGAAATTGAGATTTCAGGCTCGTGCCCACGTCGAGAGGTATAAGACCTCCGACGATTTTCTTAGCCTGCAAACTAAGGGAGAAAAGCTCAATTGTTGAGCTTGTGCTCAGATTGTCTGAGTACAACAATCGCTTGAATCAAGTGGGAGTTGATCTTCCAGATGAAATAGTGATAGTTCTCCGAAGTCATTACCACCAAGCTGCTAGAGCTTTGTGATGAACTATAATATATCAGGGACATATATGATGATCCCTGAGATATTCGCGATGTTTGACACCACAAAAGTAGAAATCAAGAAGGAGCATCAATTGTTGATGGTTGGTGAAACCACTAGTTTCAAGAAGGGCAAGGGCAAGAAGGGATACTTCATGAAACGGCAATTTAGCTGCTGCTCTAGTGAAGAAAGCCAAGGTTGAACCCAAACCCGAGACTAAGTGCTTCTGTAATAAGGGGAACAGCCACTGGAGCAGAATTACCCTAGATACTTGGTAGATGAGAAGGCTTGTAAGGTCGATAGAAGTATATTGGATATACATTATGTTAATGTGTACTTTACTAGTACTCCTAGTAGCACCATGGTATTAGATACCGGTTCGGTTGCTAAATGTTAGTAAACTCAAAATAAAAGCTATGGAATAAACGGAGACTAGATAAAGGTGAGCTGACGATATGTGTTGGAAGTGTTTCCAACGTTGATATGATCAAGCATCGCACGCTCCCTCTACCATCGAGATTGGTATTAAAACCTAAATAATTGTTATTTGGTGTTTGCGTTGAGCATAGACATGATTGGATTACGTCTATCGCAATACGGTTATTCATTTAAGGAGAATAAGGGTTACTCTGTTTATTTGAATAATACCTTCAATGGTCTTACACCTAAAATGAATGGTTCATTGAATCTCGATCGTAGTGATACACATGTTCATGCCAAAAGATATAAGATATTAATGATAGTACCACCTACTTGTGGCGCTGCCACGTAAGTCATATCGGTATAAAACGCATGAAGAAGCTCCATGTTGATGGATCTTTGGACTCACTCATTTTTGAAAGGATTGAGACATGCGAACCATGTTTGTTGGTAGATATGCATGAAGAAACTCTATAAAGATGGATCATTTGGACTCACTTGATTTTCAATCACTTGAGACATGCAAATCATACCACATGGGCAAGATGACTGAAAGCCTTGTTTTTCAGTAAAATGGAACTAGAAAGCAACTTGTTGGAAGTAATACATTTGATGTGTGCAGTCCAATGAGTGCTTAGGCATGTAGTGGGTATCGTTATGTTCTTACTTCACAGATGATTTGAGTAGATGTTGAGTAAATTTACTTGATGAATCACGAGTCTGAATTATTGAAAGGTTCAAGTAATTTCGGAGTGAAGTTGAACATCGTCGTGACAAGAGGATATAATGTCTATGATATGATCATAGAGATGAATATCTGAATTACAAGTTTGGCACAGAATTAAGACATTGTGGAAATTGTTTCGCAACTGATACAGCCTGGAACACCATAGTGTGATGGTGTGTCCGAACATCATAACTGCACCCTATTGGATATGATGCATACCATGATGTCTCTTATCGAATTACCACAATAGTTTATGGGTTAGGCATTAGAGACAACCACATTCACTTTAATAGGGCACCACGTAATTCCGATGAGATGACACCGTATGAACTATGGTTTAGAGAAACCTAAGCTGTCATTTCTTAAAAGTTTGAGGTTGCGACGCTTATGTGAAAAGTTTCAGGCTGATAAGCTCGAACCCAAAGAGGATAAATGCATCTTCATAGGACACCCAAAATAGTTGGGTATACCTCCTGTCTCAGATCCAAAAGCAATAAGGGATTGTTTCTAGAATCGGGTCCTTTCTCGAGGAAAAGTTTCTCTCGAAAGAATTGAGTGGGAGGATGGTGGAGACTTAATGAGGTTATTGAACCGTCTCTTCAACTAGTGTGTGATAGGGCACAGGGAGATGTTCCTGTGGCACCTACACCAATTGAAGTGGAAGCTTATGATAGTGATCATGAAACTTCAGATCAAGTCACTACCAAACCTCGTGGGATGACAAGAATGCGTACTACTTTAGAGTGGTACGTAATCCTGTCTTGGAAGTCATGTTGCTAGACAACAATGAACCTACGAGCTATGGAGAAGCGATGGTGGGCCTGGATTCCAAAATGGCTCGAGGCCATATAATCCGAGAGAGGGTCCATATATGAAAACAAAGTGTAGACTTTGGAAGAACTACTTGATGGTCGTAAGGCTGTTGGGTACATATGGATTTTAAAAGGAAGATGGACAATGATGGTAAATGTCACCATTAAGAAAGCTCGACTTGTCGTTAAGATGTTTTCCGACAAGTTCAAGGAGTTGACTACGGTGATACTTTCTCACTCGTAGCGATGCTAAGAGTCTGTTGGAATTATATTAGCGATTACTGCATTATTTATGAAGTCTTGCAGATAGGATGTCAAAACATTGTTTCCTCGACAATTTTCTTGAGGAAAGGTTGTATGTGATACAACCGGAAGGTTTTGTCAATCCTGAAAGATGCTAATAAGTATGCAAAGCTCCAGCAATCCTTCTAAGGACTGGAGTAAGCATCTCGGAGTTGGAATGTATGCTTTGATGAGATGATCAAAGATTTTGGTGTATACAAAGTTTATGAGAAACATGTATTTCCAAAGAAGTGAGTGGGAGCACTATAGAATTTCTGATGAATATATGTTGTCGACATATCATAGATCAGAAATGATGTAGAATTTCTGGAAAGCATATAGGGTTATTTGAAAAGTGTTTTTCAATGGAAAGCCTGGATTAAGCCACTTGAACATTGAGCATCAAGATCTATAAGGATAGATCAAAACGCTTAATGGTACATTCAAATGAGCACATACCTTGACATGATCTTGAAGGTGTTCAAGATGGATCAGTCAAAGAAGGAGTTCTTGCCTGAGTTGTAAGGTATGAAGTTAAGACTTAAAGCTCGACCACGGCAGAATAGAGGGAAAGGACGAAGGTCGTCCCCTATGCTTAAGACGTAGGCTCTACAATATGCTATGCTGTGTATCGCACCTGAAGTGTGCCTTGCCATGAGTCAGTCAAGGGGTACATGAGTGATCCAAGAATGGATCACAGGACAGCGGTCAAAGTTATCCTTAGTAACTAGTGGACTAAGGAATTTTCTCGATTATGGAGGTGGTAAAAGAGTTCGTCGTAAAGGGTTACACCGATGCAAACTTTGACACTAATCCAGATTATTCTGAGTAGTAAACTGGATTCGTATAGTAGAACAGTTATTTGAAATAGCTCCAAATAGAATGTGGTAGCTATATCTAGGACATGACATAGAGATTTGTAAAGCACACACGGATCTGAAAGGTTCAGACCCGTTGATTAAAACCTCTCTCACAAGCAACATGATCAAACCCAGAACACATTGAGTGTTAATCACATAGTGATGTGAACTAGATTACTGACTCTAGTAAACTCTTGGGTGTTAGTCACATGGCGAGGTGACCTGTGAGTGTTAATCACATGGCGATGTGAACTAGATTATTGACTCTAGTGCAAGTGGGAGACTGTTGGAAATATGCCCTAGAGGCAATAATAAATAAGTTATTATTATATTTCCTTGTTCATGATAATCGTTTATTATCCATGCTATAATTGTATTGATAGGAAACTCAGATACATCTGTGGATACATAGACAACACCATGTCCCTAGTAAGCCTCTAGTTGACTAGCTCATTGATCAATAGATGGTTACGGTTTCCTGACCATGGACATTAGATGTCGTTGATAACGGGATCACATCATTAGGAGAATGATGTGATGGACAAGACCCAATCCTAAGCATCGCACTAGATCGTGTAGCTCGTATGCTAAAGCTTTTCTAATGTCAAGTATCATTTCCTTAGACCATGAGATTGTGCAACTCCCGGATACCGTAGGAATGCTTTGGGTGTGCCAAACGTCACAACGTAACTGGGTGGCTATAAAGGTACACTACGGGTATCTTCGAAAGTGTCTGTTGGGTTGGCACGAATCGAGACTGGGATTTGTCACTCCGTGTGACGGAGAGGTATCTCTGGGCCCACTCGGTAGGACATCATCATAATGTGCACAATGTGATCAAGGAGTTGATCACGGGATGATGTGTTACGGAACGAGTAAAGAGACTTGCCGGTAACGAGATTGAACAAGGTATCGGGATACCGACGATCGAATCTCGGGCAAGTATCGTACCGATAGACAAAGGGAATTGTATACGGGATTGATTGAGTCCTTGACATCGTGGTTCATCCGATGAGATCATCGTGGAACATGTGGGAGCCAACATGGGTATCCAGATCCCACTGTTGGTTATTGACCGGAGAACGTCTCGGTCATGTCTGCATGTCTCCCGAACCCGTAGGGTCTACACACTTAAGGTTCGATGACGCTAGGGTTATAAAGGAAGTTAGTATGTGGTTACCGAATGTTGTTCGGAGTCCCGGATGAGATCTCGGACGTCACGAGGAGTTCCAGAATAGTCCGGAGGTAAAGATTTATATATGGGAAGTCCTGTTTTGGTCACCGGAAAAGTTTCGGGGTTTATCGGTAACGTACCGGGACCACCGGGAGGGTCCCGGGGGTCCACCAAGTGGGGCCACCAACCCCGGAGGCTTGCGTGGGCTAAGTGTGGGACGGGACCAGCTCCAGGTGGGATGGTGCCCCCCCCCCACAAGGTCCCAAGGCACATGGGAAAGTGGGAGGGGGCAAACCCTAGGTCCAGATGGGCCTTAAGGCCCACCCTAGGGGGCGCCTCCCCTCTCCCCCTCTTGGCCGCCCCTCCTTTCCCATCTAGGGTTGCCGCCCCTCCTAGGGGTGGGAACCCTAGAGGGGGCGCACCCTCCTCCCTCTCCCCTATATATAGTGAGGCCTAGGGCTGCCCATAACACATGATCTGATCTCTGCCTGTTGGTGCAGCCCTCCCTCTCTTTCTCCTCATATCCCGTGGTGCTTGGTGAAGCCCTGCGGGATTGCCATGCTCCTCCATCACCACCACTCCGTTGTGCTGCTACTGGATGGAGTCTTCCTCAACCTCTCCCTCTCTCCTTGCTGGATCAAGGCATGGGAGACATCATCGGGCTGTACGTGTGTTGAACGCGGAGGTGCCGTCCGTTCGGCACTAGGATCATCGGTGATTTGGATCACGACGAGTACGACTCCATCAACCCCGTTCACTTGAACGCTTCCGCTTAGCGATCTACAAGGGTATGTAGATGCACTCTCCTTCCCCTCGTTGCTAGTCTCTCCATAGATAGATCTTGGTGACACGTAGGAAAATTTTGAATTTCTGCTACGTTCCCCAATAGAAACCTGTTCTGTGGTCAAGTTGTCTGAACCTATTCTGTGGTCTGAAACCTGTTTGGTACTTTCTTTATTTGTTTGAACCTATTATGTGGTCTGAACCCTATTTGGCACTTTCTGAATTTGTCTGAACCTGTTCTGTGCTCTGAAACATGTTTGGCTATTTCTGAATTTGTCTGAACCTGTTCCGTGCTCTGAAACATGTTTGGCTATTTCTGAATTTGTCTCAACCTGTTTTGTGCTCTGAAACATGTTTGGCTATTTCTGAATTTGCCTGAGCCTGTGAAAATGGGCCTTTGATTGGGCTTTGTTATTGGATCAAACTCCCGAAGCCTTCTGTGTTGTCTATAAGAAGGCGAACCCTCTCTCCCCCCTACCCAAAACCTAGCCGCCAGCACCACTACAACCCAGCCGCCAGCCAAAGAGATGGATCCCAGCCATGGAGAGGTTGTTGATGACCAAGAGGAGTTGGGTAGGGCAGCAAGAAGGGTTGCAAGAGAAGAAAGGAGGGCCCATCGACATGAGCGACGGCGACGGTTGGCTGCTAGAATCATGGCAGAACGCAACTCCAACGACGTGAGGCAGTTCAACGAGGTGTTCCCAGCTGGAAGCAACATCACTGATGAGCTGATCATTTGGTGGGCTAGATAGAGGGAAAACTTCCATCGATATCAAGTCACCAGTGCGAGGTGGAGTAGAATTCTTGATTCGGCGTGGTGAATCTATTCTCACTAATGCTTGCTATGGATTTCTCTCTTGAATAAATGTCAGCTTGTATGAATTCTTATCAATTTCTATGAATGTATGCGAATTTAACTGAATTTTCTTAATTTGTGCTCTGTAATTGTTTGTGCGTGGTGGTTCATGGTAGTTAATGTAGGTCTAGAAGCATCCACACACAAGTAGTAGTGGCCAACCATGTCTTTAAAGCCAACACCCAAAATGTGTAATCTCCACTTCTCCTCTCTTTCTTTCTACTCGACCATTAGCCTATCCAACTTCCCATCCAAAAAACCACCTTCACGCCGGCGATGGCATTTGGAGAGGGTTGGCATAGGGCCCTACGGGAGCTATGTGCCGGCGATGCCAAGAAGCTGCAGTATGCGCGTGAGGTGAGTTCTTGGTTCAGCAGCCCTACCATGCTGCAGAACCAAGCGCTCGCCATCAGGGCAGCCGCCACAGACGAGGAGAGGGAGCGCCTTCCTGACCTCCATCGCCCCTTGATTGAAAACCTCATCTGGGCAATGGGTGAAGCTAGGGATTCGCCAGACCCTTTTCAGCGAGCCCGTTGGTATATGTACCAAGACCGCCCGAATCTGCGTCCGGTGGATCACCTAGCCGACCGCATAGTGCCAGTGCTGCCCCTCATGAGGATGATGGAGATGCAGCCAGAGCAAGCGCTGCCGGAGCTAGAGCGGCCACCAGTGCAGGAGGAGGAAGCATGCTCATCTAGCAAGAAAAACAAGGCCAAAAAACAGAGCTTCCAAGGTCCTATTCGTCGTTCAGAGCGTCTTCGTCTGCTGCGTTAGTACTTAGGATGCTGCAATGTAGATGATGCTGCTGCAGTGTATGATCTACCTGTTTTAAGTTTAGCAACTTAGATCAATTGTATGTGATCCTGTGAAGTACTATGTTTTAAGTTAGCATGGTTGATCTATGTGAATGAAACCTGCTCTGAACTACCTCTGAATCTGAATTATTGTGCACTGCCTCTAAATCTGCACAAGTTTCTGTCAACTTTAAACAGCACAAGTTTCACCATGCAATAACTACAGCACAACTACCACCAAGTCTCGCTGAATTCAACTTCTTTACTGCATCACTCCACCTCTCTTTACTATATCTCCTCTTTCTTCAACTACTTAACATCAGCCTCACTGGATCTCCACAACTTCACCTCACTCGCCACTTCTCTCACAACCACATCCTCTCTTCACCCATGGCTGGTTCCTCCTCCACACCAGACCCATGGCTCAACCCATTCCCCACTGGCAAGGGCTGGGTTTCCATGCTATTTGGTTCGGCGCGCGGTGACCAAGATCTATTCCTGGACTACATGAAGATAGCTACGAGATACAATAGCGCGGATGGACTAGTAGATGTTGCTGACCTAGTCCAGAAGAAGGCGACGCCTCAAGAGAAGAAGTGCATGCAACAGAGCTATGGAACTAAAGGTAAGGGTTTCCTGCCCATCGACACTCTACTATGGGCAATGAGAGAGGCAGAGTCCTCCGATGATGGCCAGCGTAAGCGATGGGAAGCCCACCGCTATGTTGCTCCGACACAAGCTGCAACTGATGTAGCAGTGCAGGAAGAGGACGATGACGACTTGCAGATAGTTGCACCACCTGCAGAGCAGGCTCGCCGTCGTCCCCCTCCCATCATCGTCATCGACGAAGACGATGAAGAGGAGGAAGTGCAGAAGCAGACAGATCCAAGGCAGATCAAGCAAATCATGCGTCGCTCTGCATGCTTAGCAAATCCTAAAGATGAGCAGTAGATCCAATGTTATTCAAGTTGGCTAAGTGAACCTATCTCTGAAACCTGCTCTGAAATTAGTGTTACTAATTCAGTTTCGTCAGTGTTCACAAGTTCAGTATCGTCAGTTATGTTTATCTGAAACTTGATGTGCATGTATGTGCTATCTATGTTAGAGAGACTATGTGTTATCTATGTTACAGAGAATATGTGCTATCTCTGGTGTATCCAAGATCAGATAATTCTATGTGCTATCTATGTGCTATATATAGGTCAGTACTGGATGCAACAGATTATGAAAACAAATATAGAAATTTAACATCATCATGGACTATAGTTCATAAGCTAACTTACTATCCGTACTTGGCATTACAACTTGGAGTTCATAGGCAGTTAATATCTTAAAGCATTACAGATCACATGCAGTGCCATGGGCACCACAAAACAAATCCCCAAAATGATCTGAAACCGAGACGGTTCATAGGTAGTTCATATATAGTATTATAGCTAGCTAAGATGCATATTTGCATCAGATAACATAGCAAGGCCAGTTATATATATAGGCCTCATATATACTTACCATCC
This sequence comes from Triticum monococcum, assembly GCA_034509565.1. Taxonomy (NCBI): domain Eukaryota; kingdom Viridiplantae; phylum Streptophyta; class Magnoliopsida; order Poales; family Poaceae; genus Triticum; species Triticum monococcum. The sequence continues at coordinate 580,391,966 of CM067845.1, forward strand.
AGAGCTGCCGCTTCACTCCTCCATCACAACTTCCTTGATCTTGTCCAGCTTTTCCTTGCACCCATGACCAACCTTCAGGAGCTCAGCAATGACATTCTCCAGCTTCTTCTTCTCTTCTTTAAGGTGGTCTCTGTCCACCTCTATCTCCTTCATGGCCTTCCCAGTGTTCTGGATTATAGCAGCTTGACTCTGAAGGATGCACCTCTGTTCTTTTTTGAGCTTAAGCTTCTCCATTTGAAGCTCAATCTTTGCCTGCTCCTCAAGTTTCCTCTTCTTCTCCTTCAGTTCATTGATTGCCTGGCTTGTGCAATCCATGTCATGAGATTTGATTCCATCCTGATAATAAAACAACTTGGACGCATCATCCACCAGTTGGCTATACTTATTGGCCAGAGAATCAAGCTCCTTATGCAGTTTTGCAACCTCTGTCCCATGAGCCTCATTATCCCGGGCTCTACCAAGGTTCTGCTCATGATATATATCCCAGAGCTTGGTTAAGCACCTTTGCAGAATTACAGGCCAGGGGGCATCTACCCACTCCAGAACACCATAGTTCACACCATCCTGAAAATCAAATTATATTTCCAGTGAACACCACAGATAACAAGCAAATTCAGAATAACAAATCATAAACACATGTGCTATACATAGGTACACTAACTAGCTCTATACTCAAAATACAACACATCAATATGTTTCCAGTGCTCCTTGCTACAAGTACAATATTTAGACATACATAAGTTTTCACACTTAAGGAAAATTCAGAAAAAACAACAACTAAACGCTACTCTGTTTCCACTACATAGCAGAAAAACAAGCTAATCAAATCCACACCAAGTTGGTCCATTACCTTAGTAGCACATCCGATGAATCTCCTGCCAGTGTCAGTGCCTTCAAATGCCACAAACTTGCCTGCCCTCTGCCTATGCAGGATGCACCTTCTGTCAGATTCAGTCACAAGCCCACAGAAGCTTGGGTCTATCACAGTGTCAGGAGTTTGCTGCAGCAGCAAAAACATGTATGTATCAACTACAGCTCACATATATGAACTTAAATGGAAGAAATCTCGATTATCTTCAAACCCTAACCCTAACCCTAGAACACAGGAAGGAGAGGAGAGGATACAGTTAGCTGACTTACGAAATACTCCATCTGCATGCTGCTGAACTCGCTCATGAACTCGTCATCGTCGTCCAAGGTCTCGTTACTATTGGGCCAGGACGGCATGGTCGGTCGTGGCGTCGCCGGAGAGCGAGAAGAAGCAGAGCAGAGCAAAGTGGGGAGTGGGCTCGGGGGAGAGTGAGGGAGCAGGTGGGGACGAGCCCGGACGGCCAGCTTATACCTGGTCCGATGCGGCCCGGTCCGACCAGGTGCGACCGCGACGGCCGGGTCTAACGGCTGTGAGGGAGCGCCGTTAGCCGTTACCGCTGGCGTCCACCTGACATGTGGGCCACTGCTGTCAGAAACGGGTTTAAACGCTCTAAAACGGTCAATTCGTCAACTTGGTAGTTTTTAGTCACGCGCTTCCAATTTTTTGGTAGTTATTAGCCACTTTTAAAAAAGTGGTAGTTCTGTGGGACGGAAGGCTCAGTTCTGGTAGTTTTTTGTCAAACACTCCATCCAAGAGACTTCATGAGTGAGGAAGGTGAGTCATATATGAACAAAGCAATATTTGTTTATATATCGTTTTACTATTATACTTGCGGGTTGTAAGTTTGCCTAGATGACATGGCAACGTCATACAGCCGGCAGCTGACTGTACTATACTACTAATCATCAATTTTACATCGCCTAGTCGGTATAAAACATACCGACTAGGCGATGTAAAATTGATGACACAATATTAAAAAATAAATAAAAGCATACACCAGTGAAAGGGAAACCAAAGAAACTAACTAAAAAGGAAGAAGAGGAAACTGTCGGGCCGCAGCCAGCTCGGCCAAGCCCAGCTGCTTCCTTTCTCCGCACTCCACTCCATGCTCTAGCGCGATCATTTCTCTCTCTAAAAGGAAAAAAAAAACTCTAGCGCGACCATCTCGAGTCCGCGGCTCCTTCATCACCGACCTCCGGCGGCCTTCGCTCCTGGATTCCTCGTTCCACAACCGTCTACCTCTGCGCCTCCACCTCCATGAGGGGCCATTGGTGGAGGAGAATGTGCGTCCTGCTTGCATCTAACATCTACTTATGTAGCTAAAATGCCTACTTAGTATTGGTGTACGCTTGGTTCGTTGAACTCTATATGTGTTGTAGTATAAGTGCATTGTGAAGTTTGGTTGTTTGGTTGACCTCGTCAAACTACCTGTCATCCATAAGATTGCTCATGTGTTGTTCAATTGTCCTTGAAAGGGTCTATTTATCGGGTCCGCGGGCACTTGAGATTATGTCGAATTTGGTGAAACATGTCGAAGTAAGCCGGCAATGCACGTCTTTGTCGAACAAGTGAAAATATGAAACTAGCTACAATGGCAATGGTACTGAACCAGTGAGAACATCTATCACTTTTGCTTTGGTAGACTCCCCTTAAACACATCGATGGCTCAGATTATCCCATACCCCTTCATAATTAAGGGTAAGATTGTCCTTTTTAAAAGTACACCGTGAGACTTCATATACAAATTGCACGGACCGGTCCATTAAACCACGTCCAATATAATGAACGTAAAAATATTAAGAAAAAAGGATACCTGACAAATTGAACTCAAGACCTCACAATTAGAGCCCTACGCTGCTAGCCAATTCCCCAGACAGCTGCTTGTATAATTTTGTAGTGCGAAATATATAAGAAGACACAACAGTGTTCACATATAAGAAATATTTTCTGAAAAAAAGTTTGAAACTCTAATTGAAAAAAGTGATCAATTTTGAAATGCCGAATATTTATTGAATTTATGAACGGAATTTGACCTAATATTTTTTGAAATTTGAACAAAATTTCAAAACATGAATAATTTCCAAACATCTTTCGAAACATAAACAATTTTTAAAATTTGTTGTTTTACTTTTTCGTTATTGTTTGTCCTGTTTTCCTTCTATTTTTTTATCTTTACTTCATTTTATTTTCTTTATTAAAATCAATGAACTATTTCTAAATCATGAACCTTTTCTAGAATTCATGAACTTTTCAAATTTGTGAATATTTCTTAAATTTACAAACTTTGTTTTCAAATCCATGAACTTTTTTGCAAGCAGTGGGCATTCATCAGGTATCCTTTTATACCAAGCTAATCAAAATATTCATGGCATAACATAACAGAGCATAATAGGCTCCAACTCCCTAGTGTTGTTATCGAGTGAGACCTCAAACAGCAACGCACTCATAGACCATCTTAAACCCAAATAATCCTCATCTAACAAAGTACAAAAGTCAAAGGCATAGAGCAACTAGGGATAAAATTCCTGAATCCATGACCATTACACACCTCCCTACATAATTAGATATTCAAGGCCAGCAGGCCACATATTCTCCTCCACCGATGCCCCCCCCCCCCCCCCCCCCCCCCCCCCCCCCCCCCCTTTAATCTAGAGGCAACTCGGTCTTGTGGACGGACCAGCGAAAGTTCCTCAGGTTCATCCAGGTGAACATCGCGGCGGAGGCGAAGGCGATCATCGCGTTCTGCCAGCACATGATCTGGTGCTGCCAGGAAATCCCCGGCATGAGGAAGCTCAGGAGGATGTGGATGGCGCTGATCGACAGCATCACACCGATCTCCACAAGCGATCTCTTGTACTTCTTCGACTCGCCGACTGCCCATGCCCTCGTTGCTGCGTCTTTAGCTGCCCACATCTCGTTCTTGGCCACCATCTCGAACGTACTCCTCGCCTCAGAGCACCTGTAACAAGACAAGACAAGGAGAGACCAAGTCAATCGCACGAAGTAATATCTGAAGATTCTGAGAAATAACAAGTCTTTCACAATCTACATCACCACGGGTCTCAGCAATGTACGATCCGAACTGATGGCCTCAGAAATGGAAATATCGCACTGAAATAGAACCGAAAAAGTTTGGGGTTTTGGTCGGCTAATTGAATGAATTAATCTCTTGAAAACTAATCGATGGGTTAACTATTGACAACACCCACACATAGCTATATTTTGATGCAAGACGTTTTTTTTTCGGGGACGTTTTTTAACACTACACTAGAGTCAAAAAGGTCTTACATTATACTCCCTCCGTTCCGAATTACTTGTCGCAGATATGAATATATCTAGATGTATTTTAGTTCTAGATACATCCAATTCTGTGGCGAGTAATTTGAAACGGAGGGAGTAGGATGGAGGGAGTAGAACCGAAGAAATTTGGGTTTTGGTCGGCTAATGAATGAATTAATCTCTGGAGAATAAATCGGTGGGTTAACTAGGGACAACACCCACATATGGCTATATTTTGATGTATATCCTAGCCTCCCAGCAATTCAACCTGCATTTTACCGCTCTCTACAACATCTGTTGGGTTTGCAGCAGTAGACATGTGCATTTTACATTTAAGACATTTTGGTACACAACAATATTGCAACGCGCAAGCAGAGGAACAGCAGCACAGCACAGCACAGCACGGCAAGAAGTAACAGCATGGGAGAGGAGCAACTTGGCAGCAGCAGCATCATAGCAAGCAGTAACAGCAAACCAGAGGAGCAGCAGCAAAGCAAAGGACAGGAGGAGGAGGAGGAGGAACGGCAGCAATGCAGCATATCTTCCGGCGGACCGGGGCAGGGGAAGGCGGGCTCTAGCGCCTGGATATGGCGTGCAGTGGCCTAGGGGGCGGCGAGATCCCTCGCCGTCGGTCAGAAACTGGGCATCGGCCGGCCAAATCAAACGGGAACTGGAGCCGCGGGACGCCCCCGAATGTCCAAAACCCTAGTCGATTTTGGGGTTAAAGGGCTGAAATTTTGGCCCGTATGCCTTGTGTCCGGAGAAAAAGAGGAGCGAGAGGGGAGATGGTACCTTGGTGTTGCTGCTTTCTGAGGTGGAGGTGCGTGGCGAATCTGGGAGTGGAGGCCGCCGGAGGTCAGCGATCAAGGCGCCGAGGTGGTCGCGCTAGAGTTCTTTTTCTTTTTAGTTTCAGTGAGAAAAGTGGTCGCGCTAGAGCTGAGGGGGAGAAAAGCGGCTGTGCTGGGCCGAGCTGGCCGCGGCCCGGTGGCAGTTTCCCCTTCTGTCTTCTTTTTAGCAGTGAAGGTTTTTTTTGCGGCAGTGAAGTTTCTGATTCTAAAAAAAAAGTAGTGAAGTTTCTTAAGGTTTCCCTTTCCCTTTCTACTTGTAACAACATAATTTTATCAGAAAAAATTGAGAAAATTAATACTCTAAAAGTAATCTTGAGCAACATAATTTTACCTGTGTACGTTTACAATTTTGTTTTCTAATAAATATGTGCCTGTTGTTTAAATGTTTTAAGGAATCAAAAGCATGTTTCATATTTTAGGATGAAGATGTCTAATGTGACATGGGTCAGAGACTTGGAGTGCTGGTTTTCTAGCTTGCACGCTACCTGCCAGTCATTTCGTGCATGCTTTGAGATTGGTGCGGTATATCTTGATTTATTTAAATACTGTAAGGTCATATTTATCCCTAAGTGTTTTGGTGATTGATGACAACGCATTTGCGGACTAATCGTGTGCCACGAGCTTTCCAGACTCTTCTCTGCTAGGCACAAGACGATTGGGTGCCCCTCGAAGACCGACAAAGACGGTGTCTTTTCTACGTTTCTTTTTCATGGATTTGTGTCGTAGGAAAGCCGTACTATTAAGAGGCGGTCCGTGTTGGAAAGGTTTGGGAGAAATCATCACGTACACGTCTCCTTTTATCCCCTCCTTCCTTGGAGCTTCCTCCGTTTTCGTGCCATAGTTGACTGGCTGCTTGTGTGGTTGCGGTAGTACCGCTCCAGGATCAACGGTAGTACCGTGGGCATCCACGGTAGTACCGCGTAGTGGCGCAGTAGTACCGCTGGTGCTCACGGCAGTACCGCTCCCCTGGAGCCCTACTACCGCTGCCCACTAGGCTAGTGCCGCCCGGTTGTGGTAGTAGGAGCGGATGTAATTTTTTACATCCGCACCTGCCGCGGTAGTACCGCTTTCGCCGTGCGGTAGTACCGTGCTAGGCGGTCAGGCAGTAGTACCGCCCCTCGGCAGTACTACTGTGTCGAGTTTTTGCTACTTCCGTTCTTTTGCGGAAGTATGCACGGAAGTTCCCCTTCCCTCTATTGGGACTTTTTGTCTCACAGTAGTACCGCACTGAGGGCGCGGTAGTACCGCGCGTGCGGAAGTACCGCCCCAGCTTGCGTCTGTTTCCCTGGCTGGGGGGTCGCGGCAGTACCGTAGGGTGGTACGGTAGTACCGCACTACCGTGCGGTAGTACTGCTTGATTGCAAGCAGTACTACCGCGCGGCCTTGCGGTAGTACCGCGGGCCATGCGCGGTAGTACCGCTGGCCGCGGGCTGGTAGGTGGGTAACGGGTGGATCTTTTCCACACACTATATAAAGGGTCTCCTTCTTCCCCGTTGACTCACCTCTTCCACCATTAAAGCTCCATTATTGCTCCAAGCTCCATTTTCGCCCGATCTCACTCCCTAGCCAACCAAACTTGTTGATTTGCTCGGGAGTGGTTGAGAAGGCCCCGATCCACACTTCCACCAAGAGATATTTGATTCCCCCTACTAATTCCTTGTGGATCTTGTTACTCTTGGGTGTTTGAGCATCCTAGACGGTTGAGGTCACCGCGAAGCCATAGTCCATTGTGGTGAAGCTTCAAGGCGTCGTTGGGAGCCTCCAATTGAGTTGTGGAGATTGTTGGGGAACGTAGTACTTTCAAAAAATTTCCTATGCACATGCAAGATCATGGTGATGCATAGCAACGAGGGGGGGAGTCTGATCTACGTACCCTTGTAGATCCCAACGGAAGCGTTGACACAACGTAGAGGAAGTAGTCGTACGTCTTCTTCCCGATCCGACCGATCCAAGCACCGTTACTCCGGCACCTCCGAGTTCTTAGCACACGTTCAGCTCGATGACGATCCCCGGGCTCCGATCCAGCAAAGCTTTGGGGAGGAGTTCCGTCAGCACGACGGTGTGGTGACGATCTTGATGTACTACCGACGCAGGGCTTCGCCTAAGAACTACAACGGTATGATCAGGTGGAATTTGGTGGCAGGGGGCACCGCACACGGCTAAGGAACGATCTCAAGGATCAACTTGTGTGTCTAGAGGTGCCCCCTGCCCCCGTATATAAAGGATCCAAGGGGGAGGGGCTGGCCGGCCAAGGAGGAGGCGCAGGAGAGTCCTACTCCCACTGGGAGTAGGATTCCCCCTCCAATCCTAGTCCAACTAGGATTCCTCGGAGGGGAAAAGAGGAGGAGGTGGCCGGCCACCCTTTCCTAGTCCTAATAGGACTAGGGGAAGGGGGAGGCGCGCAGCCCATCTAGGGCAGCCCCTTCTCTTTTCCACTAAGGCCCATTATGGCCCATTTAGCTCCCGGGGGGTTCCGGTAACCCTCCCGGTATTCCGGTAAAATCCCGATTTCACCCGGAACACTTCCGATGTCCAAACATAGGATTCCAATATATCAATCTTTATGTCTCGACCATTTCGAGACTCCTCGTCATGTCCGTGGTCACATCCGGGACTCCGAACAACCTTCGGTACATCAAAATGCATAAACTCATAATAACTGTCATCGTAACGTTAAGCGTGCGGACCCTACGGTTCGAGAACAATGTAGACATGACCGAGACACGTCTCCGGTCAATAACCAATAGCGGGACCTGGATGCCCATATTGGCTCCTACATATTCTACGAAGATCTTTATCGGTCAGACCGCATAACAACATACGTTGTTCCCTTTGTCATCGGTATGTTACTTGCCCGAGATTCGATCGTCAGTATCCAATACCTAGTTCAATCTCGTTACTGGCAAGTCTCTTTACTCGTTCCATAATACATCATCTCACAACTAACATCTTAGTTATAATGCTTGCAAGGCTTATGTGATGTGTATTACCGAGAGGGCCCAGAGATACCTCTCCGACAATCGGAGTGACAAACCCTAATCTCGAAATACGCCAACCCAACATCTACCATTGGAGACACCTGTAGTACTCCTTTATAATCACCCAGTTACGTTGTGACGTTTGGTAGTACCCAAAGTGTTCCTCCGGCAAACGGGAGTTGCATAATCTCATAGTCATAGGAACATGTATAAGTCATGAAGAAAGCAATAGCAACATACTAAACGATCGGGTGCTAAGCTAATGAAATGGGTCATGTCAATCAGATCATTCAACTAATGATGTGACCTCATTAATCAAATAACAACACATTGTTCATGGTTAGGAAACTTAACCATCTTTGATTAACGAGCTAGTCAAGTAGAGGCATACTAGTGACACTCTGTTTTTCTATGTATTCACACATGTATTATGTTTCTGGTTAATACAATTCTAGCATGAATAATAAACATTTATCATGATATAAGGAAATAAATAATAACTTTATTATTGCCTCTAGGGCATATTTCCTTCAGTCTCCCACTTGCACTAGAGTCAATAATCTAGATTACACAGTAATGATTCTAACACCCATGGAGCCTTGGTGCTGATCATGTTTTGCTCGTGGAAGAGGCTTAGTCAACGGGTCTGCAACATTCAGATCCGTATGTATGTTGCAAATCTCTATGTCTCCCACCTGGACTAGATCCCGGATGGAATTGAAGTGTCTCTTGATGTGTTTGGTCCTTTTGTGAAATCTGGATTCCTTTGCCAAAGCAATTGCACCAGTATTGTCACAAAAGATTTTCATTGGACCCGATGCACTAGGTATGACACCTAGATCGGATATGAACTCCTTCATCCAGACTCCTTCGTTCGCTGCTTCCGAAGCAGCTATGTACTCCGCTTCACATGTAGATCCCGCTACGACGCTTTGTTTAGAACTGCACCAACTGACAGCTCCACCGTTTAAAGTAAACACGTATCCGGATTGCGATTTAGAATCGTCCGGATCAGTGTCAAAGCTTACATCAACGTAACCTCTTACGGTGAGCTCTTTGTCACCTCCATATACGAGAAACATATCCTTAGTCCTTTTCAGGTATTTCAGGATGTTCTTGACCGCTGTCCAGTGATCCACTCCTGGATTACTTTGGTACCTCCCTGCTAAACTTATAGCAAGGCACACGTCAGGTCTGGTACACAGCATTGCATACATGATAGAGCCTATGGCTGAAGCATAGGGAACATCTTTCATTTTCTCTCTATCTTCTGCAGTGGTCGGGCATTGAGTCTGACTCAACTTCACACCTTGTAACACAGGCAAGAACCCTTTCTTTGCTTGATCCATTTTGAACTTCTTCAAAATCTTGTCAAGGTATGTGCTTTGTGAAAGTCCAATTAAGCGTCTTGATCTATCTCTATAGATCTTAATGCCCAATATGTAAGCAGCTTCACCGAGGTCTTTCATTGAAAAACTCTTATTCAAGTATCCCTTTATGCTATCCAGAAATTCTATATCATTTCCAATCAGCAATATGTCATCCACATATAATATCAGAAATTCTACAGAGCTCCCACTCACTTTCTTGTAAATACAGGCTTCTCCAAAAGTCTGTATAAAGCCAAATGCTTTGATCACACTATCAAAGCGTTTATTCCAACTCCGAGATGCTTGCACCAGTCCATAAATGGATCGCTGGAGTTTGCACACTTTGTTTGCTCCCTTTGGATCGACAAAACCTTCCGGTTGCATCATATACAAATCTTCTTCCAGAAATCCATTCAGGAATGCAGTTTTGACATCCATCTGCCAAATTTCATAATTATAAAATGCGGCAATTGCTAACATGATTCTGACAGACTTAAGCATCGCTACGGGTGAGAATGTCTCATCGTAGTCAACCCCTTGAACTTGTCGAAAACCTTTTGCAACAAGTCGAGCTTTATAGATAGTAACATTACCGTCAGCGTCAGTCTTTTTCTTGAAGATCCATTTATTCTCAATTGCTTGCCGATCATCGGGCAAGTCAACCAAAGTCCATACTTTGTTCTCATACATGGATCCCATCTTAGATTTCATGGCCTCAAGCCACTTTGCGGAATCTGGGCTCACCATCGCTTCTTCATAGTTCGTAGGTTCATCATGATCTAGTAGCATGACTTCCAGAACTGGATTACCGTACCACTCTGGCGCGGATCTTGCTCTGGTTGATCTACGAGGTTCAGTAGTATCTTGTTCTGAAGTTTCATGATCATTATCATCAACTTCCTCACTTATTGGTGTAGGTGTCGCAGAAACAGTTTTCTGTGATGTACTACTTTCTAATAAGGGAGCGGGTACAGTTACCTCGTCAAGTTCTACTTTCCTCCCACTCACTTCTTTCGAGAGAAACTCCTTCTCAAGAAAGTTTCTGAATTTAGCAACAAAAGTCTTGCCTTCGGATCTGTGATAGAAGGTGTATCCAATAGTTTCCTTTGGATATCCTATGAAGACACATTTCTCCGATTTGGGTTCGAGCTTATCAGGTTGAAGCTTTTTCACATAAGCATCGCAACCCCAAACTTTAAGAAACGACAACTTTGGTTTCTTGCCAAACCACAGTTCATAAGGCGTCGTCTCAACGGATTTTGATGGTGCCCTATTTAACGTGAATGCGGCCGTCTCTAAAGCGTATCCCCAAAACGATAGCGGTAAATCAGTAAGAGACATCATAGATCGTACCATATTTAGTAAAGTACGATTACGACGTTCGGACACACCATTACGCTGTGGTGTTCCGGGTGGCGTGAGTTGCGAAACTATTCCACAATTTTTCAAATGTATACCAAACTCGTAACTCAAATATTCTCCTCCACGATCAGATCGTAGAAACTTTATTTTCTTGTTACGATGATTTTCAACTTCACTCTGAAATTCCTTGAACTTTTCAAATGTTTCAGACTTGTGTTTCATCAAGTAGATATACCCATATCTGCTTAAATCATCTGTGAAGGTGAGAAAATAACGATATCCGCCACGAGCCTCAATATTCATCGGACCACATACATCGGTATGTATGATTTCCAATAAATCTGTTGCTCTCTCCATGGTACCGGAGAATGGTGTTTTAGTCATCTTGCCCATGAGGCACGGTTCGCAAGTACCAAGTGATTCATAATCAAGTGGTTCCAAAAGTCCATCAGTATGGAGTTTCTTCATGCGCTTTATACCGATATGACCTAAATGGCAGTGCCACAAATAAGTTGCACTATCATTATCAACTCTGCATCTTTTGGCTTCTACATTATGAATATGTGTATCACTACTATCTATATTTAACAAGAATAGACCACTCTTCAAGGGTGCATGACCATAAAAGATATTACTCATATAAATAGAACAACCATTATTCTCCGATTTAAATGAATAACCGTCTCGCATTAAACAAGATCCAGATATAATGTTCATGCTCAACGCTGGTACCAAATAACAATTATTTAGGTCTAATATTAATCCCGAAGGTAGATGTAGAGGTAGCGTGCCGACCGCGATCACATCGACTTTGGAACCGTTTCCCACGCGCATCGTCACCTCGTCCTTAGCTAATCTTCGCTTAATCCATAGTCCCTGTTTCGAGTTGCAAATATTAGCAACAGAACCAGTATCAAATACCCAGGTGCTACTGCGTGCATTAGTAAGGTACACATCAATAACATGTATATCACATATACCTTTGTTCACCTTGCCATCCTTCTTATCCGTCAAATACTTGGGGCAGTTCCGCTTCTAGTGACCAGTCTGCTTGCAGTAGAAGCACTCAGTTTCAGGCTTAGGTCCAGACTTGGGTTTCTTCTCCTGAGCAGCAACTTGCTTGCCGTTCTTCTTGAAGTTCCCCTTCTTCTTCCCTTTGCCCTTTTTCTTGAAACTAGTGGTTTTGTTAACCATCAACACTTGATGCTCCTTCTTGATTTCTACCTCCGCAGCTTTCAGCATTGCGAAGAGCTCGGGAATAGTCTTGTTCATCCCTTGCATATTATAGTTCATCACGAAGCTCTTGTAGCTTGGTGGCAGTGATTCGAGAATTCTGTCAATGACGCAATCATCTGGAAGATTAACTCCCATCTGAATCAAGTGATTGTTATACCCAGACATTTTGAGTATATGCTCACTGACAGAACTGTTCTCCTCCATCTTGCAGCTATAGAACTTATTGGAGACTTCATATCTCTCAATCCGGGCATTTGCTTGAAATATTAACTTCAACTCCTGGAACATCTCATATGCTCCATGACGTTCAAAACGTCGTTGAAGTCCCGATTCTAAGCCGTAAAGCATGGCACACTGAACTATCGAGTAGTCATCAGCTTTGCTCTGCCAGACGTTCATAACATCTGGTGTTGCTCCAGCAGCAGGCCTGGCATCCAGCGGTGCTTCCAGGACGTAATTCTTCTATGCAGCAATGAGGATAATCCTCAAGTTACGGACCCAGTCTGTGTAATTGCTACCATCATCTTTCAACTTTGCTTTCTCAAGGAACGCATTAAAATTCAACGGAACAACAGCACGAGCCATCTATCTACAATCAACATAAACAAGCAAGATACTATCAGGTACTAAGTTCATGATAAATTTAAGTTCAATTAATCATATTACTTAAGAACTCCCACTTAGATAGACATCCCTCTAATCCTCTAAGTGATCACGTGATCCAAATCAACTAAACCATGTCCGATCATCACGTGAGATGGAGTAGTTTCATCGGTGAACATCATTATGTTGATCATATCTACTATATGATTCACGCTCGACCTTTCGGTCTCCGTGTTCCGAGGCCATATCTGTATATGCTTGGCTCGTCAAGTATAACCTGAGTATTCCGTGTGTGCAACTGTTTTGCACCCATTGTATTTGAACGTAGAGCCTATCACACCCGATCATCACGTGGTGTCTCAGCACGAAGAACTTTCACAACGGTGCATACTCAGGGAGAACACTTCTTGATAATTTAGTGAGAGATCATCTTATAATGCTACCGTCAATCAAAGCAAGATAAGATGCATAAAAGATAAACATCACATGCAATCAATATAAGTGATATGATATGGCCATCATCATCTTGTGCTTGTGATCTCCATCTCCGAAGCACCGTCATGATCACCATCGTCACCGGCGCGACACCTTGATCTCCATCGTAGCATCGTTGTCGTCTCGCCAATCTTATGCTTCCACGACTATCACTACCGCTTAGCAATAAAGTAAAGCATTACATCGCGATTGCATTGCATACAATAAAGCGACAACCATATGGCTCCTGCCAGTTGCCGATAACTTGGTTACAAAACATGATCATCTCATACAATAAAATCAGCATCATGCCTTGACCATATCACATCACAACATGCCCTGCAAAAACAAGTTAGACGTCCTCTACTTTGTTGTTGCAAGTTTTACGTGGCAGCTACGGGCTTAAGCAAGAACTCATCTCACCTACGCATCAAAACCACAACGATAGTTTGTCAAATAGACTCCGTTTTAACCTTCTCAAGGACCGGGCGTAGCCATACTCGGTTCAACTAAAGTTGGAGAGACAGTCGCCCGCAAGCCATCTATGTGCAAAGCACGTCGAGGGAACCGGTCTCGCGTAAGCGTACGCGTCAGGTTGGTCCGGGTCGTCTCGTCCAACAATACCGCCGAACCAAAGTATGACATGCTGGTAGGCAGTATGACTTGTATCGCCCACAACTCACTTGTGTTCTACTCGTGCAAATAACATCAAACCATAAAACCTAGGCTCGGATGACACTGTTGGGGAACGTAGTAATTTCAAAAAAAATCCTACGCACACGCAAGATCATGGTGATGCATAGCAACGAGGGGGAGAGTCTGATCTACGTACCCTTGTAGATCGCAATGGAAGCGTTGACACAACATAGAGGAAGTAGTCGTATGTCTTCTTCCCGATCCGACCGATCCAAGCACCGTTACTCCGGCACCTCCGAGTTCTTAGCACACGTTCAGCTCGATGACGATCCGCGGGCTCCGATCCAGCAAAGCTTTGGGGAGGAGTTCCGTCAGCACGACGGTGTGGTGACGATCTTGATGTACTACCGACGCAGGGCTTCGCCTAAGCACTACAACGGTATGATCGAGGTGGAATTTGGTGGCAGGGGGCACCGCACACGGCTAAGGAACGATCTCAAGGATCAACTTGTGTGTCTAGAGGTGCCCCCTGCCCCTGTATATAAAGGATCCAAGGGGGAGGGGCTGGCCGGCCATGGAGGAGGCGCAGGAGAGTCCTACTCCCACTGGGAGTAGGATTCCCCCTCCAATCCTAGTCCAACTAGGATTCCTCGGAGGGGAAAAGAGGAGGAGGTGACCGGCCACCCTTTCCTAGTCCTAATAGGACTAGGGGAAGGGGGAGGCGCGCAGCCCATCTAGGGCAGCCCCTTCTCTTTTCCACTAAGGCCCATTATGGCCCATTTAGCTCCCGGGGGGTTCCGGTAACCCTCCCGGTATTCCGGTAAAATCCCGATTTCACCCGGAACACTTCCGATGTCTAAACATAGGCTTCCAATATATCAATCTTTATGTCTCGACCATTTCAAGACTCCTCGTCATGTCCGTGATCACATCCGGGACTCCGAACAACCTTCGGTACATCAAAATGCATAAACTCATAATAACTGTCATCGTAACGTTAAGCGTGCGGACCCTACGGTTCGAGAACAATGTAGACATGACCGAGACACGTCTCCGGTCAATAACCAATAGCGGGACCTGGATGCCCATATTGGCTCCTACATATTCTACGAAGATCTTTATCGGTCAGACCGCATAACAACATACGTTGTTCCCTTTGTCATCAGTATGTTACTAGCCCGAGATTCGATCGTCGGTATCCAATACCTAGTTCAATCTCGTTACTGGCAAGTCTCTTTACTCGTTCCGTAATACATCATCTCACAACTAACATCTTAGTTATAATGCTTGCAAGGCTTATGTGATGTGTATTATCGAGAGGGCCCAGAGATACCTCTCCGACAATCGGAGTGACAAACCCTAATCTCGAAATACGCCAACCCAACATCTACCATTGGAGACACCTGTAGTACTCCTTTATAATCACCCAGTTACGTTGTGACGTTTGGTAGTACCCAAAGTGTTCCTCCGGCAAACGGGAGTTGCATAATCTCATAGTCATAGGAACATGTATAAGTCATGAAGAAAGCAATAGCAACATACTAAACGATCGGGTGCTAAGCTAATGAAATGGGTCATGTCAATCAGATCATCAACTAATGATGTGACCTCGTTAATCAAATAACAACACATTGTTCATGGTTAGGAAACTTAACCATCTTTGATTAACGAGCTAGTCAAGTAGAGGCATACTAGTGACACTCTGTTTGTCTATGTATTCACACATGTATTATGTTTCCGGTTAATACAATTCTAGCATGAATAATAAACATTTATCATGATATAAGGAAATAAATAATAACTTTATTATTGCCTCTAGGGCATATTTCCTTCAGAGATTGCCCCAACCTCGTTTGTAAAGGTTCGGTCGCCGCCTCCAAGGGCACCAATAGTGGAATCACGGCATCTCGCATTGTGTGAGGGCGTGAGGAGATTACGGTGGCCCTAGTGGCTTCTTGGGAGCATTGTGCCTCCACACCGCTCCGACGGAGACGTACTTCCTCTCAAAGGGAAGGAACTTCGGCAACACATCCTCGTCTCCACCGTCTCCACTTATGGTTATCTCGTGCCTTTACTTGTGTAGCTTATTTGTTTCACACATCTTGCTTGCTTGTGTTCCTATTCGTGTTGCATCATATAGGTTGCTCATCTAGTTGCATATCTAGACAACCTATTTTGATGCAAAGTTTAGGGCCAGTTCTTTTGCAGCTTCTGGCAGCTTATTGTCAAAATAAGCCAGAAGCTGAAAAGAACTCGTTTTGGTCTGGTGGGCTCAGCTTATTTTCACAGCCACTTCCTTCACGATGGAAAAAAGCTGGGGGGAGGGCAGCTTCCCGCAGCTTCCCGCATCGATCACTTAAGAAACGAAGGGGTACATCTCCTTGCCCTCCGAGCTGCAAGAATTTACAGACCAAATGCCACCGCCAGCAAACCGGACGACCAGCCCCGAAGAAAAAGAACAAAAAAAGGCAGCACTCGACTCCCGCATCCCGTCCTGTGATAGAAGAGGAGAGCTAGGGTTCCCCCCCCCCCCCGCCACAGCCGCCGCCCCTCCTCCCGCCGCCTCCGGCCGCCGCTGACGTCGCGTACCTCGCCGCCGCCGACATGGATGCCAGCGGTGCTGGGTAGCCGCACTCCTCCCCCGCCTCCCTCTGCTCGGCTCCATCCCGGCCACTCCACTATTGCAATCGATCCACCGCTGCACACCACTCGAGCCATCGTCACCGTCCTTCCCCGTCCCTTCGCCGCCACCAGCATGGACGGAGGTTAGCCCAAGAAGCACCGCACCTCCTCTGGCGCCCTCGCTGTTCGCCTTTGATACGCCAGGGCGCGGACACCAACGACCTCTGAGGCGGCGGCGCAGGTGGCCTGAGCCCGAGCAGGAGCTGCGACTCGTCCCGCTGCTGGCCGTCAAGCCTGCATCGGCCGGCCGCTGAGTGAGCTCCCGTGTTGGCGATTTCGCCCACAAGGTGTTCGGGCTATTGCCTACAAGACCTTTTTTGTCTCACAATCAAATTGTACATTGAGATTTGACTTTCTGCATATCAAATTGAGATGTCAAATTGAATGATCCATTTTCTGTATCATATTGCTGACTATTTGTGAATAATTTTATCTACTGGAAAATGAGTAGATGTCTATTTGCTGTTAATATGAGGCTGTTTGTTGTCTATTTTTTCTAGTAGAGTACTACAAGTATTGCATTCAGGAAGTGCATTGCTCATGTGCACCTAGTTTTTGGTCATGTCCAAGTTTCTACTTCCTGTAAAAAAGGATGAATGTTGCTAGTGAATGCATTCAGAAATTTGTATGCAAGCACTAGCATTTTGATCGTTGTTTTGTTTGGCCCTGCTAGCATTTTTTGCAAATGCAAGAGATGTTGGGGAACGTAATAATTTCAAAAAATTTCCTACGCACACGCAAGATCATGGTGATGCATAGCAACGAGGGGGAGAGTCTGATCTACATACCCTTGTAGATCGCAACGGAAGCGTTGGCACAACGTAGAGGAAGTAGTCGTACGTCTTCTTCCCGATCCGACCGATCCAAGCACCGTTACTCCGGCACCTCCGAGTTCTTAGTACACGTACAGCTCGATGACGATCCCCGGGCTCCGATCCAGCAAAGCTTCGGGGAGGAGTTCCGTCAGCACGACGGCGTGGTGACGATCTTGATGTTCTACCGACGCAGGGCTTCGCCTAAGCACTACAACGATATGATCGAGGTGGAATATGGTGGCAGGGGGCACTGCACACGGCTAAGGAACGATCACAATGATCAACTTGTGTGTCTAGAGGTGCCCCCTGCCCCTGTATATAAAGGAGCAAGGAGGGAGAGGTGCGGCCAGCCTTGGGGCGTGCCAGGAGGAGTCCTACTCCTACCGGGAGTAGGACTCCCCCCCAATCCTAGTTGGAGTAGGAATCCTCAAGGGGGAAAGAGAGAGAGGGGGGCCGGCCACCTCTCCTAGTCCTAATAGGACTAGGGGAGGGGGGAGGCGCGCGGCCACCTTGGGCTGCCCCCTTCTCCTTTCCACTAAGGCCCACTATGGCCCATATGATTCCCGGGGGGTTCTGGTAACCTCCCGGTACTCCGGTAAAATCCCGATTTCACCCGGAACACTTCCGATGTCCAAACATAGGCTTCCAATATATCAATCTTTATGTCTCGACCATTTCGAGACTCCTCGTCATGTCCGTGATCACATCCAGGACTGCGAACAACCTTCGGTACATCAAAATGCATAAACTCATAATAACTATCATCGTAACGTTAAGCGTGCGGACCCTACAGTTCGAGAACAATGTAGACATGACTGAGACACATCTCAGGTCAATAACCAATAGCGGGACCTGGATGCCCATATTGGTTCCTACATATTCTACGAAGATCTTTATCGGTCAGACCGCATAACAACATACGTTGTTCCCTTTGTCATCGGTATGTTACTTGCCCGAGATTCGATCGTCGGTATCCAATACCTAGTTCAATCTCGTTACCGGCAAGTCTCTTTACTCATTCTGTAATACATCATCCTGCAACTAACTCATTGGTTGCAATGGTTGCAAGGCTTTAAGTGATGTGCATTACCGAGAGGGCCCAGAGATACCTCTCCGACAATTGGAGTGACAAATCCTATTCTCGAAATACGCCAACCCAACATCTACCATTGGAGACACCTGTGGTACTCCTTTATAATCACCCAATTACGTTGTGACGTTTGGTAGCACCCAAAGTGTTCCTCCGGCAAACGGGAGTTGCATAATCTCATAGTTATAGGAACATGTATAAGTCATGAAGAAAGCAATAGCAACATACTAAACGATCGGGTGCTAAGCTAATGGAATGGGTCATGTCAATCAGATCATTCAACTAATGATGTGATCTCGTTAATCAAATAACAACTCTTTGCTTATGGTTAGGAAACATAACCATCTTTGATTAACGAGCTAGTCTAGTAGAGGCATACTAGTGACACTCTGTTTGTCTATGTATTCACACATGTATTATGTTTCCGGTTAATACAATTCTTAGCATGAATAATAAACATTTATCATGATATAAGGAAATAAATGATAACTTTATTATTGCCTCTAGGGCATATTTCCTTCAAGAGAGTATGAAAGAAGTTGTCCAAGTTGCTGCTACAATGTACAGAAAATGCAGTTAAATGTCATACAATTACATTTTAGGGGTATTGTAGACTTTTCAACATAGAACTCGGAACATAAGCTCAGAAAAAGAACTAGATGGCTTATTCTCATGGGCTTATTTCCACGGCAGCTTCTGTGAGGCTTATTCCCATCGCAGCTTATGCATAAGCTGCACCTCAAAAGAACTGGCCCTTAAATTGCTAAAGAAAAGCTAAAAATTGTTAGTTGCCTATTCACCCCCCCTCTAGTCAACCATATCGATCCTTTCAATTGGTATCAGAGCCTCGTCTCTTTATTAAGGACTTTACCGTCCAAAGAGTATGGTTGATACTGTAGACGGTGCGGAGGAACACTCCGGTGTGAATCCTATCTCGTCTACGGGCGATGGGGGAACTTCGGTCTCTCGTGAGGAGTTCAATGTGGCCTTGGAGACATTGAAAACCTCCATGACGACCGAAGTTGAAAGCGTGTTTACTAAATTTCTTAAGGGGATTAAACTATCCACCGCACCGTTGAAAGTGGGTGATCCCGCCATCAAGGTGTCGGATGCTATCCCCGACAAGGGGGAAGCTAGTAGTGAAAAGGCTCCTTCTTCTAGTGGCAAGAATGGCACCCGCATCTTTGCCCATGTGGAACCATCACTTGTTTATGGTGGACCGGTTCCTTCCACTCATTTGAATCATGCTGGTCCTCCCCCTAAGATTGTGAAAAATGAGGATTTTGATTCTTGGGTTTACCGCTTTAAACGTCATTTAAATCATGTGAACACTAACCTTTGGAGAATCATTGAAGAAGGTTTCTATCCACATGATCCAAGCAACTTCACTCCTCGAGAAGCCGCGGACAATCAATTCAATGAGAATGCTCTCTTCATCATTCAAGATGCAATTCCACCCGAAGACCTACCTCATCTTCGTCCCTTCGCCTTGGCCAAAGATGCATGGCATTGTGTCGTGTCTCTCTACCGGGGAAGCGCAAGCATTCAACGCTCCAACTATGAAGTGGTACAAGAACCTCGTGAGCTTTATCGGAGAGTCACCAAACTCGCGGTCTCAGTACGAGATCACGGGAGCAAGGACACATATGACAATTGGATCAAGCGCAAATTCCTCAAGGCGATGATGCCCTACCACAAGGCCATGTCCTCCGTCATTCACCAAAGACCGGACTTCCACACTTTGACCTCAAGCGAAGTGTTGGATGAGTTTGTGGCCATGAACATTTTGGACAAGACCGCCGACAATGCGGTGCTCCGTTCTCAACGGGCAAAGAAGCCTAACCTTGCATTGAAGGCCAAGCTCACCGTGGAAGAAGAAGAAGAGGAAGAAGAGGAGAGCAACCCCGAAGATACGAAGTATGCATATCATGAACATATGGCACTTGCTTCAAGGCAATTTTGGAGCAAGAAAAACTCGAGGCCCAACTTTAGCAAAAACAACTCGAGTGGCACAAGGGGCAAGCAACGTGTAAGGACTTGCTACAATTGCGGCAACGTAAGTCATTTCGTTGCGGAATGCCCGTATGAGAAGAGGGAAGACAATGGTGGCAAACTCATCTGAAAGGACAAGGCCAAGTCATTCCCCAACAAGAACAACTTCACCAAGATGACTCCTCCCAAGGCCTTGGTTGTGCAAGAAGAGTATAATGAGGATGATGATGATGAAGATGATGAGTCGGTTGCCATGGCCTCCGTTGCCATTGCAACAACGTCACGAGTGTCTCTCTTTGACTCACCCAACGAGAGCATCACCGCCAAGTGCCTCATGGCTAAAGCCACCAACAAGGTAACCTCCAACATCAAAACTACCATCATTAATCATCCTTCCCAAACGAATAGCATTAATGAAGTTGAGGGAGCGAATGTGGAGGCTAACGAGTTTGAGGCCTTTATGGGCAAACTCAAGGGAAAATCCAAGAAGCACTTTGTTGCTCTCTTGGAACAACTTGGTGAGGCCAATGACATGATCGAGGCTCACGAAGACACCATCTCGAAGATGGAAGGGCATAGTCGTGACTATGCCGATGAGATTTCGGATCGAGTCACACAACGTTGATCATGCTAAGTTAGAGAAAGATTATGATCATGCCCTCGTTGTTTCTCGTGTGCTAAATTCCGAAAAGGCCAAACTCGGGGTTGATCTTGCTAGACTCAAAGAGGAGTTTGATAGACTTGACAAGGCCCACAAGGCCTTGAAGGGTATTCACGCTAGTCTCAAGGAGTCTCATGATCAACTCCAAGTGAAGCTAACTAAGGAGAAAGCAACTTTTCCTCATATGGTTTTAATTGATAATGCAAATGCTACTAACCCGTGTTGTGAGCATATACATCTTGTTGAGGAAAATGCTAAGTTGAAGGAGCAACTTGAGAGAGGCCTTGCGACTTGCATACAAGGCAAGAAGAACCTCAACGATCTCTTGATCAACCAAAAGGGAGGTGTGGCGAAGGAAGGGGTTGGGTACGTCCCCGACTCCAAGAACAAGAAGAAGAATGACAAGACCAAACGACCTCCTCCCCTCATGCAAACCTTTGTGAGGGCGGGAGAGAGTGTCCCCGAGGAGAAGAAGAAGAACAAAGTCAAGAAGGGCAATGTCACCTCTCCCAACAAAGCTGGCGATTTTAATCCTTCTTATGTGTTGTGTCGTGCTAGTGATGGGCATGTTTATGCCAAATTTGTTGGTTCTCTTCATGAGTACATTGAATGGTCTATTTGGGTTCCTAAGACCCTTGTTACTAACATCAAAGGACCCATTACAAAATGGGTACCTAAAACCAAGCATTGATCTCTTGTAGGTGTTTGCTTCAGGTGGTGGATCATGGTTGCTCGATAGCGGAGCTACAAATCATATGACCGGAAGCAAGGACTTGGTGGTGGACGTGCACAAGGTTCCATCTATGCCCACCAATGTCGAGTGCGGAGACGCCTCATCTTCTAAGGTATTGGGACTTGGCAAGGTTGTCATCTCTCATGATCTCACGATCGAGAAGGTCATGCTTGTTGAGTCCCTTGCATACAATTTACTTTCCGTTCATCAACTTGCAATCATGGGCTTTGCCACTTTCTTTGATATCAATACCGTGGCCCTCTTGTGGAGCAAGACTCTTAAAGTAGCCTTTGTTGGGCATGTAGAGAACAGTCTATATGTGATTAACTTTTTGGAGCAACCCACTAAGACCGCGACATGCCTAATGGCTAAAGTTGATGTGGGATGGCTTTGGCATCGCCAGTTAGCCCATGTCAATATGAGATCTTTGCAAAGTCTCCTAAAGGGGGACCATGTCTGTGGACTAACGAATGTTAGTTTTGCTAAAGATCGTGCTTGTAGTACCTATATCGAAGGAAAGCTACATGAGAAGGCTCACCCTCCCATGACTATCATTTATTCAAAGAGGCCTTTGGAGCTCCTTCACATGGATCTCTTTGGGCCTCCATCCTTCGATAGTCTTGGAGGTAGGAAGTATTGCTTGGTGATTGTGGATGACTACTCAAGGTACACATGGGTGTATTTCTTCAAGAGGAAGAGCGAGACCCAACAAACCGTCATTAACTTTGCAAATGAAGCACAACGTCAACACAATGCAAAGATCTTGACAATAAGAAGTGACAACGGCAC
The DNA here is from genome assembly GCA_034509565.1 of Triticum monococcum. Taxonomy (NCBI): domain Eukaryota; kingdom Viridiplantae; phylum Streptophyta; class Magnoliopsida; order Poales; family Poaceae; genus Triticum; species Triticum monococcum. Next base: position 580,414,385 of record CM067845.1, read on the forward strand.
CGAGTTCAAGAACTACACCTTGGATGAATTTCTTAGTGATGAGGGAATCAAGCATCAATATTCTGCACCATACACCCCTCAACAAAACGGTGTTGCGGAGAGGAAGAACCGGACGTTGATGGATGCGGCAAGGACCATGATGGCGGAGTTCAAGTCTCCATACAACTTTTGGGCCGAAGCCATCAACACCACGTGTCATGCATCCAATCGGCTCTACCTCCGCAAGGGCTTGAACAAGACTCCATATGAGATACTCACCGGTAACAAGCCCAACCTCAAGTACTTCCGGGTATTCGGGTGTAAGTGTTTCATTCTCAAGAAAGGTGTTCGGTTGTCCAAATTTGAGGCTAGAGCTTATGAGGGCATATTTGTTAGTTATGCTACAAACTCTCATGCTTACCGTGTCCTCAATAAATCCATGGGACTTATTGAGGAGACGTGTAACGTGGAGTTTGATGAGAATAACGGCTCCCAAGTGGAGCAAAGTGGCACTTGTGATGTAGGTGATGAAATTCCTCCTCAAGCCATAAGAAGAATGGGTGTTGGTTTCATCCTACCCATTGAGGAACCCCTTGTGGCCGAAGGAGAAGGACAATGCTCCACTCAAGTGGAGCCATCACCAACTCAAGGCCCACACGCTTCCGAAGAACAAAGTGAAGGCCCTCAACCTCATGAACAAGACCAAGGGCTAGATCATACTCAAGACGGTGGGGACACACCAAGTGATACCCAAGGTCAAGTTCTCTCCCCTGAGCAAGTTCAAGATCAAGAACAAGTTCATGACGGTGCTCAAGATGATCAAGTAACCGCTCCTCAACTCACCACCGAGGAGGAATTAGAGCGTCGTGCCACCAAGGTTGCTTCCAAGCTCTCCACCAAGGATCATCTCATGACGAATGTGCTTGGAAGCTTAAGAAAGGGGGTAAGCACTCATAGACAATTAGCAAATTATTGTGAGCATCACGCGTTTGTCTCTTGTGTGGAACCCCATAAGGTCTATGAGGCGCTAGAAGATCCGGATTAGCTCAATGCCATGCACGAAGAACTCAACAACTTCGAGCGCAACAAAGTGTGGAGATTAGTGCCAAGGCCAACGGGGAACCACAATGTCATTGGAACCAAGTGGATATTCAAGAACAATAAGATGCCCATGGGATTATCATTCGCAACAAGGCTCGTTTGGTAGCACAAGGCTACTCCCAAGTTGAGGGTATAGACTACGGTGAAACCTTTGCTCCCGTTGCTCGTCTTGAATCCATTCGCATGTTGATTGCATATGCTTCTCATCATAACTTCAAGTTACATCAAATGGATGTGAAGAGTGCTTTTCTTAATGGTCCCATTAATGAATTGGTGTACGTCAAGCAACCCCCCGGGTTCGAGGATCCCTACTTTCCTGATCATGTGTATCAACTCGATAAGGCACTCTATGGCCTTAAACAAGCCCCACGTGCGTGGTATGACCACCTTACCAAGTTGTTACAAGACCGTGGTTTTGAAGTTGGGATAATCGACCCCACTCTTTTTACTAAGAAGGTTAAAGGGGAGTTGTTTGTGTGCCAATTATATGTTGATGATATTATCTTTGGTTCTCCTAACAAAGCTTTCAATGAGGAATTTGCCGCTCTCATGACCTCAAAGTTCGAGATGTTCTCCATGGGAGAGTTGAAGTTCTTTCTAGGGTTCGAAGTGAAGCAAAGAAGAGAAGGAACCTTCATCAATCAATCCAAATACACTCAAGACATGCTCAAGAGATTCAAGCTAAGTGACGTCAAGCCGGCTTCCACTCCAATGCCCACCAAGTGCCAACTTGACTTAGATCCCAATGGTAAAGTGGTGGATCAAAAGGTATATCGTTCCATGATTGGTTCCTTGCTTTACCTTTGTGCATCTAGACCGGACATCATGTTGAGTGTGGGAATTTGTGCACGGTTTCAAGCTGCACCTAAGGAAAGTCACTATGTGGCGGTCAAACGAATCTTTCAATATTTGGCTCATACCCCAAACTTTGGCTTATGGTACCCAAGAGGATCAAACTTCAAGCTTGTAGGGTACTCGGATTTCGATTGGGCGGGAGACAAAGTGGATAGGAAATCCACTTCCGGAGGGTGCCAATTCCTTGGTTGCTCTTTGGTAAATTGGTCTTCCAAAAAGCAAAGTTGTGTGTCTCTCTCGTCCACCGAAGCGGAGTATGTTGCGGCCGGTAGTTGTTGTGCACAACTCTTATGGATGAGGCAAACTTTAAAGGATTATGGTGTCACTTGTGACAAAGTGCCTCTTTGGTGTGACAATGAAAGTGCCATCAAGATCTCTCTCAACCCGGTGCAACACTTCAAGACGAAGCATATTGAGATCCGGTATCACTTCATCCGGGATCACATTAGGCGAGGAGAGATCGAGCTCAACTACGTCAACACTCATGATAACCTTGCCGATATCTTCACGAAGCCCTTGGATGAAGCAAGATTTCGCGAGTTAAGGCATGAGCTAAATATCATCGATTCGAGCAATGTTGCTTGAACCCTTGCACACCCCACCATACTCAACGGGTTGTCCTATTTAGATGTAGGCATGGACATAGGGGGAGTGATGTTCTCTCAATAAACTCTCCCTCCCCCCGTTATGCATAAATCAATCAAGTCTTTCACATTAGCCATTTTTGATGTTACTTGTGCTTCAAAGACGAGTTTTGGTCATGGACCCAAGGATAATTCTTCGCGGTGCCATACCAATTGACTCAAACATAGGTGGCTACGGCCACCGCCCTCTCTTTTGGAGAGGTGGTGTCTCGTGGTTGGTTCGTTTGTCGTGTGCCTTTCTGGTTTTGTGTGTTGCGTGGTCTTGTGGTGTTGTGTTGGCTCGGAGTAGTTTGTGCAAAGATCCAGTTTTTTTCGAGCTCGAAACGTGCATCTTCTTGAGCCCACGGTACTACCGCGTCTGGGCGCGGTACTACCGCTTGGGAGGCACGGTACTACTGTGTCTGGGCACGGTACTACCGCGTCTGGGCGCGGTACTACCGCTTGGGAGGCACGGTACTACTGTGTCTGGGCACGGTACTACCGCGCCGTCAAGGGCGCGTGGAGGTTATGACTCAGGCAGGGGAGTTACAACTCCCCATACCCATTCATTGTCTCTCTCTCCACGTATCTCCCTCTCAAGAACGGCGCCGGAGGCCCTCGCCGGATCTCCATCTCCGGCCACTCTCCTCGGATTCCGACCGGTGGGATCGTTCCCCACCACTTCCTCTTGCCATGGACCAAGGTTTTTCCCCAAATCCCTCTTTTCTTGGCTGTCTCTTGCTTCTAGGTTTTTGGGGAGAAACTTGTTGTTCTTGAGATTTTAGGCCAAATCTATGCAAGAGTAGGATGCAGGAGAGTCGTGATGCGTAGGAAACATACTTGATATGTTGTCTTGTGGTAGCTTTGTCCTACAGTAGTACCGTCGTGGTTTCGCGGGATTTTTCAGATTTGAACTAGTTCAGATCTGATGCAGTACGGTACTACCGTGCCCGATGTGCGGTACTACCGCTCTCGCGGTACTACCGCCCGTCAGGCGCGGTACTACCGTTCCGTGCGGTACTACCGCTCCGCGGACGTGGTACTACCGCGCCGGCCGCGGTGCTAAGGTCGTACTACCGCTCCTACACCCGGTACTACCGTGATCTTGCACGGTACTACCGCGTCTAAGAGTCGTACTACTCTCTTAGCTCCGCAGCTCTTGGCAGTACTACCGTAGGGATCAAATCTCTCTCTAGGCATGTATCATGTGTGCTTTCTACTTGTTTCACTTGCCTTTGTTGTGGTCTTTGCATTAATCTCTCTTGGCTGTTGTGGGTGTTTTTGCGTTCTGTGTGTCAGGTGGTGGCTCTCGCCGTTCCAATCACAATCGTGACACTGGCTCCAAGCGTCTGCGCAACCCCCGAGATGAAGCCCCAGAGGGCTCCAATGCCCCCAAGCGCAATGTCAAGTCCACTGCCAGCAAGCAAAAGGAACCGGCTAAGGGGATGGACGAGATTTCAACCACTGAGTATGTCAAGCGCCGGAAGATCAATCCCTATGTGAATCCTTGGGCTACCCTCAGAGGCACCGAGATGTTCTGGACCAAGCAACAGGTTCTCATCTATCTGGATGTGATCAAGAACAAGCAGAACACCTTCGTGGATGTCAAGTGGATAGATATGCATCACCTGCGGAAAGACAAGTTTCGTGACTACTTTGGAGAGGCTCTGGACTTGGTGGAGCAGTTTGCTATTGAGCCGGTGATCTCCTTTCACCTTGACTATGACCCTGAGCTTATCTGTCAGTTCTTTGCCTCAGTGTATTTTCATCCCGGGGAGGAGCGGAGGATGACTTGGATGACCAATGGCCGTCAGCTGTCTACTACATGGAAGGAGTTCATGGATCTGCTGCACATTCTTGATGATGGGCTTCACACCCCCGTTGGCGTCCGCCCCCATGCCAACTCTGAGTCTGCCAACAAGAACCTGCTTCAGCCCTTCCTTGTTGAGAAGGTACTCCCCAATGGAAAGTCTACTTGGGTGTTGAACTCTTTTCTGGATATCATGCATCGCATCTTCTGCAACACTCTGTTCCCACGCATTGGCGACAAGGACAAGGTTCATGCATATCTAGTGGACATGTTGCTCTTGTGTGCAGAGGCACGTACTTCTCAGACTCAGCCACTTGATGTCTCTCACATCATGTGGTGTGAGCTTCGGTTTGCGGTGTTCACTTGCAAGGTTCCTATCTATGGACCGTACCTGTTTCTGCTGCTCTCTACCACTTGGGAGAAGACGTATCCAGGTGATGAGTTCCTTGCTCCAGACTGGATCCGCCATGAGTCCATCTGCCTCCGTGTCAAGCCCAACTGGGCCAACACCACTACTCGTGTTGAGGCATCTTCTGCTAGGAGGGCTGCTGGTCAGGGGGAGGCTGCTGAGGACCGTGCTGAGGACCGTGCTGCCAGGTCCACCACTTCTTCCTTTCAGCCATCATGGGCCAAGAAGCTGAAGGACAAGATGAAGACTCTCTTCTGCATGCAGGCGAAGGGACAGTACAGGGCTCACGTGTCTGACAAGGAGAGTCGCCGCCGTGATAAGAAGGTGATGAGGCTCTTTGGAGAGGATGTGTCTGGCGGGTCTGAGGACGTCATCACTCCTGAGGCTGCCTGGATGTCTAAGCAGGGGTACAAGTGGACCAGTTCAGAGGATGACATGGAGAAGACTATCCCCGCCACTGAGTCTGATGAGGAGCACGAGGAGCAGTGGGACGACTTCTCTGCCTGAGCCACCCCGTGTCTGTAGGTGTCCTCTCTGCCTTTTTGGCGTCTCGATGCCAAAGGGGGAGAGAGTGTAGGGATTTGCATTGTGTTTGGTGTGTTTGTTTGCTTTGTTTGCTTTGTCGTTTGGACCTCGTTTGCTTTAGTTCGGTTTGTGCTTCCGAGACCTTTCCTCCATATGGTGTAAGACATATGCACTCTATCTATCTTAGTTATCTTATGTTTGTACTATCTTGTCTAGCGATAAATTTGCCTTGTCTCTATAATATAGGGGGAGCTCGGTTCCTAGCATTCGTGCTCATCTAGGTGGCACACATTTAGAGAGAGCCCGTCTATATTATAGAGAGGAGGGGTTTGCTTTTACTCAATAGTATTTTTCCTTGTGAAATCCCGTTTTGTCATCAATCCACCAAAAAGGGGGAGATTGTAAGGTCATATTTATTCCTAAGTGTTTTGGTGATTGATGACAACGCATTTGCGGACTAATCGTGTGCCATGAGCTTTCCAGACTCTTCTCTACTAGGCACAAGACGATTGGGTGCCCCTCGAAGACTGACGAAGACGGCGTCTTTTCTACGTTTCTTTTTGGTGGATTTGAGTCGTAGGAAAGCCGTACTATTAAGAGGGGGTCCGCGTTGGAAAGGTTTGGGTGTAATCATCACGTACACATCTCCTTTTATCCCCTCCTTCTTCCTTGGAGCTTCCTCCGTTTTCCTGTCATAGTTGACTGGCTGCTTGTGTGGTTGCGGTAGTACCGCTCCAGGATCAACGGTAGTACCGTGGGCATCCACGGTAGTACCGCGCAGTGGCGCGGTAGTACCGCTGGTGCTCATGGTAGTACCGCTCCCCTGGAGCCGTACTACCGCTGCCCACCAGGCTAGTGCCGCCCGGTTGTGGTAGTAGGAGCGGATGTAATTTTTTACATCCGCACCTGCCGCGGTAGTACCGCTTTCGCCGTGCGGTAGTACCGCGCTAGGCGGTCAGGCAGTAGTACTGCCCCTCGGCAGTACTACTGTGTCGAGTTTTTGCTACTTCCATTCTTTTGCGGAAGTATGCACGGAAGTTCCCCTTCCCCCTATCGGGACTTTTTTGTCTCACGGTAGTACCGCACTGAGGGCGCGGTAGTACCGCGCGTGCGGAAGTACCGCCCCAGCTTGCGTCTGTTTCCCTGGCTGGGGGGTCGCGGCAGTACCGTAGGGTGGTACGGTAGCACCGCACTACCGTGCGGTAGTACCGCTTGGTTGCAAGCAGTACTACCGCGCGGCCTTGCGGTAGTACCGCTGGCCGCGGGCTGGTAGGTGGGTAACGGGTGGATCTTTTCCACACACTATATAAAGGGTCTCCTTCTTCCCCGTTGACTCACCTCTTCCACCATTAAAGCTCCATTATTGCTCCAAGCTCCATTTTTGCCCGATCTCACTCCCTAGCCAACCAAACTTGTTGATTTGCTCGGGAGTGGTTGAGAAGGCCCCGATCTACACTTCCACCAAGAGATATTTGATTCTCCCTACTAATCCCTTGCGGATCTTGTTACTCTTGGGTGTTTGAGCATCCTAGACGGTTGAGGTCACCGCGAAGCCATAGTCCATTGTGTGAAGCTTTGAGATGTCGTTGGGAGCCTCCAATTGAGTTGTGGAGATTGCCCCAACCTTGTTTGTAAAGGTTCGGTCGCCGCCTCCAAGGGCACAAATAGTGGAATCACGGCATCTCGCATTGTGTGAGGGCGTGAGGAGATTACGGTGGCCCTGGTGGCTTCTTGGGAGCATTGTGCCTCCACACCGCTCCAACGAAGACGTACTTCCTCTCAAAGGGAAGGAATTTCGGCAACACATCCTCGTCTCCACCGTCTCCACTTTTGGTTATCTCGTGCCTTTACTTGTGTAGCTTATTTGTTTCATACATCTTGCTTGCTTGTGTTCCTATTCGTGTTGCATCATATAGGTTGCTCATCTAGTTGCATATCTAGACAACCTATTTTGATGCAAAGTTTAAATTGCTAAAGAAAAGCTAAAAATTGTTAGTTGCCTATTCACCCCCCCCCCCTCCCACTAGTCAACCATATCGATCCTTTCAAATACATTCAAATATTTTATAGCACTTGGAGGGATACCGGACACATGAAAAATATATACGTGTGCACAACTAAAATTGTAATTGAAGTTTCATATTTGAAAAGAAATACATATTTTAGAGAAGATTTTTTCAATTGTCAATTTTTCATGAGTACAATATTTAGTTATTTACGAAATGCATTTCACTTGTTTCAATAATATTTCATTACATTTCACAAAAAAAAGTCAGTACTAGGCGTCGGTCAACCGGCGCCAGCCTTGGTTGGTCGCCTACCAGACGTCTAATCTGTTGTACGCCAACTATTTGATTCTTTCTTCACGCCTTCTTTCTCACCATTCTTTTCTATCAATAAAGCAAAAACACCAACGAATCTCGCATTTGTGTTGCCTTGACTGGCTCACAGCACACCGTCGTGCCGACAACACCTCATTCCAGCATGAGTGGTTGCCGGTTGTAGCACTGTTGGCCGCCATCCCCAACACTAGCGGGTGGTGCTGTCTCCAGCAACGGTGATTGCTGGTTGTAGCACCGGTGACCACCGTCTCCAGCACATGCAGTTTTACCGGCCGCTTGTTCCAGCTAGCATCTTTGTTCGTTGCAGCTGCGCCACCCTCTCTGGTTCCACAACATCCGTGTGACATGATTGGAGCATGAGATGTCATCGGTTCCAGCATCGGGAGTTGTCGGGCGCAACAATTTTCATGCACGTCACATCGTCCCGTGTTGCACGCCCTGCCACACGCCAATTGCTGCTCCTGGCCCCGCTGCTCGACAACAACACAACTGCAACGGGCACCATAACTTGTGCGACACCATGGCTACTTACGGCTGTGGCAACCAATTTGCAGCAAAGGGGAGGGGAAGAATCCAGGTGGCGCGTGTATGAGTTTGGGGGGATTCATGGCGGATTTTGTTTTGTGAAGGATAAAGGTCAATAGCCGAGAGCGATGGCAAAAAGGAGGAGATAAGGACAGCATGCATGGTGCAAGCGGGAGAGTCAGATCACGCCCGATCGAACGGCTAGCGTGCGAGCGACGCGATACCCAAAAAAGAAGTGCACTTCGGTCATGATTTAATAATATTCCAATACACTTCACAACATGTTCGAAATATAGTTCGACATTTTGAAATGCTTTTGAAACACATTTCAGTCACCTTTGGGGGCGAAAATGCTAGATCAACGGGCTCGTTACGGAGTATTACGGGCCATTGCCTTAATTCTCTTCATCGCCCCCCTGATTTTCAGGTGGGTGGGGCCGGTCTCATCCCTTTAAACCAATTGCAGTGTGCCAAATCTCAACCAACCCGTAAAACCCCTGTAAAAATCCGTGAATGTAGCATTGCTCCCTTTGGGGTCTATTCTATTGCAATACATTTCACATTTTTTTCAAATGCAGTGCATCTTTTTTCAAATTCACTCAATATCGACATGTTACTGAACTAAGACTGTAATTTACTCCTATTGCAATGCATAACTGAAACAAACTGAAATGCATTTCAAATTTTCAGAATCATGTTGAAATAATATTTAAATGAATTTGAAATGTTTAAACAACACACTTGAAAATTCTCGGAATTGCATTTAAATAATATACTAAATGTGGACTGAAATTGTAGAACTGGAATGATTAGGAAATTCGGGAAAGAAACATTTGGAATGAGTTATCAAACTACTGTTTCAACTTACAAGACAATCAACTTTCGAGCAAGAAAGTGGAATCAAACTCGCGCCTTAAATCCATGGATCGCCACAAAACATGTGTTCCAAGCCGTGCTTTGCAATGGCATTGTTGTTTGCCGCACTACCGCCCTGGCCAGTGCTCGCCGGAGTTCAGCCAGAGAAGCTGAACCCAGACCCATGGAGTGCGTCCTCGACGGCCTCGTCCAGCATCTTCCCCATCTCCGGCGACATGTGGCTGCTCCAGTCCCCGGCGACCCCCTTCCGGAAGAAAGAGTCGCTCCTGATGCCAGACGCGTTCCGCCGCCCGTCCCTTTTGGCCTCCATGTTCCTGAGCTTCTTAATGCTACAAAGATCCACGATCTCCTCCACCACCCCTCGCGCCACCTCCTCCTCGGAGAAGCCGCATCCCATGAACTCCGCCATCTTCTTCAGACTCCCCGCCGGGTCGCGCAGCATCTCCTCGTACCTGAGGAACAGCACCTCGCCGCCGCCGCCGCAGGGACGGAGGCTCGCCTCCCAGTACTCGAGCACGTGCCGCCACTGCGGGCCGTAGAAGCACCGGCCCTCGCGGAACAGCTCGGCCGCCTCCTGCAGCGAGTAGGAGCCGGAGTCCACTCCGACACTCGCGGACGCTTTCCTGGTGAAGAGCCACGAGGAGACCAGCGCGTCCTTGGGGTCCCGGCAGACGTACACGATCCGCGCGCCGTCGTCGGCGACGACTCGGTCGGGGAGGAGCGAATAGGGGAGGTGCGTGGCGAGCACCCGCGGGGAAGGGAGCGCCTCGAGCTCGGCCATGTCCCCGTGGTCGAAGTCGAACTCGAGGAACGGGACGCAGTCCTGCGGGTTGCGACGGCGGAGCGGATGGTCGATGGAAGAAGGCGGGTGCGCGGCGCGGCGGACGGTGGCGAAGGCGAGGGCCTTGAGCCAGGTGGTGCCGGACTTGGGGTAGCTGGCGAGGAGCACGTCTGCGCGCCTGGGCGCGAACCCGGCGTGCAACGCCGGGAGGCCGCGCCGCAGGGCCGCCTCCGGCAGCCAGAAGCCGCCGTAGCGCCGCAGCGCGAACGGCGGGCACCGCGTCTCGAGCGGGAGCTCAGGCACCAGCTTCGCCATGGCGGCGTACGTCGGCGCTCCGTCGTGTGGTCCGTCTCCGTCCTGGCGATGGCGAGGGGAAGCCATGGCCAGCGCGTCCAGCTGAGAAACCCGAAGCCGATTGGTGCCGCGGCGGATCCAGCAATCTTGCTAGTACGGCTGGTTGCCTTGGGAAGACGCGAAGAGACAGAGATGGGACTCATGGGAGTAACTGCAGAGTGCATGCACGCGTGCGAGCAAACAGAGAAAGGAGGGGCAAAATTGGAAGAAACAGCCAAAACACGTCAGTGCGCAGAGCATTGAGGGAAAAATGGTTTTCTCTAGAACGCAAACTAAAAAGGACCGGAGTACCATGAGAAAGAAAGTGTACCCTGCCAGCCATTCACTCTGCATAAGGCTGCACGTACGGTCCTTATCCGTTACTGTCTCGAGGAGCGTCCATTTTTGTCTAGTTTCTGGGAGCTCCTGTTCGGCGCCGTCAGCGCCGCTTAGCCTAGTTGGCGCTCGCAGTAATGAGCCGGCCCAGCATCAATCGCCTCCAGCAGGAAAAAACAATATCAACACTACTATTATTCTGCTAAAAGAGTGGCGTTCGAAATAGAGTGCCATCGCAACCACACATAGCGCATTAACCACCGCACCACTGCGACTTTGACGTTATATATCCGAAGACAGGGTTATTTGACCCTTTTTCAATCCTATCAGTATTATTTGACAAAAGAAAACGTATTTATGAAAAAAGAATTCACAAAATTTTAAAGAGTTCATCCATTTTGAAAAATTAATTCATTGATTTTAAAAACTCGCTCATGAAATCAAAAAAGTTCACCGGATTTTCAAAAAAAAATTGACAAAACCGACAAACGTTCATCAATTTTAAAAATTGTGCACAAAATTGAAAAAAAAGCACTGGATTTTGAAAAAAGTTCATGCGAATCTGAAAAAAGTTTATCGATTTTGAAAAAAATTCATAGATTTTGAAAAAAGATCATCGATCTAAAAGAAATGTTCATTGATTTTGAAAAAAACACGAATTTGAAGAAAAAGTTCACGCATTTAGATAAAAGAAAAAGAAAGAAAAAACGAACAAAACCATTCCAAGAAAAACGAAAAAAGAGAAAGTTACGAGAATAGAGGGATAAAACGCAAAAAAGAAGTAAGGTAGCCTAAATGAAACGAGTTGGTGTAGTGGTTATGTCTATGTACTTTGAACCAGGAGGTCTCGGGTTCTAACCCTGCTGTCACACCCTTGTTTCTGTTCTTTAACAGAAACAAAGGGCCCACGTCGCAGGAGAGGGGTGTGCTCGAGGCGCCGGTTTGCGACTTCAGCGCTAAAATAGGATCCGGCCATGCGAGACGGGCTGATTTTTGTTAACTCCTTTGGGTGTAACCGGGTAGAAGCTGAATCAGATTCTTTGCAAGTAATTAATTATTGTGATGGACAAACCATATGGCGAGACTCGTCGACGGCAATATTCGCAGAATGTTTGGACACTAGTACTTTAATAGGGAAGGTTGTTTATAAGCATTGTTATAGATCTTGTAATCACGTGGCTCATATGCTAGCTCATTTTAGTTATTGTAATAAGACTTCAATTAGTTGGTTGGACGAGCCCCCTAACTTTATTATCAGTAAGCTTGTAGACAATGTAAACATTATTTAAGTTTTAATAAAGCTAGTCATGATGGCCTTCTTTGAAAAAAAAAAGATCCGCCCTAGTTTCTCATGTGGAAATAGACAAGCTAAAAAATACTTAGGTTTATTTTTAAAAGTCATCAAATGCACGAAACATTCTAAATAAAATAAAATTACATCAAGGTCTCTCGACCACAGGACGATCACTACCACCGTCAGACCAAGCCGCTGACACATCACTGTCGTCACTCCTATACCAAAGCCGGCCTGGCCATGTTGATCAGAGTCGGGAAGACATGGTGCTTGTGCCCCTAATGATCAGCACCCATGAGTCATAACAAAACTGGTGTGTTGTGCAGAGCAGACGATGCATACCATGCACGATAGTTGCATGATACAAATCTAGCCTTCTGCTCCCATTTGACGATATGCATGGATGACTTGATATGGGTTGTCATCTATAAATCGTCCATACAATGTCATCTACGTAGCATTGCTCAAGTCATAATCATCATCATTAAACCCATGAATTGATCTGAAACACTTGACATCAGATCTCGCCGTCGCAGATGTGTTGTCAAAAACACTAACCTCGCTACTTTAAAAAGACGATATAAATCTATGTTGAAGCTTCGTCGACTTTTTTTTGTTCTTTAACAGAAAACAAAGAAAAAGTTAAACGAGCCGGCCCATGTCACAGAAGAGGGGTGTGAGAATGGCCTATAACGCGCGCCTTCAATGCTAAATAAGATCCGCCCTAGTTTCTTCAATGCAAACGGACAAGCTCATGTTTGCCAAAAAAAAAGCCGGACATGCTCACGTGTTTAGTTTCCTCTTTCCTAATCAATTTTCTTGCATGCACATAAGACATATGTACACTCGTGTATATTACTATACTAAACAATAATACTTATGCACTTGATTAGTCTATCTTAAAATATTATCCATTTTTAAAAGAAATACTCAGATTTATTTTAAAAGTTCATCAAAAGTATAAAACATCCTAAATAAAATAAAATTACATTAAGGTCTCTCGACCATGGGACAATCACTACCACCGTCAGAACAAGCCGCTGACACAACGATGTCGTCGCTCCCATGCCGAAGCCGGCATGGCCATGTTGATTATAGCTGAGAAATCTTGATACTCGTGCCCCTAAAGATCAACACACAAGAGTCAAAACGAAACTGTTGTGGAGACGATGTATACCATGCACGACAGCTTCACGATACAAATCTAGCCGTCTGCTCCCTTTTGACGATATGCATTGACGACCTGATATAGGTTGTCCTCTATAAATCGTCTATACAATGTCATCTGCGTAGCATCGCTCCAGTCAGAATCATCACCATTAAACCCATGAATTAATCAGAAGCACTTGACACCAGATCTTGCCGTCGTAGACGTGTTGTCAAAAACCCGAACCTCACTATTCCAAGGAGACGACATAAATTTAGGAGCTTCGTCGACGTTTTTCGTTCTTTAACAGAAAGCAAAGGAAAAGTTTAAAAAGTCAGCCCAGGTCGCAGGAGAGGGGTGTGCTGCAGGTGCCCTGCAGAATGGCCTATAACGGGCACCTGCAGCGCTAAACAGGATCCACCCTAGTTTTCCCCATGAAAACGTACAAGCTCATGTTTGCCAAAAAAAATCGGACATGCTCATGTGTTTAGTTTCTTCTTTCCTAATTACTATCCTAACAATATGCAAATACTTATGCACTTGATTAGTCTATTTTAAAATATTATCTATTTTTAAAAAAAATACTCAGGTTTATTTTAAAAGTTCATCAAAAGTACAAAACATTCTAAATAAAATAAAATTACATCAAGGTCTCTGAACCACGGGACAATCATTGTTGGAAATATGCTCTAGAGGCAATAATAAATTGGTTATTATTATATTTCCTTGTTCATGATAATCGTTTATTATCCATGCTATAATTGTATTGATAGGAAACTCAGATACATGTGTGGATACATAGACAACACCATGTCCCTAGTAAGCCTCTAGTTGACTAGCTCATTGATCAATAGATGGTTACGGTTTTCTGACCATGGACATTGGATGTCGTTGATAACGGGATCACATTATTAGAAGAATGATGTGATGGACAAGACCCAATCCTAAGCTTAGCACAAAGATCGTGTAGTTCGTATGCTAAAGCTTTTCTAATGTCAAGTATCATTTTCTTAGACCATGAGATTGTGCAACTCCCGAATACTGTATGAATGCTTTGGGTGTACCAAACGTCACAACGTAACTGGGTGGCTATAAAGGTACACTACGGGTATCTCCGAAAGTGTCTGTTGGGTTGGCACGAATCGAGACTGGGATTTGTCACTCCGTGTGACGGAGAGGTATCTCTGGGCCCACTCGGTAGGACATCATCATATGCGCAATGTGACCAAGGAGTTGATCACGGGATGATGTGTTATGGAACGAGTAAAGAGACTTGCCGGTAACGAGATTGAACAAGGTATCGAGATACCGACGATCGAATCTCGGGCAAGTGCAATACCACTAGACAAAGGGAATTGAATACGGGATTGATTGAATCCTCGACATCGTGGTTCATCCGATGAGATCATCGTGGAACATGTGGGAGCCAACATGGGTATCCATATCCCGTTGTTGGTTATTGGCCGGAGAGGTGTCTCTATCATGTCTACATGGTTCCCGAACCCGTAGGGTCTACACACTTAAGGTTCGGTGACGCTAGGGTTATAGGGAATAGATGTATGTGGTTACCGAATGTTGTTCGGAGTCCCGGATGAGATCCCAGACGTCACAAGGAGTTCCGGAATGGTCCGGAGGTAAAGATTATATATAGGAAGTATGGTTTTGGCCACCGGAAGTGTTCCGGGCATCACCAGTAGTGTATCGGGACCACCGGAGGGGTCCGGGGGTCCACCGGGAGGGGCCACGGGCCCCGGAGGCATACATGGGCCAAGTGTGAGAAGGGACCAGCCCCTAGGTGGGCTGGGGCGCCTCCCCACCAAGACCCATGCGCCTAGGGAGAAGAGGGGGCAAACCCTAAGGACTGATGGGCCCTAAGGCCCATGCCTGGTGCGCCTCCCTCTCCCCCCACTTGGCCGCCACCCCAGATGGGGATTGGGGCTGCCGCCACCCCTAGGGTGGAAACCCTAGGTGGGGGCGCAGCCCTCCCTCTCCCCCTATATATAGTGGAGGCAAAGGGGCAGCCCAACACCAATGTTCTGGCGCAACCCTTCCCCTCTCCCAAGTCCTCTTCCTCTCCCGCGGTGCTTGGCGAAGCCCTGCAGGATTACTAAACTCCTCCTTCACCACCACGCCGTCGTGCTGCTGGTGGACGGAGTCTTCCCCAACCTCTCCTTCTCCCCTTGCTGGATCAAGGCGTGGGAGACGTCACCGGGCTGCATGTGTGTTGAACGCGGAGGTGCCGTCCGTTCGGCACTAGGATCATCGGTGATTTGGATCACGGCGAGTACGACTCCATCAACCCCGTTCACTTGAACGCTTCCGCTTAGCGATCTACAAGGGTATGTAGATGCACTCTCCTTCCCCTCGTTGCTAGATTACTCCATAGATTGATCTTGGTGATGCGTAGAAAATTTTGAATTTCTGCTACGATCCCCAACAGTGGCATCATGAGCTAGGTCTATGCGTAGTTTCTATGCACGAGTAGAACACAAAGTAGTTGTGGGCGTCGATTTTGTCAATTTACTTGCCGTTACTAGTCTTATCTTGATTCGGTGGCATCGTGGGATGAAGCGGCCCGGACCGACCTTACACGTACTCTTACGTGAGACAGGTTCCACCGACTGACATGCACTAGTTGCATAAGGTGGCTAGCGGGTGTCTGTCTCTCCCACTTTAGTCGGATCGGATTCGATGAAAAGGGTCCTTATGAAGGGTAAATAGAAATTGGCATATCACGTTGTGGCTTTGGCGTAGGTAAGAAACGTTCTTGCTAAGAAACCTATAGCAGCCACGTAAAAAAATTGTAACAACAATTAGAGGACGTCTAACTTATTTTTGCAGCATATGCTGTGTGATGTGATATGGCCAAAAGGATGTGATGAATGATATATGTGATGTATGAGATTGATCATGTTCTTGTAATAGGAATCACGACTTGCATGTCGATGAGTATGACAACCGGCAGGAGCCATAGAAGTTGTCTTAATTTATTTATGACCTGTGCGTCAACATAAACGTCATGTAATTACTTTACTTTATTGCTAACCGTTAGCCATAGTAGTAGAAGTAATAGTTGGCGAGACAACTTCACGAAGACACGATGATGGAGATCATGGTGTCATGCCGGTGACGATGATGATCATGGAGCCCTGAAGATGGAGATAAAAGGAGCGAAGTGATGATGGCCATATCATGTCACTATTTGATTGCATGTGATGTTTATCATGTTTTACATCTTATTTGCTTAGAACGATGGTAGCTTAAATAAGATGATTCCTCACTAAAATTTTAAGAAAAGTGTTCTCCCTAACTATGCACCGTTGCGAAGGTTCGTTGTTTCGAAGCACCACGTGATGATCGGGTGTGATAGATTCTAACGTTCGAATACAACGGCTGTTGACGAGCCTAGCATGTACACACATGGCCTCGGAACACATGCGAAACACTTAGGTTGACTTGACGAGCCCAGCATGTACAGACATGGCCTCGGAACACGGAGGACCGAAAGGTCGAACATGAGTCGTATAGAAGATGCGATCAACATGAGATGTTCACTGATGATGACTAGTCCGTCTCACTTGATGATCGGACACGGCCTAGTCGATTCGGATCATGTATCACTGAAACGTCTACAATGTATCTATAATTTTTGATTGCTCCATGCTACTGTATCTACTATTTTAGGCAATATTGGGCTTTATTATCCACTTTTATATTACTTTTGGGACTAACCTATTAACCGGAGGCCCAGCCCAGATTTGCTGTTTTATGCCTATTTCAGTGTTTCGAGGAAAAGGAATATCATACGGAGTCAAAACGGAACGAAATCAACTGGAAAAGTTATTTTTGGAAGGAAACCCACCTGATGGACTTGGACCCCACGTCAGAAGATACGGGAGGTGCTCACGAGGGTGGGGGGCGCGCCCCCTGCCTCATGGGGCCCCCGTAGCTCCACCGACGTTCTCCCTCCACCCATATATACCTACGTACCCAAAAACTTCCAAAAACAGAAGATAGATGGGGAGTTCCGCCGCCGCA
Source organism: Triticum monococcum (assembly GCA_034509565.1). Taxonomy (NCBI): domain Eukaryota; kingdom Viridiplantae; phylum Streptophyta; class Magnoliopsida; order Poales; family Poaceae; genus Triticum; species Triticum monococcum. The sequence continues at coordinate 580,431,359 of CM067845.1, forward strand.
AGCCTCCAGAACCATGAAAAACCAATCGGAACCCCTTTCCGGTACCCTGCCGGAGGGGGGATCCATCACCGGTGGCCATCTTCATCATCCCGGCGCTCTCCATGACAAGGAGGGAGTAGTTTTCCCTCGGGGCTGAGGGTATGTACCAGTAGCTATGTGTTTGATCTCTCTCTCTCTCTCTCTTGTTCTCTCTCGTGTTCCTCTATGGCACGATCTTGATGTATCCCGAGCTTTGCTATTGTAGTTGGATCTTATGTTTCTTCTCCCCCTCTACTCTCTTGTGATGAATTGAGTTTTCCCTTTGAAGTTATCTTATCGGATTGAGTCTTTTATGAACACTTGATGTATGTCTTGCCGTGCTTATCTGTGGTGACAATGGGATATCACGTGCCACTTGATGTATGTTTTGGTGACCAACTTGCGGGTTCCGCCCATGAACCTATGCATAGGGGTTGGCACACGTTCTTGATTCTCCGGTTGAAACTTTGGGGCACTATTTGAAGTACTTTTATGTTGGTTGGATAAATCTGAGATTGTGTGATGCATATCGTATAATCATGCCCACAGATACTTGAGGTGACAATGGAGTATCTAGGTGACATTAGGGTTTTGGTTGATTTGTATCTTAAGGTGTTATTCTAGTAAAAACTCCAGGGTTGTTTGTGACACTTATAGGAATAACTTTGAGGTGGTTTCGTACCCTACCATAATCTCTACGTTTGTTCTCCGCTATTAGTGGCTTCGCAGTGACTCTTTGTTGCATGTTGAGGGCTCGTTATATGATCTATCTATGTTATTATTGTTGAGAGAACTTGCACTAGTGAAAGTATGAACCCTAGGCTCTGTTTCCTATCATTGCAATACTGTTTACGCTCACTTTTACCACTCGCTACCTTGCTGTTTTTATATTTTCAGTTTACAAAAACCTATATCTACTATCTATTTTGCACTTGTATCACCATCTCTTCGCCGAACTAGTGCACCTATACAATTTACCATTGTATTGGGTGTGTTGGGGACACAAGAGACTCTTTGTTATTTGGTTGCAGGGTTGCTTGAGAGAGACCATCTTCATCCTACGCCTCCTACGGATTGATAAACCTTAGGTCGTCCACTTGAGGGAAATTTGCTACTGTCCTACAAACCTGTGCACTTGCAGGCCCAACAACGTCTACAAGAAGAAGGTTGCGTAGTAGACTGTTGGGGAACGTAGTAATTTCAAAAAAATTCCTACGCACACGCAAGATCATGGTGATGCATAGCAACGAGAGGGGAGAGTGTTGTCTACGTACCCTCGTAGACCGAAGCGGAAGCGTTGACGCAACGTAGAGGAAGTAGTCGTACATCTTCCCGGTCCAACCGATCCAAGCACCGTTACTCCGGCACCTCTGAGTTCTTGACACACATACAGCTCGATGACGCACCCCGGGCTCCGATCCAGCAAAGCTTCGGGGAGGAGTTTCATCAGCACGACGGCGTGGTGACTATCTTGATGTTTAACCGTCGCAGCGCTTCGCCTAAGCACCGCTACAATATGATCGAGGTGTAATATCGTGGAGGGGGGCACCGCACACGGCTAAGGAACGATCACGAAGATCAACTTGTGTGTCCTAGGGTGCCCCCTTGCCCCCGTATATAAAGGAGCCAAGGGGGGGGGGGTTGCGGCCGGCCCTAGTAGGATGCGCGCAGGAGGAGTCCTACTCCTACCGGGAGTAGGACTCCCCTCCCTTTCCTTGTCCAAGTAGGAGAGGGGGAAGGAAGGAAGAGAGGAGAGGAAGGAAAGGGGGGGGGGCGCCCCTCCCTCCTTGTCCAATTCGGACTAGGGGGAGAGGGGGCGCGCGGCCTGCCCTGGCTGCCTTTCCTCTTCTCCAGTTTAGGCTCATGAGGCCCATTAACCCCCCGGGGGTTCCGGTAACCCCCCGGTTCTCCGGTTTTATCCGAAACTTCCCTAGAACACTTCCGGTGTCCGAATATAGCCGTCCAATATATCAGTCTTTATTTCTCGACCATTTCGAGACTCCTCGTTATGTCCATGATCATATCCGGGACTCCGAACAACCTTCCGTACATCAAAATACATAAACTCATAATGAAACTGTCATCGTAACTTTAAGCGTGCGGACCCTACGGTTCAAGAACAATGTAGACATGACCGAGACACGTCTCCGGTCAATAACCAATAGCGGGACCTGGATGCCCATATTGGCTCCTACATATTCTACGAAGATCTTTATCGGTCAGACCGCATAACTACATACGTTGTTCCCTTTGTCATCGGTATGTTACTTGCCCGAGATTCGATCGTCGGTATCCAATACCTAGTTCAATCTCGTTACCGGCAAGTCTCTTTACTCGTTCCGTAATACATCATCTCGCAACTAACTCATTAGTTGCAATGCTTGCAAGGCTTAAGTGATGTGCATTACCGAGAGGGCCCAGAGATACCTCTCTGACATTCGGAGTGACAAATCCTAATCTCGAAATATGCCAACCCAACATGTACCTTTGGAGACACCTGTAGAGCTCCTTTATAATCACCCAGTTACATTGTGACATTTGGTAGCACACAAAGTGTTCCTCCAGCAAACGGGAGTTGCATAATCTCACAGTCATAGGAACATGTATAAGTCATGAAGAAAGCAATAGCAACATACTAAACGATTGGGTGCTAAGCTAATGGAATGGGTCATGTCAATCAGATCATTCAACTAATGATGTGATCCCGTTAATCAAATAACAACTCTTTGTCCATGGTTAGGAAACATAACCATCTTTGATTAACGAGCTAGTCAAGTAGAGACATACTAGTGACACTCTGTTTGTCTATGTATTCACACATGTATTATGTTTCCGGTTAATACAATTCTAGCATGAATAATAAACATTTATCATGATATAAGGAAATAAATAATAACTTTATTATTGCCTCTAGGGCATATTTCCTTCAGTCTCCCACTTGCACTAGAGTCAATAATCTAGTTCACATCGCTATGTGATTAACACCAACAGTTCACATCTTATGTGATTGGTTCACATCTCCATGTGACTAACACCCAAAGGGTTTACTAGATTCAATAATCTAGTTCACATCGCTATGTGATTAACACCCAAAGGGTGATCATGTTTTGCTTGTGAGAGAAATTTAGTCAACGGGCCTGCCAAATTCGGATCCGTATGTATTTTGCAAAATTCTATGTCTACAATGCTCTACACGGAGCTACTCTAGCTAATTGCTCCCACTTTCAATATGTATCCAGATTGAGACTTAGAATCATCTGGATCAGTGTCAAAAACTTGCATCGACGTAACCCTTTACGACGAACCTTTTTGTCACGTCCATAATCGAGAAACATATCCTTATTTCACTAAGGATAATTCTGACCGTTGTCCAGTGATCTACTCTTAGATCACTATTGTACTCCCTTGCCAAATCAGTGCAGGGTATACAATAGATCTGGTACACAGCATGACATACTTTATAGAACCTATGGCCAAGGCATAGGGAATGACTTTCATTCTCTTTCTATCTTCTGCCGTGGTTGGGCTTTGAGTCTTACTCAACTTCACACCTTGTAATATAGGCAAGAACTCTTTCTTTGACTGCTCCATTTTGAACTACTTCAAAATCTTGTCAAGGTATGTACTCATTGAAAAACTTGTCAAGCGTCTTGATCTATCTCTATAGATCTTGAAGCTCAATATGTAAGCAGCTTCACCGAAGTCTTTCTTTGAAAAACTCCTTTCAAACACTCCTTTATGCTTTGCAGAATAATTCTACATTATTTCCGATCAACAATATGTCATTCACATATACGTATCAGAAATGTTGTAGTGCTCCCACTCACTTTCTTGTAAATACAGGCTTCACCGCAAGTCTGTATAAAACTATATGCTTTGATCAACTTATCAAAGCGTATATTCCGACTCCGAGATGCTTGCACCAGTCCATAAATGGATCACTGGAGCTTGCATATTTTGTTAGCACCTTTAGGATTGACAAAACCATCTTGTTGCATCACATGCAACTCTTCTTTAATAAATCCATTAAGGAATGCAGTTTTGTTTATCCATTTGCCAGATTTCATAAAATGCGGCAATTGCTAACATGATTCTGACAGACTTAAGCATAGATACGAGTGAGAAACTCTCATCGTAGTCAACACCTTGAACTTGTCGAAAACCTTTTGCGACAATTCTAGCTGTGTAGATAGTAACACTACTATCCGTGTCCGTCTTCCTCTTGAAGATCCATTTATTATCAATGGCTTGCCGATCCTCGGGCAAGTACACCAAAGTCCACACTTTGTTCTCATACATGGATCCTATCTCAGATTTCATGGCCTCAAGCCATTTATCGGAATCTGGGCTCATCATCGCTTCCTCATAGTTCGCAAGTTCGTCATGGTCTAGTAACATGACTTCCAGAACAGGATTACCGTACCACTCTGGTGCGGATCTCACTCTGGTTTACCTACGAGATTCGGTAGTAACTTGATCTGAAGTTTCATGATCATCATCATTAGCTTCCTCACTAATTGGTGTAGGTGTCACAGAAACCGGTTTTTGTGATGTACTACTTTCCAATAAGGGAGAAGGTACAATTACCTTATCAAGTTCTACTTTCCTCCCACTCACTTCTTTCGAGAGAAACTTCTTCTCTAGAAAGTATCCATTCTCAGCAACGAATGTCTTGCCTTCGGATCTGTGATAGAAGGTGTACCCAACTGTCTCCTTTGGGTATCCTATGAAGACACATTTCTCTGATTTGGGTTTGAGCTTATCATGATGAAACTTTTTCTTATAAGCATTGCAAGCCCAAACTTTAAGAAATGACAACTTTGGTTTCTTGCCAAACCATAGTTCATGTTGTGTCGTCTCAACGGACTTAGATGGTGCCCCTTTTTAATGTGAATGCAGCTGTCTCTAATGCATGATCCCAAAACGATATTGGTAAATCGGTAAGAAACATCATAGATTGTACTATATCCACTAAAGTACGGTTACGATGTTCTGACACACCATTACACTGTGGTGTTCCAGGTGGCGTGAGTAGTGAAACTATTTCACATTGTTTTAACTGAAGGCCAAACTCGTAACTCAAATATTTTACCTCTGCGATCATATCGTAGAAATTTTTATTTTCTTGTTACGATGATTCTCCACTTCACTCTGAAATTCTTTGAACTTTTCAAATGTTTCAGACTTGTGTTTCATCAAGTAGATATACCCATATCTGCTCAAATCATCTGTGAAGGTCAGAAAATAATGATACTTGCCGCGAGCTTCAACACTCATCGGATCGCATACATCAGTATGTATTATTTCCAATAAGTCAGTTGCTCGCTCCATTGTTCCGGAGAACAGAGTCTTTAGTCATCATGCCCATAAGGCATGGTTCACAAGCATCAAGTGATTCATAATCAAGTGATTCCAAAAGCCCATCAGCATGGAGTTTCTTCATGCGCTTTACACCAATATGACTTAAACGGAAGTGCCACAAATAAGTTGCACTATCATTATTAACTTTGCATCTTTTGGCTTCAATATTATGAATATGTGTATCACTACGATCGAGATCCAACAAACCATTTCGTTGGTGTGTATAACCATAGAAGGTTTTATTCATGTAAACAGAACAACAATTGTTCTCTAACTTAAATGAATAACCGTATTGCAATAAACATGATCAAATCATATTCATGCTCAACGCAAACACCAAATAACACTTATTTAGGTTCAACACTAATCCCGAAAGTATAGGGAGTGTGCGATGATGATCATATCAATCTTGGAACTATTTCCAACACACATCGTCACTTCACCCTTAACTAGTCTCTGTTTATTCTGCAACTCCCATTTCGAGTTACTAATCCTAGCAACTGAACTAGTATCAAATACTGAGGGGTTGCTATAAACACTAGTAAAGTACACATCAATAACATGTATATCAAATATACTTATGTTCATGTTGCCATCCTTCTTATCCGCCAATCACTTGGGGTAGTTCCGCTTCCAGTGACCAGTCCCTTTGCAGTAGAAGCACTTAGTCTCAGGCTTAGGACCAGACTTGGGCTTATTCACATGAGCAGCAACTTGCTTGCTGTTTTTCTTGAAGTTCCCCCTTTTTTTTCTTTGCCCTTTTCTTGAAACTAGTGATCTTGTCAACCATCAACACTTGATGCTCTTTCTTGATTTGTACCTTCATCGATTTCATCATCATGAAAAGCTTGGGAGTTGTTTTCGTCATCCCTTGCATACTATAGTTCATCACGAAGTTCTACTAACTTGGTGATGGTGACTAGAGAATTCTGTCAATCACTATCTTATTTGGAAGATTAACTCCCACTTGATTCAAGCGATTGTAGTACCCAGACAATCTGAGCACATGCTCACTAGTTGAGCGATTCTCCTCCATATTTTAGCTATAGAACTTGTTGGAGACTTCATATCTCTCAACTCAGGTATTTGCTTGAAATATTAACTTCAACTCCTGGATCATCTCATATGGTCCATAACGTTCAAAACGTCTTTGAAGTCCCGATTCTAAGCCGTTAAGCATGGTGCACTAAACTATCAAGTAGTCATCATATTTAGCTATCCAAACGTTCATAACGTCAGCATCTGCTCCTGCAATAGGTCTGTCACCTAGCGGTGCATCAGGGACATAATTCCTCTGTGCAGCAATGAGGATAAACCTCGGATCACGGATCCAATCCGCATCATTGCTACTAACATCTTTCAACACAATTTTCTCTAGGAACATATCAAAATAAACACAGGGAAGCAACAACGCGAGCTATTGATCTAAAACATAATTTGCAAAATACTACCAGGACTAAGTTTCATGATAAATTTAAGTTCAATTAATCATATTACTTAAGAACTCCCACTTAGATAGACATCCCTCTAATCCTCTAAGTGATCACGTGATCCAAATCAACTAAACCATGTCCGATCATCACGTGAGATGGAGTAGTTTCATTGGTGAACATCACTATGTTGATCATATCTACTATATGATTCATGCTCGACCTTTCGGTCTCCGTGTTCCGAGGCCATATCTGTATATGCTTGGCTCGTCAAGTATAACCTGAGTATTCCGCATGTGCAACTGTTTTGCACCCGTTGTATTTGAACGTAGAGCCTATCACACCCGATCATCACGTGGTGTCTCAGCACGAAGAACTTTCGCAATGGTGCATACTCAGGGAGAACACTTCTTGATAATTTTAGTGAGAGATCATCTTATAATGCTACCATCAATCAAAGCAAGATAAGATGCATAGAAGATAAACATCACATGCAATCAATATAAGTGATATGATATGGCCATCATCATCTTGTGCCTGTGATCTCCATCTCTGAAGCACCGTCATGATCACCATCGTCACCGGTGCGACACCTTGATCTCCATCGTAGCATCGTTGTCGTCTCGCCAATCTTATGCTTCCACGACTATCGCTACCGCTTAGTGATAAAGTAAAGCATTACAGCACGATTGCATTGCATACAATAAAGCGACAACCATATGGCTCCTGCCAGTTGCCGATAACTCGGTTAGAAAACATGATCATCTCATACAATAAAATTTAGCATCATGTCTTGACCATATCACATCACAACATGCCCTGCAAAAACAAGTTAGACGTCCTCTACTTTGTTTGTTGCAAGTTTTACGTGGCTGCTACGGGCTTAAGCAAGAACCAATCTTACCTACGTATCAAAACCACAATGATAGTTTGTCAAGTTGATGCCGTTTTAACCTTCGCAAGGACTGGGAGTAGCCACACTCGGTTCAACTAAAGTTGGAGAAACAGTCACCCGCAAGCCACCTATGTGCAAAGCACGCCGGGAGAACCGGTCTCGCGTAAGCGTACGCGTAATGTCGGTCCGGGCCGCTTCATCCAACAATACCGCTGAACCAAAGTATGACATGCTGGTAGGCAGTATGACTTATATCACCCACAACTCACTTGTGTTCTACTCGTGCATATAACATCAAACCATAAAACCTAGGCTCGGATGCCACTGTTGGGGAACGTAGTAATTTCAAAAAAATTCCTACGCACACGCAAGATCATGGTGATGCATAGCAACGAGAGGGGAGAGTGTTGTCTATGTACCCTCATAGACCGAAGCGGAAGCATTGACGCAACATAGAGGAAGTAGTCGTACGTCTTCCCGGTCCAACCGATCCAAGCATCATTACTCCGGCACCTCCGAGTTCTTGACACACGTACAGCTCGATGACGCACCCCGGGCTCCGATCCAGCAAAGCTTCGGGGAGGAGTTTCGTCAGCACGACGGCGTGGTGACGATCTTGATGTTTAACCGTCGCAAGGATTCGCCTAAGCATCGCTACAATATGATCGAGGTGTAATATCGTGGAGGGGGGCACCGCACACGGCTAAGGAACGATCACGAAGATCAACTTGTGTGTCCTAGGGTGCCCCCTTGCCCCCGTATATAAAGGAGCCAAGGGGGGGGGTTGCGGCCGGCCCTAGTAGGAGGCGCACAAGAGGAGTCCTACTCCTACCGGGAGTAGGACTCCCCTCCCTTTCCTTGTCCAAGTAGGAGAGGGGGAAGGAAGGAAGAGAGGAGAGGAAGGAAACGGGGGGGGCGCCGCCCCTCCCTCCTTGTCCAATTTGGACTAGGGGGATAGGGGGCGCGCGGCCTGCCCCGGCTGCCTTTCCTCTTCTCCACTTTACGCTCATGAGGCCCATTAACCCCCCGGGGGGTTCCGGTAACCCCCCGGTTCTCCAGTTTTATCCGAAACTTCCCCGGAACACTTCCGGTGTCAGAATATAGCCGTCCAATATATCAATCTTTATGTCTCGACCATTTCGAGAGTCCTCGTTATGTCCGTGATCATATCCGGGACTCCGAACAACCTTCGGTATATCAAAATACATAAACTCATAATGAAACTGTCATCATAACTTTAAGCGTGCGGACCCTACGGTTCGAGAACAATGTAGACATGACCGAGACACGTCTCCGGTCAATAACCAATAGCGGGACCTGGATGCCCATATTGGCTCCTACATATTCTACGAAGATCTTTATCGGTCAGACCGCATAACTACATACGTTGTTCCCTTTGTCATCGGTATGTTACTTGCCCGAGATTCGATCGTCGGTATCCAATACCTAGTTCAATATCGTTACCGGCAAGTCTCTTTACTCGTTCCGTAATACATCATCTGGCAACTAACTCATTAGTTGCAATGCTTGCAAGGCTTAAGTGATGTGCATTACCGAGAGGGCCCAGAGATACCTCTCCGACATTCGGAGTGACAAATCCTAATCTCGAGATACGCCAACCCAACATGTACCTTTGGAGACACCTATAGAGCTCCTTTATAATCACCTAGTTACGTTGTGACGTTTGGTAGCACACAAAGTGTTCCTCCGGCAAACGGGAGTTGCATAATCTCATAGTCATAGGAACATGTATAAGTCATGAAGAAAGCAATAGCAACATACTAAACGATCGAGTGCTAAGCTAATGGAATGGGTCATGTCAATCAGATCATTCAACTAATGATGTGATCCCGTTAATCAAATAACAACTCTTTGTCCATGGTTAGGAAACATAACCATCTTTGATTAACGAGCTAGTCAAGTAGAGGTATACTAGTGACACTCTGTTTGTCTATGTATTCACACATGTATTATGTTTCCGGTTAATACAATTCTAGCATGAATAATAAACATTTATCATGATATAAGGAAATAAATAATAACTTTATTATTGCCTCTAGGGCATATTTCCTTCATAGACATCAAGCTCTTTTCTGGCGTCGTTGCCGGGGAGGTGAGTGCTTGAAGGTATATCTTTAGATCTTGCAATCGAGTCTTTTAGTTTCTTGTTTTATCACTAGTTTAGTTTATAAAAGAAAACTATGTAAAAAATGGAATTGAGTTTGTCTCATACACTTCACCTTTTTAATATCTTTCGTGAGTATGATGGAAAGGATAATTGTGCTCAAGTGCTAGAAGAAGAAATCTCTAAATTGTTTGGCACTAAATATGTGAATGATGAGCATGATTGCAATGTTGTTAGTATGAACTCCTTGAATATCCATGATGCTAATGATATGCAAAGCCACAAGCTTGGGGAAGCTATGTTTGATGAAGATGATATTTTTTTGTCCCCCAAACTTTGATGAGCAAATTTACTATGATGAAAGAATGTGTACTATCTATGATGATTATTGTGATGACATGTATGCTATAAAGAATAATGATAACCATGAAACTTGTCATCTTGATCTTAATTTTCAATCACATGATAGCTATTTTGTTGAGTTTGCTCCCACTATTATTCATGAGAAGAATTTTGCTTATGTGGAGAGTAGTAAATTTTCTATGCTTGTAGATCATGAAAATAATGCTTTAGGTGCTGGTTATATTGTTGAATTCATTCATGATGCTACTGAAAATTATTATGAGGGAGGAATATATGCTTGTAGGAATTGCAATAATATCAAGTTTCCTCTCTATGTGCTTAAAATTTTGAAGCTATGCTTGTTTTACCTTCCTATGCAAGTTGATTCTTGTCCCCACAAGTTGTTTTCTCACAAAATACCTATGCATAGGAAGTGGGTTAGACTTAAATGTGCTATTCATATTCTTAATTATGCTTTCTTTATGTTACAATTCTTATCTTTTATGTGAGCATCATTGAAATCATCATGCCTAGCTAGGGGCGTTAAACGATAGCGCTTGTTGGGAGGCAACCCAATTTTATTTTTGTTCCTTGACTTTTGTTCCTGTTTAGTAATAAATAATCCATCTAGATTCTGTTTAGATGTGGTTTTATCTTTTAATTAGTGTTTGTGCCAAGTTAAACCTATTAGATCTTCTTGGAAGATAGTTATTTGATCTTGCTGTAATTTCCAGAATCTTTGCGCTCAGTGCCTGAATTGTCAAAAATCACCAGAACGTGATAAAATAGTGATTCCAATTGCTTCTGATCAATAAACAAATTTCCCAGGTCGTCTAATTTTGGTAGAATTCTTTGGGTTCCAGAAGTTTGCGTTAGTAACAGATTACTACAGACTGTTCTGTTTTTGACAGATTCTGTTTTGCGTGTGTTGTTTGCTTATTTTGATGAATCTATGGCTAGTAAAGTAGTTTATAAACCATAGAGAAGTTGGAATACAGTAGGTTTAACACCAATACAAATAAAGAACAAGTTCACTACAGTACCTTAAAGTAGTCTTTTGTTTTCTTTCTCTAACGGAGCTCACGAGATTTCTATTGAGTTTTGTGTTGTGAAGTTTTCAAGTTTTGGGTGAATTCTTTTGATGGATTATGGAACAAGGAGTGGCAAGAGCCTAAGCTTGGGGATGCCCATGGCACCCCCAAGATAATCCAAGGACACCAAAAAGTCAAAGCTTGGGGATGCCCCGGAAGGCATCCCCTCTTTTGTCCACTTCCATCGGTAATTTACTTGGAGCTATATTTTTATTTACCACATGATATGTGTTTTGCTTGGAGCGTCTTGTATTATTTGTGTCTTTGCTTGTTAGTCTACCACAATCATCCTTGCTGTACACACCTTTTGAGAGAGCCATGCATGAATTGAAATTTGTTAGAATACTCTATGTGCTTCACTTATATCTTTTGAGCTTGATAGTTTACTCTATGTGCTTGACTTATATCTTTTTGAGCGTGATAATTTTTGCTCTAGTGCTTCACTTAGATCTTTTAGAGCATGGTGGTGGTTTGTTTTAAAGAAACTTGATCTCTCATGCTTCACTTAGATTATTTTGAGAGTCGTTAATAGCATGGTAATTTGCTTAATGTTAATATACTTGGTATTCAAGATATGTGAAACTTTCTTTTTAGTGGGTTGAATACTAAGATAAGTTTGATGCTTGATAATTGTTTTGAGATATGGAGGTGATAATATCATAGTCGTGCTAGTTGAGTAGTTGTGAATTTGAGAAATACTTGTGTTGAAGTTAGCAAGTCCCGTAGCATGCACGTATGGTTGAAGTTGTGTAACAAATTTGAAGCATGAAGTGTACCTGGCTTGTGCATCCTTATGAGTGGCGGTCGGGAACGAGCGATGGTCTTTTCCTACTAATCTATCCCCCTAGGAGCATGCGCGTAGTACTTGATTTTTGATGACTTCTAAATTTTTGCAATAAGTATATGAGTTCTTTTGACTAATGTTGAGTCCATGGATTATACGCACTTTTACCTTTCCGCCATTTGCTAGCCTCTTCGGTACCGTGCATTGCCCTTTCTCACATTGAGAGTTGGTGCAAACTTCGCCGGTGCATCCAAACCCCGTGATATGATACGCTCTTTCACACATAAACCTCCCTATATCTTCCTCAAAACAGTCACCATACCTACCTATCATGGCATTTCCATAGCCATTCCGAGATATATTGCCATGCAACTTCCATCATCATCATCATCATGACATGCTTTACTTTTGTCATATTGCCATTGCATGATCTTGTAGTTGACATCGTATTTGTGGCAAAGCCACCATGCATTATTTTTCATACATGTAACTCTTGATTCATTGCACCATCCTGGTACACCGCCGGAGGCATTCATATAGAGCCATATCTTGTTCTAGTATCGAGTTGTAATCATTATGTTGTAATCAATAGAAGTGTGATGATCATCATTATTAGAGCATTGCCCAATCAAAAAAGAGAGAGAGAGACAGAGAGAGAGAGAAAGGCCAAAAAGAAAAAAAAGAAAGGCCCAAAAAAGAAGGAGAAAATAAAAAGGGCAATGCTACTATCTCTTTTTCCACACTTGTGCTTCAAAGTAGCACCTTGTTTTTCATGTAGTGAGTCCCATATATTGTGCTTCAAAGTAGCACCATGATTTTCATATAGTGAGTCTCATAAGTTGTCTTGTTCATACTAGTGGGAATTTTTCATTATAGAACTTGGCTTGTATATTCCAACGATGGGCTTCCTCAAAATGCCCTAGGTCTTCATGAGCAAGCAAGTTGGATGCACACCCACTAGTTTTCTTTTGTTGAGCATTCTTAGCTCTAGTGCATCCGTTGCATGGCAATCCCTACTCCTTGCATTAACATCAATTGATGGGCATCTCCATAGCTCATTGATTAGCCTCGTTGATGTGATACTTTCTCCTTTTTTGACATCGTATTTGTGGCAAAGCCACCATGCATTATTTTTCATACATGTAACTCTTGATTCATTGCACCATCCTGGTACACCGCCGGAGGCATTCATATAGAGTCATATCTTGTTCTAGTATCGAGTTGTAATCATTATGTTGTAATCAATAGAAGTGTGATGATCATCATTATTAGAGCATTGCCCAATCAAAAAAGAGAGAGAGAGAGAGAGAGAGAAAGGCCAAAAAGAAAAAAAGAAAGGCCCAAAAAAAGAAGGAGAAAATAAAAAGGGCAATGCTACTATCTCTTTTTCCACACTTGTGCTTCAAAGTAGCACCTTGTTTTTCATGTAGTGAGTCTCATATATTGTGCTTCAAAGTAGCACCATGATTTTCATATAGTGAGTCTCATAAGTTGTCTTGTTCATACTAGTGGGAATTTTTCATTATAGAACTTGGCTTGTATATTCCAACAATGGGCTTCCTCAAAATGCCCTAGGTCTTCATGAGCAAGCAAGTTGGATGCACACCCACTAGTTTTCTTTTGTTGAGCATTCTTATCTCTAGTGCATCCGTTGCATGGCAATCCCTACTCCTTGCATTAACATCAATTGATGGGCATCTCCATAGCTCATTGATTAGCCTCGTTGATGTGATACTTTCTCCTTTTTTGTCTTCTCCACACAATCCCCATCATCATATTCTATACCACCCATAGTGCTATGTCCATGGCTCGCGCTCATGTATTGCGTGAAGGTTGAAAAAGTTTGAGATTATTTGAGTATGAAACAATTGCTTGGCTTGTCATCGGGGGTATAGAAGTTGGGAACATCTTTGTGTGACGAAAATGAAGCATAGCCTAACTATATGATTTTGTAGGGATGAACTTCCTTTGGCCATGTTATTTTGAGATGACATAATTGTTTGATTAGTATGCTTGAAGTATTATCATTTTTATGTCAATATGAACTTTTGTCTTGAACCTTTCGGATCTGAATATTCATACCATGATTAAGAAGATTTACATTGAAATTATGCCAAAGTATCACTCCGCATCAAAAATTCTCTTTTTATCATTTACCTACTCGAGGACGAGCAGGAATTAAGCTTGGGGATGCTTGATACGTCTCCAACGTATCTATAATTTTTGATTGCTCCATGCTACTTTATCTACTGTTTTAGGCAATATTGGGCTTTATTATCCACTTTTATATTACTTTTGGGACTAACCTATTAACCGGAGGCCCAGCCCAGATTTACTGTTTTCTGCCTATTTCAGTGTTTCGAGGAAAAGGAATATCAGACGGAGTCAAAACGGAACGAAATCAACTGGAGAAGTTATTTTTGGAAGGAAACCCACCTGATGGACTTGGACCCCACGTCAGAAGATACGGGAGGTGCTCACGAGGGTGGGGGCGCGCCCTCCCCCCTGGGCGCGCCCCCCTGCCTCGTGGGGCCCCCGTAGCTCCACCGACGTTCTCCCTCCACCCATATATACCTACGTACCCTAAAACATCCAAAAACAGAAGATAGATCGGGAGTTCCGCCGCCGCAAGCCTCCAGAACCACGAAAAACCAATCGGAACCCCTTTCCGGTACCCTGCCGGAGGGGGGATCCATCACCGGTGGCCATCTTCATCATCCCGACGCTCTCCATGACGAGGAGGGAGTAGTTTTCCCTCGGGGCTGAGGGTATGTACCAGTAGCTATGTGTTTGATCTCTCTCTCTCTCTCTCTCTCTCTCTCTCTCTCTCTCTCTCTCTCGTGTTCTCTCTCGTGTTCCTCTATGGCACGATCTTGATGTATCCCGAGCTTTGCTATTGTAGTTGGATCTTATGTTTCTTCTCCCCCTCTACTCTCTTGTGATGAATTGAGTTTCCCCTTTGAAGTTATCTTATCAGATTGAGTCTTTTATGAACACTTGATGTATGTCTTGCCGTGCTTATCTCTGGTGACAATGGGATATCACGTGCCACTTGATGTATGTTTTGGTGACCAACTTGCGGGTTCCGCCCATGAACCTATGCATAGGGGTTGGCACACGTTCTTGATTCTCCGGTAGAAACTTTGGGGCACTATTTGAAGTACTTTTATGTTGGTTGGATAAATCTAAGATTGTGTGATGCATATCGTATAATCATGCCCACGGATACTTGAGGTGACAATGGAGTATCTAGGTGACATTAGGGTTTTGGTTGATTTGTATCTTAAGGTGTTATTCTAGTAAAAACTCCAGGGTTGTTTGTGACACTTATAGGAATAGCCCAACGGATTGATTTGAAAGAATAACTTTGAGGTGGTTTCGTACCCTACCATAATCTCTATGTTTGTTCTCCGCTATTAGTGGCTTCGGAGTGACTCTTTGTTGCATGTTGAGGGCACGTTATATGATCTATCTATGTTATTATTGTTGAGAGAACTTGCACTAGTGAAAGTATGAACCCTAGGCCTTGTTTCCTATCATTGCAATACCGTTTACGCTCACTTTCACCACTTGCTACCTTGCTGTTTTATATTTTCAGTTTACAAAAACCTATATCTACTATCTATTTTGCACTTGTATCACCATCTCTTCGCCAAACTAGTGCACCTATACAATTTACCATTGTATTGGGTGTGTTGGGGACACAAGAGACTCTTTGTTATTTGGTTGCAGGGTTGCTTGAGAGAGACCATCTTCATCCTACGCCTCCTACGGATTGATAAACCTTAGGTCGTCCACTTGAGGGAAATTTGCTACTGTCCTACAAACCTGTGCACTTGCAGGCCCAACAACGTCAACAAGAAGAAGGTTGCATAGTAGACATCAATCACTTAGATGACTAGAGGGATGTCTATCTGAGTGGGAGTTCATGAAATAATTAGATGAACTCAATTATCATGAACATTGTCAAAAGGGCTTTGCAAATTATGTCGTAGCTTATGCTTTAATTCTACTGTTTTAGATATGTTCCTAGAGAAAATTTAGTTGAAAGTTGATAGTAGCAATTATGAGGACTGGGTCCATAAACTGAGGATTGTCCTCATTGCTGCGTAGAAGGATTATGTCCTTAATGCACCGCTCAGTGAGCTGAACCTCGAGCGTCGGTTGTGGATGTTGCGAACATCTGACATACACGTTTTGATGACTACATGATAGTTCAGTGCGTAATGCTAAATGGTTTAGTTGAGGCACCAAAGACGTTTTTTGAAACGTCGCAGAACATATGAGATGTTCCAATGACTGAAATTGGGATTTCAGGCTAGTGCCCACGTCAAGAGGTATGAGACCTTAGACAAGTTTCTTAAGCCTGCAAACTAAGGAGAAAAGCACAATCATTGAGCATGTGCTCAGATTGTATGAGTACAACAATCGCTTGAATCGAGTGGGAGTTGATCTTCCAGATGAGATAGTGATGGTTCTCCAAAGTCACTGCCACCAAGCTACTAGAGCTTCATGATGAACTATAACATATCAGGGATAGATATGATCCTTGAGCTATTCGCGACGCCGCGGAAGTAGAAATCAAAAGGGAGCATCAATTGTTGATGGTTAGTAAAACCACTAGTTTCAAGAAGGGCAAGGGCAAGAAAGGGATACTTCATGAAACAACAAATCAGTTGCTGCTCTGGTGAAGAAACCCAAAGTTGAACCCAAGCCCGAGACTAAGTGCTTCTGTAATAAGGAGAACAGTCACTGAAGTAGAACCACCCTAGATACTTGGTAGATGAGAAGGCTGGCAAGGTTGACAGAAGTATGTATTGGACATACATTATATTAAATGTGTACTTTACTAGTACTCCTATAGCAGCAGGGTATTAGATACCGGTTCGGTTGCTAAGTGTTAGTAACTCAAAATAAAAGGCTACAGAATAAACGGAGACTAGCCAAAGGTGAGACGACGATATGTGTTGGAAGAGTTTCCAAGGTTGATGTGATCAAACATCGCACGCTCCGTCTACCATCGGGATTGGTGTTAAACCTAAATAATTGTTGTTTGGTGTTTGCGTTGAGCGTAGACATGATTTAATTATGTTTATCGCAGTACAGTTATTCATTTAAGGAGAATAATGGTTACTCTGTTTATTTGAATAATACATTCAATGGTCTTACACCTAAAATGAATGGTTTAATCCCGATCGTAGTGATACACATGTACATGCCAAAAGATATAAGATAGTAATGATAGCAACACATACTTGTGGCACTGCAATTTGAGTCATATTGGTATAAAATGCATGAAGAAGCTCCATGTTGATGGATCTTTGGACTCACTTGATTTTGAATCACTTGAGACATGCAAATCATACCGCATGGGCAAGATGACTGAAAGGCCTCGTTTTTCAGTAACATGGAACAAGAAAGCAACTTGTTGGAAGTAATACATCTTGATGTGTACAGTCCAATGAGTGCTGAGGCATGTAGTGGATATCGTTATGTTCTTACTTCACAGATGATTTGAGTAGATGCTAAGTATATTTACTTGATGAAACACAAGTCTGAATTATTGAAAGGTTCGAGTAATTTCAGAGTGAAGTTGAAGATCATCGTGACAAAAGGATAAAATATTTATGATATGATCATAGAGATGAATATCTGAATTACGAGTTTGGCACATAGTTAAGATATTGTGGAAATTGTTTCACAACTTATACCGCCTGGAACACCATAGTGTGATGGTGTGTCCGAGCATCATAACTGCACCCTATTGGATATGATGCATACCATGATGTCTCTTATCGAATTACCACTATAGTTTATGGGTTAGGCATTAGATACAACCACATTCACTTTAAATAGCGCACCACGCAATTCCGTTTAAGACAACACCATATGAACTATGGTTTAGAGAAACCTAAGCTGTCGTTTCTTAAAAGTTTGGGGCTGCGATGCTTATGTGAAAAAGTTTCAGGCTGATAAGCTCGAACCCAAAGCGGATAAATACATCTTCATAGGACACCCAAAACAGTTGGGTATACCTCCTGTTTCAGATCCGAAAGCAATAAGGGATTGTTTCTAGAATCGGGTCCTTTCTCGAGGAAAAGCTTCTCTCGAAAGAATTGAGTGGGAGGATGGTGGAGACTTGATGAGGTTATTGAACCGCCACTTCAACTAATGTGTAGCAGGGCACAGGGAGTTGTTCCTGTGGCACTTACACCAATTGAAGTGGAAGCTTATGATAGTGATCATGAAACTTCGGATCAAGTCACTACCAAACCTCGTAGGATGACAAGGATGTGTACTGATACGTCCATTTTGCGTCATGCTTTTATGTTCATATTTATTGCATTATGGGCTGTTATTTCATGTTATGTCACAATACTTATGGCTATTCTCTCTTATTTTACAAGGTTTACCAGGAAGAGGGGGAATGCCGGCAGCTAGAATTCTGGCTGGAAAAGCAGCAAATATTGGAGACCTATTTTGCGCAACTCCAAAAGTCTTGAAACTCCATGGAATATCTTAAAATAAATAAAGAAAAATCGTCGCCAAAGATGAAGGCCAGGGGGCCCACACCCTGCTCACGAGGGTGGGGGGCGCGCCCCTCCCCCCTGGGTGCGCCCCTACCTCGTGGGCCCCCTGGTGGCTCTCCGACGCCTATCTTCTCCTATATGAAGTCTTTCGATGAGAAGAAAAATCATAAGCAACCTTTCGGGACAAGACTCCGCCGCCACGAGGCGGAACCAATCTAGGGCTCCGGCAGAGCTGTTCTGCCAGGGACACTTCCCTCAAGGAGGGGGAAATCATCACCATCGTCATCACCAACGCTCCTCTCATCGGGAGAGGGCAATCTCCATCAACATCTTCACCAGCACCATCTCATCTCCAAACCCTAGTTCATCTCTTGTATCCAATTCTTGTCTCTAAGTCCGGGATTGGTGCTAGTAGGTTGCTAGTAGTGTTGATTACTCCTTGTAGTTGATGCTAGTTGGTTTACTTGGTGGAAGATCATATGTTCAGATCCTTTATGCATACTATTACCCCTCTGATTATGAACATGAATATGCTTTGTGAGTAGTTACGTTTGTTCCTGAGGACACGGGAGAAGTCTTGCTATTAGTAGTCATGTGAATTTGGTATTCGTTCGATATTTTGATGAGATGTATGTTGTCTAACCTCTAGTGGTGTTATGTGAACGTCGACTACATAACACTTCACCATTATTTGGGCCTAGAGGAAGGCATTGGGAAGTAATAAGTAGATGATGAGTTGCTAGAGTGACAGAAGCTTAAACCCTAGTTTATGCGTTGCTTCGTAAGGGGCTGATTTGGATCCATATGTTTCATGCTATGGTTAGGTTTACCTTAATACTTTTGTTGTAGTTGCGGATGCTTGCAATAGAGGTTAATCATAAGTGGGATGCTTGTTCAAGTAAGAACAGCACCCAAGCACCGGTCCACCCACATATCAAATTATCAAAGTACCGAACGCGAATCATATGAGCGTGATGAAAACTAGCTTGACGATATTCCCATGTGTCCTCGGGAGCTCTTTTCCTTATATAAGAATTTTTCTGGCTTGTCCTTTGCTACAAAAAGGATTGGGCCACCTTGCTGCACCTTATTTACTTTTGTTACTTGTTGCTCGTTGCAACTTACCTTATCACAAAACTATCTGTTACCACTTATTTCAGTACTTGCAGAGAATACCTTGCTGAAAACCGCTTATCATTTCCTTCTGCTCCTTGTTGGGTTCGACACTCTTACTTATCGAAAGGACTACGATAGATCCCCTATACTTGTGGGTCATCACGTACTACTTCAGAGTGGTACGTAATCCTGTCTTGGAAGTCATGTTGCTAGACAACAATAAACCTACGAGCTATGGAGAAGCGATGGTGGGCCTGGATTCCCAAAATGGCTCAAGGCCATAAAATCCGAGAGAGGATCCATATATGAAAACAAAGACTACTTGATGGTCGTAAGGCTGTTAGGTACATATGGATTTTAAAAGGAAGACGGACAATGATGGTAAGTATCACCATTAGGAAAGCTCGACTTGTCGTTAAGATGTTTTCTAACAAGTTCAAGGAGTTGACTATGATGAGACTTTCTCACTCATAGCGATGCCAAGAGTCTGTTAGAATTATATTAGCAGGTACTGCATTATTTATGAAATCTTGCAGACAGGATGTCAAAATATTGTTTCCTTGATGATTTTCTTGAGGAAAGGTTGTATGTGATACAACCAGAAGATTTTGTCAATCCTGAAAGATGCTAACAAGTATGCAAAGCTCCAGCAATCCTTCTAAGAACTGGAGTAAGCATCTCGGAGTTGGAATGTACGCTTTGATGAGATGATCAAAGATTTTGGGTTTATACAAAGTTTATGAGAAACTTGTATTTCCAAAGAAGTGAGTGGGAGCACTATAGAATTTCTAATGAGTATATGTTGTTTATTAGAAATGATGTAGAATTTCTGGAAAGCATATAGGGTTATTTGAAAAGTGTTTTTCAATGGAAAACCTAGATGAAGCTACTTAAACATTGAGCATCAAGATCTATAAAGATAGATCAAAAACCGCTTAATGGTACTTTCAAATGAGCACATACCTTGACATGATCTTGAAGGTGTTCAAGATGGATCAGCCAAAGAAGGAGTTCTTGCCTGAGTTGTAAGGTATGAAGTTAAGACTTAAAGCTCGACCACGGCAGAAGAGAGAGAAAGGACGAAGGTCGTCCCCTATGCTTTTGTCATAGGCTCTATACGGTATGCCATGCTGAGTACCGCACATGATGTGTGCCTTGCCACATGTCTGGCAAGAGGGTACAAAGGTGATCTAGGGGTAGATCACCAGATAGCGGTCAAAATTATCCTTAGAGAAATAAGGACATTTTTCTCGGTTTTGGAGGTGATAAAGAGTTCGGCGTAAAGGGTTAGGTCGATGCAGCTTTAACACCTATCCGGATGACTCTGGGTAGCAAACCGGATACGTATAGTAGAACAGTTATTTGAAATGGCTCCAAATATAGCGTAGTAGCTGCATCCACAAGATGACATACATACGGATCTGAATGTTGCAGACCCGTAGACTACAACCTCTCTCACAAGCATAACACGATCAAACCCAGAACTCATTGAGTGTTAATCACATAGTGATGTGAACTAGATTATTCAACTCTAGTAAACTCTTTGGATGTTGGTCACATGGCGATGTGACCTGTGAATGTTAATCACATGGCGATGTGAACTAGATTATTGACTCTAGTGCAAGTGGGAGACTGTTGGCAATATGCCCTAGAGGCAATAATAAATTGGTATTATTATATTTCCTTGTTCATGATAATCGTTTATTATCCATGCTATAATTGTATTGATAGGAAACTCAGATATATGTGTGGATACATAGACAACACCATGTCCCTAGTAAGCCTCTAGTTGACTAGCTCGTTGATCAATAGATGGTTACAGTTTCCTGACCATGGACATTGGATGTCGTTGATAACGGGATCACATCATTAGGAGAATGATGTGATGGACAAGACCCAATCCTAAGCCTAGCACAAAGATCGTGTAGTTCGTATGCTAAAGCTTTTCTAATGTCAAGTATCATTTCCTTAGACCATGAGATTGTGCAACTCCCGGATACTGTAGGAAAGCTTTGGGTGTACCAAACGTCACAACGTAACTAGGTGGCTATAAAGGTACACTACGGGTATCTTCGAAAGTGTCTGTTGGGTTGGCACGAATCGAGACTGGGATTTGTCACTCCGTGTGACGGAGAGGTATCTCTGGGCCCACTCGGTAGGACATCATCATATGCGCAATGTGACCAAGGAGTTGATCACAGGATGATGTGTTACGGAACGAGTAAAGAGACTTGCCGGTAATGAGATTGAACAAGGTATCGAGATACCGACGATCGAATCTCGGGCAAGTGCAATACCGCTAGACAAAGGGAATTGAATACAGGATTGATTGAATCCTCGACATCGTGGTTCATCCGATGAGATCATCATGGAACATGTGGGAGCCAACATGGGTATCCAGATCCTGCTGTTGGTTATTGGCCGGAGAGGTGTCTCGGTCATGTCTACATGGTTCCCGAACCCGTAGGGTCAACACACTTAAGGTTCGACGATGCTAGGGTTATAGGGAATAGATGTACGTGGTTACCGAATGTTGTTCGGAGTCCTGGATGAGATCCCGGACGTCACGAGGAGTTCCGGAATGGTCCGGAGGTAAAGATTATATATAGGAAGTATGGTTTTGGCCACTGGAAGTGTTCCGGGCATCACCGGTAGTGTACCGGGACCACCGGAGGGGTCCGGGGGTCCACCGGGAGGGGCCACGGGCCCCGGAGGCATACATGGGCCAAGTGTGAGAAGGAACCAGCCCCTAGGTGGGCTGGGGCGCCTCCCCACCAAGGCCCATGCGCCTAGGGAGAAGATGGGGCAAACCCTAAGGATAGATGGGCCCTAAGGCCCATGCCTGGTGCGCCTCCCTCTCCCCCCACTTGGCCGCCACCCCTAGGGTGGAAACCCTAGGTGGGGGCGCAGCCCTCCCTCTCCCCCTATATATAGTGGAGGCAAAGGGGCAGCCCAACACCAATGTTCTGGCGCAGCCCTTCCCCTCTCCCAAGTCCTCCTCCTCTCCCGCAGTGCTTGGCGAAGCCCTGCAGGATTGTCACACCCCTCCTTCACCACCACGCCGTCGTGCTGCTGATGGACGGAGTCTTCCCCAACCTCTCCTTCTCCCCTTGCTGGATGAAGGCGTGGGAGACGTCACCGGGCTGCATGTGTGTTGAACGCGGTGCCGTCCGTTCGGCACTAGGATCATCGGTGATTTGGATCACGGCGAGTACGACTCCATCAACCCCGTTCACTTGAACGCTTCCGCTTAGCGATCTACAAGGGTATGTAGATGCACTGTCCTTCCCCTCGTTGCTAGATTACTCCATAGATTGATCTTGGTGATGCATAGAAAATTTTGAATTTCTGCTACGATCCCCAACAATCATTACCATCGCCAGAAGAAGGTGGGGACGCATTGGTGTCGCCGCTCCCATGCCGAAACCGGCCTGTCCATGTTGATTGTAGCCAAGAAGTCTGCTTGCTGCTGGTGCCCCTAAGGTCCAGCACCCATGAGTCATAATGGAACTGTTGTGCAGACAATGCATACCATGCATGACAGCTGCACAATAAAAATCTAGCCGTCTGCTCCCTTTTGACGATATGCATGGACGACCTCATATGGGTTGTCGTCTATAAATTTTCCATACAATGTCGTCTGCATAGCATTGCTCGAGTCATAATCATCATCATTAAACCCTTGAATTGATCTGAAGCACTTGATACTAGATCTTGCCGTCGCAGACGCGTTGTCTGAAACCCTAACCTCACTACTCCAAGGAGATGACATGAATCTATGTTGGAGCTTCGCCGACTCCATCCGGACGGATGAATTCGAGGAGGGGATTGAAACCCGTAAGATCAACTCAAAGATGAAGCACTGCCATTCATGCAAGCGCAGTCATCGCGAGGAGTAATAAACCCTAACCTAAACTACTAGAAGGAGCCAAGGCATCATGATTACCCTCTTCGTCACCAGTCGCTGGACGGGCAGACAGAGGGGTGAAATCCATGCGTTGGTCGGTGGAGCTTGGGGGAAGGAGAACTTTACCCTCCGCCTTTGTTTGAGGGAAAATGAAGCGTGAAACACCATTGACTACTATGAGTGTTGGGAACGTAGTAATTTCAAAATTTTCCTACGCACACACAGGATCATGGTGATGCATAGCAACGAGAGGGGAGAGTGTTGTCCACGTACCCTCGTAGACCGAAAGCGGAAGCGTTAGCACAACGCGGTTGATGTAGTCGTACGTCTTCATGATCCGACCGATCCAAGTACCGAACATATGGCACCTCCGAGTCCAGCACACGTTCAGCTCGATGACGTCCCGCGAACTCCGATCCAGCAGAGCTTCACGGGAGAGTTCCGTCAGCATGACGGCGTGGTGACGGTGATGATGTTGCTGCTGACGCAGGGCTTCGCCTAAGCACCGCTATGATATGACCGAGGTGGAATTTGATGGAGGGGGGCATCGCACACGGCTGGAATAGATCAATCGATCAACTTGTGTGTCTAGAGGTGCCCCCTGCCCCCGTATATAAAGGAGGGAGGGAGAGGCCGGCCCTAGAGGGGGCGCGCCAAGTGTGGGGAGTCCTACTAGGACTCCCAAGTCCTAGTAGGATTCCCCTTTCCTTTCCGGAGTAGGAGAGAAGGAAAGAGGGGGAGAGGGAGAAGGAAAAGGGGGCTGCACCCCTTGTCCAATTCGGAACAAAGGGGGGCGCGCGCCTCCTTCCTTTTGGCCTCTCTCCTCTATTCCTGTATGGCCCAATAAGGCCCAACACTTCTCCCGGTGAATTCCCGTAACTCCCTGGTACTCTGAAAATACCCGAATCACTCGGAACCTTTCCGATGTCCGAATATAGTCGTCCAATATATCGATATTTATGTCTCGACCATTTCGAGACTCCTCGTCATGTCCCTGATCTCATCCGGGACACCGAACTACCTTCGGTACATCAAAACACATAAACTCATAATACAAATCATCACAAAACTTTAAGCGTGTGGACCCTACAGGTTCGAGAACTATGTAGACATGACCGAGACACGTCTCCAGTCAATAACCAATAGCGGAACCTGGATGCTCATATTGGCTCCCACATATTCTACGAAGATCTTTATCGGTCAAACCGCATAACAACATACGTTGTTCCCTTTGTCATCGGTATGTTACTTGCCCGAGATTCGATCATTGGTATCTCAATACCTAGTTCAATCTCGTTACCGGCAAGTCTCTTTACTCGTTCTGTAATACATCATCCCGCAACTAACTCATTAGTTACAATGCTTGCATGGCTTATAGTGATGTGCATTACCGAGTGGGCCCAGAGATACCTCTCCGATAATCGGAGTGACAAATCCCAATCTCGAAATACGCCAACTCAACAAGTACCTTTGGAGACACTTGTAGAGCTCCTTTATAATCACCCAGTTACGTTGTGACGTTTGGTAGCACACAAAGTGTTCCTCCGGTAAACGGGAGTTGCATAATCTCATAGTCATAGGAACATGTATAAGTCATGAAGAAAGCAATAACAACATACTAAACGATTAAGTGCTAAGCTAACGGAATGGGTCATGTCAATCACATCATTCTCCTAATGATGTGATCCCATTAATCAAATGACAACTCATGTCTATGGCTAGGAAACATAACCATCTTTGATCAACGAGCTAGTCAAGTAGAGGCATACTAGTGACATTCTGTTTGTCTATGTATTCACACATGTATCATGTTTCCGGTTAATACAATTCTAGCATGAATAATAAACATTTATCATGATATAAGGAAATAAATAGTAACTTTATTATTGCATTTAGGGCATATTTCCTTCAGTCTCCCACTTGCACTAGAGTCAATAATCTAGTTCACATCGCCATGTGATTTAACATCAATGGTTCACATCTTTATGTGGTTAACACCCATAGTTCACATCGACATGTGACCAACACCCAAAGGGCTTACTAGAGTCAGTAATCTAGTTCACATCACTATGTGTTTAACACCCAAAGAGTACTAGGTGTGATCATGTTTTGCTTGTGAGATAATTTTAGTTAACTGGTCTGTCACATTCAGATCCGTAAGTATTTTGCAGATTTCTATGTTTACAATGCTCTGCACAGAGCTACTCTAACTAATAGCTCCCACTTTCAATATGTATCTAGATCGAGACTTAGACTCATCCAGATCGGTGTCAAAGCTTGCATCAACGTAATCGTTTACAACAAACCTTTTGTCACCTCCATAATCGAGAAACATATCCTTATTCCACTAAGGATAATTTTGACCGTTGTTCAGTGATCTACTCCTAGATCACTATTGTACTCCCTTGCCAAACTTAGTGTAGGGTATACAATAGATCTGGTACACAGCATGGCATACTTTATAGAACCTATGGCTGAGGCATAGGGAATGACTTTCATTCTCTTTCTATCTTCTGCCGTGGTCGGGCTTTGAGTCTTACTCAATTTCACACCTTGTAACACAGCCAAGAACTCTTTCTTTGACTGTTCCATTTTGAAGTACTTCAAAATCTTGTCAAGGCATGTATTCATTGAAAAAACTTATCAAGCGTCTTGATCTATCTCTATAGATCTTGATGCTCAATATGTAAGCAGCTTCACCGAGGTCTTTCTTTGAAAAACTCCTTTCAAACACTCCTTTATGCTTTGCAGAATAATTCTACATTATTTCTGATCAACAATATGTCATTCACATATACTTATCAGAAATGTTGTAGTGCTCCCACTCACTTTCTTGTAAATACAGGCTTCACCGCAAGTCGGTATAAAACTATATGCTTTGATCAATTTATCAAAGCGTATATTCCAACTCCGAGATGCTTGCACGAGTCCATAGATGGATCGCTGGAGCTTGCATATTTTGTTAGCACCTTTAGGATTGACAAAACCTTCTTGTTGCATCATATACAACTCTTCTTTAATAAATCCATTAAGGAATGCAGTTTTGTTTATCCATTTGTCAGATTTCATAAAATGCGTCAATTGCTAACATGATTCGGACAGACTTAAGCATAAATACGAGTGAGAAACTCTCATCGTAGTTAACACCTTGAACTTTGTCAAAAACCTTTTTTCGACAATTCTAGCTTTGTAGATAGTAACACTACTATCAGCATCCGTCTTCCTCTTGAAGATCCATTTAATCTCAATGGCTCGCCGATCATTGGGCAAGTCAATCAAAGTCCATACTTTGTTCTCATACATGGATCCCATCTCAGATTTCATGGCCTCAAGCCATTTTCCGGAATCTGGGCTCATCATCGCTTCCTCATAGTTCATAGGTTCGTCATGGTCAAGTAATATGATCTCCAGAACAGGATTACCGTACCACTCTGGTGCGGATCTTACTCTGGTTGACCTACGACGTTCGGTAGTAACTTGATCTGAAGTTTCATGATCATCATCATTAGCTTCCTCACTAATTGGTGCAGGCGTCACAGGAACCGGTTTCTGTGATGAACTACTTTCCAATAAGGGAGCAGGTATAGTTATCTCATCAAGTTCTACTTTCCTCCCACTCACTTCTTTCGAGAGAAACTCCTTCTCTAGAAGGATCCATTCTCAGCAACGAATATCTTGCCTTCAGATTTGTGATAGAAGGTGTACCCAACATTTTCTTTTGGGTATCCTATGAAGACGCACTTCTCCGATTTGGGTTTGAGCTTATCAGGTTGAAACTTTTTCACATAAGCATTGCAACCTCAAACTTGAAGAAATGACAGCTTAGGTTTCTTGCCAAACCATAGTACATACGGTGTCGTCTCAACGGATTTAGATGGTGCCCTATTTAACATGAATGTAGTTGTCTCTAATGCATAACCCAAAAACAATAGTGGTAGATCGGTAAGAGACATCATAGATCGCACCATATCTAATAAAGTACGGTTACGACGTTCAGACACACTATTACACTATGATGTTCCAGGTGGCGTGAGTAGTGAAACTATTTCACATTGTTTTAACTGAAGGCCAAACTCGTAAATCAAATATTTTATCTCTGTGATCATATCATAGAAACTTTTATTTTTGTTACGATGATTCTCCAGTTCACTCTGAAATTCTTTGAACTTTTCAAATGTTTCAGACTTGTGTTTCATCAAGTAGATATACCCATATCTGCTCAAATCATATGTGAAGGTCAGAAAAATAATGATACCCGCCGCGAGCCTCAATATTCATCGGACCACATACATCAGTATGTATGATTTCCAACAAATCTGTTGCTCGCTCCATTGTTCCGGAGAACGGAGTCTTAGTCATCTTGCCCATGAGGCATGGTTCACAAGCATCAAGTGATTCATAATCAAGTGATTCCAAAAGTCCATTAGCATGGAGTTTTTTCATGCGCTTTACACCAATATGACCTAAACGGCAGTGCCACAAATAAGTTGCACTATCATTATTAACTTTGCATCTTTTGGCTTCAATATTATGAAAATGTGTATCACCACGATCGAGATCCAACAAACCATTTTCATTGGGTGTATGACCATAGAAGGTTTTATTCATGCAAAGAGAATAACAATTATTCTCTAGCTTACATGAATAACTGTATTGCAATAAACATGATCCAATCATATTCATGCTCAACGCAAACACTAAATAACATTTATTTTAGGTTCAACACTAATCCCGAAAGTATAGGGAGTATGCGATGATGATCATATCAATCTTGGAACCACTTCCAATACACATCGTCACTTCACCCTTAACTAGTCTCTGTTCATTCTGCAACTCCCGTTTCGAGTTACTACTCTTAGCAACTGAACCAGTATCAAATACCGAGGGGTTGCTATAGACACTAGTAAAGTACACATCAATAACATGTATATGAAATATTGCTTTGGTCACTTTGTCATCCTTCTTATCTACCAAATACTTGGGGCAGTTCCGCTTCCAGTGACCAGTCCCTTTGTAGTAGAAGCACTCAGTTTCAGGCTTAGTCCAGACTTGGGCTTTTTCACTTGAGCAGCAACTTGCTTGCCGTTCTTCTTGAATTTCCATTTTCTTCCCTTTGTCCCTTTACTTGAAACTAGTGGTCTTGTTAACCATCAACACTTGATGCTCTTTCTTGATTTCTACCTTCGTCGATTTCAGCATCGTGAAGAGCTCGGGAATTACTTTCGTCATCCCTTGCCTATTATACTTCATCATGAAGTTCTAATAACTTGGTGATAGTGACTAGAGAATTTTGTCAATTACTATCTTATCTGGAAGATTAACTCCCACTTGATTCAAGTAATTGTAGTACCCAAACAATCTGAGCACATGCTCACTGGTTGAGTTATTCTCCTCCATCTTTTAGCTATAGAACTTGTTGGATACTTCATATCTCTCAACTCGGGTATTTTCTTGAAATATTAACTTCAACTCCTAGAACATCTCATATGGTCCATGATGTTCAAAACGTCTTTGAAGTCCCGATTCTAAGCTGTTAAGCATGGTGCACTAAACTATCAAGTAGTCATCATTTCGAGCTTGCCAAATGTTCATAATGTCTGCATCTGCTCCTGCAATCGGCCTGTCACCTAGCGGTGCATCAAGGACATAATTCTTCTGTGCAGCAATGACGATAAACCTCAGATCACGGATCCCATCCGCATCATTGCTACTAACATCTTTCAACTTAGTTTTCTCTAGGAACATATCAAAAAATAAAATAGGGGAGCTAAACGCGAGCTATTGATGTACAACATAGATATGCTAATACTACCAACACTAAGTTCATGATAAATTAAAGTTCAATTAATCATATTACTTAAGAACTCCCGCTTAGATAGACATTCCTCTAATCCTCTAAGTGATCACGTGATCCATATCAACTAAACCATGTCCGATCATCACGTGAGATGGAGTAGTTTCAATGGTGAACATCACTATTGAGGGAGTCCTGGATTAGGGGGTGTTCGGGTAGCCGGACTATACCTTCAGCCGGACTCCTGGACTATGAAGATACGAGATTGAAGACTTTGTCCCATGTCCGGATGGGACTTTCCTTGGCGCGGAAGGCAAGCTTGGCGATGCGGATATTCAAGATCTCTTACCATTGTAACCGACTCTATGTAACCCTAACCCTATCCGGTGTCTATATAAACCGGAGGGTTGTAGTCCATAGGACATCAACTCCATATACAACAATCATACCATAGGCTAGCTTCTAGGGTTTAGCCTCCTTGATCTCGTGGTAGATCTACTCTTGTACTACCCATATCATCAATATTAATCCAGCAGGAGTAGGGTATTACCTCCATCGAGAGGGCCCGAACCAGGGTAAAAACATCGTGTCCCTTGTCTCCTGTTACCATCCAGCCTTGACGCACAGTTCGGGACCCCCAACCCGAGATCCGCCGGTTTTGACACCGACATTGGTGCTTTCATTGAGAGCTCCTCTGTGCCGTCGCAATCAGGAAGGATGCCTCCTCCCATCTTTAAAGACGGCGTCGTTGCTAAGGGAGCCTTGGCTGTTGGCCAAACTCTCCGACTAGGTGGTTTCCTCATGACCGCCTGTTCGGCTGTTGCGCCGACGGTGACCTCTCGGGTCATCAAAAGCAACCTACACATCAGCTCAGAGCTCGTCGAGCAGCTAGATCCAATAGAGCTCTCTTCCATAAACGAGCTCTTGGATCGCATCGCCGCCCGGGGGTTCGCTACGGATTACGACCAGGTTGGGCTTAAACCCGATCTAAGAGAAATTAACTCTCCCCAAGTCACCCACCACGTTGCCGTGGTAGAGGCGTAGTGCGGCGACCCTTCATCTATTTTAAGGACTAGCTACGTCCGAATTCCCGACCCCTCCAAGCCGGATACCCGCGGAGGGGAGGATGTAACTCAAGACCTGAGCTTAGGATCAGGCAACGGGCTAGATTCATTGGACAACATCCAAGAATCCGAACTTCAGAGTTCGGAAACTCTTCGGCCTCCGAATCTTGGATTGGGTGAGGTTTCAGATTCAACGACACCCGCCCACTCGAACATAAGCGATCTCTCCCAAATCAGGCAGAGGCCCGAGGAAACAGTACATCATTACTGGGCCAGATTCCTCCTGGTTATGAACAAGATAAAGGATTGCCATGAGGGAGACGCAATCTCAATTTTCTGCAGTAATTGCACGGACGAGGGAATCCTTAACGCCGTAAGTCGTCGTGATGTTACACGCTTCGCTGACTTGGCGTCCATAGTACAAAAATACTGTGTGATGGAAAGCGCCTGGAAAACCGAAATAAATTTTTGGGATAATCCGGCCTTGAATAGTAATCCCGTCCGAACTAAGAGGGTGCATCATCATAGGACACCCGGGATAAAAAAGCCAAAACCCTCTACATGGCATGGAACCGTACTGGAAAGGTGGCTTGATGGACCCTGTAGAATTCACAGTACAGAGGACGCCACACCAACTCACAGCCTTAGAGCATGTTGGATACTCCGGCAGGTGGCCAAAATTGGCGAGGACCTCTTAATTCTGGAGGCCGCAGAAAGCCAGCCCGAGGACACCAGTACCGTTCTCACAGTCTTCGAGACTTTCGCATCAAACAATATGCGAAAAAGAACACTCCGCAGCCTCGCCGAAGTCTATCAAGTTGCAACAATAAATCCATGGAGCGACACTGCTATTACCTTCAACGCAAGTGATGAACCTAGATTCCGAACAGCCCGAGCACCAGCCGCATTGGTCCTCAGTCCCATAGTGGACGGCTTTTGCCTCACCAAGGTGCTCATGGATGGAGGCAGCGGACTGAACCTCATTTATGAGGAAACCCTTGAAAAATGGAAATAGACTAGAACCGCATCGAGCGAAGCAGCACAACCTTTAGAGGAATAATCCCCAATCAGGAAGCGCGCTGCACAGGAAAAATCACACTAGATGTGGTGTTCGGCACGCCGGATAATTACAGGTCCGAAGAAGTCACGTTTCAGGTGGCCCCGTTCAAAAGCGGATATCACGCTTTACTAGGACGGGAAGCATTCACAATCTTCCAAGCAATACCCCATTACGGGTACATGAAGCTTAAGATGCCCGGGCCGAACGGAATTATCACTCTAGCTAGTGATCCGGACATAGCACTCCACACCGAAAACAAGACGGCCGCATTAGCCCTTGAGGCACTATCCAAAGCCTTAGCGGCCGAGGAACTGACTGTGCTGCGCTCCACGGTTAACAGGGATGATGTGATACTCGACAAGAGATCCAAATCCACATCCTTCAAGCCAGCTGACAAAATAGTCAAATTCCAGGTCCATCCAATGGACCCCAATAAAACAGCTTCCATCGGGGCACGACTGAACCCTGATGTAGACGCCGCACTGCGAGAGTTCCTACGAGAGAACTGGGACATTTTCGCCTGGCACCCTTCAGACATGCCAGGGATCCCACGCAGGCTAGCCGAACACAGCTTAAATATCCTAAAAGGATTCAAACCTGTCAAACAAGCCCTTCGGCGTTTTTCCGAACCCAAGAGACAGGCTATGGGAGAGGAGCTAGCCAAGCTATTGGAGGCCGGATTCATTAGAGACATAAAACATCCGGACTGGCTAGCAAACCTGGTGATGGTACCAAAGAAGGACAAATCATGGCGCCTGTGTGTCGATTTTAAAGACCTTAACAAGGCTTGCCCAAAGGATCCCTTCCCCCTCCCCCGTATCGATCAAATTATCGATGCCACCACAGGACACGATTCGTTGTGTTTCCTCGACGCATACTACGGTTACCATCAAATCAAGATGGCAGAGTCAGACCAAGCCGCAACAGCATTCATCACACCATACGGCCCATTCTGCTTCAACACAATGCCCTTCGGGCTGAAAAACGCCGGCGCAACATATCAGCGCATGATCCAGACATGTCTGGCAAACCAGATCGGCAAAACAGTGGAGGCGTATGTGGATGATGTGGTCGTCAAATCAAGACATGTCGAATCTCTAGTGGACGACTTGAGGCTTACATTCGATAACCTCCGAAAATATGACATCAAGCTCAACCCAGAAAAATGCGTCTTCGGCGTTCCAGCCGGAAAGCTCTTGGGCTTCGTTGTATCCGGTAGAGGAATTGAAGCAAATCCAGCCAAGATCCGAGCTTTGTCACAATTGGATATCCCAAAGGACCTCAAACAAATACAAAAATTAACCGGATGCGTGGCGGCTTTAAGCCGCTTCATCTCCCGCTTGGGAGAAAAGGCACTACCCCTCTATCGCCTCCTTCGGCGCACCGAACACTTCGAGTGGACGGATGCCGCCACGGCCGGACTTGATGAAATAAAAGCCATATTGGAAACAAACCCAGTCCTGGCCGCGCCGAACACCGGCGAACCAATGTTATTGTACATTGCAGCAACACATCAAGTTGTCAGTGCAGTGCTCGTTGTCGAGCAAGAAACGGATGGACACAAATTCCCCCTTCAAAGGCTGGTCTACTACGTGTCCACTATCCTCACTCCATGCAAATCACGGTACCCACATTATCAAAAGATTGCATACGCGGTATTCATGGCATCCCGGAAGCTACGACACTACTTTCAAGAGTGTTCCATAACAGTAGCCTTGGAAGTACCACTCAACGATATTATCAACAACCGCGATGCAACGGGCCGGATTGCAAAATGGGCCATCGAGCTTCTCCCGTTCGATATAACCTATAAGCCACGGCGAGCTATTAAATCGCAAGTTTTGGCCGACTTCATCGTAGAATGGACGGAGGCCGAGCTCCCTAAAGAGTACGGCACATATTCAAACTGTATTATGCATTTCGACGGCTCCAAAATGTTGGCCGGACAGGGGGCTGGCGTCGTCCTGACGTCCCCCACAAGAGACACAGTCCAATATGTGCTCCAAATCATGTACACGGATTCCAACAATGCAGCCGAACACGAGGCCCTCTTACATGGTCTCTGGATAGCAATATCCATGGGTATCCAGTGCCTAGAGGTACGCGGGGATTCAAACCTCGCGATATCCCAAATAAATGGAGACTTCGACGCCAAGGACCCAAAAATGGCAGCTTACCGCAACGCCGTCCTAAAAATGTCAGCTCGGTTCGAAGGGCTGGAGTTTCACCATATAGCCCGAGAAAACAATCAAGCAGCGGACGTCCTGGCACGCATTGGAGAAAAACGCGATGCAGTCCCCCCCCCCAACATCTTTTTGGAAAGATTGTTCAAGCCATCCGTAGCATGGGAGGGGGAACCCTCAAATAACACCCCGGACCCAGCCGCACCACTCGACGCCGAACAATCTGACATAATTGGAGGCTCTGCCAATGAAATTACACCATCAACCCACGTAATAATGGCGGTTATCGCCCCATGGACAGAACCATTCCTAGCCTACCTTACTAGGCAGGAACTCCCGGAGGACCAAAACGAGGCCCGCTGCATAGTGCGGCGATCTAAAGCCTATAGAGTCCATGAGGGAGAGCTTTATAAGAAAAGCACTACCGGAGTCCTTCAAAGGTGCATCTCCGAAGAGGAAGGGCAGAACCTTCTGGCTGAAATTCATGTCGGACTCGGTGGTCACCACGCCGCTGCTCGGTCCCTTGTTAGCAAGGCTTTCCATACAGGCTTTTATTGGCCGACGGCCTGGGCAGACGCTTAGGACCTACTCCAACGATGCGTTGGTTGCCAACTTTTTGCCAACCAAAGCCATATGCCACCCACCTCACTCCAAACTATACCCATCACCTGGCCTTTTGCGGTCTGGGGGCTTGACATGGTCGGACCCCTTAAAGGTGGGACCCATAGGAAAAAATACTTACTGGTCATGGTGGATAAGTTCACCAAATGGATAGAAGCCAAGCCTGTTAAAACGGCCGAATCTGGACCTGTGATAGACTTCATATCCGGGGTTGTACACCATTATGGCGTCCCCCACAACATCATAACCGATAATGGTACAAACTTTACCGCCGACGAGGTAAAACTCTGGTGCAAAAACATGGGCATCAAGCCCGATTATGCTTCTGTCTATCACCCACAAACCAACGGCCAGGTCCAACATGCAAATGGTCTTATCATGAGCGGCATTAAACCCAGACTGGTGCAGTCCCTCAAGGAATCTAACACGCACTGGGTAGAGGAGCTCGACTCCGTGCTATGGGGGTTGCGGACCACGCCAAATCGCACCACCGGATACACACCATTTTTTATGGTGCACGGCGCAGAGGCAGTTCTGCCTACGACATAATTCATGACTCACCTAGAGTGCACATGTACGAAGAAAGAGAAGCCGAGCTCGATCGGCAGGACAACTTGGATGCCTTGGAGGAGGAGCGTGACGTGGCAAAAGCCCGTTCCGCATTTTATCAACAGCAGGCCCGAAGATATCAAAGCAGAGAAGTACGGGCCAAAATTACAATGTTGGTGAACTAGTTCTACGCCTGCCGGATAAGAAAAAGGACAAACTCAAGCCCAAGTGGGAAGGTCCATTCATAATCGACCAAGTCCTGACTGCTGGGGCGTACCGCCTGCGAGATGCGTTGGATAACCGACTCGAGCCGAACTCGTGGAATGCCACCTGTCTCCGAAGATTCTATGCCTAGCGCCGGACTCTGTGTTCGTCTCCTTCCTCTGTCCATTTTTTTCATTTTTCTATATTACATTTCTCTCCTTCCCCTCTTTTCTTTTATAGCCCTTAAAGGCTCATCTAGTGACGCGCCACTCGCGCTCATTAAACCTGGGGGCTTCTTTAAAAGAAGCTTATTTATACGGGCTTCACACCCAACACATGCGTCAAACTTTCGCATGTACCTTTTTCTTCACCATTATATGCATCGATATGACTTAAGTTTTGGCCAAGCTGGGTTGCCTGGCTCTTGTGCTTACCCCTACGTTCCCGATTGTTCGGCTAGGCGGTAAAGGGAGCACCTCTGCGATTGTTACTGCCGGGTCAGCCGGATGTGTACCTCAGACTAGGTGAAGCCGAAAGCTAGCGTTCTTAAGGGAATATTCGGTCGGTGAAATAAAAGATGATCTTTTTACTCATTTTATGCGCCCCCAGATGCTTTTTTCTGCGTCTTTTCACGCAGTCCAGACATGCACTTTAGGGCATGCCTCCCAGCGAAAGGAACCCCTAACGGAACTATTCTCTCTAGAAGATGTTTCTTACTAACCATGTAATATAACATAACTAGTTGGGCACTTGTCTGATAAAGCACTAATTGTTGGGGAACGCAGTAATTTCGAAAATTTTCCTACGCACACGCAAGATCATGGTGATGCACAGCAACGAGAGGGGAGAGTGTTGTCTACGTACCAACGCAGACCGACTGCGGAAGCGATCACACAACGTAGAGGAAGTAGTCGTACGTCTTCTTCCCGATCCGACCGATCCAAGCACCGTTACTCCGGCACCTCCGAGTTCTTAGCACACGTTCAGCTCGATGACGTTCCTCGGGCTCCGATCCAGCAAAGCGTCGAGGAAGAGTTCCGTCAGCACGACGGCGTGGTGACGATCTTGATGTACTACCGACGCAGGGCTTCGCCTAAGCTCTACAACGATATGACCGAGGTGGAATTTGGTGGCAGGGGGCACCGCACACGGCTAAGGAACGATCTCAAGGATCAACTTGTGTGTCTTGGGGTGCCCCCTGCCCCCGTATATAAAGGTTGGAGGAGGGGGAGCCGGCCGGCCAGGGAGAGGAGGCGCAGGGGAGTCCTACTCCCACCGGGAGTAGGACTCCTCCCCCCAATCCTAAGCCAATTAGGACTCCCGGGGGGAAAAGAGAGAGAAGGGGGGCCGGCCCCCTATCCTAGTCCTACTAGGACTTGGGGAAAGGGGGGGCGCCGGCCAGCTTGGGCTTGTCCCTTTTCTCTTTTTCCACTAAGGCCCAATAGGCCCATTAGTCTCCCGGGGGGTTCCGGTAACCCTCCCGGTATTTCGGTAAAATCCCGATTTCACCCGGAACACTTCCGATGTCCAAACATAGGCTTCCAATATATCAATCTTTACGTCTCAACCATTTCGAGACTCCTCGTCATGTCCGTGATCTCATCCGGGACTCCGAACAACCTTCGGTACATCAAAATGCATAAACTCATAATAATTGTCATCGTAACGTTAAGC
This sequence comes from Triticum monococcum, assembly GCA_034509565.1. Classification (NCBI taxonomy): domain Eukaryota; kingdom Viridiplantae; phylum Streptophyta; class Magnoliopsida; order Poales; family Poaceae; genus Triticum; species Triticum monococcum. The sequence goes on from CM067845.1 coordinate 580,468,107, forward strand.
GTGCGGACCCTACGGTTCGAGAACAATGTAGACATGACCGAGACACGTCTCCGGTCAATAACCAATAGCGGGACCTGGATGCCCATATTGGCTCCTACATATTCTACGAACATCTTTATCGGTCAGACCGCATAACAACATACGTTGTTCCCTTTGTCATCGGTATGTTACTTGCCCGAGATTCGATCGTCGGTATCCAATACCTAGTTCAATCTCGTTACCGGCAAGTCTCTTTACTCGTTCCGTAATACATCATCTCACAACTAACATATTAGTTGCAGTGCTTGCAAGGCTTATGTGATGTGCATTACCGAGAGGGCCCAGAGATACCTCTCCGACAATCGGAGTGACAAACCCTAATCTCGAAATACGCCAACCCAACATCTACCATTGGAGACACCTGTAGTACTCCTTTATAATCACCCAGTTACGTTGTGACATTTGGTAGTACACAAAGTGTTCCTCCGGTAAACGGGAGTTGCATAATCTCATAGTTATAGGAACATGTATAAGTCATGAAGAAAGCAATAGCAACATACTAAACGATCGGGTGCTAAGCTAATGGAATGGGTCATGTCAATCAGATCATTCTACTAATGATGTGACCTCGTTTAATCAAATAACAACTCCTTGTTCATGGTTAGGAAACATAACCATCTTTGATTAACGAGCTAGTCAAGTAGAGGCATACTAGTGACACTCTGTTGGTCTATGTATTCACACATGTATTATGTTTCCGGTTAATACAATTCTAGCATGAATAATAAACATTTATCATGATATAAGGAAATAAATAATAACTTTATTATTGCCTCTAGGGCATATTTCCTTCAGTCTCCCACTTGCACTAGAGTCAATAATCTAGATTACACAGTAATGATTCTAACACCCATGGAGTCTTGGTGCTGATCATGTTTTGCTCGTGGAAGAGGCTTAGTCAACGGGTCTGCAACATTCAGATCCGTATGTATCTTGCAAATCTCTATGTCTCCCACCTGGACTAAATCCCGGATGGAGTTGAAGCGTCTCTTGATGTGTTTGGTTCTTTTGTGAAATCTGGATTCCTTTGCCAAGTCAATTGCACCAGTATTGTCACAGAAGATTTTCATTGGACCCGATGCTAAACTTATAGCAAGGCACACATCAGGTCTGGTACACAGCATTGCATACATGATAGAGCCTATGGCTGAAGCATAGGGAACATCTTTCATTTTCTCTCTATCTTCTGCAGTGGTCGGGCATTGAGTCTGACTCAACTTCATACCTTGTAACACAGGCAAGAACCCTTTCTTTGCTTGATCCATTTTGAACTTCTTCAAAATCTTGTCAAGGTATGTGCTCTGTGAAAGTCCAATTAAGCGTTTTGATCTATCTCTATAGATCTTTATGCCTAATATGTAAGCAGCTTCCCCGAGGTCTTTCATCGAAAAACTTTTATTCAAGTATCCCTTTATGCCATCCAGAAATTCTGTATCATTTCCAATCAGCAATATGTCATCCACATATAATATTAGAAATGCTACAGAGCTCCCACTCACTTTCTTGTAAATACAGGCTTCTCCAAAAGTCTGTATAAAGCCAAATGCTTTGATCACACTATCAAAGCGTTTATTCCAACTCCGAGATGCTTGCACCAGTCCATAAATGGATCGCTGGAGTTTGCATACTTTGTTAGCTCCTTTTGGATCGACAAAACCTTCTGGTTGTACCATATACAACTCTTCTTCCAGAAATCCATTCAGGAATGCAGTTTTGACATCCATCTGCCATATTTCATAGTCATAAAATGCGGCAATTGCTAACATAATTCTGACGGACTTAAGCATCGCTACGGGTGAGAAAGTCTCATCGTAGTCAACCCCTTGAACTTGTCGAAAACCTTTTGCGACAAGTCGAGCTTTATAGACAGTAACATTACCGTCAGCGTCAGTCTTTTTCTTGAAGATCCATTTATTCTCAATTGCTTGCCGATCATCGGGCAAGTCAACCAAAGTCCATACTTTGTTCTCATACATGGATCCCATCTCAGATTTCATGGCCTCAAGCCACTTTGCGGAATCTGGGCTCACCATCGCTTCTTCATAGTTCGTAGGTTCATCATGATCTAGTAGCATGACTTCCAGAACTGGATTACCGTACCACTCTGGTGCGGATCTCACTCTGGTTGATCTACGTGGTTCAGTAGCATCTTGCCCTGAAGTTTCATGATCATCATCATTAGCTTCCTCACTGATTGGTATAGGTGTCGCAGAAACAGTTTTCTGTGATGTACTATTTTCCAATAAGGGAGCAGGTACAGTTACCTCGTCAAGTTCTACTTTCCTCCCACTCACTTCTTTCGAGAGAAACTCCTTCTCTAGAAATGATCCATTCTTAGCAACGAATGTCTTGCCTTCGGATCTGTGATAGAAGGTATACCCAACAGTTTCCTTTGGGTATCCTATGAAGACACATTTCTCCGCTTTGGGTTCGAGCTTATCAGGTTGAAGCTTTTTCACATAAGCATCGCAGCCCCAAACTTTAAGAAACGACAACTTTGGTTTCTTGCCAAACCATAGTTCATAAGGCGTCGTCTCAACGGATTTTGATGGTGCCCTATTTAACGTGAATGCGGCCGTCTCTAAAGCATAACCCCAAAACGATAGCGGTAAATCAGTAAGAGATATCATAGATCGCACCATATCTAGTAAAGTACGATTAGGACGTTCGGACACACCATTACGCTGTGGTGTTCCGGGTGGCGTGAGTTGCAAAACTATTCCACAATTTTTCAAATGTACACCAAACTTGTAACTCAAATATTCTCCTCCACGATCAGATCGTAGAAACTTTATTTTCTTGTTACGATGATTTTCAACCTCACTCTGAAATTCTTTGAACTTTTCAAATGTTTCAGATTTATGTTTCATTAAGTAGATATACCCATATCTGCTTAAATCATCTGTGAAGGTGAGAAAATAACGATATCCGCCACGAGCCTCAATATTCATCGGACCACATACATCGGTATGTATGATTTCCAATAAATCTGTTGCTCTCTCCATAGTACCGGAGAACGGTGTTTTAGTCATCTTGCCTATGAGGCACGGTTCGCAAGTACCAAGTGATTCATAATCAAGTGGTTCCAAAAGCCCATCAGTATGGAGTTTCTTCATGCGCTTTACACCGATATGACCTAAACGGCAGTGCCACAAATAAGTTGCACTATCATTATCAACTCTGCATCTTTTGGCTTCTACATTATGAATATGTGTATCACTACTATCGAGATTCAATAAGAACAGACCACTCTTCAAGGGTGCATGACCATAAAAGATATTACTCATATAAATAGAACAACCATTATTCTCTGATTTAAATGAATAACCGTCTCGCATCAAACAAGATCCAGATATAATGTTCATGCTCAACGCTGGCACCAAATAACAATTATTTAGGTCTAATATTAATCCCGAAGGTAGATGTAGAGGTAGCGTGCCGACCGCGATCACATCGACTTTGGAACCGTTTCCCACGCGTATCGTCACCTCGTCCTTTGCTAGCGTCCGCTTATTCCGTAGTCCCTGTTTCGAGTTGCAAATATGAGCAACAGAACCAGTATCAAATACCCAGGTGCTACTGCGAGCTCTAGTAAGGTACACATCAATAACATGTATATCACATATACCTTTGTTCACCTTGCCATCCTTCTTATCCGCCAAATACTTGGGGCAGTTCCGCTTCCAGTGACCAGTCTGCTTGCAGTAGAAGCACTCAGTTTCAGGCTTAGGTCCAGACTTGGGTTTCTTCTCTTGAGCAGCAACTTGCTTGCTGTTCTTCTTGAAGTTCCCCTTCTTCTTTCCTTTGCCCTTTTTCTTGAAACCAGTGGTTTTGTTAACCATCAACACTTGATGCTCCTTCTTGATTTCTACCTCCGCAGCTTTCAGCATTGCGAAGAGCTCGGGAATAGTCTTGTTCATCCCTTGCATATTATAGTTCATCACGAAGCTCTTGTAGCTTGGTGGCAGTGATTGGAGAATTCTGTCAATGACGCAATCATCTGGAAGATTAACTCCCACTGAATCAAGTGATTATTGTACCCAGACATTTTGAGTATATGCTCACTGACAGAACTGTTCTCCTCCATCTTGCAGCTATAGAACTTATTGGAGACTTCATATCTCTCAATTCGGGCATTTGCTTGAAATATTAACTTCAACTCCTGGAACATCTCATATGCTCCATGACGTTCAAAACGTCGTTGAAGTCCCGATTCTAAGCCGTAAAGCATGGCACACTGAACTATCGAGTAGTCATCAGCTTTGCTCTGCCAGACGTTCATAACATCTGGCGTTGCTCCAGCAGCAGGCCTGTCACCCAGCGGTGCTTCCAGGACGTAATTCTTCTGTGCAGCAATGAGGATAATCCTCAGGTTACGGACCCAGTCCGTGTAATTGCTACCATCATCTTTCAACTTTGCTTTCTCAAGGAACGCATTAAAATTCAACGGAACAATAGCACGAGCCATCTATCTACAATCAACATAAACAAGCAAGATACTATCAGGTACTAAGTTCATGATAAGTTTAAGTTCAGTTAATCAAATTACTTAGGAACTCCCACTTAGATAGACATCCCTCTAATCCTCTAAGTGATCACGTGATCCAAATCAACTAAACCATAACCGATCATCACGTGAGATGGAGTAGTTTTCAATGGTGAACATCGTCATGTTGATCATATCTACTATATGATTCACGCTCGACCTTTCGGTCTCTGTGTTCCGAGGCCATATCTGCATATGCTAGGCTCGTCAAGTTTAACCTGAGTATTGTGCGTGTGCAAAACTGGCTTGCACCCGTTGTAGATGGACGTAGAGCTTATCACACCCGATCATCACGTGGTGTCTGGGCACGATGAACTTTGGCAACGGTGCATACTCAGGGAGAACACTTCTTGATAATTTAGTGAGAGATCACCTTATAATGCTACCGTCAATCAAAGCAAGATAAGATGCATAAAAGGATAAACATCACATGCAATCAATATAAGTGATATGATATGGCCATCATCATCTTGTGCTTGTGATCTCCATCTCCGAAGCACCGTCATGATCACCATCGTCACCGGCGCGCCACCTTGATCTCCATCGTAGCAACGTTGTCGTCTCGCCAATCTTATGCTTCCATGACTATCACTACCGCTTAGTAATAAAGTAAAGCATTACATCGCGATTGCATTGCATACAATAAAGCGACAACCATATGGCTCCTGCCAGTTGCCGATAATTCGGTTACAAAACATGATCATCTCATACAATAAAATCAGCATCATGCCTTGACCATATCACATCACAACATGCCCTGCAAAAACAAGTTAGACGTCCTCTACTTTGTTGTTGCAAGTTTTACGTGGCTGCTACGGGCTTTAAGTAAGAACTCATCTCACCTACGCATCAAAACCACAACGATAGTTCGTCAAATAGACTCCGTTTTAACCTTCTCAAGGACCGGGCGTAGTCACACTTGGTTCAACTAAAGTTGGAGAGACAGTCTTCCGCAAGCCATCTATGTGCAAAGCACGTCGAGGGAACCGGTCTCGCGTAAGAGTACGCATAAGGTTGGTCCGGATCGTCTCAACCAACAATACCGCCGAACCAAAGTATGACATGCTGGTAGGCAGTATGACTTGTATCGCCCACAACTCACTTGTGTTCTACTCGTGCAAATAACATCAAACCATAAAACCTAGGCTCGGATGCCACTGTTGGGGAACGCAGTAATTTCGAAAATTTTCCTACGCACACGCAAGATCATGGTGATGCACAGCAACGAGAGGGGAGAGTGTTGTCTACGTACCAACGCAGACCGACTGCGGAAGCGATCACACAACGTAGAGGAAGTAGTCGTACGTCTTCTTCCCGATCCGACCGATCCAAGCACCGTTACTCCGGCACCTCCGAGTTCTTAGCACACGTTCAGCTCGATGACGTTCCTCGGGCTCCGATCCAGCAAAGCGTCGAGGAAGAGTTCCTTCAGCACGACGGCGTGGTGACGATCTTGATGTACTACCGACGCAGGGCTTCGCCTAAGCTCTACAACGATATGACCGAGGTGGAATTTGGTGGCAGGGGGCACCGCACACGGCTAAGGAACGATCTCAAGGATCAACTTGTGTGTCTTGGGGTGCCCCCTGCCCCCGTATATAAAGGTTGGAGGAGGGGGAGCCGGCCGGCCAGGGAGAGGAGGCGCAGGGGAGTCCTACTCCCACCGGGAGTAGGACTCCTCCCCCCAATCCTAATCCAATTAGGACTCCCGGGGGGAAAAGAGAGAGAAGGGGGGCCGGCCCCCTATCCTAGTCCTACTAGGACTTGGGGAAAGGGGGGGCGCCGGCCAGCTTGGGCTTGTCCCTTTTCTCTTTTTCCACTAAGGCCCAATAGGCCCATTAGTCTCCCGGGGGGTTCCGGTAACCCTCCCGGTATTCCGGTAAAATCCCGATTTCACCCGGAACACTTCCGATGTCCAAACATAGGCTTCCAATATATCAATCTTTACGTCTCGACCATTTCGAGACTCCTCGTCATGTCCGTGATCTCATCCGGGACTCCGAACAACCTTCGGTACATCAAAACGCATAAACTCATAATAACTGTCATCGTAACGTTAAGCGTGCGGACCCTACGGTTCGAGAACAATGTAGACATGACCGAGACACGTCTCCGGTCAATAACCAATAGCGGGACCTGGATGCCCATATTGGCTCCTACATATTCTACGAAGATCTTTATCGGTCAGACCGCATAACAACATACGTTGTTCCCTTTGTCATCGGTATGTTACTTGCCCGAGATTCGATCGTCGGTATCCAATACCTAGTTCAATCTCGTTACCGGCAAGTCTCTTTACTCGTTCCGTAATACATCATCTCACAACTAACATATTAGTTGCAGTGCTTGCAAGGCTTATGTGATGTGCATTACCGAGAGGGCCCAGAGATACCTCTCCGACAATCGGAGTGACAAACCCTAATCTCGAAATACGCCAACCCAACATCTACCATTGGAGACACCTGTAGTACTCCTTTATAATCACCCAGTTACGTTGTGACGTTTGGTAGTACCCAAAGTGTTCCTCCGGTAAACGGGAGTTGCATAATCTCATAGTTATAGGAACATGTATAAGTCATGAAGAAAGCAATAGCAACATACTAAACGATCGGGTGCTAAGCTAATGGAATGGGTCATGTCAATCAGATCATTCTACTAATGATGTGACCTCGTTTAATCAAATAACAACTCCTTGTTCATGGTTAGGAAACATAACCATCTTTGATTAACGAGCTAGTCAAGTAGAGGCATACTAGTGACACTCTGTTGGTCTATGTATTCACACATGTATTATGTTTCCGGTTAATACAATTCTAGCATGAATAATAAACATTTATCATGATATAAGGAAATAAATAATAACTTTATTATTGCCTCTAGGGCATATTTCCTTCACTAATGACCCCTATGCCAAGTCTCCACGCATATCCCGGTTCTTATATAACCACTATGGTATTCGGACACACTCTGGACCGTCAGGTCCCGAGGTTGAAGCGAAAAGGTCGGCAATGACAAACGATCTACAATCCGGCTAGAAGGCATTACACATGTCAATTCAAAATTACATAGTCATTCTGACTGATTGTATTCCTCTTCGATACCATCTAACAGGCTATCTAATTTACAGTCCTGCTAGGAATACTTCGCGGCCAACTCTACTTGGCCGTATACTAAGCTTATAGGGATCTCCTTCCCGTCAGGCCCCACTGGTCCGACCTCGGCCATGTGGTTTGGGTCAGACTTTGTAAAACGGGTCTTCACCATGGCCCAGGCCTCCCTAGCGCCTTGTCAGCAGGCCGATATCTTCCACAACCGGAAGCGCCGCCGAGCTTCCTTCAGCTTCTCCGCAAGCTCTCCAAGGCCCTCGGGCATGGAGTGGGCAGGCCATAAGGCTTGGGCAACGCCTCGCATCGCCTGCCGAATTCGCTCGTGCAGTTGCAAGAGTTCGGGAAGAAGGTCACCCGTAGAACCGGGCATCTCCTCTGCAGGACGACCTGTGAGCATACCTACAGACATTACTCTGTTAGTCGACTTCCTCGCCGAACTCTTTTTTCAAAGTTCGTTCAAGCACTTACTAAATATGCCGCGTCAAAGCCGCTGATTCTCCTTCGTGGAGTCCGACAGCTGGCCACGAACATCTCTAAGTTCGACGTCCAGCTTGGTGTTGGCATCCTGAAGATTATTCTTCTCTCGCCTCACCTTTGTCAACGTACTCTCACCGGCCTTTAGCCGGCGTAAGAGTTGTTGCTTTTCCGGATCGAGTCCGGCGCCATCTACAATATGATTTGTCAGATTTGCATCCACACCGCACAATACTAATCTTTTGAAGTGTATCTTACCTGAGGGGGTCTCTTTGGGCTCCCCTGCTGCGGCTAGTGCGGCCTCTAGTTGGGCCTTGCACTTTTCCAGCTCCTGGGACAGTACGGTATTCTTCTTTGTAAGAAATTGCATATTAAATGATCCTTAAATCAGTTGCTCTAACTGTTTCAAGTCTCGGGGGCTACTGATATATATATATATATATATATATATATATATATATATATTTGACCAAAATTTTCTTACCCGTATGTCTTTTACATACTGCTCCATGGCTCTGGCTAAACCATTTTGAGCGGCACGGAGGTACGCATCTCCCAAATTAAAGGCATCTAAAGCCTCTTGGGAGAAACAAGCCTCGTGTAGAACTGTCCGGCGACGCCTGTGGTTCATGGCACTCTCCACTTCAGAATTTGTGGCAGACAGCCTGTCCGCATCCTCTGTCGGAGGAGCGTCCGGTGCGCGCCTTGTGCTCGCCTCTGCTTCCTGGCCAGACGTTGGAGCCTGGCTGGTGGAGGCGCGATTGGCAACCTCTCTGGATGTAATCCGGCGAGGTCTCTTCGTTATGAAGATAGCACGAACGTTAATATGCCCTGACAGAATAACACCAGGGAAACAGAGGGTGCGCTATACCTTTGCGCCGGCATCTCCGTCCGGACTACATTCCTTTTTGCCCCACGGGGCCCTACGGCCCCTCGTTGGCTAGCCGCCGCAGGTTCGGCCTCCCGCCTCGGAAATCTCCCCTGCAAAACACGGTTGTCGTCAGAAACACCGGAATACATGAGAATGAAATCTCTCTCAAGGGAATGAGACTCCGGTTTTTGTCACCTGGGAGGCCGGGATTAACCCTGGGTAATAAGCCGTAATGGCTACCAAGGTATTGTCCTTGCTTAGCTGATGGAATACCCCGTCGATAAGCTCCACCGATATGTCTGGATCCTCTTCGGAGTCCGGATCAAGGGACCGTTCTGGGTACTCGGGCTATGGAGGGCGGTTGTTTATATCCTTTACCTCCTGTCGCAGTTCCTGCATTGAAGTCGTTAGACTACATATCTAACCGTGGGAGTATAAAACAAACGGGCAAGCGCAATTGTTCACTTACCCAACTTGGAGGATCGTACATAGTAAATCCGGCCCGCGGGTTGACGCGGAGGAATTCCTCCTTTTCTCCCTTGTACAAAGAGGATAAGATCTTTACTAGGGCGGCGGCTGAGGCCGGCCCCTTACGACCATAACGGGTGGCGTCATCCTCCCCGTTGAAATCCCACATGGGGTGGCCTCTATATTGAAGCGGCTGCACCCCCCGCATAATGCTTGCGGCCATGACTCCAATCATGGTTAGTCCAAAATGAGCCAACAGTCTTATCCGGCCCATCAGGTAAAGGACGTCTCTGTCGCTTTCTCTCTGAGAGCTCCGCGGACACCAACTCAAGCGTTTCTTCAATGGAGCACTGTTGAACTCAGGGACACCGACCCGGATAGGGTCCGGTAGCGGGACGTCATCTATGTAAAACCATTTCGAAGGCCAGTCCTCGAACGCCTTCTTTGGGGTTCCGGATAGGTATCCGGTCCCGGCGATGCACCATACTTCGGCTCCGCCCACTTGGTATATAGACCCCTCTTGAGAACGGGGCACCAGGCAGAATAACCTCTTCCACAACGCGAATGAGCCTCAACGCCTAAAAATAGCTCGCAAAGGGCGACGAAACCCGCAATATGTAATACGGAGGCGGGCGTGAGATTGTGCAGCTGGAGGCCGTGAACTCCAGAAGCCCGCGGAGAAATGGATGAATTGGAAATCCCAGTCCCCTTATTAGATAGGGGACGAGGCACACCCGCTCTCCTTTAGAAGGATTGGGGGTGCTCTCTGCTTGTTTTCCGCCATTGTAGGTGGCGAGACCGGCTCGGACCGGGACCATGTATGCCTGAGGGAGAAATCCCTTGGCCTGAAGCGACACTAACTCGCTATGCGGGATGGTGCAACTCTCCCAGTCCCCGGGTTTGGGACCGGAGGGACGAGGGGAGGAGCTGCGACGGCTGGTCATGTTGGAATGGACCTTTGCTGGAAGCGTTTTGATGATAACTCGCGGAGAGGAGAAGATGTGGTTTGGACCTAGATCCCCATCCCGTTAAATAGGCGGCTCGTTTATATGGCTAGGGGTGTGGATGTAAAAATGCCCCGACTTTTCGCATTCGTTTGACACGTGGAAGAAGGCCATTATTGGGCGTGGAAGCCGAGGAGCAATACATTACAAAAATCGGACATTATTCCTACAGGTACACAGGATTTGGAGAAGAACCCGCCTTGCAATGCCAAACAATCTGCACGCCGGACTCATCGTCATTGAAGCCTGGTTCGGGGGCTACTGAGGGAGTCCTGGATTAGGGGGTTTTCGGGTAGCCGGACTATACCTTCAGCCGGACTCCTGGACTATGAAGATACGAGATTGAAGACTTCGTCCCATGTCCGGATGGGACTTTCCTTGGCGTGGAAGGCAAGCTTGGCGATGCGGATATTCAAGATCTCTTACCATTGTAACCGACTCTGTGTAACCCTAACCCTATCCGGTGTCTATATAAACCGGAGGGTTGTAGTCCGTAGGACATCAACTCCATATACAACAATCATACCATAGGCTAGCTTCTAGGATTTAGCCTCCTTGATCCCGTGGTAGATATACTCTTGTACTACCCATATCATCAATATTAATCCAGCAGGAGTAGGGTATTACCTCCATCGAGAGGGCCCGAACCTGGGTAAAAACATTGTGTCCCTTGTCTCCTGTTGCCATCCGGCCTTGACGCACAGTTCGGGACCCCCTACCCGAGATCCGCCGGTTTTGACACCGACAACTATGTTGATCATATCTACTATATGATTCATGCTCGACCTTTCGGTCTCGGTGTTCCGAGGCCATATCTGCATATGCTAGGCTCGTCAAGTTTAACCTGAGAATTCCGCGTGTGCAACTGTTTTGCACCCGTTGTATTTGAACATAGAGCTTAGCACACCCGATCATCACGTGGTGTCTCAGCACGAAGAACTTTCGCAACGGTGCATACTCAGGGAGAACACTTATACCTTGAAATTTAGTGAGAGATCATCTTATAATGCTATCGTCGATCTAAGCAAAATAAGATGCATAAAAGATAAACATCACATGCAATCAATATAAGTGATATGATATGGCCATCATCATCTTGTGCTTGTGATCTCCATCTCCGAAGCACTGTCATGATCACCATCATCACCGGCGCGACACCTTGATCTCCATCGTAGTATCGTTGTCGTCTCGCCAGCTTATGCTTCTACGACTATCGCTGCCGCTTAGTGATAAAGTAAAGCATTACAGGGCGTTTGCATTGCATACAATAAAGCGACAACCATATGGCTCCTGCCAGTTGCCGATAACTCGGTTACAAAACATGATCATCTCATACAATAAAATATAGCATCATGCCTTGACCATATCACATCACAACATGCCCTGCAAAAACAAGTAAGAACTCCTCTACTTTGTAGTTGCAAGTTTTACGTGACTGCTACAGGCTGAGCAAGAACCGTTCTTACCTACGCATCAAAACCACAATGATAGTTTGTCAAGTTAGTGCTGGTTTAACCTTCTTAAGGACCGGGCGTAGCCACACTTGGCTCAACTAAAGTTGGAGAAACTGACACCCGCCAGCCACCTGTGTGCAAAGCATGTCGGTAGAACCTGCCTCGCGTAAGCATACGCGTAATGTCGGTCCGGGCCGCTTCATCCAACAATACCGCCAAACCAAAGTATGACATGCTGGTAAGGAGTATGACTTATATCGCCCACAACTCACTTGTGTTCTACTCGTGCATATAACATCTACGCATAAAACCAGGCTCGGATGCCACTGTTGGGGAACATAGTAATTTCAAAATTTTCCTACGCACACAGGATCATGGTGATGCATAGCAACGAGAGGGGAGAGTGTTGTCCACGTACCCTCGTAGATCGAAAGCGGAAGCGTTAGCACAACGCGGTTGATGTAGTCGTACGTCTTCATGATCCGACCGATCCAAGTACCGAACGTACGGCACCTTCGAGTTCAGCACACGTTCAGCTCGATGACGTCCCGCGAACTCCGATCCAGCAGAGCTTCACGGGAGAGTTCCGTCAGCACGACGGCGTGGTGACGGTGATGATGTTGCTACCGACGCAGGGCTTCGCCTAAGCACCGCTACGATATGACCGAGGTGGAATATGGTGGAGGGGGCACCGCACACGGCTGGAATAGATCAATCGATCAACATGTGTGTCTAGAGGTGCCCCCTTGCCCCCGTATATAAAGGACGGAGGGAGAGGTCGGCCCTAGAGGGGGCGCGCCAAGTGTGGGGAGTCCTACTAGGACTCCCAATTCCTAGTAGGATTCCCCTTTCCTTTCCGGAGTAGGAGAGAAGGAAAGAGGGGGAGAGGGAGAAGGAAAAGGGGGCTGCACCCCTTGTCCAATTCGGACGAGAGGGGGGGGCTCCTTCCCTTTGGCCTCTCTCCTCTATTCCCGTATGGCCCAATAAGGCCCAACACTTCTCCCGGTGAATTCTCGTAACTCCCTGGTACTCCGAAAATACCCGAATCACTCGGAACCTTTTCGATGTCCGAATATAGTCGTCCAATATATCGATCTTTACGTCTTGACCATTTCGAGACTCCTCGTCATGTCCCCGATCTCATCCGGGAATCCAAACTACCTTCGGTACATCAAAATACATAAACTCATAATACAAATCGTCACAGAACTTTAAGCGTGCGGACCCTACGGGTTCGAGAACTATGTATACATGACCAAGGCACGTCTCCGATACATAACCAATAGCGGAACCTGGATGCTCATATTGCCTCCCACATATTCTACGAAGATCTTTATCGGTCAAACCGCATAACAACATACGTTGTTCCCTTTGTCATCGGTATGTTACTTGTCCGAGATTCGATCGTTGGTATCTCAATACCTAGTTCAATCTCGATACCGGCAAGTCTCTTTACTCGTTCTGTAATACATCATCCAGCAACTAACTCATTAGTTACAATGCTTGCAAGGCTTATAGTGATGTGCATTACCAAGTGGGCCCAGAGATACCTCTCCGACAATCGGAGTGACAAATCCCGATCTCGAAATACGCCAACTCAACAAGTACCTTTGGAGACACCTGTAGAGCACCTTTATAATCACTCAGTTACGTTGTGACGTTTGGTAGCACACAAAGTGTTCCTCCGGTAAACGGGAGTTGCATAATCTCATAGTCATAGGAACATGTATAAGTCATGAAGAAAACAATAGCAACATACTAAACGATCAAGTGCTAAGCTAACGGAATGGGTCAAGTCAATCACATCATTCTCCTAATGATGTGATCCCGTTAATTAAATGACAACTCATGTCTATGGCTAGGAAACATAACCATCTTTGATCAACAAGCTAGTCAAGTAGAGGCATACTAGTGACACTCTGTTTGTCTATGTATTCACACATGTATCATGTTTCCGGTTAATACAATTCTAGTATGAATAATAAACATTTATCATGATATAAGGAAATAAATAATAATTTTATTATTGCCTCTAGGGCATATTTCCTTCAATGAGTACCTGTATAATCTTCATTTATTTAATAATAACCCTAATGTACATGTTATTACAATCGCCATTAGTTGCATGTCTCCTTCCTCGATGATTTGCCCTGATGCGGGTTGTGATGCAAAGTGGGGTTTGCCTGAATAATGTTTTTGAAATGAGATAAAGATTTGTTAATTTTATTAAATAATAAGAAGAGATCTGTCTGGCTAATTTTTATCGTATGCTGACTGGTTAATTGCAGAAAAACCAAATGAAAACACGCACAACCCACTAGTTGGGCACACACCATCATGAAAAAAACATTGACTAAGTTGCACATTAATCTCCTCGCAAGCAACCAACGACAAGTAGAACAGCCGGGAAGTAGTGAGAGGCCACAGAAAGATCTAAGCCAAAGGAACACAACACACGCGAGCAACATGGCGATATGCACTGAAGCAGGGAAGGATAATCAAGATGAGCCATCTATGGCATGTCCCGTGACATCGTTGCCACACCGACCTCGCCGCCGCGTAGGTCCCACTGCAACAAATGGACCACGACGATGCTACATAGTTGGGACATAAATTTTCGAAAGCAACATGTATTCGCATCATCACATGACCAAAATAACACTAACAAGCTGTTTGTTGTTAGCATCTGTGGAACCGCTGCAGCCAACAGTTATCTCAGTTTTTTCGAGAGTACGTCAATGGCGTATCATACTTTTATAGAAGACGGAGAATATTTACAAGAGCCCTGAGTAGATGTGAACATCATGTCATGGGAGTTACAACGCACACATGCAAAATCCAACACCGCTACAACACGAACCTATTCTCTCACAAAAGAGTCTAGACCACCAACACCGCCAAGTCCCTCTTTCCTCTAATTGGCCATGGCATCAAGAATCAGAGCTACGAGTTTGGGTGGGTGTTTTTTGTCGCAAGATGTTGTTGAACACCCATGCGTTATGTTGCTTCCATAGAGCCCAACTAATCCCGATGATGAGTGTGTCTAGCCCCCTCCTTAGCTTCCCATGCAGCCTTTGTCTTTGAATGAGCCACAATCTGTGAAAGATGAGTCCTGGGATCGAGCAGTGAATGCTGATCCGGAGCAAGTCAACACGTCGATGCCAAACTTCTCTCGTGCATACGCAATGCGTGAGAATGTAGTCAACATCGTCCTCCTCCTGAAGGCACGCATGAGGATGTATTATCTTGCAGCCTATATCGAGCTCGTCTGTCCGATGCCCCATAACCTGTGTTGCACGGCAAGCCCACCGCCTTTTCCAAAAAAACATGAATATCTTGCACTTTGGGGTGTGGGGTGTTGTTCCGAACGGCGCCATGTTGTTTGGAATCGTTTCACCAACTCACTTTTTTTGACAACATTTCACCAACTCACTTGATTTTGTACAGTACTTGATTTTGTACAGTCCTTGGTGTGAACGACTGAACGATGTCTAACGCACTGCGCCGCATGCACGGCGAGTCGCCTCGGGTGCTGTGTTGCGTAGGAGGTCAAAGATCAGAGTGAACTCATTTTTCTGGGGAAAGAGTACTAGAGTACCGCTATCAGTGGCTGTTTCCTCGTGCTCTTCTCCAACAAACTCATCTCTTTTGGCGGCGGCGGCGGCGGCGGCCATGGACGATGCGGCGGCGGCTTCCGCATCCAAGAAGCGGAAGCGGGACGAGCTCGAAGCGCCAGATCCCCCGGCGACCAGGGATGGCGGCGGCGACGAGGGCCTCGACCTCATCAGCCGCCTCCCCGACGAGCTCCTCGGCACCATCATCTCCCTGCTCCCCAGAACCAAGGAAGCAGCCCGAACGGCCATCCTCTCCTCCCGGTGGCGCCACCTCTGGCGCACCACCCCGCTCAGTCTCGTCGTCGACTGCGGACTCTCCGGGCAAGAGCGCAACCGCATCGCCATCGTCTCCAAGATCCTTGCCGCACACCCTGGCCCCGCCCACCGCCTCTTCCTCTCCGACATCCGCCTCAGCCGAGACCGCTACGGCAAGTTCAACGGCTGGTTCCGATCTCCCGCCCTCGATGGCCTCGAGGAGCTCGATTTCACTTCCTCCGGTGACACCTGCTGCTGGGACAGGCGCACCAGGCCACCGCGGCCGCTGCCGCCTTCCGTGCTCCGATTCGCGCCAACCCTGCGCGCCGCCAGCATCGGCTGCTGCGATTTTCCCGAGATTAATGCTGCCCCCGCGCTTGTTCTTCCTCAGCTGAAGCAGCTCAGTCTGTACGAAGTCGCCATCTCGGAGGCGGCCATCCACCGCCTGCTCGCAGGCTGCATTGTGCTCGAGCGCCTTAAGCTTCAGAGCCTCCGCGGGCTCAGCACCGTCCGAATTGTTTCACCGACTCTCCGGAGTATTCATGTCTCTGCATGTTCCTACCCCGAGCCCGAAGCAGATGTGCTGTCTCAGGAGCTTGTCATTGAGGATGCACCTTGCCTTGAGAGGCTGATCTCACATGGTACATTTGGTGGCCCAAGAACAATCAGGGTCATTGTGGCGCCGAAATCTCGCGGCGCGGATTTCCCCGAGATTAATGTTGCCCCCTCACTTCTTCTTCCTTGGCTGAAGCAGCTCTATTTGTTAACGTCGCCATCTCGGAGGAGGCCATCCACTGCCTGCTCGCAGGCTGCATTATGCTCGAGGACCTTGAGCTTCGGAGCATCTGCGGGCTCAGCAGGTCTGTGTCGTCTCACCGACTCTCCGGAGTATTGGTGTCTCTGTATATTCCTACTCCAAAGCAGATGTGTTTCAGGAGCTTGTAATTGAGGATGCACCATGCCTTGAGAGATTGGTTTCATTTGATGGAAAAGGCCCAAGAACAATTAGGGTCATTGCAGCATCTAAACTGACTGTGTTGGGCTATGTGTCTGCCAAAATCTTCAAGCTTATGATTGGAACCACAATTGTTAAGGTACGACCAGTCTTCTTCTTGGAACATACATTGGGGTTATTTCTTGATGTATTTATCCTTTTTCTCCAGGAAATGATCCCCATGAACTTCATGCCGGTGCGCACAGTGAAGATTTTGGCTCTAGAATCTACCGGTCCTAATCTGGATTCAGTTGTCGGATTTCTTAGATGCTTTCCCTGCACAGAGAAGCTATACATCCAGGTGAAATTCTTGCTGTTAAATGTTAACCACTCGTCCACTCCAGCAAAATTGAAAAATGACATGGTGTTAAACATGTTCAAAGAGGTTTTAATCTTTGTTCAATCATATAACTTCCTGGGTGCCAAGCTTGGACGACTGATACAATATTCGGTTAAATTAACATCCACAATAAAGTTTTTGTTGTTTCCCAAGATTACGTTGATAAATCTAGTGGTCAAAGTTGCACCTTGGAAACTTTGAAGGTAATAAAAGGAACCTTCTAGCTCTATTGTGTTCAATAATCCTGAATTTACACATCAGTGCAAGTCATCTGATGTTAATAGATGCCATCTTTGAAGAGTTTAATTTGTTTTGACAGAAAAGGTTAAGTCTTTCTATGCTTAATTTTCTCTCTCTTCTTCTTCAGTCATCGCTTAGGAAGGATATGAAAAATGTGTGGCAACATGATATGCTCGATCATATTGAATGCCTTGATCTATATCTCAGAAAAATTGTATTGGACGGCTATGAGGGCATGAGACCCGACGTTAACTTCGCCAAATTCTTTGTTCTGAATGCAATGGTGCTCAAGATAATGAGATTCGGCCTCTCTCGTTTCCGCGATGAGAAATGGATGGCTAATCAACACAGGCGGCTGCAGCTGGATAACAGAGCCTCTAGAAATGCTCTATTTGATTTTAAACCAGTTCATGGTAACCGTAACATGCACATACATGATATGAGGATGCCTGATCCATTTGATAGCTGAACGATGTCGACCATGCTAATGGCTGCTGCACGGGGCTGTGATCTTCCTCAAGGCAGTTAGCTGATCCCTTGCTGCTTCGTTTATTTTCTTGTCTTTGGGGTTTGAGTGAGGAGGGCATCATTGACTGCTAGCTGCTTTTTCATTTCTCTTATGTTCTGTGCGATTGTTGTGTACCTTGCGCCGTAAGCTGTTCATTCAGCACTTTTGTACCTTTGACCATCTGGGGCCGCCTTAAGACGTAATGCCTTTTGCCTAAAAAATGTTGTTGATCGGGTTGATGCCGAGATACTCTGTTTATCTTGTCATATATTTTGTTCCAAACGTTCTAAGTATTTGTTTTACGCAACCTTCTTTTTCTTATGGAAACCTTGGCGCTGTCTACTGTAGTACTGTATGCTAACTGAAAGCTGAAAGAGCAGCTCATCTTTGCAAGTTGCAACGTTTTGTTAGCATACTTGAGGTGGAGGCATAAAGCCCTTGCAGACAAATTTCCTGGAGCTTGGGGAATTATTTTGAACAGAAGAGGAAGCTTAACTATCAGCGAGAAATCATTTCAAGCTAGCATGTAAATGTGATTTAAAATAAGTTTGTCGTGCAAAATGTTGTTCCAAAACTTCAGCTAACTGATATAAACCCCAGAATAAATAGTACATTTGGTGAAGGTTTATTGTGTCCCTGCCCTCCTCGATGTGTCCAGACTCTCCTACACCTCCCCTAGGTTTGGTTTCGATTAGTGGGATTTTGGTGTCCGGACCTTCAACAAGGGCACGACGGGTGCATGTCAACATTGTCTGATCAAACTAGAGGCAAGACCATGAAATGGCCAACAACGCCATTGTTGCATTGCTCCACTGAGAGATTGGGACCCGCCAAGCGCCAATTGTAGGACCACACATGCCGCTGCCGATGAGCTTGGACCCACGAAGCCCCATGCCATATGCGTGAGCTCCACCCGCCAAATCGGAGTGAATCTGCCGGATGAACACCATCGGGCGCGGCAGATCCTTCGGATGTCGGTTATTCGTTGTGTTTGCAGATGATGGGGATAGATGATGTACAGATGATAGCGATGTAATGCTGTCATTTTTATTTGCTGTGTTTGCCCAAACAACAACAACAGCAATGCGTGCTTTGCTTCTGGATTTCTTTAAAAAATATTGAAAAATGGAGATTCCATGTTTGTTTGAACAACAACCACTTCTGAATGAAAAACTAAAGAAGAGATCAGGCTTCAGGCGTAAGTCTTATTAAGTTGGTTTGTTCAGAACTATACCCACATTTCCGAGTGTCAAAGCTGCCACATGCTGCATAGATACTTATCATGTTGGAATATTTGGCTCAAAAGAGAATCCCACTCTGCAAGTGCAACGGTGACGGGTTTTGTTCGGTGTGTCATCAAATCAGAAAGGAAAAGGAAAAACGGATGCTTAGACCGCGGTGGCCCGCAACACCACGTAGGGGGATTTAGGCCCGCTACAGATGGAGGCCCAATACCGACACCCAGGGTTAAGAGTCCACTGCGACTGCGTGACCCCGACGGGAAACCCTCGCCCGCCGCCCACCCACCTCCGTCGCCAGGTTCAGGTCAGGCACATCGTCGCCGGCAACGCGTGCGCGGCGGAGGCGACTGGCGGTTACTCTGGGTAAGGGCTTGTAAAGTTGTACTAACACTGGTACGACTGAAGTGTCTCTGAGTCCCTCCCACATCGATTAAGCAGTTTTTATTAGAGAGACAAAACATCGATTAGGCACTTGGGGGCAAGATTGATTTCTAGACTCCGGCCATAGTATATAGAGATACAACTATATATAGAACTAACTAAAAACCTTTGCTTCCTCCAATATAAACCCATCTTTTTCTTAAACCATCTGATATAAGTCTTTCTAGAGATTCCAACAGATCACTACATACGGAGCAATATGAGTGAATCTATATTCTAAAATATGTCTACATACATCCGTATGTTGTAGTCCATTTGAAATGTATAAAAAGACTTATATTTAAGAACGGAGGGAGTACTATATTTGTTTGCCAAACTGTGAACCTATAAATTATTAGCCTATCTTTCATGTACTACATTTACTTCAATGATGCATGCAATGTTTGAGTTTGTCCAAGTCTTGGGCAAAATCTGGTACTATTTGGTCTTTGAAAGGCATGAGAAAGCGCTATGTGTTGGTTTGCCAAAGTTTTGGGCAGAACCTATTAATATTTAGCTCAAACAGAAAACTGGGTTGTAAAGCATGTCATGAAAAGCCTGGCATATAATGGTTTTCATGAATCTGTGTTGCATGCTTGTTATTGCGTTTCTAAGATGATGCTCGTGCAAAACATTGTGCTTCCTGAGATGGTCTGAAATGATCCTTGTACAAAATATATTAATGATTTTGCATCAAATAAAACCACTTGTTTATTTCCAAGTGAATCACATGCATGCATGCTTGCATCGGTACATCACATCTCTTGAATCAGTATCTGCATATAGCATGTTTCCATCGTTCTGCTAGAGATAACACTGATCATTTGGTTGCTATAATAAACATGCCTACAATCACTGGAATCAGAAGCAGCACAGATCGTGTTACAGAAATTTTGTCAATTCCTAGATCTGTATTCGCGTGAATGATTTTCTTGCATGGCAGTATATATATGAGCAATGAGTTGTTTTGTCTATTGGGCTGCACATGCTTTGTAGCCATAGAGCTGGTCAATTCCTAGATCGGAGTTAATTTGTGTGTGAATATTCTTTTGACATGTGTTTACATCTGTAAACTATTCTCATTCCAAAGTCCAAACTATACCGTATGTTCATAAATGAAAGGTTCGAGTTGTGGTGGCTAAAATACTTGTGTTCCTGTGCTCTTCTCAACAAATATGTTTTTGATCTTTTGCCAATATCTTTTGTGGCAGCAGTCATGGACAATATAGTGGCGTCCTTATCCAAGAAACGGAGGCGGGATAAGCTAGAATTGCAAGAGCCTTCAGCAAACATGGATGGTGGCTACGAAGACCTTGACCTCATCAGCCGCCTCCCTGACGAGATTCTTGGCAGTATCATCTCCCTCCTCCCCACTAAAGAGGCTGCACGGATACCCATTCTCTCCTCCCGGTAGCGCCACCTCTGGCGCTCAGCCCCACTCAACCTTGTCATAGACGACAACCTTCTGATCAAAACGTCCCAGAAAGAGCGCGACTGCACCGCCATGATCTCCAAGATCCTCGCTGCGCATCCTGGACCAGCCCGTCACCTTTCCCTCCGTAGCATCTGCCTCCGCAACAACTTGTATGCCAGGTTTGACGGTTGGTTCCGGTCCCCTGCCCTCAATGGCCTCGAGGAGCTCAACTTCTATGGGAGAAACATGCAACGCCTGGTGCCTCCTTCTGTGCTCCGCTTCGTGCCTACTTTGCGGCTCGCCAGCATCGGCGGCTGCGATTTATCTAGGATTGATATTGCCCCAACACTTGTTCTCCCTCAGCTGAAGCAGCTCAAGCTCTACGACATTGCCATCTCGGAGTTGGCCCTCCACCGCCTGCTTTCTGGCTGCACTATGCTCGAGAGCCTTGATCTTCAGAGTATCCATGGGATCAGAATCGTCCGGATCGTCTCGTTGACTCTCCGGAGTATTGTTGTCTATGTTCATAACCAAGCAGATATGCTGGAGCTTATTATTGAGTATGCACCATGCCTTGAAAGATTGATCCAACTAGGTAAAGAGGGTCCAAGAACAAGTAGGGTCATCGCCGCACCAAAATTGGCAGTGTTGGGCTACCTGACTCCCAGAATCTCCGAACTTGAGCTTGGAACCATAATTGCTAAGGTAAAACAAGTCTTCTTGAAACTCGCATTCGGGCATTCTTATTTGCATCGTAGCCTGACATATATTATTTATTTTCTCCAGCATATCCCCATCAGCTTGACTACTTCGGTGCGCACAGTGAGGATCTTGGTTCTAGATTCTATTGGCCCCAATCTGGATGTAGTTGTTGGATTCCTTAGATACTTTCCCTGCATAGAGAAGTTGTACATCCAGGTGAAATCTTTGGTGCTAAATGCTAATCACTGCAGAAAAAACTTACCAGTAAAACTCATTACGTGGAGTTTAATTTTGATTGGTCATATCTCTCTTGACGCCTAGTCTGGACATATGGAAATAAGAAAAAATTAGTACACTCTTGTTAAATTAACTTCAGCAGTATGAAAATTTGGGTCATTTTCGACAAATTTTAAGATGACAAATCTAGTGGTAAAAAGATGCCTTAGTTGAAGTTAAAATAACGTGTTAGGGGACTATATTGTTCAATAATCCTAAATTCGCAAATCATGCAACTAATCCAAATATGATTAGATATTTGGAAGCCAGCGATGAGGAAATAGCTCTTTGCCTACAAAACAGTTACTCTTTATATTGCGACCTATGTGACGTTTATGCTTTATTTATTATTTTGCAGTCACATCTTAGGATGGATATGAAAAATGTGCGGCAATATGACACACTTGATCCTATCGAATGCCTTGAACTCCATCTCAGAGTAATAGTATTGAAAACCTATGAAGGCAAGAGACCAGATGTTAACTTTGCCAAGTTCTTTGTCCTGAATGCGAAGGTACTTGAGGTAATGAAATTTGGTGTTTGCGGTAATGCCTGCAATGAGAAATGGATTGCTAATCAGCACAGGCGGCTACAACTGGACAACAAAGCTTCAAGAGATGCGCAATTTGATTTCAGAAGAGATTATGATAGTTACAGTTTTCAGTATAACAAGCACATACATGATATGTGGATTCTTGATCCATTTGACCGCTCATCATGTAAATGTTGCCAGCTGGTTTCATAGCTGGGAAGAGCATGCACCTGTCTTTGGTTCACCACCCGAATTGCTGATATTCGGCTGACCATGTTTTTCAGTACTCTGATGCGCATATATATCTTTATGCAATGTAATCTTGTCCTTGAAACCTTCCCAAAAAATTCTTGTCCTTGAAGAGAAAATCTATCAACGATCCACCACCATATATATGTGAGAAAATGTTTACAAGTGTCCTTTGCTGGTAATCAAAGATCCAGTATCATTGCAGTCTCTTGCAATTTCACAAAAAAGTCTAGTGTGAGATAAATGAACTAGTGCACAATACACTGCTTAATGTACTAATTTTTTCGTTATCGGTACAATGAAAACGACCGGTGCACGGAGATTAAGGAGATGTCTTTTGAGCTTTGGCGGGAGCAAAGAGAGTAAACGTTTTATTTTCGCCCCTTCACGACTTTTGTCTAAACCGTCTTCCTTAGTTTAAAAAAAGAGAACGGGAGTGTGTGGGGATCAACTTAGCCTGATGGGGCACTGCTCCTATTTAGCGCTGCTTTCAATTGGGCCGGCCTATTTCCGGGTTTCCACCTACCGGCTTGTGTCGTTTTTTCTGTTTTTATTTACTTTTTTGTTTTCTCTAACCAAATCCGTGATTTTTCTTAAAACTTGTAAACTTTTTTGAATTTATGAATTTTACAAATCCATGAACTTTTTTTAATTTGTGAACAATTTTCAAATTCATTGATCATTTTCTCAAATTCATGTATTGTTTTTTAAATACAAAAAAAACCATGAAATTTTTCTAAATTCATGATTTTCCCGAAATTCAGAACATTTTTTATAATTTGGGAATATTTTTTGAAACTTGCAACCATATTTCGAATGTAATGGTTTTTTAATTGATGAACAATATTTCAAAATTGGGATTTTTTTTCGAAATGTATGATTTTTTTGCATTTTTTGAATTCATGAACATTTTTATATTTTTAAAATAAGGTTTAAATTTTTGATTTATTTTTGGAAGAACCAACATTTTTTTCAAACGATGAACTTGTTTTAGTTTTGGGAACAATTTTACGAATTTGTGATTGTTTTTTGAACCGTCAAACATTTTTTCATATTCATGAACATGTTTTAAATTTGTGAACATTTTTTGAAATCCGTGAACATTTTTAAATGCATTAATTTTTTAAAAAAAATTGAAATGTTTAATCCGGGAACTTTTTCTGAAATCCCTAAGTCAGACAGGTTGAGGAGGGACGGCATCGAGCAAGCGCATTAGTTGACTGCATTTCGTCTAGTGCGTGATAACAGTATGAACTGTCTTTATTAAAACCTTTTCTGGATCAACTAACTGGAATCATTATGATATGTAACCGGAGCAGTTACTGCATGTGTGGCTCGGATCTTTGTTCTTAACATGTGGTTGGAAGAATACTCCATGTATGTTGAGTAATTACCCCGTCTTGTGGTTCCACTGCTTGGCTACTTATGACATTTGCTGAGCAAAATCTGTTTCAGTTAGCTCTATTGTAACAGCAACAGGATGGGTTTCTTTTGAGGCCAGCCATAGTAATATAACTGAAAATGTAATTATGTGCTGGTTCAGAATAAGGAGAGGCCCCTAGTAAATGGATGAACAAGCAGGAGTAAACTGGTAAAAATGACAAGGCTGTTGTATGTGAGCCTGTCAAGGTCGGGAACCCCGTCGAACACGCGGTGGGAACATATATTTGGCTAAAATCAAACCAGAATCTGCAACAGTGGAGTGGAGTCCAGAGGATGAAGAAGAAGGACGGGTTTTGTTCTGTGTGTCTTCACTTTGCTTTGCGGCTGCGTCCATTCTCCTGCAAAAATCCATTCTCGCTGGATGATGATGATGATTTTTTTTTTTTTGAGAAACGCTGGATGATGGACCGCAACACCCGTACTGTAATCACAGATCTACCACCAATGAAGTCTGTATTTTCTGCAAAAATGGACTGGTATACACATTCCTGGAATTCAGAAGTCTGCAGAACCAGGGGATTCGGACTACGTTTTTGTTATGGAATTGGTATGCTGGGATTCAGAAATCTGCAGAACCAGGGGAGTTGGGGGTTCTTGTGCAGGATTGGCACAGGAAAGAGGAAACACAAGTTCCTGCCTCAACCAGGGGCAGACTGGCCTCTAGTTTGGTCTTTGGATCCGCTCCTGCATCCACCAGCTTCTTGCAAAAACACGACAGGCTGAAAAAGGAACACATAAAGAATGGAATGCCTACTTAAACACTGTACACAGGAAGATCGCATTAGATGGACATGGAGACGGTGGACAAGGTGGTGAGCGCGACGGCGGCAATGAGGTACGATCATAGGAAGATCACCGAGCAGTCCTCCTGACCGACATCGGACAGCTGCGCCATGGCCCCTGAAATCTTCAAGGCGCATGGTTATTCAGCAAGGTCAATGTTCATGACTTACCAAATCTTCAGAAGAAGACAACGGCGAAAGTTGAGAGCTTACCGATGTTCATAGTGGGAGGCAATACGAACTGCATCCAGAGCACGTAGTGGTAGAGCAGGTCATAGGAAGGAACCAGAAGACATGCGCCGTGTGCACCACGGAGATCCTGAGCACCTGCAGTGCCATGTGGGAGATGCACACGATCGCTCATCACCAAGCGGTTCGGCACCGACTTCCACAAGCATGTAGATCCATCCAGGGTCAATTGAAACAATGGCTAACTGCTGACGACTGATCGTTGGTCTAGATACTGATATTTCTACCTTGTGTCAGGTTTCCACCTAGGATAAGTAGGTAGTCACTGGAGTGAGACTGAATGAACACTGAATTTTGATCTGCAGTTAGACACACAACACACCTACACACTCAGAAAACTGCAGATTCATACCATACCCCATCAACTCGAAAGAATCCTGGATGACTCTAATAGGATCGCCGTCACCGATGACCAGCGACTTCAGGCATGGCACTATCCAGACAAGGAATCCAATTATCTGACAAGATGCAGTCAACACCAAATTCAGTCAAAAACTCTTTTCCCCTTGAAATGATCAAAGTGTGTTAGTCAGAAGTAGCACGGATATGGTTGGCGGCGCGGCACAATGAGCTCCTCGACGAGCTGCCGCACGGTCTTATTACCGGCGACTTTGCGTTCGCAACGGGAGTGGAGCTCCCTGCATGTCTCTCTGAAGATCACCAACCAACCAACACTGAGGATCATGAACCCTTATGACCTTTGCAGCCGGGCACAACAGACATGCTGCTTGAAGATGGATTTATAGCCTTTGCAGCCCGTGTGCGACGTCGATTTCATTCTGTACATGTCCGACTCTTAGCATCGGGTTCTGATTGGTCGTCGAATCACTCCACAACGTAGATTATTTCACTACTTCCACGACGGGTTCTTCTGGTTGCACAGTCAGAGAGGCCAAATGATACGACAAGCAGCAAGGCCCAGGAGAACGACTCTTTCCTTGGTCAACCATCCACCCTCGATCCCCTCTGTGCGCCCAAACCCACAGAAATGGAGGGCGGCAGCCAGACGCCGCCGGCAGCGGCCATCGTATCCAAGGTGCTCGACGACGACGACCTCCTCGTAGAGATCCTTCTCCACGTCGGCTTCCCCACCACCCTCGTCCGCGCCGCCCTCGTCTGCAAGCGCTGGCTGGGGCACGCCTCCGAACCGGCCTTCCTCCGCCGTTTCCGCGAGCTCCACCCGCCCCGCCTCCTCGGCTTCTACATCGACGACAGGTACTGTGACTCCGCTCCACCAACCTTCGTCCGGATGTTGTCGCAGCCCGCAGAGCTCTCGGCCATCGTCCGCCGCACAAATTTCAGCCCCTACCGGAGGCTATCGCCCGGCATGCTTGACTGCCGGAACGGCAGCGTATTCGTCACCTTGTACAGAGACAAGAGCGCACTTGGGTTGCACCGCCCGCTGTGCCATGGGGGAGGTCTGACAATCTTCCCATCACTCCCACGCCCTCAACTCCCCTTCGGCAGTTCCTGCACTTTCAGACAAGTCCTCTCCAAGGAAGGGGATGGCCTCTCCTACTACTACCTGTATGTGGAGTGCAGCAACCGAGAATCTAGGATGCACGTATACATGATGCAGGATGGTTCCTGGCGCAGGCATCATCTCTTGGACATAAGCCAACTCCCTCGTCCGCGCTCGACACCAAAAGCTGTGCTCGTCCGCAATAAAATTTATATGGCGGCAGGCCCAAGCGACATTCTTGTCTTGGATTTGGCGACCTCGAGTTTCTCCACGGTTCAGCTTCCACAAGGAGTGGAGCATGGCAACGGAGGCACCACCATGTTGTCACGGGCCGGTGATGCTTC
Source organism: Triticum monococcum (assembly GCA_034509565.1). Lineage (NCBI taxonomy): Eukaryota > Viridiplantae > Streptophyta > Magnoliopsida > Poales > Poaceae > Triticum > Triticum monococcum. Next base: position 580,495,135 of record CM067845.1, read on the forward strand.
TGGTGTATATCTCATCCACGTTAAGGAGTTTAAACTCCGCATCTGGCTCCGCAAGGGGGACAACTGGTTGCTGGTCGATAGCATCTGTCTGCATGAAATATGTGCTAATTTGAGGAAGTCGGATTCCACAATCAAGGATGGGCATACTGTTCTTCTCGTGGACCAGGTGGTGGACTATGGTGACTTTGTGTTCTTGCAGATGGGTGGATGTGTACTGCACTTGGATATCAGGTGCAGGACACTGCGTAAAGTGTATGAATACAAAAGCACTCCTTTCGGTGATATCCATCCTTTTATGATGATCTGGCCTCCCATATTCCCCACCCTCAAGTACGATCCTGCAAGGTATGACTTTTGGCCTTTATATTAGATGATCTCTGCACAGCTCTTGTTGAGCTTATATGGTTTTGTAATGTATATTGATCATCACACTATTTTTAAAAAAAATGTTAGCTAGATGACTGATTCCTCACAATATTTTAGAATTGTATTATCCACTAGAAGGAAAATTCTCACTGTATGCTTGCTTAGTGGATTGTATATTTCTATGCTCAATTTCTGATTCAGATATATCACAGTGAAAATTTTCCTTCCAGTGCATATATACTGCGGTTAATTTGTGCTTGCATGGCATTTGTCCTTCTATGATCAGAGGTGTTATTGACTGGGCTGCACACCGTGTAATACTATAATGGGAAGTTCAATGTCTAACCTATACCCCTGAAGGTTTTAAAAATCTTGGTCGGAACAAATGCTATTTTGACTTTCAAGCTTACATGATACTTACTATTGCTGTACTAGACACTTGTCTTAGTTGTTCATTTGATATTCAGATACTTCATTATCTCCATGCTGACCTTTGTTCTGTTTCCCTTGAAAATAGAACTGCCACCTAAAGAAGAAAGATACAAGGAAGCTCATGGATTGTACCTACGTCGTGAATGACATGGGTGGCATCAAGGAAGAGAGCAGTGGTGTGAAGTATCTCCTCTAGTATCTTATAGCAGTTTTAACTAGAAAAAAAAATCCATTTTACTACCTTGAATAAAGTGGGTGGTTTACTTTACCCCCTGATCTATTTTTCGGCTTCTTCTACCCCCTAAACAAATCAAAATCGGACAAAACACCTCCCTGGCTGGTTTGTCTCCACCCGTTGCTGATGTGGCACTAGTCAACGACGGTTTTGACCTGGTGGGGCCCCTTGTCAGGTCTCTCTCTCTCTCTCTCTCTCTCTCTCTCTCCGGTCGCCGCACCCTGTTCGATCTCGCCCCGCTCCTCCACGGCGTCGACTCCGCCGCCATCCGCCCCGTCGCCGCTCCGACCGCACGCCTGCGCCGCCCCGCCTCCTCCCCGAGCTTGCGTCGTCGTCCTCGGCCGCCCCCGCGCGTTGCACGCCCCGGTCGCCGCACACCGCTCGTCCTCACCTCGCCTCACTCCTCCGCGACGTTGGCTCCACCGCCATCCACCCCGTCGCCGCTCCGGCCGCGCGCCTGCGCCGCCCCGCCTCCTCCCCGAGCTTGCGCCGCCGTCCCCGTCCGCGCCCGCTCCGCTCCTCGCTGCTCTGCACTGGCCGCGCCCACGTCGCTGCGCCTGGCCTCGCCCGGCCTCCCCCGCTCGGCGCGCTGTCTTTGCCCGCCTCGGCGCCGGCCAGGCCACTTGCCGGCTCCACGCGCACCGGCCGCCGCCGCTGTGGCCGGCTGCTACTGCAGCAGGGGGCCGCCCCTTTTTTTCTTCTATTTCTTTGATTTTTTTTTTAAACTGACGAGTGGGACCCACCTGCAGGTCAAATACCACCTTTGATCGTGTCCACGTCACAATCCGGTCTGGGTAAATCACTTAGGGTGTTTTTTTTTGTCTAGTATGAGATTGTTTAGGGGGGTAAAGGAACCGAAAAATAGATCGGGGGTAATGTGAACCACCCACTTTGTTCAGGGTAGTAAAATGGACTTTTTTCTTTTAACTACCATATAACTGGAGCATGTACTCCTAGGCAACTCGGATCTTTGTTTCGTGTGGTTGGAAGGGTACTTCCCTTATGCAGAGTAGTTATCTCATCTGGTCTGCTTTCATCAAAGTCTTGTGGTTCCACTGCTTGGCTACTTATGAAATTTGGAGAAGTGAGTTCTTGTTCACAATTGCAAAATTTCTTTCAGTTAGCAATGTATTGCTCTAATGTACTTGTGTGCTTGTTCAAGCAAGGAGTGGCCCCTGTATATGCAGCAGTAAGCTCTGGCAAATGCATCGATCATACTAGTCAGGCCTCAGAGAATAAAGTGTTGATGAACTGAATTCAGTAGAAAAATTAATAATCTGAGACATAGATGCATCTAGCAGAAGGAGGCTGCTCGTAGTCGTAGGTATTGATGCTGACGTAGAAAACAAGTTTAACTGTGCAAGCACACAAGTTTAAATGTGCAAGCATACAAATTTAAGCTGGCATTGGGAACCCTAGAAGACAAATTAATGGGAAGAGATATAGAATAATAATAAAATAAAAGGAATTGATAATAATTCAATACTCCCTCCATTTTTGTATACAAGGCCACTATCAAAATTACAATTTGCAGCTATACAAGGCCACTAACACCAATCGAGATAAAATTGATGAGGTTTGTCTCGTACTAGCAACCGAGGACATTAATACCCTATGCATGCATGCGGGGGTGAAAAGGTTGGTTTGAATGCACCGAATTAATCAACCAACAAGGAGTGAGAGAGTTGTTTTGTTGTGCGTTGGAGAGAAAAATACGCATTAATTAACACGTCAAGCGAGGAGAAAAGACTAGTTTGCAACATTGGCTTAAGTGACCATTAGTTTCTACCTTGGTATCTATAATATGGGTTTGTGGCCTTGTATATAAAAATAGAGGGAGTACTTGGAATTTTTCCCCATATTAGTATGTTTTGCTCTGTTTGAAATAATTGCAAAAGGCAAATGACAAGTAGTAGAATAGTTGTTCTCATTGATGATGGGATTACACATATATATAGCCCTCGAAGGGGTACGTCCGAAGGGACACCAGACAACCGCCTCAATTAGGAAAAGCAGGGATTAATAGGATTAATTAAATCCTAACACTCCCCCTAATCCATGCTTGTTAGCGTAAGTATCATCATCTTGAGAAGCTCCTCCAAAAACCCTGTGGGAAAAATATGAGGAGATAGGTGTTTGATATGTTGCTAAAACTCCTTCAAACCCAGTGGGAAAAATAAGGAGAAAATGATACAACATATAATGATCATTATCTCTTTTAACTCAATACGAGAAAAACTCATAGAGTTTAGAGGATAATAAATGTGTCATATATACTTTCTCAAAACCCCGGTGGGGAAAACAGGAAGTATGACATATGATCTCATGTTGGTATTACCTCATTAAAAACCTTTATGAGAACCTGTAAAGTAAACTCATGAAGGGAAAAAGAGTATAATATGATGCATTGAACAGGAACAATTCAGGAAGATACTCCCCCTGATTCTTGCAAAATTCGAAGCCGTCACATACCAAAACATAGAAGTTGGTAGAGACCCGCTGAACAAATCAGTCGCATTGATTTGACTTGCAAGATATGCAATATAGTGATATTGCTTATTATGTAACCTGTTTGCATCTGAGCAACACAAGAAACATTATCATTGAGATAATGGTTGGTGGATGTAGCCATGAGGTCTGTTTCGAAGACTCTTCATTAGAGGGCTACCACACCTAGTAGGAACACTAAACTTGTCTACGATCTGACATAGTGGGGATCTGATCGATGTATCCAATGATATTGGTGTTCAGATTTCTCCAAAACCGAAAAACCAGGACAAGATGTTTCATGCCTTGGAGATATCGAAAGATATTCTTGAGTACCAATCAATTGTGTTTGGTCGGTCCAATGGCATATGGAACGTTGAGTCCCAATATATCATTTCCATCATCTCTTGGTCTAAATAGATCTTTCTCTACGTCTAGAGAATGAACTACCATGAGAGTTATGGATTGATAATATTTGTCCACAATGAATTTCTCCAATATATCTTGGATATAGACAACATAGTATATCATAATGTATGAATGAAGGTGCTCAAGTTGTAGTAACGAGCGGTGTTTTGGTTTACCCAAATCCTTCATTTAAACTCCGTCGTTAAATGATTACATGTGTCGCCGTTGCAAACATACAAACATGCATAATCATCGTTGCAGGAGTAATCCTTTTGTATAAGGAACTCACTACGTCGGTTGTACCATATGTACCGACCACAATAAGTCGTATGGTGACTTACTAGTTTTACACAATGTATGTTGCATTTTGTATTTCGATTCAGAATTGAGATTCCATCGGAAATCAATCATATATGTCTGAATCTAGTGATCCACATGGATATGTAATCACTACATCTATCAACTGTAGAGATAGATGATTTTGTATTGCCAATGATATAAGTTATCGGAAAGAGATTCCACCTCTGGAGAATAGTTGGGTATCTGCGTGAACCCTTGTGCTACAATACTTGCTCTTTGTTTCACCACCTCATTGTTCTCAATTCTGTTTCCAGAAAAAAAAACTGGTGTAGGTATTGCTTATGAATACCTTCCCATTATTGAGCAAGATCATTTCTACCTAGATTATACCCTTTGCTTGAGTTCAGTCCGAGTGTTGTTCACACTTTGCCATGGCCATGGTCTTTGGATCTGAATCATTTGAAAGGTTTTTGCAATCTAGTTGAGAAATGTATGTCGACAATTGTAGACTTTTGGTTATATGATTCTCCAGAATCTATATATCAATATATAGTTGATGGAAATATCGTTACCCATGGTGACTGCTCGCGATTTCCCAATGCGATCGAGTCGGGTATTCCGATGTCCTGGTCATTGTGTGCACTATGACCTGGGTTGGTGGAGGTTTCCCGTCCACTGGGTGTATACTACCCAATAGGTGTCTGTCAACGTGAAGTTGACTTGCATTTACTGATTCACAGGCCTTGATATCCTTGCTTGCGGGAAGCTGGATCCTGATGTACTTCTGCCATACATCTCCCCTTGTTGCTATGAACAGGGAGTGGAGTGGATTTTGTTGGTACCATCACTCTTTCAGGCATATTTTTGCAGGATTATAGGATTGTGTGACACCTTTATAGTCAGTAAATGAATCTGGCAGGTTATTTGCAATGTGATGCAAATCTTCTGAACACATGGTTCAGATCTTTGAGTATGTGGATTTGAGGCAGAAAATGTGTTGAACATTCCACTAATTTCCTGGCATTCTTTATGGTAGTTGAAATCTCCCCCTAATGCCTGGAAATGTTCCTCATTGAATCAGCATACTGCCCTTGAATAACTCCCCATGTGAGGGGCTTGAGGTATTGACGGAAATACAGTTATTCCTCACATAGATCCCAACTATATGTTGAGGGGACAATGATGTATGCCAGGTGGTGATATCGGTACGCAACCGAATTACCGCAGATAGGAAATACTTGGTAGATATCCACATATCAAAGATAGTGGGGAATAATATTATGCAGTTCTGTCATGAGCGTGTAAAACTGCATGACTCCAACGTAAAGTTGGTAAGTTGCAATTCCAAAGTAAAGATAATGCAATGAGCTTAACTCTTTGGATAGGATTCTACCAAACCATTTTGAGTCTAGACATTAGGACAAATTGCTAAATTTCAATCCAAAAGCCATAGAGATGGCCCTCAAGGAGAATTCTGCAATGTTATCCATTTAATTTGCTTGAAATCGATGTCAGGATAATGGCCAATGGTTTCATGTGAATAAAGCACACACTTAAGACCATCATGTAGATATGTCTTTTAGAACCATGGATACCTGAATAGTCTACTCAATGGCTGGGAAGAGCCACTTACCTCAACTTGATGCATTCAAGAAGTCTGAGTGGTTCAGCGTAGACTTTAAGGTGTGCGAGCCTTAAAATTAGCTTCCCTGTGTCACTTGTAGTGCACATAAAATCCAAATGTTATTAGAATTTAGCATCATAACAATCATAAACTAGTGGAATTGTTGATAGCTTCAGTTTCAACCCAATGTCAATGATGACCAAAGCAGGAATGCCAAGTTTGTCATGCAAAAGACACTCTGGAAAACTATCTCGTACGTAACATGTGCTACGGGTTTTGTAGTATGTGTAGTGCAATGCCAATGATACATAGAGAATGTGCTTGCCATATTCGTTGCATATGGTAAAGAGAAGATATTCCTCTTTGTTGTCATCATAAGTTTCGCTATGGAAACTATTTTGACGGATACCTCTATAGTTTAGTAGGGTACGAGCTAAATCCGGAAGCAATAAAGCATCCTGACGATACTCGAGTACCCACAGGGATAGTAAATATGACTCGAGTTGAGCCAACAAATACCTCATCGCGTCTAGCGATTTTAAAATATCTCCTTTCTCTCAATGAGAGTGGAAACATTGGACTTCCCTGAGTATAGAGTGTGTGTGGTGCATATGTCCACAAGGCACATATCATTTTTCATCGGATTGACTCCCGTAGAAATGTATATATAGACATGAAGATTCTCAATATGAAAATCATTGTCGGATATATAGAATGCATACAAATGTATGTGTATCAAAGTGCTGATACAATATATTGTGATATACAATATATGATGACAACAATACTTATGTTCTTATTAGAACATCGTAAATTGACATAAACTATGTTGACCACTCAGGAGATTGAGAGACTAGAAGAAGTCTCCAAACATGTCGGTTGAGGCATATTCAACCATCACGTTCTCCGTGCTTATAGGGTCCCGTCACAGCTGGTGTTGTCGGATTGAAAGTTGAAGTAAGATTCAAACCTTTGCCCTTGAGGTTCATTGTATCCCAGGAATTGCTGATACAGAATAACCAGATGCTGAGATCTGAATCTAATGCCTTATAATGTATAAGACAATATTTTTCTGTTGATCCTGACCAGAAGTGAATCCTGGATTGCACACATTATCCCACGAGACACAAGAGTGATCATGATGTCCATGGCCCAGATAGGGCAGTGGTGGCCGTTGAGGGCGAATGCCTCAAACTCTATAGCCATATGTTACCTCTATGGGTAAACCAGAGATAATTAATTTACAACCAGTAAATTAAAGACCATCATGGTTGATGTTATAATGAACTTAGCAAAATCAATGGGTATTTCAAGAAGTTATCTTGAAACCATTAGTGTGAATCTCAAATTGCTAAATATGACACCTTGAAGATAATCTCCAAAATGGAGTAGATCTCGCAGCACTAGAGAGTATAATCTGATGGAATCAGTAGATATTCACTCGTAATGCCTTATGTCATGACTTAGTAAAATGTGTGGGAGAGCATTTTGTAAAGCAATCATAATGTCAAAATGACAATATATAGGCTTTAACAGTAGTCATTGATAATTTGCGAAGGCAGTAGATCTATATGACTACCTTGTGATCCCAATACATCAATTTGAAGAAATCACTTTGAATTTTGCATTCTTATTTGCAAGAAATTAAAAATCTCAATTGCAAATAGGCGTATTAATCTCGACATGTAGCGAACATGGAGATACATACATTCCGGAATACATCGTACTCAACAGAAATACACCACTATTATAATGAATAGTAATGATGTTGCAAACTTGATGTTCAAGTGAAAAACTTGAATTGTATATACCTCAAATTAAATGAGATGATCTTGTATCAAGTTGCAAGACAATTCAGCAGGGTGAATTAATATTTTGCGAGAGAAGAAAATCTCAATCGCTATGAGATTGTTTTGCGAGAGAAGAAAATCTCAATCGCAAATTAATATTGTTGTGCGAGAAAACTTACTCTCAATCACAAAACAATATTGTTATACTAATAAGACATGTTATAGGGATTGCTAAAAAGCAAACACATCGAACATGCCACATATAATATCCACATATTTTCTGGAAGTTTAAACTCAACAGAAAATACAGTAATTAACAGTGTTCACAGGACGAATTTGCAAATTCCCAAAAATAGAAGGGCATTGTGCAAAATTAGCCTGGACCACTGTTTTGGCCTGTTCTGCGAATTCCTGCAACTGCAGAGACTGTGATGCAAAACAAACAAAGCGATAAGGTTCCATATCCCTTGTCTCTCTTGCGTCGTTCCCCACGGAAGCAACCGCCGCTGCCGCTATGGCTCGCTGCCGGCCATGCCGCCGCTTGGGAGGTTCCTCGCCGGTGGAGGAGACCACCGCATGTTCGTAGAGTACGCGGGCGCCGGGTCCGCGTTCCGGCCGTGGCGAGCCGGCGGAGGTCGGGGGAGATGCTGCGGGCAAGGCCAAGACGCCACGCTGCCGCTGCGCTCTTGCACCGCGCTGGACGGATCAGTGGCTCGAAGCACCAGTTGTGCGTGGCGAGGCCAAGGCCAAGCCGCATCAGTAGGGGAGCAAGCGTGTAGCATGTCCCCGTCGTGCATCAAGGCTGCAGTATAAGCCGTGCGCAGCGAAAAGGGCGTCCCGTGGCCAAGCAAAGGGCCGATAGCCGTGGCCGTGGCCGTGGCCGCGCCCGCGCCGCAAAGAGCACTGTCGGTCCTTGGGCCGCCGCGTGCTCTCCGCGTAGGGAGCCGCAACAATGGGCACCGCCGTCGAGGTCCACGGAGCGGCATGCGCCAGTGCGACCCGAGAGTCACCTCTGCTCGCGCTTGAGCGTTGGGCCACGCCGGAGCCGAGGGCTGTGGCCCGAGAACGCCGCTGCACGCGCGGGCTGCTCCATATAACATCGCCTTGTCGAGTCGAATTGGAATTCACGAGAAGATAGGCCGAGGGCTGTGCCTGATGGATGCAACGGCCGCATCATTCCGCGCAAGGTAAATAGAAAACAATTGTACCTTCTTCCCTTTGCATCGTTGGGTTTGTTAATTTGCCTTCAATCCTTGAATCGATGGAAATCCATTGGTTCTGCCCTGATCTGGCAGCAATCGATCCATCTCCATGTGCACATGCTCGTATAGAGTGATTTGCATATGCAGATAACACAACCATTCATTAGATCTTGAATTTGATGGTAGGAAGGCAAAATCAAATGGATAGTCTCCTGGCCCGGTTTTCCATTTTACAGATGATGCATGTCAAAAGCCGTGAGAGGCCGGTGGACAGATCTGTAGGGCTGCGTTCCCGATCTGGTTGTCATCGCTGCCGCTGCAGAGATGTTGCCGTCTGCGCCGGCCACCGGGCGAGTCGCTCAGGGAAGAGCGTGCTGATAACGTGTTTGAAATAATTGCAAAAGGCAAATGACAAGTAGTAGAATAGTTGTTCTCATTGATGATGGGATTACACATATATATAGCCCTCGAAGGGGTACGTCCGAAGGGACACGAGACAACCGCCTCAATTAGGAAAAGCAGGGATTAATAGGATTAATTAAATCCTAACATGCTCAAAGTAGAAGGCAAGGTTGTTTAAGTTGCCATAACAATCTGTTATTGCCATATTGCACATTGTGAATTGTCAATGTCCTGTTGTGTATTGCAGCGTGCTAGACACTGCTCTTGTTTGATTTGTTGCCCTTTCATCTATAACTAGACAAATTTCAATAGTATACAATCTACTCCCTTAGTACCAAATATATGACGTTTTGGTACAAAGGGAGTATATAAGAAACTTATTTAGATGTTTTCCTTTGTTCTTGACTAATGAAGGAGCCCAGCCTGTATATATTATTTGTGTATATACTATAAGTGAAGGGAGCCTCTGATAATTAGTACCATCACATGCGCTTTGCCGCAGGGTTTTCTCTTTCTCAACTTATCTTGCACTTTTGCAGAGAAAACCTGGTTATGATCTCAGTGGAAACGAAGCTATATTTTGTTTCCTAACTAGGAAAACACTGTGAATTGTTAGCTTCATCATGTACTAGACATTTCAGTGTGCACAATCTGGGAGTATTTCTTCTTTGGCAGTGCATTTACAATTAATACTTAGCGCAAACACCTTTCCAGAAGCACAATAGCAATCATGCAATTTAGATTTCTGAAACCATTATATGTCAGGTTGTTCCTTACTTGTGTTTGCCCAGCTCGGGAAACAAAATATAGCTTCACTTCCACTCATATCATAACCAGGTTTTCTCTGCAAAAGGGCAAGATAAGCTGAGGAGAAAACCCTGTAGCAAAGCACATGTGATGGTACTAACTATATATCAGAGGTTCCCTTCATTTATAGTAGTATATACACAAATAATCTATACAGGATGGGCTCCTTCACTTGTCAAGAACAAAGTAAAACATCTAAAGAAGTTTCTTATATAGATTATATACTATTGAAAATTGTCTAGTTATAGATGAAAGGGCAAGAAATCAAACAAGAGCAGTGTCTAGCACGCTGCAATACGCAACAAAACATTGACAGTTTACAATGTGCAATATGGCAATACTAGATTGTTGTGGTAACTTAAACAGCCTTGTCTTCTTCTTTGAGCAGAACATACTAATATGGGGAAAAAATCAGACTCTTTCCAAGTACTGAATTATTATTAACTCTTTTTCTTTTATTATTGTTATTTCTATATCTCTTCCCATTAATTTATCTTCCAGAGTCCCCAATGCCAGCTTAAATTTATCTTCCAACCAGAAGTAAGGAACTTGTGTGCTTGCACAGTTAAACTTGTTTTCTACGTCAGCATCAATGCCAACGACAACGAGCAGCTTCCTTGTGATTGTAGTGCGCTGTTGATCAGCATGTGATGTAATGTTAACCTATCACTCATTGACACAGTTGGACTAGTTGTTTTATCTGATTCAAATACAACACTAGGGCAGGGCGTGCACATCTCCAGCTTCTTCGTTAGAGGCTGTTTCATACGAACTTGCTGATCGCGCAGATGGGGCTAAGGCCCGAGCTACCAGTGGCGTTGTTTGGCGCTTAATCAGGGGCAACGTTGAGGCTCTCCCACCGGTAAAGTCCACCAAGATCAGGTCCTTGCTCATATATCCTTTTGCAATGTGCGATGATCATGCAGAAAAGAAAGCCTTGTGAAATTCTAATGCTCCAGTACGGGTAGCATATAAAGTCTGAAGCTGAATTCTAGTACACAATTTACACAATTGGCAAGTAGTGTAAATTGTACTCTTTTGATGCAATGAATGCTTCAGGATGTGGATTCTGCTGCTGACCCAAGAGCGTGCATACAGTTTGAAGCTGCTTTCAAAAAAGACCGGCTCTGGGTGACTTGCTGACTGAGCTGCAAACACTTCAGAATGTGAAAAATGCCAATGATATGAAATGCAGGAACAATATTATCAATATGTGCTCCGCCACAGCTCTTCGGTCAGACGCCAGACGTACGGGAATACTATATTATACCGTCTGTCGGGTGTCAAAAGATTTCACTGCTTTTACTTCTCCGATCCGATGGTTCACAGCTTTAAAGGCAACTATATATGAACCTTTATTAGGCCAGGAATACTGCATTCATGTAATACAAGCATGCATGGACGGATCAGGACAGAATCAACATTATAATACATACTATGGTGCTTCGCTCACTAATAATACTTCTCTGGGGTCTTAAGTTCCAACAAGTCAAATTGAACTTACTGCATTCTCATTCTCTTCCCACCATGAAAGTTATGGCAAATGTATCCCAAATACTGGCCGAGCACTTCAAGCAAAATTTGAAGTTATTAGCTGTGATGTTACAAATAACAACAAAGCAAGGCATCTGAAAAAAAAATGAATAGATTGTGTAGGCAAAAACGGAAAAACAGAAAATACCTATAAACAATTCACAGACCAGGGTAACAAATACTCACTAATATGTAGAGTACTATGGATTTTTTTTGTCACAAGGACATATGGATGCTTGACATTTCATTTTGTTGAATTTTGCAACTACTTTTCATGGCAAAAGAATAAGAATAACTAGCCATCCTGGTATAATTTTCTCTAAATAAATGACTTTGTAAACAGTGGATACAAATCGATTAATGGGGCCGGGCAGCAAATGCAGCATCACGGTATTCCATAGAAAGCATGCAGAGAATAACAACAATCCATTCTTCCAAAATAGTTCACTAGCTTCAGCATTGAGCCAGAAATTTCAACGCATCAAAACATTTCTACGCAAATAACCATTACTTCAGATACAAGGAATGATTTTCAGAAGTACGTATTTGATAATGAAACTCATATCCATGAGTTGTCACACTTCACTGAGAACCTTCAACCCCATCATGTCCAATGCTCCCATGATCACCGACCAAAGAAGGAGGCCAGGCCATAATATACGGATAGGCCTGGCCATCACATCTCCCCTGAAATAGCCTCTCAATCTCCATGGTATCCAATGAAAGGGAGAAGAACCAGCGGCAAGGTGAACTGTGCTTTGTCGCCATGTACACGCACCCTGCCCTAACTTCCAAAACTTCCAGGCCGGTATACATGCCCCGCAATGTCTCAGTAATCCAACCAATATCTTCAATCAAAGAGAATTTCTTGTGCGGTACCCATCTCTCGATCCTCGTCGTCGTCCGCTCGACGGATCCAAACATGGAGAAGGGAGTCCAGTGCATACACAATGCAAAGCTCGCCGTCCTCAGTGTCCCCAATCTTGAAATTGTACCCCTGCACCTTCAAAGGCAGATCCACAAAGGAGAAATCCATGGTCACTGTGTCAAGCTTAATCACATATCCTTCGCCTTCATCGCCGTTACTTACCAGCCAGTTGTAAGGCCAGTAAACAGAAGAGCCCACCAGCATGCCACTCCTGAACCTTAGCTTCCTTTCTGCTCCGATGTCGACCCACAGGTGGACGACCCATTCCCAAGTCTCTGACGAGAAGACGGCGGCACGAACCTTAGTCACATCCCCCAAGACGCAGACCACGCCGAAGGAGGAGGGCTTCTCGTCGGAGCAGGTGGAAACCATCGAAGTTGAACTGGTCACCGCTCTCAGCAAACATATCTTCAAGCGGCATCGGGAGGAAGTCCACGGCCCAGGTAAGAGGGTTCAGGGCGGCGACCTGCGTCCAGTCGAGCAAGTTCCAGAGGAGAAGGCGGCCTTTGCGGCAGTCGGCGACCTGCCACCCCGGGGAAGAGTCGTCCTTCTGCGGGAGGGAGGTGAGGAAGAAGTCGCCGCGGCGGACGGCGGCAGCGGCGGCGGGGTCGGAGCGGCGCGTGGAGACGAACGTGGGGATCTCGGTGCCGGTCGGGTCGAGGAACAGCCCGAGGAGTGGCGCCGGGTGGAGGGCGCGGAAGAGGCGGCGGAATGACGGGGAGGAGCGGACGGCGCCGAGCCACGAGCGGCAGGTGAGCGCGGCGCGGACGAGCGCCGGGAGGTCGGGGAGGCGGAGGAAGATCTCGAGAATCTCATCTTCGCCGAGGGAGGAGACGGTGGTGGTGGAGGAGGCGGGGATCGACGGCCGTTTCGCCGCCGCCGCCGCCGCCGTCAGCATTTCACTCGCCATCGCTCGAGTTTCCGCAGGATTGGGTTCTTTTTTTTTTGTGGTTGTTTTGACGGGGTTTTTTGTTGTTGTCGTTGAGGGAAGGTTGTTTTGATGGTTTTTTTTAGGGGCAAAAGGGATTTTATTCATTGATAACAAAGTGCGGAATACAGACGATATTGGACATAATCCCTAGCCATAAGTGGCGCCCGACTGTCAGAGAAGTAGCAGCCTTAACCAAAGCATGAGTTTAGTTCGACTCACGAAATTTGAAAGAAAAAATAACAAACTCAAGATCATTCATGCGATTCTTTATCTTGTGCAAGACCAGACCATAAACCGGCGCTCCACCCTTGTTGATGTTGTTCACCACCTTTAGGTAGTTCGAGGTCACCTGAACTCTCCGCAGATTCAGGTCTTTGGCTAGTGCTAAAGCTTCATTGCATGCTTGTACTTCCAAACTTGATGGATCCACTAGGCCATCAAAAACAATTGCAGAAGCTCCCAAAAAGGCTCCCGCTTCATCTCTGCATATAACAGCCGCTGCTCCTCGTGCTCCATTCCTCGAGACCCCACCATCTACATTCATCTTCGCGTTACCAGTAGCCGGTTTTAGCCATCTGCTAGTTCTCTTAGTGCGCTCTGTGGTCGTAGCTGCGTTCCTCCCACGAGCAGAAGCTATATTTAGATCCTCAAGATAGCGGTTTATAAAGCTCATAGTGCTCAAAGGGCTCTGAAATTCCCCATCGTGAATCGCTCGTCTTCTCGCCCATTATATAGCCCACATGGTTACCAACACCCTCGCTAGTTCTTGCTGATTCAAGGCCTCAAACAACCGAAAAAGCCACAGTCGCACGTCTTGTATCCAGGTTGATATCACATGCTCCAAGGTGTCCTCATCTACCAAGGCCCAGACACACCTCGCCATCCGACACTCAAAAAGTGAATGCCTCCATGTATCTTCGGCTGAATTACAGATTGAGCACACGTTTGTATCCGCCATCTTCCGCTCATGCCTCGTCGTTCCAGTCGGTAGCGATGTATGTGCCAGTCGCCATGTAAACACTTGCACCTTAGCTGGAACTTTTACCTTCCACAAATACGTCCATGATTTCTTGTCTGCCTCTTGATTGGAATGTCCTGTACGCTGCTCCAACCACGCCTCCCACTGCTCCGGTATGCCAGTAATCATCCTGTATGCCGACCGGACGGAAAACACCCCTCGTTTGTCATAATGCCAGGACCAGTAGTCCTCCTGTACACGAGAGCTTAGCGGAATGTTTTTGATAGCATCCACATCAGGACCGACAAAATGATCATACAGCTTCTAAACATTCCATGTCTTCGACACGCTATCGATCAATTCGGACACCATCTGTGGCGGGTTTTGTGAGATAGCACAAAGTGGACGAAACTTAAAATCCCTTGGTAGCCAATTATCATGCCAGATCCACGTCTCCTGCCCCGTGCCAATCCGCTTTATCAAACCCAAATTAAGCACATCTCTTCCTTCCAATAAGGCTCACCATACTTGCGACGGGTTGGAACCAATACTTGCTGTTAATATGTCACTATCCGGGTGATACCTTGCTTTGATAATTCTGGCACTTAGAGAATTTGGCTCTTGCATTAATCTCCAAACTTGCCTTGCGAGAAGTGCCAAGTTAAAAAGTTATATGTCCTGAAAACCCATGCCCCCCATATACTTAGGTGTTGACATCGTCTTTCATGAGACCCAAGCCGTCTTCCTCTCCCCCCTCTTACTACCCCACCAAAATTTCCTCAAAAGACCATTGATGTGTTCAGAAAGCCCACGGGGTAGTTTAAAGCATGACATAGAATAAGTCGGGATGGCTTGGGCTACCGACTTGATCAACACCTCTTTGCCTCCTGCCGACAAACACTTCTCCATCCACCCCTGGACATGCTTCCAAACCCTATCTTTCAGATACTTGAAACATCCCTCCTTTGATCTTCCAACGTCCGAAGGCAAGCCAAGATACTTCTCTGACAACGACTCATTGTGAACATTGAGAACATTCTTCACCTCCCCCCGGGTAATTTCCGGCACCCCTTTACTGAAAAAGATTGATGATTTATCTGTGTTTATTTCTTTGGCCCGATGCGTTGCAATATATGTGCAGCAACTCATTGACGCGGTTTGCCGCCGTGCTGTTCGCCTCAAAGAACAGAAGACTGTCATCAGCGAACAGTAAGTGCTTCACCTCCGGGGCTGAAGGAGCAACTTTGATGCCTCTCACTCCCTCCACCCCTTTAAGAAAGCAAGATAATCCCTCGGCCGCCAACAGAAAAAGGTAAGGGCTAATCGGGTCTCCTTGTCTCACCCCACGGGAAGGCCTGAAAGAGTCTAAAACTCCACCATTAAACAACACTGAAAAAGATACCGATGTGACGCACCTCATTACTGTTTCCGTGAAGCGAGGGCTTATGCCAAGTTTGAGCATCACATCCCTAAGGTACGACCATTCCAATCGATCATACGCTTTCATCATGTCCAGCTTCAATGCACAAAATCTGTTTCCCTTAACTCTCCTTGTTTTCATGTAGTGTAAACACTCACAGGCAGTTATAAAGTTGTCGGTGATGAGATGTCCTGGAACAAAAGCCGATTGCTCCTCGGAGATGACCTCAGGAAGAATTAGTTTCAGCTTGATTGCTAAGACCTTTGAAGCAATTTTAAAAATCACATTACAAATACTTATCGGCCGGAACTGTCCTAAAAGTTTTGGACTTGTTAAATGAACGTACTGTTGATATCTTCCGGTGAGTCCTCTCCATTCAGGACTCGAATGATCATACTAGTTAACTCATCACCACAAAGCTCCCAATGACGCTGGAAAAAGTGTGCTGGGAAACCGTCACGCCCCGGGGCTTTGGTGGGAAACATTTGAAACAAAGCATTCTTAACCTCCTCATTGCTATAGGCTTTGTTCAAGGCCGCATTCATCGCTCCATCAACCCTTGTAGGTATGTGGGAAAGAACCTCTTCCATCCCAATGGTGCCCTCAGATGCATAAAGGTTCGAATAAAAGCTGCTGGCCATCTGCGCCATCTCTTCCGGATCACTAGTCAGCGAGCCATCCTCCTTCTGAAGCTGTGTAATTTTGTTCTTTGCCCTCCTCGCACTTGCTTTTTTCTGAAAAAAACTGTGTATTACTATCTCCCTCTGTCAGCCATTGAATCCTGGACCGTTGACGCATCATAATTTCCTCCCTAAATGACATCTCAATTATTCTGTCTTGCACTTGTTTCTCCTCTTGGCCGGGACCAACCCGAGATGGATCAGCCCGTAGAACAACAAGTCTCAGCCGCAGCGACCTTAGCTCTTGCCTGACAGAGCCGAAAGTGTTTCTGCCCCATCTCCGCAGTGCGTTTGCCATCACCGACAATTTGTCTGCTATTGCTGAGACCGACATTGCCGGCCCTTCTGACCTCCACATATCCTCAAGCGCTCCTCTGAACCTCCTATCCATCTCCCAAGCAACCTCGTATCTGAATGGCTTTTTCAGATTATATCAGACCGCATTCCGCTCAAGATCATTGGACAGTAGTATAGGGCAATGATCTGACTTCGCCGCTGTCAAATGTTCCAAAGAAGCAAAAGGAAACATAGCCAACCACGACGGGGTCGCAAGGGCACGGTCCAGCCGCACCCGGCAAAAATCACCGCCCGCGATTCTCTTCTCAAAGGCCCAGTCGGGTCCTTTATACCCAATATCAGCTAGGCCACATAGATCAACCGCTTCTCGAAATCCCGCTAGCTGAGAACTATCACGTTCATTTGGTCCCCATTGTTCTTCCGGTCGTAATATTTCATTGAAGTCACCCATGCAAATCCACGGGAGAGTGCTCTCTCCCCTTAGCCTGATCATAGTCTCCCAGGTCTTGTAACGAAGGCTCCTGTTTGCCTCCCCATAGAAACAAGAGAGGCACCATTGCTGCGAATCTGCTCCCGTAACCACTGAGTCAATGTGATATTGTGAAAAATTCTTTATTTCCAACTTTACATCATTCTTCCAAAACAAACCTAAACCTCCACTACGCCCCCTGCTAGCTACTGCAAACCTACTAGAGAAACCTAAAGTACCCGCCAAACCTTCCACTCGATCTTTTGCAAGCCGAGTTTCAACAATACAAAGAATCGACGGCGCACTAGCCTCCACGAGATCACGGAGCTCTCGAACCGTCGCGGGGTCGCCAATCCCACGGCAGTTCCAGCACAAGGTCCTCATTGGGCTCGGCGGTCCTCCTCGCCGGAGGCCGCCTTAGATGTATACTTCACTCCATCCACAACCATCCCCTCATCCTGCTTCCTCCGCTTCACCACCTGAACTATTTCGGGCGTTGACGTTGGTTCATTGGCGCTCGAGGGGGTAGCGCCCTCAATACGAAGGACCGAGCCTGCCACTTTGCCCGCTAAATTCAGGACCGGTTGGCCCCTTACAGTGACACTACCATCCGCTGCCACCAGCCGCTTGCGGGCGCCTTTCTTGCTACCCTCTTCGCCTAGCTGGCCCCTCAGATCAGAATCCATATCAGCCATCTCTGTACGCTGTGAATTAGTAGCAAACACCTCCTCTCCAAAACCCCCTCTCCCTCTACCACCCACCGGACCCCTTCCTCCTCGACCTCCCCTATCTTCTCTACCCGCATCCCTCCCTCTACCTCTTCCTCTTCCATCCCCCCTTCCTCTTCCCCCTAGACCTGGATCCGTCGGCATCTCCGGCTCCCAAAGCAGCCACTCCCCCCATTCGAACGTTCTCGAGTCATGGATCCCATCACCACACTCATTTCTTCCACAAGCGAAACAGAAGTCTAGGAGCTTCTCATAGTAGACACTGTATCTCTTGTACTCTTTTAAAGTAATTGGCACAAACCGAACCAAAGGAATATTAACATCCACATAAACCCTAACTCGCAGGGTGCTAGCCAGGTTGATTCTTCCCTCGTTCATGATCACATTGAACGGTGGATCCCCCACCTTTGCCGCTACCTTTTCAGCCAACTCTCTCCTCCTCGTGAGGCCATCTGGCAACCCTTTCACTCTAGCCCAGACCGGTATCTTGTTAAGTCTGAAACCCTTGACATCTGAGAAGCCATCATATTCTTGTAGCACCACCGGAGCCCTTCTAAACAGCCACGGCCCCCCGTCCATGATCTTTCTCCAGTCACCCAAGCAGTGGCATTGTACCAAGAATAAGTTCGGTCCCTTGACGTTGAACGTGACCCCTTGTGCCGCCGCCCACGCATTACGCATCTGTGACAGCAATGCGGCATGGCTAAAAGGCTTTGTGGTATGTACCCGGAAAAGAGCCAGCCAACACACGTCCTTGATGAGTTCATCCACTTCTTTCGAGAAATCAAGCTCTTCCTCCTCCCGGCCATGCAGCTTCATCCCAGCGAATTGATCTTCCAGATCTGGATCGGGGCCATAGTAGTCTCCGTACTCCTCCTCGGACCCCTCTGCCTGGTTCTGCACATCTTGCGAGTTTAGATCTTGCCTATCCTTCCTCCTAGTATCTTCCTCAATCCCCCCTCTCGCCTGCCCTGATCCGCTCGGCCGATCCGCCGCCGCCATCGCTACTACCTCCTTCATCGCTCCCCCCTTCCCCCCTTGCACCTGAGACGTTGGATCCGCCATGCACGCACGCGCACACAGCGGGAGATGGTAGATCTCACCGACGACCCAAGGAGATCGGTAGCAAGAGAGATTTTACGTGGACTCCGGCCAAAGTGCCGGAGGAAAGGTGGAACCCTAGGCGAAACCCTAGGGGCAAAAAGGTATGTGGGGTTGTTTTGATGGGTAGGATTGGTTTCTTGGTGTGGGGTTCTGTGGTAAGTGCGAGAACGGGCTAAAGCCCATGTAATGTTGCATGCGCTGCTTTCAGCCCATCAAACAAGCCCACGTATCATCTACAAAGTATAGGCGGGAAGCATGGATTGATGGATCTGCCGGTTCTTCCGGTACTGATAGAGATGCGGCGTCGTTGAAGCTATTGTGGAAAACACCCGTCCCAAGAAAAATATGTATGTTTCTATGGAGACTAGTAAAATACTCATTACCAACTGAGGATGTACGGGCTCATAGAAAAATGTCCACTACCAGCACTTGCGCTTTGTGTGGTGCGGCGGACTCCTGGAGACACTCGTTGCTCGAGCGCACCATGGCAAGGTGCGTCTGGGTGCTTGTCGATGGTGAGTTGGTGAGCACTTATGCGAGACTGCTGAACTGAGTGCCAAGCAGTGGTTGTTTGTGATGATTGATACATTATCACATGAGGCTTTTGTCAAGTTGTCAGTCACCCTGTGGGCAATATGGTGGGCACGAAGAAAAATTATACATGAAGAGTTTTATCAAAGTCCCTTGGCTACATATGATTTCGTTAAAAAAATTATTGTTGAACTAGAGATGTCAATGCAAAAGGAGGCAACGGAGTCAGCTGCGAGTAGAAGAACAACGACAAGGACAAGGACGCCACCTCCGGGTTTTGCCAAAATCCATGTCGATGCAAGTGTGGCAAAATCTGAGATGAGAGGAGCTGCATCTGCAGTGTGCTGCTATGAGGATGGACTATATATGGGCAGCTCCTCTCTGGTTATTCCGGGGATCACTGATGTAGCTACACGCGAAGCAATGGCATGCAGAGAAGCTTTGGCTCTAGCAGAGGACTTGATGATCCAAAACTTCATAATCGCTTCAGACTCAAAGCAGGTGGTGAACGACATTAAGAGAGGAACTAGTAGCAATTACGGTTGTATCATTAGCGAAATTAAGCAGCGAGCTAGTTTAGTAAATTACAAGTTTACTTTTGAAGGTCGTGCATCAAATATTGATGCAGATAGGTTAGCTAAGTTTTCAAACACTCTTGTTCAGGGGTGGCACTTTTGGCTGATCCATCCCAAGATCGTTTTTGTATACCACTTCAAGTGGTCTATGATCAATAAAGCTTAGCTATACCCCTAAAAAAACTATGTGGGTGAACGTCCACCTCGCGACGCGAGGGTTTCGTCTAGGGCAGCCGCCGCCGCCAGTGAATTTGTCCCCTCGCCTCTCGCTGCCATCTTGACGCTGAGAGGTGGCGGACCTTGCATCTTCAAGAGTTCTACGTTTTTCGTTATTGTCTAGTGATTGTCGTTTTGTGTGAGAATAAATTTACTATCGTTCTTTTGGCGGTGCTATGAGATTGGAGAGCTTTCTATCCTCGCAGATCCGATTATTCGGATCTGATGAGTTGATGTTTGTGTGCCAAACTTTTTTTATTGGTTTGATTCTTTGTGGAGTTGAAATTTTTCATCGACATCATGGTGAAGATATTGTAATCCGACAACCTGCACTTCTAGGGAATTATCCCCAACCCAAGTACGTTCATCGACCAAGGTTTCCCATCTTTTTGGATGGGCAACTCAAGGTGCTTTCAAAAACCATTATTGATAATGTTTCTGAGGATGAAAGAGTGGCAACACAGTTGCTTTAGTCTAATTGCAGCCTCTTTACCGAAGTCTTTGGAGTATTTCTTACAACAGAGAATGATACCGTGAAGAAGGTGTTTCAAGAGATTTCATTGTAATTCTTTGTCATAGGAGTTACTTTGTATTTGCTTGGATTTTAGATCCCAATCAGTGTACCTGTAATTGCTATGAGTATGAATAAAATTACTGGCGTTTCTCAAAAACAAAATCTGTGTGGCCACAACAATCTGTTGAAGTTGCCACAACAATCTGTGTGAACAAAATTAGTATGTTTTGCTCAAAGTAGAAGAAAAGGCTGTTGAAGTTGCCACAACAATGTGTTATTGCCATATTGCACATTGTAAACTGTCAATGTTCTGTTGCATATTGCAGCATGCTAGACACTGCTCTTGTTTGATTTATTGCCCTTCCATCTATAACTAGACAATTTTCAATAGTATATAATCTAGAGCTTTGCTTCGGTAGACCCCCCCTTCACACACCGTATAAGGGCAGTATTGTCATTTATTTATAAGGTATATTTATACGATATGTGATACGTATAAGAGATACATAGCAGATCGCCCCTCACACACCTCCGGGCCTGGCCCATTATTCTTCTACTTCTTTTAACCTTCAAAAAATTGTTGTGAGAGGTAGGAATCGATCCACCAACCTCTTAGTTTTCATTCACCACCATAACCACCTGAGACAATCCACTTGCTGTGTCTAATTACTTTTTTTACTGCTCCTATTATTGCGCAACTTGTCAGTTTAGTTTTCTTTTTTGAAAAAATCAAATTAGAGACGCAACACGCCTTCCATCCCGTGCGGCCGCTGTGCGATGGACCAAGTAGTGCTTGTCCTGTGACTGCCGCACGCGTAGGAGTTTTATAGCACCACAACTGCGGGCATGTTGGGGTTGTGTTACAGCTATGCACAACGGAGCTAAACTACTAGTACTTTGTTATATTTTACTTTCGAACAATCAAATTGGCCATGCATTCACTACAGGATAATGAAGAATTTCTTTCTCATGCTACAGTGACCGGTGGTAGCTGACCACTTGGCATGAGCGGTAAGCTATATCAAAAACAATGAACAAAAAAATGACCGGTGGTAGGTGTTAGTACATGTTTCTTTTATCAAGCTTCATACTAGCTTAACACAATTAAACATGTAGGCAGGTCCAACAAATAATTATGGCAATTGGATGCTCTTATATGACCAATTAAAGGCCCCATACCAAGTTGTTTTTGTTTTCGACAATTTTTGTATTTTCTGGAGATTTCTCGATAAAAAGGGCCGATAAATGGCCAGATGTGTCGCAACTTGCATACTTTGTCGGAAATCGTTCAAATATGACATGGATGCTTACCATGCATGGGAATGCCCACTGCTTGCAAAAAAGTTCATGGATTTGAAAACAAAGTTTGTAAATTTAAGAAATATTCACAAATTTGAAAAGTTCACGAATTCTAGAAAAGGTTCATGATTTAGAAATAGTTCATTGATTTTAATAAAGAAAATAAAATGAAGTAAAGATAAAAAATAGAAGGAAAACAGGACAAACAATAACGAAAAAGTAAAACAACAAATTTTAAAAATTGTTTATGTTTTGAAAGATGTTTGGAAATTATTCATGTTTTGAAATTTTGTTCAAATTTCAAAAAATATTAGGTCAAATTCCGTTCATAAATTCAATAAATATTCGGCATTTCAGAATTGATCACTTTTTTTCAATTAGAGTTTCAAACTTTTTTTCAGAAAATATTTCTTATATGTGAACACTGTTGTGTCTTCTTATATATTTCGCACTACAAAATTATACAAGCAGCTGTCTGGGGAATTGGCTAGCAGCGTAGGGCTCTAATTGTGAGGTCTTGAGTTCAATTCGTCAGGTATCTATTTTTACGTTCATTATATTGGACGTGGTTTAATGGGCCGGTCCGTGCAATTTGTATATGAAGTCTCACGGTGTACTTTTAAAAAGGATAATCTTACCCTTAATTATGAAGGGGTATGGGATAATTTGAGCCATCGATGTGTTTAAGGGGGGTCTACCGAAGCAGAAGTGTTATTTGAAATACTAGCAGGTACATATGTGTCTGAATCTTTAGTCTATGTACTGTGCAAGCTTAAGTTAAGTCTATTGCAGAAAACTTATAAAAGACCTATTTTGGCCAACACTTTGGCAAACACAACTACACAAGCATAGCTCTTCTACAAGTACTATTGAAAAATAATCTCAGGCTTTGCACAGCACTTGGGCCAACTAAGACACTGCAGTATATAGTGAAATGTATAGATCGGGAAACAGAATATATAGCTCCCTTACAGTCCAACGTATTTCTTTGGCCAATCTGCTCATCACCCATTACATGCTTCCTGTGAATTTCCTTTAACAGCCTCAAGTTCTAGCAGCGAAAACAAGATCTAGCATGACCAGATAACGTGTGTTCTATCAATTTGCGCTGTCGAAACTTTCAGAGAAAGATGAAAGTAGTGACGCATGATGCTTCTATTTTTCTTCTTCTTCTTCTAACTTGTTAGTTCCACTTGCAGTACGTTCAAGCATTGTGGTATAATTTCACTGGATCTTGTACATCCACTGTCAAAGAAGAAATGATCCCAGATTTTGCACAGCACTTCGGCAAACTAAAACATTGCAGTAGACACTGAAATGTCTAGCACATGATAAAGCTAATAATTCCTAGGTTTTCTCCCGGTTAGGAAAAGAAAATATAGCTTCGCTTTCACTTGGATCATAACCAGATTTCCGCTGCAAACGACAAAATAAACACACAAAGAGTAAGATACACTGAGGAGGAGAAAACACCGCAGCAGAGCGCATGTGATGGTGGTAATCACGACAGGTCAAACAAGAAAAGTGTTTAGCTCACTGCAATATGCAACAGAACATTGACAATTTACAATGTGCAATATGGCGAAACAGATTGTTGTGACAACTTAAACAGCCTTTTCTTCCACTTTGAGCAAAGCATACTAATACTAATATGGAAAAAAAAAATCAGACTCTTCCAAGTACTGAATTACTGTTAACTCATTTGCTTTTATCATTATTTCTATGTCTCAGGCTCTCAGCCCTTTAATTTGTCTTCCAGAGTCCTCAATGCCAGCTTAAACTTGTATGCTTGCAGGAAGGACAACTTGCAGAAAAGGTTATAATAAATACAGTTAATACTGCTACCACGTACTAGAGGAAATGCAGTCAACTACTGCTCTTCCTTGATGCCGCCCTAGTCACTCTCGGCGTAGGTGCCATCCATGAGCTTCCTGGTATAATTCTTCTCCCCATTGCATCTCTGTTTCAAAGTAAACATAACAAAGGTCAGGACGGAGATAATTAAGTATCCTAATATCAAATGGACAACAAAGACGACTGGCTAGTACAATGACAGGAAAATATTACGTACGCTAGAAAGTCAAAATGGCATTTATTTTTAAACTCCAGGGGTATAGGTTAAATGTCTTCATATCGCATACATGCAACTTTCCACTATACAGCACTGCAGTAAAACAAACCTCTAATCGTAGAAGAACAAATGACAAGCAATCACAAGTTAGCCACTGTCAACTTGTAGCATTGTCCACTGGAAGGAAAAAAATTCACTACGATATATCTGAATTAGGAACCATGCATAAGAAATATACAATCCACTAAACAAGCATCCTTCCAATATATACATCATACTGAAAAAAAATATACTTTTGTAGTCCAAACATTTTAGTTTCGCATTTAAGTGCGGCTGATAGTTTAGAGAACAGTGATGCAGCAGAATGATGGTCCAAGCTATGATAACAAACAAGCCATTTTTCACCACCACCACGAATTTACTACTCCCTTCGTCCCAAATTACTTGTCTTAGATTTGGTCTAGATACGGATGTATCTAGACCAAATCTAAGACAGTAAATTGGGACAGAGGTAATATTATGAAACTGTGAGAAGAACAAATTCAGAAGAATGCCATACGTTGTGGAACACAAGCGTTAACAGAAGTAACCATTCCCAGTATCCTGCCTGTCGTAGTATCATACTTCAGTACATGTCAAGCAAACGACAACGATAGCCATCGACACTATCGAATCTAATTCTCTAACTAGTCTTGAGTCCATATAAATCCTTCCATTCTCTAAGAGCATCTACAGCCCGGACTCCCCAAATTGACCAGGCGGACGCAGGTCCACTGACCTGACAGGAGAGAGAAGGAAAAAGTTGATCCAACCAGACCCCACTCAAAGCCTCCCTAAATGTCCGGGCTGTCCGACAGTCCTCATATTGCCCCCATTTATCAACAGAACAAACACCTAAAGGATGTGGAGGACCTATCCTACGACACTGTGCATACTGATAATGCATAAATCAACATGTCTAATTTTGCAAAATATTTGTATAGACTCAGTGGCTCCATGTTTATGTTGTTTATTTTTTTCGTTAAACATTACAATGCTACAATGGATATAAAAAGTAAAAAATTTGTTCCAAAGTCATTATATATGTCACACATGGAAGCTTTTCAAAATGTTCTCATACATAAAATAAAGCATACACAAGTTCTACCTTGGAAAACTGTCACACCTTTCTGCAACAAGATGTTGCAGTCTTGACGAGGCAAATATATTTTTCAACCAATACAAAATTCTAAGCTATGGTGTCATGATGTGCCCAGCCTGTAAAAACGATGGATGGGCGTCTCACCCTCTTCTTCTTTCAATATAAGATACGCATACTCATGCGTATTCTAGAAAAAAAATCTAAGTTATTATCTTTATACATACAGTTTGCATGGGCCATCTAAAAATATGTTTCATGGGACCATTCTTGCTGACAGCTTCTTCTTTGTTGAGACTAGGGAGATGCATTTAAGATATTTACTACTCCCCTCCGTCCCATAATATAAGAGCGTTTTTTGACACTACTATATTATGGGACGGAGGGAGTGGTCTCCAGAATTTGTTATCTGACCATTAACGCAAACTGCTCATTTCACTAAGGAATTAGGAGTCAATTACTTGATATGACTGTTTAAAGCTCCACAGTTCACTTCACTAAGGATAGGAGAAGTCAATTAGTTGATCTGACTGTTTACAGCTCCACAATTTTTCAGAATATCCTAGCTCTCTTCAGATTCAGATATCTGAATGACTATCATGATACGCAAAAAGGATGTGAATTCTGAAATGCATGTGGTTATATGTTCTTAAACATTTAACAAGCTTAGGAAAAACATCGTCAAGCTTGTGACAAGAAAAGATGCGAAAACTCGCCATTATTATCATCCCGTGATCTTTTAGGCTTGTTTAAGGAAATAAGCAGGCAAGATCACTTCAGGCAAAATGTGCAACAACTGCAGCTGAAGCCTGATTTTGAAGATTGCAAGTTGGTAGGGCGTCAGTTGTCATTAGGATCGGTCCACCTTTGCCATGTACTAATTTTCATATATATTATTTATGACGAGTTGTTCTTTTACTTGATTTTAGCATCTGTTGGCAGTCCTTATACCAAAAAAATAGCAAGCGTCAAATATATTGTGAACAAATCATGTTAGAATTTTTCTTTTCACTGCACTATTCCTTAGTAGAAATGATACCCAAGCAGATTCTTTGCCTTAGGGGCCCGTCATATTTAAAGAGAGTCTTGCATAATCTTTTGCCAACTAGGAAAATTCTATTTTCTTTAATCTATCCACATGGTCCTTCTCAACGCGCAAGGGACACCCTCATCATCCATGCAACACCCATATTACAAAAGTGTGCCCCCTATAATGAGCACCAATAAGCGCCATGTAATATTACCACAGTACACAAGTGATTTCAAATCTTCTTATGGCAAGCATTCTCTTATGGAAAACATATTGTTAAAATATCCCAAAGGAATCAATCATATACCTAACACATTTCGACAGTGTAATGGACATACATTACAAATTCTGTAAGCTCAACAACGGCAGTATACATTCGTGCAAAAAAAAGGGCAGTATACAGATAATCCAAGGGCCAAAAGACAAACCTTGCGGCATCATACTTGAGCGTTGGGAATGTGGGAGGCCAGATCATCATAAAAGGATGGATATTAAAACCCAAACGACCATTTTTTGCTTCATATACCTTACACAGTGTCCTGCACTTGATGTCCAACTGGAGTGCACATTCACCCATCTTCAAGAACACAAAGTCACCATAGTCCACCACCTGGTTCAGTGTAAGGAGTCTATCCTCATCCTCGACTGTGCAACATGAATTCCTCAAGTTAACACACATTTCACGCAAAAAAAAGGTATCCACCAGTGACCAGTTTCCCCCCTTGTAGAGCCAGATGCAAAGTTGAAACTCCTCAACGTGGATGAGATATACACCAGAAGCATCATGAGCACGTGCCAATATAGTGGTGCCGATGACGCCATGCTCCACACCTTGCGGAAGCCGAATTGTAGAGAGACTCAAGTCCAACAAATCCAAAACAATAATGGCACTCTCGGCAGCCGCCATGTAGATTTTATTACCAACGAGCACAGCTTTTGATTTCCATCGTGGTTCAGGGAAGTTGTCTATGTCCAAGAGATGATGCGTCCATCGGGAACCATCTTGCAACATATATACGTGTAGCATAGATTCTGTTTCTGCGCGCCTGCCAGACTCCACATGCAAGTAGTAGTAGGACATGCCATCCCCTTCTTCTTTGAAAGAACTTGTTTGAAAGTGCAGTTACGCTCGAGTCCAGGGCGTGGGAGTTGTGGGAGGGTGGCCAGACTTCTCTCGGGGCACAACGGGCAGTGCACTCTGGCTGAGTTTCCGCTTCTGCCGTTGTACAAGGTGAAGAAGACGCTGCCGTTCTGGCAGTCCCTGATTGTGGCAGACCTGGCATTGTTGGTTTCCAATTTGAAGCTTGCACGGCGGACAACGACAGCAAGCTCTGGGGGCTGAGGCAGCACTGGGACAAACACCGATGTCAAGCCGGGCGGAAGATCAAAGTCGTCGATGTAGAAGCCGAGGAGGCGGGGCGGGTGGAGCTCGCGGAAACGGTGAAGGAAGGCACGGTCGGAGGCGTGCCCTAGCCAGCGCTTGCAGACGAGGGCGGCGCAGACGAGGGTGGTGGGGAAACCGACGCGGAGAAGGATTTCTATGAGGAGGTCGTCATCGTCGAGCACCTTGGATACGGTGACTGCTGTGTCCGCAGGTGGCTGCCTCTCACCTCCCATTTCTTTATTGGCTTCCGTGGGGAACGGGGTCGAGGAAGAGGAAATTGCCTGTATACCATTGCAATTTTTATCAATCTCCAAAATACCACTAAATATTTTGTTGTTGCGAAAATACCACTCCTTCGAAAGTTCACATACAAAATACTACCAAATATGTACTAACTGAAGCTAGCAGGGCATGGAAAAGACAATTCAGCCGTACCTGCTGACAAGATGGATTATTCATACCTATCTCCTTTTGTCACACCAATTTTTCAGCAGCATAACGGCTGTATAACAGCAAAGATGACATAAGTATCTCAGCTCTATCCTCTGCCACATAAATCTTGAGCAGCATAACAGCTAAATCCTAACATTTTAAACACGGTATAAGCGCGGCACCATTAACAGAACTACAAAAGGACTGTCCGGTGTGCATGGCTCGATGTTCAGAGTTCACACACAAGCAAAATACACACACAAAAAAAAATTCTATCTAGAAATGAAAGATGGTGAGAAAGGGATTCACACCTCGCCGAAATTTCTTCCAAAGATCGCCATGGACGAAGGTTGCAGCGCTTTTGGGGCGACAGTGGGAGAGGGCCTGGGGCCAGTGCCGAATAGAGGGGTTGGCGGCCACCCCTCGTCGACTTGTAGCAGAGGGCTGGGAGCTGGGGGTCAGCCTCCGCCTCGCCCAGTGAGATCTGGGGGTAGGCGACGCTGGCTGGCTTTGTGCGGCGGACGGATGGGGAAGAGGGCACCAGCACCACCATGGGGATTGGGGAAGAAAAAAGGTCTACGACGAGTACGAAGGGAAACAGATGTGTGACATGTTCATGGGCCTAGCGTGACAATTCCGGCCCATCAAACTGTTAACCCAACTCTCTCTAGAAAAAAAGGTCACTGTTAATCCGCTAGGGAAATGAATACCCTACTTCTGCTTCCACATTTCCTATCTTTTTCAGTCCTTTTTAATGGAGAACAGTTGCAGCATTTCCGACCTACGAGAGGTATTCAACAGGGAGATCCCATTTCCCCTTATCTTTTCTTGTTAGCAGCGGAGGGCCTTTCGTGCCTTTTGAAATCCGTTCCTCAGTCGTCAGCGTTTGTGGGAGTTCAAGTGGCGCCGACAGCCCCAGTTGTCAACCATTTGCTCTTTGCTGATGATAGCTTGCTGCTTTTCAAGGCGAGTACCGAGGGGGCAAGTGAGGTGTCAAACCTGTTAGATATTTATTGTAATGCTTCGGGACAAAGAGTGAACAACGACAAATCTTCCAATTTTTTCAGTAAGGGTTGCCCTCAAGTGATCCGGGAAAGTATCAAAAACTCTCTCAATGTTCATGACAAGCAACTAACAGATAGATACTTGGGCATGCCGACTGATGTAGGTCACTCGAAGAATGGTATTTTCAAATATTTAAGGGACAGAGTATGGGAGAAGATCAAGGGATGGATGGAGAAGTTACTGTCTTATGCTGGAAAGGAGATGTTAATAAAGGCAGTTGCACAAGCCATCCCGGTTTACTCCATGTCCTGTTTTAGGCTGCCTAGAGGAATTTGTGAGAGTATCACATCTATGATACGGCAATTTTGGTGGGGTAGTAAAAGGGGCAAGAGGAAGCCCAGTTGGATTTCATGGGATGTTTGCATAAAGCCGAAGAATTTCAGAGGGCTTGGTTTTCGAGATATAGAAATTTTCAACTTGTCACTCTTGGCAAGACAAGCATGGAGGATCATCCAGGAGCCTCTGTCTTTGAGTGCAAGAGTTTTGAAGGCAAAATACTTTCCATCAGATAGCTTTTTGCAGGCCGAGCTGGGTAACAGCCCTTCACAAATTTGGAGGGCCATCATCGATGGAAGAGGAGCTTTTGCTCAAGGATTGATCAGGAGAATTGGGACTGGAGAATCAATAAGAGTTTGGGAGGATAATTGGCTACCACGGCCTGGTATGATGAAGCCGATGGTGTCTTTAGTGGCTGATAAACCAACATGGGTTTCAGAGTTAATTGATAGCACTTCGGCCTCTTGGAAGCAAGACAGGATCCGTTCGGTTTTTCTCCCAGCAGATGCGGATATTATTCTGGGGATTCCAATATGTACAAGGAGAGTGGATGATTTTTGGGCTTGGGGAGAAGATAAAATAGGCATTTTCTCAGTCAGATCTGTGTACTGTTTTCTGTCAGGTCTGAAAAGAAGCAATGAAGAGCTGTTACAATCTGTTGGTGGCCATTCAAACAACACAGAGGAGGAGAAGGCGTGGACCTCGTTGTGGAACATGAAAATCCCATCAAAAATAAAGATGTTTGTTTGGAGACTATGCCACGAAACAATCCCCACGAGAGATCTATTACATCATCGTAATATGTCCACCACAAAGATTTGTGCATTCTGCGCAGCTGAGGATAGTTGGAAGCATGAACTGATAGACTGCATCATGGCTAGAAGTATATGGTCTCTAAGTTCAGAAGAAACAGTGCAAACTATGGTAGATAATCTGTCTATGAATGCGAAGAACTGGATGTTCACGATCCACGACGTGTTATCGCATGAGGAATTCACCCGGGTGGTGGTAACCTTGTGGGCGATATGGCGAGCCCGGAGAAGAGCAGTACATGAAGATATCTTTGAAAGCCCGTTCTCGACGCATTCTTTTGGAATCAATTGCACAAAACTACCACATTTGCGGCTAGGTTTGCAGAAAACCACCAAATCGCTAATCCGTTGCAAAAATCACCGCGATCCACATAATCTCATTGCAAAAAGCACTGATCGGGTGATTTGTCCCGTTTGATCGCTTTGTGACAACTGGGCCCCAATTGTAAGGTGCTGACATGCCAAAAAATTAACATACACATCCCTGGATCTAAAATAAAAAAAGCAATCAGACCCCCCACCCATCCCTCCCCCTCCTTTGCGCTCGTGACCCATCTTTCATCTTCCATGCGCGACTGACCTTCCTCCGGCTCCGGCCACCTCACCTAACCCGTCGGCGCCGCCCTAACCTACTGGGGCCTGGCCCTTCTTCTTGCTGTAATCGGCGTCGTCGTCGTCTCCTTCCTTGTCAGCAGCAGGGGAGGGGGCGGGCGCGGCGGCGGAGTGCAGGACGAGACGGCGATGGCGAGTGCGCGTAGGAGGGGGCCACGACGGGGGAAGGGAGCGGGGACGTCTCGGTGGGCACGGGAGGGGATGCCGCCGGCGCCTTGTCCTTGTCGGGGGACCCCGCGGAGGGGGATATGGAAGGGGAGGCGGATCCGTTGGCGTCGGGGTTGAGGAGCGGGGACGCGGTGGGCGCGCCGGGCGATGGGGGCTGCGAGATGGGGCTCTGGGCGGCGCAGAGCGGCAGCGCGGCCACCACGAGGAGGAGGATGCCGTCGTGGAACCCCCGTCCAAGAGAGCCACGCCCAGCCCCCGGTGGTGGTGCACCACACAGCGTCCCCAACTGCTTTGAGCTGCTGCTTCGGGCACGGCGTCGAGCCATGGAGGAGCGGCGTGGAGCTGCTGCCGGCGTCGAGCAGCCGCGGGGCCGAGCACTCCCGTCGCCACCGCGCTAAGGGTGCCGCTGCGGCCCTTCTCTAGTGAGGATGCCGTTGCGGCGGCTGCGCGCGGACGAGGCCATCATCTGGGCACGGCGGCTCAGGACATTGACGGCGACATTTTTAGGTTGGAGCAAGGCACTGCGGCTCAGGGCGTCTACGCCATCGAGGGAGGGCGGCGGGTGGGCTTCTTGCGGCGGCGACGAGAGCCAGCGGGATCGAGAGTAGGGGTATTGAGAGCAAGGGGTTGATTGCTTTTTATTTTTGGATCTAGGGGTGTGTATGCCATTTGTTTGCCAAGTCAGCTCTTGACAACCGGGCCCCACTTATCAGAAAATGATTAAATGAGTTAAATCACCCGATCAATGCTTTTTGTAACAAGTTTATTGCTAATGAAGTGTTTTTACAACGAAGTAGCGATTTGGTGGTTTTTTGTAAACCTAACCGCAAATGTGGCAGTTTTGTGCAATTGACTCATTCTTTTGTCAATGCCTTCATTAGAGACATTCAGACTCTGGAAAAGGTTACAACAAAGCAAACAAGGAAGATCCAGGCACGACCTGCGGTGTGGCTGAGTCCATCGGAGGGCTGTGTGAAAATTAACACGGATGCAGCCGTAATGACAAAGGGATCATGTGGTACGGCGGCAGTTGTATGCCGTAACCGGGAAGGGAAGTTTCTGGGATCTTCGGTTATCAAGGTCAAGGGCATTACAGCGGCAGCTACTTTGGAGGCACTGGCGATTAGAGAAGGGCAAGCCCTAGCGGAGGATCTATATGTCAACAGAATACATATAGCATCAAATTGCATGACAGTTGTTGATTTTTTTTTAGAAAAGGGGTGATTCCTCGGTCTCTGCATCAGAAAGATGCATACGGCCATCTTATTAATCAAATAAAGTAGTGCCAACATGGTTCAAAAGGTCTTCAAAAGTAATAAAAAGCACATACAGCTCACACAGAGCCAAATGCTTCCTGGCCTTCGTCTGGGTGAGTAGCGACCACGAACGGATCAGTGACGTAGTTCGGAATATGACCTGCAAAAAATGTATACATGATATTCTGTTAAAAACCAAATCATTTCTGCAAGTCCAGATAGTCCACAGCAAAGCACAAACTCCAACCCGAATATGTCTCGCTAAGTCAGGCTCAATCCCATTAAGCCATGTCCCAAATAACGCATAAACAGAATTCGGTGGAGTGATACTAAAAGCAATGTGGACCGTCTACCAAAGTACCTTGGCCAACGGGCAATCAAAAAAGAGGTGTTTGATAGTCTCATCCCGATCGCAGAAGCTACACCTAGTAGGTCCTGTCCAATTACGCTTTATCAGGTTGTCCTTAGTTAAAATAACTTGTTTATGGACAAACCACATAAACACTTTTATTTTCAAAGGAACTTTGACATCCCAAACATGCTTGGACGTATGAATGGAGTTCGAATTAATAACATCAATGTACATTGATTTAACCGTAAATACTTCAGACTTAGTCAATTTCCAGCGTAATTCATCGGGTTGTTATGAAAGCTGGACTTCCATCAGTCTCCTAACTAGATGGAGCCATTCTTCCCAACGATTGCCCGCTAGCGTTCGTCGGAACTGAATATTAAGGGGGGTAGATTAAAAGACCGATGCAACGAACACCTCACGTCGTTGAACAATACGGTATAAAGACGGATATTGGATGGCCAAGGGTGTCTCGCCAAGCCAAGTATCCTTCCAGACAGTTGTTGATGACATAGGGAAGAATGCTATGTCGGAGTATGGAGCTATTGTTCATGAAATTATAGATCGTTCTAGCCATTTCAATTCTTGTAACATAGTTCATGAGTTTAGGAGCTCGAATTTCGAGGCTCACAATCTTGATAAGTATACTTTAAATCTCGGCTTTGGACGCCATGTTTGGTTGGGCCATCCGGGAGAGTTGCACTTTTTACATGTAAACATTCTGGACTCTGAATAAAGCTTGGCGGGATTGTCTAAAAAAAAGAGTATTTGTTGCATACCTCAAGTCTAACAGTTTGATTGTTCGCTGTTAAAGTACATACTCCCCTTGTCCCAAAAATAAGTGTCTTAATTTTATTACAACTTTATATTAGAGTTAGTACAAAATAAAGACATTTATTTTAGAATGGAGGGAATATATGCGTACGCAAGATGTTCATCATGATGTTTATAGAATGAATTACTTAACCCGAGGATAGAAACATGACCTTCTCTTAATTTCTGGGCTCCCATAAAAGAGCTAACCATGTTAGCTTACTTGACTATACATACTCAAGCTTCCATCTTATGAAGTACTCTAATACACAGTTTACCGCGTGGAATCGGAAGATGAAGACTTGTCATGGTCTTAACCCGCTGTTGGAATACCAGTCTGTCATAATGGGGGGGATACTGACGAACACTAAAAAAAAGTCAACTAGATGCGTATGTTAATTTATTTTCACATGTTTTTCCAGGTTTAACCAAAGTATTCCCCCTTGACTTTGTAAGACTACCAACACCAAAGTAGCACTCCCTAAGTAAAGACGGAAGGAGTATTTAGCAGCAATGGACTAGCAGAAGCTCAAACTATTGTGCTTGAAGCTGTGACACGAAGGAAGGTCCATCCAAGTGCTTACTGTGACCGATTATTACGTAAATTAACATAACACATGAAACTTGCAACAACCTGTTTCATACAAGGTGCTTCCAAATTGATTGCATGTGTTACATAATAAAAGATCGATCAACTAGTATCGAATAAGTACTAGTACTTCTTCCGTCGCATAATATAAGACGTAGGTAGCGAAAACGTCTTATATTATACTCGAAGGACGGAGGACGGACGGAGTAGTTGAATAATTCATCCTACTCGTTCTGAGGGTAGTCTCCGCCCTCGTAGCCATAGTCTCCGGCAGCAAACCTGTCCTCGGGGTAGAACTCTGCCACAATCCGCCTCTCAGCCCACCACCTGCGGTGCATCCACCTCCTACAACGGGTCGAGCTGTGGTGGCACGCGTACTCCAGAAACACCCTTCCGACCCCTGCGAGCACAGGAGCGCCGCCGGGGCTGGGCCGTGGGATGACGACCCTCACTAGGTTGCCATATTTGCGCGCCCAAATCATGACATCCCGTAGAAAGTCCTGGTAGAAGTCGTCGTCCTCGATGTGGTGGTCCGATGAGAGCATCCCAGTCAGTAACACCACCTTGGTCGCGGCTCCGTCATACTCATCCTCTTCTAGGTATTTTCTCATTTTTGTCGGGCGTCTGTCATGCTGGTCCTGATCATCTCGGTATTTTCTAGTAATTTTCTCCATTCGCCGGTGTTGTGGGTGGCCTGGCGGGTAGTAGCCAATCTGCCAGCCCGAAGCAGCGTCATATCCCTGCGGCTGCTGACAAACCAACATTAAGTTAGATTCTGTACTCCCTCCGTTCAAAACTAATTGAAAAAATATGCCTAGATTTACAACATCAGGTGTTGTTTATAAGACGAAAATGTATC
This sequence comes from Triticum monococcum, assembly GCA_034509565.1. Taxonomy (NCBI): domain Eukaryota; kingdom Viridiplantae; phylum Streptophyta; class Magnoliopsida; order Poales; family Poaceae; genus Triticum; species Triticum monococcum. The sequence continues at coordinate 580,530,228 of CM067845.1, forward strand.
TAGAACGTTACAGGGCCGGCCCATAGGCCGGGGCAACGGGGCGACCGCCCTAGGCCCCTGGGAGGTAGGGGCCCCAGCCCAGGTAATAATACAGTATACATGTTAGGATATTTTTTTCTTTAGGTCCAGAAAAATAAAAGGAAAAAAAATAAGGCCCAAGCCCACCACGTTGCTAGCACTTACGGACCAAAAGAATCGATAGGTACGCAGCCTACGCTGCTGCAGCACCGGTCGATCTCCTCCAGCTCCAGTCTCCTCGCCTCCTCGGCTTCTCCCCAAATTTTCCAATCCCAAAGAACAGCGACGCCGCTCCCGTGCATTTCCAAATTCGAGGTGCCGCTCCCGTGCATTCATTAAGACCGATGGTGCTACTCCCTTCCCAATCATCTCTCTTTGCATTCTCAACGTTCCCCATCAAGTAGACGTTTGAGGAATTGAGGCATCACTGCATCAGAGATGGTACGTCTCCCTCCAATTCTTCTCTTCCTAGTTCATACTCTTCTGTTGGCCTGTTATTGAAAGCTTGATTGGATCCAGCGATAGAAGGGGGGACGGGGAATGAGTGTTGCAGCCTTGCAGATCTGGGAAGCTACATCGATAATTCGACATCAAGCCATATGCACATATTCAGGTCCTTTTGTTCCCTGTATTGACTGTTTTTCTGCAATTGTTTGGTGACATATCTTCTAAAAATTGTTTATCAGTGAGAAAAGGAAGTGAAAAAATGTAGAGATGAACTGGTAGAATCACAGAAAGGTTCAATTGACATTTTTTTAGAAACGGTAGTTCTTCGAAGAACTTAAAGTGTCCAGAAGTATATTTGGCTTCTTACTTAGCTCGAAGGACTTTTATTGAATGATGATATTTAATTACGCAAATTCTGTGCTAAATTTGTAGAAACGGTTTCTCAAAGTTATGTTGAATTAGATGATCTCTTCTCGGAATTACGACTACGACAAATGAATATACCAGAATCTGATGTGCCATTGCGTGCTATATAGATTTTCGAGTTTGTTGGAGACATAGACTCTTTTCCAAATATATTAATAGCTTATCGAATTTTATTTGCTTTACCATTCAGTGTAGCATCAGCTGAACGCAGTCTATCAAAGTTGAAGTTATTGGGAAACTATTTGAGATTATCAATGTCACATGAAGGATTGAATGGTCTTGCTACTTTATGCATTGAGAAAGCAAAGTTGGCTAAAATAAATACTGATGTACAGATCTGATCATCATATTCAGGAAGTTTTGGAGACGTTTTCTTCGGATGAAGACATCGAGTAACAAACAGATTAGAGAAAATAGAAACTAATGTAAGTTTGCATGCATTAACATTATATCTCATGATAACACAAACGCTTCAAGTTGCTATCAGCTTTGACAAGGTTTTCGTACTTTGAAGAGCGAGATGATTGTCACTTTGTGTCCCTTAGAAGAGCGATCCTTTTTAGAACTATATTGTTTCCATACTATTAGGATGTACTCCCTCCATTCCAAACCACGACGAGTAATTTGGAATGGAGGGAGTAGTTCTCTAGACCATCAATCTATGCTATGTACTGAATTGCTTTCGAAATACAATACATTCTGAATTTTTATTTGTCCATAGGGGGCCCATTTTGTCGTCTCGCCCCAGGGCCCCGAATATGTATGGACCGACCCTGAGAACGTATTGACATTTTCTAGACTAATTAATAACTACTCCCTCCGTTCCATAATGTAATAGCGTTTTTGACATTAATGGGTGTAGGACCGATTGACATCAAAAAACACCCGAGTAACAAAAGAACTCCCCAGCTATAAGTTTCAGATCCCGCAATCAGGCTGGGGGGTCGAAGAAAAGAAAAAAGAGTCAATTCGTAGTACAAGTAGATATATAGAATAGAGAGGGATCATCAAGGAACGGAGACGGTGACCTTGAGCTGCTCGTAGCTATAGTAGTCGGGCGTGCCGTCGGGGATTGGGCGGCAGAGGGAAGTTGGGCATGCCGGCAGATTGAAGGCGTCGTAGACCTTGCAGTCGACTACGCGATCGATTCGATTCCGGCGGTGGGGAGTGGGATCCATCGATGCGTGGGATTTGCTACCCTCGGTTCGTTGGTTACCTTAATAACTTCCCTGCCCTCGTAGTCAGATCATACTCTTATATCCGGTGTATGTTAGGCTAGTCGTAATGATAGTATCATAGCTAGTATTATGCATGTCAATTAGGCAATTTTGATGAGGTGTCATAACATTAAATGAAGAAAGAGATGGTGTAGTATCAGTATCATGATACTGTATCATATTAAATGCTATGCTATTTTGTGTCATGCATGGCAATAAATAGAGTACTACATGATATTAACATATGATACTATGCATTAGAGAGATAATATCATACACTAGTATCATATGCATGATACTAGTATATGATACTCCCCATTACAACCAGTCTTAGGCAAGGAGATAGCCGGTCTGGTTTGGCTCAAAAAAAAAAGGAGATAGCCGGTCTGGTCGGGTTGCTCATATATCCCCAGGCTGGGCGGAGAGTTGGTTTGGTTGCGCTCCAACATGCATCTTGTACAAGTACTACTCAGATATTCCTCAAAAGAAAAGGAGTACTACTCAGATCAGAGAGCTATTCACCTCAAAAAGAAAAGATTGGAGAGCTATAATAAGAAAACCCGGATCCCACATTCACCGGAACTTCTAGTCTGTTGGACTAATTTTCATAAGCGAGCTCCACCATCCGATCTCGGCCTCGAGCAACCTCGCCCTTTCGATGTTCCACCGATCCATGTGACCCATTGGAATTTTTTTTAAGATGGCATTGGTGGGCTATTCGGTGGTTTGCCCGGATAAAATCAGGATTTTACATAGAGGCATATAAGAATCCCATGATCGCAGCAGGACATCGACACTCGCTCTCCCTCTCCTCGCAGGCCACTGCCGCTCGCCCACCCCTCTGAGCACAACAGGCGGCCAGAAAGAGGGGCACGACACCACCCCTGGGCTCCCAAGTCGCAACCCTTGGGAGCTCAGCCCCCGCCGTCTCACCCTCTTCGCTACCGCCGCTTCTCATCCCCTCTCGCAGTGGCGGACCTAGAATCGCAGGCTTGGAGTGCAACAGTTCAGAGTTTACACTAAACATCATCATAATCTCAACAAATACTCTTAAAATAACAAAAACTTGATCGATATTTAGTGTTAACTATATAATAAATTTTATTTTACAATTTTGGAGGGGGTGTCATGACACCCACGACACCCCCACTAAATACGCCCCTACCCTCTCGTGCTCCTCGCCGGTGTGCGCCGCCACACCCGCGCCACCCTAGCCCGCACGTCATTATCTCGGCCAGTAAGCTTGACACCCTTCTTAGTGTTGTTGGAGGCACAAGCGAAGTTTTTTTTTTGTTGCAGAACTTATTATTGGTTTAGGAAATTTGTACTTACACGAATTGATACCTTGATTTCTCACTGAAGCAAAATCTTGTTACTTCCTATAAACCCTTGCACTTGGTGGGCTCAATTACGTTATTTGGCTATAACTTGGTAACAATCAGGCCTCAATTTTTTTCTCATCTATGTAAGCTGATCTGTTCAACATTTTTCGTAGTTAATAACATATGATTATGTTCATCACTCGATGCAAAAAGGCCACACACAGACACACACACATTGGAAAACTGTATAATTAGAGTGCCAAATCCTCTTGAGTCTTATAAGATAAAAAATACAGATTATTGGATTGAAAAGTTCTGAAAGCATAGAAAGAAACAAATGGATTATAACAATGGTTTGAGTTGATGGTAATTTTGCTCCAAAACAGAGTGCAATTGAATCGGTAAATAATAATTCGTAAGGATTTCAATCATGTGAATCAAACGATCACTTTCTTTTAGAAAATTACTAAGAACTCAAATTCTAAAAAATCCTAAAATTCCTTTGAATCAAAGGCGCTCTTAGAGATTGCATTAGTATTTTGAAAGTGTAGTATTGCAACTCTGAACAACGTTGTAAGACAGATAAATTGCAGCAGTAGCATATTTCCCTTTGCCGAGTTAATATCAATTAACTATGCTACTACCTCTGTATACTATATAAGACGTTTTTACAATGTAAACTGCAAAAATGTCTTACATTAGTTTACAGAGGGAGTACCAAATAGTATCAAACGTTGTATGCAGTCTTAATATCAGCAAGTTAAATACTAGTGCCAAGCTTCTACTCAAGCTCATCCAAAATCTAGGCACAATTTCCTCAGCTTACACTTCTTATCCCAATATCTCGACTCCAGCTCGCAACCACACGGATCAACGCAAATTACGCACCAACTGCTCGACTTTGAATTCTTGTTTCTGTCAATGTGAAATGAGCAAATGTCATATAGCTTCAGTGGCAGCAAAAAAAGGTGGAGCAGGACGTGAACTGCCCAGAAGCACAACGCACAACCAACTAGCTAGCATGGGAAGTTTGACTGCTCTTGAATTTCACCAACAGGAAGTTCAACAGCGAAGTTAGCTTGGGCGTCAGCATCTGCATTAAATTTCCTCAAAGCATGGTTAATTTGAAACTGAAGAAACTTTCCCTTGAGTTCCTTAGCTTTCTTGCACAAGTCTGCCATATTATCGTTCCTAACACGCCAGAGATCCTGGACCTGGTTACAGACGAGCTTAGAATCGCCTTGAGCACGGACATACTTGAATCCCTTGTTAGCAGCATACCTCAACCCCAGGAGCAATGCGCGATATTCAGCGGCGTTTGCAATACCCAAACCCTCGCGTAGGTGAGCGATCACGGATCCGTCCGGTCGCCTGATTATCACGCCGGCGCCTGATTTCCCAGGGTTTCCTTTGCAAGCGCCATCGAATTCAAGAATGCAGGACAGATGACTGTCAGGTAACGGCTCCTGTTCAGCGACTTGGGGATGCTTCTTTGATGGTCTGGTTTCCAAAGCAGAGGTTGCAATTCCATCAGGTTGCTGGAAAGGGCAGGGAGCCAGACCATCAAACAATTCATCTCTTGCATCTGCTGCGTTGATGGCATACAGAGCATTCTTGAGCCCCCGCTTTGCGAGATACTCCTCGGTTTCTTTGCGCAAAGAACAGCCTTTGTACACGGTCACGGAAGGATCGCAGACCGAATTGCTGACTTGAGCTTGGCAGTCGGCGAGGTTCTTGTAGATGCCGATGACATTCCCCTTGCGGACGACATAGAACGGGTGGCCGCCGGCGGCAGAGTCCGTCGGCGCGCCCTTCTTTGCGGCAGATCTCTTGGTGGGGCGCTTGGATTTGGATGAGGAGGAAGAGAAGAAGCGCTCGGCAAGGCCAAGAGCAATGGGCGGCACGGGAGGCCGGAGGGGCAAGTGGCACAGGTTGTGGTTGCCGCTCAGACTCGGAGTGCCGGCCACCGCGTGCCTCCACGCCGCTCTAGAGATCCCACGGAGGAAAGGAGAAGAAGAATAGCAGCTCCTCATCGACATCCAGCGAAAGAGGGAGTCGTCTTGCAGCAGGCGGAGGGGGTGAGGGTGGGGAATGAGCGGGTCAAGCAGGTGGCGGCTTTGGCGAGCGGACGTGCACAGGCGACAGGCGGCGCGGGGGCGGAGGCCGAGCGGGGACTACTGGGCGTGACGACAGGCGGAGGTTGCGGGGAAGCAGCGGCGGCGGCGGGTCGTGGTGGAGCGGCGCGCCGCCATCGGCCAGTTCGGACTGAGATAGGGTTACCAGACAAGGTTTTTTTTCGAGGGGTGGTTAGAAGACAAGGGTGTATTTTGTCAAATGCTCTTCTTCAGACTGAGATAGGGTTAGAAGACAAGTTTTTTTTTAGGGGTAGTTAGAGCAACTCTAGCAGACCCCGCATCCTCCCGACCCGCAAAACGTTTTTGCAGTTCGTGGAAAAACGTCTTTGCGGGTCGGCACGGACGACCGCAGTTGCAGACCCTGCATAATGAACCCGTAAAAAAGGATATTCACAGAATATGTTTTTTTACGGGTTGGGGTTGCGGCGTCTGATCTGGCGCATCTCCTCCCGGCCCACAAAACTTAAATTTGCAACTTAATTTGATCTAGCATATTGCATTGCTTTATTTTATAACAACATTGGATACAAAAAGCATCACCAAATCTTTGCTAGAATAGCAAGACCAAAGAAAACAAGAACTATAAGAATGCATTTTAGAAGATTTCCAATTTCCATAACTGCTCCCACTAGTTGGACTAATATCTTCTCCGTGCATTCGTTGTCGATCTGTGGATTCTTGATTTTGCATTCTTCTTTCTTCATCTTTAGTTCGAAAAGATGTAGATATTGTTTCCCCTCTAGTTGCACATGCAGCCGCATCATTGCCTTCGATTGTACCAAGAAGTGCACTAACATCTATTAAATTTCTTTCTATCAACAAATCAATGTATTGCCCTTCCCAAAACCAAAATGAGCATCCTTCGTCCTACACAAAAGAATGAGCAAGCTCGAAGTGAGCCACCGCAATTTATCTAAAGAATGAACTGTGAAACGAGCTACCGCAAGTGCACGTACCCCGTCGTTTTCGCATTTGAAGAACACCCATCCGGGGTGCTTCGGCGTGCTCGAAGTGAGCCGCAGCACTTTTCGCGTGCAGTCGTCGCACTCTATGAGCGGCATCGGCAAGCCACAAAGACCGTGCGCGAGCGCCGAGCCCGGTGGACGGCCGGACGAGTCCATGCCCGCAAACCTTTGGCGACGGCGGGCGGACGAACTCGCACCTGCATGCGGTGATGCGCCCTTGCCTGGGCTGCGGGAGAGGCTCCCCGACCACTCCATAGCTTGGCGCAGCAACCGGTGGCCAGAAAAGCCAAATCCGGCGGCCCGCGATGAAGTGTCGCATATCTGCAAATCCGGCGGCCCACCGACGCGGGGGGGGGGGGGGGGGGAGGCCTCGTGCGCATGGCAGCCTTCCGGCGTGCTCCTGCCGGCTGCGGTTGCCGGAATGTTGGGCGGCGGCCGGCGGCGGCGCGAGAGGGGAGAGGAGAGGTGGTTGGTGGAGAAAGCGCGGGATGAAATGTTCCCCCACCAACCGCTTCCGCTTATATGCAGGCCACAGCAGCCGCGAGGGGAAAACCCGCGTTTTCCCGGGTTGGGCTTGGGATTTTGCCGCGCCCCCTAAAAATTTTTGCGGGCCGGGGTGGGATGCGGGGTCTGATCGGGCGGGTTTTTCCGCCCCGGCCCGCATTTTGACGGTTATTTTACGGGTCGGGACGGGATGCGGCGTCTGCTAAAGTTGCTCTTAGAACTTAGAAGACAAGGATGTATTTGGTCCAAAGCTCTCCTTAGAATTTTTATTTTTGTAAGGGAAAAGCTCTCCTTAGATTGCACACAATATACCTGTAATTCAGGTCTGAGCCCAAACTCATCTGCATTAGCGAATACTAGTAAATTCAAAGAAATGGTAAAAATCAGAATAAGTTAGGTGGATGCAAATTGTTATGGTGAATGAACATTCAAGTAGCTCTTAGCAGAAAAAATGAGTAACAAATTTTAGTTCTCAAAGAAACTTTGGAAAAGAAAAGCATTGTTCAGAGCTAAATTTTTTTTCCAAGAGCTCCTTGAATGTTCATTCAGCATGAAATTTTGCACGCACCTAGCGCACTAGAGTAGTGTCATACTAGACTTTAGTTCAGCTATATGTTACCACAGAAATTAATGGCACTTTCGACGTCTTCTTGTGTCAGTGGTCCACCTTGAACACTCATAAGATGATGGTTATTCGGGCCTCTTTCATGCTATTTTTTTAGCTTTTTTATATTTACTCTTCACACCCAGGTGCAGATGCACCCATGCACCAAGTCGTCTCTTTCATGCACATTAGGAAAGTTGGTCACATATTTTTTTCACAACACTCGCATTTCTCATTCCAAATCACCTAATTCGTTTGCATAGTGAGGAAGGCGGCGGCGTAGTTCTTTTTTTTGGAACACTCTCTCCTGACATGTTGATATAGCAAGATTTTCTATTTTGATCACGCCCATTAAGATAGGTCAAGGACATTCGGAGAAAATATGATGTGCGCCCTCTTGCAAAAAGGGTGCAACTCCAACATCTTTTGAACCAAATCCTGGATCATGCACAACCCGACCTTCTGGCAAACTAAAATATTGCAGTACACATTGAAATACACAATACATAATATAAGCTAATAGTTGAGTTAAATGCAAGGGTGAACCTAACTATTTCGTTGAAATGTCAACTGAGTCTCTATTTTTTTAAATGCACATCCCAGTCTCAATTCATCTTTAAGTGGTTCATCGCTTGTCCTATTCACCTCGGACCCGTGCTAACCGGCTTGCACGGCACTTTGACCACCGTCACATAATCTATATTTTCCAAAAAAAAGGACCCCCAGAAATCATTTCTTCTAATTATTCACGACCCTTCTCTCCTTTTGCAAAATATTGACTATGTGGTGGTAGGACCTATGATGATCTACTTAAAGAAAATCAGGACTGGGATGTGCATTTTCAAAGAATAGGGACTCAGTTGACATTTCGGCAAAACAATCAGGGGGATTCAGTCGACATTTCGACGAATCAATTATGACCGCCCTTGCATTTAACTCCTAATAATTCCCAGGTTTTGCCTAGTTCGGAAGACAAAATATAGCTCTTTTGCGTGCATGTTCACATACCAAAGTAAGAGTTGAATCCGTTCATCATACACTATACACTTCCCGAGTTTTGCCTGCGAAAACAAGATTCTATACTGTGAATAGATCATCTGCATTCGCAAAAAAAGAAGAAGATCATCTGCCACAAGTTCTATTAATTTGCATCGTTAATACTTCAAAACTAACCTGGAAAAAAAACATATATGGTCATTTGAATTTTTCTTATTCTTCTTCTAACTCCTTAGTTTGAATTACATATAACACATGGAACATGCAAAGCAACATTTCCATACATTGTGCTTCCATATAAGAGATTAATCAACTACTTCCTGAATTATAAGATGTTCTAACTTTTTTCTAATCGAAAGTATATAGACGCGTTTTACTGTGTTTGTTCACTCATTTTAGTTCGTATGTAGTCAATACTGGAATATCCAAGACATGTTATAATTTACAATGGAGGTAGTACAAGATAATAGTTGATCCATCATTCTCGTTAGTTCCTTCTAAGTGAGCTCACCTACAATGCAGAGCACTTGCTCGGCCAGCAACGGATTTTCTCTTGTTCGCTTCGTTCGCTTCCTCCTTCCGTTCCTGGTTAGTTTCATTCTTTTTTCCTTCTTTTGTTTTCTGTTTTCTCTTCTATTTATATATTCCAAAATGGTTGATATATAAATATAATATATATTTCAAAATAATTTCCTTAATTTCTATGCTATGCATTTCAGCAAGGACTAAAAAGTGTTTGGTGTCAAATTTGTTCACATAATTTATAAAAGTTGTTCTTAGCATTAAAAAATTGTTTCTTATTCATAAAATATTCACATGTTTCAAAAATATGTTTGTGAAATATTTATATAATGTAAAAAATTGTTAGTGTAAATTTTAAAATGGTTTTATACTTTGTAAAAAGTTTGTGACACTTAAAAATATTTTTAACACTTTAAATTTGTTTCACACATTTTTAGAAAATGTTCATGGCATTTATGAAAAGTGTTCAATGTGTATTGAAAAAATGTCCAATGTGCATTTATCAAATGTTCGACATTTATTCAGAAAATGTTTAACATATATTTGAAAAATGTTCATTGTGTATCTGAAAAGTATCCAACATATATATAAAAAAATTCATCCCGTATCTAATTTTTTTCAATGCATATTTTTTTCTCAAAAAATTGACATGTATTTGAAAAAGTAAAAAAAAACAAATAAAAAACCCAAAAAAAAAACAAAGTAAAGCAATAAAATTGCACTGAAACGAACAACCAAAAAAACCCCAATAAAAAAACACATGAAAGGCTCTAAAACTGGTATGCAGAACCTTCCATAACAGCTCCATTTGGCCGGCCCACTAAGACGAGCGTACAACGAGCGCTAGAGGCGAGACAGTGTTACATCCCGCGATAAGCAAGATATAGGACCAGAACTCGGTCGCTGGCGTTGGAGGAGACATGCCGGTCAGGCAGGCCACGGGTTTCAACCTCCTTTTCAGAAGAAAAAAAATATAGGATTCGTTGTCCGAATTCAGTGGGCACTTGCTTCTCTTTCCTTTTTTTGGATGAACAGTGCGTTTGTTTCTCGTATAACATGGTAATAAGCAGATCAGGCCAATGACGTAGTTCCTTGAACAGGAGAGGATAACGAAGTGACCAGAAGAACACAGTAGTAACATAAATTGCCCTTATCAGAAGATCTAGTGCTCTGCGCAACAAATACTAACTCTACTTTGTACTCCCTCCGTCCGAAAATACTTGTCATCAAAATGAATAAAAGGTGATGTATCTAGATGTATATTAGTTTCAGATACATTCCTTTTTATCCATTTTGATGACAAATATTTTCAGACGGAGGGAGTACTGAATACTGAAACTATAGGCACTGTTTTTCTGCAGTGATGCCAAATTGCCAATCTGAAGAGGCGCCTGTTCTATGCATACAAACTTTGAATTAATACAGAAGTGGGAAAGAATTGAGCTTCCTCGACCGATTCTATGTGGGGACTGGTTACAAGCAGATTTACTGGTCTAAGACAGAGGATGTTAACCGGAACTAGGTGCAAATTAGGTTGTGGTATCATTGACGGGGGTGGCGATGCGTCCCGTACTTTAACCGCTTTGGTATTTTTGTTTCCCATATTTCCAGTTGGCCATATCATTCATCTTTACAAACCAGATATCAACACTAATCCAGTGGAGGGGAAGAATTCCACTTTTTACCTTGTAGTTGTACATTTGTGACACATATTACCCCATTTAGCGGAACTTTTATCGAAATATCGGATTTTGGAGACTTTTAACACGGTTTTAACCCAGTTTTATATTTTCTTTGTTTATGGTCGATAGGATCGGCGTGTTGCGTCATTGATTCGTAAAAAATATATGTAAGGATCGGAGGGCATCATTGACGATCTTGTCCAAGCTTCTCTTGTCTATCTGTTCCGTTCCTTGTGGCCGTCCACATGTTTTTGGATCCGGGGCGTCACCTCACACCTTACATGATGGACACGCATCAGAAAACGAGGGTCCAAAGCTTTCAAAAGGGGTATTCTAGACGAATTTTCACTCGATGGGGTAATTAGTGTCACAAATGTACAAATATGGGGTAAAAAGTGGAATTCACTCTATAATTAATGTCAAGTTCATCGCACCTGATGGTCTCTTGAAACTGTTGCAAAGTCATTTGACTTCTGCTTCAGCTTCCAATATTGTTATCTCAGTCGCTTGACTAACTGCCCAGTCTTAGTTATCAAAATTAGTGTGTTTCTCTCTCACCCTTTCAAAAAAACTGCTAGTCTCTTTAATATTAACTTGAATTCGTTTTTAACCGCTAATATTCTAAAATTTTAGTACTAATTATAACTAACAGAAATTCTCCGGGTGTAATGTAAGGGCATCTTCAACACCGACCCATAAATCACCCGCATACGTTCGGATTGTGTCCGGACCACGGAAGTCATCTAATGCGGTCATGTATCAGTCTGCGGCGTGGTCCGGACGCGTTTTCATCCGCAAATTGGAGACAAAGTGGGGCCCGGGGGGGAGGGGGGTTGCGGGTGTCCGCACGACTTTGATACCCCCAGCCCACCCAATCCCCCCTCCTGGTCCCATTTCCTTCCACTATGTTCTTCTTTCCCTTACTTTGCATCCGCACCCCTCCACCTCCCCCGCCGTCGTTGTACGTCTCCGGCCGCCACAGAGGCGTTGCCGGACGTCCTCAACCAGCACCGACGCGCCCGCTGGCCTTTGACGACATTGTCCATGCTGGAGCCGTTTGTGTCCCAGGTACACTCTGCCCTCTGTCGGCGACCTCCATGGCGGACACCACGTCCGGCAGGTGTTCGGTCAAATGCGGTTGAGCTTATTTTCAAATGATGTATCGTTTTTAGAGTATGAAGGATGGCGAGCTATTCGACCATGGAGGAAGAGTTGTTGTGCGATGTGTGGTTGGCCGTATCCGTGGATTTTGTTAACGGGAGCAGAGGGGGACCTTCTGACAGCAAGTGCATGAATCGTTTCACACACGAAAGCACATTATGACCTACGACATGTACATCATTCAACAACGCAATGTGAGGTCGTTATCATATCGCCGGCACGCTATCCAGACCAGCATCACCAAGTTTTGTCAAGTGGTTCATCAGCTGGAGGTAAGGTGGCCCTTGCACGCAGCAGAGGAGGAGATCGTAAGTTTTGTTTCTTCTTGCTCAACTTGTTTAAATAATTCATTCACTCAATGTTGGTCTACACATTATGTAGCCCGCACGCGCTGTCGTGATGTACCACATGACAGAGGGACGGCCATTTACGCACACACTGTTTGATGAAGCTAAAGGCAGAGTATGTGTTGGATGACATGATCCGTTGATGAAAAACTTGTTGGACATCCGGTTAATCTAGCTGAATTAGAGACATTGGTGTACTAGACTTAAGTTGCATGCTATGTATGGATGATTTGTCTTATTTTCTATTCGAACTTTGATGAATATCGACCGGTTTGCATGAATTTCATCCAGTTAGTTAAAATGCGGGTTAAAATGTATGTGGGCAGTGTTGGATGGCGACCTTCCGCATCCGTGTCCGTGGACTGGTCCCCCTCTCTGTGGACAGATGTGCGAGGAAATTTGTGGGTTGCCATTGGAGATGCCCTAAAATAAGTGTTATCTTTCGTTTTGTAATGTTTTTAGAAAAAAAAGAACATGCAATGAAATTTGCAAATTTTACACTACAATATTTTTGAAATATTTAGGTAAATAAAAAAGGTTATCGGTTTTCATGAAACCATTATTGAATAAACAAAATATTAAATGAATTTAATGATGGGTCTACTTATGCTAATTTGGTATTGTAGATGTTGCTATTTTCTTCTAAAAACTTCGTCAAACATTGAAGTTTGACTTCAAAAATTAATGCACCATATAACGGAGGGAGTAAAATAAAAAAAAACTTGAATTCAAGCATTACTCATGGCTATTGGGAATGAATCCAATCAGACGGTTCTATTTCTTAACCTTTCTGACTTGCTCTTACGGAACCAAAGTCGAAAGGATTGAAAAATTCAGTCATTCACAACCACTGATGAAGGATTCCTCGAAAAGTTAAGGACTAGTAGTTCTTTTTTGAAATCAATTTCGCTTCAAAGAAATTGGCTCTACCGAAACAAAGGAATTGGCTCACTCCTTCGCTCGCTGGGTAAGCATAGAATGCACACCCGTCTGGTATCAAAGCGTATCTACTTGAAAAGGAGACTACTTGAATAGATGAAATGGAAGGAATAAATGAAAGTTCGATCTACCAACATAGAGTCCGCCCCTCCCAGGAAGAAGAAATTTGCAACATAAAATTATTATTTTTAATATTTGCATAACTGCGTACAACAAATTGACAAAATTGTGCATAATAAATATGTTTAAAGTTGTTTTAGTTGTTTCTTCACATGTAAATATATATGTATGTAATTCATAGATTATACAGATTGTTAGTCTGTACGATTATCAAAATCTCAAGTGCTTAGAATATTTCTCACAATATGAAATGTTACTCCCTCCGATCTGAATTAATTGATGCAACCTCTATATAATGTAAAATCGAGTATTCAATTTGTGACTCAAAGTGCACATCACCATTGAAGATTGAACTAAACCTCATGTTTGTCTTTGTAGTATGGAATGCCGCCCCACATTATTTATGCCAACAATACCATATATTAAACTAACATTAAATTAGGCACTTGCAACCCTCTAAGTATTAGATCTATTTTTTAAAATCTGTTCTTTATGAAAAAAAAAGAAAGGAACCAACATATGTATGAAGATCGCCTTACATGGTAAGGAAGTTTCTAAAATTAGTTTTTTTAATAATGTTTTAAATTTGTATAAAAAAGTGGAGGAGTTTTATTTTTTTAATAGAATGCGAAAGTAATGATATAAGTATTTAACGGGATTTTGTTTAGAGACACATACTCTAGAGTTCTCAAGAACACTACAGTTGGTGCAAACATATACAAATACACAATAACATGTATGTTGACCCATGAGGGATTACGATATTCTTTTTCTTGTATTTACGAATGATTCAGTTGAATAAATGTTTTTTTAGCAATGGCCAAAGCTTAAATCGAACACATTTGTATTAAAATAAATGTATTAGAAATGACACACATTAGAATTACAATACGGAACAATATCTACGAGCATTGAGCAGCATTGTAATTTGGTTAATTATGGCAAGCATGACAGAAATACATGAGTTAATATATTACCTTGACATAATAAGGTATAAATTAAAAAGGTAAAATAAATTAGTATAAATAAGTGAGAGTTGTTATTTCTAACTTGGTTTGTCTCGCATTAGAAAATATAAATTAAATTATATGTGTTTTTAAAATGATTATGTTACCAAATAAACTATTTTGCATATATATTTATTTTATTTATATGTACAATTTTAATACGTCACATAAACTCATTATGATGACATAATTAAATCTTAAAAAGCATGCATAACCTCCTTTTAGAGTTGAAGAAATTATTAACTAACAAAACGGGAACCAAGGTTTGCTATAACGATTTCTATTTGTTCTTGCACGTAGTTCGGACTTGCCCCTCCCGCACTCCTTGTTCCTCTACTAGGCATGCATTAGCAATTATGTGGGCTGACAGCAGGGGTAGGCCCACTTCAATTCATGTGTATTCAATTGAATACCCATTATATTTTCTAATAACTGGGTATATATAGTGTATATATGGGTATGTATAAAAAAACAAAACTGAAAGAATAAAACACGGCTGCTAAGCATTCAGGCCAAACCAGAAGCTAGCCCACCTCGTCATTCTCCCTCACTAACACAATATGGCCCATAGGCCCATACCGATTCACGCTTCGGCGTACGAACGCATCCTTCGTTACCTTTGCCCAGAGAAAAAGGCATTGATCTAGCAGTAGACGAACCGGTGCCATCCTTCCGAGATCCTTCCCCATGGTCCCAAGCCGCCAGGCCAAGGCGGAAGCCGGCTAGGTTTGTTTGCCATCGAACATCACCAGGTCGCACAGGCGCACTACGACATTGGCGGGTGGGCGGCGATGCGACGCATCTATCCAGATT
The DNA here is from genome assembly GCA_034509565.1 of Triticum monococcum. NCBI lineage: Eukaryota > Viridiplantae > Streptophyta > Magnoliopsida > Poales > Poaceae > Triticum > Triticum monococcum. The sequence continues at coordinate 580,545,453 of CM067845.1, forward strand.
GCAGCGGCATCTATCTCTCTCTCTACTTCCGGTCCTGATCTCGTCAGTTTGCAGCACGCACACCTATGTCTTCAATTTCAAAGCCACATCTCACACCTAGGTCAGCAACTGTTATTTAGATGTGTTCATATGTCTAATATATTAATCCTCCGAATGCTAAAAGTGGACTCGCTACCCTCGTGCCGATTCTTAGTTGTTGAACTAAATACATCTAGCACTGCAGCCTGGGTCGTCTACTTGTCTTCTTCTCCTACTGTCTAGAAGGTTGCAGACTACACGAGCCACATCAAGGTAAGTTAGTTTGACTAGTTGTCTTCCTATTTAATGGTAGTGAAATTATATTTTTGTTTGCAATCAGTTATGAATTGTTTGGACATGAAAATTTGCAATTTGTCATGCGAATTTGTAATGTGAGAATATTGATAAATTGTGAATTTGTCCCCGAGGGCATTGTTTTAATAAAGTAGTACTCTGAAACTTGAGCAATTTTTATTTTTCATTTCTAAAACATGAAGAAGAAAAATACTGGTGGATCAATGTTGAGATTTTGGAGTTTCTATATGTTGAACTATTTATAAGTCATGATCAATGTTGTGAGTCCATTATATTATGCTATATTTTATTTATGTATTATCGAATTTGTATACATTGATGCTTTGGTTATACACGCCTAAAGAAGGCGCTAGGCTTTCAAGAAATTGCCTTTGCAATTTTGAATACACTCTTCAAATCCTGGGCCCGCCCCTGCTTGACAGTGGGAGCACGACGCTCATATGTGTCTTCCGGTGTAATAAAAAGATTGACCCATTGACGTGTCACCAGAGTTCATGATCGGAGATCCTATGGAGACGTCGATTATTCCATACGTTATTCTTTGAAGAAAACTACAAAAATGATTTAAGAAATTATTTAGGAGTGATTCAATAACGTTAGTAGCGTTGAGATATATGCGGCAGTTGATCATTTGTCTTATCGTTTGGCTTTTGTGTATATGCTGGTTGTGCAACCAGAAGAACTCATCATGGACGTGTGAAACAATATATTTAGGAGTAATCCGATAATGCTACACACGGCCCGCCAAAAGCTAATATCCATCACCGAGCAGCTTCCTTTGAAACCTGAAGGTAACCCATGTTAAAAAAGAAGCATATCTCTGAAAGAGTGAAAACACATCTAGACTCATTTGAATTTTCAACTGCGCATACAATATTTTCAAACTTTAGTCAAGGTGCATTCACATATATGAAAAATTACTGGAAAGCACAACTTATCATTTGTCCATTAGTTTGATAATCGGTTCTGTTCATGCCGTTAGGTAAGTGGCATCACATCGGCGGCGCTCAAGAGCCGCTGCCTTGGCTGTGATGTCGCACCAATAACTAATACCTCGAAAACAGTCTGTTCATTGGATTGACATGGACTGCAGGAGATCACCCTAACTGCTAACCACCTGTAAGGAGCCGAACTGTACTTATCATCCTTTCTAGAGATTGAACTGTCCCTACTTATTACACCAATTTTCTCTCTTTTACTTGGCCATCAGTTTGACTGCACCATGATGAGCATGACAAGATGTGAGTCAAGCTGCCAATATAATTATGAACTCATCAATATATTTGTGTCTTTTCTTACTATAATTATCTTTGCCTAGCTAGTTGAACAGCTGCAAGATGGGATTCATGATCACATTCATGAACAAAGTTTAGAAACATTTTTTATGACAAACCTGCTACCATTTCTATGTGAGAAGTCTAAATGCTTTTGTGTATGCAAGTGGTTAAAAGGTCGAATGCTCATCTTCCAAATGAAATATACACTTAAAATGTGGTGACATTTATCCTAACTTGTTAAGTGTTTTTTTTACATTGTGTACTTTTTCTAGGCGCTCCTTTTTAACTTCAGAGTTGATATGAGCCACCAGAAAGCTACCCAGAATACAAGTTTAAAGATGTTAGAGTTGTATTAACAAAAAAGAAAGCAGAATTGAAGATTATGCCATCCGTTTTCTTTCAGTAAGCTTGTGCATAGGTACACGTAGACTTGTAGAGAGAAGTACACAACGCAGCACTGGAATTAGCCCCTTGCGGATGTCAACATCACACCTATTTACACTGTCAAGGGCCTGACCTAGAAAATAAATGGTGGCAGCAACTTTATTAACATGATGAACTTCCCATAAACCATCGGTGGAAATCCACGAATAGAAGGGGAACCTCCAAAGCCCATCGTCGCCAATAGTCTGTTGGTCACAATTAGTCTGCGTGATAGAATCAGCTAGGTCCAAAGGCACATTTTTTGTTTCTGAATATTAATATCATCTAGTACCGAAGAAGAAAGCAGTGCACTTGAAATGATCCTGACCAAAAGGTGGGTTGAACAAGATGCCAGGGATCTTGGATCTATCTGCACATACATACTACTTCAGTAGGCCTGCTCAGATATTACATACTGTTTCAGACTTTCAGTTTCAGGCCTTGTGCAGAGACTGTTAGGTGAGCGGCATCACATCGGCAGCGATCAGGAGCCGCTGCCATGGCTGTGATGCCTCACCAACGACATAACAGGGGAGCTAAAAGCTCAGAAACAGTCTGTTCATCAGATTGACATGGACCACGGAAGCTCATCCTGACTGCTAACCACCTGCAAGGAACAAAACTGTTTCTATCATCCTTTCTGGGGACTGAAACTGTCACTACTCACTACACCATTTCTCTTCTTGTACTTTTACCTGGACAACAGTTTTGACTGCACCATGATGATGACAGCAAGCAGGAGTCAGCTGCCAAAATGATCATGAACTCATCAAAGACAGACAGAGGTGCATATTCGCGTCTTCTGTCAGTAGAATTCTCTTTGCCTGCAAGATGGGATCCATGAATCCATGATCACATTAACGAACCAACCCTTATTATGATCTTCACATGTCGTGTTCAGCAGTGCCCTGGACGCTATGCCATGCCAGTAGTAAAGGGGAGTGGCCATTTGCCAGCCCATTCATTCATGCATGTGTGGTTGAGCTCCGGCAGTTAAGCGCCGGCCCAAGAGGTTGCCACCGGCCGGCACCACCGCACATCGCATCATTATTGGCCGATTGACCACCACTGCGAGCTAAGTAGATGGTGCCAACTGATCTTGCTTAGTGGCAGTACTTTTGCACGACATGTTTTTGCAAGGTGATCCTTTTTATCTTTTCTTTTTGATGAGAAAGGTGATCCCTGCTGCAATGCAAGCTGATGATATGATGATGCTTTGGATTGGGTTTTCTTCTTTTTTTCGAAAAGAAAAAATGATGCTCTGGTTCATGATAAGGTGACAACAGATGCTCTTGGCCCCAAAGTTGGGCCCATTAGTGATCACTATCTCTTCTAAAAGCAACAATAATATTTGAGTGGTCAGTGTCAGCTCTTGATAAAATACGGATAGAACTGGCCTTAATTCTCAACTGTTCACTTTTTTAGGCCATGAATGAATTCTCAACTGGTATGGCATCCACCGCAAGATGTTAAAAGAGAGAGAGGTGAACGCTCACCAACCGGAATGATAAAGATTCCAATTTTATCCCTTCTCAGAGGTAAACTCTTCAGAACAAAAGTACAAAAACACTAAGTATACAATTGGGTAGACCAGTACTGTCCAGATCTGTGATAGAGTACAATTTTGCACGGGTTACAGATCTGTCCTCATCTCTCTCCCTTTCCTTCATAAAATATAGATATACATGACAATTTTTTTGGATCATGGCACTTGCACATGAGCACAGTTTAAAAGAGACCCACGGCCCTGGCTGGAGCTGCCTGTACCAACCGCATGGAGCCGTGATGACAAATCTTAATCATCCACGCAGGATTATTGTGATAGTCCCACTGCCATCGACACTGATTTGCCAACAAACCTGTATTACATTATGAAAAGTGTAGAGTGTATGCATGCCTTTCTCTTTGCTGCCGTATGAACAATCATGTGTAGACTGACCAAGTCCAAAAGTGTTGCTCTAATCTCGACTAATTTACAAGAGAGTCTGATTGTGGTTGGTATCATCATGTCATAATAAGATTGTAGTATAATCATCTTTTATAAAACATGTTGAACAAACTCAGCATGAAACAATCGCAGCAATTGCTGCAGGCAATCTGGCAATGCAATGCAATGCAATGGAATGGCTGTACCGAGCTGCACATCGACCAGCTCGTGGAAGCAACAAACAAATCATCATCAGTGTAAGTGGAAAAGGGAAACGGAGTAGACACCGGCGATCTTCAGAGGAGCAGCATGGCCATGGACTTCAGCCGGCAGGACATGGCGTCGGCCTCCGCCGCCGCGTTCTCCCGGGCGATGCGGCTCCAGCTCTGCTCGCCGCCGGAGACCCGGCACGCCGTCGCGAAGTCGAGGACCTTGCCAAAGATCCTGAACATCTCCACGGCGTAGATCCTGTCCTGGCCGGCGGCGAACACCGCGTTGGAATCCATGGGCGCGTCCGGGTGGGCCGAGGCCTCGGTCCACTGGAGCAGCGGTGTGGAGGTGAGGTTCAGCTCGAACACCTTCCGCACCACCTTGTCCCTCCGGTTCGCCGGGTCGCACCACGAGACGCAGAGCATGAACAGCCGGGACGCGCAGCAGACCAGCGCCGGCGTGTAGTCTCGGAGCCGGGGCGGTGGGCGGGACGTCTGGACGACGGACCATGAGCCGGCGTCGAGATGGTAGGCGACGAGCGTGTCGGACTCGCAGTAGACGTAGAACGTGTCGCCGCAGACGGCGCCGGAGCACGCCAGGCCGACGTCGGTGGGGAACCCGGCGATCTCGACCCATTTGTCGGTCACCGGATCGTATATCTCGCCGGACACGAGGGGCTCGTCCCATGGCCCTCGGCCACCCACGGCGATCAGGGCTTGCCTTGCCTGAGCTGGCTGCTTGTGTTGCCTGGTAACCTTGCCGTGACCGTGGGCTGGGACAGTGGAATCGGTGTCCTCGTTCAGCACATCCCTGAGACGGAGCCGCCGGAGCGAGAGCCGGTGCGGGTCCTCGTACACGGCGGAGGTGCCTCCCAGCCGGAACTTGCCGCCGGCGTTGGCGCGCCGGACATGCTTCTCAGCGCGGGCGTGGACAATGCTGCGACTGGCAGACATGTCGAACACCCCCAGCACCGGCCGTGACCGCGCCGCCCGCATCGGGGAGGTCTTCCGCCACGCGCCGGTGAGAGGGCTGAACACCATGACTCCCTTGTGTGTCTTTGTCTTGACGGAGCCGGCGCTGGACCCCCCGGAGCGGCCCCCGACGACGTAGAGCTCGTCCCCGACGCCGGCGACGGAGAACAGGAACCTACCTTTGAGCGGGGCCGCCCCGACCCGGCGCCACCGGTGCGCGGCCACGTCGAGCGCGTGCACGGCCGTGGCGGCAGCGGAGGCGCCCCAGCCACCGTCCGCCTCGACCCCGAACAGGAAGAGCCAGGGCGTCGTGGCCGCGCGCGGCCCCTCGCGTCGCAGCCGCAGCAGCTGCGGCGCGACGGTGAGGTCCCGCCACCGCCTGCAGACGCAGCGCGCGGCCAGGAGCGAGGCCAGCGGGAGCCGGCTCAGCACCATCTCCAGCACGTCGTCCGGGAGCGCCGTCAGGGACGGCGCCGCGTCCTCCGCCACCGCATCACCCTCGACCCGCAATGCGCGGCCGATGCGCGCGACGGCCGCGGGGCCCTTCTTCCACGAGAAGCACTGGAGCGCGGCGGGGACACGCTGGTCCTCCCCGCCCGCACCCGCCTCCGCCTCGCCGTCCCCGTCCCCGTCCCCTGGCGCGCGCCGGCGCGGGGCGGGGTCGACCTCGTCGCAGGCGCAGACGCGGCAGCCGCCGGCGCCGCCGAGGGGCAGGCGGAGGCAGCTCCTCCTCCCTCGGCGCCCCCCTCCGTCGCGCCGCTTGGTGGCGGCCAGGGCGCCGGGGTCGTCGTCCTCGGCGCGCAGCAGGGCGGAGAGGCTGTTGCTGCCGGATCTCCGCAGCGCGGCCGGTCCAGACATGGGATGGGCAGGTGGGTGGATCAGAAGAAGAGGCGGTGGTGGGCGGAGGCGGGCGCGCGGAGGTGGAGGAGGACGGCGCGGAGGAGCGCGACGAGGGCCCTGGCGAGCGAGGGGATGGAGAGCATGGCCCCCGCCCGGTGTGGTCAGTCAGGGATGGGTTCTTGCCTTCTTGGATTGGAGGATCGAATATGTCGTCGGGGAGACGAGAGGAGTGGGGGTTGGGGAAAGTGGGGTGGGGCTCGGTTACCGGTGGCGGTGGGGTTGGGGTTGGGGGAATGGAAACGCGCGCGTCGGCGGGATTCACGGGGCCTTTTCCGGCCTCCTCCTGCTGCGGTGCTGCCGGCGTGTAGCCCGTGTCCGGGAGCGACTGCGTGCGTGGATTGCAGCGCAGGTGAGGGGATGGAGGTGACGATGGTTTTGTCCATGAGCTCAAACATGCATGGAGTACTTTTTACTTGCAATCAACCGATCTTTCAACACTTTTGATGTTTTCTCTAGGATAATCAGTAACGGGATTTTAAACTTGTTTCTTCTTTTGTCTTTATATACAAAATTCAGACGATTTTGTTTATGTTTATGTTAATGATTTCATACGGCATCTTCTCTCGCACCAACCAAGTCTCTTCAAGTTATAGGATATATGCACCTCCATCTCTTCCTTGCGTTTTTCTCCTTTCGTGCATATCATCCCCATCTCGCATTCTTCTATTGTAGCCTATTCGATATGTCTTCAACTTTTCATGATTTCTCTTCTCCACCAACATCTTCATTGATTTCATCAACTCATCGATCTTGTATCTCACGTCTCACATATCTCCTTGTTTCTGATCATCTTCTTCGACCCTTTCGTCAGCTCGTCCCACTCTAGACATCAGAGTGGGATATGTAGGCCTCCTATCCTCTCCATCGCCATCAACTTCCTTGCCGCCATCCAACTTCGAAGAAAAGAGTTCCATGGCCTTGATTTTTTTTCCCTGGAGGAGCCTCCTCGGTCCTCATTTTTCACTTTTCATTGTCATCCAATTTTTTCCACATAAATTCGAGGCAAAGTCCAATGTTTAAGTTGTGAATAACTGTAGCATGGAATTCAACGTGGACGTGTAACTTAACAGTCTCCACCGAAAGACCAGTATATAATAATGGTATTGGAACTATTAGAAAAATCTATGTGCCTTTGGGGTCTGATGGGAGTCACTGAAATTAGTTTCAATAATTTATAGGAATACCACAGAGGCTCATATGGCTCATTCATATGTGACAATGGTGTGTGGAAAGTTTAGTCCTACCACAATCATGTAGGATGTGTTGGACCGACATATAAGTTGGTTCCACCAAGTCTGAGAAGAGGACACATGTGCTCCTTCTCCATCGCCCGCCTCATCTCGCACATGCGTCGTGTTTCGTGATTAAACCGAGCTGTTCTATGACACGTGCCACGTGCGCACGCTGACTTTTTTTGTCACGCAAGAAAAAGGTCGAAATGTTTTGCACTAATGGAAGACGAAGCCGGGAAAAGTGATGGACTATTCCCCTTCGTCCACTCTTTAGTGCTTTCATTTTCATTTTTGGAGCCTGCTCCTCTATCCATAGACAACACACATTAGCCATTCCATATACGAATATGTGACTACCTCCCTATTCCAACGCTTTGTGCCACCTACGCATTTCCTACTCCGCTTCACAATGTGCATCGTGAAGGAGAGCACCAGGCCTTCGAAGCTCTATATCTTGTGATCATGTACACGAGGGAGACAATCATTGGGGGGGGGGGGGGTGCTCTCACGTGACTGTTGGCTTCTTCTCAAGTGTGACCGCGCACAACGACTTCCTCAACGATGACTACTTCCCCAACGCCAACGATCTCTCTGGTGACATGGCTTTCAATGCGAATGCTTCTTCTTCCACCAGTCCGTATGTGATCATGTCCCTGTTTTAGGGATTGTATTTGGAGTTTTGCTAGTTGCAATTGACATGGGCATGCTGCTTTTATCTTACATATAGATTGCATGCTTACTTTGATTAGTATTTTATTTTGTGTGGTCAAATAATCATGTCCATTTTGTTCACCATGTTTTATCCATCGTTATTGTGGATTAAACATATTCAAAAATTGCTCAAATATTCAGTAGTGTACAATGCATTGTCAAGATTTTGTTTGATAAGAAACAACTTTTTTGTGAGCTTGATAAGAAACAACTTGTTGCTTGACCAACCATTTTGTAAACATGTATGAAAGGTCTTTTGTACAAAAGAAACATATGAAATGTCTCATGGGAAACCAGGTTCCTACTTTATGAAGTCATTCCAAGCTTAACCGAAAAACAAAGAGGCTACATATTACATGTCTCCAGACTATATTAAGACAAGATAATGTTATCTAACTAGAAAATACTTGAAGTTTTAAATTTTTCTGTAAGAAAGTTGTAGATAAGTTTGACCATTTATATAGAAAAATATATTAACATATCAGACATCAAATATATATTTTGAGAATAGATTGATGATTATGCTAGATCATTATTTTTCTCGCAGAAACAAGGCAAAATAAAGAATACGTCGAGAGTTTGCGTTATTGGTTGGCATGAAAAATGTGTGTAGTGTTTCGATTAAAGGCAACGGTGGTGGGTTAGTGGTGTTCTGGGATGAGTGTTTCTCTGTGGAGTTAAAAAAATTGGTGACTGATACGTCTCCAACGTATCTATAATTTTTTATTGCTCCATGCTATATTATCTACTGTTTTGAACATTATTGGGCTTTATTTTTCATTTTTATATTATTTTTGGGACGAACCTAGTAACCGGAGGCCCAGCCCAGAATTGCTATTTTTTTTTGCCTATTTTAGGGTTTCGAAGAAAATGAATATCAAACGGAGTCCAAACAGAATGAAACCTTCGGAAACGTGATTTTCTCATCAGATAAGATCCAGGAGACTTGGACCCTCCGTCAAGAAAGCCACGAGGCGGCCACGAGGGTGGAGGGCGCCCCCCTAGGGTGCGCCCCCTGCCTCGTGGGCCCCTCGAAGCTCCACCGATGTACTCCTTCCTCCTATATATACCTACGTACCCCCAAACGATCGGGGACGGAGCCAAAAAACCTAATTCCACCGCCACAACTTTCTGTATCCACGAGATCCCATCTTGGGGCCTGTTTCGGAGCTCCGCCGGAGAGGGCATCGATCACGGAGAGCTTCTACATCATCATCCAAGCCCCTCCGATGAAGTGTGAGTAGTTTACTTCAGACCTACGGGTCCATAGTTAGTAGCTAGATGGCTTCTTCTCTCTTTTTGGATCTCAATACAATGTTCTCCCCCTCTCTCGTGGAGATCTATTCGATGTAATCTTCTTTTTGCGGTGTATTTGTTGAGACCGATGAATTGTGGGTTTATGATCAAGTCTATCTATGAATAATATTTGAATCTTCTCTGAGTTCTTTTATGTATGATTGGTTATCTTTGCAAGTCTCTTCGAATTATCAGTTTGGTTTGGCCTACTAGATTGGTTGTTCTTGCCATGGGAGAAGTGCTTAGCTTTGGGTTCGATCTTGCGGTGTCCTTCCCCAGTGACAGAAGGGGTAGCAAGGCACGTATTGTATCGTTGCCATCGAGGATAACAAGATGGGGTTTTTATCATATTGCATGAAACTATCCCTCTACATCATGTCATCTTGCTTAAGGCGTTACTCTGTTTTTAACTTAATACTCTAGATGCATGCTGGATAGCGGTCGATGAGTGGAGTAATAGTAGTAGATGCAAGCAGGAGTCGGTCTATTTGTCTCGGACATGATGCCTATATACATGATCATACCTAGATATTCTCATAATTATGCTCAATTCTGCCAATTTCTCAATAGTAATTTGTTCACCCACCGTAGAATACTTATGCTCTTGAGAGAAGCCACTAGTAAAACATATGGCCCCCGGGTCTCTTTCTCATCATATCAATCTCCATCACTTTATTATTGCTTTGCTTTTTTACTTTGCCTTTTACTTTTCACTTTGCATCTCTATACCAAAAATACCAAAAATATTATTTATCATCTCTATCAGATCTCACTTTCGTAAGTGACCGTGAAGGGATTGACAACCCCTAAGCGCGTTGGTTGCGTTGAGCTATTGTTTTTGTGTAGGTACGAGGGACTCGTGCGTAGCCTCCTACTGGATTGATACCTTGGTTCTCAAAAACTGAGGAAAATACTTACGCTACTTTGCTGCATCATCCTCTCCTCTTCGGGGAAATCCAACGCAGTGCTCAAGAGGTAGCAAGAAGAATTTCTGGCGCCGTTGCCGAGGAGTCTGCGCAAAAGTCAACATACCAAGTACCCATCACAATCCCTATCTCCCGCATTACATATTATTTGCCATTTGCCTCTCGTTTTCCTCTCCCCCCCAATTCACCATTGCCGTTTTATTCGCCCTCTCTCTCTATCCTCCCTTTCTTTCTCTATTTGCCTCTATTTGCCCGTTTGCCTTTTGTTTGCTTATGTGTTAGTTTGCTAGCTTGTCGTTATGTCAAGTCCTTTACATTTTGCCTCTATGTCTGAAATTGGGGTAATTATTGTCGATATGGACAATAATAATATCATGAAAAATTCTGATGCTCCTGCTAAATAACCTACCATCTTTCATACAAAAAAATTCTGTGTTGGTAGTGGTAATATTATTGGAAAAGGAGTTATTCAAGATTTCTTTACTTGTGCCGGTGCTTTACCTTCTATGGGTAGTTCTATCATTCACAGAACTAGTAGTCTTGCGGACGCTATTGCCATGCTTGTAGTTGAACTTGAAAGACAATTCATGCACATGCATCCTTCCATACAAAGGATTTTTCTGGAATTTTCTAATATTGAGCATTCTTCTGTTAAGCGTGCCACTACTATATTTTTGGCTCGTGAGTTTAGATTCATAATAAAAGAAGCCAAAGAAATCTTTGCACATTATAGGGTGGACGTTTGCCGTCCTCCCATAGAGGCTATCCTCTTTGATCAAGAAGAAATAATGCGTTTTCAATCTCTGGACTATGTTGCTTTCAATGAAAATCTTAGAAAAAGGGTTCCTACCAATGTTTTAGTTGATAGAATTTCTAAACTTAATGATGATTTGGCTATTCGAAATAATGAACTAGGATATTCTCTTGAATATAGGCTCACAAAGTTCTGTCAAAAGAATGCTTATAATAATAAATTGGTTGTGCATTATGAAGGACCAAAGGAGGAACCTATACCTCCCAAGGTCGATCTTGGGGACTTTTGTTCCATTAAATTTAGCCCTTTTGATTACTTTTACTTGCTTCAAAGAAAACTTGCTGCCGAACATAGAGAATATGAAATGAGTTTTAATAATCTATCTTACTATTATGCCAATACCTAGATCTATTCTTGCTTGTTATGCCTAGCTAGGGGCGTTAAACGATAGCGCTTGTTGGGAGGCAACCCAATTTTATTTTTATTCCTTACTTTTTGCTCCTGTTTAGTAATAAATAAATTATTTAGCCTCTGTTTTGGTTGTATTTTTTGTGTTTAATTAGTGTTTGTTCCAAGTAGAACCGTTGGGAGGACTTGGGGAAAGTCTTGTTGAACTCGCTGTAAAAAATAGAAACTTTAGCGCTCATGAGAACTGCTGTCATTTTTATTTGGAGAGTGCTATTTAGTTAATTATTTTTGCAGATGATTAATAGATAAATTACTCACGTCCAGCAATTTATTTTAGAATTTTTGGGGTTCCATATCTTGCGCTAGCTACAGACTACTACAGACTGTTTTGTTTTTGACAGATTCTGTTTTTCGTGTGTTGTTTGCTTATTTTGATGAATCTATGGCTAATAAAATAGTTTATGAACCATAGAGAAGTTGGAATACAGTAGGTATAACACCCATATAAATAAAGAATGAGTTCATTACAGTACCTTGAAGTGGTATTTTGTTTTCTTTCGCTAACGGAGCTCACGAGATTTTCTACTTTAAGTTTTGTGTTGTGAAGTTTTCAAGTTTTGGGTAAAGATTTGATGGATTATGGAACAAGGAGTGGCAAGAGCCTAAGCTTGGGGATGCCCATGGCACCCCCAAGATAATCTAAGGACACCTAAAAGCCAAAGCTTGGGGATGCCCCGGAAGGCATCCCCTCTTTCGTCTACTTCTATCGGTAACTTTACTTGAAGCTATATTTTTATTCACCACATGATATGTGTTTTGCTTGGAGCGTCTTTTATGATTTGAGTATTTGCTTGTTAGTATACCACAATCATCCTTGCTGTACACACCTTTTGAGAGAGCCATACATAATTTGGAATTTGATAGAATACTCTATGTGCTTCACTTATATCTTTTGAGCTCTATAATTTTACTCTAGTGCTTCACTTATATCTTTTCAGTTATATAATTTTGCTCTAGTGCTTCACTTATATCTTTTAGAGCACGGTGGTGGATTTATTTTATAGAAACTATTGATCTCTCATGCTTCACTTAGATTATTTTGAGAGTCTTAATAGCATGGTAATTTGCTTAATAATAATATGCTTGGTATTCAAGATTTGTAAAACTTTTTTTTGAGTGCGTTGAATACTAAGAAAAAATTGATGCTTGATAATTGTTTTGAGATATGAGGATGGTGATATTAGAGTCATGCTAGTTGAGTAGTTGTGAATTTGAGAAATTCTTGTGTTAAAGTTTGTGATTCCCGTAGCATGCACGTATGGTGAACCGTTATGTGATGAAGTCGGAGCATGATTTATTTATTGATTGTCTTCCTTATGAGTGGCGGTCGGGGATGAGCGATGGTATTTTCCTACCAATCTATCCCCCCTAGGAGCATGCGTGTAATACTTTGCTTTGATAACTTCTAGATTTTTGCAATAAGTATACGAGTTCTTTATGACTAATGTTGAGTCCATGGATTATATGCACTTTCCTTCCTTCCATCATTGCTAGCCTCTCTAATACCGCGCACTTTTCGCCGGTATCATACACCCACAAAATATCTTCCTCAAAACAGCCACCATACCTACCTATCATGGCATTTCCATAGCCATTCCAAGATATATTGCCATGCAACTTTCCACCATTCCGTTCATTATGACACGCTCCATCATTGTCATATTGCTAGCATGATCATGTAGTTGACATTGTATTTGTGGCAAAGCCACCGTTCATAATTCTTTCATACATGTCACTCTTGATTCATTGCATATCCCGGTACACCGTCGGAGGCATTCACATAGAGTCATATTTTGTTCTAAGTATTGAGTTGTAAGAAAAATAAAAAGTGTGATGATCATCATTTTTAGAGCATTGTCCCAAGTGAGGAAAGGGTGATGGAGACTATGATTCCCCCACAAGTCGGGATGGGACTCCGGACGAAAAAAAGAGGCCATAAAAAAGAGAAGGCCCAAAAAAATAAGAGAAAAAGAGAGAAGGGACAATGTTACTATCCTTTTACCACACTTGTGCTTCAAAGTAGCACCATGATCTTCATGATAGAGAGTCTCTCATTCTATCACTTTCATATACTAGTGAGAATTTTTCATTATAGAACTTGGCTTGTATATTCCAATAATGGGCTTCCTTAAAATGCCCTAGGTCTTCGTGAGCAAGCGAGTTGGATGCACACCCACTTAGTTTCTTTTGTTGAGCTTTCATATACTTATAGCTCTAGTGCATCCATTGCATGGCAATCCCTACTCACTCACACTGATATCTATTGATGGGCAACTCCATAGCCCGTTGATACGCCTAGTTGATGTGAGACGATCTTCCCCTCTTTTTATCTTCTCCACAACCACCATTATATTCCACATATAGTGCTATATCCATAGCTCACGCTCATGTATTGCATGAAGATCGAAAAAGTTTTGAAAATGTCAAAAGTATGAAACAATTGCTTGGCTTGTCATCAGGGTTGTGCATGATTTAAATACTTTGTGTGGTGAAGATAGATCATAGCCAGACTATATGATTTTGTAGGGATAGCTTTCTTTGGCCATGTTATTTTGAGAAGACATAATTGCTTTGTTAATATGCTTGAAGTATTATTATTTTTATGTCAACATGAACTTTTGTCTTGAATCGTTTGAATATGAATATTCATACCACAATTAAGAAGATTTACATTGAAATTGTGCCAAGTAGCACTCCGCATCAAAAATTCTGTTTTTATCATTTACCTACTCGAGGACGAGCAGGAATTAAGCTTGGGGATGCTTGATACGTCTCCAACGTATCTATAATTTTTGATTGCTCCATGCTATATTATCTACTATTTTATTGGGCTTTATTTTCCACTTTTATATTATTTTTGGGACTAACCTATTAACCGGAGGCCCAGTCCAGAATTGCTGTTTTTTTTCCTATTTTAGGGTTTCGAAGAAAATGAATATCAAACAGAGTCCAAACGGAATGAAACCTTACGAAACATGATTTTCTCATCAGATAAGATCCAGGAGACTTGGACCCTCCGTCAAGAAAGCCACGAGGCGGTCACGAGGGAGGAGGGCGCCCCCCTTAGGGCGCGTCCCCTGCCTCATGGGCCCCTCGAAGCTCCACCGACGTACTCCTTCCTCCTATATATACCTACGTACCCCCAAACGATCGGGGACGGAGCCAAAAGAACCTAATTCCACCATCGCAACTTTCTGTATCCACGAGATCCCATCTTGGGGCCTATTCCGGAGCTCCGCTGGAGGGGGCATCGATCACGGAGGGCTTCTACATCATCATCCAAGCCCCTCCAATGAAGTGTGAGTAGTTTACTTCAGACCTACGGGTCCATAGTTAGTAGCTAGATGGCTTCTTCTCTCTTTTTGGATCTCAATACAATGTTCTCCCCCTCTCTCGTGGAGATCTATTCGATGTAATCTTCTTTTTGCGGTGTGTTTGTTGAGACCGAAGAATTGTGGGTTTATGATCAAGTCTATCTATGAATAATATTTGAATCTTCTCTGAGTTCTTTTATGTATGATTGGTTATCTTTGCAAGTCTCTTCGAATTATCAGTTTGGTTTGGCCTACTAGATTGGTTGTTCTTGCCATGGGAGAAGTGCTTAGCTTTGGGTTCGATCTTGCGGTGTCCTTTCCTAGTGACAGAAGTGGCAGCAAGGCACGTATATGTAATGCAGCTCATTTGATTTGGCGGCTTTTCAAGGTGTTCCTTGGACGTATGATAATAAGAAGGAAGGCAATCGAAATGTGAAGGTGTGTCTGCATCGTGTGGTGGCGTGCCTTAGTGGTCATCTATGTTTCCTCATTGCAAGGTTTCACATATTACTTCCTCCAGGTCAGATCATTGCCCTTCGTATATTCAAATGTTGGGTAATAGCCTAATATATTTTTGACAAGCATTTGAGATATGAATCGTATTAGGAGAGGGAAAGTATGGATTTGGATGAACAGGTCAGAGCTTGCTGGTGAAGGAAATATGCCCTAGAGACAATAATAAAGTTATTATTTATTTCCTTATATCATGATAAATGTTTATTATTCATGCTAGAATTGTATTAACCGGAAACATAATACATGTGTGAATACATAGACAAACTTAGTGTCACTAGTATGCCTCTACTAGACTAGCTCGTTAATCAAAGATGGTTATGTTTCCTAACCATGAACAATGTGTTGTTATTTGATTAACGAGGTCACATCATTAGTTGAATGATCTGATTGACATGACCCATTTCATTAGCTTAGCACCCGATCGTTTAGTATGTTGCTATTGCTTTCTTCATGACTTATACATGTTCCTATGACTATGAGATTATGCAACTCCCGTTTACCGGAGGAACACTTTGTGTGCTACCAAACGTCACAACGTAACTGGGTGATTATAAAGGAGCTCTACAGGTGTCTCCAAAGGTAGATGTTGGGTTGGCGTATTTCGAGATTAGGATTTGTCACTCCGATTGTCGGAGAGGTATCTCTGGGCCCTCTCGGTAATGCACATCACATAAGCCTTGCAAGCATTGTGACTAATGAGTTAGTTGCGAGATGATGTGTTACGGAACGAGTAAAGAGACTTGCCGGTAACGAGATTGAACTAGGTATTGGATACCGACGATCGAATCTCGGGCAAGTAACATACCGATGACAAAGGAAACAACGTATGTTGTTATGCGGTCTGACCAATAAAGTGTTGGGTAACGTAGTAATTTCAAAAAAATTCCTACGCACACGCAAGATCATGGTGATGCATAGCAACGAGGGGGAGAGTCTGATCTACGTACCCTTGTAGATCGCAACGGAAGCGTTGACACAACGTAGAGGAAGTAGTCGTACTTCTTCTTCCCGATCCGACCGATCCAAGCACCGTTACTCCGGCACCTCTGAGTTCTTAGCACACGTACAGCTCGATGACGATCCCCGAGCTCCGATCCAGCAAAGCTTCAGGGAGGAGTTCCGTCAGCACGACGGCGTGGTGACGATCTTGATGTACTACCGACGCAGGGCTTCGCCTAAGCACTGCAACAATATGATCGAGGTGGAATTTGGTGGCAGGGGGCACCGCACACGGCTAAGGAACGATCACCAAGGATCAACTTGTGTGTCATGGGGTGCCCCCCTGCCTCCGTATATAAAGGAGCAAGGGGGAGGGGCCGGCTGGCCTAGGAGGAGGCGCGCCAAGGGGAGTCCTACTCCCACCGGGAGTAGGACTCCCTCCTTCCTTGTTGGAGTAGGAGAAGGGGAAAGAGGTGGAGAGGAATAAGGAAAAGGGGGCTGCGCCCCTTGTCCAATTCGGACCAGAGGGGGGGGCGCAGGCCTCCTTCCTTTTGGCCTCTCTCCTCTATTCCCGTATGGCCCAATAAGGCACATATACTCCCCGGCGAATTCCCGTAACTCTCCGGTACTCCAAAAAATACCCGAATCACTCGGAACCTTTCCGAAGTCCGAATATAGTCGTCCAATATATCGATCTTTACGTCTCGACCATTTCGAGACTCCTCGTCATGTCCCCGATCTCATCCGGGACTCCGAACTCCTTCGGTACATCAAAACTCATAAACTCATAATATAACTGTCATCGAAACCTTAAGCGTGCGGACCCTACGGTTCGAGAACAATGTAGACATGACCGAGACACGTCTCCGGTCAATAACCAATAGCGGGACCTGGATGCCCATATTGGCTCCTACATATTCTACGAAGATCTTTATCGGTCAGACCGCATAACAACATACGTTATTCCCTTTGTCATCGGTATGTTACTTGCCCGAGATTCGATCGTGGGTATCCAATACCTAGTTCAATCTCGTTACCGGCAAGTCTCTTTACTCGTTCCGTAATACATCATCTCGCAACAAACTCATTAGTCACAATGCTTGCAAGGCTTATGTGATGTGTATTACTGAGAGGGCCTAGAGATACCTCTCCGACAATCGGAGTGACAAATCCTAATCTCGAAATACGCCAACCCAACATCTACCTTTGGAGACACCTGTAGTACTCCTTTATAATCACTCAGTTACGTTGTGACGTTTGGTAGTACCCAAAGTGTTCCTCCGGTAAACGGGAGTTGCATAATCTCATAGTCATAGGAACATGTATAAGTCATGAAGAAAGCAATAGCAACATACTAAACGATCGGGTGCTAAGCTAATGGAATGTGTCATGTCAATCAGATCATTCAACTAATGATGTGACCTCGTTAATCAAATAACAACTCTTTTGTCTATGGTTAGGAAACATAACCATCTTTGATTAACGAGCTAGTCAAGTAGAGGCATACTAGTGACACTCTGTTTGTCTATGTATTCACACATGTATTATGTTTCCGGTTAATACAATTCTAGCATGAATAATAAACATTTATCATGATATAAGGAAATAAATAATAACTTTATTATTGCCTCTAGGGCATATTTCCTTCAGTCTCCCACTTGCACTAGAGTCAATAATCTAGATCACATCACCATGTGATTAACATCGATAGTTCACATCATCATGTGATTAACACCCATAGTTCACATCGCCATGTGACCAATACCCAAAGGGTTTACTAGATTCAGTAATCTAGTTCACATCGCTATGTGATTAACACCCAAAGAGTACTAAGGTGTGATCATGTTTTGCTTGTGAGAGAATCTTAGTCAACGGGTCTGCCACATTCAGATCCACATGTATTTTGCAAATTTCTATGTCAACAATGCTCTGCATGGAGCTACTCTAGCTAATTGCTCCCACTTTCAATATGTATCTAGACCGAGACTTAGAGTCATCTAGATTAGTGTCAAAACTTGCATCGGCGTAACCCTTTACGACGAGCCTTTTGTCACGTCCATAATCGAGAAACATATCCTTATTTCACTAATAATAATTCTGACCGCTGTCCAGTGATCTACTCCTAGATCACTATTGTACTCCCTTGCCAAATCAGTGTAGGGTATACAATAGATCTGGTACATAGCATGGCATACTTTATAGGACCTATGGCTGAGGCATAGGGAATGACTTTCATTCTCTTTCTATCTTCTGCCGTGGTCGGGCTTTGAGTCTTACTCAACTTCACACCTTGTACTACAGGCAAGAACTCTTTCTTTGACTGCTCCATTTTTGAACTACTTCAAAATCTTGTCAAGGTATGTACTCATTAAAAAAAACTTATCAAGCGTCTTGATCTATCTCTATAGATCTTGGAGCTCAATATGTAAGCAGCTTCACCGAAGTCTTTCTTTGAAAAACTCCTTTCAAACACTCCTTTATGCTTTACAGAATAATTCTACATTATTTCTGATCAACAATATGTCATTCACATATAATTTATCAGAAATGCTGTAGTGCTCCCACTCACTTTCTTGTAAATACAGGCTTCACCGCAAGTCTGTATAAAACTATATGCTTTGATCAACTAATCAAAGCGTGTATTCCAACTCTGAGATGCTTGCACCAGTCCATAGATGAATCGCTGGAGCTTGCAAATTTTGTTAGCACCTTTAGGATTGACAAAACCTACTGGTTGCATCATATACAACTCTTCTTTAAGAAATCCATTAAGGAATGCAGTTTTGTTTATCCATTTGCTAGATTTCATAAAATGCGGCAATTGCTAACATGATTTGGACAGACTTAAGCATAGATACGGGTGAGAAACTCTCATCGTAGTCAACACTTTGAACTTGTCGAAAACCTTTTGCGACAATTCTAGCTTTGTAGATAGTAACACTACTATCAGCGTCCGTCTTCCTCTTGAAGATCCATTTATTCTCAATTGCTTGCTGATCATCGGGCAAGTCAACCAAAGTCCAAACTTTGTTCTCATACATGGATCATATCTCAGATTTCATGGCCTCAAACCATTTCGCAGAATCTGGGCTCATCATCGCTTCCTCATAGTTCGCAAGTTCGTCATGGTCTAGTAACATGACTTCCAGAACAGGATTACCGTACCACTCTGGTGCGGATCTCACTCTGGTTTACCCACAAGATTCGGTAGTAACTTGATCTGAAGTTACATGATTATCATCATTAGCTTCCTCACTAATTGGTGTAGGTGTCACAGAAACTGGTTTCTGTGATGTACTACTTTCCAATAAGGGAGAAGGTACAATTACCTTATCAAGTTTTCTACTTTCCTCCCACTCACTTCTTTCGAGAGAAACTCCTTCTCTGGAAAGGATCCATTCTCGGCAACGAATATCTTGCCTTCGGATCTGTGATAGAAGGTGTACCCAACAGTCTCCTTTTGGGTATCCTATGAAGACATATTTCTCCGATTTGGTTTTGAGCTTATCAGGATGAAACTTTTTCACATAAGCATCACAACCCCAAACTTTAAGAAACGACTACTTTGGTTTCTTGCTAAACCACAGTTCAGATTGTGTCGTCTCAACGGACTTAGATGGTGCCCCTTTTTTAACGTGAATGCAGCTGTCTCTAATGCATAACCCCAAAACCATAGTGGTAGATCGGTAAGAGACATCATAGATCGCACTGTATCTAGTAAAGTACGGTTATGACGTTCGGACACACCATTACACTATGGTGTTCCATGTGGCGTGAGTAGTGAAACTATTTCACATTGTTTTTAACTGAAGGCCAAACTCGTCACTCAAATACTCTTCTCTACGATCAGATCATAGAAACTTTATTTTCTTGTTACGATGATTTTTTCACTTCACTCTGAAATTCTTTGAACTTTTCAAATGTTTCAGACTTTATGTTTCATCAAGTAGATATACTCATATCTGCTCAAATCATCTGTGAAGATCAGAAAATAATGATACCTGTCGCGAGCCTCAATATTCATCGGACCACATACATCAGTATGTATGATTTCCAGCAAATCTGTTGCTCGCTCCATTGTTCCGAAGAATAGAGTCTTAGTCATCTTGCCCATGAGGCATAGTTCGCAAGCATCAACTGATTCATAATCAAGTGATTCCAAAAGCCCATCAGCATGGAGTTTCTTCATGCGCTTTACACCAATATGAGCTAAACGGCAGTGCTACAAATAAGTTGCACTATCATTATTAACTTTGCATCTTTTGGTTTCAATATTATGATTATGTGTATCACTACGATCGAGATCCAACGAACTATTTTCATTGGGTGTGTAACCATATAAGGTTTTATTCATATAAACAGAACAACAATTTATTCTCTTAAATGAATAACTGTATTACAATAAACATGATCAAATCATATTCATGCTCAACGCAAACACCAAATAACACTTATTTAGGTTCAACACTAATCCCGAAAGTAAAAGGAGTGTGCGATGATGATCATATCAATCTTGGAACCACTTCCAACACACATCATCACTTCACCCTTAACTAGTCTCTGTTCATTCTGCAACTCCCGTTTCGAGTTACTAATCTTAGCAACTGAACTAGTATCAAATACTGAGGGGTTGCTATAAACACTAGTAAAGTACACATTAATAACATGTATATCAAATATACTTATGTTCACTTTGCCATCCTTCTTATCTGCCAATCACTTGGGGTAGTTCCGCTTCCAGTGACCAGTCCCTTTGCAATAGAAGCACTTAGTCTCAGGCTTAGGATCAGACTTGGGCTTCTTCACTTGAGCAGCAACTTGCTTGCTGTTCTTTTTGAAGTTCCCCTTCTTCCCTTTGCCCTTTTCTTGAAACTAGTGATCTTGTCAACCATCAACACTTGATGCTCTTTCTTGATTTCTACCTTCATTGATTTCATCATCATGAAAAGCTCGGGAGTCTTTTTCGTCATCCCTTGCATACTATAGTTCATCACGAAGTTCTACTAACTTGGTGATGGTGACTAGAGAATTCTGTCAATCACTATCTTATCTGGAAGATTAACTCCCACTTGATTCAAGCGATTGTAGTACCCAGACAATCTGAGCACATGCTCACTAGTTGAGCGATTCTCCTCCATCTTTTAGCTATGGAACTTTGTTGGAGACTTCATATCTCTCAACTCGGGTATTTGCTTAAAATATTAATTTCAACTCCTGGAACATCTCATATGGTCCATGACGTTCAAAACGTCTTTGAAGTCCCGATTCTAAGCCGTTAAGCATGGTGCACTAAACTATCAAGTAGTCATCATATTGAGCTAGCCAAACGTTCATAACGTCTGCATCTGCTCCTGCAATAGGTCCGTCACCTAGCGGTGCATCAAGGACATAATTCTTCTGTGCAGCAATGAGGATAAACCTCAGATCACGGATCCAATCCGCATCATTGCTACTAACATCTTTCAATATAATTTTCTCTAGGAACATATCAAAGTAAACACAGGGAAGCAACAACGCGAGCTATTGATCTACAACATGATTTACAAAATACTACCAGGACTAAGTTCATGATAAATTTAAGTTCAATTAATCATATTACTTAAGAACTCCCACTTAGATAGACATCCCTCTAATCCTCTAAGTGATCACGTGATCCAAATCAACTAAACCATGTCCGATCATCACGTGAGATGGAGTAGTTTCAATGGTGAACATCACTATGTTGATCATATCTACTATATGATTCACGCTCGACCTTTCGGTCTCCGTGTTCCGAGGCCATATCTGTATATGCTTGGCTCGTCAAGTATAACCTGAGTATTCCGCGTGTGCAACTGTTTTGCACCCGTTGTATTTGAACGTAGAGCCTATCACACCCGATCATCACGTGGTGTCTCAACACGAAGAACTTTCGCAACGGTGCATACTCAGGGAGAACACTTCTTGATAATTAGTGAGAGATCATCTTAAAATGCTACCATCAAACTAAGCAAAATAAGATGTATAAAATATAAACATCATATGCAATCAAAATATGTGACATGATATGGCCATCATCATCTTGCCTCTTTGATCTCCATCTCCAAAGTACTGTCATGATCTATATCGTTACTGGCATGACACCATGATCTCCATCATCTTGATCTATATCAATGTGTCGTCACGAGGTCGTCTCGCCAACACTTGCTCTTGCAACTATTGCTATCGCATAGCGATAAAGTAAAGCAATTATTGGGTGCTTGCATCTTATGCAATAGACAGACAACCATAAGGCTTTTGCCAGTTGCCGATAAGTTCAACAAAACATGATCATCTTATATAACAACTTATAACTCATCACGTTTTGACCATATCACATCACAACATGCCCTGCAAAAACAAGTTAGACGTCCTCTACTTTGTTGTTGCAAATTTTACGTGGCTGCTACGGGCTTAAGCAAGAACCAATCTCACCTATGCATCAAAACCACAACGATAGTTTGTCTAATAGACTCCGTTTTAACCTTCGCAAGGACCGGGCGTAGCCATACTCGGTTCAACTAAAGTTGGAGAAACAGTCACCCGCAAGTCACCTATGTGCAAAGCACGTCGGGGAAACCGGTCTCGCGTAAGCGTACGCGTAATGCCGGTCCGGGCCGCTTCATCCAACAATACCGCCGAACCAAAGTATGACATGCTGGTAGGCAGTATGACTTATATCGCCCACAACTCACTTGTGTTCTACTCGTGCATATAACACCAAACCATAAAACCTAGGCTCTGATACCACTGTTGGGTAACGTAGTAATTTCAAAAAAATTCCTACGCACACGCAAGATCATGGTGATGCATAGCAACGAGGGGGAGAGTCTGATCTACGTACCCTTGTAGATCGCAACGGAAGCGTTGACACAACGTAGAGGAAGTAGTCGTACGTCTTGTTCCCGATCCGACCGATCCAAGCACCGTTACTCCGGCACCTCCGAGTTCTTAGCACACGTACAGCTCGATGACGATCCCCGGGCTCCGATCCAGCAAAGCTCCAGGGAGGAGTTCCGTCAGCACGACGGCGTGGTGACGATCTTGATGTACTACCGACGCAGGGCTTCGCCTAAGCACTGCAACAATATGATCGAGGTGGAATTTGGTGGCAGGGGGCACCGCACACGGCTAAGGAACAATCACCAAGGATCAACTTGTGTGTCATGGGGTGCCCCCCTGCCTCCGTATATAAAGGAGCAAGGGGGAGGGGCCGGCCGGCCTAGGAGATGGAGATCACAAGCACAAGATGATGATGGCCATATCATATCACTTATATTGATTGCATGTGATGTTTATCTTTTTATGCATCTTATCTTACTTTGATTGACGGTAGCATTATAAGATGATCTCTCACTAAATTATCAAGAAGTGTTCTCCCTGAGTATGCACCGTTGCGAAAGTTCTTCGTGCTGAGACACCACGTGATGATCGGGTGTGATAGGCTCTACGTTCAAATACAACGGGTGCAAAATAGTTGCACACGCGGAATACTCAGGTTATACTTGACGAGCCAAGCATATACAGATATGGCCTCGGAACACGGAGACCGAAAGGTCGAGCGTGAATCATATAGTAGATATGATCAACATAATGATGTTCATCGATGAAACTACTCCATCTCACGTGATGATCGGACATGGTTTAGTTGATTTGGATCACGTGATCACTTAGAAGATTAGAGGGATGTCTATCTAAGTGGGAGTTCTTAAGTAATATGATTAATTGAACTTAAATTTATCATGAACTTAGTACCTGATAGTATCTTGCTTGTTTATGTTGATTGTAGATAGATGGCCCGTGCTATTGTTCCGTTGAATTTTAATGCGTTCCTTGAGAAAGCAAAGTTGAAAGATGATGGTAGCAATTACACGGACTGGGTCCGTAACTTGAGGATTATCCTCATTGCTGCACAGAAGAATTACGTCCTGGAAACACCGCTGGGTGCCGGGCCTGCTGCTGGAGCAACACCAGATGTTATGAACGTCTGGCAGAGCAAAGCTGAAGACTACTCGATAGTTCAGTGTGCCATGCTTTACGGCTTAGAATCGGGACTTCAACGACGTTTTGAACATCATGGAGCATATGAGATGTTTCAGGAGTTGAAGTTAATATTTCAAGCAAATGCCCGGATTGAGAGATATGAAGTCTCCAATAAGTTCTATAGCTGCAAGATGGAAGAGAACAGTTCTGTCAGTGAGCATATACTCAAAATGTCTGGGTATAATAATCACTTGATTCAATTGGGAGTTAATCTTCCAGATGATTGCGTCATTGACAGAATTCTCCAATCACTGCCACCAAGCTACAAGAGCTTCGTGATGAACTATAATATACAAGGGATGAACAAGACTATTCCCGAGCTCTTCGCAATGCTGAAAGCTGCGGAGGTAGAAATCAAAAAGGAGCATCAAGTGTTGATGGTTAACAAAACCACTAGTTTCAAGAAAAAGGGCAAAGGGAAGAAGAAGGGGAACTTCAAAAAGAACGGCAAGCAAGTTGATGCTCAAGAGAAGAAACCCAAGTCTGGACCTAAGCCTGAAACTGAGTGCTTCTACTGCAAGCAGACTGGTCACTGGAAGCGGAACTGCCCAAAGTATTTGGCGGATAAGAAGGATGGCAAGGTGAACAAAGATATATGTGATATACATGTTATTGATGTGTACCTTACTAATGCTCGCAGTAGCACCTGGGTATTTGATACTGGTTCTGTTGCTAATATTTGCAACTCGAAACAGGGACTACGGATTAAGCGAAGATTGGCTAAGGACGAGGTGACGATGCGCGTGGGAAACGGTTCCAAAGTCGATGTGATCGCGGTCGGCACGCTACCTCTACATCTACCTTCGGGATTAATATTAGACCTAAATAATTGTTATTTGGTGCCAGCGTTGAGCATGAACATTATATCTGGATCTTGTTTAATGCGAGACGGTTATTCATTTAAATCAGAGAATAATGGCTGTTCTATTTATATGAGTAATATCTTTTATGGTCATGCACCCTTGAAGAGTGGTCTATTCTTGTTGAATCTCGATAGTAGTGATACACATATTCATAATGTAGAAGCCAAAAGATGCAGAGTTGATAATGATAGTGCAACTTATTTGTGGCACTACCGTTTAGGTCATATCGGTGTAAAGCGCATGAAGAAACTCCATACTGATGGACTTTTGGAACCACTTGATTATGAATCACTTGGTACTTGTGAACCGTGCCTCATGGGCAAGATGACTAAAACACCGTTCTCCGGTACTATGGAGAGAGCAACAGATTTGTTGGAAATCATATATACAGATGTATGTGGTCCGATGAATATTGAGGCTCGTGGCGGATATCGTTATTTTCTCACCTTCACAGATGATTTAAGCAGATATGGGTATATCTACTTAATGAAACATAAGTCTGAAACATTTGAAAAGTTCAAAGAATTTCAGAGTGAAGTGGAAAATCATTGTAACAAGAAAATAAAGTTTCTACGATCTGATCGTGGAGGAGAATATTTGAGTTACGAGTTTGGTGTACATTTGAAAAATTGTGGAATAGTTTCGCAACTCACGCCACCCGGAACAGCACAACGTAATGGTGTGTCCGAACGTCGTAATCGTACTTTACTAGATATGGTGCGATCTATGATGTCTCTTACTGATTTACCGCTATCATTTTGGGGATACGCTCTAGAGACGGCCGCATTCACGTTAAATAGGGCACCATCAAAATCCATTGAGACGACGCCTTATGAACTATGGTTTGGCAAGAAACCAAAGTTGTTGTTTCTAAAAGTTTGGGGCTGCGATGCTTATGTGAAAAAACTTCAACCTGATAAGCTCGAGCCCAAATCGGAGAAATGTGTCTTCATAGGATATCCAAAGGAAACTATTGGATACACCTTCTATCACAGATCCGAAGGCAAGACTTTTGTTGCTAAATTCGGAAACTTTCTTGAGAAGGAGTTTCTCTCGAAAGAAGTGAGTGGGAGGAAAGTAGAACTTGACGAGGTAACTGTACCTGCTCCCTTGTTGGAAAGTAGTACATCACAGAAAACTGTTTCTGCGACACCTACACCAATAAGTGAGGAAGTTAATGATTATGATCATGAAACTTCAGAACAAGATACTACTGAACCTCGTAGATCAACCAGAGCAAGATCCGCGCCTGAGTGGTACGGTAATCCAGTTCTGGAAGTCATGCTGCTAGATCATGATGAACCTACGAACTATGAAGAAGCGATGGTGATCCCAGATTCCACAAAGTGGCTTGAAGCCATGAAATCTGAGATGGGATCCATGTATGAGAACAAAGTATGGACTTTGGTTGACTTGCCCGATGATCGGCAAGCAATTGAGAATAAATGGATCTTCAAGAAAAAGACTGACGCTCACGGTAATGTTACTGTCTATAAAGCTCGACTTGTCGCAAAAGGTTTTCGACAAGTTCAAGGGGTTGACTACGATGAGACCTTCTCACCCGTAGCGATGCTTAAGTTTGTCCGAATCATGTTAGCAATTGCCGCATTTTATGATTATGAAATTTGGCAGATGGATGTCAAAACTGCATTCCTGAATGGATTTCTGGAAGAAGAGTTGTATATGATGCAACCGGAAGGTTTTGTCGATCCAAAGGGAGCTAACAAAGTGTGCAAGCTCCAGCGATCCATTTATGGACTGGTGCAAGCCTCTCGGAGTTGGAACAAACGTTTTGATAGTGTGATCAAAGCATTTGGTTTTACAGACTTTTGGTGAAGCCTGTATTTACAAGAAAGTGAGTGGGAGCTCTGTAGCATTTCTGATATTATATGTAGATGACATATTGCTGATTGGAAATGATATAGAATTTCTGGATAGCATAAAGGGATACTTGAATAAGAGTTTTTCAATGAAATACCTCGGTGAAGCTGTTTACATATTAGGCATAAAGATCTATAGAGATAGATCAAGACGCTTAATTGGACTTTCACAAAGCACATACCTTGACAAAATTTTGAAGAAGTTCAAAATGGATCAAGCAAAGAAAGGGTTCTTGCCTGTGTTACAAGGTGTGAAGTTGAGTCAAACTCAATGCCCGACCACTGCAGAAGATAGAGAGAAAATGAAAGATGTTCCCTATGCTTCAGCCATAGGCTCTATCATGTATGCAATGCTGTGTACCAGACCTGATGTGTGCCTTGCTATAAGTTTAGCAGGGAGGTACCAAAGTAATCCAGGAATGGATCACTGGACAGCGGTCAAGAACATCCTGAAATACCTGAAAAGGACTAAGGATATGTTTCTCGTATATGGAGGTGACAAAGAGCTCACCGTAAGAGGTTACGTTGATGCAAGCTTTGACACTAATCCGGACGATTCTAAATCGCAAACCGGATACGTGTTTACATTAAACGGTGGAGCTGTCAGTTGGTGCAGTTCTAAACGAAGCGTCGTAGCGGGATCTACATGTGAAGCGGAGTACATAGCTGCTTCGGAAGCAGCAAACGAAGGAGTCTGGATGAAGGAGTTCATATCCGATCTAGGTGTCATACCTAGTGCATCGGGTCCAATGAAAATCTTTTGTGACAATACTGGTGCAATTGCCTTGGCAAAGGAATCCAGATTTCACAAGAGGACCAAACACATCAATAGACGCTTCAATTCCATCCGGGATCTAGTACAGGTGGGAGACATAGAGATTTGCAAGATACATACGGATCTGAATGTGGCAGACCCGTTGACTAAGCCTCTTCCATGAGCAAAACATGATCAGCACCAAGGCTCCATGGGTGTTAGAATCATTACTGTGTAATCTAGATTATTGACTCTAGTGCAAGTGGGAGACTGAAGGAAATATGCCCTAGAGGCAATAATAAAGTTATTATTTATTTCCTTATATCATGATAAATGTTTATTATTCATGCTAGAATTGTATTAACCGGAAACATAATACATGTGTGAATACATAGACAAACTTAGTGTCACTAGTATGCCTCTACTAGACTAGCTCGTTAATCAAAGATGGTTATGTTTCCTAACCATGAACAATGTGTTGTTATTTGATTAACGAGGTCACATCATTAGTTGAATGATCTGATTGACATGACCCATTTCATTAGCTTAGCACCCGATCGTTTAGTATGTTGCTATTGCTTTCTTCATGACTTATACATGTTCCTATGACTATGAGATTATGCAACTCCCGTTTACCGGAGGAACACTTTGTGTGCTACCAAACGTCACAACGTAACTGGGTGATTATAAAGGAGCTCTACAGGTGTCTCCAAAGGTAGATGTTGGGTTGGCGTATTTCGAGATTAGGATTTGTCACTCCGATTGTCGGAGAGGTATCTCTGGGCCCTCTCGGTAATGCACATCACATAAGCCTTGCAAGCATTGTGACTAATGAGTTAGTTGCGAGATGATGTATTACGGAACGAGTAAAGAGACTTGCCGGTAACGAGATTGAACTAGGTATTGGATACCGACGATCGAATCTCGGGCAAGTAACATACCGATGACAAAGGGAACAACGTATGTTGTTATGCGGTCTGACCGATAAAGATCTTCGTAGAATATGTAGGAGCCAATATGGGCATCCAGGTCCCGCTATTGGTTATTGACCGGAGATGTGTCTCAGTCATGTCTACATTGTTCTCGAACCGTAGGGTCCGCACGCTTAATGTTACGATGACCGTTATTATGAGTTTATGCATTTTGATGTACCGAAGTTAGTTCGGAGTCCCGGATGTGATCACGAACATGACGAGGAGTCTCGAAATGGTCAAGACATAAAGATTGATATATTGGATGACTATATTCGGACACCGGAAGTGTTCCGGGTGATTTCGGAGAAAACCGGAGAGCCGGAGGGTTACCGGAACCCTACCGGGAGAAGTAATGGGCCATATGGGCTTTAGTGGAAAGATAGAAGGGCTGCCAGAGGTGGGCCGCGCGCCACCTCCTCCCTAGTCCGAATTGGACTAGGGGAGGGGGGCGGCGCCCCCCCTTTCCTTCTCCCACTCCACCTCTTTCCCCCTCCTAGTAGGAGTCCTACTCCTACTAGGAGGAGGACTCCTCCTTGGCGCGCCACACCTGGCCGGCCGGCCTCCTCCCCTTGCTCCTTTATATACGGAGGCAGGGGCACCTCTAGACACACAAGTTGATCCACGTGATCATTCCTTAGCCATGTGCGGTGCCCCCTGCCACCATATTCCACCTCGATCATATCGTTGTAGTGCTTAGGCGAAGCCCTGCGTCGGTAGAACATCAAGATCGTCATCACGCCGTCGTGCTGACGGAACTCCTCCCCGAAGCTTTGCTGGATCGGAGCCCGGGGATCGTCATCGAGCTGTACGTGTGCTAAGAACTCGGAGGTGCCGGAGTAACGGTGCTTGGATCGGTCGGATCGGGAAGAAGACATACGACTACTTCCTCTATGTTGTGTCAACGCTTCCGTTGCGATCTACAAGGGTACGTAGATCAGACTCTCCCCCTCGTTGCTATGCATCACCATGATCTTGCGTGTGCGTAGGAAATTTTTTGAAATTACTACGTTCCCCAACAGCTGGATTAAAAGTACGCAAGTTAAGGATTTGGGGCATGTGGTGAGTCACCTGGATAAACTAATGAAATCCCTTCATACTTGGAGTCGGGTTCACATTGGTTATCTCCAAAAAAAATCGGGCTGCTCGCAAAAGATAAAATGTTCTTTTCCAAAAGGAGCGATATGTCGTGATTGTGGAAGGAAAGAAAATTCTTGTGGAGATGGATGAGCTTCTTATAAAGGAAGAAATCTTGTGGAAGCAAAGGTCTTGTATTGACAAAATGATTTTGGGGGATCATAATACAAATTTTTTTCCACGGGAGGGCCTCATGGAGGGCGAAGAAAAAAAACTATGCTCTCATGAGGAGTGTTGGGACTCTCGGACAATATCGAAGAGATTCAAGGTATCACAAATTCGGTTTTTCAGCAACTATACTCATGTGACCCTAATGTTAACCCTTCTCGTATTATTCCGCTTGTGAAACCTCTTGCCAATGACAATATGAATGCGGAGTTTTGCAAACCTTTTTCTGAGAAAGAGACTAGTGATGTTCTTTTCCAAATTGGTCTGATAAAAGCCCCAGGTCCGGATGGCTTTCCTGCTAAATTTTTCCAGAGGAATTGGGGCTTAATTAAGGAGGATATTGTAAGGGCAGCTCAGCAATATTTTATCTCAGGAATTATGCCTGAAGGAATCAATGACACTATCATTGTCCTCATTCCCAAAGTGAAGAATGCCCAGTCCATCAAAGATTTTGTAAGTGCATCTAGTGCCACCCCTAGTTGGTTTTGGAGTATTGACGACAAACCTAGTTGAGGGACTAATGTGTTTGTGAGAATTGCAGGATAACACAGGTAGAAGTCCCTCATTGATTCGGTGTTACTACCAGAGATGACCCCTAAAAATGTACGAAGACATTGAAGTCAATGCTGGTATATGAAGATATTCACATTGAAGACTATGACAGGAGAAGACACCACGTGAAGCCTATGGAACTCGAAGACTTAGATCTTTCGTAGTTCTCTTTCATTTGTGTTGAGTCATAGGAACCACCGTACTGTTAAGTGGGGTCCAAGAGAACCAGTCAGAACGACTGAAGTGATGCCTAATTCAAAACCTATATCTTCAAGTGAAGACTATGAGAGCAAATCTTGTCCAGAGTCGGACAAGTCAGCTTTACTTGTAGCCCAAGTAAAGTTGTCGTGTGAGTTTGAAATCTGACCGTTGGTACACGTGTCAGTTCCTTAGTGACCCAGGGTCATTTCGGACAAATCAGGTTGGGTTGCCCAGTGGCTATAAATAGTCCACCCCCTACAATCATAAATGGTTGGCTGCTCAGATTTCAGTGCACGGCTTTTGTCGTTTGAGAGCAACCCACCTCGAAGCCTTTGAGAGAAAATTCCTAGCGAGGAGAAAAGCCCTAACCACCCAGAGCCAGAGAGAATTGGGCATCACTTAAGTCTTCTTGTCTGAGTGATCTGAAGACTTATTACACTTGAGGACTGTGCATCCTCCAGCCGGTTAGGCGTCGCGTTCTGAGAATCCAAGAGTCATTGTGGATTGCCGGTGAACAAAGTCTGTGAAGGTTTGGGAGTCTACCTTGAAGACTTACCAGAGTGATTGGGCGAGGTCTGTGTGACCTTAGCTCAAGGAGAATACGGTGAGGACTGGGTGTCCTGAGCTGCGGTTCAGGACTGGGTGTCCGGGACTGTGTGTCCTAAGGTTTAAATACCTAGCCGCTCCAACCAGACGTACAGTTGTCATAGCAACTGGAACTGGTCCAACAAATCATTGTCTTCAACGAGTCACTGGTTTCATCTTCACTTCCTTTTACTTACTATTACTCATTGTGAAGCCATTGCTTGCTTGCTCTATCTTTTGTCTTCACAACGTAACTGTATGATTTGTTTGGCTTCATAACTTCTTCCTACCTGATCCTTATTACACTGCAGCTACTTGTCATTGTGCTTTCACTCTATTGAATACTTGACCATGGCTTGCCTAGTGTAATCTAACTTCCGCTGCTTAGTGATCGGCATATCTCTACTGTTTGTCTTCACAACTTTCACGTTTTGAAGACTTTCATAAAAATCGCCTATTCACCCCCCCCTCTAGTCGATATAACGCACTTTCAATTGGTATCAGAGCAAGGTGCTCCCTTGTTTTGTGTGATTCGGTTTAACCACCTGGAGTTTTAGCTATGTCGACTGCAGGGATAATCAAAGTCTCCGCTGCGTGCCCCGTCTTCGATGGAACTGAATATCCCTACTGGAAGAATAAGATGTGCATGCATCTGAAGGAAATATGCCCTAGAGGCAATAATAAAGTTATTATTTATTTCCTTATATCATGATAAATGTTTATTATTCATGCTAGAATTGTATTAACCGGAAACATAATACATGTGTGAATACATAGACAAACAGAGTGTCACTAGTATGCCTCTACTTGACTAGCTCGTTAATCAAAGATGGTTATGTTTCCTAACCATGGACAAAAGAGTTGTTATTTGATTAACGAGGTCACATCATTAGTTGAATGATCTGAGTGACATGACCCATTCCATTAGCTTAGCACCCGATCATTTAGTATGTTGCTATTGCTTTCTTCATGACTTATACATGTTCCTATGACTATGAGATTATGCAACTCCCGTTTACCGAGGAACACTTTGGGTACTACCAAACGTCATAACGTAACTGGGTGATTATAAAGGAGTACTACAGGTGTCTCCAAAAAGTAGATGTTGGGTTGGCGTATTTCGAGATTAGGATTTGTCACTCCGATTGTCGGAGAGGTATCTCTGGGCCCTCTTGGTAATACACATCACATAAGCCTTGCAAGCATTGTGACTAATGAGTTAGTTGCGAGATGATGTATTACGGAACGAGTAAAGAGACTTGCCGGTAACGAGATTGAACTAGGTATTGGATACCGACGATCAAATCTCGGGCAAGTAACATACCGATGACAAAGGGAACAACGTATGTTGTTATGTGGTCTGACCGATAAAGATCTTCGTAGAATATGTAGGAGCCAATATGGGCATCCAGGTCCCGCTATTGGTTATTGACCGGAGACGTGTCTCGGTCATGTCTACATTGTTCTCGAACCGTAGGGTCCGCACGCTTAAGGTTTCGATGACAGTTATATTATGAGTTTATGAGTTTTGATGTACCAAAGGAGTTCGGAGTCCCGGATGAGATCGGGGACATGACGAGGAGTCTCGAAATGGTCGAGACGTAAAGATCGATATATTGGACGACTATATTCGGACTTCGGAAAGGTTCCGAGTGATTCGGGTATTTTTTGGAGTACCGGAGAGTTACGGGAATTCGCCGAGGAGTATATGGGCCTTATTGGGCCATACAGGAATAGAGGAGAGAGGCCAAAAGGAAGGAGGCCTGCGCCCCCCCTCTGGTCCGAATTGGACAAGGGGCGCAGCCCCCTTTTTCCTTATTCCTCTCCACCTCTTTCCCCTTCTCCTACTCCAACAAGGAAGGAGGGAGTCCTACTCCCGGTGGGAGTAGGACTCCCCTTGGCGTGCCTCCTCCTAGGCCGGCCGGCCCCTCCCCCTTGCTCCTTTATATACGGAGGCAGGGGGCACCCCATGACACACAAGTTGATCCACGTGATCGTTCCTTAGCCGTGTGCGGTGCCCCCTGCCACCATATTCCACCTCGGTCGTATTGTAGCGGTGCTTAGGCGAAGCCCTGTGATAGTAGAACATCAAGATCGTCACCATGCCGTCGTGCTGGCGGAACTCCTCCCCGAAGCTTTGCTGCATCGGAGCCCGGGGATCGTCATCGAGCTGTACGTGTGCTAAGAACTCGGAGGTGCCAGAGTAACGGTGCTTGGATCGGACGGATCGGGAAGAAGACGTACGACTACTTCCTCTACGTTGTGTCAACGCTTCCGCTGCGATCTACAAGGGTACGTAGATCAGACTCTCCCCCTCGTTGCCATGCATCACCATGATCTTGCGTGTGCGTAGGAAATTTTTTGAAATTACTACGTTCCCCAACAGTGGCATCCGAGCCTAGGTTTTATGGTTTGATGTTATTTGCATGAGTAGAACACAAGTGAGTTGTGGGCGATACAAGTCATACTGCCTACCAGCATGTCATACTTTGGTTCGGCGGTATTGTTGGACGAGACGACCCGGACCAACCTTACGCGTACGCTTACGCGAGACCGGTTCCCTCGACGTGCTTTGCACATAGATGGCTTGCGGGCGACTGTCTCTCCAATTTTAGTTGAACCAAGTGTGGCTACGCCCGGTCCTTAAGAAGGTTAAAACGGAGTCTATTTGACAAACTATCGTTGTGGTTTTGATGCGTAGGTGAGATGAGTTCTTGCTTAAGCCCGTAGCAGCCACGTAAAACTTGCAACAACAAAGTAGAGGACGTCTAACTTGTTTTTGCAGGGCATGTTCTGATGTGATATGGTCAAGGCATGATGCTAAATTTTATTGTATGAGATGATCATGTTTTGTAACCAAGTTATCGGCAACTGGCAGGAGCCATATGGTTGTCGCTTTATTGTATGCAATGCAATCGCGATGTAATGCTTTACTTTATTACTAAGCGGTAGTGATAGTCGTGGAAGCATAAGATTGGCGAGACGACAACGATGCTACAATGGAGATCAAGGTGTCGCGCCGGTGACGATGGTGATCATGACGGTGCTTCGGAGATGGAGATCACCAGCACAAGATGATGATGGCCATATCATATCACTTATATTGATTGCATGTGATGTTTATCCTTTTATGCATCTTATCTTGCTTTGATTGATGGTAGCATTATAAGATGATCTCTCACTAAATTATCAAGAAGTGTTCTCCCTGAGTATGCACCGTTGCCAAAGTTCGTCGTGCCCAGACACCACGTGATGATCGGGTGTGATAAGCTCTACGTCCATCTACAACGGGTGCAAGCCAGTTTTGCACACGCAGAATACTCAGGTTAAACTTGACGAGCCTAGCATATGCAGATATGGCCTCGGAACACGGAGACCGAAAGGTCGAGCGTGAATCATATAGTACATATGATCAACATAACGATGTTCACCATTGAAAACTACTCCATCTCACGTGATGATCGGTTATGGTTTAGTTGATTTGGATCACGTGATCACTTAGAGGATTAGAGGGATGTCTATCTAAGTGGGAGTTCTTGAGTAATATGATTAATTGAAATTTAATTTATCATGAACTTAGTCCTCGTAGTATTAGCATATCTATGTTGAAGATCAATAGCTCGCGTTGTTACTTTCATATGTTTATTTTGATATGTTCCTAGAGAAAATTGTGTTGAAAGATGTTAGTAGCAATGATACGGATTGGATCCGTGATCTGAGGTTTATCCTCAATGCTGCACAGAAAAATTATGTCCTTGATGCACCGCTAGATGACAGACCTATTGCAGGAGCAGATGCAGACGTTATGAACGTTTGGCTAGCTCAATATGATGACTACTTGATAGTTTAGTGCACCATGCTTAATGGCTTAGAATCGGGACTTCAAAGACGTTTTGAACGTCATGGACCATATGAGATGTTCCAGGAGTTGAAGTTAATATTTCAAGCAAATACCCGAGTTGAGAGATATGAAGTCTCCAACAAGTTCTATAGCTAAAAGATGGAGGAGAATCGCTCAACTAGTGAGCATGTGCTCAGATTGTCTGGGTACTACAATCGCTTGAGTCAAGTGGGAGTTAATCTTCCAGATAAGATAGTGATTGATAGAATTCTCTAGTCACCATCACCAAGTTAGTAGAACTTCGTGATGAACTATGATATGCAAGGGATAACGGAAACGATTCCCAAGCTCTTCGTGATGCTGAAATCGATGAAGGTAGAAATCAAGAAAAACATCAAGTGTTGATGGTTGACAAGACCACTAGTTTGAAGAAAAGGGCAAAAGGGAAGAAGGGGAACTTCAAGAAGAACGGCAAGCAAGTTGCTGCTCAAGTGAAGAAGCCCAAGTCTGGTCCTAAGCCTGAGACTAAGTGCTTCTACTGCAAAGGGACTGGTCACTGGAAGCGGAACTGCCCCAAGTATTTGGCGGATAAGAAGGATGGCAAAGTGAACAAAAGTATATTTGATATACATGTTATTGATGTGTGCTTTACTAGTGTTTATAGCAACCCCTCAGTATTTGATATTGGTTCAGTTGCTAAGAGTAGTAACTCGAAACAGGAGTTGCAGAATAAACAGAGACTAGTTAAGGGTGAAGTGACGATGTGTGTTGGAAGTGGTTCCAAGATTGATATGATCATCATCGCACACTCCCCTATACTTTCGGGATTAGTGTTGAACTTAAATAAGTGTTATTTGGTTTTTGCGTTGAGCATGAATATGATTTGATCATGTTTATTGCAATACGGTTATTCATTAAAGTCAGAGAATAATTGTTGTTCTGTTTACATGAATAAAACCTTCGATGGTCATACACCCAATGAAACAAGTTCGTTGGATCTCGATCATAGTGATACACATATTCATAATATTGAAATCAAAAGATGCAAAGTTAATAATGATAGTGCAACTTATTTGTGGCACTGCCGTTTAGGTCATATTGGTATAAAGCGCATGAAGAAACTCCATGCTGATGGCCTTTCGGAATCACTTGATTATGAATCACTTGATGCTTGCGAACCATGCCTTTTGGGCAAGATGACTAAAACGCCGTTCTCCGGAACAATGGAGCAAGCAACAGATTTGTTGGAAATCATACATACTGATGTATGTGGTCCGATGAATATTTAAGGCTTGCAGCGGGTATCATTATTTTCTGACCTTCACAGATGATTTGAGCAGATATGGGTATATCTACTTAATGAAATAGAAGTCTGATATATTTGAAAAGTTCATATAATTTCAGAGTGAAGTGGAAAATCATCGTAACAAGAAAATAAAGTTTCTATGATCTGATCGTGGAAAAGAGTATTTGAGTTACGAGTTTGGTCTTCAGTTAAAACAATGTGAAATAGTTTCACTACTCACGCCACCTGGAACACCACAGCATAATGGTGTGTCCGAACGTCATAACCGTACTTTATTGGATATAGTGCAATCTATGATGTTTCTTACCGATTTACCACTATCGTTTTTGGGGTCATGCATTAGAGACAGCTGCATTCACGTTAAAAAAGGGGCACCATCTATATCCGTCGAGACGACGCCTTATGAACTATGGTTTGGCAAGAAACCAAAGTTGTCGTTTCTTAAAGTTTGGGGTTGTGATGCTTATGAGAAAAGGTTTCATCCTGATAAGCTCAAACCCAAATCGGAGAAATATGTCTTCATAGGATACCCAAAGGAGACTGTTGGGTACACCTTCTATCACAGATCCTAAGGCAAGACATTCGTTGCTTATAATGGATCCTTTCTAGAGAAGGAGTTTCTCTTGAAAGAAGTAAGTGGGAGGAAAGTAGAAAACTTGATAAGGTAATTGTACCTTCTACCTTATTGGAAAGTAGTTCATCACAAAAATCTGTTCTTGTGACTACTACACCAATTAGTGAGGAAGCTAATGATGATGATCATGTAACTTCAGATCAAGTTACTACCGAATCTCGTAGGTAAACCAGAGTGAGATCCGCACCAGAATGGTACGGTAATCCTGTTCTGGAGATCATGTTACTTGACCATGACAAACCTACGAACTATGAGGAAGCGATGATGAGCCCAGATTCCGCGAAATGGTTTGAGGCCATGAAATCTGAGATATGATCCATGTATGAGAACAAAGTTTGGACTTTGGTTGACTTGCCCGATGATCGGCAAGCAATTGAGAATAAATGGATCTTCAAGAGGAAGACGGATGCTGATAGTAGTGTTACTATCTACAAAGCTAGAATTGTCGCAAAAGGTTTTCGACAAGTTCAAGGTGTTGACTACGATGAGAGCTTCTCACTCGTATCTATGCTTGAGTCTGTCCCAATCATGTTAGTAATTGCCGCATTTTATGAAATCTGGCAAATGGATAAACAAAACTGCATTCCTTAATGGATTTATTAAAGAAGAGTTGTATATGATGCAACAGAAGGTTTTGTCAATCCGAAAGGTGCTAACAAAATGTGCAAGCTCCAGCGATCCATCTGTGGACTGGTGCAAGCATCTCGGAGTTGGAATATACGCTTTGATGAGTTGATCAAAGCATATAGTTTTATACAAACTTGCGGTGAAGCCTGTATTTACAAGAAAGTGAGTGGGAGCACTACAACATTTCTGATAAGTATATGTGAATGACATATTATTGATCGGAAATAATTATTCTGTAAAGCATAAAGGAGTGTTTGAAAGGAGTTTTTCAAAGAAAGACTTTGGTGAAGCTGCTTAAATATTGAGCTTCAAGATCTATAGAGATAGATCAAGACGCTTGATAAGTTTTTTCAATGAGTACATACCTTGACAAGATTTTGAAGTAGTTCAAAATGGAGCAGTCAAAGAAAGAGTTCTTGCCTGTATTATAAGGTGTGAAGTTGAGTAAGACTCAAAGCCCGAGCACGGCAGAAGATAGAAAGAGAATGAAAGTCATTCCCTATGCCTTGGCCATAGGTTCTTTAAAGTATGTCATGCTGTATACCAGATCTATTGTATACCTTGCACTGATTTGGCAAGGGAGTACAATAGTGATCTAGGAGTAGATCACTAGACAACGGTCAGAATTATCCTTAGTGAAATAAGGATATATTTCTCGATTATGGACATGATAAAAAGGTTCGTCGTAAAGGGTTACGGTGATGCAAGTTTTGACACTAATCTAGATGACTCTAAGTCTCGGTCTAGATACATATTGAAAGTGGGAGCAATTAGCTAGAGTAGCTCCATGCAGAGCATTGTTGACATAGAAATTTGCAAAATACATGTGGATCTGAATGTGGCAGACCCGTTGACTAAGATTCTCTCACAAGCAAAACATGATCACACCTTAGTACTCTTTGGGTGTTAATCACATAGCGATGTGAACTAGATTACTGAATCTAGTAAACCCTTCGGGTGTTGGTCACATGGCGATGTGAACTATGGGTGTTAATCACATGATGATGTGAACTATCGATGTTAATCACATGGTGATGTGATCTAGATTATTGACTCTAGTGCAAGTGGGAGACTGAAGGAAATATGCCCTAGAGGCAATAATAAAGTTATTATTTATTTCCTTATATCATGATAAATGTTTATTATTCATGCTAGAATTGTATTAACCGGAAACATAATACATGTGTGAATACATAGACAAACAGAGTGTCACTAGTATGCCTCTACTTGACTAGCTCGTTAATCAAAGATGGTTATGTTTCCTAACCATGGACAAAAGAGTTGTTATTTGATTAACGAGGTCACATCATTAGTTGAATGATCTGATTGACATGACCCATTCCATTAGCTTAGCACCCGATCGTTTAGTACGTTGCTATTGCTTTCTTCATGACTTATACATGTTCCTATGACTATGAGATTATGCAACTCCCGTTTACCGGAGGAACACTTTGGGTACTACCAAACGTCACAACGTAACTGGGTGATTATAAAGGAGTACTACAGGTGTCTCCAAAAAGTAGATGTTGGGTTGGCGTATTTCGAGATTAGGATTTGTCACTCCGATTGTCGGAGAGGTATCTCTGGGCCCTCTCGGTAATACACATCACATAAGCGTTGCAAGCATTGTGACTAATGAGTTAGTTGCGAGATGATGTATTACGGAACGAGTAAAGAGACTTGCCGGTAACGAGATTGAACTAGGTATTGGATACCCACGATCGAATCTCGGGCAAGTAACATACCGATGACAAAGGGAACAACGTATGTTGTTATGCGGTCTGACCGATAAAGATCTTCGTAGAATATGTAGGAGCCAATATGGGCATCCAGGTCCCGCTATTGGTTATTGACCGGAGACGTGTCTCGGTCATGTCTACATTGTTCTCAAACCGTAGGGTCCGCACGCTTAAGGTTTCGATGACAGTTATATTATGAGTTTATGAGTTTTGATGTACCAAAGGAGTTCGGAGTCCCGGATGGGATCGGGGACATGACGAGGAGTCTCGAAATGGTCGAGATGTAAAGATCGATATATTGGACGACTATATTCGGACTTCGGGAAGGTTCCGAGTGATTCGGGTATTTTTCGGAGTACCGGAGAGTTATGGGAATTCGCCGGGGAGTATATGGGCCTTATTGGGCCATACGGGAATAGAGGAGAGAGGCCAAAAGGAAGGAGGCCTGCGCCCCCCCTCTGGTCCGAATTGGACAAGGGGCGCAGCGCCCTTTTTCCTTATTCCTCTCCACCTCTTTCCCCTTCTCCTACTCCAACAAGGAAGGAGGGAGTCCTACTCCCGGTGGGAGTAGGACTCCCCTTGGCGCGCCTGCTCCTAGGCCGGCCGGCCCCTCCCCCTTGCTCCTTTATATACGGAGGCAGGGGGCACCCCATGACACACAAGTTGATCCACGTGGTCGTTCCTTAGCCGTGTGCGGTGCCCCCTGCCACCATATTCCACCTCGGTCGTATTGTAGCGGTGCTTAGGCGTAGCCCTGCGATAGTAGAACATCAAGATCGTCACCACGCCGTCGTGCTGGCGGAACTCCTCCCCGAAGCTTTGCTGCATCGGAGCCCGGGGATCGTCATCGAGCTGTACGTGTGCTAAGAACTCGGAGGTGCCAGAGTAACGGTGCTTGGATCGGTTGGATCGGGAAGAAGACGTACGACTACTTCCTCTACGTTGTGTCAACGCTTCCGTTGCGATCTACAAGGGTACGTAGATCAGACTCTCCCCCTCGTTGCTATGCATCACCATGATCTTGCGTGTGCGTAGGAATTTTTTTGAAATTACTACGTTCCCCAACAGCATCTTGAAGCCATTGATGTCGACCTATGGTATGTCGTCAAGAACGGCGTTCCCAAGGCTGGAGAAGGTGTCACTGCTGCTGATGTCAAGAAGTTCACTCAACTGGACTCTACTGCCAAGAATATCATCTGTGGTCATCTGACCAAAGGACAGTATGGCCGTGTGAGTGCCTTAAAGACATCCAAGCTGGTCTGGGACTAGCTCTCCAAGGTCAATGAAGGCATCTCAACTCAGAGAGATCAGAGAATCAGTGTTCTTCGCAACCTCTTCAACCGCTTCAAGCGAAATGACAATGAGAATGTCCAGCACACATTTGACCGGCTCACTGACATCACAAATGAGCTTCAAGCCCTCGGCGCCACTGAGATCACCAAACATGAAATCGTCAAGACGCCGCTGAGATCACTTGATAGTTCGTTTGACATCCTAGCCCTGATGATTCAAGAACGTCCATACTTCAAGACACTCGATCTGTCTGACATACTTGAGAGGCTCAACACACATGAGTTTCAGCTTTCTGAGAAAAGAGATATCTACGGTCCAAACTACGGCGAACTCGTGCCTTGAAGGCAAAAGCTGTGTCCTCATCTGAAGAAGAATCTGACAGCAGTTCTGATGATCCTGAAGACATTGGAAGGGAACTTGCAATGCTAGTGAAGAAGTTCCAGAAATTCACCAAGAAGAAAGGCTTCAGAAAGTCTTCACGATCAAGCTCAAGGAATGATGAAGCTTCGGCTCATGACTACAAGAAGAAAACATGTCACAAGTGCAAGAAAACTGGACACTTCATCTCTGAGTGTCCACAGTGGGACAATGAGAACAGAAAGAAGAAGAAGAAGAAGAAGAGCAAGGAATATGATTCTGACGACAAGAAGAAGAAGAAATACTCAGAGTCTTCTTCCAAGTTTTCCTCAAAGTCTTCATCACACAAGAAGAGCTCATCTGGCAAGGCACGTGCGTTTGTTGGCAAGGAAATGGATTCAGAGGAGGAGTCCGCTTCTGAGGAGGCAAAGGTGGAGTCTGAGGAAGAGTCTGATTCTGGCATCGCAATTCTGGCTACAGCATACGTTGCCAAGTCCATCTTCAACACTGAAGACAATGACTCCATCACCGACACCGATGCAAATGACAAGGACTACTCCGATCCTACCTATTGCTTTATGGCACGGGGTGCCAAGGTAAACTCACGCATCACTCACTATCAAACATCAAGTGACGATGACTCTGATTGTGATTCAAAACCCAGCTACAAAACACTTGCTAAAATTGCAACTGAACAACAGAAAGCCATGGAACATATTCAAAAACTGTTAGACAGAAGCGATGATCTGTTGGGTGCTGAAATGACTCGATCTGAATCCTTAATTGAAGACATAAAAAATCTTCACGTTAAGTATCAGGAACTTGAAGATCGTCATGATACTCTCTCAACAACTCATGAAAAGCTCTCCTATGATTATCTTCAAAGGAAGCAAGATCTTGAGAAATTGAGAGCGGCTCATGAAGATCTTCAGAAGGAAAACGAATCACTTCGCACCGAACAGATCAGTTCCGCTCAGGAAGGATTTGAACCACCATGTCTTAAATGCATTGAGCGTGATAATGCTGCTTCTGTTGCTGAATGTTCCACTGCTACCGCTGTTGCAATATCTTCAATTGTTGATGTGGTAACTAACCCCTCTGCTGAGGATACCACTGCTATTGCTGATGAGAATGCTAGGTTGAAGACATTGCTTGAAAAAGGGATGTACAAAAGTCTTAAAGGGCATTAGACATTATGTGACGTCCTAAAGAAGCAGATTCTAAACCAAAACCCTAGGAAAGAGGGTGTTGGGTTCGTGAGGAAAATAAATGCAGATGGCTCTTACTGGAAACCTGAGCAGTACCCCAAAACCACATGGGTTGCTGCAAAGGAATCCTTAGCAGATCCATCCAATCTGTCTGGCTTCACCTGTGCTAACCCAATTATCATTGATGAATCCTTTGATGCAAACTATAAGCTGTTTAGAAATCAGAATGGTGAAGTGTTTTCCAGGTACATTGGTACTAACTGCAGGAATGGACCACCTATGAAGAAGATCTGGGTTCCAAAAACGTGTCTGGAGAATCTTCCTGTGAATGTCCTCATGACACCTCACATGAAGAAGACAAACCTCAGACCAAAGGCTTCATATGGTCCAAGGGCTTCACACAGACAGAGGACTCACCTAAGTCGCACTAATGCAAATGTTTTGCAGGCAAACCATACTCAGGCATATGAATATGAGAGCGGTTCTTCAAACCGTCATGTTCATATGACCAAGAACTATTCTGCCTATTCTTATGAGTACTATTGCCCACCTGCTAAACTGTTTGCTAGGGCTCCAAAGCCAAAATTCTCAGATGCTGCACTTAGACTTATTGCTTCTAAGCCACCCTTGAAGATGTGGGTGGTTAAGAAAGCTTATCTCTATTTTGCAGGGAAAGGTCTCCAGCAGAAAACCAAAATCTTTTGACGCTATTGCTGGAGACCTTAAAAATCTTGTGGGGCGCAAGATCAAATGCCCGAATGGCATCACTATGTATTTTGTTCCTGAATCGCATGCTACTCTCCCTATTAGTCCTAACCTGGATCTAAGTTTTCATAACCCACTGGTTCGTCAAATGTTTTTGCTTCACAATTCTCTTCGTGAAGCCTATCCCCCTAACTGCACTGTAGGGTACGACACCAGCGTCTTCAGAATGGATTATTGACAGTGGGTGTACAAATCACATGACTGGCAAAAGAAGCCTTCTTATGGACTCAACCTTACGTCCATCCGACAAGAGCCACATCACATTTGCTGACACTGGTAAAAGTAAGGTATTGGGTCTAGGTAGAGTTGCAATCTCAAAGGATCAACACATGGATAAAGTCATGCTTGTTGAATCCCTTGGCTTCAACTTAATGTCTGTCTCAATGCTTTGCGATTTGAACATGATCGTAATATTTGGAAAATATCGTTGCCTGGTACTAATGGAATCTGACAAGTCTCTAGTGTTTGAAGGGTATCGGAAAGATGATTTGTATGTGGTAGATTTCTCAGCAGGGCCACAGCTTGCAGTATGCCTTCTGGCAAAGGCTTCAGAATGCTGGCTTTGGCATCGGAGGCTTAGGCATGCTGGCATGAGGAACCTCCACACCCTTGCAAAGAAGAAGCATGTCATAGGCATCGAAGGCGCCAAGTTCAAGAAAGATCACTTATGCGGTGCCTGTGAAGCAGGGAAGATGACGAGGGCAAAACATCCCTCGAAGACAATCATGACCACTACTCGACCCTTCGAACTGCTTCACATGGATCTTTTTGGTCCCACTCACTACTCAACTTTTTCCACTACTGCTTGCCTCTATGGCTTTGTCATTGTTGATGATTACTCTAGATATACTTGGGTGCACATAATCCTTTACAAGACTGAAGTGCAGGATGTCTTCAGACGATTCGCCAATCGAGCTATGAACAATTATGGCGCCAAGAT
Source organism: Triticum monococcum (assembly GCA_034509565.1). Classification (NCBI taxonomy): domain Eukaryota; kingdom Viridiplantae; phylum Streptophyta; class Magnoliopsida; order Poales; family Poaceae; genus Triticum; species Triticum monococcum. The sequence goes on from CM067845.1 coordinate 580,589,532, forward strand.
AAAGCACATCAGAAGTGACAATGGCACTGAATTCAAGAACACTGGCCTTGATACATATCTAGGTACTTTGGGCATCACACATGAATTCTCAGCTCCGTACACGCCACAGCAGAATGGCGTCGTCGAACGCAAGAACAGAACACTCATTGAGATGGCCAGAACAATGCTAGATGAATACAAGACTCCAAGAAAATTCTGGCCTGAAGCCATTGACACTGCATGCCATACAATCAACCGTGTTTATCTTCACAAGCTTCTGAACAAGACATCTTATGAACTCCTAACTGGCAAGAAGCCAAATGTCAGTTACTTCAGAGTATTTGGCGCAAGATGCTGGATCAAGGACCCACACCACACCTCAAAATTTGCACCAAAAGCATATGAGGGTTTTATGCTTGGATATGGAAAGGATTCGCACTCCTACAGAGTCTTCAATCTCTTTCACTACAAAGTGGTTGAAACAGTGGATGTGCGGTTCGATGAGACCAATGGTTCACAAAGAGAGCAACTACCAGATGTGCTAGATGAAGTTCCAGCTAGTGAATCAATCAAGCTAATGGGAACTGGAGAAATTATACCTTCTGAAGCTCATCCTGAAGAAGAACTTATCATCTCAGCACCTGATCCACATGAAGACAATGCTCAGCCTAAAGACATTCCTCCCAACGACAACATAGATCAGCAAGAGCAAAGTCTTCGCCCTGTACATCCTCGTGTTGCCAATGAAGTGCAGATTGACAGAATAATTGACAGCATCAATGCACCTGGTCCACTGACTCGTTCAAGGGCAACTCAACTGGCAAATTTCTGCGGGCACTTCGCATTCGTTTCAATCACAGAACCCAAGAAAGTTGAAGAAGCTTTCATGGAACCTGAATGGATTCAAGCTATGCAAGAAGAGCTTCAACAATTTGAGCTGAACAATGTATGGGAACTGGTTAAGCGTCCTGATCCACGGAAGCACAATATAATAGGCACCAAATGGATATACCGCAACAAGCAAGATGAGCATGGTCAAGTTGTCAGAAACAAAGCTCGTCTCGTTGCTCAAGGATATACTCAAGTGGAAGGCATTGACTTCGATGAAACATTTGCTCCTGTGGCCAGACTTGAAGCCATACGTATACTGCTGGCCTATGCGAATCATCACAACATACTTTTATATCAAATGGATGTGAAGAGTGCCTTTCTCAATGGCAAGATTGAAGAAGAGTGTATGTTGCACAACCACCTGGGTTTGAAGATCCAAAACATCCTGACATGGTATACAAGCTCAATAAGGCACTATATGGTCTCAAACAAGCCCCTCGGGCCTGGTATGATACACTCAAATACTTCCTGAAGAGCAAAGGTTTCATACCTGGTTCCCTAGATCCCACTCTCTTCACGAAGACATATGATGGTGAACTGTTTGTGTGCCAAATATATGTGGATGACATTATCTTCGGCTGCACCAATCAGAAGTACAGTGAGGAGTTTGGATATATGATGCAAGAGCAATATCAGATGTCTATGATGGGGGAGCTGAAGTTCTTCCTCGGTCTTCAGATACGGCAACAATGCAATGTCATCTTCATATCTCAAGAGAAGTATCTCAAAGATTGCCTGAAGAAGTTCGGTATGCAAGACTGCAAAGGCTTCACAACACCAATGCCAGCCAAACATCATCTGGGTCCTGATGACAATGGTAAAGAGTTAGATCAAAAGGTATACCGCTCCATGATTGGTTCTTTGCTTTATTTATGTGCATCTAGGCCAGATATTATGCTTAGTGTTTGCATGTGTGCTCAATTTCAAGCGGCACCAAAGGAGTCGCATCACTTAGCAGTGAAGCGAATTCTTCGATATTTGGCTCACACCCCAACTCTAGGGTTATGGTATCCAAAGGGCTCAGAGTTTGATCTGGTTGGATTCTCGGATGCTGATTATGCTGGTGACAAGGTGGATCGCAAGTCTACATCAGGCACATGTCATTTTCTGGGACGATCACTTGTATGTTGGTCTTCTAAGAAGCAGAACTGTGTATCTCTCTCCACTGCTGAATCTGAATACATTGCTGCTGGATCTTGCTGCGCTCAGCTTCTGTGGATGAAGCAAACTCTCAAGGACTATGGCATTCATCTGAAGCAAGGGCCACTCTACTACGACAACGAAAGCGCCATCAAGATTGCCAACAACCCAGTTCGGCACTCGAAGACAAAGCACATTGAAATTCGTCATCACTTTCTCAGAGATCATGTTGTGAAGGAAGATATTGATATCATACACGTCAACACTGAAGAGCAATTGGCAGATATCTTCACCAAGCCCTTGGATGAGAAGAGATTTTGCAAGTTACGGTGTGAGCTAAATATCTTGGAATCCTCAAATGTCCTGTGATCAGGCATACGTCCTAACACTTATGCATATTGATGACTTAGATGTGCAACACACGAAGTAAAATATATCTTCAATCAATGAAGACATACATTCTAAGTGTGAATACATTAATGTGGAAATTGACTTCGGAGCGCCACGATAATTGTGCGCCGTATCTGGGTCTAATACTTCCTATACGGTGGGTAACGCCACCACCAAACGTCCTATTTTGAAGTGTTTCACTCATGGCGTTACCTTGCAATGTCTTCACATTTGTTTTGGCTTACATCTCAACAAGTCTTCATGATTATCTTCACTACATAGATTATATATACTAGTGTTCTGTTCTCTACAGCATTCACTTACAGCTATGTCTTCTTGTTTGAATCTTTTGAACTAAGTGAATGTGACCGGACCCTAATCTCTCTATGCTTTCTATCTCAAACTCTATCTCTCCAAGTCATATGCATTCTATTGAAACTGTCGAATGTCTTCTCTGCGTTCTTGTTAGCAGAAGACATAGAGACAAACTTTAAAACCGTTTTCAAAGCTCATTCATCCACAAGAAATCCGGAGAAGTCGGAACGACCACCCGACAATCCAGGCGTGCATGGGATGTGGAACTGCCCCCGAGATTCCGCATGATGGCCACGTGTTGTTCAGAGGCGAATCGCCAGGGGCACCTCTGTAATAGCGCAGTGCCGCCCCTGTGACTATAAATACACACTCACCGCGGTCATTATCTCCTTCTTCCTCCCTCACATGAACCCTAGCGCCACCGCTAGCTCTCGACGATGCCGGTGACGAAGCGCTTCACTGCCGCAACCTCTCCGACGCCGTCTTCATGCCGATCGCGGACATCGTCCTCTCCGCCGTCGCCGTAGGTGTCTTCCGTCGCCAAGTTAGGGCACGGAGGATCGAACTGCTCGGCCTCATCTCCCACTCCGTCTAGCAGTTCCAAGTGTGGTAAATAAAACCTCTTTTTACAGCCTCTTTTGATCCTATGGTTCTGTCACTTTCTACCATAAGAAGTTTCTATTCACACAAGTTAGATCTCTCTCAATCTGCATCTCATAACATGCCTAGAATATTCACTTATGCTTCATAAAGTAGTTAGATTCCTCACTTGTACTGATCTGTGGGTTCGTACAAATCTAGAACCAACTTCTTATCTATGAGTGAATGTCTTCGCACGATGAGGTCAATGTCTTCTAAACTGATTTATCTTCAAAATCTTCTGAGAATGCATATGACCTCTTCCCCTTCCCTCGCACCTTAATGCTGTCACAGGTACATGTCCGTGGGAGAATCTTTTGGTTCTCATAGTCTGCATTCATTTGCAGAGTTCTTACAGCATCGCATCAATTCTCCTGAAGCCAGTTTCTGTTGGTCCAGCAAAAGAAAGCCTTTGAAGTCTTTGAACATCTTGAAGCCTTCCAAGTTAAGGTTTATGGTTTCAGAAACAGCAGCAAGGAAGGGAGGCAGACAACAACATGGCAGAACATCCAAAGATCTGCCTGATGAACTGGCAGAAATGTACAAAACAGATCCTGAAGAGAATTATGGTCAGCGCAAGACCCGAATCCAATGGATTCGACGCTATTGGGCGGAGCAATGGTTCCAATACCACTTCGTCACCCAGGAGTATGCTGAGAAAAACGCCATCAAGAGACCATGGGGAGACGTACTATACAAAAATCTCGTGCCCAGGTCCAGAGATGAAGCCATTGCTCAAGGCTTCTACCCGTGCATGGTTCGTGGACCATAGCCAGCTGAAGCACATCCGTCGTCACTACTCTGGTGTCGTGACGACAATCTGTTCAAGCGCAACTTCCAGTTTGCCCAGAACTCAGCGAAGCAAAACAAGAAGAAATTGGGCTTAGACTTCAACCCTGGTCCCTCCGCACCAAGGGCAGATGGCACACGCGAGGCAGACCAGAATATCATCGGACCATACGCCAACCTTGAGGGCCTCATCACCCGCATCTTAGTCCAAGGGACTGCAGTGAATGAGCCACCAGCTGACTCTGAATCAGAAGAAGCGCCTGCTGCACCGAAGCCAAAGCAATCGAAGAAGCCAAAAGCTTCAAAGCTGGCCTCTCCACCAAAAATCTCAAGGGCGAAGCCATTGGCAACTGCACCTCCTGAAGCCAGTGTGCAGTCTGAAGACTTATCACGAGTCTCCAAGCCCCAGAAGGCCAAGATGCCTCAGCCACACAGCGGCCAATAGCTCACAGCTGCTGCCATTCTGCGCAACGACGCCATTGATCTGTCAAGCGATGAAGACCTTGCAGATGACGCTCTTGAGCAACTCATCAAGAGCAAAGAGGAGGCAGAAATCTTCAATAATCTGCCTATCTTTGATGTCGCCATCATCCACGACTTCATTGACGAGTGGTTTGACACGCCAAATATTAGCTTTGAAGATCTGCAGTTACCCATTGGCCTCAGTGTTGCCTTCCAAGGAGCAATTGCTTCAAAACTAGCCATCGCCCAGCGCGTTGTTGAGCTGAAGCAGAAGATTGACTATGAAAAGGCTCTGTTCAAGAAGCATATGGCTAAGCTCAGCGTGCAAGAAGTGAAGAACTTCAAGATCATGATGCACGAGCTCAAGGAAAACTTCCTAAAGAAACGCGCCAAAGCTCAAGGTTCATGCGAGCGCATGAAGACTCTAGCCGACAGATGTGTGCAAGCCTATAACGAGGCTGAGAAGCGCAAGGCACTTGGGCGTCCTGGCATCGACCCCAGGATGGCTGCGAAGAAGAAGAAGAAGCCTGCTACAGCTGAACCAGATGCACCAAGGCAGGAAGCCGTTCCAATTGTCTTCCCAACTGCACTGATTGGCTCGAAGCCAAAGAGTCGGTCAACCGCTTCAGAGCTCAAGAAGACAAGAGCTGCAGAGGCTGAAGCCAGGAAGAGGAAACACTCTGAAGCCTCTCCATCTGCCCCCACTCAGAAAAAGAGAAAGATCAAGAAAGCTCGGGCTGCTTCCACAGAGCCCTTGATAGTTGAACCCATCTCTATGGTTCGTCCTGACGCAGAACGCCAACTGACAGTTCATGAGCCTGCTCCCACAGAGGCTCCTGAAGCTGAAGACATTCCAGCAGCCGACCCCATCGCTACTGAAGACATTGGTCATCAGGACAATGTACAAGATGATGCAGCCCTTCCTCAGCTTGAAACAAGCGAACTCATCAGCATTGGTCGTCCTCTGACGCCAATTGCACAAGATGCATCATGGGTGGATCGCCCACAAGTGGAAGAAGAATCTGAGGTCCAGCCCACTCCAACTCCACAGGCGTCATCTGCATTTCGCAGGCTTCGCAAAGGTCCAAGGCCTCAGGACTCTGCTGACGACATTTCGGCTGCATCAGCCGAAGAAGATGAAGAAGCACCACAAGATGTTGGGGAACGTTGCAGAAAACAAAAATTTTCCTACGGTTTCACCAAGATCCATCTATGAGTTCATCTAGCAACGAGTGATCGGATGCATCTACATACCTTTGTAGATCGCGAGCGGAAGCGTTCAAAGAACGGGGATGAAGTAGTCGAACACAACGTGATCCAAATCACCGATGACCAAGCGCCGAACGGACGGCACCTCCGCGTTCAACACACGTACGGAGCGGATGACGTCTCCTCCTTCTTGATCCAGCAAGGGGAAGGAGAGGTTGATGAAGATCCAGCAGCACGACGGCGTGGTGGTGGATGCAGGGCGTCACAGTAGCAGGGCTCCGCCTATACTACGCGAGAGAGAGATGTAACGGGGAGAGAGGGAGGCGCCAAGGGCTGTCTCAAGTCCCTCCTCTCCCCCACTATATATAGGGGTGCTAGGGGGGGCGGCGGCCCTAGGAGATGGGATCTCCTAGGGGGGGCGGCGGCCAAGGGGTGGGGGCTTGCCCCCCAAGCAAGGGGGCGCCCCCTTTAGGGTTTCCCCCCCCCCAACCCTAGCCGCATGGGCCCTAGGGGAGTGGCACCCCAGCCCACTTTGGGCTGGGTTTCGTCCCACTTTAGCCCATGGGGCCCCCCGGGATAGGTGGCCCCACCCGGTGGACCCCCGGGACCCTTCCGGTGGTCTCGGTACAATACCGGCGACCCCGAAACTTGTCCCGGTGGCCGAAATAGCACTTCCTACATATAATTCTTTACCTCCGGACCATTCCGGAACTCCTCGTGACATCCGGGATCTCATCCGGGACTCCGAACAATATTCGGGTTACTGCATATACATATCTTCACAACCCTAGCGTCACCGAACCTTAAGTGTGTAGACCCTACGGGTTCGGGAGACATGTAGACATGACCGAGACGACTCTCAGGTCAATAACCAACAGCGGGATCTGGATACCCATGTTGGCTCCCACATTCTCTACGATAATCTCATCGGATGAACCACGATGTCGAGGATTCAATCAACCCCGTATGCAATTCCCTTTGTCAATCGATATGTTACTTGCCCGAGATTCAATCGTCGGTATCCCAATACCTCGTTCAATCTCGTTACCGGCAAGTCACTTTACTCGTACCGTAATGCATGATCCCGTGACTAGACACTTGGTCACTTTGATCTCATTATGATGATGCATTACCGAGTGGGCCCAGTGATACCTCTCCGTCATACGGAGTGACAAATCCCAGTCTTGATCCGTGTCAACCCAACAGACACTTTCGGAGATACCCGTAGTATACCTTTATAGTCACCCAGTTACGTTGTGATGTTTGGTATGCCCAAAGCACTCCTACGGTATCCGGGAGTTACACGATCTCATGGTCTAAGGAAAGGATACTTGACATTGGAAAAACTCTAGCAAACGAACTATACGATCTTTATGCTATGTTTAGGATTGGGTCTTGTCCATCACATCATACTCCTAATGATGTGATCTCGTTATCAATGACATCCAATGTCCATAGCCAGGAAACCATGACTATCTGTTGATCAACGAGCTAGTCAACTAGAGGCTTACTAGGGACATGTTGGTGTCTGTTATTCACACATGTATTACGATTTTCGGATAACACAATTATAGCATGAATAAAGACAATTATCATGAACAAGGAAATATAATAATAATGCTTTTATTATTGCCTCTAGGGCATATTTCCAACACAAGATCCCACTCCCCCACTCCACCAAGAAGCAGTTCTCCAGGAGAACGTGCCTGTGCCTGACCCTCCAGCTAGTCAAGTGGAGGCTGAAAATGTTGAGGCTGCCACAACCAACACTGAAGCCAATATGGAGCCCTCCCCACCAAAAGCTTCAGCAGACAGCGAAGCTTTAAACTGACACGTCTGTTCCTGAGTCTGCTGCAGGTCCTCAATTTGATTACCATGTTGAGCACATGCCTCAAGTACAGACGCTGATCCCGAGACTGCCAAGGTTCCCAGGTCCTGCATCAGCACCTGGCTCCTTTAACATCACTAGCTTCAAGGCAGATAATACGTTCTTCAACAGCTCCAAGAACCCCTATTCAAGGGAACGGATTGCATCAGATAGGTTCTGGAGCTATCCTCAGCGCAGCTACTATTCATGCATCCTATACAACCAAGGTCGCATCTTCCCGCACAAGCGCCTTGATGTTGAAGCTATTGCTGGTCTGCCCTGTTTAGAGGAAGCTTTGGATTGCTTCAAGCAAGTGGGTCTGCTGCAGTTTATAACTGATGAAGAGCACTGGAATGAAGAGCTTCTGTTGCAATTCTATGCCACCCTCCACATGAAAGGATACAACAAAGATCCAAAGACTTGGGTCCTGGAGTGGATGACCGGCAATGTTCATCACGAAGCCAATGCATTTGATATCATTGAGCTCACTGGCCTGCCCACTCCTGGCGCATTCTTCGAGGAAGGCTGTCAACTGCATGCTGAAGCTATTGAGAGCATCTTTCAGCGACCAGAACCTGATATGAGTCAAATGCTCTCCATGATGAAGCCATTGCCCCACAATGCTCCTTATCCAACAGCGTTCTTCGTCGAAGACCTTGAGTACCTGCCCAGAACCATATATCACATCATCCGGCCGACTCTCTGGCCCATTAAGGGACACTCTCCACATGCCAAGATTGAGGGTGCAATGAAAACTTTGATATTCTGTATCCTTCATGGCAAATGCTTCAACGCACAGGATTTCTTCATATGCCAACTTGCGGCATCAGGCTCAGATTTATTTGGTTTGAAGTTCTATGCTCCTTGGGTGATGAGACTGATCAAACTTCACTATACGATCTCATATCAGCCCTCAGACCGCAACCATCGGATCTTCTTGCCAGATGTGGATACCTCTGATGAAGCCATATATCCGGAGCCTGCCAAGCAACCTTTGAGTCTTCAGAATGCAGAACACCAGAGCTTCACTCAGAACATTGACGGTGTTGAAGCCATCTCCAGGGTGTATCCGTTGGCTGGAACTACACGTGCACCACGCCCTGCATCAACTGAAGCCACTGACAGCACACCTGCTCAAAGACCCAAGAAGCGGGCTCGTGCTCTCAATAACCGAGAGCTTCTTGTGTCCCTTCATTAAAAGCAGGATAGGCATCACGACTGGTTGAAGAGACAGATGAAAAGCCTCTTGGTGGATGTGAATCGCATCAGAAATCTTGCCACCAAGAATGCATTCGTTGCACAAGAAACCTGCCGCCGCACCTAGAAAGGACTCACCATGATGTGTTCTGAAGCTGATCTTCAAGAGGATGGCTTCAAAGAGCGATTCAAGTTTGACTCCACACCTCCCAGACGGGCTGTGTTGCGAGGCACTCCATCACTTGAAGACTCATAGTTCTCTTCATCTGCTGCCACGGTGACTGCAAGAATCATCGAGGAAGAAGACGACGCTACATCACCACCACCTCCCTCAGCGCGCATCGACTCGGCACCAAGCTCTTCAGCACCACCAAACAACTCCAACGACCCTGCTGCGCATGGGAACGCGTAGAAAACTCTATGTCTTCAAACCTTTTTGGTCATCACTAACAAAAGGGGGAGAAGCATATGATGTTGATAGTCTTCAAGTGGGTCAATATGGGCTGGTGCCTTCATTTTTTGCTATATTCTGCTTCGTGCTTACAACTCCCGTTTTGCTACATTTGCTTCTTTGAGTTGTAACACTTAAACTCGATGGTCGTCTGCTACTTGTTTGCCACTATGTTTTGCGAAGATAAATTCCGCATGTGCGACGATAAATTCCGCACTTAGATCATTCCGCAGACGTCCATTTTCCATTATGCATGTCATTATCTTCATATACTTTTACATGCATAGTGGATTGTCATCATAAGTTGAAGTGGATCTCCACAAGTACAACCTGCCATGTGCATTTGCGTTCCAGAAGCAAATCACTTATATGCACATCTTCAGGGGGAGCCCTTGCAGCTTATGAAGACAATTCCTTTACAATTTCACAAATTATATTCCCCGTTGAAAACTTCAACTAGTTTGTCATCAATCACCAAAAAGGGGGAGATTGTAAGTGCATCTAGTGCCACCCCTAGTTGGTTTTGGAGTATTGACGACAAACCTAGTTGAGGGACTAATGTGTTTGTGAGAATTGCAGGATAACACAGGTAGAAGTCCCTCATTGATTCGGTGTTACTACCAGAGATGACCCCTAAAAATGTACGAAGACATTGAAGTCAATGCTGGTATATGAAGATATTCACATTGAAGACTATGACAGGAGAAGACACCACGTGAAGCCTATGGAACTCGAAGACTTAGATCTTTCGTAGTTCTCTTTCATTTGTGTTGAGTCATAGGAACCACCGTACTGTTAAGTGGGGTCCAAGAAAACCAGTCAGAACGACTGAAGTGATGCCTAATTCAAAACCTATATCTTCGAGTGAAGACTATGAGAGCAAATCTTGTCCAGAGTCGGACAAGTCAGCTTTACTTGTAGCCCAAGTAAAGTTGCCGTGTGAGTTTGAAATCTGACCGTTGGTACACGTGTCAGTTCCTTAGTGACCCAGGGTCATTTTGGACAAATCAGGTCGGGTTGCCCAGTGGCTATAAATAGTCCACCCCCTATAACCATAAATGGTTGGCTGTTCAGATTTCAGTGCACGGCTTTTGTCGTTTGAGAGCAACCCACCTCGAAGCCTTTGAGAGAAAATTCCTAGCAAGGAGAAAAGCCCTAACCACCCAGAGCCAGAGAGAATTGGGCATCACTTAAGTCTTCTTGTCTGAGTGATCTGAAGACTTATTACACTTGAAGACTGTGCATCCTCCAGCCGGTTAGGCGTCGCGTTCTGAGCATCCAAGAGTCATTGTGGATTGCCGGTGAACGAAGTCTGTGAAGGTTTGGGAGTCTACCTTGAAGACTTACCAGAGTGATTGGGCGAGGTCTGTGTGACCTTAGCTCAAGGAGAATACGGTGAGGACTGGGTGTCCTGAGCTGCGGTTCAGGACTGGGTGTCCGGGACTGTGTGTCCTAAGGTTTAAATACCTAGCCGCTCCAACCAGACATACAGTTGTCACAGCAACTGGAACTGGTCCAACAAATCATTGTCTTCAACGAGTCACTGGTTTCATCTTCACTTCCTTTTACTTACTGTTACTCATTGTGAAGCCATTGCTTGCTTGCTCTATCTTTTGTCTTCACAACGTAACTGTATGATTTGTTTGGCTTCATAAGTTCTTCCTACCTGATCCTTATTACACTGCAGCTACTTGTCATTGTGCTTTCACTCTATGGAATACTTGACCATGGCTTGCCTAGTGTAATCTAACTTCCGCTGCTTAGTGATCGGCATATCTCTACTGTTTGTCTTCATAACTTTCACGTTTTGAAGACTTTCATAAAAATCGCCTATTCACCCCCCCCCTCTAGTCGATATAACGCACTTTCAGATTTCACACCGATCAGCCTGTGTAATATCATCTATAAAATTATCTCTAAGTGTCTTGTGAACAGACCGATACCTCTCTTGGATGCTATGATCTCTCCCACTCGGCGTGTGTTTATTCCAGCCAGGTTAATTTCTGATAACGCACTCATTGCTTTTGAATGTATTCATTCTTTGAGTACGTTAAAAGATCGGCGTGGAGATTTTTTGCGCATACAAGTTAGCCTTGGCAAAAGCATACAATCGAGTGGATTGGCTGTTTTAAAAATGTATGCGTGGGGCTTTTGGTCTTCTGCCAACATGAGTTAATTGGATTATGACCTGTGCCACATCAGTGAAATTTTCTATTTGGTTTAATGGCCAATTTTTGGAATCTTTCTATCCGTCTTGTGGACTCAGGCACAGGGATCCATTATCCACGTGTTTGTTCTTGTTTATGAAAGAGGCTCTATCATTGTTGTTAAAGGATGCATGCGATAGAGGAGCTCTTCAAGATTTTCATTTGAACAGACAAGCTCTAGGTAGTTCTCACCTAATGTTTGCGGATGATTGTCTCCTGTTTTCAAGGGGCCCATCAATCAAACCTTAACCATAAGAAATATTCTGATGGTCTATGAGGAGGGAGCTGGTTAGTTTCTGAGCCTCGATAAGTGTTCGATTAATTTTGGCAAAAGGTACAGTGTGGAAGATCAAGTGGCCATTATGGTTATTCTAAAAATTACTACAAAGGGTTTCGAGGATACATACCTTGGGCTGCCGGTCCTAGAGGGTAGAATGAAGGCTGGTAAATTTCAGTCGACCAAAGATAAGGTTTTAAAAAGGTCGTGTGACTGGATTGAAAAGTATGTCTCTAGTGGTATATAGGAAACTCAAGTCAAGGCAGTGTTGCAAGTGCTCCCCGCGTATGCCATGGGAATCTTTAAATTTCTAGCCTCACTTTGTGAGGAGTTATCCCAGATTATAAGGAATTTCTGGCAGGGAGATGCAGAAGATATGAGAAAAGCCCATTGGTTAGCTTGGTATAAACCAACAAAACCAAAATGGGAGGGCGGTATGGGGTTTCATGATCTATGGTTATTTAATCAAGTGCTCTTGGCAAAATAGGCTTGTCGTTTATTGGTGTACACGGACTCGTTATGTGCTAAGGTAATGAAGGTAAAGTATTACCTCGATGATCACATCCTGGATATTGTCTTCCTGCAGTCCACGTCGGTGAATTGGCAAGGTATCGTGCATGGCTTGGAACTACTTAAAAAAGGTGTCATTTGGTGAGTGTTTGACGGTAATAGTATAAATATCTAGAGTGATAACTGTCTACCAAGGAATTTGGGATTAAAAGTTTCGGGCAAAAAAAATTGTTCTAGAGTTCTAGACTAAAATGGGTGTCTAAATTATTCATGAGCGGGACAAGAAGATGGGATGCAAATTTGATTAGGCACTTGTTCTATCACCATGATGCTGAGGAGATCTTAAATTTGTGTACTCAGCCTGTGGGAGAGGGTGATTTAATTGCGTGGTACTATGAGAAAAACATTATGTTTTCTGTAAAAGGTGCGCATGAAGTGGCCTTAAATCTCAAGGATGGCAAAGGAGATACATGACTGGCCAGTAGCGCCACTAATGGGGAAATGAGGCTTTGGGATGTTATTTGAAAGGTCAAAGTTCCGCAAAAAATTAGATTTTTTTTTTTGCCTGATGGGCTGTGTCTAACAATTTGGCAGTCCATATGAATAGAGTATCTCATCAACAAACTAATCAGGTCTGTGCTCTATATGTGGTGTTGAAGATGAAAGTATTTTCCAATACTCTTTTGACTTGCTCAAAGGCTTAGGCTTTGCATCTTGCCTTGGGGAAGTGTGGGATCTTCGGGGAGAGGAGTTATTCAGATTTACAGGTCCAGAGTGGTTTCTCATTTTGTTGGACCAGCTTGGGTCGCAGGTGCGCGAGCAAGTTTTATTCATGTTCTCACTTGGCATGTGAGAAACCATTTAATGTTTGGAAGTGGGAGAGAATATGTGTCCGCCTCTGATATCTTTGTGGATAATTATTGGAAGAGCTTATCATCAGCTAACGCTTGTGTGCAAGTGAACTTAAGCAACAAAGGTAAGGGGTTAACTGATAGTTGGAGGTATGTTAATATTATGACGAAAGGTTGTGTTCTTTGAAAGCCTCTTGCTCCTGCCCCTGAGTATATTAAAATAAATGTTGACGCTAGTTTTGTAGAGGGCATGAGATCTGCTAGCGTCGGAGTTGTCGCAAGGTATTATTCGGGCGAAATTATTGTTTCGTCGTGGGACTTTATTCGGACGTGTACCTATGTGGATGAGGAGGAACTCCGGGTGTGCCTCGTCAGGTTATACATTGGTATTACTCTCCACAAACCATTTTTTTTGAAAACTGGTTGCTCTTTTATGACATCTTTTCTGGCAAAAGAAACTATAGACAGGTCTCCTCTTGTGGATCTGAAAAAGAAAGCGTTAAGTGTCTCAAAGTTTATTGATAGTCTCAAGATCATGAAGATTGATTGACATATCAATATAGTGGTGCATGAGATTGTTAAGTTTAGTTTTGATAGTAGATCCGATGATGTGCTTTGTAATAGTGTTTTGTCATGCGTGGCAAATTCTGTATTTGAGCGATTGTAAGAATTTCTTAACTAATTAATATATGGGTGGTGTTTTAAAAAAAATGAATTTAATGAAAGTAATTTGGTGCTGCAGATATTGGTATATTTTCAATAAATTTAGTCGAACTTAAAGATATTTTATTCCGGACCAAAAAATAGAACTTGAAGTGTTTTGGAACGGATGAAGTACCACGAGTTAACAATACGCGAAGACTTATTTTGAGGAAATCAGCAAACGGAGACGCGGGATCACTTGGTGTTAACGGGCTGTTATGTACCGGGCCGCCAGCACTGCGAGGTCCCAAAATAAATTTGAACTCCCGTTCTTCTCAAAAATAAAATAAAATTTTGAACTCCCTTTGGTCGGGTGCGCCTATGTCTGGCTTGAACCGAGACAGAGAGGGGCGCCCCTATTTCTCGCGTTACGCGAGTGGAGAGGAAACTATCGCGCCGGTCGCTATCGTATCGGGCTGGCCCACGATGACACGTATTTTCGGAAAATACTAAGTTAAATGGTGCTACAGCGGAGAATCAGTCCTGCGATAGAACGCGTCCAGAATCTACTTGGTGCACACCATGCAGAACGCGTCCTACTAGAAGGAAAATGAGCTGGGGTTTTACCCTGTTTACTTTCCTTTCTCGTTTTATATTTGCCCTTTTCTTTCTTTTTCTTTTTTTTACTCGGTCTTATCTGGGTTTTTTCTTTTCCCCCTTCACTTTTGTCTTTTGTTTGGTTTTGTTTTTTCTTATGTTTATTTTTGTATATGTCAAAAACATTTTCTTAATAAGCAAACAACATTTTTTGTATGCACGTTCAACATTGTTCGAGCGCTTATTCCATTTTAAATACTTATTCAACATTTTTCAAATGCTTGTTCAATATTTTTTCAACATATACATTACAAAATGCACTCTTCCAAACACATTTGAAAAATGTTGAACGAGTATTTGAAAAATATTAAGCAATTATTTTCATAAATGTTGAAATAATATTAAAAATATTGAACAAGTATTTAAAATGTTGAAAAAATATTAAAAATATTGAACAAGTAAATAAAAAATATTGAAAAAATATTTGAAAAATGTTGAACAAGCATTTAAAATGTTGAATAAGTATTAAAAAATGTTGAACAAGTATTTGAAAAATATGAACATGTATTTGAAAAATGTTGGCATAGCTATTAAATGTTAAACAAATGTTTCAAAAATGTTAAATAAGCGTTGGGACAATGTTGAACGTATATACAAAAAATGTTATTGACATATACGAAAAGTAGAATGAAAGATAACAACAAATTAAAATGTTGAGCAATTATTTTTTTATCATGTATATAAAAATGTTGAACAAGTATTTAAAAAATGTTGAACAAATATATGAGGAAAAGTTGAACATGTATATATAAATGAAAAATGGAAAACACAAGGAAACAAAAAACCAAAAAAATGAAACAAAATGGAGAATATAAAAAGAAAAGAATGAAAAAATCGGTGAAGAAAAAGAGAGAGAACGAAGAATCTGAGAAGAGCGCCTCCGCTCGCATCTACTTCTTTTTTACCTTCCGCTGCTATCTACTAGGCTGCGATGGTATGTCTAACCAGCATTGGTGGACTGGTTGGTCGCCCCGGTTATCACGGAAAACTTATTCCCCGCATTCTGCAGCAAAATTTTGACCTCCCGCACACCCATCGGTCGTTCATGGGCCGGCCCATGACAGGTGCTTCATACAGAATAAATCCCCCCAAAAACCGACAGAGCGAGGAATCTAACCTCAAAACTCCCACTCGTCGAGCTTCACAATGCTAGTGTCCTATACATGCAAGAGGTTGGCTATTATGTGTTTCCTTTTTTCGCATTTTTCATTTCATTATTCTTTTTCTTTCTTTCTTTTATTTTTGATTTAGAAAAGTCGCAATTTCAAAAAAATTCAATATATTCAATACTTTGTGCGGCTTTAAAAAATGTACAAATTTATTTGATCAAGATTTCAAAAGACATGTTGTTCTTTTCAAAAAAATGTACAAAATTTGTTTGCTGTTTCAAAATTTGCTCGTGATTTTCAAAAAATGTCTGTTTTTTCAAATTTGTTCAAATTTTGAAAAAAGTTTTGGGATTTCACATTTGTTTTCATTTTTCAAATTTTGTTCATGATTTTCAAAAATTATTCGCGTTTTCAAATTTGTTCAAATTTTCAAAAAAGTTTTGGAATTTCACATTTGTTCCGGTTTTTCAAAAATTGTTCGTTTATTTCAAAAAAATGTGCGCATTTTTCATAAAATGTTCACGTTTTCAAATTTTGTTCAGAAATTTTCAAAATATGTTCCTGTTTTTAAATTTGTTCACATGTTAAAAAAATTGGAGTTTCCATTTTTTTTCGTGTTCTTTGACCAATGTTCGAACTTCGAAACATTACTTAACTTTTAGAGAATTGTTTATAATTTCCAAGATTTGTTTGAATAAAATCAAAATGTGCTAGAGTTCTGGCACTTTTGTTAGTTCTTACACATTAAGGCTGCAAATTGTCACTAAGAATCATCAGCTCGCATGGCATTCGACAGGACCTCGTTACTATAAGGTCCTGGAGAGCTTCGTTTTTCCTTATTTTCACCTGTTGCGCTACAGACCAGCGGTATCTGCCATGTGCTTGCCCAATTGGTGCGTCCCCTGTACGAAGAGGCGTCCTTTTGCCGCAGAGTGCGGCGTATAGGCGCTCCCGGTTATCACCCCGATAAATAGCTTTGGTGCCTAGAGACGGGAGCAACTAGTTAACGAACGCTCCTTTGGAAGCCTCGTAATGATCAACGCCACTTGGCGCGTTCTTAGCCATTCGCCACGTGTCGTGCTCTGGACGCTCCTTTCGGATTTTGTTTTTTTATTTTTCCGCACGCGTTTTCGATTTTTTAAACGGGTTTTTCCAGGTTTTCTCGACGTTTTGATTTTCCCCCGGTCTTTATTAGCTTTCCGTTAAAAAACAATTTCGAAAAAAATTGCGTGAAAAAATGCGTTTTTTTTCTTTCGAAAGTCACGGTTTTTCTTTCGCGAGAGGCACGGGTTTGCTTTATCGAGAGTCACGGCCGTGCCTTTCAAAAACGAAAAAAACGCGTTTTTTATTTTTTCTTTCTTTCGCGAGAGTCACGGTTTTGCTTCCGCGAGAGGCACGGTTGCGCTTTCGCGAGAGTCACGGCAGTGCCTCTCGAAAAGGGAAAAACAAAACGCGTTTTCTGTTTTTTTTTCTTTCATGAGAGTCACGGTTTTGCTTCTGCGAGAGGCATGGTTGTGCTTACGCGAAAGTCACGGCCGTGCCTCTCGGAAAGGGGAAAAAATATGCGTTTCTGTTTTTTTTCACGAGAGTCACGGTTTTTCTTTCGCGAGAGGCACGGTTGTGCTTTCTCGAGAGTCACGGCCGTGCCTCTCGAAAACGGAAAAAAACGCTTTTCTGTTTTTTTCCTTTCACGAAAGTCATGGTTCTGCTTCCACGATAGGCACGGTTGTGATTTTGCGAGAAGCACGGGCGTGCCTCTTTCGGAAAGGAAAAAAAACCGTGCTACCGGTTCGGTTTTTTCACCCGGTTTTTTTGTCCGGTTTTTTCGTGAAAAAAAATTCGTCAAAACCTATCAACATGGGAACTAGTTTTGAAGATCTCGACGCGAGGAATCCAATGATGAAAACGGTTCGAGATTTGGACACACGGTTTAAGAGATAAAACGTTTTGAATAAACGGATCTACGAAAAAAGGGAAAACTCCCAGGTTGCGACAAGTGGCGTGCTGCATGTGCGCCACTTGTCGCGACCTGGGAAAATGAAGTGTTCTTTGCAACGAGTACTCCTTAATTAGTGATTTCGCCTAGAGACAGTAGGATGTTTCGCTGAAGGCAGCCGCCAAATTGGGCTGGCCCAACGTGGACACAGGCCTTCAGCACTTTTTCTTCCTTTTTTGACCTTTTTGCAATCTTTTGTTACTTTTTCTTATATTTTGAAATATTTTGAGAATGTCTATTGTAAAAATCACTTTATATGCGAAAGTTGAAAAATGTTAATCTTGCATTAAGCAAATGTTAAATTTGTAGGAAAAAATGTTTCTGATGTATACAAAAAGGGTACAATGCGTATCGAAAAAAGTAGAAAAAAATAATTTTCAATTTTTTTCTAAAAAATGTAATCATGCATTTTACAAATGTAAATGTCTATAGAAATAATGTTTCTAAAGGATACAAAAAAGTACAATGTGTTTGGAAAAAAGTTGACATAAAAGAATGTAAGCTTTCAAAATGTTAATCCTGTATATGGAGTTATGGACTATGTTAAATGTTGATATAAATTTTTTTCCATGCATAGAAAAAATGTAGAATATGTATGAAAAAAGTATATGTAAAAATATGTTTAAAATGTTAATCATGAATTTGAAAAATATTAAATATGTATGAAAGGATCGATATGGTTGACTAGAGGGGGGGGGGGTGAATAGGCAACTACCAATTTTTAGCTTTTCTTTACCAAATTAATCTTTGCATCAAAGTAGGTTGTCTAGATGTGCAACTAGGTGAGCAACCTATATGATGCAACAACAACAAGCACACAAGCAAGCAAGGGAATAAACACTAAAGAGCTTGCACAAGTAAAGGTAAGAGATAACCAAGAATGGATCCGGTGAAGACGAGGATGTGTTACCGAAGTTCCTTCCTTTTGAGGGGAAGTACGTCTCCGTTGGAGCGGTGTAGAGGCACGATGCTCCCCAAGAAGCCACTAGGGCCACCGTATTCTCCTCACGCCCTCACACGATGCGAGATGCCGTGATTCCACTATTGGTGCCCTTGAAGGCGGCGACCGAACCTTTACAAACAAGGTTGGGGCAAACTCCACAACTTAATCGGAGGCTCCCAACAAGACCACGAAGCTTCACCACAATGGAATATGGCTCCGAGGTGACCTCAACCGTCTAGGGTGCTCAAACACCCAAGAGTAACAAGATCCGCTAAGGATGAATGGGGGTATCAAAAATCCCTTGGTGGAAGTGTAGATCGGAGCCTTCTCAACCACTCCCGAGCAAATCAACGAGTTTGATTGGCTAGGGAGATAGATCGGGCAAGAGGAAGCTTGGGGTATGCAATGGAGCTTGAGCAATAAATGGTGCTTGGGCAATAATGAGGGTTGGTGGAAGAGGTGAGGCAAAGAGGGAGGAGAAGGAGCCTTTTTATAGTGGGGGAAACAAGTCAACCGTTACCCCCCACTCAGCCCCGCAGTGGGCGGTACTGCCGCGGAGGCAGAGCGGTACTGCCGCCCTCGAGCGGTACTACCGCTCCCCCTCAGCGGTACTACCGCGCCAAAAGAGAAGGCCTAGGGCAGGGGCCCAGGGCGGTACTGCCACCTTCAAGCGGTACTACCGCTCCCCCTCAGCGGTACTACCGCGGAGGTAGAGCGGTACTACCGCTCTCAAGCAGTACTACCGCCACTACTGCCGCGCCTAGTACCGCAAAACCCGACACGAGAAAATGCGCGCAAGAATCGAAGCGGAAGGAGCACCATGCCACCACGGTACTGCGGCTGAGCCCCAGCAAGCGGTACTACCGCTCCGAGGAGCGGTACTACCGCTGCTGACGCAGTGGCAGGGCGGCAGTAGCACGGAACCGCAGAGGTACTGCCGCTGAGGCCACCCAGCGGTACTACCGCTCGGGGAGCGGTACTACCGCTTAGCAAGTCTCAGCCGCACTATCGCTGTGGACCGTGGTACTACCGCTGGGTCCAGGACAAACAGAGGAAGGAGGGAAAGAAAGGCCCCATAGGTGCGGAAAAGAACGGAGGGTGTGATGAGAACGTGTACGTGTTGATTCCACCCAAGCCATACCGAAACGGACCCCCTCTTGATAGTACGATGACTACTATGAAACCTAGTCCACCAACAAGGTCACGGAATAGACTACACCGTCTTGAGTAGAGCGCCAAAGGGAAATAATCATTCCGTGCCGAAGGATGAATATCTGAAAGCACTCAAAGCACATGATTAGTCCGCAAAATGCATTGTTATCAATCACCAAAACACCGTAGGGATAAATAAGCCCTTACAATCTCCCCCTTTTTGGTGGATTGATGACAATGCGAGATTTGCACAAAAAGAGTAATGACAGAGAATGCAAGAGTGCTCACGCCTCTAAAATATAGATAGGCTCCCCCTGGATGTGTGCAAACTAGATGAGTACTAGGGACTGAAAGGCACCCACACTAGGATCACAGCTCCCGCTATATTTTAGAGACCAAATAACCTAAGTAAGATACATGCGAACAACATATATGATAGGATAAGCAAGCTATAAGATACCGAGGTGCATGAACATAGATAAGATAGCTAAGGTAGCATATGTCTTACACCATATGACGGGAACTTAAGTCTCACAACAAACCAAACCAAGGGAAACGCACAAGACTAAAAAGCAAAGCACGACACAAGAAGCGAAAACGAGCAAATCAAATCCCTACACTCTCTCCCCCTTTGGCAGCGAGACACCAAAAAGGTCGAGAGAGACACTACGACTCCAGGTGATCATCACATCTCTGCATCTGCGTCGTGGGGAGAGAACTGCTCGGCATTGGAGTCGGTCCAGTGGCAGTTCTGATGTATCCAGTCCTCCTCTTCAGTGATCTGTCCCTCGGATCCACTGACAACTGTGGCGCCCAGCTGGCGCATGAGCTCCTTGTGGCGCGACCTGGCATTCTTCTCCGCCACATGAGTCATATACTGACCATGGGACTCCAGACAGAAGAGCTTCTTCATCTTGCGCTTGAGTTTTTGGGCCCATGATGGTTCGGTACTGGAGTGGCCAAGGTCCTCATCATGGCCAGGAGGAGCATCCCCACCCTCAGTGTCCATGGCAGTTGCAGCGGCAGACGGGCCCCCGGTGGCAGCAGTAGAAGGACCCCCTGTGTGAGGTGCAGACCAGTTGTCCTTCTTCCTCAGACGCTTGACCTCATGGGAAACTAAATCTCCAGTCTCAAGCAGCACTCTGGGGTAGGTCTGTGCCCAGGCCCGCTCAATGAGCCTCATGATGAAGGGGCCATAGATAGGACACTTGCGCTCAGACACGGCGGAGACAAGTTCAGACCACATGACATGAGAGATATCCAGGCTCTCTCCAGTGTTGGCTTCCTTCTCATGCTGACAGAAAAGAAGCATGTCCACGAGATAAGAGTGGACCATATCCAGATTCCCAATGCGAGGGAAGAGAGTCTCACGGAAGATACGATGAAGAATGTCCAGATACGGAGACAGCTCGTAGGTCTTCTTCTCAGTGACAGGGTGGATCTTGACAGTGCAGTAGGGCCAAAGGGCTTGCTTATGGGTGGAGGTATCATGGCGGTGAGGACGGAAACCGACTGGAGTCTCAAGCCCGTCATCCACCACATCAAGCAACTCCATGAACGCCCGCCACTTGACAGAAAGCAGCTTGCCATTGGTCATCCAGGTCAGGGTCCGGTCATCATCTGTTCCAAGGTGAACGGTGGCAAAGAACTGAGCCAACAGATCCACATCGAAATCCTTGTTGAACTGCATGATCTTGAGAATGTTCAGCTGGGTGCACATCTGAAGGGCTTCCCCAAAGTACTCTGGATCCTTCTCCATGGCATCAACGTCAATAGAGCGAACATCAACAAACAGATTCTTCTTGGCCTTGATCACATCAAAAAAGATGGCAAACTGAAAACGGTTCCAGAACGGGCGGTTGACCAAAGTGGGTTCTTGGTCCACCGTATAGGGGTTGCGACGACGCTTCTCCCAGAACTCCTTGTTGGTCATCTCAGTCACAGTCTTCCCTTTTGGCTTGTTGGCGGCTCACTTCTGGTGCTGAGGAGGAGGAGGAACACTTGCTGAAGCATGTGCTGGAGGCGGCTGAGTGCTGGAAGAAACACCGGCAGGCTCTGAGGTCCGGTAACGCTTGGAGGTGGCACGTCCAGGGTTGATACGGCGACCATGCTGCTCAGAAGTGTCATCACCTGGAGCCAAACACACAAAAGACGCAAAACAAACAGAAGAGACGAGCATAAGCCAACAAACAACTCAAAAGCAATGTAGGAGAATGATGGAAGTGGGCATGCAGCGGTAGTACTGTTCCCTACCCGCGGTAGTACCGCCCCGAGCGGTAGTACCGCCCCAGACGGAGCGGTAGTACCGCACGAGGTCAAGCGGTAGTACCGCTCCAGGGGGAGCGGTAGTACCGCTTGAGGTGGATGCACAGCAGTTTCAACACTTGGGGCGGTGAAACAGTGGCCTGCTACTACCGTGGACAGATCCGGCACTACCGGCCTACCAAATTCAAACATAATCCTACCAAACATCAATCTCGATGATCTAGTTGCCTACTCCAACTAACTCAAGCCTAGATTTAGCCAAAAATCTAGAGATGCAACCAACATTGCCCCTAAAGCACAAGATCTAAACACAAGACCAAAAGAGAGAAGGAACGGGGGCAATACCGGCATCCATGGCAAGAGGACGAGGTGGGGATCGACTCCACCGAAGGAAATGGGGAGGGATGCCCCGGAGGAGGAGATCCACCGGAGCCCTTCCGCGTCGGAACGGTGCTGGAGAGAGAGAGAGGCACGAGGGGGTAATGGGTATGGGGAGGAAGAAACCTCCCCTGCCCGTATAAATACCCCTGGCCCCCGCCCCACCGCGGTAGTACCGCGCTGGGAGCGGTAGTACCGCTTCCAGCGGTAGTACCGCTCGCCAGCAGCGGCAGTACCGCCCCAGCACACGGCGACAACTAGATCACAAGGCCTTGCTCAAAAAAAGACACCGCAACGAAGAAGAAAAAGAAAGAGGCACCCCAGCAAGAGGCCAAGAGAGGGCGGTGGCCGAAGCCACCTATGTTTGAGTCAAGAGGTATGGCGCCGCGAAGATTTTAACCTTGGGCCCATGACCAAAACTCGTCTTTTAAGCACACGCGCCATCAACAATGGCAAAAAGTGAAAGACTTAATCAATTTATGCATAATGGGGGGAGGGAGAGTTCATTGAGAGAACAACACTCCCCCTATGTCCATGCCTACACCTAAACTAGACAACAAATTGAGTGAGGTAGGGTGTGCACGGGTTCAAGCAACATTGCTCGAATCAATGATATTTAGCTCATGCCTTAACTCGCGAAATCGTGCTTCATCCAAGGGCTTCGTGAAAATATCTGCAAGGTTGTCATGAGTGTTGACATAGTTGAGCTCGATCTCTCCTCGCCGGATGTGATCCCGGATGAAGTGATACCGAATCTCAATATGCTTCGTCTTGAAGTGTTGCACCGGGTTGAGAGAAATCTTGATGGCACTTTCATTGTCACACCAAAGAGGCACTTTGTCACAAGTGACACCGTAATCCTTCAAAGTTTGCCTCATCCACAAGAGTTGTGCACAACAACTACCGGCCGCAACATACTCCGCTTCGGTGGATGAGAGAGACACACAACTTTGCTTTTTGGAAGACCAACTTACTAAAGAGCAACCAAGGAATTGGCATCCTCCGGAAGTGGACTTCCTATCCACTTTGTCTCCCGCCCAATCGGAATCCGAGAACCCTACAAGCTTGAAGTTTGATCCTCTTGGGTACCATAGGCCAAAGTTTGGGGTATGAGCCAAATATCGAAAGATTCGTTTGACCGCCACATAGTGACTTTCCTTAGGTGTGGCTTGAAACCGTGCACAAATTCCCACACTCAACATGATGTCCGGTCTAGATGCACAAAGGTAAAGCAAAGAACCAATCATGGAACGATATACCTTTTGATCCACCACTTTACCATTCGGATCAAGGTCGAGTTGGCACTTGGTGGGCATGGGGGTGGAAGCCGGCTTGACGTCACTTAGCTTGAATCTCTTGAGCATGTCTTGAGTGTATTTGGATTGATTGAGGAAGGTTCCTTCTCTTCTTTGCTTCACTTCGAACCCTAGAAAGAACTTCAACTCCCCCATGGAGGACATCTCGAACTTTGAGGTCATGAGAGCGGCAAATTCCTCATTGAAGGCTTTGTTAGGAGAACCAAAGATAATATCATCAACATATAGTTGGCACACAAACAACTCCCCTTTGACCTTCTTAGTAAAAAGAGTGGGGTCGATTACCCCAACTTCAAACCCACGGTCTTGTAACAACTCGGTAAGGTGATCATACCACGCACGTGGGGCTTGTTTAAGGCCATAGAGTGCCTTATCGAGTTGATACACATGATCGGGAAAGTAAGGATCCTCGAACCCGGGGGGTTGCTTGACGTACACCAATTCATTAATGGGACCATTAAGAAAAGCACTCTTCACATCCATTTGATGTAACTTAAAGTTATGATGAGAAGCATATGCAATCAACATGCGAATGGATTCAAGACGAGCAACGGGAGCAAAGGTTTCACCGTAGTCGATACCCTCGACTTGGGAGTAGCCTTGTGCTACCAAACGAGCCTTGTTGCGAACGATAATCCCATGGGCATCTTGCTTGTTCTTGAATATCCACTTGGTTCCAATGACATTGTGGGTCCCCGTTGGCCTTGGCACCAATCTCCACACTTTGTTGCGCTCGAAGTTGTTGAGTTCTTCATGCATGGCATTAAGCCAATCCGGATCTTCTAGCGCCTCATAAACCTTGTGGGGTTCCACACAAGAGACAAACGCATGATGCTCACAATAATTTGCTAATTGTCTACAAGTGCTTACCCCCTTTCTTAAGCTTCCAAGCACATTCGTCATGAGATGGTCTTTGGTGGAGAGCTTGGAAGCAACCTTGGCGGCCCGACGCTCTAATTCCTCCTCGGCAGTGAGTTGAGGAGCGGTTACTTGATTATCTTGAGTGTCGTCATGAGCTTGTTCTTGGTCTTGAACTTGCTCGGGGGAGAGTACTTGACCTTGGGCATCACTTGGTGTGTCAACACCGTCTTGAGCATGATATTGCCCTTGGTCTTGTTCATGAGGTTGAGGGCCTTCACTTTGTTCTTCGGAAGCGTGTGGGCCTTGGGTTGGTGATGGCTCCACTTGAGTAGAGCATTGTCCTTCTCCTTCGACCACAAGGGGTTCCTCAATGGGTAGGATGAAACCAACACCCATTCTTCTTATGGCTTGAGGAGGAATTTCATCACCTACATCACAAGTGCCACTTTGCTCCACTTGGGAGCCGTTATTTTCATCAAACTCCACGTTACACGTCTCCTCAATAAGTCCCGTGGATTTATTGAGGACACGGTAAGCATGAGAGTTTGTAGCATAACCAACAAATATGCCCTCATAAGCTCTAGCCTCAAATTTAGACAGACGAACACCCTTTTTGAGAATGAAACACTTACACCCGAACACCCGGAAGTACTTGAGGTTGGGCTTGTTACCGGTGAGTATCTCATAAGGAGTCTTGTTCAAACCTTTGCGGAGGTAGAGCCGATTTGATGCATGACACGCAGTGTTGATGGCTTCGGCCCAAAAGTTGTATGGAGACTTGAACTCCGCCATCATGGTCCTTGCCGCATCCATCAACGTCCGGTTCTTCCTCTCCGCAACACCCTTTTGTTGAGGGGTGTACGGTGCGGAATATTGATGCTTGATTCCCTCATCACTAAGAAATTCATCCAAGGTGTAGTTCTTGAACTCGGTGCCATTGTCACTTCTTATCGTCAAAATCTTTGCATTGTGTTGACGTTGTGCTTCATTTGCAAAGTCAATGACGGTTTGTTGGGTCTCACTCTTCCTCTTGAAGAAATACACCCACGTGTACCTTGAGTAGTCATCCACAATCACCAAGCAATACTTTCTTCCTCCAAGACTATCGAAGGATGGAGGCCCAAAGAGATCCATGTGAAGGAGCTCCAAAGGCCTTTTTGAATAAATGATAGTCGTGGGAGGGTGAGCCTTCTCATGTAGCTTTCCTTCGATACAGGCACTGCAAGCACGATCTTTAGCAAAACTAACATTTGTTAGTCCACGGACATGGTCCCCCTTTAGGAGACTTTGCAAAGATCTCATATTGACATGGGCTAAACGGCGATGCCAAAGCCATCCCACATCAACTTTAGCCATTAGGCATGTCGCGGTCTTAGTGGGTCGCTCCGAAAAGTTAATCACATATAGACCGTTCTCGACATGCCCAACAAAGGCTACTTTAAGAGTCTTGCTCCACAAGAGGGCCACGGTATCGATATCGAAGAAAGTGGCAAAGCCCATGATTGCAAGTTGACGAACGGAAAGTAAATTGTATGCAAGGGACTCAACAAGCATGACCTTCTCGATCGTGAGATCATGAGAGATGACCACCTTGCCAAGTCCCAATACCTTAGAAGATGAGGCGTCACCCCATTCGACATTGGTGGGCATAGATGGAACCGTGTGCACGTCCACCACCAAGTCCTTGCTTCCGGTCATATGATTTGTAGCTCCGCTGTCGAGCAACCATGATCCACCACCGGAAGCAAACACCTACAAGAGATCAATGCTTGGTTTTAGGTACCCATTTTGTAATGGGTCCTTTGATGTTAGTAACAAGGGTCTTAGGAACCCAAATAGACCATTCAATGTACTCATGAAGAGAGCAAACAAATTTGGCATAAACATGCCCATCACTAGCATGGCACAACACATAAGAAGGATTAAAATCGCCGGCCTTGTTGGGTGAGGTGACATTGCCCTTCTTGACTTTGTTCTTCTTCTTCTCCACGGGAACACTCTCTCCCGCCCTCACAAAAGTTTGCATGAGGGGAGGAGGTCGTTTGGTCTTGTCATCCTTCTTCTTGTTCTTGGAGTTGGGGACGTACCCAACCCCTTCCTTCGCCACACCTCCCTTTTGGTTGATCAAGAGATCATTGAGGTTCTTCTTGCCTTGTATGCACGTCACAAGGCCTCTCTCAAGTTGCGCCTTCAACGATGCATTTTCCTCAACAAGATGCATATGCTCACAACACGGGTTAGTAGCATTTGCGTTATCAAGTAAAACCATATGAGGAAAAGTTGCTTTCTCTTTAGTTAGCTTCACTTGGAGTTGATCATGAGACTCCTTGAGACTCGCGTGAATACCCTTCAAGGCCTTGTGGGCCTTGTCGAGTATATCAAACTCCTCTTTGAGTCTAGCAAGATCAACCCCGAGTTTGGCCTTCTCGGAGTTTAGTACACGAGACACAACTAGGACATGATCATAATCTTTCTCTAACTTAGCATGATCAACATTGTGTGACTCCTCAAGAGCCAAACGAAGACCACGCTCTTCCTCAAGAGCATTGGAAAGATCCGAAATCTCATCGGCATAGTCACGACTATGCCCTTCCATCTTCGAGATGGTGTCTTCGTGAGCCTCGATCATGTCATTGGCCTCACCAAGTTGTTCCAAGAGAGAAACAAAGTGCTTCTTGGATTTTCCCTTGAGTTTACCCATAAAGGCCTCAAACTCGTTAGCCTCCACATTAGCTCCCTCAACTTCATTCATGCAATCCAATGGGGAAGGATGATTAATGATGGTAGTTTTGATGTTGGGGGTTACCTTGTTGGTGGCTTTAGCCATGAGGCACTTGGCGTTGGTGCTCTCGTTGGGTGAGTCGAAGAGAGACACTTGTGACGTTGTTGCAATGGCAACAGAGGCCATGACAACCGTCTCATCATCTTCATCATCGTCATCATCCTTATTGTACTCTTCTTGCACAACCAAGGCCTTGGGAGGAGTCTTATTGATGAAGTTGTTCTTGTTGGGGAACGACTTGGCCTTGTCCTTTCGGATGAGTTTGCCACCATTATCTTCCCTCTTCTCATACGGGCATTCCGCAACGAAATGACTCACATTGCCGCAATTGTAGCAAGTCCTCACACGTTGCTTGCCCCTTGTCCCACTTGAGTTGTTTTTGCTAAAGTTGGGCCTCGAGTTTTTCTTGCTCCAAAATTGCCTTGAAGCAAGAGCCATGTGTTCATGATATGCATACTTTGTATCTTCGGGGTTGCTCTCCTCTTCTTCCTCTTCTTCTTCTTCCACGGTGAGCTTGGCCTTCAAAGCAAGGTTGGGCTTCTTTGCCCGTTGAGACCGGAGCACCGCATTGTCGGCGGTCTTGTCCAAGATGTTCATGGCCACAAACTCATCCAACACCTCGCTTGAGGTCAAAGTGTGGAAGTCCGGTCTTTGGCGGATGACGGAGGACATGGCCTTGTGGTAGGGCATCATTGCCTTGAGGAATTTGCGCTTGATCCAATTATCATCCGTGTCCTTGCTCCCGTGATCTCGTAGTGAGACCGCGAGTTTGGTGACTCTCCGAAAAAGCTCACGAAGCTCTTCATCTTCCTTCATTGCAAACTCATCGGCCTCATCTTGTACCACTTCATAGTTGGAGCGTTGAATGCTTGCGCTTCCCCGGTAGAGAGACACGACACAATGCCATGCACCTTTGGCCAAGGAGTAAGGGCGAAGATGAGGTAGGTCTTCGGGTGGAATTGCATCTTGAATGATGAAGAGAGCATTCTCATTGAATTGATTGTCCGCGGCTTCTCGAGGAGTGAGGTTGCTTGGATCATGTGGGTAAAAACCTTCTTCAATGATTCTCCAAAGGTTAGTGTTCACATGATTTAAATGACGTTTAAAGCGGTAAACCCAAGAATCAAAATCCTCATTTTTCACAATCTTAGGAGGAGGACCGGCATGATTCAAATGAGTAGAAGGAACCGGTCCACCATAAACAAGTGGTGGTTCCACGTGGGCAAAAATGCCGGTGCCATTCTTGCCACTCAAAGAAGGAGCCTTTTCACTACTAGCTTCCCCCTTGTCGGGGGTAGCATCCGACACCTTGTTGGCGGGATCCCCCACTTTCAACGGTGCGGTGGATAGTTTAAGCCCCTCAAGGAATTTAGTAAACATGTTTTCAACTTCGGTCGTCATGGAGGTTTTCAATGTCTCCAAGGCTACATTGAACTCCTCACGAGAGACCGAAGTTCCCCCATCGCCCGTAGACGAGATAGGATTCACACCGGAGTGTTCCTCCGCACCGTCTACGGTATCAACCATACTCTTTGGACGGTAAAGTCCTTAATAAAGAGACGAGGCTCTGATACCAATTGAAAGGATCGATATGGTTGACTAGAGGGGGGGGGGGGTGAATAGGCAACTACCAATTTTTAGCTTTTCTTTACCAAATTAATCTTTGCATCAAAGTAGGTTGTCTAGATGTGCAACTAGGTGAGCAACCTATATGATGCAACAACAACAAGCACACAAGCAAGCAAGGGAATAAACACTAAAGAGCTTGCACAAGTAAAGGTAAGAGATAACCAAGAGTGAATCCGGTGAAGACGAGGATGTGTTACCGAAGTTCCTTCCTTTTGAGGGGAAGTACGTCTCCGTTGGAGCGGTGTGGAGGCACGATGCTCCCCAAGAAGCCACTAGGGCCACCGTATTCTCCTCACGCCCTCACACGATGCGAGATGCCGTGATTCCACTATTGGTGCCCTTGAAGGCGGCGACCGAACCTTTACAAACAAGGTTGGGGCAAACTCCACAACTTAATCGGAGGCTCCCAACAAGACCACGAAGCTTCACCACAATGGAATATGGCTCCGAGGTGACCTCAACCGTCTAGGGTGCTCAAACACCCAAGAGTAACAAGATCCGCTAAGGATGAATGGGGGAATCAAAAATCCCTTGGTGGAAGTGTAGATCGGAGCCTTCTCAACCACTCCCGAGCAAATCAACGAGTTTGATTGGCTAGGGAGATAGATCGGGCAAGAGGAAGCTTGGGGTATGCAATGGAGCTTGAGCAATAAATGGTGCTTGGGCAATAATGAGGGTTGGTGGAAGAGGTGAGGCAAAGAGGGAGGAGAAGGAGCCTTTTTATAGTGGGGGAAACAAGTCAACCGTTACCCCCCACTCAGCCCCGCAGTGGGCGTTACTGCCGCGGAGGCAGAGCGGTACTACCGCTCCCCCTCAGCGGTACTACCGCGCCAAAAGAGAAGGCCTAGGGCAGGGGCCCAGGGCGGTACTGCCGCCCTCAAGCGGTACTACCGCTCCCCCTCAGCGGTACTACCGCGGAGGTAGAGCGGTACTACCGCTCTCAAGCAGTACTACCGCCACTACTGCCGCGCCTAGTACCGCAAAACCCGACACGAGAAAATGCGCGCAAGAATCGAAGCGGAAGGAGCACCATGCCATCACGGTACTGCGGCTGAGCCCCAGCAAGCGGTACTACCGCTGCTGACGCAGTGGCAGGGCGGCAGTAGCACGGAACCGCAGAGGTACTGCCGCTGAGGCCACCCAGCGGTACTATCGCTCGGGGAGCGGTACTACCGCTCCAAGAGCGGTACTACCGCTTAGGAAGTCTCAGCCGCACTACCGCTGTGGACCGCGGTACTACCGCTAGGTCCAGGACAAACAGAGGAAGGAGGGAAAGAAAGGCCCCATAGGTGCGGAAAAGAACGGAGGGTGTGATGAGAACGTGTACGTGTTGATTCCACCCAAGCCATACCGAAACGGACCCCCTCTTGATAGTACGGTGACTACTACGAAACCTAGTCCACCAACAAGGTCACGGAATAGACTACACCGTCTTGAGTAGAGCGCCAAAGGGAAATAATCATTCCGTGCCGAAGGATGAATATCTGAAAGCACTCAAAGCACATGATTAGTCCGCAAAATGCATTGTCATCAATCACCAAAACACCGTAGGGATAAATAAGCCCTTACAATGTATATATAAAATGTTCCTGATGTGTACAAAAGATGTAAAATGTTTATTTAAAATGTAGGCATAAAAAAATATGTCGCAAGCCAACCTATGGTTGGATGGTTAGGAGGATAGTGGTATCCTCACCCCATCAGAGTTTAAGTTCTATATTTCACATTGGTGCTCGCATTATGTTTAGATTTATTATAGTCCTTTTGGCGATGTGCATTCAGTGCGAGGAGACGATCCCGTCTGGTATGAAGGCATTTGTGTTAATTTCGTCAATCCCAACATGATGTGTCAGCTCAATCTTTCAGAGGTGCTCATAGGAGTAGGGTGTGCGTGCATGTATTCATAGGGGTGAGTGTATACTCATGTATGTGACCGACTTTGATTGTACTGTGTTCAAAAAATATGTCTAATTTTTTTAATCATGTATTTTTTAAATTTTAAACATCTATATAAAAATATTCCTGCTGTATACCAAAAAAATGTACAATATATATGGAAAAGTAGACATAAAAATATAAGTTGGAAAAATGTTAATCACGTATTGAGAAAATGTTAAAAGCGTACATAAAAATAGTTCCTGGTTATATAAAAAAATGGAGAAAGTAAATGAGGAAAACCTCGAAAAACCGAAAGGAAACACAAAAAAGGAAACAAAAAAAGAAAGAGAAAGAACAGTTAAAACGGAGAATGAAAAAATAAATAAAGAAATAAGCAAAAGAAAATAATACTAGTAATAAGCATGAAAGAAACGAAAAAAAACATGATGGAAAAACAAAACAACAAGAGAAAAAAAGAAAACCAAAAGAAAAAAACAGACGAAACCGTACATAAAACGAGCGAGCGAGCGACTCAACTAGCGGGAGAGCGACATCACTAAGAGTCCGGCCCATACACGCGAGCCTTTCAGGCGAGACCGATGCTAAGCGGGATATAACATTCGCGCCCTTGGTCGGATGACAGTACAGAATTGCCCCTCCGTGTGGGTCGACCCACTAGAGTGGTCTTTTTTGGACCCCGATGAATCCCGAACGGTCGGACTTTAAGTATGGCAACCCAAACGTTTTTTATGATAACTTTAGTTAACGTGAGTGGTAAGTTTAATTGGTAAATATGACAATTTTGTCCCAGATTGTTTTTGTCACAAAATTTGGCCTACATGTCGTTGTAAATCCAGGAAATAGTGTAAAGGAGCTGACAACCTGAAAACCAAAGCAGAGCTTCAGCCTTTGATGCTCGCTTGAACGGAACCAATAATTCAGTGCCAAGGATGAGCTCATTGCGACGTAAATAACCCAAGTGTCCTGTAGTATCTGGTATTTTCTTATGCAAAAATGACTAAGTTCTGTTATAAAAAGTTCACCAAAAGTATAAAACACCTTAAATGTAATAAAATTACATCAAGGTCGCTAGACCGAATGACCACCGCTGCCGCCGGGACGACCCGCCGACGTTGGCATTGTCCACACTCCCATACCTTAGTAGGTCTGACATTGTCGATGACTGATACATGTCCAATGTATTTATAATTTTTAAAGTATTTATGCTATATTCATACCACTTATGCATGGTTTTGGCACCTTTTATATGATTTTATCAGACAAACCTATATAATCTAGTGTCCAGTGTTAGTTTTTGTTTTCGACATCTTTTTCAAATTTGCAGAAATAATATTTTTGGGGCCCAAAAAAATTGAGAAAATACCTTCGTGAAGTTTCAAGCTAGAAGATACCTTGGGCCAGAAGCCCACATAGAGGGGGAGGCCCAAGGCCTCCATGCGACCCCACCATGCACCCTAGGGTTGCAGCACGGGGAGAGGGCCTGTGGAGCCGTTGGTGGCCTCTTCGCCACCTCTCACGCCCCCTAGCTCTATATATACTAAAAAATATTGGAAATATTTTTATGTGATTTTTCCGTTGCCGCCTCTCTACTTCTCGGGGGAGGCCCAACTAGCACTTTTTTGGCACCCCGCCGGATGGGGGGGGGGGGGGGGGGGTCTTCTTAGAGCTCTCCATCATTCCTTGTCGCTCCTATGATGATGTGGGAGTAGTTCTTTCTCGGGGCTGAGAGTTTGTATCGGTAGGTATGTGTTATTTCTCTGCTGCTTGATCATCTAAGTTTTCAATATTGTCCATGATCATGGATTTTGTTAATTAAGTTGAATTAAGATGTATCCCGTCGTATTCTCTTTGTGGCTAATTGAATATTTCTCATGCTATGAGTTCCTTTATGTTGGATTGAATCTTTGGGAATCAGTGAGATTATGTGATGCATATCTAGTATAATTGTCGAATATAGTTGTAGTGACATTGTAGTGACTCTATAGATTAAGATTAGAACGAAGACGATAATGATGTGATTGTTTAGTATAATTTTCGAGGCTGCCTGAAGTGGCATTGAGGCGTGTCGTATGGATTAATATTAGAAAGAAAAACTTAGAGGTATGCTTAGCCATACCTGCGCTATCTCATATCACTTTGATCTAATAAAAAGTGGACCTTTCGAGTGATTTTTTTGCCATACTTATTAATGATGTTGAGAGACATAGGTGAAAGTATGAACCCTAGTTTTAAGGATTGAAACACCATTTTACTCACTTTTGCTACTTGTTACCTTCTTGTACTTATTTATTACAAAAACGTAAAAATATTGTCACATCCAAATTATGAATCTCTTTGCAGAACTAGTGCACATCTACAATTGACAATTGTATTGGATGTGTTGAGGACACAAAAGATTACTTGTATCTTGATTGCAAGGTTGTTTGAGAGGGAATAATTTCAACCTACACCTCCCACATATTGATAACCTTAGGTGATCCACTTGAGAGAAATTGTTTCTGTCCTACACTCCAATGCACTTGGAGACCCAACAAAATCTACAAGAATAGAAGTGCGTAGTAGACATCAAGATCTGGAGCCATTGCCGGGGAGTTAGTGCTTGAAAGTGTTTTCTTTAGATCTTGCGATTGAATATTTTAATTTCTTGTTCACTAATTGTCTTATGGAAGAAAACAACAAAAAATGAAGGTACTTGATTATCTTTATAAAATTTATCCTGAAAGCATGGAATGAAAAGCTAGTCATGAATGAATAAAAGAGGAAATTAGAAAGGTTATTGATGTATGTTCTTTGAATATTAATCATGGTTACAATAGGCATGATAAATGTTTTACAAAAAAAGTTTCATATAAGTGTGTTTATTATTGTGGAAAGAATAGACCTTATGAAAGAGTGGAATTTCTCAATGGGAGGTATTGTAAGAGGCATAAGCATGAGAGAACTAAAATATGACTTAAGAAACTCAATGATGATGCTAAATGATTTTGATGCATCCATCCCATTACATGTGAACATTGTAATGAGGTTGGTCATTTTAATTTGCAATGCATGTACCATCACGACCAAATCATTACCAAATGCTCTGACGGCATGATCATGTACCATCATGATCACCCATGTACTTTATGATGAACTTAGGCTATTTTTGGGGTGTGAAGAATTGAGACATAAAAATTCATGGTTTAATTGCACTCTCACATATGGGATTAATAATGTCCTAAGTGATATCTATATGTTTTATGTGGTGAATTGCAATAAGAATGCCTACATAGCCAAACTTAGGGAGAGAAATTTATTTGAATATAAAAATAATATTTTTTTCTCATGTTGCCACTCATGTGGGAGAAAAAGTATCCCAACTTTATCCCTTTTTTTTTTCTAAGAATGAATCATGGGACATGTTGAAGCTTCCTTTCCAACCACTCTCTCCAAAGAAGAGGTCAGAAAAAAATACTTGACCCCACTCCTAAGGTGGTGAAGAAGAAAGACAAAAATGGTGTCCCTCCCAAAGCATGTTGCTCCTATTATGATTATGCCTAATGATCATGATCTCGGTATAATATCATAGTCAAGCAGTTTATAAATTAGCATACGGCTTGAACATGTTGATTATCTTGCTTTGGAGCTCTGTGATATTTATCCTATTACTTGTGAATGCTGCAATGATGACATTGGCCACTTTATTTTTCAATGCAATAATACTCCTTATACATTTGAGGCTAATTATCATAATGAGAGCTCTAGGTTTCCTCTAAAGCTAGTTGAAAAATTTACACGTCATGTTGGGTGTGAAGTATTATTGAAGAATATTACTATGCTTAAAAAGTGCCCATTGTTAGAAATAATTAAATAGGAAATTTCGCGTATTTATGAGTACTTTTTAAAGACTTGTTCTGATAATATATTGATTAATGCTGCAGCAGGCAGCTCGTGCATGAAGGCTTCTAAACCATGCCTGGGCCGGAGACATCCATGGCGCGCTGGGCGTTGTGGCCACCGTCGAGTACATCCATCTTTGGAGGAGTCTTCTCCAAGTGATCCTCTCTTCCGTCCTAGATTCCATTCGATGACGTGGACGATAGTGGGATCTACTCCGCCTCCTCTTGTTACATAACTCATCTCTTTCAAGGCTCTATCAGCAACATGGATTGGCGGTTGATTTGGAAGGGATGTGCACCATCCAATGTCAAGGTATTCCTCAGGCTCGCGAAGCAAAATCAGTGTTGGACGGCTGAAAGATTGTTCAAACGTGTCTTGGCCCACCCTCCGTGTTGCGTGCTCTGTGTCCAAGGTGCCGAGGACATTCATCATCTGCTAGTGGACTATGTCTTCTCCAAGGTGGTCTGGTACCGCACCCTGGCTTTGTGCAAATTCACCACCGGTCCTCTGAATGGCGATCTCCCACTGTACAAATAGTGGAGGGCTGCAACCAACTCCACTATTCCCTCCCTTCGCAAGGCCCTCGTGTCGATTGTCCCCTTGGCCGCCTGGGAATTCTGGAAACACTGCATTGAGTGCATCTTCGACCAACGGCAACCCTCCATCAGCTACCTCTTCTCATCCATTCAAGACGACGCACGCGCTTGGTCCAAGGCCGACACCAAAGGGATCCAAATTTTTCTTGATGTAATGTAAACCGTGATGTAATAGAGTTGAGCAACCCCCTGTCCTCTGCTCATGAGAGCCTCCGACACACCTTATAGTTGTTGGGGAACGCAGTAATTTCGAAAATTTTCCTACGCACACGCAAGATCATGGTGATGCACAGCAACGAGAGGGGAGAGTGTTGTCTACGTACCAACGCAGACCGACTGCGGAAGCGATCACACAACGTAGAGGAAGTAGTCGTACGTCTTCTTTCCAATCCGACCGATCCAAGCACCGTTACTCCGGCACCTCCGAGTTCTTAGCACACGTTCAGCTCGATGACGTTCCTCGGGCTCCGATCCAACAAAGCGTCGAGGAAGAATTCCGTCAGCACGACGGCGTGATGACGATCTTGATGTACTACCGACGCAGGGCTTCGCCTAAGCACTGTAACGGTATGATCGAGGTGGAATTTGGTGGCAGGGGGCACCGCACACGGCTAAGGAACGATCTCAAGGATCAACTTCTGTGTCTTGGGGTGTCCCCTGCCCCCGTATATAAAGGTTGGAGGAGGGGGAGCCGGCCGGCCAGGGAGAGGGAGGCGCAGGGGGAGTCCTACTCCTACCGGGAGTAGGACTCCCTCCTCCAATCCTATTCCAATTAGGACTCTCGGGGAAAAGGAGAGAGAAGGGGGGGGGGGGGGGGCGGCCCCTTATCCTAGTCCTACTAGGACTTGGGGAAAGGGGGGGGGGCGCCGGCCAGCTATGGGCTTTCCTTTTCTCTTTTTCCACTAAGGCCCAATAGGCCCATTAGTCTCCCGGGGGGTTCCGGTAACCCTCCCAGTATTCCGGTAAAATCCCGATTTCACCCGGAACACTTCCTATGTCCAAACATAGGCTTCCAATATATCAATCTTTACGTCTCGACCATTTCGAGACTCCTCGTCATGTCCGTGATCTCATCCGGGACTCCGAACAACCTTCGGTACATCAAAATGCATAAACTCATAATAACTGTCATCGTAACGTTAAGCGTGCGGACCCTACGGTTCGAGAACAATGTAGACATGACCGAGACACGTCTCCGGTCAATAACCAATAGCGGGACCTGGATGCCCATATTGGCTCCTACATATTCTACGAAGATCTTTATCGGCCAGACCGCATAACAACATACGTTGTTCCCTTTGTCATCGGTATGTTACTTGCCCGAGATTCGATCGTCGGTATCCAATACCTAGTTCAATCTCGTTACCGGCAAGTCTCTTTACTCGTTCCGTAATACATCATCTCACAACTAACATATTAGTTGCAGTGCTTGCAAGGCTTATGTGATGTGCATTACCGAGAGGGCCCAGAGATACCTCTCCGACAATCGGAGTGACAAACCCTAATCTCGAAATACGCCAACCCAACATCTACCATTGGAGACACCTGTAGTACTCCTTTATAATCACCCAGTTACGTTGTGACGTTTGGTAGTACCCAAAGTGTTCCTCCGGTAAACGGGAGTTGCATAATCTCATAGTTATAGGAACATGTATAAGTCATGAAGAAAGCAATAGCAACATACTAAACGATCGGGTGCTAAGCTAATGGAATGGGTCATGTCAATCAGATCATTCAACTAATGATGTGACCTCGTTAATCAAATAACAACTCTTTGTTCATGGTTAGGAAACATAACCATCTTTGATTAACGAGCTAGTCAAGTAGAGGCATACTAGTGACACTCTGTTGGTCTATGTATTCACACATGTATTATGTTTCCGGTTAATACAATTCTAGCATGAATAATAAACATTTATCATGATATAAGGAAATAAATAATAACTTTATTATTGCCTCTAGGGCATATTTCCTTCAGTCTCCCACTTGCACTAGAGTCAATAATCTAGATTACACTGTAATGATTCTAACACCCATGGAGCCTTGGTGCTGATCATGTTTTGCTCGTGGAAGAGGCTTAGTCAACGGGTCTGCAACGTTCAGATTCGTATGTATCTTGCAAATCTCTATGTCTCCCACCTGGACTAAATCCCGGATGGAGTTGAAGCGTCTCTTGATGTGTTTGGTCCTTTTGTGAAATCTGGATTCCTTTGCCAAGGCAATTGCACCAGTATTGTCACAGAAGATTTTCATTGCACCCGATGCACTAGGTATGACACCTAGATCGGATATGAACTCCTTCATCCAGACTCCTTCGTTTGCTGCTTCCGAAGCAGCTATGTACTCCGCCTCACATGTAGATCCCGCTACGACGCTTTGTTTAGAACTGCACCAACTGACAGCTCCACCGTTTAAAGTAAACACGTATCCGGTTTGCGATTTAGAATCATCCGGATCAGTGTCAAAGCTTGCATCAACGTAACCTCTTACGGTGAGCTCTTTGTCACCTCCATATACG
Organism: Triticum monococcum; assembly: GCA_034509565.1. NCBI lineage: Eukaryota > Viridiplantae > Streptophyta > Magnoliopsida > Poales > Poaceae > Triticum > Triticum monococcum. Next base: position 580,627,328 of record CM067845.1, read on the forward strand.
AGAAACATATCCTTAGTCCTTTTCAGGTATTTCAGGATGTTCTTGACCGCTGTCCAGTGATCCATTCCTGGATTACTTTGGTACCTCCCTGCTAAACTTATAGCAAGGCACACATCAGGTCTGGTACACAGCATTGCATACATGATAGAGCCTATGGCTGAAGCATAGGGAACATCTTTCATTTTCTCTCTATCTTCTGCAGTGGTCGGGCATTGAGTCTTACTCAACTTCATACCTTGTAACACAGGCAAGAACCCTTTCTTTGCTTGATCCATTTTGAACTTCTTCAAAATCTTGTCAAGGTATGTGCTCTGTGAAAGTCCAATTAAGCGTTTTGATCTATCACTATAGATCTTTATGCCTAATATGTAAGCAGCTTCCCCGAGGTCTTTCATCGAAAAACTTTTATTCAAGTATCCCTTTATGCTATCCAGAAATTCTATATCATTTCCAATCAGCAATATGTCATCCACATATAATATTAGGAATGCTACAGAGCTCCCACTCACTTTCTTGTAAATACAGGCTTCTCCAAAAGTCTGTATAAAGCCAAATGCTTTGATCACACTATCAAAGCGTTTATTCCAACTCCGAGATGCTTGCACCAGTCCATAAATGGATCGCTGGAGTTTGCATACTTTGTTAGCTCCCTTTGGATCGACAAAACCTTCTGGTTGTATCATATACAACTCTTCTTCCAGAAATCCATTCAGGAATGCAGTTTTGACATCCATCTGCCATATTTCATAATCATAAAATGCGGCAATTGCTAACATAATTCTGACGGACTTAAGCATCGCTACGGGTGAGAAGGTCTCATCGTAGTCAACTCCTTGAACTTGTCGAAAACCTTTCGCGACAAGTCGAGCTTTATAGACAGTAATATTACCGTCAGCGTCAGTCTTTTTCTTGAAGATCCATTTATTCTCAATTGCTTGCCAATCATCGGGCAAGTCAACCAAAGTCCATACTTTGTTTTCATACATGGATCCAATCTCAGATTTCATGGCCTCAAGCCACTTTGCGGAATCTGGGCTCACCATCGCTTCTTCATAGTTCGTAGGTTCATCATGATCTAGCATCATGACTTCCAGAACTGGATTACCGTACCACTCTGGTGCGGATCTCACTCTGGTTGATCTACGTGGTTCAGTAGTATCTTGTTCTGAAGCTTCATGATCATCATCATTAGCTTCCTCACTGATTGGTATAGGTGTCGCAGAAACAGTTTTCTGTGATGTACTATTTTCCAATAAGGGAGCAGGTACAGTTACCTCGTCAAGTTCTACTTTCCTCCCACTCACTTCTTTCGAGAGAAACTCCTTCTCTAGAAAGTTTCCGAATTTAGCAACAAAAGTCTTGCCTTCGGATCTGTGATAGAAGGTGTATCCAATAGTTTCCTTTGGATATCCTATGAAGACACATTTCTCCGATTTGGGTTCGAGCTTATCAGGTTGAAGCTTTTTCACATAAGCATCGCAGCCCCAAACTTTAAGAAACGACAACTTTGGTTTCTTGCCAAACCATAATTCATAAGGTGTCGTCTCAACGGATTTTGATGGTGCCCTGTTTAACGTGAATGCGGCCGTCTCTAAAGCATAACCCCAAAACGATAGCGGTAAATCAGTAAGAGACATCATAGATCGCACCATATCTAGTAAAGTACGATTACGATGTTCGGACACACCATTACGTTGTGGTGTTCCGGGTGGCGTGAGTTGCGAAACTATTCCACAATTTTTCAAATGTACACCAAACTCGTAACTCAAATATTCTCCTCCACGATCAGATCGTAGAAACTTTATTTTCTTGTTACGATGATTTTCAACCTCACTCTGAAATTCTTTGAACTTTTCAAATGTTTCAGACTTATGTTTCATTAAGTAGATATACCCATATCTGCTTAAATCATCTGTGAAGGTGAGAAAATAACGATATCCGCCACGAGCCTCAATATTCATCGGACCACATACATCGGTATGTATGATTTCCAATAAATCTGTTGCTCTCTCCATAGTACCGGAGAACGGTGTTTTAGTCATCTTGCCTATGAGGCACGGTTCGCAAGTACCAAGTGATTCATAATCAAGTGGTTCCAAAAGCCCATCAGTATGGAGTTTCTTCATGCGCTTTACACCGATATGACCTAAACGGCAGTGCCACAAATAAGTTGCACTATCATTATTAACTTTGCATCTTTTGGCTTCTACATTATGAATATGTGTATCACTATCTTCGAGATTCAACAAGAATAGACCACTCTTCAAAGGTGCATGACCATAAAAGATATTACTCATATAAATAGAACAACCATTATTCTCTGATTTAAATGAATAACCGTCTCGCATTAAACAAGATCCAGATATAATGTTCATGCTCAACGCTGGCACCAAATAACAATTATTTAGGTCTAATATTAATCCCGAAGGTAGATGTAGAGGTAGCGTGCCGACCGCGATCACATCGACTTTGGAACCGTTTCCCACGCGCATCGTCACCTCGTCCTTTGCTAGCGTCCGCTTATTCCGTAGTCCCTGTTTCGAGTTGCAAATATTAGCAACAGAACCAGTATCAAATACCCAGGTGCTACTGCGAGCTCTAGTAAGGTACACATCAATAACATGTATATCACATATACCTTTGCTCACTTTGCCATCCTTCTTATCCGCCAAATACTTGGGGCAGTTCCGCTTCCAGTGACCAGTCTGCTTGCAGTAGAAGCACTCAGTTTCAGGCCTAGGTCCAGACTTGGGTTTCTTCTCCTGAGCAGCAACTTGCTTGCTGATCTTCTTGAAGTTTCCCTTCTTCTTCCCTTTGCCCTTTTTCTTGAAACTAGTGGTTTTGCTAACCATCAACACTTGATGCTCCTTCTTGATTTCTACCTCCGCAGCTTTCAGCATTGCGAAGAGCTCGGGAATAGTCTTGTTCATCCCTTGCATATTATAGTTCATCACGAAGCTCTTGTAGCTTGGTGGCAGTGATTGGAGAATTCTGTCAATGACGCAGTCATCTGGAAGATTAACTCCCATCTGAATCAAGTGATTATTATACCCAGACATTTTGAGTATATGCTCACTGACAGAACTGTTCTCCTCCATCTTGCAGCTATAGAACTTATTGGAGACTTCATATCTCTCAATTCGGGCATTTGCTTGAAATATTAACTTCAACTCCTGGAACATCTCATATGCTCCATGACGTTCAAAACGTCGTTGAAGTCCCGATTCTAAGCCGTAAAGCATGGCACACTGAACTATCGAGTAGTCATCAGCTTTGCTCTGCCAGACGTTCATAACATCTGGCGTTGCTCCAGCAGCAGGCCTGTCACCCAGCGGTGCTTCCAGGACGTAATTCTTCTGTGCAGCAATGAGGATGATCCTCAGGTTACGGACCCAGTCCGTGTAATTGCTACCATCATCTTTCAACTTTGCTTTCTCAAGGAACGCATTAAAATTCAACGAAACAATAGCACGAGCCATCTATCTACAATCAACATAAACAAGCAAGATACTATCAGGTACTAAGTTCATGATAAGTTTAAGTTCAGTTAATCAAATTACTTAGGAACTCCCACTTAGATAGACATCCCTCTAATCTTCTAAGTGATCACATGATCTAAATCAACTAAACCATAACCGATCATCACGTGAGATGGAGTAGTTTTCAATGGTGAACATCGTTATGTTGATCATATCTACTATATGATTCACGCTCGACCTTTCGGTCTCCGTGTTCCGAGGCCATATCTGTATATGCTTGACTCGTCAATTATAACCTGAGTATTCTGCGTGTGCAACTGTTTTGCACCCGTTGTATTTGGACGTAGAGCTTATCACACCCGATCATCACGTGGTGTCTGGGCACGACGAACTTTGGCAATGGTGCATACTCAGGGAGAACACTTCTTGATAATTTTTAGTGAGAGATCATCTTATAATGCTACCGTCAATCAAAGCAAGATAAGATGCATAAAAAGGGATAAACATCACATGCAATCAATATAAGTGATATGATATGGCCATCATCATCTTGTGCTTGTGATCTCCATCTCCGAAGCACCGTCATGATCACCATCGTCACCGGCGCGACACCTTGATCTCCATCGTAGCATCGTTGTCGTCTCGCCAATCTTATGCTTCCACGACTATCACTACCGTTTAGTAATAAAGTAAAGCATTACATCGCGATTGCATTGCATACAATAAAGCGACAACCATATAGCTCCTGCCAGTTGCCGATAACTCGGTTACAAAACATGATCATCTCATACAATAAAATCAGCATCATGCCTTGACCATATCACATCACAACATGCCCTGCAAAAACAAGTTAGACGTCCTCTACTTTGTTGTTGCAAGTTTTACGTGGCTGCTACGGGCTTAAGTAAGAACTCATCTCACCTACGCATCAAAACCACAACGATAGTTCGTCAAATAGACTCCGTTTTAACCTTCTCAAGGACCGGGCGTAGTCACACTTGGTTCAACTAAAGTTGGAGAGACAGTCTTCCGCAAGCCATCTATGTGCAAAGCACGTCGAGGGAACCGGTCTCGCGTAAGAGTACGCGTAAGGTTGGTCCGGATCGTCTCACCCAACAATACCGCCGAACCAAAGTATGACATGCTGGTAGGCAGTATGACTTGTATCGCCCACAACTCACTTGTGTTCTACTCGTGCAAATAACATCAAACCATAAAACCTAGGCTCGGATGCCACTGTTGGGGAACGCAGTAATTTCGAAAATTTTCCTACGCACACGCAAGATCATGGTGATGCACAGCAACGAGAGGGGAGAGTGTTGTCTACGTACCAACGCAGACCGACTGCGGAAGCGATCACACAACGTAGAGGAAGTAGTCGTACGTCTTCTTTCCGATCCGACCGATTCAAGCACCGTTACTCCGGCACCTCCGAGTTCTTAGCACACGTTCAGCTCGATGACGTTCCTCGGGCTCCGATCCAGCAAAGCGTCGAGGAAGAATTCCGTCAGCACGACGGCGTGATGACGATCTTGATGTACTACAGACGCAGGGCTTCGCCTAAGCACTGTAACGGTATGATCGAGGTGGAATTTGGTGGCAGGGGGCACCGCACACGGCTAAGGAACGATCTCAAGGATCAACTTCTGTGTCTTGGGGTGTCCCCTGCCCCCGTATATAAAGGTTGGAGGAGGGGGAGCCGGCCGGCCAGGGAGAGGGAGGCGCAGGGGGAGTCCTACTCCTACCGGGAGTAGGACTCCCTCCTCCAATCCTATTCCAATTAGGACTCTCGGGGAAAAGGAGAGAGAAGGGGGGGGGGCGGCCCCTTATCCTAGTCCTACTAGGACTTGGGGAAAGGGGGGGGGGGGGCGCCGGCCAGCTATGGGCTTTCCTTTTCTCTTTTTCCACTAAGGCCCAATAGGCCCATTAGTCTCCCGGGGGGTTCCGGTAACCCTCCCGGTATTCCAGTAAAATCCCGATTTCACCCGGAACACTTCCTATGTCCAAACATAGGCTTCCAATATATCAATCTTTACGTCTCGACCATTTCGAGACTCCTCGTCATGTTCGTGATCTCATCCGGGACTCCGAACAACCTTCGGTACATCAAAATGCATAAACTCATAATAACTGTCATCGTAACGTTAAGCGTGTGGACCCTACGGTTCGAGAACAATGTAGACATGACCGAGACACGTCTCCGGTCAATAACCAATAGCGGGACCTGGATGCCCATATTGGCTCCTACATATTCTACGAAGATCTTTATCGGCCAGACCGCATAACAACATACGTTGTTCCCTTTGTCATCGGTATGTTACTTGCCCGAGATTCGATCGTCGGTATCCAATACCTAGTTCAATCTCGTTACTGGCAAGTCTCTTTACTCGTTCCGTAATACATCATCTCACAACTAACATATTAGTTGCAGTGCTTGCAAGGCTTATGTGATGTGCATTACCGAGAGGGCCCAGAGATACCTCTCCGACAATCGGAGTGACAAACCCTAATCTCGAAATACGCCAACCCAACATCTACCATTGGAGACACCTGTAGTACTCCTTTATAATCACCCAGTTACGTTGTGACGTTTGGTAGTACCCAAAGTGTTCCTCCGGTAAACGGGAGTTGCATAATCTCATAGTTATAGGAACATGTATAAGTGATGAAGAAAGCAATAGCAACATACTAAACGATCGGGTGCTAAGCTAATGGAATGGGTCATGTCAATCAGATCATTCAACTAATGATGTGACCTCGTTAATCAAATAACAACTCTTTGTTCATGGTTAGGAAACATAACCATCTTTGATTAACGAGCTAGTCAAGTAGAGGCATACTAGTGACACTCTGTTGGTCTATGTATTCACACATGTATTATGTTTCCAGTTAATTCAATTCTAGCATGAATAATAAACATTTATCATGATATAAGGAAATAAATAATAACTTTATTATTGCCTCTAGGGCATATTTCCTTCAATAGTGTACATGCCGAAGGATCTCAACACCTGTAATTCACTCTACCTATCAATGCAATGATACGCTTCCATGTGTATTGGAGAAAAAAAACTGATTAATGAACACAAGTGACAGAGAGTTCAACCACTAAATAATACTCCCTCCATTCCTAAATATAAGTCTTTTTCTAGAGATTTCTATATGCACTACATGCATGTATATAGATGTATTTTAGAGTGTAGATTCATTCATTTTTCTTCGTATGTAGTTTATATTAGAATCTCCACAAAGCCTTATACTTGGGAACAGAGGGAGTAGTCATTTGCTTGAATCGCAAACTACTGTGGACGAAGAGAACTTCGGTGGAACGAATGAACTTGAAAAGTGTTTTTGGTGCGAACTTAGAGAAATATGTAGATAATGCTTTTCATACTACTCCATCCGTTCCTAAATATAAGTCTTTTTAAAGATTTTAACATGGATTACATATAGATGTATATAGACGTATTTTAAAGTGTAGATTCATTCATTTTGCTTCGTATGTAGATCTTATTACAATCTAAAATGTCTTATATTTAGGGACGGAGAGAGTACTATGGAAGAAGATAAGTGGCCGCAGAATCACAACGTTGAGATGGAAGGTGAATTCACAGACTCACACACAGAGGAAGGCTTTGTCCTAATCGGATTGTGAAAGAGTTGTGTCTTTTTTTTTAACCGAAGGGTTGTGTCTTTGATATAAGGTGTACGCTAAGGCTCTAGCCAGGACCATGCTATCATCTATTGCTCGTTTCACCCTTCTTCCAATCGACATTTCCAATTTCCACCAGCAAAAGCGTGCAACACGGCCGCGCGAGTAGGTACAGTACGTTGGAGCTAGCGTGCAACACGACCGGGCTGGACCGCTGGAGGGTGTCAAATCGCGCGCTGATACGATGCACCGGTACGGTGGGTAATAAATCTCCATCTACACGTAGTGCGTCGGCAATGGCCGCTAGCCGTGCATGCCTCACGACTTGCTTTGTCTTTGTCGATCACCACGTACTACTGGTACAAGACCCAATAATCCTACATCCACGCCAGGATGCAGCGCGAAACAAAAGGCTGCAATTTCTTGTGGAAAAAAATGCGCGCCTCACGTACGATTGCACGACCCTTTGATCCGCAACCACAAGCACATCATCTCCTGCGCCCAGCCTCGTGTATAAAAACAGCGACATCTTCCTGCACCAAGCAATGCAAGCTCTCATCTTCATCTCCGCGCTGCTTCCGCTCCAGCTTCTAGCTAGCTAAGTAACTAAGATATGGCTGCAATGGCGACGACGGTGTTCCAGGCGGGGCCAATGGAGGTGGATGTGAAGCACGTGGACAAGAGCATGATCCCGAACCTGGCCAGGCCGTTGATGGTGGTGGCGCCCAAGGAGGCCGGCGTGTACCCCGTCATCGTCTTCCTGCACGGCTGGAACATGCTCAACAGCTGGTACGAGCAGCTCCTCACACACGTCGCCTCCCATGGTTTCATCGCCGTCGCACCACAGGTCTCTCATCTCCTGCTCATTAATAATTACTCCTTCTTTAACAAAATATAAGAGCGTTTAGATCACTACTCTACTTTATAGAGGGAGTAAAATATCAGTCTATATATCATCATCTGACTAACTACTACTAGCTTGCAATGGCAACAGCTCTACTGGATGGTGTCCGAGCCCGATGCAGACGACATAGACGCCACAAAGCGAATCACCAACTGGCTTGCAGATCATGACAAGGGGCTCGCCTACGTCCTCAAGGACGTGCTCAAACTTGAGCATGTCGAGCCTGACCTGTCCAAGCTGGCCCTAGCCGGCCATAGCCGAGGCGGCCAGACGGCCTTCGCCGTCGCCCTCGGACTAGGGGACGCCAAGACCAAGCTAGAGCTCAAGTTCTCCGCCCTCATCGGCGTCGACCCCGTGGCCGGGGTTTCGAGAGCCCAACAGTTGGAGCCCAAGGTGCTCACTTTTGAACCTGACTGTCTCGACGTGGGGATGCCGGTGCTGGTCATGGGGACTGGGCTGGGTCCCAAGCACATCGGCGGATTTCCCTGCGCCCCGGTGGGCGTGAACCACGCCGAATTCTACAGGGAGTGCGCGCCGCCTCGCTACCACCTCGTGGTGAAGGACTACGGGCATCTCGACATGCTGGATGACAATGTGCCCTACATCATCAACAACTGCATGTGCATGAGGAACCAACACGACACCAAAGACCTTGCTAGGAGGACCATGGGAGGAGCCATGGTTGCCTTCCTCAGGGCTAAATTGCGAATCGATGCTCGTGATCTCATCGCCATATATTGTAATCCTGAGCTCGCGCCGACCCTCCTGGACCAAGTTGATGAGTTTCTTCCTTGCTTCGTTGGACGGCCAGATCCGTCGTCTGTGTGAGAGTTATACTACGTGCCCATGCCTATCTCTATCTATTAGTCCTAAATAAGGTGTGTTGCATGGCCATGTCATGGCTCATGACTACTATAGCACGTCCAGTCTTCCTAATTACTAAATAATAAGCACTCATGTCATGTGTGCATGTATCCATGTTGAATATCTATGTGTTGTGTGCTATTTATCAATCCTTAAATGATGTTCATGTACCCTAAAAAATGTATTTATTTTGTTGTGACGTTTCCTACTTTCTTTTCTCATATTATAACTTGGAACTAATTTGAGAGAAGTCCATATTACAAACTCAAACTACCACCGAAGTGTAATATACAACCCTAAACAATGAATCGCCTATTTTACAACCTCAAACTTCCAAAAAGAGATAAAAAATAATCCTGGACCACATCACCCACCCACTAACCTAGCCCTATCTCTCTCCCCTCACTCACCCAACCACTGCCTACAGTTGCCCCATCCCATGGTTGTCGCTGCTGCCTTATGTCATGCCATCATGGCTTCTGACCGATCAGCACCGTGCAAGTCCGGCCTCCTCATCCTCTTCTTCCTCTCACGTGCTCCTTCCCTACCCCACCTCGCACGGCCCAGCGACCTCCACGCAGTCGCCGCCCCCTAATCCCGACATCATCGCTCCATGGTCCGGCCTTCGCTCTGCTTGTCGGTTCATATGCCCCTATTTGGCTTGAGCCTCGGCCGCCAGTTAGGCCGGAATGGGAGGCTGGATGAGAAGCAGGGAAGTGAGAGAGGAGGAGGAGGAGGCTGGAGCGGTGGTGGTCTTGCCGAATCAGGGCGGCGATGCGACTGATGGGCCGCAACGTCTATGATGCCTCGAATGCGGTGGCCTCGTGAGGTGAAGAGGGAGAAGGAGGTGAGGGAGGAGAGACGCGTGGAAGGAGGTGGGCTCGTCGATCGACTGTTTTGTGGTGGGCTTGGATGGGATGGCAGGGGAGAAATTTGGCGAGTGGCGCTACAATTTGAGCTATCGGGGTGGGAGGCCATGGTGAGAGAGAAGAGAGGGGGGATAAGGTTTGAATAGGTTGTTCAACAGTCAAACATAGTCAAAAACTAGTCGAGGGTTCAACGACGACTGCGGCTCCAGGGCGCTAGTCCTTAGGGATGTGCATGAAGATTCCCCGAGTGTCATCGATAAGATCAAGCCGGCTTCGGTAGTGCAACGAAGATATCGGTGCGTCAACGGCTTGTTCTCGCGGTGATAGTGGTTGTTCGGTGGTCTCAGAATCTCGATGTAATTTTTATTATGTTTGAGGTTCTTTGTACTTCCGGTGAACTTCGATAATGCATCTATATCATTTTTTGTAAAAAAAAACAATAATAAAACTAGTCATGATGACCTTTCCCGTTCCTAGAAAAGTTAGTAGTTATGAAAAATAATTCTTTTCTGATCCTAAATAAGTGTCGTAGTTTTGAACTAATATTCAACACAAGGCCTTCTAGAAAAATGTATTCAACCCAAGAAGATCAAAGCTAGCAGAAGGCCACCTTGGGGAGGCCTCCCTGCCGGGCAGGAGAGCCTGGCCAGGTCGAAGCCACACCTGAGGGCGAGTCTAGTTTGCCCCAGCAGAGATGGCGGGGCCGCCAAGATCAAAACCCGACAAGCTCCTTTGTCGGGGAACCTTCACCGAGACGCCACCGCTCCACCTCATCGCACCCAAGTCACCAATCAGTGTGGTGTCAACATATCAAGCAACCAGGTGGATCCGTTTAAGCACGTGGCGGCATAGAAGAGAAGAGATTAGCTTTATTGACACCCGTCCAGGAGGTGTTTCAAGCTAATAAAAAGAGGTAGATAAGCGGCGCGACAGGCTTGCCGGGCCTCAGCGACAACTTGGCACCTAGCAGTGCATTTAATGCACTTTGTCCTAACTGCCAGAGTTAGGTATGATAGCATTGTTCTCCCTGCCTAGCCCTCGCCTCGGTGATGCATCTAGCATCGTCGGTGGGTGTGTGGAGATTTGTCTCCACTAAATCTGTGTTTGGTGGATTTGCTCGAATCTGATCGTTGTTCGTCTACGTCCGTGTGTTTTCAGGTTGGATCCTTATGATCTATGCTACTCTTCATCAGCGGTGGTTGTTGTTCTGGTGTGCTGATCCTATGGGGGCCTTAGGACAACGACTTCCCAAGTGTCTACTACAACAAGTTTTGCCCGGCTTCGGGGAGGGAGGGGCGATGATGGCGGCGTGCCTTCGGCTTGCTGTAGTGCTTGTAGTTGTCGCTAGATGGTTTACAAATCTGAATGTAATTTTTATTTTATTTTTATGTTCATTGTACTACCATGATTGAAGATGAATAGATCAAAAATTCTTCAAAAAAAAGAAAAAACAACAAAATAAGGAGAGAAAAATCAATACAACCCCCGAAAGAACCAAATAGACCAGCACCACAGTGCAAACCAACCAGCGGCCTCCACGCAGTCGCCGGCCCCCAATCCCCACATAACCGCGCCATGGTCCGGCCTACGCCGCTGTTTGGCCTGAGCCTCAGCCGCCAGTTCGACTGGAATGGGAGGCTGGATGAGGAGTAGGGAAGAGGGAGAAGAGGAGGAGGAGGCTGGAATGGTGGTGGTCTTGCCGGATCGGGGCGGTGATGCGACTAATGGGCGGCCGCGTCTATGGTGCTTCGAATGTTGTGGCCTCATGAGGTGAAGAGGGAGAGGGAGGCGAGGGAGGAGAGGCGCGTGGAAGGGAGGATGGGCTCGCCGATCGAAGGTTTTTCAGTGGGCTTGGAAGGGATGGCAGTGGAGAAATCCGGCGAGCGGCGCTGCAATTTGAGTTGTTGGAGTGGGAGGCCGTGGTGAGAGAGAAGAGAGGGGGTAGGTTTGAATAGGGGATTCAACGACGATTGCGGCTCCATGGCTCTAGTCCTCAGGGGCACGTGCATGAAGATTTTCCGAGTGTCATCCATAAGATCAAGCTGGCTTCGGTAGTGCAACAAAGATATCGGCACGTCAGCGGCTTGTCTGGCGGCAGTAGTGGTTGTTCGGTGGTCTCAGAATCTCGATGTAATTTTTATTATGTTTGAGGTGCTTTGTACTTCCGGTAAACTTCGATAATACATCCATATCATTTTGGTAAAAAAACAATAATAAAACTAGTCATGATGACCTTTTCCGTTTCCAGAAAAACTAGTAGTTATGAAAAATAACACTTTCTCTGATCCTAAATAAGTGTCGCAGTTTTGAACTAATATTCAACTCAAGGCCTTCTAAAAAAATATATTCAACACAAAGATTACATAGAAAACAATTCAGGGAAAGAGCGATGCACATTCAGTGAGAGGAGATGTTCCCGTCGACGACGAGGCGCTTACGACCACTTCGTAAATCTTAAAATGATATGCCGGCTCAGTTTCTCGAAGATGCTTATAAGGTTAGGGTGTGCGTGCGTGTATTAATAAGGGTGAGTGTATGCGCAGATTTATGAGCGTTTGCCTCAGTACTGTGTTAAAAAATCAGGGAAATATTATCGAACCGAAACCGAAACCGGTCACGTTCCGTAGACCGTACCGACCATCGGGCCTCTATATACGAACAACCCGGCCGGCCCAACAAGAGGAACCGACCAGGGCCGGCCGACGGAATCGCCTCCCCCCGCGTCCAAGATCGCATGGCCAACTACGGAAACGCCTCCCCGCCGGCGCCGCCGACCGACGACGACTTGGTTTTACATGGCTTGCAGCAGCGGGGGACTGTGCGGCGCGTGTTCATTATCAGCCAAGGTGCTTCTCAGATCTGAGCCAACTTGATGCTGACATCGAGGAGAGAATCGCGAGCCGCCGCCGCCCTGGTAGCACGGCCACCGACAGGATCCCGAGACGCCGCAGCCTTGATCGCATGACCAACTTGAGCTACCCGTCCCTGCCGCCCAGCCACTACCATGTTAGCACCTCCTTCCTAATTTCTTTTCTTTTCTCAACCCCAAGGTCCCCAACAAAGCATACATCCATACTCCGTTTTTTGCCTTGATTTCTGTTAACATAATTAATTGATGAATTGTGTGTTTGTTTCAGCCATACTAACTTGATTCTGCCTCTGGCTTCTTGCAGTGGGGCGCTCCAGGCTTTCCCCGGCCCATGGTCATTCCCAAGCAACTCCCTCCAGGTGATGAACGTGCTTATGTACACGAATATTATCCTCCTAATAATCAGACCGTGCACTGTCTACCTCACGAAGACGGAGCAACGAAGGTCGTATGCCTGACCGAGATGCTCCCGTCACACCACCTCCTCGAGGACGACGAGTTTTACCAGCACTCTTTGGAGGATGTCGACGAAGAAGCATGCGTGTTTAGCAACCTGGTGAATGTGGTCATCCCGCGGCCCGGCCCCAGCAATGTCGATCCGGTGGTCGCTGGAGTCGGGAGGGTCTTCTTGGAGTACTCGTGCCTCGACAGCTCGAATCTTTGCAAGATCGAGATGGATGGGAGATGGTGGGATGAGAAGCGAATCGTTGCAAGGTTCTATCCGGAGGACAAGTTTGCTGCCGGAGACTACGGCTACAAGCCTCTGACAGATAATACATAGTTAGATAGATCTCGACCCAAACCCAATTAATCCCATGTCTTGTCTGTCAACTGCGTAGAGTTTCGTAGTTGACATCTTTGTTGGTAGTGTTTCGAAGCACATTGTAAGAAAGAGTTGCTGTAATCTCCATACATTACAATACATATGTACTTGCAATTTTTGTACTATATATACTAACAAGCAGTTATCTATAAAATACATGCAAAGATTCAAACAATACCATGAAAAAGTAATTTCAATCACATGAAATACTTGTGAACCGTATGGTACTATCTACTAGTATAAAACTGTTTTTCACGGTCACATCAGCACATGGTTCAAAACCCTAAATACGATCATTCTGTTGAGAATAAAAACATGAGTACTTGCAAAGGGAACTAGCACTTTGAACGAATGCAGATCAATGGATCCATGTGCTTAAAGTTGAGTCTAAAGACCATACATTCAATGTGATGAACACCAGATGTTTCCCTAGCACAAGGTCTAACATTTGTGTAGCCAAGTAGCTAGCAAGACGTGTAGATCAGTAGAATTTGGAAGCAAGCTTTACTATGAGCTCGTTCACAACATCTGGATAGGTTTTAGCTATATGCTTCCAGCCTTTGGTCCGCAATAAGATATGTAACTTTGCGGGAGACAGGAATCGCACGAACTGCACGCACGCCTCCTTCAGGCGACAACAGTGGTACTGCTCGGCTAGATCAAGAATAGTCGCCACCGAGCTCACGTCTAGGTGCTCACACAACTCGTCTTCGCACATCAACTTGAGTTTTGGGAGATCGTACCTATCCGCCGCTACGAGCAAGTGCTGCAGCCACGTTACTTGTTCATCCTCTTCATCATATTCTTCTTCCGACTCGTCCTCGTCCGTGTCTCCTTCATCTTCATCCTCCTCCATATTGTCAACCTCCCTCTTGGGCAGCGAGTCATTGTAGATGAAAGTTAGCAAGGCCCTGAACACACTTGGTGCCATATCTTCTATGTGTATGACACTAGTAGTAACCTCCATCATGGAGCCAAAGAGCTGTGCCCTGAAGACCGAGGACCGAGTTGCAAGCACACACCGATGCGCGGCGAACGTCTCGCCACCGACCTTGAACGTCACGTCCACGCCCAACTTGGTTTGAAGAAGATCTCCGAATTGCCGGAGTACATCCGGCTTGGGCACCTCCAGGCCCGAGCCCATGGGTGTGCCACCTGTGCGCCCGCACAGGGCCTCCACTTTCCAGGGGCCCTGATTTTCGAAACTGCAGCCCATTGCACACGAGCGGGCCCAATGACTGGCTGGCAGCTTAATTCACTTTTGGGCTGTGCATGCAATGTGCGCGATGAAGCAGCCAGCAGGCCACCGATTCGATTCGATAGCCCACAGTCCCCTGTCAAACCGTTTGTTTCGAGGAGATCCAAACCTCCGACGACCACGCTGCAGTGGCGGCTCGTGATCTTTTTTTCCTCTCTTCCTCCGCGACGCTGATCGAGTCATCAGTCAGGACGACACCACCAAAAACTTCTTCTTCCTCCTCGAACACGTGACGAAGGCATCCCAAAGATCACAAATGTTTTATTCTACTAGGTTTGTTTGTTTTTCTCCCTACTCTTCATCTGATTCCATAGTATTGCTCCCTTAGTTCTCCCCTAATCCTCATATTCAATACGTTTTAGAGAGAGTTCAAGAAGGTGGGCAGCAGAAAGGGATTGTTGGCAGCCACATCTTTTGGGGCTGTCCTACTCTCCAAAGGCAAAGTCCCGTGGGATTTGGATTCATGTTATTAAGGCATGGTTTTATTCTTGCAGCAACACCACAACAGGACACATGCGACAGACCTAGTCTTGACCCTTAAGGTGCTTTTATTTCAACTTCATTTTATAAGTTGCGTATTTTCAGTGTTACATGTTTCATACTAAGATGCCATGTACAAAGTAATGTCTAGGTACAGAAAGAAAATGTACCAGCTGTTTTCTTCAATTCAACATTGTCATAATAAGATGATGAGTAGTTTCCATCCGGTTATTATATAGTATAACTTATGAGCAAAGATAATATTTATATGATATGTTCAATATTGTAGTTGTTACTGAAATATAAGCAAGCCTTCTAAAAATATATATGTGGAGAGGCCTCATTTTATCAAATTGCCAGAGAGGCTCGCACGTGTCAAGACTAGGTCTAGATATACTATTGCTAGTTTTATAAAGATAGGCCTCATTTTAAAGTTTGGCACAGGGCCCCCGATTTTGCCGGATCGGCCCTGGGCACCTCAATGGTCGGGGTGGGAGCAAAGCTACCGACGGCCGTGGCAACAAACAAGTCGCACCGGATGATGAAATTGTCATCCCTGAGATGTCTGGACGCCTCAAAGTCCCCGCTCTTCATCCACCTATGGTGGCCACATGAGGTGCCAGTCGAAAGAGAGGCTACTTCGGATGAGCGAATGCATGCCGACTTCTGCTTGTCGATCTGCTCGATGAAACTGAACTCGAACTGCACCTTGACATGGCGCGAAACATCCTGATCGAGAGCGAGGGTAATGGAAGTGTGGCCCTCGTCTTGGGAGCGCTCGCCGTTGGGCGAGTACAGGATGACCCACCAGTAGCCTCCCACCCTAAAAGGCCTAGACTTGATGCTCTTCCCGTTGGGCGTGTTCTCCTTGCTGCGTGAGTAGCCATCCACAATGAACAGATGGTAGCCGCTGGCCGCGCCGCAGACGACGACCGATGCAGATTGCAGCTTACCATCAGAGATGACAGATACGCCGGCGTACGGCATGACGAGCCCAGGACCTGCAGGCAGTGGTGGAGTTCGGATTTTAGAGTGGGGTAACTAGAGATAATTTATCTTTAATACCATTCATTAACACGCCAATGCCATGCGCATATGAATCGATTCCTATACACTCCACCGTTCTAAAACTACTACTTCCTAGGTAAACAAATGTAAGACCTTTAGTGATCTAAGATGTTTTAGATTTGTTTACAGAGGGAGTAGACGATGCCCTGCACTTTGTTGTAGGAATATTTGCAATATATCTGAATAATATTTGATTGTATGGAATATTGGAGTAATATGACAGAACTAAAACTGAAAAATATGTATGATTGTTGTGTTTGATTATTGTATAGTTTTTTTTGGCAAATAATATAAATAGCATAATACAATGAAAATTCTCGTGCATGCTTTGCATATTTAGGTGGGCCTTTTGCTATGCAGAGTTGCATGTTGAAGTGAGCATTTGTTGCTTTGTGAGGTGACAAATGCTTACATATTAAGAGGAAAAAGGTTAGTAGGGGCTAGCTAAGGTATAGAAGGTAAGGTATATTCATCTTTTCAAAAGTTAAAATCACTAACTTTGGCCAGGTTTATAGAGAGGGAGAGAGAAATAAGTGTCTAGAAGGAACTCCCGCCCCCAATTTCATTTATTCAACGAGACTGGTAAGGCAAAGTTACTAAGTGATCATCCGAAGGTTCGGTCAAGGTTTACAAACTCACAACACCTGATCGACCCCCTCAAACCGACCGCAAAACTCATGTCTCCGGACGTCACGTATCTGCACTGCGACGTACACATAAAAACCATCTCGATTTTATTCAGTGTTGTAGATATTGACATATTTTACAGTAAATTTGATCAAACATAGCAATATTCACCCTTTTGGAAAAATCAACACACTTCATATATTATGAAACGGAAGGAGAATACACATGCCCCAAACCCCCAATCCAAACTTAGAAAAGAGAAAAGGCAAAGAGCAAAGGACGACCTTAAGAGATGAAGCAGCTGGCAAAGGAAGTCGATCGAATCCCCGTCGCATCAGCCGGTTCCCGATCGATAGATCGCACTAACGGCGTAGACAGCCTGTTACTCCTGGCCTGTCGATGTCGGCCTGCGCGGCTAGTGATGCCGCCGTCTGCCGTGGCTACTCCGGCAGTGCCCGGTGCCCTAGGCGTGAGCCGTACGCACTACCGGACTCGCGGGCTATGCCTACGGCCCAGGGCCGTCGGCATAGGTCCTTTGCCGTCGGCATAGATCTATGCCTACGGCTGCCGTCGGCATAGCCCCGTCGGCATAGATCACGTCAGCGTAGATGTGTCAGACCGTCGGCGTAGTATAGCCGTCGGCATAGGTGCATATGCCGACGGCCATGGGATAGCCGTCGGCATAGTTTAGCCGTCGGCGTTGTTTTCCGTCTGACGGCACGGACGGCGCCGTCAACAGCGCTGGCGATTCAGGGGACGACACGTGGCGCAGGCATAGATGGAAATCTATGCCGACGGCCAAGCCGTCGGCATACCTGCACCACGTGTCGTCCCCTGGCTTCTCCTGGCGGCAGAGATATGTCGACGGCAAAGCCGTCGGCATAGACTACCATCTATGCGGACGGCTTTGCCGTCGGCATATTTCTGCCACGTGGCAGCTCCTGGTAACTCTTGGGCGTATATATGCCGACGGCTTTGCCGTAGGCATAGATTTTTTTATTTCCCCTGTTTTCTCTTTTCCAATTCATTTGACAGCATTTCAAAACAGAACAATATGAAATTATGTAGAAATATGACAATTCATCATGTGAACATACTCAAGTTCATCTAAGCATACTCAAGTTCACCATCATCATCTAAACATACTCAAGTTCATCACATCATCTAAAGATCATCACCGACGGAAGTTCATGAACATAAAAGTAGTGCAAGACATGAAACATGATAAAAGTAGGAATATGAAAGGCATGGCACGATGGCCACATGCACGGAATCATCAAGCAAGAGCACCTCCGCCAAAACCACCACCTCCGCCAAAACCACCACCACCTCCGCCAAAAGCACCACCTCCGTCAAAACCACCACCACCACCTCCGCCAAAACCGCCATCGCGACCACCACCACTCTGCCAGATCGGAGTGACTGGGGGTCGACGGAGCAGGAGTCGAGCCACCGGTCCCCTACATGTTTCAGAAAAGATTCTAACGGTAAATATGATATGATAGTGTTTCATGAACGAGAACTAGTTTGCTAGTAGTTAGGCAAATGTACTAACCGGACCATCACTGCCTAGTGCCACCCATTCATCGAACGTGGGCACATGTGGGGGTTCTCCCGCAGGTGGTGGTGGGGGTCCCATTTGTGGTGGATCCATGCGGTTAGTCCAAGACGCCAACATAGCCTGAATGTTAGTTAAACAAGCAAACTAGAAGATCAGAAGGAATGAAAGTGCAAAAATTTAGGTTGGTTTTAAGAGGGCAAAACTAACCGTCATCATCTGACGGTTGTAATCATCGTTTGCCTTCACTCGTTTCAAGTACTCCCGCACCTCGAGATTCCTATGCTCGACAAACTCCTTATATGCCTACATAATTTAGGTTGTTTCTAAGTGAGCAATGCTGAAAATAAACTGAGAATACAAGATAGAAAAAGATAAAGAGGAAGTACTTACAGCATGCTGACGGGCTAAGGGAGTCTGTGAACGCCCCGTACTCTCTAACTGGCTCGGGTTGCTAGCCCGAAGCCGTGTGTACGAGATTGAAGGAGTGATCAAGCCATCGAAACACGGATACCGGCCATTCTTCTTCCCCTGGATGGCCACCACCGCCGTGTCGTCGATCTGAGACTGGGCGACCTTAGCAACAGGAACATCCGGATGCAACTCCCGATAGTGATGAATGTAAGACCCCAGGTGCTCCTCGGTCTTGCCGTAGTACTGGCTCTCGCCCTCCTTGCGATGACTCCGCTCGCGGGCCAGCTTCCACGACTCCATGTCTGAGAGCGGCCTCTTCAACTTGTCCTCCTACAACGTCAAATAGAAGTCATCCATACATAAGAACATGACATAAAGAAGAACAAAAATGCATCATGCACATAGATATACCTTCATGGCCTTGAAGCCCCAGTGGTTCCTGTTTCCTTGGCCGTGTGTCCCGTCGTCTCCACGGTTAGCCCGGGCCTTGATGCTCTTGGCAGCAAACTCTGCATCGGCGCCGAGCCACCTATCCACCAAACTCGCCCATCCGTCATGCCTTCCATAGCACCAACGAGGAACAACCTATGCAAATTTTGGAAGCATGACATGTGAGCACGAAACATATAGTTGACTGCTTGAAACAATGAAAAGTTAGTAATAGTTACCATCATGAACTGCTCCTTGCTCAAGGTAAGTCGTAGCTTCTGCGCTTGAGTTTTGGTCATCTTTTGGTGCAGGTAGATGTGGTAGTACTGCGAGACAGCAACCCAGCGCACCTCGTACTGCAACTGACAAGCTTTCTTCTTCGCAGCCGCAAGCAAGACCACGTCGGCTCTGGCCTTGTGCTCGTCAGGAACTCTATAGAGTTGCTGCAATCATGCATAAACCAGAAGCAAACAAGGCATGAGTTGAGTGATTCAATGATAAACTATGAACGAAACTGAAGACAAGTGATTCAGAAGAGAACTTACCCAAAATTTGGTGATCACGGACTTAGCGGTCGTCCCTTACTCCGCATTGCTGCAAGCCTCGTAGTGGGCCCAGCTCGTGGCCAAAACCCGCTGCTGCGGGTCCCTGTCTGGCCGCGGGTAGAATAGGCCAGGCCAAAACTCCTTCAACAGGACAGTGATAAGGCCGTTCGGTTTACGGCCCTTTCCGCGAAGGATCCAGTTTCTGCAAAAGAATCAAATGATTGCCATGTGTACAATAAGAAAATGTTGTCATGTGTTGAAAATATGATTGAGAGGCACTTACTCTGTCCCCACAGGTTCAATGAGCCACTTGTGTTCCTCGATAGAAGGTGGTGTAGGTAGTCCGGCATTACCACGCAGCCACCCCTGCGAAGAACCCGGTGGCAAGTCACCCCACAACGCGGGATCAACCTCCCCTCCACCCTCCTCGGCCTCCTCCTCACCCTCCTCCTCGGCCTCCTCCTCCTCACCCTCCTCCTCGGCCTCCTCCTCCTCGCCATCAGGAACATACTCCTCCTCCTCAGACTCAGAAGGTGCCTCTGTATAGGAGGGCATCAAAGAAGACCCTCCTATTTCAGACACGGCCCGGAGTTTTTTGCCCCGGTTGCCTCTTCCCCCACCTCCTCCTCCTCTAGGGGCTCTCCCCCCACCGCCTCCTCCTCTAGGGTCTCCTCCCCCGACCCCTCCACCTCCCTGTGAGGTGTCATCCTCGCGTAGTCGGGAGGGAACCTTGTGGGCTCGTCCACTCCGAGTAAGTCCTTTAAATTTACTGAGGAAACTAGCGCCGCTGGACTTGCCCATGATTAGCAAACCTGCATTGAGAAGTGAATAAACAATTAGTAAGGATATCAATTAAACAAGCATACAGGAAAAACATTAATACCAGAAGAGCACATTAAGCATACTATTGTAATGATCATTAAAAGAACTTACATTTTCTAGAACCCATATGAATCATCACTATTGTAATCTATTTGTGGACCGGTCTCATCATCACTATCACGCATATCTTCTTCGTTGTCTGATGGAGGTGGAGGCTCTTCCTCATCGTCATCGTCTTCATTTAACTTTTCAAGCATAATTATGTCTCTTTGATTCACAACTGCCTCACCATCAATCCGTGCGTCGTCGTCGTTTGGGTCCAGGTCAACATAACCCAAGTCATCATCTTCGTTGTTTCGGACCACGTCATCATGTTCCTCTTGATAGAACACTCCCTCGTATGTCATGGGGTTTATGTTGTAGTAATCATCATCGTTCGGGACCGGTAGCTTACCATGCGGCGACACCTTGAACACAACTTCCCAACCCTTTAGGTACTCTTTCTGGCATGGGTAAGGCAGATAATATACTTGTGTGGCCTGGGTAGCGGCGATAAAGAGATCAGCTCCGGCATAGACGGTTGATGGTTTAACTTCAATTAAACCAACAGAAGGCGTATGTCTCAGCCCCTTTTTGGGGTCGAACCATCGGCATTTGAATACAGTGAGACTTAGGTGTTCGCGGCCACGTTTGAATGTAATCTCGTATATTTTTCCTACCCTTCCGTAGTAATCTACTTCATTATCTCCTTCAGTGAAGACTCCGGTATTTATGGTTTTGGGATTAGGCCGACTGTTCTGGTGCTCCTCTGTATGGAAGCGATACCCATTCACATCATACTTTTCGCATGTCATGACGACAGGATCAAAACCCATGGAAACCCATCTCAATTCTTCATCCATTGATTCGGTCGGATCATTTCCCTACAAGTTTAATTAAAATTATAGGGTGCATGAGTTTAATTGAAATTATAGGGTGCATGAGTTTAATTGAAATTATAGGGTGCATGAGTTTAATTGAAAGTGTGAAAAATTACTTTCTCGATGAACCACGCAACGAAAATTTTCCTTCCATCAGCACCCTTTCGGAGAAGAGCAAGTGCCTCCACTTCAGAAGGAGGCAGCATTCCCGTCCATTCTTCTTCAACGAATCGACTACAATAAGAAAAGCGGTATAAGAACTAGGCAAAGTAAACATAACGAATTGACTAAAAGAATGGTGCAAAGGTATTACCTCATCCACTCATCCTCAACTTCCTTGATGTTGTGCAAGATATAGAACATGACATCCTCCCACTCATCTCGTGGCATGAGATAAGATTTCGAGCATCCAGCCCTACTACCTTGCCCGATGAATAGAGGCAACTTGGGTTTATACTTGGGTTCTTCTGTATTGTATCGAGACACCTTATTGTGCAACGTGGGAACATGGTCCGGATAGTAGGCTGTCCTGAGGTCTGCCACCTCCTCTAGGATAACTGCCTCAGGTATGGAAGCTTCAATCTTAGCTTTGTTTCCACATTTTCTGTCTCAGATGCTTGTTCTGTCTCTCAGGGCCGTACTGCCAACGATTCTGCACAGGGCCCCCCAACAATACCTCGTTCGGGAGGTGCAAAAGGAGATGTGTCATCGGAGTAAAGAAGCCTGGCGGGAAGATCTTATCTAGCTTGCATATCAACTCCGGCACCTTCTTATGAATTTCTTTTATCTTCTCAGAACATACTTCTTTAGCACAAAGCGTGCGGAAGAAATGGCTTAACTCCGCAAGCACACGCCAGACACGCTCGGGAACATAGCCCCGAACCACCACCGGCATAATCTGCTGAATCCATACATGATAGTCATGACTCTTGAGCCCGGTCACTCTACCCGTTGAAAGATTGACCCCCTTACTTATATTCGACGCATAACCATCAGTGAACTTCACGACGTGTTTCAGCCACTTGAATGTCTCCATCTTATGATCCTTTTTAAGTACGAAGTCAACATCTGGCTAGAACCAAGATTTTCGACTGCCTATGGGAGGCTGCATGTGTAGACGTGGTCTATCGAAAATATTCTATTGATCAACTCTAGCATTAACATTATCCTTTGTCTTATCAGGAATGTTAAGGATCGTGTGAAAAAGGGACTCTGCGACATTCATTTCGGTGTGCATCACGTCTATGTTGTATGGAAGTTTGAGGTCCTTAAAATAGGGAAGCTGCATGAAGGGGGTAATGTGAGTCCAGTTGTGCGTCTCACCATATCCTTCAAAAAATTTCTCTTTACTTTTTCCTTTGCCCTCGCCCTCGTCTTCGCCTATGCCTTTGCCTTTGCCTTTGCCTTTTCCCTCACCGGCAGGCTTAAGAGCTTTCAGCTGAGCAAGCACATCCGCACCAGAAAACGTTGGAATCTCGTTTACTTCATGGACAACTTTGCCTTTTGTGAAGTTCTTCTTGTCTTCCCTATCAGGATGGTCTGGAGGGAGGAACTGTCGATGCAGGTCAAATGCAACATACTTGCCACCCTTCTTCAGCCAAATGAAAATCAAGGCCTGCATGCACACTGGGCAAGGCATCTTTCCACTTGTACACCATCCGCAGAACAAGGCATAACCGGGAAAGTCATGCATGCAATATTGTAGCCAAACTTTCATCAAGAAATTTTTCTGCAGATGTCGGTCGTATGTCAACCTCGGGAAGTACCAAGAATGGTGCAAATCATCCACCAACGGCTGCATAAACACACTCAAATTCTTCCCCGGATATTTAGGCCCCGGAATTATAAGCGACAGGAACATGGTCTTGCGTTGCATTATGGCGCCGGTAGGGAGATTCAGCGGAATAACAAATACGGGCCAACAGCTATATGGATTAGACGACATACCATATGAATTGAACCCATCACCTGTTATAGCAATTCTGACATTCCCAGCCTCGGCTGCTTCCTCCGGGTACTCTATATCGAATGACTTCCATGCTTCACCTCCTGATGGATGTACAATTTTTTTTGGATTGTACCTTTTCCCTTCCTTGTGCCACTTCATCATTTTAGCAGACTCCTCGGTGATGAAAATGTGCTGCAGTCTTTTTATAAAATCAAGATACCGAAGAACCTTCACAGGGATTTTTAGCTGCTGCTTCTGACCATGCTTATCGACCACCTCAATATACCGAGAGGAACATCACTTCCTACAGTACTTGTCATCCGCATACTCATGCCTAAACAAAAGGCAATTCTTTGGACAAACATGTATTTTCTCATAGTCCATCGAGAGCGCCTTCATGATTTTCTTCGTACCGTACATGGTTTTCGGCAGTTCATGGCCCTCAGGCAGGCTGTTAGCCCATACTCCCAGAAATGCTTCGAAGCAACCTCGGCTACAGCCGTACTCAGCCTTGACTGCCATCAGTTGCGAGATGGCATCCAGCACAGACAGCTTGGCACCCTCATAGAGAGGTTTCTTTGACGAGGCCAAGATTTCCAGGAAGGCCTTTGTGGTTTCCTCCGGCTCCTCCGGTTCATTCGCTGAATGTGACGGAGGTGTCGGCTGTGCAGCAAAGACATCATCTAGCATGTCTCTAACCCCATCGTCCTCATAACCAGCGACGCGTTGTCGTATCACATCCTCTCTACCACGGTCCCGCTGGGCAAAGTTTATCGGCATATTAAAGTTGGGCATAAATCCATGCGTGCGAAGGTGCTTAGTCATCTCACTCTTATCTCTGCGGATACGTCTCTTACATCTGGCACACGGGCATTCTGGCACCATCCTCATTGGACTACGGAATATCTCTTTCAAAAACACATTAGTTTTCTCGACCCACTCTGTTGTTACTTGATTCCGACGGAAAAACCCACTATACATCCACTGATTATCTGCCATCTCTGCTTTATTGGAAGCCACACAACAAAATTAAGGATTCATTTAAATTACTCACATCAATATTTTATTTTTTACAAGGTTGACGAGAATCGACATTTAATCCACCTACATCTCTAATAGGTAAAGATGGGTCCTAATCCCACCCGAGAATGTGTAGATTGAGTATGTTGTCCATGCTCTACCCCATTCCGAGACAAAATTTCGGCAGCACCTCCCCGCTGTTCTCCAAATACACGTCTCGGCAAAATGCCGAGAGAATGTGCATCCGAAGAACAACAGGGAGGCGCCGCCGAAATCTTGTCTCGGAACGGGGTAGAGCTTGAACAACGTACCCAATCTACACATCCTCGGGCTGTCCGTGGAAAGCGCTGGACAATCCAAAAGAGCTGCGGTGATAAATATGCAATTGAATGCATATTTATCGATGCAACCCTTTCGGACGGGAGACCTAGGTTACGCGACTTGATGTGAAAATTTAATCTAGTGACATGGAAAAAAAGTGGACGAGGTCATGGAATTGCTGCTCACCCTCCGATGTAGAGGATGTAGTCGATCAAAGGAGGGATGATCCTGGACCAACACCTCCAACGTCGACGGTCACTCCACGAAGATGGGAACACCACAAATCTTGTTAATTCCATCAAGTGAAAAAAATTAGGTCTTCACCTCACATTAACCATTTGGCACAACATTATGAATCGACATGAAACAAAATGTCAAATTGCAAAAAAAAACTTTATTAAGTATTTTAGAAACCAAGTGCCTCGATTTGCTTCTTATATATGAATCAACATGACCATAACACTAACTTAACCAATATCCATCCATCTATCACAAATTTGCCCAACATCTAATTCATCTATATTCACAAACTTAGTAAAAACTATCTAGTATGCATCTAAATACCTAATAAAACTACACAAAACTATCTAGTATATATCTAAATATCCATCCATCTATCTATTCATCTAGCATCCATCTATATATTCATCTAGCATCCATCCATCTATCTATTCATCCAGCCACCATGAACACAAGCAACGAGAACAACGGATGCTCACTGGGGCTGGGAGGAGGCACGCCGGCGTCTGGCGGTGGAGGGAGGAGCTCACTGGGGCGGGAGTGCTCGTCGAAGCAGGGCCGGCCGAAGCCACGCCCAGGAGTGCTTCTCGGGGCGGCCTGCGGGCTCCGGGAGGCCGAGCCAGGGACGGGGAGCCCTGCGGCCGGCGGCGGCGCGAGACGGGGTCGGCGCGGGCCGGGTGGATGGCGGCATTGTGGGGTCGGGGTGGCGTTGGGAGGCCGGGGCGGGGTCGGGTGGACGGCGGCGCAGCGAGGAGGGGGCGGAGAGGGTCGAGGCGAGGGGCGGGGAGGGGCACGGGCGGCGGCGGTAGGCGGCAGGCGGCGGGGAGCGGCACGGGTCGAGCGGGAGGCGGGGAGCGGCGTGGCTGGTCGAGCGGGCGGCGGGGAGCGGCGCAGGTGGAGCGGCGGCGCAGCGTGGGGGCGGCGGGGAGCGAGGCAGCATCGGGGGCGCGATGGGGAATGAGTGGAGGGGGTTCGCCCCACGGTTGGATAAGGAAGCCTATGCCGACGGCTAAGCCATCGGCATACGTGAGGAGGCCACGTGGCACCTATGCCGACGGCTTAGCCGTAGGCATACTTTTTTATTTATTTTATTTTATTTTTTTATTACCCACGTCACTGATAACGCATACTTTTTTATTTACCTTTTTTATTTTATATAAATTTTTTCATATAGATTTTTTATTATTTAAACCGCTCAACCCTCTCCTCTCCCGGAACCACACAGAGGGGAGGTGCCGGCGGCGGCGCCGTCAATGAGGGGTGCCACACCCCGAGATGCGTGCCACCTCTTCGGACATGCCACAACACCACCCCGCATGTATGAGGGGCCGGTACGACGCTCCGGTGGCATTGCTACCCCCAGGGCCCCCGTCCCGACTAACTCAGGAGCGGTTGATCACGAGATCTAGCCCTTTGACTTCCCACGGACGGGCTCTGACCAGTGGATCTCTCCACCCGGTTGTGTTAGGTCTACCCATAGGGACACCCGAGAGCAACATCCGGGCCAAACCACAGCTACATCCACTCCGTGTAGACCCGACGCGTCCATCCCCCCCTACAGGTGCCGGCAGTGGCGCCGTCCGTGATGGGGGGCACACCCCGGAGATGCGTGTCGCCTCTTCGGACATGCCACACCACCACCTCGCATGTATGAGGTCCCGGTACGACGCTCCGGTGCCATTGCTACCCCCCAGGTCCCCCGTCCCCCCTAACCCTGTAGCGTTTGGCCACGGGATCTAGCCCTTTGACTTTGCACGGACGGGCTTTGACCAGTGGACCTCCCCACTCGGTTGTGTTAGGTCAGCCCATAGGAACACTTTGGAGCAACATCCGGGCCAGACCCACAACAAGATCCCCTCCATGTAGACCCGGCACGTCCATTTCCCCCCTCCAGGTGTCGGACGCGGCGCCGTCCGTGAGGGGGGCACACACCGGACACGCGTGCCGGGCGTTTGCAACTGCCACAACACTTCCAGACTTGTGAGAGGCCGCCTACGCAAGATTTGGCGGCATGCTAGCCCCCGGAGGCCGCCGGCCACAGCTGTAGACGCGCGAAGGACAATCCGCGTAGAGGGAATTTTTCGGATACTTCTTCATCGCCAAAAATTATGAAAAAATACCATCGCTCCTATAGCACATGTGCTGACGTCGTGCAAAAAAACTCATGATTTTATCGCGCTCCGAGTATTTAATAATATTCACGCCGCATCGTTACCGCAAAACGTCTACTACCGTGTCATCGCCATCTGTGAGGGGGGCCACGCCCCGGAGACGCGTGCCGCCTCTTCGGACATGCCACCACACCATCCCGCATGTATGAGGGCCCGGTGCGACGCTCCGGTGGCATTGCTACCCCCACAGGGCCCCCGTCCCGCCTGACCCTGTAGCGTTTGACCACGGGATCTAGCCCTTTGACTTTGCACGGACGGGCTTTGACCAGCGGACCTCCCCACCCGGTTGTGTTCGGTCCGCCCATAGGTACACTTTGGAGCAACATCCGAGCCAGACCCACAACAAGATCCCCTCCGTGTAGACCCGACGCGTCCGTTTCCCTCCTCCAGGTGCCGGCGGCGGCGCCGTCCGTGAGGGGGGGGGGGGGGCACACCCCGGACACGCGTGCCGGGCGTTTGCAACTGCCACAACACTTCCAGACTTGTGAGAGGCCGCCGGCGCAAGATTTGGCGGCATGCTAGCCCCCGGAGGCCGCCGGCCACAGCCGTAGACGCGCGAAGGGCAATCCGCGTAGAGGGAATTTTTCGGATACTTCTCCATCACCAAAAATTATGAAAAAATACCATCGTTCCTATAGCACATGTGCCCACGTCATGCAAAAAAACTCATGATTTTATCGTGCTCCGAGTATTTAATAATATTCACGCCGCATCGTTACCGCAAAACGTCTACTACCGTGTCATCACCATCTGTGAGGGGGGCCATGCCCCGGAGACGTGTGCCGCCTCTTCGAACATTTCACCACACCACCCCGCATGTATGAGGGCCCGGTGCGACGCTTCGGTGGCATTGCTACCCCCACAAGGCCCCCGTCCCGCATGACCCTGTAGCGTTTGACCACGGGATCTAGCCCTTTGACTTTGCACGGACGGGCTTTGACCAGCGGACCTCCCCACCCGGTTGTGTTTGGTCAGATCATAGGTACACTTTGGAGCAACATCCGGGCCAGACCCACAACAAGATCCCCTCCGTGTAGACCCGACGCGTCCGTTTCCCCCCCTCCAGGTGCCTGCGGCGGCGCCGTCCATGAGGGGGGGCACACCCCGGAGACGTGTGCCGCCTCTTCGGACATGCCACCACACCACCCCGCATGTATGAGGGCCCGGTGCGACGCTCCGGTGGCATTGCTACCCCCAGGTCCCCCATCTCGCCTAACCCTGTAGCGTTTGACCACGGGATCTAGCCTTTGACTTTGCACGGACGGGCTTTGACCAGTGGACCTCCCCACCCGGTTGTGTTAGGTCAGCCCATAGGAACACTTTGGAGCAACATCCGGGCCAGACCCACAAAAAGATCCCCTCCGTGTAGATCCGACGCGTCCGTGAGGGGGGGCACACCCCGGAGACGTGTGCAGCCTCTTCGGACATGCCACCACACCACCCCACATGTATGAGGGGCCGGTGCGACGCTCCAGTGGCATTGCTACCCCCAGGGCACCGTCCCTCCTAACCCTGGAGCGGTTGACCACGAGATCTAGCCCTTTGACTTTCCACAGACGTGCTTTGATCAGTGGGCCTCTCCACCCGGTTGTGTCAGGTCAGCACAGAGGGACACCTGGGAGCAACATTCGGGGCCAAACCGACAGCTACATTCCCTCCGTGTAGACCCGATGCGTCCGTTTCGCCCCTCCAGGTGCCGGCGGCGGCGCCGTCCGTTAGGGGGACCACGCCCCGGAGATGTGTGCCGCCTCTTCGGACATGCCACAACACCACCCGGTTGTGGTAGGTCATCCGATATATATATATAAACACTTGGAGCAAAGTCCCCTTCGTATAGACCCGATGCGGCTGTTCCCCATTCCAGTTGCCGGCTGGTGGCGGCACCGTTCGTGAGGGGGGTCACACCGCTTTGTACAGAACCGAAAAATAATGTATGTATGCTTATTAACACATATGATATGCAAGTTAGTTAAATAATAATAATAAAGAAAACAGTGAAGAAAAAGAAAAAAAACTATATGTATGCTTATTAACACATACTATATGCTTATTAACATACTAGATGCTTATTAACACATACTATATGTATGCTTATTAACACAATCTATATGTATGCTTATTACATACTGTATGCTTAATAATAATAATAATAATACTATATGGAAAAAAAAGAAGAAAAAAAACTATGCCGACGGCAAAGCCGTCGGCATAGCTGCGGCAAGGGCAGATGGACAGCGCCGCGGATCGATGACGTGTCAGATATGCCGACAGCTACCGTCGGCATAGGTCTTGGTCGGTGCGCTCTGGATCGGTGACGTGTCACCCGTATCTATGCCGACGACCGCCCGTCACGGCCGTCGGCATAGATTTGACGTCGTTAGCCGGCCGTGATGCCCGTTGTCGGCGGGCCCGCATCTATGCCGACGGCCTATGTATGCCGACGGCAGTTGTAGGCGTAGTCTTGGATAAGCCGACAGCTATTGTGTGCCGACGGCTGCTGTCGACGTAGACGTGGATAGCCCGACGGCCGTTGTATGCCGACGGCCAGGAGCTAGCTGTCGGCATAGCTCGGACTAGGCCGACGGTAGCCGTCGGCATATATTTGGCTGTCGGCTTAGAGCCCTGTTCCGGTAGTGACGTCACCTGCGATTGGGGTTTTGGAACGGCGGCGGCGAAGGAAACCGGGAACATGGACACGTACGCGTTAACATGTGCGGTTCATATATATATATATATATATATATATATATATATATATATATATATATATATATATATATATATATATATATATATATATATATAGGGTGGGTCTATTCTCATAACACCCCTTAAGACCTTATTCTCATAACAAAGAACTTATTCTCATAAAACCCCCCACTTAACATAGGTTTCTAGCGCGGCAGCGCCCCGAGGACAGCAACCCCCTCCCCACCCCGCCTTCTAGCGCGGCGGCGCCCGTAGACGACGGCCCCCTCCCCATCCCGCCTTCTAGCACGGCAGCGCCCCCGCGGCCGGCGGCGACCCCCTCCCCTCCCCGCCTTCTTGCACGGAGCGCCGGCGAATGGCGGCCCAGGAGGATGCAGATCGAATCACGCGACCCTTCTTCGGGGGCAGCGCCTAATCAGCGCCGCCGCCCCTCTCGTCCGCCCAATCGCCCCCAAATCGTCGCCGGAATCGCCGCCGCTCCTCTCCTCCGCGAAATCAGCGTGGACAGCGCCGGCGGCACGCTTCTGCGCTCCTACTACCGCAATATGACTGGTGCGCCACCTCCTCAAGCACCGCCAGCTGCAGCACCCCCGCGGATCGGAGCCTCTCGCATGGGGGATCTGCCGCCGTTCACCCAGCTGAAGCATCCAGCCTCGATAATGCATGGCAGGGGGAAGAGAACTGCAAGGATGCCTTCTCCATCGCAGTCGTCGTGGATGCGAACTGCAATGGTGCCCATCCAGCCTGTAGCCGCAAGGACCCCTTTGTGGTTCACTTGGTGATCCAAAAACAAAAACACATCAGAAAGCAGCTCACTTCTCAACACTTCTCAACGCGCGTAAAAAATTAATTAGTACGAAAAAAAGACAAACAGCAAATCATGAGGTTCACTTTTGGTAGTGTTCCGCTTCACTTTCGGGAGTGTTGCGGTCCACTTTCCTTCGAAAAAAAAGTTGGAAAAAGTAAACAAAACTCCTCTGAGAAAAATCTACGTCCAACAAGAGAAATCATGAAGTTCACTTCATTGTCTGATGCAGTGCGTTTTTCAGTTTGAAGCAGTGCGCTTTCTGTCCGATGCAGTGCAGGCGTCGATTTTGTTGTCGCGAAAAACAGAGTTTCCGCGTTTTTGTAATTTCAAAACTGCTCTTAAACCGTAATGAATTAGAGGGAGTGTTCTATATGAAAAAGTAGCGTCTCGACGATATCTTTCCAACGGTGTATCAGTTGGATCATTTCGACCAACGTTTTGTAAAAATTTCACGAAAAAACGGCCGCTGCCATTCGTTGTGAGCCGCACGATTTTCGAAACTGCTCTTAAACTATGATGAATTTTGAAAAGTGTTCAACATGGCGAAATTGCGTCTACTCCATAGTTTTTCAACGATATATTACACGCACAATTCCGATAAACGGTTAAAAAACTAGAGCAAAAAAGGTACCGAAAAAACCACACGTACAGTTTTTTCAAACATGAAGTTCGCTGGTCTCTGTGGTGCAGTGCGCATAACTTTCCAATGCAGTATTACAATGCAGTTCGGAAGTGTTATGAGAATATTATTCTCATAATGTTATGAGAATAGACCGGCTGTATATATGTATATATATATATATACATATATATAGAATGTACTCAAACCAATACGTACATAAAACTCTCCGAGCAATTTAATTTCTGCGGAAGACATCCGTACGCCCTACGTTATAAGGGCTCTATATATGTCGTTCCTTTTTTTAGAGAAAATGCCACAACCCGACTTTATAAATAAAGCCACCAGGCAGAGTTAACAAAGACCCAAACAACCAACACACAATCACCAAAGTATCAAGCCAGAACACGAAGAAGGATGTCTAAGTACATGGCTCCCAGGCCAGTACACGGCACGCAGGCCGGAAGAGGATAAGATAACGTAGCAACGCAGCAACTTCTACGGGCCCGCTTGGATTGGAAGGATGGAGATAGCAGAATTTCGGATCTTGGCTAACATGGCGTCAAATGCATCCCTGTCCTCCTCCTTAGTCAATAATCTCCACTGCTGCAGAAATATACAAGTCTTTAATAAGCAATCAGCAGGCTTAGCAGGAAAAACATGTTCGATAGTAAATTTATTCCTTGTCGTCCATAAGGACAAGCACATGGCAGCAAAGCCGACCCAAAACAATCTCCTCTGGGCCCCAACCAAAGAATTAGCCAAGGCACGTAAGTCCGCAAAGGAGGTCGGAGCCCAGGAGACATGCAACCATGATCCGATACAACACCAAAACAGTTTAGCCAGGACACAGTTAAAGAAAATATGAGGTGTATCTTCTCTCGTCCCACATAGAACACAGCAGTCAGAACCCGGACCATTACGTTTACGAATTTGGTCACCCGTAGGTAGACACCCACGAGAGGCTAACCAGAGAAACACTTTAATCTTAGGGGGATGTGAGCTTTCCAAATCCACTTAAATTTGGAGGTGATGGATCCCTCAATGAGTCTGCTATACAGGGATTTAACCGAGAAGCGGCCAGAGGGAGAATGGGGCCACACAACTGTGTCTTCCTCCTCCGAGAGCGAAGGGAAGAGGGCAGCAAGACGCTGCCAGTCTTCCAACTCTACAGGAGAGAGAGAGAGAGCGGCGCAGCTGAATGTCCCAATTACTCGACGCAAGCTCAGAGATAGAGATCTGAGGGTTTGGACAGTAAGAGAATAAAACAGGGATAGTAGAGGCCAGCGGGGAGGCCCCGCACCACCAATCGAGCTAGAACCTAATAGACCTCCCATTGCCAACAACAAACTTGACAAGGCCTTGAAAGGTAGGCCAGAGTTTAACAAGATCACGCCAAAATTGAGATGCCCCAGAAGCACGGGCAAACATAGGGCTACAGGAAGGGAAGTATTTCGCCTTTAAGATGCTGAACCACAAAGGCTTGTCCTGGGGAATATTCATGATCTTCCACCACCATTTGATGATCAGACATGTGTTCATAACTAGAGTGTTAATGATGCCCAGCCCCCAAGGCTTTTGGGCTTACAGATGGTGTCCCATTTAACCAAGCGATACTTGCGCTTGTTATCGACCGCTTTCCAATAAAAGGCCCCTCTATGTTTGTCAAAACCAGCATGAGTGCCCATTGAAAGAAGGTAGAACCCCATCAAGAACATAGGGAGAGAGGAGAGGCAGGCGTTAATTAAGGCCACTTTGCCTGCCTGAGTATTATATCTGCCCCTCCAGGGCATCACACCATTACCGACCTTGGTCACCACAGGAGCGAAGTCCTTGGCATAAAGCTTGTCAGAAGTGATAGGCAGGCCCAAATACTTAATAGGAAAAGAGCCCAAAGAGCAGTTTAATAAGCGAGCCACCCTTAAAGCTTCGGTGTCAGAAACACCCGTGACAATAACTTCGCTTTTAGAGAAATTAATCTTAAGCCCCGAAAGAGCTTCCAAACAGAGGAGGAGAAACTTGAGATTGCCGATGCATAGATCATTAAGTTCCACCAAGATGATAGTGCCGTCGGCATAATGAAGATGCGTAATTCCTTCCGGAATGAGGTGGGAACTAACAGGGGAGATATGGCCGGCCTCGGCAGCTCTAGATAGGATGTTAGATAGGGCGTCCGTAACGAAGTTAAAAAGAATGGGCGAGGCCGGGTCGCCTTGCCGCAAGCCCCTAGAGTTTTTAAAGAAGTTACTAATATGCCCATTAACATTAATAGCAGTATGCCCCCCATGACCAACTGCATGATACGGTGCACCACCCCACTGTCAAAGCCTTTTGCAAGAAGGACTTGTCTCAGGAATCCCCAACTAACCGAATCGTAGGCCTTTTCAAAATCTAATTTGGGTATAACTGCCTTGTTCCCAGATTTGTGAATATCATGAACGATTTCGTGGAGACAGAGAACTCCGTCCAGGATGAAGCGCCCCTTGATAAAAGCAGACTGAGTATGAGAGAGGGTGCGATGGGCCACTGGGGTGAGGCGAGTGGCCAGACATTTGGCAGGGAACTTGGCAAAGTTATTAATGAGCGCGATAGGTCTAAACTGGGAAATTAAGTCAGCACCCTTAATCTTGGGGATAAGAGAGATAACCGCATAATTCAGCCTGGAGATATCAATGGTGCCCAGGCAGTAACCTTGAATAACTTGGCAAATAAGATTTTTAAGAATAGGCCAAAACTTTTTAAAGAAGGGGATAGAAAACCCATCCAGGCCAGAGGCAGAGTTAGGGTTAGCCTTCCTGATAGCAGAAAAGATTTCCTCTCCAGAATAGGGGATCATCAGGTCCGAATTTTCCTCCTGAGAAACCAAAGATCCCTGGTTCCAGAAGTTAGTACCAAGCCTGAATCCCTGATCAGGCTTGGCGGAGAGAAGGGAAGAAAAGAAAGAGACTACGTGGTTAAGGATGCCGCCCTGGTCGGAAGTACGCAGCCCATCGATAATCAGGCTATCAATTAGACATCTGCGCCGTCTCCCATTCACAATCGCAAAGAAATAAGCAGAGGGGGAATCCTCTTTTAGGAGCCAATTGGACGCGCCCCTTTGGCGCCAGTAAATCTCATTAAGCCGATGCAGGTGCATGAACGCACGTTCAAGGGAGAACCGGAGGGACCAATCAGAATCAGAGAGGCCAGAGGCATCCGCCCGAGCATCAAGGTCCTCAATCCGGGTCAGAAGAAGGGCCTTATCCCTGCGTTCCTGGGCCGAATGATTCCGGGACCATCCCCGAAGGAATTTGCGAAGCAAGGCTGAGCAATTATGCCAATCATCCATGGGTCCAAAGGAACGATGAGGAACAGAAAGAATGGCACTGATTTTAGAACCAAGGAGATCACAAAAACCCTCAATAAGGAGCCAAGAGGCGTCAAACTGAAATCTAGAAGGGGAAGAAATAGAATGATTTCCAGCGTCAAGAATAAGAGGGGCATGATCCGAGCCCACAATGGCCTTAGATTTAAGCGTCGCGAGCGGGAAGAGAGAATTCCAATTCGAACAAACAAGAACACGGTCTAGGACGGAGCGGATAGGAGAAGGTTGGTGGTTGGTCCAAGTGTACCTAGATCCCACCCTAGGGATCTCACGCAGAGCGCAAGAACTGATGAAGTCATTGAAGGCGTCAGCTAGAGCCCACGAAAAATTACTAGTTTTCTTGTCCGCGGGGGAGCGAAGCAAGTTGAAATCACCACCAATCACCAAGGGGAGCGAACAAGCTTCTACTTTATTGGAGATTTCGTCCAGAAAAATGGGAGTGAGGGAGTGGTCGGCCGGGCCATACACAACCATAAATTCCCAAAGAGAATTAAGCTGACGATGGAAAAGCACAGTGCTGGCCCAAAAGATACCATGATCAAAAGCAACAAAATCAAAAATATCCCATTTCGAACCTAGCAGAATGCCACTAGAATGGCCCGAGGAGGGCAGGAAGTTCCAATCAAACCGATCCGCCCCCGCGATAGAAGAGAGCTCATGAGGAGAGAAGGGGGATTTAAAAGTTTCAATCAAGCCTATCAGGTCAATATTGTCCCCCCCCCTGACCAAATCTTTAATTTGGTCTCGGCTTTCCCGAGCGCCGAAACCTCTGATGTTCCAGAAGAGGGCTTTCATTTGTAAGAAAGGTTTTTGATGCACAAACTCGACCTGCAGGGAGCCAAGCAGGATTTAGCCCGTTTAGAAGCCCCCTTTTTCACTAGGGTCCCATCCCCACCGCCAGCGGCCACCGCCTCCGAAACCCCAATAGCCACAACTAGAGGGGCAGGAGGTGTTGCGGCCACTTCCTTAGCCTTAGCCAAAGCCGCCTGAGCCACTTCATTAGCCCTAATGAGAGCAATCAAAGATGAGGGAGAGCCATGGTTGTGATCCAGAGAAATACCCGCGTCTACGAGTACCTTAGTTAAGTGATCATCCGAGAGGGAAGGTAGAACAAGCCTAGTAGGTGAGGGGGAATTATGAACCAACTGTGCAGGGGAAGGAGGGATACCTGAAGCAGGGAGGTCCCGAGCCGCCGCGCGTCGAGCCGCCTTGTCAACCACCCTCATGCCACTGTCCCGGATCCGGCCACTCTTGCGAGCCGTAGAAGATGGGGACCGAATCGGAGAGGACCGCGCCGCAGCCGGAGAGGACAGGCCCGCCACATCACCCAAATCACCGTCAAGACGACGGCACAGACCCGCTGCAGAGAGCTTGGTTCCCGAGGAGGCCCGACTCCGAGCAGAGAACTTGCGGACAGAGGATTTGCGCTTGGAGGAGGGGACCGACGCCACACGACGCAGGGAGGCAGGGAGCTCTTCAATACCCGAGAGCGACGGGGAGCCCGGCCGAACAGGGAGGTTGGAACAGACCCCCAACATAGGGGTACCAGCAGGCGGAGCAACAGGGGCAGACTGAACAGGTGCAAACTCCATCTGATCCTTCCCACGTTCCCGTTCTTAGGGGCATTCTCCTTGAAAAGCTCGCGACTTTCTGAGCCCATGCCATCCCACTCAAACATAGTGAAGTGAGGAAGTGAACCCCCACTCAGGTTGCCAGCATTATCAGCATCTCCAGCATGACGATCAGCAGCGGGAGGGGGGCGGTGGTGGGGAACGGGAAGAAGCAGCCCCCTCCACGCGAACCCGAAGCCTGAAGCCATCCGCAGCAGGGAACACATCAACACTTCCATGAACACATAAGGGGTCAATAGCCCAGATTTTGAGACGCACTGGTCCAAGGACAGCCAAGGAATCCTGATCCACCAAGATTGGTTTACCAATGAGAACGCCAAATGCCATGACAAATTTGGTAGAGCGGAGGGAAGGAGGAATGTCATCAACCAAAACCCAGATCTCAGAGAGGGGGGAGATAGGCTTCGCCCCATTGGCAGCAGCTTTCACCGAAATGACCAGTTGATTCAGAGGGAGGGTGAAACTCGTGCAAGAGGAGATCATCTTGAGGCTGCTTTTAGAAGGAAAGACCACTGCAAAATCGAAATCAGAGAGCTACCAGATCTGCCAGTCCCACCCTCCTTCATCCCATAACTGCAGTTCATCCTAGAGGGTTTGGGGAGAGATCTTGTGTTCTTTGACCGTGATGATGGCAGCATTAGAGAGAGCAAGGGCCACTGAGACTTGTGGGACCTCACAATCCAGCGCGAAGAATGAACATCCAGGGAGCCCTTGGCCAAAGTGCACAAAAGAAGCGGGTTTGCGGCGGTTATTGCAGTTCACAGTGAGATGGCCGTCCTCACGGCATATCAAGCAGAAGGGAGGATTAAAACAACGCGACTGAAAATGCCCAGGTTGGTGGCAGGCGAAGCAAGTGAGGTTAGGGTTTGGTGGTTGGTTAGACGAGGGAGGAGGGCGGGTCGGAAGGGGAGGAGGAGGAGGGGGAAGGATGCCATCGCCCAAAGCTCCAGAAGACGAAGCAGGGCCCGACGACGGGAACCGGCGACCAGGACCACCGGAGCCGCCGCCCCCACGGCCCATCGAGCGCCCGCCGAACCCAGAAGACAAAGAGGGAGCACGGCCGCCGCTACGAGCCATGGGACCAGGGCCAGGCGGGGGAGGAGGGGGAGGACGGGCCGCGGGGCCAGAGCCACCGGCCGCCACCGCGGCCTCCCATGGATCGGCCCCAGATCCGCCCGATCCAGGAGCCTCAGATCCAGATCCAGCCGCGGCCGGCATCGCAGCCCCAGCCCGCCCGTCTCCCTGGAGCCACGCCGGCCCCGACGCCCAAGCTTCGCGCTCGCGGGCCACTTGTTGCCGAGCCACCTGCTCGGCCTCAAGCTTGGAGCGAAGGGAAGCCTCGAGCTCCAGATCGACGGCCCCATCGCCCGCGTCCTCCCACCGCCGCTTCTGGCCAGAGATCGCCTCGATGGACGACCCACGCGAGCGATCCATGGTGAAAACCGCCGCGAAGGGGAGGGAGAGAGGTGGAGGAGGAGGGGATCTGTGAAAGGAGGGGATGCGGAAACGATAACGGCGCAGGTCAGAAAGGAAGGCAGGAAACCCTAGAAATGGGGGGGGGGCGAGCCCTTACGAACCCGTATATACCCCGAGGATGCCAGGCCGGCCGGGGGGGAGCGTGGGTCGGGCCAGCCAAGACGGACAGAGGTACGCGGGCCGTGCCAAGCCCAGGCCCTAAGACAGAAAGGGGGGGAAGTCAGAAAAGGACGACAACACCGGAGGCCCAGCTAAAACTACCGGCCCAGAACAACCCAACTGAGGCGGAGCGGGGGGCCCATGAACCTCCCGCACCGAAGCCGGATCTAGGGTTAGGGGGGGAAGCGACAGGACCAAGCTCGACGTCGGCCCCGTCGCAGCCGCCGGCGACGAGGGCGACGGGGAGCGCGAAGAGCGAGCAGAACCAACCGACCAAGGAGCCGCACCCCCAGGGGCCACGCAACCCGGCGAGGAGAGCGCCTCCGAGCGCTTCCAACGCCGACCGCGCCGCACCTGGAACCAGCCCGAGCTCTTAGCCTCAGCACAAATCACCGGACGGCCCTGGCCGCCAGGAGCGAACTTCTGAACCCTGGCAGCCGCCGGCGCACCAACCACAAGCGGGGCCGCTAGAAGAGAGACCAGGGGGAGAGGGGAAGAGTCATCCTCCACATCGAGATCCGAATCAGCCTCATCGGATGATAGAGCCCATAACTTGTTCCGAGACCCAGAGACTGGGATGGATCGAGAGAAGGGCGCCGCACAGGGCGAGGAAGGGGGGAGGCGGAGGAAAGGGCCGGTGACGAGAGGAGAGGGGGCGCAGGGCGCGACGAGCCATGGGATCGGAGGGCGGACGGGGAGGGGAAGGACGGGGGGGGGGGGGAGAGGGAAGGGAGAGAGGAGAGCCATCCAACTACCCGGATGCTTGCAATAGAGGTTCCTTCGACGTTCCCTTTTTTCAAGAACCGGCTTTATATGTCCCAATCTTCCTTTTTTCAGATAGGGTTTTTTTTGCTAAGATTTTTTCAGATAGAGTTAGAAGATGTGGCAGGGAACTAGCAAGGGCTCAACACAAGAAAATGAAACAATACTTCGCTTTTTAGGGAAAACAATACTTAGCTAGAGAATGTGCATACATTGGAGGAAACTGTATTATTATCGCCGTGGTGTTCTACAAACACACCGGTACATGAGTTTAATTACGTTGAGGAACATTCTGCAAAAGCAACGCCCAAATTTAGCCGGGTTTCCTATGGAAATCACATCCGTTGCTCTTTTTACTTTCCACATAGGACTTCTAATCTTTGATTATTCTTGAAATAATCCTCCTACTTCTTCAACTTGACCCAGTCGACCGAGCAACATGTACCAATGCACATTTCAAATTACTAGTAATTGTGAATGTGCAAGGCACGGTTTTCCCTAATATCTGTTACCCTGACTATATTTATTTTTCCAGCAGAAAACAAAAATAGAACTACAAGGATATAATCTCAAATATGTATCTGGAGGTCGATTACGTGGTACTTATTATAATTCATTCCACAATGTACAATACAAATCATGCAAAATGTACTATCTTTTGCAAGATGAAGCACACTTTTAATAGTAGAAATGTCCACTATCTTTCTAAGACATGAGTATTACTCCCTCCGTCTGAAAATACTTGTCGTCAAAATGGTTAAAAGGGGATGTAGCTAGAACTAAAATACGTCTAGATACGTCCCTGTTTGTTCATTTTGATGACAAGTATTTCCGGACGGAGGGAGTATCTTGTAAGAAACCAAACGAGAACACGCGCATGCGACATAATTAAGTTATCACCTTAATTTGATGAAGATCAAATTTGATAAAATAAATATAATACATTCTCAAAACATCCGATTCTTAAAGAACTTCCAACATGAAAAAAGCTATCCAATGAAGGTGCTAAATTGAAACAAAATAGTAGGGATACTGAAAACACCATCAGTCGCCAAAAGCATGGCACCACATTAATAGAAGTCCTATATTCATAATTCCTTTTGGACTGATCAATACACGAATATGTTAAGTTTTGTTTGAATGGAGTTTTCAGTCCTGGGGAGACAATATGAGAGAAAGTTGGAGAGATGCAATCGTTAAAGCTTGAGCACCCCCAAGAAGTCATCTAAAGAAGTCTCAAGCTCCAAGTTTGGGGGTGCCCCAGCATCCCCCTCATCTTCCTCAACAAATATTGGTTTTATCTCGGTTGGGCCTATGTTTTTATTTGTTCAAATGATATACATAAATGCTTGGGAAGTAAATATTATTTTCAATAAAAATACACCATGCTGGTTAGGGAATGATTCTTGATGGTTCAAGTATCTATATAATGCTCTATGAACTTCACTTATACTTTTTAGAGTATGGTTGAAATTATTACTCTTTGTGCTTCACTTATATCTGTTACAGTAATGGTGAGATAGAAACACTATAAACTCTTTGATCTTCACTTATAATTGTTAAAGGGTTGGAAATGTTGTTGACTTGTGAATAAATTTACATATTATTGGCATGACATTAACATATTAGCATTGAAATAATAAGCATATATATATGTGGTATAATAATAATAAATTCCATGTACAATGTCTAGAAGTTAAAAACCAGGAGATTGATTCTTTGCAATCGTTTTGAGGTAGTTAAAGGGTAATGAAGTAACATAGAAAAAATGAACTGGAGAATAGAAGTGAGTTGGTGTATTAGAGTTGACAAGAATTGAGTCATTCTTTCACTTAATGAACCAAAATTTTGGGAACAAACATTTAACTTGAGTATGATTGAGATGTTAGAGTAAGCCAACGACATTGGTTTAGGTCAGGATGTGTGATGCTTATTTCCTACCAACCTATACCCTTAGAGTAAGGAGTTTATGTGGACTACATATGCCAAAGCTTTATGCACTTCGTTCATCTTTATAGATAGCATCTTTGGTATCATGCATTTCCAGCTCTCACCTCGAGACTTGTGCAAACTTCGTTGATACATCCAAATCCCGTGGCAGGACTTTCTCTTGTTCTCATAAATATAAGTGCTTATATCTGCCTCAAAATTGCCACCATACCTACACATCTTGGTATTTTCATAGTCATTTCGAGATATTGCTATGTAACATCCATCATTCATATTACATGAGTAGCGATTTGATCATTCACTATCATTTTGTTTTCCATGACCATATAAAGCCGACATGGTATTATGTGGCACAACCATAATCATTCACATTCATATATGCCACGCTAGATCATGCACCATGGATGGTTCACAAAAAAAATAAGAAAAGGGAAAATAAAAAAGAGAATAATAAAAGGAGAAAGAGAGGATGAGGGAAGGGGCAGCACTACTACTAGCACCTAGTTTTAGTAGGTATCATAAAGTGCCTCAAAGTAGCATTATTGCATTGTAATAGAGAGTTTCATGTACTTCATGTTTCATATACTAGGTAGACTTTTACATTGAAGAAATTGACTTGTATATTCCAAGGATGAGTTACCTCCAATGCTCTTTGTCTTCATTGCAAGGAAGTTGGATGCACACCCCCACTAGTCCATAGGAAAGCGATCAGACATACAACTCTAATCCATCTATTGCATGGCGACTACTCCTCCTTGCATTAACATTGATTATAAGGCCTTAACACTGCTTAATGATCCAGCCATGTTGGTGCAAGACTATATTTATCTTTGTCTTCGCACAAAACCCCATGACTATTCTCTTTTTCCATAAGTGATAAGGTTTGAGAACTTCTGCATGAGTGTTGTACAAGGAGGGTGCTTGGATAAAGGTTATTGTTCGTCCAGTTGTTTAGCTTCGTTGACCTTGGGTTGGTTTATGATAAGACCCTATGAGAAGTTCAGAAATACAAGAGCCGGATTTGAGTTTCAAATTATAATTTTGACATTGTTTCTTTACCTTTGGCAAGGCGCCACGTTTTCTCTATGCATTGATTTATAGTAAGATAGAGTAATTTTATTTTTCTACTTCTTTATGACTTTCTCCAATCCAAATAAGTGTCACAATTTTGAACTAAGGTTAGTTCAACAGTACTTCAAAGCCGCGGCGGTGGAGGCCGCTACAGTGACGGAGGTGGCGGAGGGTGCAGTGGATTTACCGCAGGTGGCGGTGGAGACGGTGCAGGCCTTGGCTGCAGTTTCTGTGCCAGAGCCCATGCAGACTGGCGATTCTACTTCTGAGCAAGGTTCGGACAAGGCCGAGAGTGACAAGTTGTCTAAGTGGGCGGCTAAGAAGAAGAAGCTCAATTGTTTCCGTTGTGGGGAACCGGGTCACTTTTTGGTTCACTGTACTGCGGAGTTATGTGACCTATGCCGGAAACCTAAACACACAGCGACCGACTGTCCTCTTATGTTGGGGCCTAAACCATCCGTCCAGATCTACGGAGTGTGTTGTTCGGAGTTGATGTTTTTGAGTCTCCTCCTGCGGAGCCTTCTGCGCCCATAGTGGAAACGTCCTTCCCCGGTGTGGTGAAGGTGGTTCACGGGCCGTTGACCGAAGCTCAGCTCATTCAGCAGTTAAGAGAGCTCGCTCCGGGTAATTTTCAGTGGTCCCTACTTAAGCTCACCGATAACTCTTACAAAGTGGATTTTCCGTCTAAGGAGGATCAGGTGAGGATTCTCTAGTTCGGTATGAGCAGGGTCACAGGGACTAGTTATGTGCTTGAGTTTGATAAGTGGAACAAGAGGAGCCACAAGGCACGCCTTTAACT
Source organism: Triticum monococcum (assembly GCA_034509565.1). NCBI lineage: Eukaryota > Viridiplantae > Streptophyta > Magnoliopsida > Poales > Poaceae > Triticum > Triticum monococcum. The sequence continues at coordinate 580,669,957 of CM067845.1, forward strand.
CGGATTTGGGTTCATTTCTCTGGTGCTCCCTCTGACCCTCTGGACAGCTTCTTGGTCACTTGGAGCCTGGGTTCTTTGATTGGCAGGACTGAGCAGGTGGATATGCAGTTCACTCGGGCTCATGGGGTGGCACGACTGCTTGTCAGTGTAGCCAATATTCAGTTCTTGCCAGACGTGGTGCCTTGGACTTACGCGGGTGTTCTATATCAGTTGGATGTTGAGTATGAGGATCCTGATCTTCTCAATGAGTTTGAGGATGATAACCCCATGGACACTTCTGAGGTAGGAGGGGGTTCGGGGAACCAGGATGATATAGCTAAGAGTGATGATGACAAGGCTAAGGGGCCTTCGGGGCAGTCTGATAATGGTGACTCCGCCCCTGTTGGGACTTCCAGCACAGTTCCGACTACCACTCTTCAGCTTGGCTCTTTTGGAGCGTTCTCGGCTCCGCCGAGGGTGTCGTGTGACAGGGTCCGTTCTGCGACCCCGGTGCTCAGTTTGCGGGTGTCGAGGTCTGCTGAGGGCGGAGGTGCTTCGGGGCAGGATGTCCCGCCCTCGATTGTTTCCTCTCCTTCGGCACAAGCTGAGGCGGCCGAGCTGGTGGTCATGGGAGGAGATGGCGAGCGGGAGGCTCGGCCCTCTGGGCCTTTGACGCTGGCGGTCCCAAGGGTCGGCGTGGCCCCCTTGGTGAGGTCGCCGGTTTGCGGGGGAGTGGGCGCGCAGGAGGCCGTCTTTTCCTCTTCTGTTACTCTGGAGGGCGGGTTGGGTGGTTTGGTTGCTGAGGCACCGGATTCCCTGGACCGCGCTAGGCCGAGTTCACCGGTCGTGGGCGTCGGCGGGGTGGCCGTCGATGGGCCTTGGGAGCTCTCGTCGCCGTTGGATGTTGCTCCAGTGGCCCCGACGCTGGTCACCGCTGTTGGAGGACGGGCAGGAGGCTCTTTCCCCAGCGCAGCTTCTCGCGAGGAGGTCATCGCTTTTGGTGGGATCCCAGATCCTGTCTCTGCAGGGAGACGGGTCAGCGGGAGACTGCAGGAGCAGCCGGATGTTGATGACATGCAGCTCAGGTGCGCGTTGAGGGCGGCCAAGTTGCGTGATGTCGAGCTTTCTACTGGTATGTCTGTTAACAAGTCTAATTCTATTATGCATTTTACCAATGATGAGATTGTGCAAAATGCTAACCAATTAGGAGTATCTCTTGGTAATAATGATCTAGAGATTTCTAAGTCTGTTAATGATATGCTAGATTTGGAAGCTGAACGAGCATTAGAATTGATTCGTAACATGGCGGCGGTTAGGCCGATGAATGAATCGGAGATTGATGCGCTTGGGGTTAGAGTTCTAGATGGTTTGTGTGCTGATCTTGATCCTGCGGTACAGGAGGCGGAGGAGGAGGATGAGTATGGCCTCCCTGAAACATCTAACCTTGAGGATGAGTCTTTGGTGGTAGAGGCTCAATCCGAACGTGCCGAACCTTCTGATGTTCGCGTTAAGCCTAAACGGACCTGGAAACGGAAGGTTCATCCGGCGTCGGCTGTGCGTAGAAGTGCTAGGATCCGTACCTCTAAAAAAATTCATGATGAAATATGAGAGGCATCTTTTGGAACAGCAGAGGTCTTAAAGACTTGGCTAAAAGACGGTTTCTAGCAGAGGCTTCTCTTGAACATCATTTAGACTTTATTGCTTTGTCCGAGACTGGACGAGGTAATTTTTCTCCACAATTTCTTAGTACCTTATCTGGGGGGGGTTGATTTTGACTGGCACTGCCTCCCACCTCGAGGAAGATCTGGTGGGGTTTTACTTGGGGTTAAGTGTGAAACGTTGGAGGTTCGGAGTGTAGTGTTGGGTGAGTTTGCGGTAAAGTTTCGGGTCAGAACTAAAGCGGATGGTTTTGATTGGGCTTTGGTGGCAGTCTATGGGGCTGCGCAACCAGAACTCAAGCCAGATTTCTTGGCTGATTTGGTCCGTGTTTGCGGTAACTGGCAACTACCCGTCTTAGTGGGTGGGGATTTTAACATTATTCGAAGAAAGGATGAAAAGAATAATGACAACTTTGACGGCAGATGGTCGTTTATGTTCAATACTATCATAGAAAGCTTGGATCTCAGAGAGATAGAGCTTTCGGGTAGGAAATTCACTTGGGCAAACTCGCTACCGGTTCCGACTTTTGAGAAGCTCGATCGTGTTTTGGCGAGCGTCGATTGGGAACAGAAGTTTCCTCTAGTAACGGTGCAGGCATTGACACGAGGTATCTCGGATCACACACCGTTACTAGTTGACTCTGGAGCTCAAACTCATATGGTAATAAGAATATTTTCTCCTTCGAACTTGCCTGGTTTGAAAGAGAAGGGTTTATTGAGTTGTTAGCTAGAGAGTGGGCTAAAGACTCGGGGGGAAGGTCACCCATTGAGCGGTGGCAGTGCAAGATTCGTCATCTTCGAAGGTTCCTTCGTGGATGGGCTAAGCACACGAATGGGATATATAAGGCTGAGAAGGAAAGACTCCTTATGATTATTCATTCCCTTGAGTTAAAAGCTGAAACCTCTATTTTAGATACTTCAGAGCTGGAGTCTAAAGTGGAGGCCGAGTTAAGGTTGAAAGGGCTTCTCCGCGAGGAGGAATTGAAATGGGCTTTGAGAGCTAAGGTTGGTAAGGTTGTCCAAGGAGAGGACAACACTCAATTCTTTCATATGATTGCTAATGGAAAGCATCGTAAGAAGAGAATTTTTCAATTAGAACAAGATGAAGGGACGATAGTTGGTCAGGAAAACTTGAAAGTTTACATTACCAACTATTATAAGTAGTTGTTTGGATCTCCGGAAGAGAGTTTTGTGTCCCTGGATGAGTCAAGAGTTGAGGATGTTCCCCAACTTGAGACGGAAGAGAATGAGATTTTGACTGTTCCTTTTACGGAGAAAGAGGTGTTTGAGGCCATTTCACAAATGAAGAACAATAAAGCGCCAGGACCAGATGGGTTTCCGGCGGAGTTCTACAAAAAGTGCTGGCATTTTATGAAGGGTGACATGTTGCCGATGTTTCATGATTTGTTCAATGGTCAGCTTCATTTGTTCAAGCTCAATTTTGAAACGATAACTCTTCTTCCTAAGAAGACAGAGGCTATTCACATTGAGCAGTTCAGGCCTATCTGTTTGCTTAATGTTAGTTTCAAAATTTTCACCAAGGTTGGGACGAACAAACTCACGCAGATTGCGCATTCAGTTGTGCAACCGTCCCAGACCGCTTTCATGCCAGACAGAAATATCCCTGAAGGGGTGGTCGTCTTGCATGAAACGCTCCATGAGATTCACTCAAAAAAACTAGATGGTGTGGTTTTTAAAGTGGATTTTGAAAAAGCATACGATAAAGTTAAATGGCCTTTCCTTCAACAGGCGTTGCGTATGAAAGGATTTGACAAGGCCTGGCGAGACCAGATTGAGTCCTTTACGCAAAAAGGGAATGTAGGGATTAAAGTGAATGATGATATATGCCACTATTTCCAGACACACAAAGGACTAAGGCAAGGAGATCCCATGTCACCGATTCTATTTAACATAGTGGTTGATATGTTATCCATTTGAATAGGTCGGGCTAAGGATGCGGGGCAGGTTTCGGGCTTGGTTCCACACCTAGTTGATGGTGGTATATCCATTCTGCAGTATGCCGATGATACTATCATCTTTATGGAGCATGACTTGGTGAAAGCAAGGAACATGAAGCTTGTGTTGTGCTTATTTGAACAATTGTGTGGACTCAAGATTAACTTCCATAAGAGCGAACTGTTTTGCTTTGGAAGAGCTAATGAGGACCAGGAGGCGTATAAGCAATTGTTCGGATGTGAGTTGGGTTCGCTACCGTTTACATACCTAGGTATACCCATTCACCATCGTAAGCTGACGAACAAGGAGTGGAAGTGCATCGAGGATCGTTTTGAAAAGAAACTGAGCTGTTGGAAAGGGAAGCTCATGTCATATGGAGGTCGACTAATTCTGATTAATTCAGTCTTAACCAGTATGGCCATGTTTCTTTTATCCTTTTTTGAGGTCCCGGTGGGGGTCAGGAAGAGGTTAGACTTTTATCGATCTCGTTTCTTTTGGCAGAATGATGAGTTGAAACGAAAGTATAGGCTTGCAAAATGGGATATCATCTGTAGGCCGAAGGACCAAGGCGGTCTAGGCATTGAAAATCTAGAGATCAAGAATAGATGTCTCCTTAGCAAGTGGCTATTTAAACTCTCGTCCGAGACAGAGGCCACATGGGCTCAGATTCTGCGAAATAAGTATCTTCAGGCTAAAACTTTGGCTCAGGTGACTGTGCGCACAACTAATTCTCCGTTTTGGAAAGGGTTGATGAGAGTCAAGCCCCTCTTCTTTAACAGGGCAAAAATCTTAGTCGGTGATGGGGCTAACACGAGGTTCTGGGAGGATACGTGGCTTGGGGAGACGCCTCTGGCACTTCAATATCCTACTCTGTATAACATTGTTCAACGTCGAGAAGCCTATGTTGCAACTGTCTTACAGTCCACGCCTCTCAATATTAGCTTCCGGAGGACACTAGTAGGCCATCGTTGGGAGGCATGGCTTCATCTTGTACGAAGGTTGATGGATGTCCAGCTGTCTCAGCAGCCAGATAGATTGTTTTGGAAACTGACTAAGGACGGCAGGTTCTCGGTCAAATCCATGTATCTGGATGTCATAAACACTAGTGTCATTCCTTGCTCGAAGCACGTCTGGAAAGTTAAGGTACCTTTGCGAATCAAAGTGTTTATGTGGTTTGTGCATAAACAATTCATTTTGACAAAAGACAACCTGGCAAAACGCAATTGGATGGGTTCTGCTAGGTGTAGCTTTTGTGATTGTAACGAAACTATAAGGCGCCTCTTTCTAGATTGTCCGCTGGCTAAGATTCTTTGGCGTTCGATTCATATTGCTTTTAATATTACTCCACCTACCTCTATCAATATGTTATTTGGAACATGGCTTGATGGGGTTAACTTGGATGTAGCAAGACACATTCGTGTCGGAGTGTGTGCCTTGTTATGGGCAGTATGGAACTGCAAAAATGATTTGGTTTTTAACAGAAAAACGAACTTTCACTTTTTGCAGGTTATCTTCAGGGCCACAGCATTGATCCGTATGTGGTCGTTACTCACTTCGACGGAGGCCGGGGGCGTTTGGCTACTGCGTCTACCCGATGGGAGATGGTAGCTCGGGGTATTTTCAACCGGTTTGGATGGCGATCATGTAATAGGATAGGCATGTAGTGCTCCTATTTTATTTGCCAGCCGGTTGTGGCTTCTTGATTAGGCTCGCTTGAGCAGCTTGTTTTCTTTTCGTACCTTCAGATGTTGGAGATTTTTGTGACTGCTTTTGTTTTTTAATTATGAGCCGTATGCATCTTTCTGATGTAGAGGCCGGGGTAATACCCCTTTTCTAAAAAAAACTTCAAAGCCGCGGCACTTATTATAGATCGGAGGGAGTATTTGTTAATTATCAACTACAGTATAAAAAATTGTTTTGCATCGCTTTTCAAAAAGTTAAATTTGTTATGAGACTGCATGACATAATCACATTCATGTTTAGGTAGCATTTGCAATTAAAAAAACTATTTATGTTATCATGGACCTACTCGAGGATGAGTCCGGATTAAGCATGGGGATGTCGATACATCTCAAACATTTCTATATTTTTTCTTGCATTCATGCTAAATTTATTGGACTATTGTACTAATACAGTGCCAATTTTTTTTCTAAGTGCTTTTGGCTTTTGCAGAAAAAGTAAATTTCCAAGGATGAAGAAACATATATATTTTTTTCAAAAAGGGGGAGCTCCCCGGCCTCTGCATCAGAACGATGCATACGGCCACCTTTATAAAAAGCAAATAAGTTCAACAATGTCTTGCAGTCTCGAAAAAATTAAATAAAAGCTCACAAAGAGCCAATAAAAACGGCCACAAAAGCCACAACCGGCTGGCACAAAAAGATAGGAAAACTAATTGCCTATCCTATTACATGATCGCCATCCAAACCGGTTGAATATATCCCGTGCTACCATCTCCCACCAGATAGATCCAGTAACCAAACGCTCCCTGGTCTCCGTCGGAGTGACTAGCGATCACATACGGATCAATCCAGTGGCCCGGAAAATAACCTACAAAAAATGAATATTTGATGTTCTGTTAAAGACGAAATCATTTCTGCAATTCCACAGAGCCCACAATAACGCACATACTCCTACGCGGATGTGGCTCGCTGTTTCGAACTCTATCCCGTTGAGCCACGTTCCAAATAACGAGCTGACAGAGTTGGGAGGAGTAATGTTAAAAGCTATGTGCACCGTCCGTCATAGAACCTTTGCCAACCGGCAATCCAGAAAGAGGTGTTTGATAGTTTCATCCCGATCACAAAAGCTACACCTAGTAGGTCATGTCCAGTTACGCTTTGCCAAATTGTCTTTAGTTAAGATGACTTGTTTATGTACAAACCACATAAACACTTTGATTTTCAACGGAACTTTGACTTTTCAGACATATCTGAAACTAGGAATGGAGCTAGAATTGATAACATCAAGATACATTGATTTAGAAACAGATATGAAGATGATTTTTACACCAGAGCCCCCCATGGGCCAGAAGCCCTCCTGGAGAGGGAAGTGGGGCTGCCTTGGAGTTAGGAAGGTTCCCTGATTGCGCCCTCTTGCTCTAAGCTTGACCAGAAGTTTTGTGCATCGACTTAAATTTTTTTAGATTTTTCCGAGTTACAGATCTTTGGAAACAAATAATATGGTGATGGGAATCAGATTTTCGCATCTAGAAAACTGCTTGAATATTTGCGGATGCTTGCAAAGGGTTTTAGTCATAAGTATACATGAGTCCAAGTAAGGATGGTACCTTAACTAGCATAAGCCTTGTTGAAGGCATTGTTCGGATATGCTCGGACTATTTTTTCAGGGTGAAAACCTAGATTCTGACCTTAGGTGGTTGGATCCAGCGACGGCGGCTATTGAGGTCGCCCCTTTCCTGAAGGCATTGCTGTTGAAGAATCTCGTCGTTCGTTTGGTGTAATAACATGGTTGGTGCGGATATGGTCATTGATGTAGTTTGCTGATTATGGATTTGATCGCTTCAGGGTTTTTTCTCACCTACGCATAGCTTTGGTCTTGTATGACTTTGCTATTTGTTGGTGTGTTCTTGTGTGTGTGTGTGTTGATGTTGGCTGTGTGCATTCTAGCTATGCAGAGGCCGGGTGTGCTCATTGTGTTTGCATCTTCTTGTTGCTCCATTTTGAGCCAATAAAATTCACCCTTTATCCAAAAAATGTCTATTTATTTTCCAATGCCTTTTCATGTTTAATAACCATAGCACATGAATATGTTTTTATTTTGGGCAAAGATGGATACCCACACACACCATAGCTCTTGTGACATTTTACTATACTGCATAAATCACTTTTTGTAAGAGTGTTTTGTGCATTCCCTAAATGTCACATCGGTAGCATGGCTCAATTTTGGTTGCACTGCAAATTTTTTTTTTTGACAAAAATGCACAATCACGATGGCTCAAGTAAGACCATCCTTGTGTCATATGCATCGTTTTCTAAGTCAATCTCTATTTGAATCTTTCATATTTAGGAAGTCTTCTAGCTATGCAATATTGCAGTATTCTAGTAACAATGCCCTTTGTGTTAATTGACATGGATACATAACATGATAAAAAGCTGAATCAAGTTCAAAAAAGAAGAAGAACTGAGCCTGGCTTAAGCTTTAACTTTTTCCTTGTAGAAAGTGTCGATGTAATGCTTGTTCTTACCAGTGTACCAGCTAATTAAGGTCCTGTTTGGTACCACTTCGCTCCACAACTCTAGGAGCAGAGTTGGCGGAGCTACAGTGTAAAACGGAGGAGTTGCAGTTTCTTCGCTCCACAGATTCCGGAAGCGGGTGATTACCGAACAGGGTCTAAGATGAAGATCCGTGGTGGAAATGTACTGGTGGGATCACTAGGCAAGAATATTTGAGTTGCAGGACCGCATAACATGCAGGGGAAATCACACCCTTTATTTCATCACATCATAGTGCAACCCTAATTTAGAAGTTCAGTCTCTCTCATTGATCAATCTGTGCGTCCTCCTCTATCAATAGGATCTTAGCAGCTCCACTGTTTTTAAAATTCCTTGCATCCCTGTTTCTCGTGAACATCCATGCCATGCAAAATACTCCTTTAGTGCTCTTATATTTCTTTATCGAGGGAGTACTGTACTGCTTAATTATCCAGCTGATGAAGACGGGGAACACCTCTTCTTCCTTAAGTGTAGGAATCCATCAGTTATATTATTTTTTTGAGACAAACCAGTTTATTTTACCAACAAAAAAACAGTTTTTTTATTAATCCAAACCAGTTTTTTTTTTAGAAATCCAAACCAGTTATATATGGCGGGACATGAATGGGCTGTAGTTGTCAGGCTAGGCCCATGTACAGGTCACATCTCTATTCCAAAAAAAAAGTATCGATCCTAAACCCACCGAAACCTACACGCACAAATCGCAGCTTCTGTTCATCCTCCTCTCCAAACCCACGGAGAGAAAACCAACACAGCACATGGAAGGCGAGAGGCAGCTGCCGGCGGTAGCGGCCGATGCCGTATCCAAGGTGCTTGACAACGACGACCTTCTCATCGAGATCCTCCTCCGCGTCGGCTTCCCCACCACCCTTGTCCACGCTGCCCTCGCCTGCAAGCGCTGGTTAGGGCACGTCTCCGACCACGCCTTCCTCCGCCGTTTTCGTAAGCTCCACCCACCTCGTCTCCTGGGCTTCTACATAAAGTACAGACCCCATTACCTTCGGAACATTCCAGCATCCTTCATCCCAATGTTGCCTCAACCCCCGGAGCTTGCTTCCGTCGTCCGCCACGCATGACTTCGGCCTGGATACCTACTTAAGCCTATCGCCCGAAATACTAGAGTGCACAGACCTTTGTGCCCCAAGAGAGGCTTGACCTTCAACCCACCAATCTTATACCCAAAGCTCCAAAACGGTTTCTGTCGTTCCTTACAATTTCTTTCCAAAGAAGATGGGGATGGTCTATCCTACTACTACTTGTATGTGGAGGAGACTACACCAGATAAACCAGAATCTAGGTTGCACATATATATGTTGCAAGATGGGTTTTGCCGCAAGCATCAACTTTTGGACCAACTCCCTCTCGTGCCTCACGAACCTAAGATTGTGCTTGCCAACAATAAAATTTATGTCCCGGCAGGCCTGAGTGACATTATCGTCTTGGATTTAACGACCTTGAGTTTCTCCACAACTCAGCCTCCGCAGGGTGTAGTGCATAGCAAGGTCGGCACCACTATGTTGGCACGGGATGATGACGCTTCTGGTGTTTATCTTATCCATGTCAGGGAGCTTCAACTATGCATTTGGCTCCACAAGGGAGACAACAGCTGGTTGCTCATCGATTCCATTTGTTTGCGTGAGATGTGTGCTAATTTGAAGATGTCAGGTTGCATGGTGAAGGATGAGCATACTGTTCGTCTCATGAACCAAGTGGTGGACTATGGCGACTTTCTATTCTTGGAGATGGGCGGATGCGTACTTCACTTGGATATCAAGTGCAGGACACTATGTAAAGTATATGAAATAACAAATGGTTGTTTGGTTGACATCTATCCTTTTATGATGATCTGGCCTCCCACGTTTCCCACGCTCAAATATGATTCCGAAAGGTTTGCCCTTTTCGCCTTTAAATCATATGTTGAGGCTACATTCTTTTGCAGTGCATCGTTCGTCACAATGTTTGATGCATTTGTGTTATTGCATTAGGTATATGATTGATTCGCTTGGGCATTTTGACAATACTGATTGAGTGACACCATAGCTGACCCCTAAGATGCATGGGTACAAATTTAATTACATTTTGCTTCCCTACAATTGTATTAGCCAATATGTTGTCATCCTTAATGCCATTTTTAGAAGCTAGCGATATTTTCGGCACTAGTTATAGAATTATATTTGACAATGTCAATGGTTGTTGTCTTTTGCCAGGCATGTCCTGATGTACTCCCTCCATACCAAAATATAAGACGTTTTCGCAGTCCAAATTGAACTGTAAAAACATTTTATATTTTGGTACAGAGATAGTATTTGACTATGGCAGACCACCTCAATAGAGTAATTGCTTTTGTTAAAGCTTGTGTTGCGACGGATGGCATACTTCATGAACTTATTCTTACGGTCTTCCCCTTGTATAGATTCTAGTGGTGCTTTTTGTTTTAACAAGGATCTTTCATTCTGCCACATCATTGTTTCCTAAACAGTTAGGTGTGCATAAGTGCAAAACAAAAAATTGGGCCTGATTAAGTAAGTATAAAATACATTTTTCTTAAGACTTTTTCTGTATAACGGATGAACATTCTATACATGTTTTATGTGTGGGTATTGCTTAGTCGTGTGTATATTTGTTATGCATGTCATCTATATCGAAGTGAAAAAAAATTAGACTAGTGGATAACAGTATGAGTTATTAGTGGGTAATTTGTGATTGCATGGCATTTGTCCTTGTATGTGATCAGAGGTTTACTGGAAATATATATGTTTAAGATATGAAGGATTCTAAACCATTCCCTGGAGCTTAAAAAAACTTTGTTGAACAAATGCTATTTTCACTGCACGAGTACATAAGTGTCTTACTATCATTGTACTAGACATTTGTCTGTGTTGTCCATTTGATCATTTTCATACTTAGTTATCTAACCTTATTCTCCTTTTCCTGACACAGAAATGCAACCTGAAGAAAAAAGATACCAGGGTAGTTGGGTGGCATGAAGTGGCATCAAGGAAAGAGCATTATTGAGCTGCATTTACTCTTTTGAGCTGGTAGCAGTTCTGGCTGTATTTATTATAACCTTTTCTGGGTCAGTTAATTAGGAAGTAGGATGATTAAGATTTTTGTTTTGTGTGGTTGGAAGGATGTCTCGTTTGAACTGGTACTTACGGCATTCGGAGAAGTGTCTTTGTCAGAATTGCGAAATAGGTTTTCAGTTTGCAATGTATTGCTCCAATGTCCGAGTTAAAATTGGTTTCTCTGAGGCTCTAATGTACTCCCTCGCGTTCACAAATAGTATAATAGTATGCTCTAACTTTTGGCTAAATTGAATGTATACTAGCACAACGAGCATGCCACGCTACACATGCACATCGTGGCCGAGGTTTGCGTCGGCGTCGGCGATATCTCTTCTATGGCGCCGCCGCTCTTGGCCGTAGTGGTTTGCACCTGCAGCATGTCCAATAATTGGGCACGGCGCTCTGCGAGTCCGAGGTGGTGGAGGACATATGATCGGTTGCATCTAGCGATCCTAATAATGGTGTTGGTCGTGATTAGACATGGCGATCAAAATACTTCTTCCATTTTGGTTGTAAACTATGCATATTAGATTTGATTGAAGTCAAAATTCGTAAAGTTTGATCAACTTTATAAAAAACAATCTAAACATTTACCATAAAAAATCTATATGATGTGAGAATACATTTGGTAATGAATCTAACGGTACTGATTTGTTATTGTATATGTTAACATTTTTGTTTATAAACTTGATCAAAGTTTACAAAGCTTGACTTTGATCAGCTAATATGAAGACTAAATAAAAACAGAGGGGTACTTACGATATGATAGGTAGGTGGTTGCATGCACGCAAATGCTACATCAACGGGGATTTAATACGTTTACCGGACTGGTTGATATGGACCAGTAGAATAGCTGATTGGGGGAGGAAGGACCCGCACGCCCTAAAGCCTTGTGGTTGGAAGGATATATCGTTTGAACTGCTTGCATCGAAGCCTTGTGGTTCCACCCACTGCTTGGCTAGTATGTCATTTGGAGAAGTGTCTTCTTTTTCCGAATTGCGAAATCGGTTTTTAGTTGGTGATGTATTGCTCCAATGTAAAACCTCTGTGGAGAATTATAAGACGTTTCAGAGACCAAATGTTTTAGATCTTTGATCTAAAACGACTTATAATTTTTTACGGAGGGAGTAACAGTAAAAGAATGGTTTCCTTGAGGTTTCTTGGAGGCCAGCATGACGGTCAGGCTAAATGATCAACAACCAGCAAAATAGCTGCATTTGTTCCCCCTCTGGAAGGTGTTGAAGACAGGCTTAGATCTAGATCCTGGAAGGAAAGAATGTGCCAGAGTAGATTGCAGAACACCTGCAGTTTTTCAGATGCACCGGTAAAAAAGCCAATGAAAGACATTTAACTTCAATTTTACCTTTGATAATTTTCAGGATTGGTGTGTGCTGTAATAGTTTGTAATAACATTATTTGTATCAGGAACACATCCATCCCCTTTTCTCACATGTGGGCCTTGTTCCTAACCTCCTGGTTCTAATCTCTTTAGTGATTTGACAGCCAAAGGATTGATGCTCCTGCTGTACTTTATGAATGTCCTACGTTTGTTGCTGCATCTCTCTCTTGCAACAAGCATCAACATGTTCGTGTCAGTGCATTGGCAGTGCCAAAAAGGCTACTCAAAAGGGCATTGCCTGTACTGGCAGCTACTGAAAAGGGCGTTGCCCTACCAGGCACGGTACAGATGCTCTAGATCATGAAAGAGAGAGTATTTAGGCCACTCATGTGTAAACTTTCTTCTGTTTATACATGACCTTTTGGGGAAGATCAACTCTAATGATAGCATAATGCACTTTTTCTTGCTGTTGCTGGCGGTTGAAGGCCTGTAGGGTGTTTTGGGCTTCTGTTTTCCCCTTTTGGGTTTGCTCTCGGTGGAAGAGCTTGCTAAACCACCTCTGTAATATCAAATTTTAAAAAAAAAACTTCTGTAATGTGCATTATCAATTTTATGATAGAAAAGTGAAAGCGCGCCTCCTACCTGGCACAGCCTAAGTTCCTTTCAGGAGGCACCATCGGGTGGCGCCCCAACTACTAGTGTCCAATAATTGGGCGCGGCGCTCTGCGAGTGCCAGGTGGTGGAGGACGTATGATCGGTTGCATCTAGCGATCCTAATAAGGGTGTTGGTCGTGATTAGACATGGCGATCAAAATACACTTTTCATTTTTATTTACTGTGTATATTAGATTTGATTGAAGTCAAACTTCATAAAGTTTGATCGACTTTATAGAAAACAATCTAAACATTTACCATAACAAATCTATATGATGTGAAAATACATTTGATACAGTATTGATTTGTTATTGTATATATGTTAATATTTTTGTTTTATAAACTTGATCAAAGTTTACAAAAGCTTGATTTTGATCAAAGCTAATATGAAGACTACGTAAAAACAGAGGGGGTACTTACGATATGGTAGGTAGGTGGTTGCATGCACGCAAATGCTGCATCAACGGGGATTTAATACATTTACCGGACTGGTTGACATGGACCAGTAGAATAGCTGATTGGGGGGGGGGGGGGGGGGGGGGGAGGACCCGCACACCCTAAAGGATATATCGTTTGAACTGCTTGCATCGAAGCCTTGTGGTTGGAAGGATATGTCATTTGGAGAAGTTTCTTCTTTTTCCGAATTGCGAAACCGGTTTTTCGTTGGTGATGTATTGCTCCAGTGTACAACCTCTGTGGAGAATTATAAGACGTTTTAGAGACCAAATGTTTTAGATCTTTGATCTAAAACGACTTATAATTCTTTACGGAGGGAGTAACAGTAAAAGAATGGTTTCCTTGAGGTTTCTTGGAGGCCAGCATGACGTACGGTCAGGCTAAATGATCAACAACTAGCAGAATGCTCTGGAAAATGCATCTATCCCCCTTCTTGACATGACCTGGAAAGCAGAACATAATGAAAAGCTGCATATGAAGGTTTTGAAAATTTAACAAATGAGCAGTACGGTTTAGCTTAATTAGCTGCATTCATTCCCTTTCTGGAAGGTGTTGATGTAATACTTGTTCTTACCAATGTACTACTAGTAATTAACACATTACATTACAGAAACTGCAGAAAACGGAACACTGCAGTCTTGCTTGATTCAGTCCACATGGAAACCCGACCTGCATTGATCGCATCATGTTATTCTTTTTTTTTCTTGGGCCGTCGAACGATCTTTGGTGCTCCGGCGCCGGTCCCGTGGTGCTCCACCGCGTGCCCAGAGTGGACGAATGAAAACCCTGTGCCATGCAGGGCGTCCTCGACGATGGCGTCCAGCCTCGCCGCCATCTCCGGCGTCATCTGGTTGCGCCAGTCGCCGGCCACCCCCTTCCTGAAGAAGGCGTCGTTGGGCACGGCCAGCGCCGGCGCGCCGCTCCTGTTCACCTCCAGGCTACTCAGCTTCTCCAGGCTGCACAGCTCCACCACGGATTCTACCACGCCGGCGTCCTCCTCCGCCGATGTGAACGGGCACCCGAGGAACTGCGCGAGCTTTCCGACATTCTCGGCAGGGTCGCGCAGCATCTCCTCGTACCTGAGGAAGAGCACCTTGTCCGGGTGTCCCTCGCTCGCCTCCCAGTACTCGGCGGCGTGCCGCCAAGCCGGTCCGTACCCGTTGCGTCCCTCACAGAACACCTCGAAGAGCTCCATGAAGTCGAGGTCGCCGGCATCGTGGGGGGGAAACTTCTTGAGGAACCAGTACCAGGACACCATCACGTCCTTGGGGTCCCGGCAGAGGTACACGATGCGGCATCCAGCGGTGACGCGCTCCGGCAGCTGGGAGTAGGCCCAGTGGGTGCCGAAGAGGCGCGGCGGGGACGGGTAGGCGGCGAGGACGCGCCGCGCGTCTTCGACGGGGCGGCCGAATATGTCGTCCAGGAACATGACGAGCCCGTGCGGGCTGCGGCAGAGGAGCGGGTGGCCTGGCGACGACGGCGGGTGCGCGGCGCGGTGCGCGGTGGCGAAGGCGAGGGCCTTGAGCCACGTGGTGCCGGACTTGGGGCAGGTGGCCAGGAGCACGTCCGTGGCGCCGGGGGCCGGCTCGAAGTGGTCGTTGAAGGCGGCGAGCCCCGGCAGGAACCGCTCAGCCAGCCAGTAGCCGCGGTACCGGCGGAGCGCGAACGGCGGCCAACGCGTTTCGAGCGGCAGCGCCGGGATGACCTCGGCCGCGTTGTGCATGTGCAGCGTGGGATGCTCGTGCTCCTCGTCGGTGGCGGCGGCTGTCAGCGCCAGCGTCGATGATGTCTCTTGATTGGCCGTGGTGCTCCGCTGCTGCGCGTCCATTGGGAGGGAACAGTCGGCGGCTGGGAGCACGGCGAAGATCGACAGTGATACAGTGGAGTTTGATCGGGATTGGACGTGGCGAT
Source organism: Triticum monococcum (assembly GCA_034509565.1). Lineage (NCBI taxonomy): Eukaryota > Viridiplantae > Streptophyta > Magnoliopsida > Poales > Poaceae > Triticum > Triticum monococcum. Next base: position 580,685,210 of record CM067845.1, read on the forward strand.
CGACCGACCGAAGATATGATATGGTATTGGTATGGTAGGTGGTTGCGCGGTGCAAGTGGGACAGTATATATGCCTGCATAAGTTGAGTGAACTATTGGAGGCTAAATATTTCGTGTTTTGACTATTTTTTAAAACCTATTCGAGATTTGACCCTAGTTTGAATTTTTTTTTAAGATCTGAACCTTTTGCTATCGCCAGGGACCATGGCGGTAGGGTATAACAACCTACCGCCAAGGTCCCTGGCGGTAGAATTGCATGCCCAACCATCAAAAAACTCCTAAGTATTGAATACAATGCGTGCTCGTGCCTACCGCCAAACACTTTGGCGGTAGGGTTGTGTAGACTACCGTCAGCCCGGTTGGCGGTAGCAATGTTTCCTACTGCTAAAGTCCCTGGCGATAGGCTGTTAGACCCTACCGCCATGGACTCTGGCGGTAGCAAAATGGTCAAATCTCGAAAAAATTTCAAACTAGGATCAAATCTCAAATAGGTTTCAGAAAAGGATCAAAACACGGAAATTTACCACTATTGGATAGTACTGATTCATTCCACTGTGCAACTTCCTCTAGCTTCACATTGCAAGTCCAGTGATTCTTGTGCCTACAGGAGACAACAGAAAAACCTGTAGTTATTGTTGCTTGCTACCATTCACCATCCGGCCGGAAGGAAAACTCACGTCGTCCCTGCCAGGGCGCCGCAAGAGCTCATCTTCAAGCGCTAATGACGTGTTTGGTTACTCGAATCTTTTTTGTCATTTTGCGTACTTATTTCAAATTAGTCTCATTGAGCTAATGCTGGCAATATATATGCGAAATTGTGGATATCAAAACTGACTGTGATCAGAACTATCGCAGCCGCACGCGTTTGGCCCGTGATCTGTTCGTGGGCACGAAAACAAAAATTAGCCAGGCCTTTTTTCCCATTTATCAATGCACATTAACCCTGCAACTTCTGTACCTTTTCTGCAACGGAGCAGACTTTTTCCAGGAGGACCACGCACTGTCATCTGAACCCATGGACCATCCCAGGATGGAATCGTAGCCGGTGCTCCCATGGTTTTTTTTTCAGACCCCACTAACGGTTCCAATCTTGATGCAGGTTCCAAAGGTTCTCATGGTTATTGCCTAAGTTACATCTTGATGCAAACTTGCATCAAGATTCGAACCGTTAGTGGGTCTGATTCCTTTTCTCTCTCCTGCAATGATTTATTTGACATCCCAAACACAGTCATACCCTGAACAAAGGCTGACCTCCACTGTTCCCGTCAGGCAGGCTAGTCCATACCTAGCTCATGTGCCACCAGGAAATGGTTGCGGTCCTTTTGTTGTCAGACACATGTAACCGAGCCTGTTTTACCTCACCCAAGCCATTTCTTTCTTTTGAATGCTATCGTTAGGCAATTCTATCATTGGCAACCGGTACAAAATTCTGGAACCGTAACTGCGCGCAATCGTATAATGAGACTTAGAGTAATTTTAATGGGGCGACCCATTTTGTTCGCCCTCGTCCGTTTGGGTCGGTGTAGACAAAAATGGCGGTCCACCGCGCCGACCCAAACGGACGTGTCCGTTTTTCATTCGTGGGTGATCCATTTTAGGCTCATTTTTGATCCGGATTTGCGTCGGCGCGGACACAAGACGAACGCGCGCACGCGCGCCTACTCCTCTTCCCAGGCCCGCCTGTCGTTGGCGGCCACAACCATTTTCCCCAAAAACGGTCACGCCAGCGCGCGCCCTCGCCCCCCAACCAGCTATGGAGGATGCCATCGACCTCGACCTCGACCTTGACCTCGACGCCGCCGCCGGCCTCGCCTCCCTCGCCTCGTCTGGCGCCGTCGCCCCCTCCGGGAAAGGCAAGCCTCGTGCGGCGCGCAAGACCGCCGCGGCGACCAAGCCGAAGAAGGCGTTGACGCCCGAACAGTGGGCAAGGGAGTCGGCCAAGAGGAAGGGCCGGAGGCACGCCGCGGACGCGAGGGATGAGGCCGCTACGCAGGCCGCCGCCGCCGCCGCGCAGCAGGAATTCACCAACGCCCGCGTCGCCGCTGCAACGAGGGAGGCGCTCTACATGCTTGGGGTAAACCCTAGCCAGCACAACCTCGTCCAAGCCGTCGTCGCCGCGGCCAGCACCGGCTCGTCGGTGTTTCCTCGGATGGTGATGCCCGACTCACCCCGCGCATCGGCTTGCAACCTGGTCCTCGGCTTCCACGTCTACCCGCTGGCCTCCCGCCTCTCCGGGGAGTGCTAACCCGACGTGAGTGTGGTCGCGCCTTCCACGCCCGCGCCCGCGCCCATCGACCTCAACGCCACCCCGGTGGTCGCTTGCTCGTCGTCCGGCGGCACGAGGAAACACGCGCGACAGACGCCGGCCGGCGCTCTCCAGGACGCCCGCAACCTGTTCGAGGAAATGTCGTCCGCCGTCGACGAGGACTACATGCAACACCTCATCTTCAAGAGTGGTGCGCCGGGCGCTGGCTACGATCCCGAGGAGACGCAAAGCCAGTACGGCCGTGGGGCATTCACGCCGGCCGCTGGCTATGATCCCGATCAGGCGGCCTTCATGCGTGATCAGGTCGGCGTCGACCTGGACAGCTTCCCCCTCGACCACGAGTTCCCGGACGACTATGGGCCAGAGGAAGAGGACGAGTGCGACATCGAAGTGGAGCCTTTGTTCGAGGACAAGCTCGCCAACCAAACCGTCGGTCCTAAGCCGAAGCGCAAGAGCAAGCGCACGAAGGCGTACACAGCTGCCGAGGACAAGCTTCTTTGCGAGTGTTGGCGAGACATTGGACAAGACCCAAAGATGGGTGTCGAGCAAAAGCATTCAACCTTTTGGACTCGTGTGCACCGCGAGTTTCATGCGCGCAAGAAGTTTCCACCCTATCAATTTGTGAGCACGCGCGGGTGGGTCTTCATTTCCAAGCGGTGGAGGGTGATCCAACAAGGGTGCAACAAGTTTTGTGCCACCCTTGAGAGCGTCAAGGCCCGCCCCGTGAGTGGCATCGACGTGCAAGACATGGTATGATAGCAAGCAAGTCGGCCTCTTTTGTGCCATCAAGATGATTCTTTTATGTCTTCATTTGCTATCACTTGCTCATACGCTTGCATGAAAACATTTTGTAGGCATTTCAAGTTTTGGAGGCATTCAAGGTTCAACATAATAGCAAGTGCTTCAACCTCTCCCATTGCTATTGGGTCACCAAGGACGAAGAGAAGTTCAAGGCACAATATGCCACGCTCAAGGCATGTGGGGGGAAGGGCACCGTGGAGGATGTTGGGGAGGGCGAGCCGGCACGACCGCGGGGGAGACCAACTCCAAGAAGGAGGACAAGCGAGATGCAGCCACCAACGCCTTGATCGCAAGCGTGGACGGCATGATGAATAAGAAAGACTCAAGGAAGGAGGAGCGTCGGCGTTTCAAAGAAGAGCAAATGAGTGCTTTTATGGAGATCCAAAGGCGGAGGCTTGATCTTGACGCCGAGAAGCAAGCCAAGATGTTCGAGCTCGAGGCCGAGAAGCAAGCCAAGATGCTAGAGATCGAGGCCGCCAACGCCAAGACAAAGGCGAAAGAAGTGGCTCTTGCAAGCATGATGACCGGGGTGGAGAACATGAAGGTGGATCTCAACGCCTTGTCGCCAAGGAAGAGGCCGTGGTTCGAGAAGATGCAGGCCGGCATGCTCAAGTTTCAGGATGACTGATCTATGGCGTCGAGGGCCATCTTTTTGTATGCCGGCAGGTGTGCCGGCATGACCACGGGAGCCGCGATGGCGTGGTCGAACTTCAGGTCCCACCATTTTTTGTGTGCTGGCATGTGTGCCGGCCAGCTGGCGAGTGCGCCAGCATGAGCTGTGGTATTTTCTGAAGCCAGCATGGTATGCCGGTGCTGGCATAGTGCCGGCATGAGACATGGCCGCTGGCATGATCGGCCGTGGGCCTTTTTTAATTTAAAAATTGAATGCGGACATGAAATAGGTCGGCGTGTTGGACGCATTGCCGATCCAAATACAAAACTAGGCGAACGCCGGACGGACGGTCGACCCAAACAGATAAAAAACAGACAAATATGCCGTCCGTTTAGGTCTTTCCATTGGAGTTGCTTTTACGGTTGTGAAAATCCGTACCCAGGTTCTCTGATATTTTTTGGTACAACTCTAGTCCTCCATGGGTAACATGCCCCTATCAGATGCTTCTTCATCGACGTTTGTTGAGGACGGACGGGACGTCATCACCGTAGAGGTTGCAGCTCATTGCTCGAAGGCGGCAGGCAAGGAGCAGAGCACGACGGCGAGTACTCCTACCCGTCGAGGCCCTTTGCTTCCGCCCGCAGATATCGGTGGTGGTTGCCGTGGCTTCCGCAGATCACCTCCTCCTCAAGCTGTAGCTACAAATCTCTTTATGGTAGGGCAGATCGAAGACCTCATGCCCTGGACCATGACGCGTCTGACGACCCACCGTGGCCGCTTATTATACGATGACGGGGGTGCTGCTGCTCCACCGTGCTTTTGCTCCACCAGCTAGGCTCGTGGCTTGGGGAGGAACAGCGGTGGCGAGGCGTTGGGACTTGGGAGGGAGACGACAGTGGGGAGCGACGAGACTGATGGCGAGAAGATGAAGGGGAGGAAGAGAAAACGAGCTTGCTCCGGCGATGGTTGCATTGCAGTGCTACAATCAAGGTTGGGGACAGGAGGCGTGACCGGCTTAGATCCCCCTCCTCGGCCCCATTCCCTCACCACTCGAACGGAAGGATATGGGGAGAGCTGAGGTAGGAGAAGGCATGTCTCGTTGTGTAGTTAATTGCAAGGTAATACCATACTTCGACACGTCATAACAAATCAATACCATTAGTCACTTTTTTTGCCATGCAGTACCAACTCTGAGCTAAGTGTTGCAAAACGGTCTGACAGCCGTATAAACGTGTACTAACCACGTATCTGACTGAGCGGCCCCACCTGTCAGGTGACAGGTGGCATATGTTTTTTTACAGAAAAGCCCCTTGCACTATTATTAATCACGTGCATGCCCTTTGTGGAAAACTAAAAAGTCTACAGCCCTACACTAGTCTCATTCAGTTGTTAAAAAAGGATACTAAAGCCTTATATTCTTTCGCCTTTAAACAAATAAAATGGAACCAAAAATGATGCGGCCGCCATGATTCGAACCTGAGCTCGAGCCGGACCGAGAGCGCGCTCTATCCACTACAACACAGAGATACTCACATCTAGGTAGGGCATGCATGTTTTATAATGTCTGCATTAAACGTTCTGCAGAACCATTTGCATAGCCAGGTTTTTTTTAGACGAATGCAAATACTAATTAATTAAATAGGTGCACGCATCTACAGCCACCGGCTCGAAATTTTTGTACATTTTAGATAAAATACCTTCACAATATTACATTACTAAACGCGTGGCAGGGCCCTTTTGCAAAAAAATTAAAATCCGAAGATCTGAAAAAGTATAAAAGAAATCTGAAACAAAAAACACATAAATAATTTGAATTTATATATTTTATAAAAAGGTCATCCTATATTTAGAAAATCCTCAATGTATATACCAAAATTGTTCATCGTACACTAAACAATATATTTCATTGTGTATTTATACAACAATGGTCAGTGTGTATTTACCAAAATATGTTGCACACTAAACCTATATAAAAAGCAATTGAAAAAAATGAAAACCCGAAGAATAATGAAGATCTGAAAAAGGATAAAAGAAATCCAAAACAGAAATATAGAATTTATATATTTTAGAAAGTTCATCATATATTTAAAAAATGTTCAATGTATTTAACAAAATTGTTCATCATATATTATACAATAATGTTAATTGTGATCCTAAAAAATGTACATTGTGTATTTATACAACAATGTTCAGTGTATATTTGCAAAAAATATTGCATATTAAACCTGTAATATATACAAAAGAAACGTAAAAAAATGAAAACCCGAGTAATAACGAAGATCTGTAAAAAGATAAAAGAAATAAAAAAACTTACAAAATAAAGGGAAAGGTCAGGATGTGTCTGAACTAGATATGCCTCGAGCTTGACTCGAGCATGTGCGTGGCTTGTTGGTTAGGGTGCTGGTTAGGGTGCGCGTGGTAAGAATTTCGGGCAGGATCGCATCCTGATGCAGCATCATTTTTTCGTTTTATTTTATTTGTTCAAAGGTATAACAATCTCTACTCCTAACTAGGAGAACGCCCGTGCGTTGCAACGGGACCACATTAGCTTTAAGAGTTCAATATCAGTTATGTTAATATTACATTTAATATTTTCATACATATCAAGTGACATTGGTTTTGGTATTTGAAGATTGATTACCATCCATTAGTTGGGTTACCAATGAAGAAATCAATCATCATATGTAGAAAAAGGAACTACATTACACATGCTTACACCTCATCTACTCATGAGAATATATAGAATTGGAGTAAACAAAATCGTATATAAAACACACCATCACTGTTTGATACTCCTGCATGCATTAGTGAAATAAGCACACAAGTTATAAAACCAACTTAGTACAAAGCATAAGATGAAAAATTCTTAGTATAGAACATACGAAAGGTCCCCACGCCAACACTATGTGCCCTAAAAACAACCACAAGCGGTCCTGCATCATGAGTTATTCGATACATGTACAATCGTGCATCTGCTCCAGCTCATCAGAAACACAGACAATCATTATGCATATTTTTCGCAAGGTAGCTCAATATGGAACAATCTTGATTGAAACATCATTTCACTATAAATTTGAAGAAAATATGAGATTGGGCCATACACTAAAATACGTGCACATGAACTACCAAAGGCCATACTAAAATAATATTAGATCTGGTAATTTTGGGATATCCTCACAGGAAGTGATACCAAATAGAAACTTCATCATTTAAATACTCATCGACAATTTTGAGAAATCCTTACAGGAAGAAAGAGCAGATAGAAACTTGATCAATCTAAATACTCCTAGAATAACCTCAACACCCTTAAAGTATATATGGACGCCTGTGCCACACCGCGTCGATCGCGCCCGCCACTGCCGCCGCGCTCGCCGCAGCCACCGCACCACTGTGACCCGCGCGACCCACACCCTGGCCACGCGCCACACTCTCGCTAGCTGCGCTCATCCCGTCTGCTGCCGCCTATGCCTTCGCTCGCCCCGCAGTCGCGCCCCTGCCTCGCGCCCCCTCCTGTCACAGCCATCTTCTGCTGGCCGCCCCCTCAGCCACGCCGGCCGCTTGCCTCGCCTGCTGCGTGCTGCTTCCTGCTGCTATGCGCTACTCTACCGCTGGTACGCTGCTGCGCCATGTCCTCGACACCGCCGTGGACAAACATGGCGGAGGGATTGTCAATGGAGTATGAGGAGGAGGTGGCGGAGAAGGTGTGGAGAGGCAGGAGGTCTGGGGTGGCATCAGCTGGCTATGGTGGAGGTGTTTATGCGAGAAGGAGCCGGAGCGGAAGAAAAGGTCACAATTGGAAAGAATCGCAAAAAATCATAACCTAGAGATCTCATTCCATAAAAATGCTAATATCGATGGAGGGGTGATTTCCTTCTATAGGTGCAAAACATAGGAAATATTGGTTGTTATCAAGGAAAGGTAAAAATTTAGGAAAGTTAGGATTTTGAACTGATTTCTATGCAAATGGGGTTTTATTGTTTGGTAACGTGATATCAGTACCTGCCCGTTTGTGACGTGTCTGATTAGGAAAGTTTGCAAATGTTAAGAAACTATTTATTGAGAGGAAAGTTTGTGACGTGTCTGTTATTTGTTTCCTAAAGCAAATTGCATTAATGGGAGAGATCCGTTGATTTGGCTAAGGTAGGAAAGAATCTATTATTTGTTTCCTAAAGAAAAATTGCATTAATGAGAGAGATTAGTTGATTTGGCTAAGGTAGGAAAGAATCTATTATTTGTTTCCTAAAGTAAATTGCATTAATGGGAGAGATCCGTCGATTTGGCTAAGGTAGGAAAGAATCTATTATTTGTTTCTTTGGCTACGTGCGTGGGTGCGGTTCGCTGGACGCGTTTCGGTGGGTGGGCGTGGGGGTGGGGGTAATTTGATGGAAAAAAATCGGTTGAAAATAAACCGGTTAAAAATAAACCGGTTGAAAGTGGGGGGGACTATTCAACCAAGTCATCCAAAAGCATGGCTGCAGCCGCTGGCAACGATGTTGACCCAATGGTGCTTGTGCGGGCGAAGTACATCGCTGTTGGGCTTGTCGTCGGGGAGTTCTACAACTCACTGCAGCCTCAGGTCGAGAAGGTCGAACCCTCGGGGTGGGATTGGATCCAGCTTCCCCGTAGCATCAGAAGTTCGAGGCCATCGCAATGATGTGCTACGCGACGACGAAGGACGGAGGGTGAGAGGAAGACCGGCGAGGAGGTATCGATAAGGAGAGGCAGCAAAAGCGACATGGGCCGGTGGTGTGTTGGCGGGTGTGAGGGGACATTTGTTGGGGAACGTAGTAATTTCAAAAATTTCCTACGCACACGCAAGATCATGGTGATGCATAGCAACGAGAGGGGAGAGTATTGTCTACGTACCAACGCAGACCGACTGCGGAAGCGATCACACAACGTAGAGGAAGTAGTCGTACGTCTTCCTGATCCGACCGATCCAAGCACCGTTACTCCGGCACCTCCGAGTTGTTAGCACACGTTCAGCTCGATGACGATCCTCGGGCTCCGATCCAGCAAAGCGTCGAGGAAGAGTTCCGTCATCACGACGGCGTGGTGACGATCTTGATGTACTACCGACGCAGGGCTTCGCCTAAGCACTGCAACAATATGATCGAGGTGAAATTTGGTGGCAGGGGGCACCGCACACGGCTAAGGAACGATCACCAAGGATCAACTTGTGTGTCTATGGGGTGCCCCCTGCCCCTGTATATAAAGGATGGAGGAGGAGGAGGCCGGCCAAGGCAAAGGTGCGGCCAGGATCGGGAGTCAAGTCCTAGTAGGAGTCCACCAAAAGGGGAGGAAGGGAGAAGGAATAGGAGGAGAAGGACAGGTGGCCGGCCCCCTTTTCCCTAGTCCAATTCGGACCAAAGGGGAGGGGGGGCGCAGCAGCCTTTTCCTCTTCCCACTAAAGCCCATCAAGGCCCATTACTTCTCCCGTAACTACCCGGTACTCCGAAAAATAGCCGAATCACTCGGAACCTTTCCGATGTCCGAATATAGTCGTCCAATATATCGATCTTTACGTCTCGACCATTTCGAGACACCTCGTCATGTCCCCGATCTCATCCGGGACTCTGAACTCCTTCGGTACATCAATACTCATAAACTCATAATATAACTGTCATCGAAACCTTAAGCGTGCGGATCCTACGGTTCGAGAACAATGTAGACATGACCGAGACACGTCTCCGGTCAATAACCAATAGCGGGACCTGGATGCCCATATTGGCTCCTACATATTCTACGAAGATCTTTATCGGTCAGACCGCATAACAACATACGTTGTTCCCTTTGTCATCGGTATGTTACTTGCCCGAGATTCGATCGTCGGTATCCAATACCTAGTTCAATCTCGTTACCGGCAAGTCTCTTTACTCGTTCCGTAATACATCATCTCACAACTAACATCTTAGTTATAATGCTTGCAAGGCTTATGTGATGTGTATTACCGAGAGGGCCCAGAGATACCTCTCCGACAATCGGAGTGACAAATCCTATTCTCGAAATACGCCAACCCAACATCTACCATTGGAAACACCTGTAGTACTCCTTTATAATCACCCAGTTACGTTGTGACGTTTGGTAGCACCCAAAGTGTTCCTCCGGCAAACGGGAGTTGCATAATCTCATAGTCATAGGAACATGTATAAGTCATGAAGAATAGCAACAGCAACATACTAAACGATTGGGTGCTAAGCTAATGAAATGGGTCATGTCAATCAGATCATTTAACTAATGATGTGACCTCGTTAATCAAATAGCAACTCTTTGTTCATGGTTAGGAAACATAACCATCTTTGATTAACGAGCTAGTCAAGTAGAGGCATACTAGTGACACTCTGTTTGTCTATGTATTCACACATGTATTATGTTTCCGGCTAATACAATTCTAGCATGAATAATAAACATTTATCATGATATAAGGAAATAAATAATAACTTTATTATTGCCTCTGGGGCATTGTGACGCCCCCGATTTGACCGTACACTAATCATACACGCAAATGTGTACGATCAAGATCAGGGACTCACGGGAAGATATCACAACACAACTCTACAAATAAAATAAGTCATACAAGCATCATATTACAAGCCAGGGGCCTCGAAGGCTCGAATACAAGAGCTCGATCATAGACGAGTCAGCGGAAGCAACAATATCTGAGTACAGACATAAGTTAAACAAGTTTGCCTTAAGAAGGCTAGCACAAACTGGGATACAGATCGAAAGAGGCGCAGGCCTCCTGCCTGGGATCCTCCTACACTACTCCTGGTCGTCGTCAGCGGGCAGCACGTAGTAGTAGGCACCTCCGGTATAACAGGTGTCGTCGTCGACGGTGGCGTCTGGCTCCTGGGCTCCAACATCTGGTTGCGACAACCAGGTAGAAGGGATAGGGGGAAAAGAGGGAGAAAGCAACCGTGAGTACTCATCCAAAGTACTCGCAAGCAAGGAGCTATACTACATATGCATGGGTATCAAATGGAATAAGGGTATCATATGTGGACTGAACTGCAGAATGCCAGAATAAGAGGGGGATAACTAATCCTGTCGAAGACTACGCTTCTGGCAGCCTCCGTCTTGCAGCATGTAGAAGAGAGTAGACTGAAGTCCTCCAAGTAGCATCGGATAGCATAATCCTAACCGATGATCCTCCCCTCGTCGCCCTGTGAGAGAGCGATCACCGGTTGTATCTGGCACTTGGAAGGGTGTGTTTTATTAGGTATCCGGTTCTAGTTGTCATAAGGTCAAGATACAACTCCGGGTCGTCCTTTTACCGAGGGACACGGCTATTCGAATAGATAAACTTCCCTGCAGGGGTGCACCACATACCCCAACACGCTCGATCCCATTTGGCCGGACACACTTTCCTGGGTCATGCCCGGCCTCGGAAGATCAACACGTCGCAGCCCTACCTAGGCACAACAGAGAGGTCAGCACGCCGGTCTAAATCCTATGGCGCAGGGGTCTGGGCCCATCGCCCTTTGCACACCTGCACGTTGCGAACGCGGCCGAAAGCAGACCTAGCCTAGTGGCCTTCCAGTCCAATCCGGCGCGCGCCACTCAGTCGCTGACGTCACGAAGGCTTCGGCTGATACCACGACGTCGGGATACCCATAACTGCTCCCACGTAGATGGTTAGTGCGTATAGACCAAATGGCCAGACTCAGATCAAATACCCAGATCTCGTTAAGCGTGTTAAGTGTCCGCGAACGCCGAACAGGGCCAGGCCCACCTCTCTCCTAGGTGGTCGAAACCTGCCCTGTCGCTCCGCCTCAAAGATCCACTCGCGGGTGCTCCTACGAGCCTACCCGTCTTTAGTCACCACATGTATCATGTATAAAGTATATAGTATATACCCGTGATCACCTCCCGAGTGATCACGGCCCGATAGTATAGCATGGCAGACGGACAAGAATGTAGGGCCACTGATGATAAACTAGCATTCTATACTAAGCATTAGGTTTGCAGGTAAAGGTACAACAGCAGTAGCAAGGACAGGCTATGCATCAGGATAGGATGAACGGAAAACAGTATCATGCTACACTACACTAATGCAAGCAGTATAGAAAAGAGTAGGTGATATCTGGTGATCAAAGGGGGGGCTTGCCTGGTTGATCTGGCAAGAGAGAGGGGTCGTCAACTCCGTAGTCGTACTGGGTAGCAGCGGCGTCGGTCTCGGTGTCTATCGAGAGAAGAGGGGGGAGAAACAATAAATATTTAAGCAAGCATATGCATAGTGATGCATGACATGACAAGTAACGGCGTTAGAGGTGCCCTAACGCGGTAATAGGTGATACCGGGGAAGGGGGATGACATCCGGGAAAGTATCCCCGGTGTATTGCGTTTTCGGGCAGAGGACCGGAGGGGGAAAGTTGCGAGTTCGATAGGTTAGGGAGGTGTGGTGGACGAACGGGCTGCGTATCCGGGTTCGTCTCGTCGTTCTGAGCAACTTTCATGTATAAAACTTTTTCATCCGAGTTACGGTTTATTTTCTATGATTTATCAAAGTTTTATTCATTTTTTTGAAATTATTATTAATTTGAAATTAATAGACAAAATGCTATGGGTACCCAGCCCTATGTACACAGAATGTACATAGAGGCTGACATGTGGGCCAGGGGACCCAGTTGACCAGTCAAAGTTTGACTGGTCATCAAGGGTGGGGCCCTGCGTCATTGGTGCCTAGTTAACTAATAGTTTTAGTTAAACTAATTAGGTAGTTAACACGTTAATTAAACGGACTAATTAGATTAATTAATTAATTTAGTTAATTAATTAACTAATTGTTTTAATTATTATATCCTTTTATTCATTTATTTTTCATTTTCGGGTGGACCCCGCGTGTCATTGGCCAGGGACTTAACGGGCATGCGGTTACGGGCTTCGGGGATCCGGGCGTCGCCCGTTTGGTGAAACCGCACAGGGCAGGGGGTCAGCGTGCGCCAGCCGGCGCCGGGCGCGGCGGCGAGGCGCCAGTGGCATGAGCGACGAGAGGCACGGCATCGACAGCGGGATGAAGCAGCGCGGGGGCGTGCAGCAGCGCGAAGGGCAAGGCATGGGCGGAGAGGTGGGGCGGCAGCCAACGAGGTCAGGGGCGGGGGCGGACGCGACAAGCGGCCATCGTGGGCTCAGCGACGGGCACGCACAGGGGTGCAGGCGAGCCGGGACAAGACGGGGCGCGCGCGCGCGAGGCGGCCGGGCATGAGCTGCTGGGCAGCGGCAGTAGGTGCACTGGCCAGCGAGCGGCGTCGGCGATTGCCTGCAGAGAGAGAGAGAGAGAGAGAGAGAGAGAGAGAGAGAGGGACGGAACCGAGGGACGCTCACGGGGGGCTGTAGGGGTTTTGGGCAGCGGTGCTCGGGGAGGAGGTCGGAGACGACGGGGACGGAGAGGCAGCAGTCCGATGGAGAGGTCCGGCGAGGTGGCCGCGAGGTTCAGCGGCGTCAGAGGCGGGGCGGCGTCACACGTCTAGTGGTAGGGATCGATTCCCCCGATCCAAAGACGCCTGGAGGGAGAAGAGGCGACGGCAGCAGGGCGGCGCCGGCGACGGGCGCCGTCGTCGTGTCGCAAGGCGGCGGGCGTGGTGTGGGTCGAGCCCCCGATCCAGATCGGATCAAGAGGGGGAGGGAAGTGGGGGAACGAGTGGGAGGTGTGGGTGGTTGGCTAGGGTTGCGGGGTGAGGGGATAAGGGAGGCCGGGTGGGCCAAGGGGAAGCTGGGCTGGCCGGGTGGGATGGGCCGATGCCCATGGGTAGCCGGGGGTGTTTCTTTTCTTTTGATTTGCTTTCATTTGTCTTTCTTTTGTGTTTCCTTTTAGTTAGCAAATAATTTTACAAAAATATAACCCCTACTCCTAAATTAGCATAATAATGCATGCCACTACCTCAACAAGCTTGGTGACCAACTGAACTAGTTTAATATTAGTTTAGTATTTTAAAAGCATTTAAATAATTATTTTGTCGTTGTTTTATCTACTCTTGTGCATCTAAATATTTTATTTAGATATGGGTCCTTCACCATAATTGCTTATGATTTATTTTACACCACCCGGACATTTTAGTTTTAAAATTTGAAAACCTTGGTTGTTTGCCTGATTTTGAATTTTGAATTTGAACCGGTTTTGGATCAACGCGAGATTAACAACCATAATAATGGTGACGCGGCATCATTAATGGGGGATTACGGTAGCCTAATTATCCGGGCGTCACAATTCTCCTCCACTACAAGAAATCTCGTCCCGAGATTTAAGAGGTAGTGTAAGGGGGAAATGTTTGGTACCGAATCTATCGGGTCTTCTCGGTCTTGCTTGCTCTTCTCGAAGAAGTTGACCCCTTATGTTGATGTCTTCATTTCTCTGCTTTAGGTCATCATGATGAAGTCAGCCTCCTTCCTTCGGGAACTCCATCGTATTTACGAATAGGTAACGGGGTAGATCGGAAACGACAGAATGCTATAAGGATAATAACCTGGGATTAACCCATGAATGAGCATATGAGGACCTCTCGAGTTGAACAAATAGAACACATCGAGAGTAAAGTTGGAAGGTCCAACAAGAAGTTTCAAGCAGCCAGGCAATCGTTCAATGCCTAGTCAGAAGGTGAAAGGGGTTTCAGGCAACGGAATAATTATTGTTTCCGATGCCGGAATTGATGATCTCATCGGAAGGTGGCTCATGAATTACATACGAGTCCACGCGGGAGGAATAACTTTGGGAACAGGGGGTGTACAGGAGGGTCAGGTTTTCGATCCTGTGGAACTGTGGGTTATGGGCCCATGGTGTGGGATAAAAGTAGGAGGAGCGGTGACATCTTGCATGGTCATGATAGCAAGGCATGTCAGAGGGTAGCCTGTCGATTATGTCAGCAATGGCGTCGATACCAAGGGCGAGGGACGAAGAGAACCATTTTCCTGCTCGTTGAACGAGGCGGACCAGTAGGCAGAGTTCTCGTCCATCGGTGGTTACCGGAATGTCATCAACAAAAGTAATAGGGTCTTTCTGACAGAATTGTACACCGAGGTGTTTACAAAAGCAGGAGAATATTACTGCTTAGATCATATAGATCACAAGAAAGGTTAAACCAAACGATGGAAAGGAAAATATGATTATCAGATTAAACAGAACAATGGAAAGGAAAATGTGTTTAAACACATATTTCAAGGGTATATCCTTCCCAAGGACAAGCAGAGCATGATATCCATGTCAGGATATAATGTAGAAAACTCTTAGGTAGGGGAGAGAAATATCATGACATTACCCATACAACGGAGTTCGGATAATTAAGCAGGAAACATTTAGCATTGGGCTTCAAATATTCTTGTTGAAAATCGGAGTACCATAGGCATGCTTCGAGATAGCATTGACATGGTCATCAGGTGAAAATCAGACTTTGGAAACAAAAGGATCCATTAGGAATAACTTGTAGAATAAGTCTTACAGTTTCCTCATGGAAGAATGGATAACATTGCTAAAAGGGAACTATAATAATAGGGCCTCCGGCCAGGTGGGCTAGGTATGATACCACCTTACCGGGTCATCTAAAGTCCAACGTTATAACTCTTGGAAATATGTTCCAACCATCATATCTGACCGAGATTCAGATTTGATTGGTGTCAGGATACCTCAGACTCGGGATGCCTGAGAAGAAAAGGTGCAACACAATTTGACGAGATGACATTGTGAGATTCTCAGAAGTGATCTATGTAAGTGAGCTCTGAAACAAGAGGTCATCAGTAAACCAAGGAAAGGATGAGGAGGTGGCTGATAGGCTCAGCAACAAATCATCGAGATTTCCAAAGGATTGATTTCCACAATTATGTGAACAAGGAAATATCATTTGTCGGATCAAATGTCATAATGATGTATGCTTGAGGGAAACATACACAACTGAACAATGATAGAAGGGTGCACCCAGGAATCTGGACTAGGTAGCACGATCAATGTTTGAATGATGATTCAATGATCAATATACTTATAATGAAACTGTAGACCAATAACTTCAAGCAATAGGGTTGCTAGAAGTTTAGAATTTACACATCACAGACCATTTATCGGTTTCCGGTTAGAAACATCACGGAGACCAAGAAATGAACGCAAAAGGCGAGAGATATTACTATATCAAGAATTCTCAAGAGGTGGTAAAATTACCACGACATTCTTGACATAAAAGGTGGTAACATTCCAAGGTAAAGAAGAACAAATGCTGGATAGTAAGGATCTCAAGGTATAACACAAAACACGAATAAGTTTGTGTTGAACGGGAGGCAATAAAGTGGCCGATGATAATACAATTCATCGGGGGCAAGGATGGTATTTCTCATCATGAATTCAATTGATATCCAGGAAGACCTCATAAGGTTGATGATCTTCACGGCACATTGGTCGAGAGATTTCAAGATGTAATCAATCAGTGACAACATCAAATCAAAGGAATGATGAAGCGGAAGGTTATTGGAACCATGGGTAGGGCACAAACTCGAAATCAAGCTTGTTGTTCAAGGTGAATTGATATGACGAGGAAGATCGACGTAAGCTTAGCTCATCATCGAAAGTTGTGCTCCGGGATTAAGGACCAGGTAGCACAGTTAAAATTTAGCATGATAATGATATAGCCGATCAGGCTAGGAATGACATGATCGAGTACAAACTCGGACTTAAAGAAGATTATCAAGAGTTGCTGAACCGTAGGGCAGACTCGGTTCAGTTATCGGTGTCTTTGAGTGTTTAATAACTCAGAGCCCATGAAAACTGTAACCAGTGAGAATGTAGTACTTGATGAAGAACTCATAAGAAGTTATGCAGTTTCAAGATAATCTCGAGATACCAGGGGGGTAATACTCGAAGACGGATCAAAGTAGAGGTTGGACCGAGGTATTGATCCACATGAGACAAGTGCTTACACTTGCATCGAAAATGATATTTAAAAGAGAACATGGTCGGAACCACGATTGTAAAAGGCCGGATCCCAGATATAAGATGAACTTATACCAAGGGAACTAATATCATTTACAAGAAGCTTCGATGATAAGTTTCACATCGGGTCCATGGGCATGAACGCAAAGGCTCAAGGTCGACTCCCAATTCTTCCATGCGTAACCTTTCATTTTACTTCTCGCTTTTGATGAAGCTGTAGTATAGAAATTTTATCTAGCAAAATACCAGAAGAGTATGACTCGTGAAAACTTTCGAGTTCACACAGTTTAGAGAAGGCATATGTTCACCCCATCAGGGCATCTTAGGAGTATATACCACAAATTTCAAGAATAAATAACACCAGCTCGATAGTAGAGCATGTTTGAGAAAGCAGAGGATACAATTTACCAAAGGTATTATGTATCCGAGGAAAGGCTCACAGACTTATTGAATATGAAGGACGCTGTCGGATAAAATCCAGCAAACGATCTGGTGGTCCTCAAGGGATCTGGTGTGAGCATCGGTACTCAACCAGAGGGAGAAACAATGCAAGGAGATCAGACTTTAGAAACAACTGACTAATTCAAGGCTCAAATGCAAAGGAATTATCAATTCCAAGACAAGGGATCAGAAGCAATGCTCTGATCAGGGATGGATAAGTTGAATAGCCTTAAGGGTACAATCGACAGCAATTTGATTGGTCGAGATCCAGCTCATGTTTTAAATTAATGTCTGAGCCGGAAAGATAATTTGAAAGGATCAACTGATGATTGCGTGCATTCGCACTCATGTTGAATCAATAGGATCAAAAGACGATGCCTAAGGATACTAACGAATATCGCCAGACATATGGAAAGCATCCATAATGCAAGCAGGCAAGTATTGCAGAGCAATAAGCTACTAAGGATTTTTGGAGGATCGAATAGTATTTCGAAGACCATTGTGAAACATATGAACAACTGGGGATGAGTGGATACTCGACAAGTGCGAGGATTTAATTGAAGGGGTATTCATGTGGCAAGGAACTGCTAGGCAGTAGGCACAAAGTATCCTCGGAACAATAGAGAAGACTCCGGGGTATCTTGTAATAACAAGATCAATGGGGGATGATCGTATGAATGGCAAGTGTAAGTAGTTATCCATAAGGATTTATCGGTGGTCGGGAATAGCATAAGTGATGGGCACAAAGTCTCGAGAGGAATAGCAAAGAGTATCTTCGGAATCTTCTGGTGAAGCAGGCCATCATCTGGAATGAAGGGGCTCTCCGGGAGAAAGTATTTATGAGATCCTAGAGTCAGAGTTAGTAAATTCATTTTAACCCGAATAGAAGAGAGATCAGAGCCCCAGAGTAATGATCGAGGAGTAAAAGATCCTAATACCACCCAAATGGCGACGTGGGCCCGTAAGGCACACAGCCATGTTAGTAAAAGTTTTTAGTAATGTCTAGACTCAACTTCGGCCAAGGAGTGTGGAAGGGGGATTCCTACAGGCAGTCGGCTCTGATACCAACTTGTGACGCCCCCGATTTGACCGTACACTAATCATACACGCAAATGTGTACGATCAAGATCAGGGACTCACGGGAAGATATCACAACACAACTCTACAAATAAAATAAGTCATACAAGCATCATATTACAAGCCAGGGGCCTCGAAGGCTCGAATACAAGAGCTCGATCATAGACGAGTCAGCGGAAGCAACAATATCTGAGTACAGACATAAGTTAAACAAGTTTGCCTTAAGAAGGCTAGCACAAACTGGGATACAGATCGAAAGAGGCGCAGGCCTCCTGCCTGGGATCCTCCTACACTACTCCTGGTCGTCGTCAGCGGGCAGCACGTAGTAGTAGGCACCTCCGGTATAACAGGTGTCGTCGTCGACGGTGGCGTCTGGCTCCTGGGCTCCAACATCTGGTTGCGACAACCAGGTAGAAGGGATAGGGGGAAAAGAGGGAGAAAGCAACCGTGAGTACTCATCCAAAGTACTCGCAAGCAAGGAGCTATACTACATATGCATGGGTATCAAATGGAATAAGGGTATCATATGTGGACTGAACTGCAGAATGCCAGAATAAGAGGGGGATAACTAATCCTGTCGAAGACTACGCTTCTGGCAGCCTCCGTCTTGCAGCATGTAGAAGAGAGTAGACTGAAGTCCTCCAAGTAGCATCGGATAGCATAATCCTAACCGATGATCCTCCCCTCGTCGCCCTGTGAGAGAGCGATCACCGGTTGTATCTGGCACTTGGAAGGGTGTGTTTTATTAGGTATCCGGTTCTAGTTGTCATAAGGTCAAGATACAACTCCGGGTCGTCCTTTTACCGAGGGACACGGCTATTCGAATAGATAAACTTCCCTGCAGGGGTGCACCACATACCCCAACACGCTCGATCCCATTTGGCCGGACACACTTTCCTGGGTCATGCCCGGCCTCGGAAGATCAACACGTCGCAGCCCTACCTAGGCACAACAGAGAGGTCAGCACGCCGGTCTAAATCCTATGGCGCAGGGGTCTGGGCCCATCGCCCTTTGCACACCTGCACGTTGCGAACGCGGCCGAAAGCAGACCTAGCCTAGTGGCCTTCCAGTCCAATCCGGCGCGCGCCACTCAGTCGCTGACGTCACGAAGGCTTCGGCTGATACCACGACGTCGGGATACCCATAACTGCTCCCACGTAGATGGTTAGTGCGTATAGACCAAATGGCCAGACTCAGATCAAATACCCAGATCTCGTTAAGCGTGTTAAGTGTCCGCGAACGCCGAACAGGGCCAGGCCCACCTCTCTCCTAGGTGGTCGGAACCTGCCCTGTCGCTCCGCCTCAAAGATCCACTCGCGGGTGCTCCTACGAGCCTACCCGTCTTTAGTCACCACATGTATCATGTATAAAGTATATAGTATATACCCGTGATCACCTCCCGAGTGATCACGGCCCGATAGTATAGCATGGCAGACGGACAAGAATGTAGGGCCACTGATGATAAACTAGCATTCTATACTAAGCATTAGGTTTGCAGGTAAAGGTACAACAGCAGTAGCAAGGACAGGCTATGCATCAGGATAGGATGAACGGAAAACAGTATCATGCTACACTACACTAATGCAAGCAGTATAGAAAAGAGTAGGCGATATCTGGTGATCAAAGGGGGGGCTTGCCTGGTTGATCTGGCAAGAGAGAGGGGTCGTCAACTCCGTAGTCGTACTGGGTAGCAGCGGCGTCGGTCTCGGTGTCTATCGAGAGAAGAGGGGGGAGAAACAATAAATATTTAAGCAAGCATATGCATAGTGATGCATGACATGACAAGTAACGGCGTTAGAGGTGCCCTAACGCGGTAATAGGTGATACCGGGGAAGGGCGATGACATCCGGGAAAGTATCCCCGGTGTATTGCGTTTTCGGGCAGAGGACCGGAGGGGGAAAGTTGCGAGTTCGATAGGTTAGGGAGGTGTGGTGGACGAACGGGCTGCGTATCCGGGTTCGTCTCGTCGTTCTGAGCAACTTTCATGTATAAAACTTTTTCATCCGAGTTACGGTTTATTTTCTATGATTTATCAAAGTTTTATTCATTTTTTTGAAATTATTATTAATTTGAAATTAATAGACAAAATGCTATGGGTACCCAGCCCTATGTACACAGAATGTACATAGAGGCTGACATGTGGGCCAGGGGACCCAGTTGACCAGTCAAAGTTTGACTGGTCATCAAGGGTGGGGCCCTGCGTCATTGGTGCCTAGTTAACTAATAGTTTTAGTTAAACTAATTAGGTAGTTAACACGTTAATTAAACGGACTAATTAGATTAATTAATTAATTTAGTTAATTAATTAACTAATTGTTTTAATTATTATATCCTTTTATTCATTTATTTTTCATTTTCGGGTGGACCCCGCGTGTCATTGGCCAGGGACTTAACGGGCATGCGGTTACGGGCTTCGGGGACCCGGGCGTTGCCCGTTTGGTGAAACCGCACAGGGCAGGGGGTCAGCGTGCGCCAGCCGGCGCCGGGCGCGGCGACGAGGCGCCAGTGGCACGAGCGACGAGAGGCACGGCATCGACAGCGGGATGAAGCAGCGCGGGGGCGTGCAGCAGCGCGAAGGGCAAGGCACGGGCGGAGAGGTGGGGCGGCAGCCAACGAGGTCAGGGGCGGGGGCGGACGCGACAAGCGGCCATCGTGGGCTCAGCGACGGGCACGCACAGGGGTGCAGGCGAGCCGGGACAAGACGGGGCGCGCGCGCGCGAGGCGGCCGGGCATGAGCTGCTGGGCAACGGCAGTAGGTGCACTGGCCAGCGAGCGGCGTCGGCGATTGCCTGCAGAGAGAGAGAGAGAGAGAGAGAGAGAGAGAGAGAGGGACGGAACCGAGGGACGCTCACGGGGGGCTGTAGGGGTTTTGGGTAGCGGTGCTCGGGGAGGAGGTCGGAGACGACGGGGACGGAGAGGCAGCAGTCCGATGGAGAGGTCCGGCGAGGTGGCCGCGAGGTTCAGCGGCGTCAGAGGCGGGGCGGCGTCACACGTCTAGTGGTAGGGATCGATTCCCCCGATCCAAAGACGCCTGGAGGGAGAAGAGGCGACGGCAGCAGGGCGGCGCCGGCGACGGGCGCCGTCGTCGTGTCGCAAGGCGGCGGGCGTGGTGTGGGTCGAGCCCCCGATCCAGATCGGATCAAGAGGGGGAGGGAAGTGGGGGAACGAGTGGGAGGTGTGGGTGGTTGGCTAGGGTTGCGGGGTGAGGGGATAAGGGAGGCCGGGTGGGCCAAGGGGAAGCTGGGCTGGCCGGGTGGGATGGGCCGATGCCCATGGGTAGCCGGGGGTGTTTCTTTTCTTTTGATTTGCTTTCATTTGTCTTTCTTTTGTGTTTCCTTTTAGTTAGCAAATAATTTTACAAAAATATAACCCCTACTCCTAAATTAGCATAATAATGCATGCCACTACCTCAACAAGCTTGGTGACCAACTGAACTAGTTTAATATTAGTTTAGTATTTTAAAAGCATTTAAATAATTATTTTATCGTTGTTTTATCTACTCTTGTGCATCTAAATATTTTATTTAGATATGGGTCCTTCACCATAATTGCTTATGATTTATTTTACACCACCCGGACATTTTAGTTTTAAAATTTGAAAACCTTGGTTGTTTGCCTGATTTTGAATTTTGAATTTGAACCGGTTTTGGATCAACGCGAGATTAACAACCATAATAATGGTGACGCGGCATCATTAACGGGGGATTACGGTAGCCTAATTATCCGGGCGTCACAGGCATATTTCCTTCAACATTGAGGACAGCGGCCATCGCCGTGCGCGAGAGCACGATGGCGCCTGTGGAGGAGCCGATCGAGCGGCGGGTGTGGCTGGCAGCTGCTAACCCTAGCGTGTCGTGCTTTTGTTGACACAGAGACGTGGGTTGGATCTCATTCTCTTGCAGCGCTTCGCCCATGTATGGGTGTGCGGGCAGGGACAAACCGACGACCGTCAAAGAAGCGATAAAAGAATCGGTAGCGGGGATGCCTTCGATCGATGATACGTTGGGCAGGAACGAACGACGTACTAAGAGTAGAGATTAGGAAAGGTAACAATCAATACGTTAGGAAAGTTAGGATTTTGATTTGGTTTTTATGAAAATAAGGTTTTATTGTTTGGTAACGTGATATTATTACATGCTTGTTTGTGACGTGTCTAGTTAGGAAAGTTTAAAAATTAGGATTTGGAATTGATTGTGATGAAACTAAATTTTATTGATTGGTAACGCGCTATCAGTTCCTGCCCGTTTATAACGTGTCTAGTTAGGAAACTTTAAAAAGATTAGGAAAGTTTTTATTCTGAGGGTAAAAAAATCAACGTGAGGAGAGATGCTGATGGGATGTGAGACGAAAATAAACCGGACGAAAATAAACCAGACAAAATATAACCAGACAAAAATAAACCGTGGATGCAATCCTACCAACTCAAACATTAGGAGTAGAGATGGAGCAGTTGGTAGAATTGCGTTCACGGTTTATTTTCGTCTGGTTATATTTCGTCTGGTTTATTTTCGTCCGGTTTATTTTCGTCTCATATCCCACCACCATATCTCCTCACATTGATTTTTTTACCCTCACAATAAAAACTTTTCTAAAGTTTCCTAACTAGACACGTTATAAACGGGCAGGTACCGATAGCACGTTATCAATTAATAAAATTTTGTTTTATGACAATCAATTCCAAATCCTAATTTTCCTAATGCATTGATCTTTGCCTTTTTTAAGTAGTTATTTTGATAGGGAGGCTTTAGCCACGAAAATCATCCCTCCATCGTCGGCTGCATCCCTCACCCATGTCGCTGTTGCAGGATCTTCATCCGTCATCCTGAGCAATTGGGGCGGCGATGCGGGCGAGCTTCACGGTAGTGGGGAGGACCAGGCCGCGGTGAAGGCAGGTCATGCGCTCCTCACGCTCCACGAACAGAACCTGCGCACGGAGGCGGTAGTGCGGGGTGGCAGCCGGCAATGAGGCGGCCGCGCTACGTGATGAGCTACGGGTCCCCCTTTGTGATGTTTTGGCATCGCTCCTTCATCGCACATCCTCAGGTTCCTCTTGCCCTTCCCTTCCTCTGTCCTCCTCTCCCATCTCTATGCTTTCACGTGCATCCAGTTTTGATTCCTCGTGTGATATATACCAAACATAGGTACGTCAATTCACTTTCTTTTCTTCCCTTCGTCCCTCGGTCCCACGCTCGTGGCGCTGAAGTGGTGGCAACAGGCGATGGCGGTGGTGTCGCTGATGGCGGCGAGGACAGCACGTGGCAGCTCCCGAAGCATGAACACGACCGCACCTCGGGCCTGCCGTCTGCCAAGATATGGGTGAGTTCTCGTGCTGCCAACCATAAACCCTCACATCCTGCAAATTCCTCAAACCCTACCGTCTTGATCCCGTCCACGCTCTGATCCAAAGGACGATGCAGCTCCGGCCGGTTGACAATGGAGGTTTGGGATCCTTCCTCTCAGCACCCACTCCCGGAAGAATCAGCGGCGCGCCACGCTGATTGAACCCCGTCGAGATCACTCACCAAGATTGCTATTCTGAAGTTTATTGTAAAGAAAGTGAAGAGTGAGATAGGATCCGTTTATTTTCAACCGGTTTCAACCGGTTTTTTTCCATCAAATTACCCCCACCCCCACGCCCACCCACCGAAACGCGCCCAGCGAACCGGGGAGAGATCCGTTGATTTGGCTAAGGTAGGAAAGAATCTATTATTTGTTTGCTAAAGCAAATTGCATTAATGGAAGATCTCCGTTGATTTGGCTAAGGTAGGAAAGAATCTATTATTTGTTTCCTAAAGAAAAATTGCATTAATGAGAGAGATCCGTTGATTTGGCTAAGGTAGGAAAGAATCTATTATTTGTTTCCTAAAGCAAATTGCATTAATGGGAGAGATCCGTTGATTTGGCTAAGGTAGGAAAGAATCTATTATTTGTTTGCTAAAGCAAATTGCATTAATGAAAAAGATCCGTTGATTTGGCTAAGGTAGGAAAGAATCTATTATTTGTTTACTAAAGAAAATTGTATTAATGAGAGAGATCCGTTGATTTGGCTAAGGTAGGAAAGAATCTATTATTTGTTTCCTAAAGCAAATTGCATTAATGGGAGAGATCCGTTGATTTGGCTAAGGTAGGAAAGAATCTATTATTTGTTTCCTAAAGCAAATTGCATTAATGGGAGAGATCCGTTGATTTGGCTAAGGTAGGAAAGAATCTATTATTTGTTTGCTAAAGCAAATTGCATTAATGAAAGAGATCCGTTGATTTGGCTAAGGTAGGAAAGAATCTATTATTTGTTTCCTAAAGAAAATTGCATTAATGAGAGAGATCCATTGATTTGGCTAAGGTAGGAAAGAATCTACTATTTGTTTCCTAAAGCAAATTGCATTAATAGGAGAGATCCGTTGATTTGTCTAAGGTAGGAAAGAATCTATTATTTGTTTACTAAAGCAAATTGCATTAATGAAAGAGATCCGTTGATTTGGCTAAGGTAGGAAAGAATCTATTATTTGTTTCCTAAAGAAAATTGCATTAATGAGAGAGATTTGTTGATTTGGCTAAGGTAGGCGGTTTTGAGTAAAGTTATCTTTACTGTAGACATATATTGACAATTAATCAAGTATCAACATCATTGCATGCTTATTGTGTGGAATGTGTGTCCCAATGTTGACAGAAGGTATAAAAAGATTGTCTTGAAATTATTATTTTCTTGGGAAGATATTGCCCTGAATTCTTATTTCTCATCAGAAATTTAGTATCCATTTTCGTTGATCTTATTTGCAACATGTACAAGTCAGTAATAATCTAAGGGGGTGCCCTACCGGAGAAGATTATGATAGTTGGACAAGAAACTTGGTACTGTCGTGCAAGGTAGATGTAGGAGAAATAGGAGATAAAAGCATGCATGGTGGGAGAAGGAAGTCGAGTGTCGCGTGGTAGCTCAAACATGGAGTGTGGAAGAAAGACAATGACGAGATGTATGTACCTACTAGATCATGACCATGAGATATCATCCCATAAAAATGGCCTTTGACTCTCATGTCACATGAATTTTCTCTTTGTATATATATATTTGTTAGTCCGTGGCAACGCACGGACACTTAGCTAGTATAAGTACAGGATTGTACTTTGAACAAGCCACCAAGGCTAGTGTAGTGGTCGGTCGTGCGCGTTTGACGCGGCAGGTCGCCGGTTCGAATCCCGCCCGCGCGCTGCCGAAGTGTGGTAGTTCCCTGCAATTAACCCCTCGTTGTGTATGTGGGGACCAGAAAGAAAATGCTCAGTCAGATACATGCTTATACGACTATTAGACCGTTTTACAACACTTAGGCTTATAGTTGGTACTGTATGGCAAAAAAAAATAACTAATGGTACTGATTCGTTATGACGTGCCGAAATATGGTAGTTCCCTGCAATTAACTCCTCGTTGTGTATGTGGGGACCAGAAAGAAAATGCAAAGGCTCATTTCTCCTGTCGGTGGATGCTCACGAGGGGCAGTTAAGAGTCATGTGTCTCCAACTATTTCTATACCAACAAGTTGTGTGGTCTCATATGTGCCCATTGTCTAAATAACAATTGGATAACATAACGAATGTATGCTGCTTCCTTACGAAAATACACCTACGCTAATTTTTTTGTGATGCTCAAAATAGTTGTTTTTTTTACTGTCTCAATGGTTGTACTTCGGAGGGAACAGTCGGCGGCTGGGAGCATGGCGAAGATCGACAGTGATACAGTGGAGTTTGATCGGGATTGGACGTGGCGATCGACCGACCGAAGACAGTGAGTTGCGCGGTGCAAGTGGGACACTATATATGCCCGCATAAGTTGAGTGTACTATTGGATGGTACTGATTCATTCCACTGTGCAACTTCCTCTAGCTTCACATTGCAAGCCCAATGATTCTTGTGCCTGCAGAATACAAAAGAAAAACCCGTAGTTATTGTTGCTTGCTGCCATTCACCATCCGGCCGGACAGAAAACTCACGTCGTCCCTGCCAGGGCGCCGCAAGAGCTCATCTTCAAGCGCTAATGACGCGTTTGGTTACTCGAATCTTTTTTGTCATTTTGCATACTTATTTCAAATTAGCCTGATTGAGCTAATGCTGGCAAAATAAATAAATATATGCATATTGATTGGTTGCATGCATTCCTTTTTCTGCATCGTAGCAATGACTATGCACTGTGTTTGATTGCTCGCACTGACTGGGCTCATACTATTGCACATGTTGTTTGGTTGCATATGGGCAGCAAGGTGTTGTTACCTTGTACCCTACACTGTGAGCTTACCAGCTACACCTTACACATGTTCACGCCGGTAGAACACTACTGCAATCATGACGAACTGGACGCTGATGATAAAGTTCTTTAGCTCAAACTGTCAATCTAACTTGCCAACTTCAACAATGCATGCCTGCTTGAGCACGTCCTTGGAGTAAGCATCCTCAGCTGCCTGCTTACTGATAAACACTCTATGGCAGTTGTTTTTGTAACCCGCCACTTGTTCATATCCGCAAACCATATGTGCTTAAAGAAATCCAACAAGTTATAAAGGTAAATCACATAGTTAATTTAATAGCCATTGTATTATCTAAAAGTGCATAAATTATAACTAACTACACAATCATGTTCTATATGATCGAACTACATAACATATTCTAGCATGCACAATAATAATGTATACTTCAGTACAATACCACAATGGTTTCGTAGGTGCAGTACACAATGTTTGCAATGCACTTCTCTCATTCTACTGCATAAAGGTACAACCATTTACAACAATAATGACATGTGTTAAGGTGAAGGTACCTGAACATCCATTGCCATGTGAATATACAAGCTCTCCGCATCACTTCTATGGCATAGCATTGGACCACACGTGTGTAATAGGTTTAAGTTGCAAG
The DNA here is from genome assembly GCA_034509565.1 of Triticum monococcum. NCBI lineage: Eukaryota > Viridiplantae > Streptophyta > Magnoliopsida > Poales > Poaceae > Triticum > Triticum monococcum. The sequence continues at coordinate 580,712,211 of CM067845.1, forward strand.
TCATATCTTTTGCTTACCGTAAGGCCAAATTTCTCAGACATGTCAAATGAAGAAAGTTTATCCCCGTCGGGGAGCATCCACTCGAAGTGATATAGGAAATTTGCTAATACCATCTCAGTGACCGACGAGCTGAAATGAATCCCAGGGCATTGTCGTCGCCCAGTCCCGAAGGGAATGAACTCAAAGTGTGTCCCCTTGTAGTTTACGTCGTTATTCTCAAATCTCTCTGGCCTAAACTCTTTAGGATTGTCCCAATGTTTAGGATCTTGAGAAATTGCAAAAACATTAATGAACACATTGGTGCCTTTAGGGATGCCATAACCCATAAGTGTACAGTCATCTCTGGCCATGCGGTGGACAAGAGGACCAGGTGGATGCAACCTAAGGGCCTCATTGATGACCATCCGCATATAGTGGAGTTCAGAAAGGTCACTGTTAGTAATGACACCTCGGTCTTTACCAAGTACCTCACGTACTTCTTGTTGTGCTTTAGCCATTGTGTCAGGATTGTGCATAAGCTCTGACATGGCCCATGACAAAACAGATCCTATTGTTTCCGTAGCACCTGCAAATACATCCTGTAAATGAAAGTAGTGGAAATTAAGTACAATTAGACCTTTATATGTGCATATATAGATTTGTGCCAATCCAAGAATTTTTCAAAATCAAAAGCTATGTAGAAACATAGGAATGATTGCAGCTAGTAATTAACTTTTTATCTTTCATGAACAATGTTGTAACTTGTTTTTTGTGTGATGTAGACATCACACTGTGATTAAGTAACCCGTGTTCTATGAACATGGTACAAATGTGATATGTTTCTTGTCAATTGGATACCATATGCATCAAATATATTAAATACATCTAACAACTTTAACATCACACCATTAGGGGAGTATTAGAGATCAAAATAAAGCATGTAATAATATTACATAACTAATGACAAACTGATATGGCAATAAATTTGCAAGTGCAAAATGTACCAACGCGTGCCAATGATCTTCAATTTTATTGCGTGCATTTGACAATGAGAGTGCATCTAGGTCCCCTATATGGATTTTGGTTGATCATTGGCAAGAAAATTAAGAAACTGATGATTTTATTAAGTATTATAGGGTTTTACTCTCTTTGCTATTTGGAAAGTATCTTTGGTGGCCCTTATGACCTCCTTTGGTCCAGTGGAATTCTGTAGGAATGAAATGTCAATGGCCTCCCCCCCCCCCCCCCCGCACCTAACAGCTCCCTCCCCCCGCACCTAACCCTCGCTGCCGCCACCTTCCAAGCCCGATCCTAGCCAGCTTCGGCGGGCTTCGCCAGCGCGCGGGCTAGATCCGCCTTCCCCTTCCCCCGCTCCTTCCCTCCCTCCCCCTTTTCCGCCCTCGCACCGCCTTCCCGGGGGGGGGGGGGGGGGGGGGGCTTCTCCTTCATCCTCCCAGCTCGCCTTCCCCCCTCCCCCATCACCATTGGCGAGCGCCCCCGACTCTAGCCCGGGTGGTGTCGGCGGCAGCGGGATCTTCTCTCCCCGCACGCGTGTCCATCCTGCCTAGGGCGGGTGACGGCGGCGGTGTCGCTCGGCTTGGCGGCGAATGTGGTAGCGGCGCTGCTCCTTGGCGGTGGGGCAGCTTGGTGGCATGGGGTGGCCGACGGCGCGCCCCGGGCCCAGATCTAGGCCCTGCGGGGCCCATCTGGGTCCTAGCGGGTCAGCCCCTGGTGTCGTGGATCTAAGACTGACAGTAGAATGGGGGGTAGGTATGAGGAGGCAAGATCCTAGCTATGGAGTAGTTGTACACACGAGTTTTACGAGTTCATGCCCTTCTCGGAGGAAGTAACAGCCCTACGTCTCGGTGCCCTGAGGCGGTCGACTGGATTATACGTGTGTGTGTGTGTGTGTGTGTGTTTACAAAAGTGCGAACCCCTGTCCCAGAGGAGGGGGTGGCTTATATAGAGTGCGCCAGGACCCCAGCTCCCCTCCGTTACACAGGGTTCAATGTTCATAAAGGTGGGGCGTTACTGGTAACGTCTACAATAAAGTGTTATAAATGCCCATAATGCTATGGTTTAAGTCTCGACCGTTGCAGAGTGGAGGGCTTCTCGTCTTCTGGTGGTTGAGTGTCTTCAAGGTGGTCGAGTGTCTTCAAGGAAGTCGAGTGAGCACATCTTCATGGTCGAGTGGATGATATTTTCTCTTCGACTGCTTCTGATTCTTTGTAAAGATGTCCTCGGGGAGGGTATGCTGGACAGGTCCATGACCCTACCCTAGGTACATAGCTTCATCATTAGCCCCCGAATGGATCAGGGTTCGAATGAGGAAGGGGTTGAGAACACTTCCGACCCACTCTTTGTGCTATGAATATGCCTTGTCCTGAAACAATGAGTTGAGGAGACGACGTCGACTCCTTTCTCAGTCGCCTTGGTCCATTCTTGGTTGTTGTCGAGTGAACTTTCATGGTTGAATTCCGAATGATGATGTAGAGGGTGTTTGTCTTCAGCCTGACAGGTTGTTCCGCTCTCCGCGGATCTCGCGGGATTCGAATTTTGGGAAGCACGCCAGACGGGAGGAGACGAGGTCATCGGGACGGATTAGGTAAGTCTCCTCGATCCCCGCACCACCTTTTTCGCCACATACTATGCGCGCGACTGTTGCGGGATTTGTTTAGACCGCTTGGGTCCACTAGTCAGCCACTCGGCGGAAGGTCTTATAAAAGGTCTCGGGCCAGGCCTCTGCTCCGCACGCCACCATTCTCTCTTCTCTTTCCCCCGATCTCTCTGCCACTCTCGCTTCCGCCTCGTCGCCGGACCTCCGCTCGAGCTAGATATGCCACCATGGGGAAGGATAAGATGGCGGCACTGGAACGCGCGAAGAAGGCGACCACGAAGGCGAAGGGCAAGCGGACCAGCCGGGGCGGATCCTCGTCGAGGTCCGGCCTACCGACGGGCTGGATCCAGGGCGACTGGATCTGCTCGGCAATCACGCAGGACGACCTCGACGGCCTGGTGGAGGGGGGATTGATCCCCTACAAGTCGGCTCGGCTCCCGGGGGACGAAACTGAGCCGCAGCCTAGAGAGGGTGAGTGTGTCCTCCTAGCAACCCACGTAGATCACGGATTCTCGCTGCCTCCCCACCCTTTCTTCCGGGATTTTTTGAACTTCTTTGGGGCTCAGCTCCACCATTTCACTCCGAACACCATAGTCTATCTGGCCCCTTTCGTGTCCATGTGCGAAAACTTCTTGGGCTGTCGACCGCACTGGGGGCTTTTCAAACACATCTTCACTTGCCGTTCCCAGTCGGTCAAAAAGGCCAAGTCGAGTGACGAGAGGACGCGGGTGATCCAGATGTGCGGTGGTCTGGGGATCCACATGAGGAGCAAGAGTACTTTCCCAGCGATGATCCTTCCTGACTCGGTCCGGGGTTGGCAGTCGACTTGGTTTTACTGCAAGGATCAGCCAACCCCTGGCCAGTCGACTAGACTTCCTCCTTTCTCCTTGGCTCGAGCGGAGAAGCCTGCTCCCCTGAAGGTAGTTCCAGAAGAGAAGGCGCAGGTCAAGGAGCTGGTCGAACGGGTCGTCCAGCTTGTCCGTGACGGAGTGACCGGGATGGATCTGCGGGAGGTCTTTCTCGGTCGACGCATCCAACCTCTTCAGGCACGTGATCATCCGATGTGGATGTACTGTAGGCCCGAAGATACCACTCGGATCCACCCGGAGGAGGTCAGCGAGGATATCTTGGAGAACTGGTCAAGGGGAATCACTGGCAACAAAGACAACCCTCGGGGATCCAGGAGGGTGATTCCATTCGACAACTCGCGCCAGCCGGAGCAAGTATATTTCTGTTTTATCAAGTATCTTTCCGATTCACCACGTGATGTCCCGTTTGTGGTCGACTGAATGTCTTTTGATTGTTATCCTTTCAGGCCCTCATTGAAATGTACTCGATGCCCAATGGAGTGCAGGACCCCGGCGCTGAAGAAGAAGGGAGCAAGGGCGAGAGCGGCGAGGAGCATTTGGAAGCCGAGGAGGACGAGGAGAGCGATGAATCGACCGATGAGGAAGAAGTCGACTCGCCTCCTCGCAGGGAGAGGAGGTCCAAGCACACTCATGACCCGGCACGCGCTCCGGACTTGGTGGCTGCGCCGATCGGGCAATCCTCGAAGCGCCCCAGGACGTCTTCCCCGACGCCGACTGAGAAGCATCCAAAGCAATCCAAGGTCGTGCCGCTTCCAGCGCCGAAAGTGCCGAAAGCCATCTCTTCCAAACCGCCCAAAGCTTTGCCTCGGATCAAAGTGACCGTTCCTACTATCTCCGGGTAACCATCTGACTTGTCCTTTATGTGGATTCAATTAACTGGGTGTAACCGATTGAATGCGGGCCTTTGCAGTGCTGCTACGTCAGGGACCTCTTCATACCAGTACAGGGATGAGGAAATGGAGGATGCGGTGACCTCTAACCCAGGTATGAACTCTTGCGATTTCGATTCTTGATCCTTTTAGGGTCGAATGTTCTGTCTTGCAGCTCTACCCAACATCATTGACCTTCCGGACGACGACGAAGAAGTGGCTCCTAAGCCTAGGAAGAGCAAGAAGGTAACAGCTGGCAGGGTGGTTCGGCAGGAACCAACAGCAACGCCTCCCGTCTGTCAAGCTGAAGATGCGGGCAGGGCCGCTGTGACGTTCGCTGCACCCTTGCCGAGTGGGCACCCCACGCGGTCGACCGCGCCTGTGGTTCCTTCAACTATCCAACTCCACACCACGGAGCCTCAAGCAGCTACACCTGGGTCGTCTGCACATTTTTTTCACCAGCTACCCCGTCCCAGACAACCAGACGGAAGCGGCTACGGAAGCCATCCGACAAGCTGATATGATGATGGAGCGGGTGAAGATAGTGCACGAGAGCAGTCAGGCTGCCTACGATGCTAGTGCCGCTCTTCGGGCCAACGTCGAGGTGAGTAGACTTTCCGACTGTTTTTGTTCTCGAAAAATCTTCTTCTGCACAATCTCCTGTTGTTCGCGTTGAATTAGAGCACCCACTGGGTGTTGCTGTCTTTTTGGTAGTTTCGCTCTTCCACTCGGTCTGGGCGAGTCGGATCAGAACCGGTGGGAGCACGCCAAGTGCACCCACTGGGTGTAGTCCCCGAGACCGCGGTCGACTGCTGGCAGTCGACTGTGGTCTGAGTTCTTCTTTTCTTGACGACGCAATTGTTCTTTCTCTCTCTCTCTCTTTTACTCCTTGCACTCGACTCCGGCGGGCCGGGCGAGTGGGATCAGAACTGGTGGGGGCACGCCAAGTGAACCCACTGGGTGTAGTCCCCGAGACCGCGGTCGACTGCTGGCAGTCGACTGGGGTCTGAACAGCTTGTTGTCCACTTCTTTAGTTTTATTCATTCGGAAATGAACTGCTTTCGAACCTTTCGATTGTCCTGTCTCTTGCCTCCTGCAGAAGTCTTGTGCTCTTATCTCCAAGTTTGCCGAACTCGAAGAGAAGCAGAGGCAACTCAACTTAGACTTGGAATTGGCTCAGCAAAATCTGAAAAAAGCTCAAGACGAGGCCACTGGTATGGAAGGTAACTGATTGCCGACTGAATTTCAATATATCTCTTTGATATCTTTTTTGATTCGATTATTTCTTTTGCAGAGAAAATGAAGTTGGCTCTGGACAAGAAGGACTCGGACCTCACCGCCGCGCAAAAAGAAGCCCAAGACAAAACCGCTCTCGCAGAGAAGAAGCTTGCTTCAGTCGGAACGCTTGAAGGAGAGGTGACTAGACTGACATCTTGTCTTAATGAAGCTAACCGCGAAGTGACCAGCCTGGAGAAGGATAAGGTCGCCCTAAACAAAAAGTTGGAGTCTGCGATCCGCAAGAGGAACGACACAGAAGCTTATCTGAGGACCCTCGCCAAGAAGCTTTATCTCGTGCTGGGAGGTATTTCTTTTAATCCGACTGTGTTGATGTTTGCCATCAGATTTTGCTCGGTTGATTGAACTGACTTTTGGCTGCAGAACTTTGTCAAGACTTTGACAAAGAAACTGGGAGGGTCGAGACGGGTCTGGACCCTATCGCTTCCCCGATCTGCGACGAAACTGCGATGAACGTGCTCCGACTGGAGTCCCGTATCGCCAGCGCCACAAGCTACCTCACACGCCTGAAGGAGGTTGTCTCTCGAATCGACTCAACACTTTGGTCGGAGACAACGCTTCAGAATGATCTGGAATCTCTGATGACTCGACTGAACGAGATCCCTGACCGAGTGCAAGAATGGAAGAAATCCTCCGCCCGGTGCGGTGCTGACGTGGCGCTGTCCCTGGTGCGAGTCCATTGCAAGGAGGTTTGTGAAGACAAGCCGGCTGCGATCAAAGTCACTAACACCAAAAAGCACGACTTCCAGTCCTTCATGGAGACATTCATTGCTGCCGCCACTCAGATCGCTGATGGGATCGATCTGGACTCATTCGTGGAGCCTGCCAGTCCTCCTCCGGCTGAGTGAACAATCTTATGAAACTTGGATATGCTTTAAATTTGCCTCGGAATGCCGAGTGGTTTCTGTAACCATTAAACTCCTTCGGGCTTGGTGCCCGAGTACTTTTGATTCGCTGCTTGGAACCTTTTAGTATTTATCTGAATTTGGTTTATCTCCGAATGTGCTTGTGTTTGCCTTCGGATGGACTTTGCTTGCTGCACCTCTTTGTCCTTGCGGATAGGGATGGAGCAGACCTTGTATTTGTGCCGCAGCTCCGAAGGAGAAGGTGGTAGTCGACCTGCACCTCGTCATCCTTGCGGATAGGGATGGAGCGGACGTTGTATTAGTGCCGCAGCTCCGAAGAAGAAGGTTGCAGTCGACCTGCACCTCGTCGTCCTTGCGGATAGGGATGGGTCTCAAACTTAGGCGAGTATTGGACTGCAGCTAAGCCCCCGATGGGAGGATTGCTCTCCACTCGGTAGGATTTTTCCAAACTTAGGCGAGTGCTAGACTGCCGTTAAGCCTCTTAGTGAGAGAACTTAGGCGAGTGCTCGACTGCAGCTAAGCCCCCGAGTGGGCGGACTGCTCTCCACTCGGTAGGATTTTTTCAAACTTAGGCGAGTGCTGGACTGCCATTAAGCCTCTTAGTGAGAGAACTTAGGCGAGTGCTCGACTGCAGCTAAGCCCCCGAGTGGGAGGACTGCTCTCTGCTCGGTAGGATTTTTTCAAACTTAGGCGAGTGCTGGACTGCCGTTAAGCCTCTTAGTGAGAGAACTTAGGCGAGTGCTCGACTGCAGCTAAGCCCCCGAGTGGAAGGATTGCTCTTCACTCCATAGGATTTTTTTCAAACTTAGGCGAGTGCTGGACTGCCGTTCAGCCTCTTAGTGAGAGAACTTAGGCGAGTGCTCGACTGCAGCTAAGCCCCCCGAGTGGGAGGACTGCTCTCCACTTGGTAGGATTTTTTCAAACTTAGGTGAGTGTTGGACTGCCGTTAAGCCTCTTAGTGAGAGAACTTAGGCGAGTGCTCGACTGCAGCTAAGCCCCCGAGTGGGAGGACTGCTCTCCACTCGGTGGGATTTTTTCAAACTTAGGCGAGTGCTGGACTGCCGTTAAGCCTCTTAGTGAGGGAACTTAGGCGAGTGCTCGAATGCAGCTAAGCCCCCGAGTGGGAGGATTGCTCTCCACTCGGTAGGATTTTTCCAAACTTAGGCGAGTGCTAGACTGCCGTTAAGCCTCTTAGTGAGAGAACTTAGGCGAGTGCTCGACTGCAGCTAAGCCCCCGAGTGGAAGGATTGCTCTTCACTCGGTAGGATTTTTTCAAACTTAGGCGAAACAGATTCGCGACTAAGCCCACCCACTGGGGGATTTCAGGAGTAAATAAGAACAACACAATCGAATGAGAGAACCGTAAGCTCTTGTCTTTGATAAACGAATTACAAAAGGTGTTGCTTATTACATTTTATTCGAACGAGTGTTTAAGTATAAAAGGGGTGGAGCAGCTCCATGTTCCAAGCCCGTGGCTCGTCTTTCTGATGCTCGATACTGTAAATATGGTATGCTCCGTTGTGGAGAACTTTGGTGACCATGAAGGGGCCTTCCCAAGTTGGAGTGAGCTTGTGTGGTTTCTGCTGATCCACTTGAAGAACCAAGTCTCCTTCTTGAAAGGCCCGACCCCTCACATTCCTGGTGTGGAATCGACGCAAATCTTGCTGATAAATGGTTGAGCGGATCAAGGCCATCTCTCTTTCCTCCTCTAAGAGATCGACTAAATCTTGTCGGGCCTGCTCTGCTTCTGCTTCGGAGAAGAGTTCAACTCGGGGTGCGTTGTGGAGCAAGTCACTTGGCAGAACAGCTTCGGCTCCATAGACTAAGAAGAAAGGAGTTCTTCCAGTCGACTGATTAGGAGTTGTCCTTAAACCCCACAGAACTAACGGAAGTTCATCAACCCAAGCACCTGCTGCGTGTTTGAGATCATGTATCAGTCGGGGCTACAGTCCTTTGAGAATTAGGCCATTGGCTCTTTCTGCTTGTCCGTTCGACTGCGGGTGAGCAACAGAAGTATAGTCGACTCGAGTGCCCTGAGAGGCGCAGAAAATTCTGAACTCATCAGAATCGAAGTTCGATCCGTTGTCCGTGATGATGCTGTGTGGGACTCCATATCGGAACGTCAATTCTCTGATAAAACTGACAGCGGTGCTAGCGTCAAGGTTCTTGATGGGTTTGGCTTCGATCCATTTGGTAAACTTGTCGACTGCAACGAGCACATGAGTGAAGCCGCTTCTGCCGGTCCTCAGCGGTCCAACCATATCCAGTCCCTAAATAGCGAAGGGCCAGACGAGGGGGATGGTCTTCAGGGCTGACGCTGGCTTGTGAGACATATCGGAGTAAAATTGACAGCCTTCACATCTGTCGACTATATCTTTCACCATCTCATTTGCTCGTGGCCAATAGAATCCAGCTTGGTATGCTTTAGCCACGATGGCCCGAGAGGACACATGGTGACCACAGGTCCCCGAGTGGATGTCATTGAGGATCATTCAACCTTCTTCTGGTGTTATGCACTTCTGACCGACTCCAGTCACACTTTCTCTGAACAACTGCCCTCTTATCACAGTAAAAGCTTTAGATCAGCGGACAATCTGTCGAGCTTCTTCTTCATCCTCTGGGAGCTCTTTCCTCAGGATGTACGCAATGTAGGGCACCATCCAGTCGGGAGTAATGGCCAGAACCTCCATGATTAGGTCGACCACAGCCGGGACCTCGACTTCAGTCGGATCCGTGGCGCTCTTGGGTTGTGGGGGCTCTTCAATGAAAGGGTCTTCCTGAACTGTCGACGTGTGAATATGCTCCAAGAACACATTGCTGGAAATGGCCTCTCTCTTGGAACCTATCTTTGCCAATTCATCGGTTGCTTGATTTTTCAATCGGGGGATGTGGTGGAGTTCTAACCCCTCGGACTTCTTCTCAAGCTTTCTCACCGCATTGCAGTAACCAGTCATGGCTGGGCTTCTGACGTCCCACTCCTTCATCACTTGATTAACTACCAAATCTGAGTCGCCATAGACCATGAGGCGACGGACGCCGAGTGAGATGGCCATGCGCAACCCATACAGGAGTGCTTCATACTCTACTTCATTGTTGGAGGAATCAAAGTGAATCTGGAGGACATATCTGAGCTTGTCTCCTAGGGGGGATACCAGAACTACTCCAGCACCAGAACCGTTCAACATCTTGGATCCGTCAAAGAACATGGTCCAGTGCTCCGAGTGAACTTGAGTCGGCAGTTGCTGTTCGATCCACTCGGCGAGGAAATCTGCTATTGCTTGGGACTTGATAGCTTTCTTTGCCTCAAACTTGATATCCAAGGGAAGGAGTTCAATCGCCCATTTTGCCACTCGACCAGTTGCATCCCTGTTGTGCAGAATCTCTGACAATGGAGCGTCGCTGACGACTGTAACAGAGTGATCTGAGAAGTAGTGTGCAACCTTCTTCGTGGTCATGTAAATTCCATAGACAAGCTTCTGATAGTGAGGATATCTCTGCTTTGACGGGGTCGGGAATTCAGAAATATAATAAACTGGGCGTTGAACTTTGTACGCTTTTCCTTCTTCTTCCCGCTCGACCGTAAGTACTATACTGACGACTTGTCCAGTGGCTGCTATATAAAGCAAAAGAGGCTCTTTGCTGATTGGAGCAGCAAGCACCGGCTGGGTGGAAAGCAGGGCTTTTAGCTCTGCAAATGCTGTATCAGCTTCTGGAGTCCACTCGAACGCATCTGATTTCTTCATCAGTCGGTAAAGAGGCAGGGCCTTTTCACCGAGGCGAGAAATGAATCGACTTAGGGCGGCCAAGCAACCAGTAAGCTTCTGGACATCATGCACACGCACAGGGCGTTTCATCCGAAGTATAGCGCCTACTTTCTCTGGGTTAGCATCGATTCCTCGTTCGGAAACAAGAAAACCGAGTAACTTTCCGCCTGGAACTCCAAACGTGCACTTTGATGGATTGAGCTTGATATCATACCTTCTGAGGTTGGCAAAGGTTTCGGCAAGGTCGGTCAGTAGGTCAGAACCTTTACGTGACTTGACCACAATGTCATCCATGTATGCTTCCACATTCCGACTGATCTGAGTGAGCAGGCACTTCTGAATCATTCGCATAAATGTGGCTCCGGCATTCTTCAAGCCGAATGGCATGGTGACATAACAGAAGCACCCGAACGGGGTGATAAAAGTTATCTTTATTTCATTAGGTCCGTACAGACGGATCAGGTGGTACCCGGAGTAGGCATCCAGAAAGGACAAATGCTCGCACCCAGCAGTCGAGTCGACTATCTGATTGATGCGAGGGAGAGGGAAGTGATCTTTCAGGCAGGCCCGATTGATATGCTTGAAATCGATGCACATGCGGAGTGAGTCATCTTTCTTTGGGACCATGACAACATTGGCTAACCACTCGGAGTGGTAAATCTCTCGGATAAACTCAGCTGCCAAAAGCCGAGCCACCTCTTCGCCGATTGCTTTTCTTTTCTAGACGGCGGACCGTCGAAGATGCTCTTTGACTGGTTTCACTTTCGGGTCGACTCGCAATTGATGCTCAGCCAGTCCCCTGGGAACACCTGGCATGTCAGAAGGCTTCCATGCAAAGATGTCCCAGTTCTCATGAAGGAACTGGATGAGCGCTTCTTCCTATTTGGAGTCGAGTGTGGTCGAAATGTGGGTCGGAGCTGCATTGGGGTCCGTCGGGTGAATGTGAACAGACTTCGTCTCGCCAGACGACTGGAATGCAGAATCCGTGGCTGGCTTCTTGGCTCGCAACAAGTCACTTGGGTCTGCATTTTTCTGGTATTCTTGCAATTCTGCCACGGCCATCTGGGCATCGGCGATCTTTGAGCCCTTCTGGAAACACTCTTCCGCCTTTTTCCAATTACCAGAGATAGTGATCACTCCTCTGGGACCAGGCATCTTCAGTTTGAGGTACACGTAACAAGGTCGAGCCATGAATCGTGCATAAGCTGGCCTGCCCAGAATTGCATGATACGCACTCTGAAAATCCACGACTTCAAACGTCAACTTTTCTTTGCGGTAATTTTTGGCATCACCGAAAACCACGTCAAGTGCAATCTGACCGAGGGACGCAGCCTTCTTGCCTGGGATGACCCCATGGAAACTCATGTGGCTTTCACTGAGTCTGGACATCGGAATGCCCATTCCTTTCAACGTTTCTGCGTACAGAATGTTCAGGCCACTACCACCGTCCATCAGGACCTTTGTCAGTCGAGTGCCTTCGACCACCGGGTCGACCACCAGTGCTTGCCTCCCAGGGGTGGCGATGTGCACTGGGTGATCGGACTGGTCGAACTTAATGGCAGTCTGCGACATTTCAAGTAATTGGGTGTCGCCGGAGCGACCATGTTCACTTCTCTGTTGATGACTTTCAATCAACTCTTGTTTTAACATCAGCAAAAATCATCAGAGTGGAATTCACGTGAGGATAACCATCATTATCTTCCCCTTCACTCTCAGCCTTGTCTGCCTCCTTCTCCTTTTCCTTGGGTTGTTTCTCTCAGAACTGCTGGATCAGGAGCCGACACTATCGAGTGGTATGCTTCGGGTAAATGAAATTACCTTCTTTGTCTTTTTTGGTGTGGATATGGCACGGCAGATCCAACACGTCATTTCCATCTTGATCTTTTACTTCCTTGGGGTTCCACGGCCCTTTGGGCTTCCCCTTGAACTTTCCTTGAACCACAGCCAAGGCCTCACCCGGAGCAGCTGGTTCGTCCTTGCGTTTTTGTTTCCGACTGGAGTTTCCTCCTCCGGCTTCGTGGGCGACTGCTTTGTGCTTGCCGCTCCGCAGTCGCTCCTCCTCTTCACCATTGGCATACTTGGTGGCGATTTCCATCATCCGAGTCAAAGTCATGTTTCCTGTCCGACCGAATTTCAGATTCAACTCTCGGTACCTGACGCCTTCCTTGAAAGCACAAATTTCCTGATGATCAGACACATCTTCCACCGTGTGGTGTAGGGTGATCCACCTCTGGATATAATCTCTCAAAGTTTCATTCGGTTTCTGGACGCAACACTGTAATTCTGTCAAACATGCTGGCCGCTTGCAAGTACCCTCAAACGTTCTGACAAACACTCGGGCGAGATCTTCCCAAGTATAGATGCTGCCAGGCGCCAACTGATTCAGCCACGTCCTAGCCGAGCCCTCCAACATCATAGGAAGGTGTTTCATGGCCACATCATCATTGCCGCCACCAATCTGGACAGCCACTCGGTAGTCTTCGAGCCAGGTGTCAGGCTTGGACTCTCCGGTGAACTTACTGACTCCAGTCGCCAACCTGAAGTTGGGGGGAATCACTGCAGCTCTGATAGCTCTGCTGAAGCACTCTGGGCCGGAGACATGCACCCTGTTGCTGGTTTGCGGGCCTCTGTCATATGGCCACCTCGGTGAGCTCTGTTTCTGCCGACCAAGCCTTGTACGAGAATAGATCTTGCATCAAAGCCTGGCTCCCTGGGGTCGATTGGAATACCTCTTCCGACGTTGTTAGGGCGCATGTCTTCATGTGGCCACGGCACGTACGACCCACTCCTTGGAGGAGGCGTGGGCACTCGACGGCGACCATCACGATCGGCTCAACGATCATACTGCTCTTGGTTTCTGTACTGATCACGCCGCTCTCCACGTCCCTCATGCCTCGGGGGCGATCTCGGGCTATGGGCCGACTGGACCGTATCTGCGACCACAGATCTGCCATGGATCCTATCCCGCGACTGAGACACGACCGTATTCTGCTCTCCTGCTGCCTGGAGCAAGGCCCTGATCTGCGCCAGACCTCGGCCAGCTTCTGACTGGGAAGGTTGAATCGACACTACTATCCAGGCCGCAGCTGCTAGGTTTTGGATCGGTGTTTGATATACCTGAGCTGGAGGTGGAAAAAGTTGGCGTCGGCTGGACTCAGGAGCATGTTGACGAGCGCAATCGTTGAGTGCGCGCTGTAGGTTCTCCAGCCGAGTGCGCTCAGCCAGATTGGCCAAGCGAGCCTGTTCCAAGGCCTGGGCCTCGGGCGTTTCTCCAACTATAGGAGTATGTAGGGCATCCATGTTTCAGCGACGAAGTTCTTCTCTTTGCTGCGAGGAGAGAGGCTCGGGGCGGTACTCCTCGTGAACGCGCGATGGATCGCCGTTCCCGTCACCTCCGTCTTCACGATCGAAGCCAGGAGGACCGCGTGGTCCATTGACCATCAGGACTTCCGCTGCCGAGTCATTGCTGCCGCACTCAGATGCAGTCTCTACGGAGCCAGTCGACAGATCGAATAGGCCATAGAGAGACTCGTCGGGCTCGAGCGCCGTGACTTGAGGGGTGGCCGACTGGCGGGCCACCATATGCTTCACCCACTGTTGAACCCTCGACCGGCTGGTGCGCTTGTTCCGGCGGGTCGCAGGGAGGGGGAAAGCCGTAGGAGTCAGCTGGTACTGGGTCAACGGTTGCCGTAGGATGACGCCGCGGACGCACGCGTGAAAGTGCGTTGCCCCCCGGGCGGGGAGCGCATCGACGTCGAGTGGTGCCTCCTGAAGCCAAGCGGAGTCGTCGGCGACAAACACGAGCGCGCCGAGACGGATCTCGCGGCCCTCAGCCAAACCTCCGCCTGGAACCATGATGATGGGGATCGAAAAAATTGCAACTTCTCCAATAAGTCCCTAAGACACCTGCCCCACGGTGGGCGCCAACTGTTGTGGATCTAAGACTGACAGTAGAATGGGGGGTAGGTATGAGGAGGCAAGATCCTAGCTATGGAGTAGTTGTACACACGAGTTTTACGAGTTCAGGCCCTTCTCGGAGGAGGTAACAGCCCTACGTCTCGGTGCCCTGAGGCGGTCGACTGGATTATACGTGTGTGTGTGTTTACAAAAGTGCGCCAAGACCCCAGCTCCCCTCCGTTACACAGGGTTCAATGTTCATAAAGGTGAGGCATTACTGGTAACGTCTACAATAAAGTGTTATAAATGCCCATAATGCTATGGTTTAAGTCTCGACCGTTGCAGAGTGGAGGGCTTCTCGTCTTCTGGTGGTCGAGTGTCTTCAAGGTGGTCGAGTGCCTTCAAGGTGGTCGAGTGTCTTCAAGGAAGTCGAGTGAGCACATCTTCATGGTCGAGTGGATGATATTTTCTCTTCGACTGCTTCTGATTCTTTGTAAAGATGTCCTCGGGGAGGGTATGTTGGACAGGTCCATGACCCTACCCTAGGTACAAAGCTTCATCACCTGGCATGGCTTCATTGTCTTCTGCATGGTGAGGAGGTTGAGGAGCTCGGATCAGGGGCGGCGACCCCGACGACATGCTTGTTTCAGCGCGAAGGCTGGAGCTTTACGGGCCTTGGGGGACCCGGCTGGGCTTGGGCCCACGGGCCTGGTATGCTCCTGCTATTGCGTCCGGTCGGCTACCGTCATTGACGGTGGAGGTTGGACCCTCCCGCGTCCCGATGGTGCTGCTGCCTCTAGTCTCGGCTCCTCTTCCTCGATGTGCAGACCTCACTTCGTGGTGTCGTGGTGAGACAGCGGGAGAAGCTTCAAGACCGCATTGGCGCAGGGTGGTGGTCGGTTTTGGTGGCGGGCTCCGGAGCACCTGAAGTGAAGGTGGGGATCAGGAGAAATCCCTATTGGCCTGGCCGACACCGACGCCGTGGCGCCTGAGGGTGCCGCCAGACCTTCCTGGAGGGCGTCGAGGGCTACCCTTCTGCTTTCCTCGTCGCGTACCGGGGAAAACCCTTGGCAGCAACATCGTCATCGTTGTGTCCCTTCTTGGAGGTGTTGTTTGGTGTCGTCACTTCGGAGTCTAGGAGCTTGGTGGGAGATCTCTGGTGGGCGCAGTGGTCGCGAGGCTTCTTCGTGTTTTTTGTCGCCGTTGTCTGCATTTGTTTCTTTTGTATTTTCTCTTTCGTTTCTTTTGGGCGTGTCTTGAAGGAAATATGCCCTAGAGGCAATAATAAAGTTATTCTTTATTTCCTTATATCATGATAAATGTTTATTATTCATGCTAGAATTGTATTAACCGGAAACATAATACATGTGTGAATACATAGACAAACAGAGTGTCACTAGTATGCCTCTACTAGACTAGCTCGTTAATCAAAGATGGTTAAGTTTCCTAACCATGAACAATGTGTTGTTATTTGATTAACGAGGTCACATCATTAGTTGAATGATCTGATTGACATGACCCATTTCATTAGCTTAGCACACGATCGTTTAGTATGTTGCTATTGCTTTCTTCATGACTTATACATGTTCCTATGACTATGAGATTATGTAACTCCCGTTTGCCGGAGGAACACTTTGGGTGCTACCAAACGTCACAACGTAACTGGATGATTATAAAGGAGTACTACAGGTGTCTCCAATGTTAGATGTTGGGTTGGCGTATTTCGAGATTAGAATTTGTCACTCCGATTGTCGGAGAGGTATCTCTGGGCCCTCGGTGTAATACACATTATACAAGCCTTGCAAGTATTGCAACTAATGAGTTAGTTGCGGGATGATGTATTACGGAACGAGTAAAGAGACTTGCCGGTAACGAGATTGAACTAGGTATTGGATACCGACGATCGAATCTCGGGCAAGTAACATACCGATGACAAAGGGAACAACGTATGTTGTTATGCGGTCTGACCGATAAAGATCTTCGTAGAATATGTAGGAGCCAATATGGGCATCCAGGTCCCTCTATTGGTTATTGACCGGAGACGTGTCTCGGTCATGTCTACATTGTTCTCGAACCGTAGGGTCCGCACGCTTAACGTTATGATGACAGTTATTATGAGTTTATGCATTTTGATGTACCGAAGGTTGTTCAGAGTCCCGGATGTGATCACGGACATGACGAGGAGTCTCGAAATGGTCGAGACATAAAGATTGATATATTGGAAGCCTATGTTTGGACATCGGAAGTGTTCCGGTTGAAATCGGGAATTTTACCGGAGTACCGGGAGGTTACCGGAACCCCCCGGGAACCAAATGGGCCTTATTGGGCCTTAGTGGAAAGGTGAAAAGGGCAGCCCAAGGTGGGCTGCGCCCCCCCCCCCCCTCCCATAGTCCTATTAGGACTAGGAGAGGTGGCCGGCCACCTCTCTCCCTCTCTTTCCACTTGGGAGTCCTATTAGGAATAGGATTGGGGGGGAGTCCTACTCCCGGTAGGAGTAGGACTCCTCCTGCGCCTCCACAGCTTGGCCGGCCAGCCCTCCCCCTGGCAACCTTTATATACGGGGGCAGGGGGCACCTCTAGACACACAAGTTGATCCTTGAGATCGTTCCTTAGCCGTGTGTGGTGCCCCCTGCCACCAAATTCCACCTCGATCATATCGTTGTATTGCTTAGGCGAAGCCCTACGTCGGTAGTACATCAAGATCGTCACCACGCCGTCGTGCTGACGGAACTCTTCCTCGACGCTTTGCTAGATCGGAGCCCTAGGATCGTCATCGAGCTGAACGTGTGCTAAGAACTCGGAGGTGCCGGAGTAACGGTGCTTGGATCGGTCGGATCGGGAAGAAGACGTATGACTACTTCCTCTACATTGTGTCAACGCTTCCGTTGCGATCTACAAGGGTACGTAGATCAGACTCTCCCCCTCGTTGCTATGCATCACCATGATCTTGCGTGTGCGTAGGAAATTTTTTGAAATTACTACGTTCCCCAACAGTGGCATCCGAGCCTAGGTTTTATGGTTTGATGTTATTTGCACGAGTAGAACACAAGTGAGTTGTGGGCGATACAAGTCATACTGCCTACCAGCATGTCATACTTTGGTTCGGCGGTATTGTTGGACGAGACGACCCGGACCAACCTTACGCGTACGCTTACGCGAGACCGGTTCCCTCGACGTGCTTTGCACATAGATGGCTTGCGGGCGACTGTCTCTCCAACTTTAGTTGAACCGAGTGTGGCTACGCCCGGTCCTTGAGAAGGTTAAAACGGAGTCTATTTGACAAACTATCGTTGTGGTTTTGATGCGTAGGTGAGATGAGTTCTTGCTTAAGCCCGTAGCAGCCACGTAAAACTTGCAACAACAAAGTAGAGGACATCTAACTTGTTTTTGCAGGGCATGTTGTGATGTGATATGGTCAAGGCATGATGCTGATTTTATTGTATGAGATGATCATGTTTTGTAACCAAGTTATCGGCAACTGGCAGGAGCCATATGGTTGTCGCTTTATTGTATGCAATGCAATCGCGGTGTAATGCTTTACTTTATTACTAAGCGGTAGTGATAGTCGTGGAAGCATAAGATTGGCGAGACGACAACGATGCTACGATGGAGATCAAGGTGTCGCACCGGTGACGATGGTGATCATGACGGTGCTTCGGAGATGGAGATCACAAGCACAAGATGATGATGGCCATATCATATCACTTATATTGATTGCATGTGATGTTTATCTTTTATGCATCTTATCTTGCTTTGATTGACGGTAGCATTATAAGATGATCTCTCACTAAATTATCAAGAAGTGTTCTCCCTGAGTATGCACCGTTGCGAAAGTTCTCCGTGCTGAGACACCACGTGATGATCGGGTGTGATAGGCTCTACGTTCAAATACAACGGGTGCAAAACAGTTGCACACGCGGAATACTCGGGTTATACTTGACGAGCCAAGCATATACAGATATGGCCTCGGAACACGGAGACCGAAAGGTCGAGCGTGAATCATATAGTAGATATGATCAACATAATGATGTTCACCGATGAAACTACTCCATCTCACGTGATGATCGGACATGGTTTAGTTGATTTGGATCACGTGATCACTTAGAAGATTAGAGGGATGTCTATCTAAGTGGGAGTTCTGAAGTAATATGATTAATTGAACTTAAATTTATCATGAACTTAGTACCTGATAGTATCTTGCTTGTTTATGTTGATTGTAGATAGATGGCTCGTGCTGTTGTTCCGTTGAATTTTAATGCGTTCCTTGAGAAAGCAAAGTTGAAAGATGATGGTAGCAATTACACGGACTGGGTCCGTAACTTGAGGATTATCCTCATTGCTGCACAGAAGAATTACGTCCTGGAAGCACCGCTGGGTGCCAGGCCTGCTGCTGGAGCAACACCAGATGTTATGAACGTCTGGCAGAGCAAAGCTGATGACTACTCGATAGTTCAGTGTGCCATGCTTTACGGCTTAGAATCGGGACTTCAACGACGTTTTGAACGTCATGGAGCATATGAGATGTTCCAGGAGTTGAAGTTAATATTTCAAGCAAATGCCCGGATTGAGAGATATGAAGTCTCCAATAAGTTCTATAGCTGCAAGATGGAGGAGAACAGTTCTGCCAGTGAGCATATACTCAAAATGTCTGGGTATAACAATCACTTGATTCAGATGGGAGTTAATCTTCCAGATGATTGCGTCATTGACAGAATTCTCCAATCACTGCCACCAAGCTACAATAGCTTCATGATGAACTATAATATGCAAGGGATGAACAAGACTATTCCCGAGCTCTTCGCAATGCTGAAAGCTGCGGAGGTAGAAATCAAGAAGGAGCATCAAGTGTTGATGGTTAACAAAACCACTAGTTTCAAGAAAAAGGGCAAAGGGAAGAAGAAGGGGAACTTCAAGAAGAACGGCAAGCAAGTTGCTGCTCAGGAGAAGAAACCCAAGTCTGGACCTAAGCCTGAAACTGAGTGCTTCTACTGCAAGCAGACTGGTCACTGGAAGCGGAACTGCCCCAAGTATTTGGCGGATAAGAAGGATGGCAAGGTGAACAAATGTATATGTGATATACATGTTATTGATGTGTACCTTACTAATGCTCGCAGTAGCACCTGGGTATTTGATATTGATTCTGTTGCTAATATTTGCAACTCGAAACAGGGACTACGGATTAAGCGAAGATTAGCTAAGGACGAGGTGACGATGCGCGTGGGAAACGGTTCCAAAGTCGATGTGATCGCGGTCGGCACGCTACCTCTACATCTACCTTCGGGATTAATATTAGACCTAAATAATTGTTATTTGGTGCCAGCGTTGAGCATGAACATTATATCTGGATCTTGTTTAATCCGAGACGGTTATTCATTTAAATCGGAGAATAATGGTTGTTCTATTTATATGAGTAATATCTTTTATGGTCATGCACCCTTGAAGAGTGGTCTATTCTTGTTAAATCTCGATAGTAGTGATACACATATTCATAATGTAGAAACCAAAAGATGCAGAGTTGATAATGATAGTGCAACTTATTTGTGGCACTGCCGTTTAGGTCATATCGGTGTAAAGCGCATGAAGAAACTCCATACTGATGGACTTCTGGAACCACTTGATTATGAATCACTTGGTACTTGTGAACCGTGCCTCATGGGCAAGATGACCAAAACACCGTTCTCCGGAACTATGGAGAGAGCAACAGATTTATTGGAAATCATACATACCAATGTATGTGGTCCGATGAATGCTGAGGCTCGTGGCGGATATCGTTATTTTCTCACCTTCACAGATGATTTAAGCAGATATGGGTATATCTACTTAATGAAACACAAGTCTGAAACATTTGAAAAGTTCAAGGAATTTCAGAGTGAAGTTGAAAATCATCGTAACAAGAAAATAAAGTTTCTACGATCTGATCGTGGAGGAGAATATTTGAGTTACGAGTTTGGTGTACATTTGAAAAATTGTGGAATAGTTTCGCAACTCACACCACCCGGAACACCACAGCGTAATGGTGTGTCCGAACGTCGTAATCGTACTTTACTAGATATGGTACGATCTATGATCTCTCTTGCTGATTTACCGCTATCGTTTTGGGGATACGCTTTAGAGACGGCCGCATTCACGTTAAATAGGGCACCATCAAAATCCGTTGAGACGACGCCTTATGAACTGTGGTTTGGCAAGAAACCAAAGTTGTCATTTCTTAAAGTTTGGGGTTGCGATGCTTATGTGAAAAAGCTTCAACCTGATAAGCTCGAACCCAAATCGGAGAAATGTGTCTTCATAGGATATCCAAAGGAAACTATTGGATACACCTTCTATCACAGATCCGAAGGCAAGACTTTTGTTGCTAAATTCGGAAACTTTCTTGAGAAGGAGTTTCTCTCGAAAGAAGTGAGTGGGAGGAAAGTAGAACTTGACGAGGTAACTGTACCCGCTCCCTTATTAGAAAGTAGTACATCACAGAAAACTGTTTCTGCGACACCTACACCAATAAGTGAGGAAGTTAATGATAATGATCATGAAACTTCAGAACAAGATACTACTGAACCTCGTAGATCAACCAGAGCAAGATCCGCGCCAGAGTGGTACGGTAATCCAGTTCTGGAAGTCATGCTGCTAGATCATGATGAACCTACGAACTATGAAGAAGCGATGGTGAGCCCAGATTCCGCAAAGTGGCTTGAAGCCATGAAATCTGAGATGGGATCCATGTATGAGAACAAAGTATGGACTTTGGTTGACTTGCCCGATGATCGACAAGAAATTGAGAATAAATGGATCTTCAAGAAAAAGACTAACGCTGACGGTAATGTTACTGTCTATAAAGCTCGACTTGTTGCAAAAGGTTTTCGACAAGTTCAAGGGGTTGACTACGATGAGACCTTCTCACCCGTAGCGATGCTTAAGTCTGTCCGAATCATGTTAGCAATTGTCGCGTTTCATGATTATGAAATATGGCAGATGGATGTCAAAACTGCATTCCTGAATGGATTTCTGGAAGAAGAGTTGTATATGATGCAACCAGAAGGTTTTGTCGATCCAAAGGGAGCTAACAAAGTGTGCAAACTCCAGCGATCCATTTATGGACTGGTGCAAGCATCTCGGAGTTGGAATAAACGCTTTGATAGTGTGATCAAAGCATTTGGCTTTATACAGACTTTTGGAGAAGCCTATATTTACAAAAAAGTGAGTGGGAGCTCTGTAGCATTTCTGATATTATATGTGGATGACATATTGCTGATTGGAAATGATATAGAATTTCTGGATAGCATAAAGGGATACTTGAATAAGAGTTTTTCAATGAAAGACCTCGGTGAAGCTGCTTACATATTGGGCATTAAGATCTATAGAGATAGATCAAGACGCTTAATTGGACTTTCACAAAGCACATACCTTGACAAGATTTTTAAGAAGTTCAAAATGGATCAAGCAAAGAAAGGGTTCTTGCCTGTGTTACAAGGTGTGAAGTTGAGTCAGACTCAATGCCCGACCACTGCAGAAGATAGAGAGAAAATGAAAGATGTTCCCTATGCTTCAGCCATAGGCTCTATCATGTATGCAATGCTGTGTACCAGACCTGATGTGTGCCTTGCTATAAGTTTAGCAGGGAGGTACCAAAGTAATCCAGGAGTGGATCACTGGACAGCGGTCAAGAACATCCTAAAATACCTGAAAAGGACTAAGGATATGTTTCTCGTATATGGAGGTGACAAAGAGCTCACCGTAAGAGGTTACGTTGATGCAAGCTTTGACACTGATCCGGACGATTTTAAATCGCAAACCGGATACGTGTTTACTTTAAACGGTGGAGCTGTCAGTTGGTGCAGTTCTAAACAAAGCGTCGTAGCGGGATCTACATGTGAAGCGAGTACATAACTGCTTCGGAAGCAGCGAACAAAGGAGTCTGGATGAAGGAGTTCATATCCGATCTAGGTGTCATACCTAGTGCATCGGGTCCAATGAAAATCTTTTGTGACAATACTGGTGCAATTGCTTTGGCAAAGGAATCCAGATTTCACAAAAGGACCAAACACATCAAGAGACGCTTCAATTCCATCCGGGATCTAGTCCAGGTGGGAGACATAGAGATTTGCAAGATACATACGGATCTGAATGTTGCAGACCCGTTGACTAAGCCTCTTCCACGAGCAAAACATGATCAGCACCAAGGCTCCATGGGTGTTAGAATCATTACTGTGTAATCTAGATTATTGACTCTAGTGCAAGTGGGAGACTGAAGGAAATATGCCCTAGAGGCAATAATAAAGTTATTATTTATTTCCTTATATCATGATAAATGTTTATTATTCATGCTAGAATTGTATTAACCGGAAACATAATACATGTGTGAATACATAGACAAACAGAGTGTCACTAGTATGCCTCTACTAGACTAGCTCGTTAATCAAAGATGGTTAAGTTTCCTAACCATGAACAATGTGTTTTTATTTGATTAACGAGGTCACATCATTAGTTGAATGATCTGATTGACATGACCCATTTCATTAGCTTAGCACACGATCGTTTAGTATGTTGCTATTGCTTTCTTCATGACTTATACATGTTCCTATGACTATGAGATTATGCAACTCCCGTTTGCCGGAGGAACACTTTGGGTGCTACCAAACGTCACAACGTAACTGGGTGATTATAAAGGAGTACTACAGGTGTCTCCAATGGTAGATGTTGGGTTGGTGTATTTCGAGATTAGAATTTGTCACTCCGATTGTCGGAGAGGTATCTCTGGGCCCTCTCGGTAATACACATTATACAAGCCTTGCAAGCATTGCAACTAATGAGTTAGTTGCGGGATGATGTATTACGGAACGAGTAAAGAGACTTGCCGGTAACGAGATTGAACTAGGTATTGGATGCCGATGATCGAATCTCGGGCAAGTAACATACCGATGACAAAGGGAACAACGTATGTTGTTATGCGGTCTGACCGATAAAGATCTTCGTAGAATATGTAGGAGCCAATATGGGCATCCAGGTCCCGCTATTGGTTATTGACCGGAGACGTGTCTCGGTCATGTCTACATTGTTCTCGAACCGTAGGGTCCGCACGCTTAACGTTACGATGACAGTTATTATGAGTTTATGCATTTTGATGTACCGAAGGTTGTTCGGAGTCCCGGATGTGATCACGGACATGACGAGGAGTCTCGAAATGGTCGAGACATAAAGATTGATATATTGGAAGCCTATGTTTGGACATCGGAAGTGTTTCGGGTGAAATCGGGAATTTTACCGGAGTACCGGGAGGTTACCGGAACCCCCCGGGAACCAAATGGGCCTTATTGGGCCTTAGTGGAAAGGTGAAAGGGGCAGCCCAAGGTGGGCTGCGCGCCACCCCCCTCCCCTAGTCCTATTAGGACTAGGAGAGGTGGCCGGCCACCTCTCTCCCTCTCTTTCCACTTGGGAGTCCTATTAGGAATAGGATTGGGGGGGAGTCCTACTCCCGGTAGGAGTAGGACTCCTCCTGCGCCTCCACAGCTTGGCCGGCCAGCCCTCCCCCTGGCAACCTTTATATACGGGGGCAGGGGGCACCTCTAGACACACAAGTTGATCCTTGAGATCGTTCCTTAGCCGTGTGTGGTGCCCCCTGCCACCAAATTCCACCTTGATCATATCGTTGTAGTGCTTAGGCGAAGCCCTACGTCGGTAGTACATCAAGATCGTCACCACGCCGTCGTGCTGACGGAACTCTTCCTCGACGCTTTGCTGGATCGGAGCCCGAGGATCGTCATCGAGCTGAACGTGTGCTAAGAACTCGGAGGTGCCGGAGTAACGGTGCTTGGATCGGTCGGATCGGGAAGAAGATGTACGACTACTTCCTCTACGTTGTGTCAACGCTTCCGTTGCGATCTACAAGGGTACGTAGATCAGACTCTCCCCCTCGTTGCTATGCATCACCATGATCTTGCGTGTGCGTAGGAAATTTTTTTAAATTACTACGTTCCCCAACATGTCTGTGCTAGCACCTATCGTTGGTTGTATCGGTTGGTTGCTTTGTAATACAAAGCAGGGGAGCCCTTTTTCGTCGAATTTTGTAGGAATTCTAAATAGGAATTTTGTAGGACAAATTCCTTTAGAACCCTTTGGTTTGTATGAATGGATTCTTATTTCTATATAGAATAGGAACCAATCCTTCACATGTTAAAGAAAAAACATTAGCCTAGACCCAATAGAAAAGTTTCTATCCTATTAATCAAGAGTGACATCTCTTTCCATATAGGAATTGAAATGCATGTCATTTCACTTTATATTGTTTTCCTATTCCTATGATATTCATATCCTATGAACCAAGGGAAGCCTAAAGGCTAAAACTGAGAAAAATGCAAGGCCAACTTAGTTTATAAATTTTCGTAAGTTTCTAGTGGATCAATTTCCACATTGGGCTTCTAAATTCAAGGAAGACTTGAAACTTCCAAAAGTATAAGGTCTCTTCTGAGATCTCGGGTTACCTAGACCAGTTCATTCCTACTGTTGTAGTTTGATTTGACTTAATTTACCTCCCCCCATGGGCAAAGCCTCATGTGCTTGTATATAACTCTGTTGAGAAAATTATGTTTTTGGTCCCTCAAGTTCTTCAGAATTATAGACTTGGTCCTTCAAGATTTTTTGGTACACATTTAGTCCTTCAAAATCTCAAAACCGGCTAAGTTTGGTCCAAAACCAGATTTTGAGCACGTTGATCAGGGTTTGACCAGGCTTGACTATGTTGACCAGGTGTGACTAATAAATAGTAAATTCAAAAAGATATGAAATTTCGTGACAACCAACATATATGCTTGGGTGCGCTAGGTGTGTGTGTAAATTTTTGTGGTCAAATAACATCTAAGGAGCTCTACCAAAAAAACAAAATCTGGTTTCTTTGTGAGCCAAAATCTATTTATTTATTGCCACGAGCTTCTCAAATGTCGAAACACCAGATAAATTGTCACGCACCTAGCGCACCCAGGCATGCACCACATAAATTTATTTATTTATTTGCCATGAGCATGGCAACTTTTTTGGATGGCAAGTTGCAATTTATTTTTTGGGTTTGTTTTTTCTTTTTGGATCGCAACTTTAGTTGTAAAATCATCAGGACGGGAGTGCTTCATTGCCACACGTGTGGCATTTATCATTTGGGAAAACTATTTATCAGTCAAAACTACACTAAAATGAGATATGGTAGTTATAGAGAAAATGAATATACTATTCAGATAAATAAAAAACAGTTAAATACTTGAAACTAGAGATATACACACAATAAGATAAAAAAAGATATACTCACAAACAACACGGCGCCTATTGTCTCAGTGGTTAGAGGAAACTCTAACGAGTCCTCCTGCTGCAGCCTGAGCAGCACGTCCAGCAGGTCCTCGTGGTATGTGTCGGAAGCGCCGACGCCGGCAGCTCTTGTGGCCTTGCGCCCCTCGATGACCTTGGCGATGATGCGCTGGGTGCGGCCGTAGCTTCTTTTCATGTGGCGCTCGCCCTTGCTCAGCCACCTGACCAACCTGGACGACGGAAAGAGATCGACGAGGCAGAAGGCCCCCAGCAGCTCAAACGCCTTGTGCAACTCACCGAGGTAGTCGTCCTGCTGCTCGAACCTGCCGCCGAAAACCGCCCTCGTCACGACGTCGTTGCTGAGCGCCATCACCTTCTGTGTGACGTTGATGGTGGCGGCGCCGGCGGAGGCGGTGATGGAGCGGAGGAGGCTGGCCGTCTCCTCGGCCCTGATGCCCTCCATACGGTTCACCTGCGTGGAGCCGAGGAGCTCCATGATGCACACCTTGCGCATCTGGCGCCAGTGGTCGCCGTAGGGGGCGAAGATGATGCCCCTGCCGCCGCAGCCGGCGATGTCCACCGTGGCGCTGCTCGGCCGGTCCGCGAACACGGGGTCGTTGGTCTTCATCACCAGCGCCGCAGCCTCGGCGCTGGAGACCACCACGGCCGGGACCTCCCCAAGCCTGAGGAGCATCAGCGGGCCGTACCGGCGGCATAGCTCCGTGATCTTCCGGTGCGGGACGCCACCAGCGAGGTGATGTAGGCTGCCGATGACCGGGAGAGTCCATGGCCCCGGGGGCAGCTTGTGCTTCTGTGGCTTTCTCTTGCCGCCGGCGAGCTTGAGACACCAGAGGGCGAGTGGTGTGCATAGTGCTATGAAACACAAGCTCAGCCACCCGTCCATGCTAGGCATACCAGAGGAGTGATCAATCAGTTGCCTTGCCGATTGCGGAGACGGGCCATATATGCCTGTACCGTTGCAGTGACGGCCTCAGAATTTTAGTCCAGTGTTAGCATTTTCCTTCGAAAAAACACACACGTTTTCAAATGCAATTAAATTTGATCCAATCAGATTTTGTCCCCTCCAACTGCCCTACGACCTGGTGATGATGTCTGCGTTTGTTGAATTTGATCTTGGCCGGCCGGCCACATATTCTAAGATAATGGGCGCGACTAGCTAATTGGCGTTTTCTTTTGTCTGAATTCTGGACGACAGCAACGGCGAAAGCTACGCCGCCCAGGGCTTTGATCCATACTGTGCTTGCCAAGAGTTATTATCCGTAATTTAATTTTTATATGCACACTGTTCATGTTTGTGACTTGTGAATATTCTAGCTTCTTGATTTTATTACTGTATCACTAATACATCTGAATTCGGAATGCACTATGTTTACAAACATTTTGGTGGCACACATATTTCATTAGTCAAACTGAAGACCTAAACACCAGCAAAAAAAAAAACTGAAGACCTACAAATTTGTGCCTGCCTTATAAACACCTGATGGGGGGAGTAACTTGTTTCATTGTTGTACACCGACAAACGATGTAATTTGTGGAAATTTATGGAATGCAGAATCTTTTTTTTTTTGTGTGGGTGGAATGTAGAACCAGGCTATTAAAATTGAAGTATCCATATTTGTGGTGCTTTTTTAGGCTTCAAGATATCGCATGCATGAATATCCACATTTAGTAGATTGAATTTGTTGGATATAAAGAAAATCATTTTTTAATATCCTAGTTATATTTTTCAGCAACACAATATGAAATATAAAAATAGGATTTGATTACAAATGTGTTTTATCGAATCAAACATATATGTCCCATAATAGTTTTTATGGCTCTATGATTTTATATAATTATGAACAATTATTTGGTATTGTGGAAGTTGAGCAATAAATCTTATGATTTGGTCAAACATTACAAACTTTTTATATTTGTGGAGATAATATTTGTAGATCTTAGATTTCTAAACCAGATGGAGTACTCAGGTATAACATGGGACATAAGTGTGCAAAACACCAAAACTGTTGCCAAACATGGGTTTTGTTTGCAGAAACAATCAATAAGGTACCTACTGGTGGAGATAGTGCACTCACAAAGAAAGGACAATTGCATGCAGAATCTCTCTCCTCTCTCCCTAATCAAAGCCAATCCTTTTATTTCTTTGGAATAGTTTGATTATTGATTGATTGATATCTTATAAACTAAGAATATATTTTTGAGACTTTATATATATTTGCAATACTGGCAACAAGACCTTTAAAAAAAGACAAACATGGGTTATATTTTAAACTTGTTTAAATTTCATTGCTTAAAAATTGATTGAAATAGATTTCACAAGTGAAAACTATTTTGAAAATTAGTTCAATTATTTTAGAAATGATTTTAGTTATTTATGAAATGAAAATGACTTAACTTGTTTCAAAACCATGATTTCAAAAAAAATAAGGTGATTTCGTTATTTCATGGACTCAAAAAACTATTTTATTCTTGGAAAAAAAGTCATTTCAATTGTTTAAAAACATCGAAATAGGTGTGGAATTTACTAAGATATTCAATAAAAACTCTCAAATGTTTCAAATATGTGAAATAGTTGAAATGTGATTCTGAAAAATCATTGTCACTTTATTGAAATAATCATCTCGATTTGTAAATAACTAAGATGCACCTGTGGAATATATGAAGTTCTTGCATTTATTGAAACCATGGCATGAAACTGATGTGGGATATCATCAAATGATTGAAACCATTGTTTTAAAGTAATTGAAATCGTTGGTTTGAAAAAAATGAAATCACCATGTTGAAATATTTGAAATTATTTTTTGTGAAAAAATGAAAGTAAATAAATTATTGAAATATGTAGTTGAATACATAGATATATGTTTTAGAAAAAATGAAATATATCAAATATGTGATATGTTAAAATTCCAACTAAGTGAAACCGAAATGTGTACTATAATTACTGAGGCATAGTTCCTCCATTCACAAATATAAGATGTTTTGGATATTTCAATATGAACTACATACAGATTGAAATGAGTGAACAAACGCATTAAAGTGTGTCTATATACATCTGATTCAGAAAAAGTTAGAACATATTATATTTGTGGGAGCAAGGAGTGGTATTGTAAATATTTTAAAATAAGTGAAATATTTCAGGTAAGTGAAACTGAAAAATGTACTTACATATATATAGTTCATAAATATTCCAAAGTAGTGAAACAAAAATTTTGCAATATTGCACTTATGATAAATAATCAACATGTGTTCTGAAACAATCATGCTGTCCGGTTGCCAAGAGGAGCCTCCCAATGAACGTATTCGTTCGCCAAGGGGGGGGGGGGGGGGGGGGTGTCCTCCAGCGAACGTTTCCCCCATTCGCCAGTGGGGAGGGCCATGGCGATCCCTAGTTGGCCCAAAGGCCCACTAAATAGTTGTTTTTAGAAAATGCCATGAAAAATTTGGAAAATGAAAAAATGCCACAAAAGTTGCCATGTTCCTAGTCATCAACCCAAAAACTTGTGTGCAAAAAAAAAGTGGCAGTGGAAGAAAATGCCACCCCTCAATAATAAAAATGGCATCCTCTTAAAATAACAAAATTGCCATCCTCACAATAATAAAAATGCTCATGCTATTATAAAATACAAAATGCCATGCTCTTACAAATAAGACTGTCATCCTCTAATAATAAAAATTCCACCCTCTTACAATAAAAATGCCCTCCTCTTATCTTATAAAAAAACGGCATCCTCTTATAATAAAATGCCATCCTCTTAGATAATAAAAATGTCATCCTCATAATAATAAAATTGCTACCATATTATAAAATAAAAAATTACATGCTCTTAAAAATAAAACTTCCATCCTCTAGTAATAAAAATGCCATCCTCTTATAATACAAAAATGACATCCTCTTATAATAAAAATGTCATCTTCTTATAATAAAAATGCCATCCTCTTATAATAAGAAATGACATCTTCTTATAATAAAACTGCCATGTGAGAAAGATAAGAAAAGGAGATTTTTGGACGAAATTAAAAACAAAAAAGCTTCAAAAATGCAAGTTATATATAAAAATCGGTTTTAACATGAATATTCGTGAATCACATATCCCCGCGCTCTCGCCGGAGATCGCGGGTTTGAAACCTCCCCCCACGCGCAGGTTGCACATGTTTTGGAAAAGAAGGAAGGGAAAACAAGTGTTCACCAGGAATTAGCACTCAACGAACGCCTCCAACCATTCGACGTGGCAATGGCCCTGCTTTGAGATTCATGTGATGGCGATGCGGGCATTTGCTGGGGTTGGACTTCCAGGGAGCGTCTGCCAGCTAGCATTTCCCTTGTTAAAATAATCATTATCTCTACTTTTAAATAATTGAAACGCACATGTGGAATATCTGAAGTTATTTCATTTATTGAAATCAGCATGTGAAACAGATTTGGGATCTCTTGAAATGATTGATACCACTGTTTTAAAGTAATTGGAATCATTTATTTGAGATAATCTAAACGCCTGGTTTGAAATATTTGAAAAAGCTAGTTTAGAATATTTGAAATGACCCATTTGAAATATTTGAGATCACCAAAAAAATGAAGTGCTTCTACCAGTCCGTTGATGATATTTCAAAAAAAACTACCATTTCTTGAAATCAACTCGCAGTCCTGCTTTAAGTGAATAAGAAAAACGTTTCATTTTTTGCAGAAACCCCTTGATCTTCTGGTTAATTAACCCACGGTTTTGTTTTAAGTGAATCTAGAAAACTTGTTTCTTTTTGCATAAAACCCCATGATATTTCGTTTAATAAACTCGCAGCCCTCTAAAAAACAACATTATTTTTTGGGAGCGGATTCAAATGCTTTTTAAAAATATTCATAGCTTTTAAACCCTGACTACAACATTATTTTCATAGCAGATTTCTCATCTTATGAGGAGATACACAACTTAGAATTGGCCACATTCAAACACGTTGTGGGTGTGCGAGCCATGAGGCCACCGTCGGCGAGGATGGGAAGTCGGATAAGCGGCAACACAAATAGGATGCACGTGAACATATTGGGGTTTTGAGTAACGGTGATCGGGTATGGGGCATGTGGTGATTTTTTTTTTCCTTTGGTTGCAACGCATGGGTTGTGTGTGTGTTAAAATAAAAGGAAGTAGAGCTGTTGTGGTTATGTGCCGTTGCAACGCATATTTCCTCCTGTCAGGACACGGACAGATGGATCCCACGCCTTAAGTTAACAGGTACCCCCCACCCAGCCACTCGGCCGTGCCACGCACGGCACGTATGCTCGGAACCAGTCTCGGAGCTAGCGAACCGATGCCCGTGTCCTTTCCTCCCTTCCCCCGTTCCCCGTGTCGCCTGTGAGCACCGCACGAGGATGAGGGTGCTGGGCAGGCACGTCTCGCCGAGGCAGATGGCGCTGCTCGCCGCAGGGTAGGCAAGAGGCGCCGGCGCCGGCGCCGCCGCGTTCTGTTGGTCACTCTCGTTGCTCCTCCTCCGTGGTTTGATCGATCATTCTGGGTGTATGTTGTATGCAGGCTGGTGTTCTTTGGGGCGACGACGTACGACGTGCACCGCTCCATCAAGAACAACGACCAGCCCCCGACCAGGGACCAGGTGGCCGCGCTCCAGGACTTCATCGACTCCAGGAAGCGCTAATTTGGATTTTGGGCCCGCCGATGCTCGATCGATTCCCCCTGCCGGCGGCGCTGTGTGATCTCTGTTCTGTGCTGCGTTCTTCTGAAGCAATAAGAGCGGCCATGGATGTGTCGACATTATTATTATTCCCCAACGGAGGACCTGACTAGTGCGTATGGAATCTGTACACTGAACAAGGAATGTCTTGTATTATTAGTTGTGGAGTTGTGATCATCTCGACTCTCTCCTTGAAACAGCTATCTATAATAAGCTGCTGCAATGCTGTTGCAGCATTTCATATGTTCACATCTACCTCCGCAGTTCCTATGAAATGCGTCGGAGACTGTAATTCAACTAATAATTGTCCGCTTCATGCCAGAGTCACTGTTACCGATATGCTCGTAGTGAATGAAGCTCGTTCTTAGCTCGGCAGTGCAAGTCCAATAACCGTTTAACATGACTGACCTAAGATGTAGTCCATCAGTGACAGCTTCAATTCAAGAACCAGCTGCGTACCTAAATGGCTAGATACTTGATTCCCAGATACATTGATTGACGTCGGGAGAGTAAACTGTTACACATTCTACATCACCGGCGAGAAAATTCATCGCATGAACTGCTAGTATCTACCATCAATGACAGGTATCAGATGAGTTTGTTCTCAGGTTGGACTCGTGGAGCTAAAGATAATTCGGTAACGACAACAATATAAATATCCCCCTGATAACAAGGGTGGCGACCAACGCACATCTTTCGGCACGCACGTACAAGTATCAGCTGAGTTTGTTCTAGAGCTGCACTCACGGACCTAAAGATAGTCGGTCGCCTGCATCTAACTGTTGCCCACACACATCTTTGGGCAACACAAAGCTTGGGCTGCATGCATGCTTCGCCATTTCATGGGCATTTCCTCTGGATATAGGAAACGCCGTGCTCTTCGTACCTGTTTGCGAGCAGATAGATATTCTTAGGCGTATGATGCAGAAGAGCAGGGCGACCAAACAGAACCTAGAAAATCAAACTTACTCTGCCTTGGAGAACCACATTTGCTGGAACGACCCAAGAGATGCAAGGATGCTCCCTCCAATCCAGACACTGCACTCATCAAATTATAATGTGTCAGTCATGTCAATCAACATCTAACCGATGATGAATCTCAGCACTAGCGGCCACACAGATAAAACCAGTTACACGGCATGCATTTTTCCTGTGGTGGCCCTTCCCTATGGTCAAGGATAAGTTTTATTCCTGGCATTGCGATCAGCATGCTTTCATCAAATTTTAGACCGGCTTCAGGGCCACGACAACTTGCATTAAGCTACTCATGTAATTAAAACAGCAAAAGGAACAATTTTACTTTCCAATGGCAACACAAGCAATCATTCAAATTCCTCTGCTGCTAACGGGCTCCACGAAGCAGTCAGTGCATACAAAGACAAGCAAATATACTAGGTCTTACCTGAATCGCCTCTCTGTTGAATTTCCACTTGCCAAAACCTTTACACGAGCATTTTGAGGGGACTCCTGCGATAATTGAGTTACAAATAAGAATAAGCTCAGAGATTCAGGAAACAACATTAACTAACCAGTAAAAACCAAGACAAAAGAACCATTCTCAACAGGCTTAACCATAGATTCTCCTTTTTATGAACCATGTAATGACTAGTCACTAACCAAAAGAATCAATGAGATAAATTTTACTCTTCTATTTTTTAGGAAGGCCGCAGAAATAAGGTGGAAAGCTTTGTCTAAAGCATGTTTTGAGTTCATCCAAAGCAAATAAGTTATTGCATTGAACTAACAGCAAAGCTTCGAAGAAAAAAAATACATAAACTGAAACATGCTTGAAAGCGGTGAAAACATATAAAATACAGCAACATTTATCCTAGCTTCTTCAGCTGCCTTTTTATTTACCTCCAGTACTTCTTTTTCTAGACGGTCCTTTAACTGCAGAATTGATGATGAGCCACCAGAAAGCTATCAAGAATACAAGTTTGAAGATGTTAGAG
Organism: Triticum monococcum; assembly: GCA_034509565.1. NCBI lineage: Eukaryota > Viridiplantae > Streptophyta > Magnoliopsida > Poales > Poaceae > Triticum > Triticum monococcum. The sequence continues at coordinate 580,745,303 of CM067845.1, forward strand.
TTGTATTAACAAATTATAACAGGAGAATTGAAGATTATGTTATACAAGTTCTTTCACTAAGCCCGTGCATGGGGGCATGTAGAGAGAAGTAGCAATGCAGCACTGGAATTAATGTCTTTACCAAGATGCTGCTGAGTAGCTCCTTGCGAATGTCAACATCACACCTATTTACACTCTCAAGGACCTGATGAAAAACAATGGTGGCAGCAACTTCATTAACATGAAGAACTGTCCAAGCTGCACAACAATATAAGCACCCATAATTTTACTCACCATTCGTGGAAGTCCACGAATCGAAGTGGAATCTCCAAATCCATCAATCCCAGGAATAGTCTGTTGATTACAAAATTAGTGTGCAGGAGAGGGGTTGAAGACAAGTCAGCTAGGTCCAAAAGAAATTATTGAATATTGATAGCATCTACTGAAGAAGCAATGAACTTGTTCTGTTCCTGGATAGTGTAATCAACCACTAGCACAAAACCTGACCAACTAACATACATGCACACAGCAAATTATACATTTCTCACTCACCTGAGAAAGGTATGGGTTGAACAAAATGTCGGGAATCTTGAATCTCTCTGCACCAACTTCGATAGTTCTGCTCAGATATAACATAGATAAGTTAAAACTTAAGCAGTACAACCATAAACAACATATTTACCACAAAATTGCAGTAACAGAAACAGAGAAAGTGGAGACATTAGAATCCTAACACCTTATAGGTGCATTGTGCATCCGAAATCGGAATACCATGCATACTTGTAACGGGAATGAAAAATCTATAATCATCATAGTAGCTGGTCTACCAGGCTGCAAAATTGCAACTCGGGGCTATACTAAAATGTGGCACATGCACAGATCCTAGAAACTTTGTGGTTTCTAAACCACAAGTTCTCAGTGTTATGATATATTAGTTTTATGTCGATTTGTAAACAACGAAGTTTGTCATGGCTATTTGTTGGGCGTACTGAAGAGGGCATGGCCAATGGAGTAAGAGGGCAAGATGCCTCAGATACACTCCAGAAAAGTAGCTACTAGCCCATATTCAATATCTAATTGCTAATAAAATGAAATTAATCTGACTTGAGAGAAGTGTCTATATAATATTGATAACTTACTGCCCATCTGGAAGCTCATATGAAGTTGTAGGAACATTTGCATATGCCACTTCTGCATGAAAATAAAGCAGGGAAAGTGAACAGGAGAACCTTAAATAAAACATACAAAGAGATACTATGTCAAATCAGTCAAACAAATAAAAAAAAGGGGGGTTTATCATTTATGCCACTAGTTGTGTCCCACTACTTAGTTTTGCCATTAGAAGTTACAACCACTCAGAAATGCCATCGCTTCGTCAGTAGTGGTATAAATGATAAAAACCCTAAAAATAATGGTGACTGACATGGATATGCATAAAAAGTAGCCAACTATATTATGGTTGTATGCATATATATAATTCATTAATGGATCAACTGCAACTGGCTTGATCCTCAGATTTTGCGTACATGCCAGTATGGTCCAAGCTTGCGCATCAATATAGCAGAGCTAAACAATCACAGGAATAATTTATTTTTGAAATGTTATACCATCGAAAGGAGTATCTGGAACTCTACAAACCGTCTCCTTGATGTCACTAGCAATAGCTCTCTGTGATACAAAGTAAGCATCACGATTAAATGCATCAAGACAAAAATTAACAAAGCAAAACAAGAATTACAGATTTCCAATGAACATACCATGTGGTACAACCTGTAACTATCCGTAGTGTTTGGAAAATCAAGGTCTACAACCTGAAAAGATAAACATGGGTCAACAGAATAAACACCGCATAGTTTCCCTTATATCCGTCCAGTGTAATGTTAACTAAATTAGAATGTAACCATGATTAATTAATTAACATGGCAAATTCAGAACCTTAGTACCACATAAATGCGAAGAAAAACACTAAAGATATTTTAAAGGGATGGCTATATAGTCAGAGAACCACCTAGTGCGCATGTATCTGTGAATATCGATATGTACAGGAAGGCGTAACTTCATGATATTGGAAATGCCAAAATAGTATTCGATGTCTACTGAGGCCTCCTTTGGTTCATAGGATTGGAAAATCATAGGAATAGGAAAGTCATAGGAAATGAGATGACATGCATCTCAAATCCTATGCATAGGAATAGAAAAGGAGATGCCCTTTGATTCACACCATAGGATTTTTTCCATTGAGTCTAGGCTAATGTTTATTTTCCTATGAAATGTGAAGGATAGGAAGAATTCCTCCATAGGAATAGGATTTCATTCCTACAAACCAAAGAGCTCTGAAGGAATTTTTCCTATAGAAATCCTATCCTATGAAAATCCTACAAAATTCCTCTAAACCAAAGGAGGCCTGAGAGATTTATTTAATTGGTGCCAGAAACGAATTTGGCAAGGGGGGAGGGGTACAGACCACCTTGCAGGCTCTCTCACTTTTTTTTTGTTAGAAGACAAGGATGATAGGTATATTGTATATTTTGCCCCTCCTCTTTATTGGTGGTGTGTTGATTTCAACTATACCAATGGCTCACATTCAATGGTACAAGGAGTTTCAACAAAGGGACACATCGAATGGTGTGAAGAGTTATCTCTTGGTCCAAAGGAATCACAAGCAGACAAGAAAAGGATGTCAATATCAGATGCAATGTTATAGAAACTACACCTTATAATCTCCAGGGCTCACTTCCTTCTTCTTGAATGAATACCGGGGCCTGATCTGAGAAGTGAACAAACAGGATATGAAAATACAGCAAGGACTAGTATGCTATCTTAACTAAGAGAGGTGCTTACAACAACGCCCTTGCTCTCCAAGCTTTTCATCATACAGTCAGTTAAAAATTCACCACCAATCGGAGAAGTTGCCACAGACTGCCACATGACAACAAGTTATCAAAATGGTAGAAGAAAAGGCTTCAGAAGAGCCAAGGCAAAAGCGATAATAATGTTGCATATCCCAGAGTCCATATGATAACTTAGCATTTTATTTTATCAAATGTTAAAGCAGCCTGGATTAATCAAATTTTCAAAAGAAATGTACAATGTGAAAACAGGCAAATCACTACACCTCCCCTTGAAAATCAGGATATTGATAGCATAACATACCTTTTGCAAAACATAACCATCATGCACAGCAGAAACCACAGTAGACCCACCACCACTGCACCAAACATGATCGCTCTGTCATATTCCAGAAATCTCTATCATGATAAAGACCCAAAGCAGTAAAATTAAGATGAAATAAATTTGATATATGTTTGACACCAGCTTGTTCAACTCTAATAACACTGCTTCTTAAGGAATCGAGAAGGTCACCTAAGCACAAAACCAGATTAAGGTGTTCAAATCAAGGAAAGTGAAATAGGGAAATTCAAGCATTAACAGTTAGAAGTTGGAACCAACTTCTTCATGAGTATTTCCTTGGTGCGGATGGACTGTTAACACACTATCTGTGAACAATGTGCAACGTATTGGTGAAAAGCAATTTACTTCAGACATAGAGTAGGAAATTAAGAACCAATCAGTCACCACAACACAGTGGACTTGTTCATAAACTAATCGGGCTAACATAGCAAACAAGGGACCTTCATCTATTTCTAAGGAAAACAGCAGGTTGCAGAGATAAAATGTCATCAAGAAAATGCTGACCTGTCAACCACTAGAGATGTAGCACGTCCAGATGCAAAAGATGTGAGAACCTGACAAACCAATCAACAATTAAAAACAATAAACTAGTTGCATCAAAGATTACTTCTGAGAGAGACATACCGCATTTTTTGCTAGGAACAGCGCTGGCACTTTGTACTTCTCAAACATAAGTTCTGCTGCTCTACAGAACATGAAAACTAAGAGTCAGGCTTGAAAGCATTGATATGGGTTAGCAATATAAATATTTAAAAAACAAACATAGAAAATACTTCTCTCTTTGCTGTGCACTGTTTATAGATGGTTCCGCTATGAGCATAGGATGCTCTTCAGGATTGATCAATAGCCGCCGTCTGAAATATAGAACAAGTCAGTATGACAATATAGTAGATCCACAGAAATAGTAACTTCAAAAAATTACATAGCATCATAACGAGGAAATCCTTGTACTTAATCAACCTTAGCTATTACAGAAGACAAAGCATCCCAACATATGAAATAAAACAGGAGGGTTTACCCCGCAAAAAAAAACAGGAGGGAAAACAACGAATCCTATCTCGCTTACTCACAAACTAACAATTTCACAATAGTATACTCAGCGAAATGAACACAGAATGCTAAATGTTAAACTTGAACTAATAACTTAATTGTAGTTCAGCTGGTGTCATTGCTGATTATCGACGGACCATGTTAAAGAGGAGAAATTGCTCTGAGCTGCATCAAGTAGATAAATAAATTTACCTAAAAGCATGATTCCATATGTTGTCAACAACATCCCAATCCGTAACTGTTCCATCTTTCATCGGTGAGATCACCTGTTTTGTGGAGGGGGGGCCAATAAGCGATAGCTAATAGAAATCATGAGTAACAAATCACCCTTAGAATGTGTGGTTACTGACCTCCATATGATCCCTCCTGAATTCTAATTCTTGACCTACATAAAATTTGCGGTTTTTCTTCGCTTTGTCCACATCCATAGGCTTGGATCCATTCTTAGGATCTGATGCAGAGTCAGCCTCCTTCTCTGGCTTAGCTTCATCAGTATCTTCCGCTTGTTCAATTGAACCAACAACCTGAACATATTAAAACCAGATACTGAATGCAATAAGTTGTACTGGCCAAAATGTACTGCCACGCCAAGTGACCCACGGTAGCGAACCGGTATTGTTCACGAATGAAAAAAAGAGCCCGAGTGCTTCCTCTCCTCCTCCACTCTCCTCGAACCTCCCTTCACCGTCCCTCCCCGCTGAGCTTCAGGAGCTGCTCCTTCGACTCCCAGTCCTAGGCGCCGCCGAGCCTCGACGGACTCAAGCCCTTGGCGCCGCCGTCGGGTTTCTCCCACCCCATCCCACTGTGTCCCCTGTCCCCATCCGCCTCATCCGTCGTCACGGCCGCACTCCGATCTCTGCCATTAGTCCGTTACTGAGTAATAGATTGTGCTATTTGATGGAATGGGTTCGGAGGACAGTGGGCAACAAATTACATATTAAAGTTGAGACAAATCGTGTCCTTAATCTCCCTAATTTGACAGGGATTGGCAGCTCCAGGAGACGTCATGTTCGTCCGTGTTGCAGGTTGAAAAGGCATCCAACGTGGGCCAAGATGTGAGCACGTGGGAGGAAAAAGAAAAGGGGATTCAGGCTGGACTGCCAGCACATGCTAGCGCTAACCAGCGAGAAGCTGTCGAGGCAAACGATCTGTCCAACTCCGGGTTTTCAACGAGAAGCTGGCTGCAGGTTTTGGGCTAAGGAGTTGAGGAGTTTGGGGATGTGGAGGGCTACCGAACAGGCCCTAAGTGGCCAAATATAAACCATTTTCTTAAAAAAAATCTCATTTTTATTTCAATGTTATTACATGAGTAGTTCGTTTATCTCATCACAAACAGAGTGAAACTAGCAATTTACTGCCAGACTGCAAAAATTAGCCCAATAATCCCACTAACACTTGAAATTCAGCTTCTTCTTTTTTGTTTGACTCATAGTGCAGCATGTAAGAAAGGCTCACAGTAGCTAACACTAATAGCTAGTGGCAAATCTGAGACATCAGAGCCTGAATCATGAACCAACTTCGTCGTCGGTAGATTAACAAGACTGCACGCGCTGCGCTGAAACCAATGGGTAAGTGAGCACTAAAACAGCCTGGTTGTTCACAACGGGACTCTCCGACACACAGCATAATTCGAACAGTTTGGGAGCAGCAGCAGCGGACGCTCACCGAGGGGAAGACGGACTTGGGGGTGTCGTCGCCCGCGTAGCCAGCCTTGCAGCTGTAGGAGCCCACGTCGATGACGATGGCCGAGACCTCGTCTGCGTGGGGGGAGAGCAAGCAAAAATTAGCGGTCGCCGCGGGGGATCTCCGGGGTTTAATTAGGGTTTAGCAGGGGCAGGGGCAGGAGCGAGGGATCTTACCGCCGCCGTACATGGCTGGAGATCCGGGGAGGGAGGGCTCGGCGAGCAGGGGCGGGGGGCGAGTGCTGCGCGCAGGGGCGGATCCAGAAGGTGCGCCGGGTGTGCGCAAGACGGGGCCGGGGCTGCGGCGTCGGCGATGAGGCTAAGGTACGGCACGGTGCGAGGACTCGGGTTGGAAGGTCCGGTGAGGACTCGGGTTGCACAGCGGCCCGACGGCCCGGCAAAACCGGGCTGGGTCGGGTTGGTTTTGCCTTTTGGGCCGGACTCATGCATCATTTTACAACCCAGAAGAGTATTTGGGCTGGTTTCGGGCTTCTATTTGAGGTAAATACACTGGTCTCACAACTTGCGCGCGGCGGTCAGTTTGGCATATAAATTTGTAAAAAATATTATTTTTCTCAATTTTTTTTATAAAATACATGTTTCTGGTCCGTGAACTTGCATGGAGATGCAAATAGGCTGCTATTTTCACGTATTTAGCTGTGTCAATGGCCCACTGTGAGGCTAACATGGCAGCTGGGACTTGAACCTGGCACCTCGCAGCCCCGTTCTCTACCATGCACAGGGGCAACAAATACATCATACAATGTTTAGTATTTTATGACCTTTCTTATAGTTTTTACCAACATCGTGTCAGCTTTACGATGCGCCATGCATGCGGCGACACCTGTTGCAACGCCGTTGGGGTGGTGGCGTGGCGCCTTCAGGCAGCAGAGGTGAGCTTGCAATGACCGTGTGGCTGCGAGAGAAAGAAGGCATATCTTGCATGGAGGGGAAGGACCGTAAGAGCTTCTGTTAGGAGAGAGAGGTAAAACATAATGGTGGGAGAGAGGATGGGAAAACAAAAAGATGATAGTTTTCTAAGTAGAAAAAGGAGACGACGAACCATTTCATTTAGCTAGATTTTTAATCACCGGAAACTTGGATAGATGGTACTCCTTAGGTCTTAATTCCTCTACTTATCAATGATGTGATGTGATAGGGTAAGGTTGGCTATATTACTACTGGTGGCGAACTTGATGAATAAAGAGGGTTTTGAGTGTAAAAAGAAAATGGGTGTGATGTGGAACCCATTGCGGAGGCGGGAGGCAGCTGACTGTTTGAATGTATTAGTTGGTGGAGTCAACACGTTTTCTTTTATCCAAGATACGTGCTGCACTGTGTCATGTTTCACTAATCTATTAGACTGCCTGTCTTTTCATTATACTAGTCTATTAGATCAAAGTGTTACTCTAATCTCGAGGACAAATGCACCCGCATGAATAGTGTATTCCAAAAATGTAGTTAACAAAATAATAAAATATAACTTTTTTGGTGGATGAATATCAACAAGTTTTCTAACGTCCTGCAAAATTTATCCGCGAAGAACAACTGTAGAGGTGTGTGACTAAAAAACCAAAAAAGAGTCCTCCAAAATGTGTCTTTTGAGGCTCGCCTCTTTTATACATGCCTATATGGATGTCCTTTCAAGGTGAAATTTGGCAGGATGTGAGAAAAATTGTTAATGCTCATCAGATTTTTTTATTGTATTTACTATTTTTAGAATTTTCTGTTCATGTGGGTGTATTTCAGTTCACGAGCAGATTATCCATGTCTTAGACTGATAGTATCAGTTTTACCATTTCATCTTTTTTCTATTATGTTTTTTTCCTTCTGTTCCCTTTTCTTTTTTTCTCTTTTATTGGTTCTTCTCTTTGTTCATAATGTTTTCAAAACATGATCATAGTGTTTTCAAAAATATGTATCATGTATTTAAAAGTCGTCCTTATTTTCTAATTCAATTTTTCATTTTCATATTTTTCTTTTTATGTTTTTAGTTTGCTTCTTTTGGTCCTTAACTTTCTCTTTGCAACATACATAAAAATGTCCATAGTATATTTTCAAAACAATTTACAATATTATATTAAACGTACATCAGATATTTCAAAACTGTTCATCATGTTTTAAGATGTTCACCACTTTCAAACATGTTCAATGCTTAAAAATAATAATCCATTTAAAAAATATTCTCCGCGTTTTCAAAGATGTTCATCGTGTATTAAAAAAATGTTCATGGTGTTTACAAAAATTGTCAGGTATTTCCAAAATGTTCATATGTATTTATAAAATGGTAATGATGTATCAAAAAATATTTATTGTGTAATTTCAAAAATGGTTAATGTGTATTTTAGAAAATATTCACGATGAATCTCAAAAGGCTTAATCAAGATTTTTTTCAAAAAGCTTCTTGTGTATTAATTTTAAATTCATCGCTGAACATTATTAAAAAAATAAAATGTTTTGAATGCACAATGAACAATCATGTGCGTGTTATGATTTTTTTTAATTCATGATTAATGATTTTTGATACACGACTAACATTTTTTATTTTTGATAATTTTTTATTGCATGATGGACATTTTGGTAATTCCTATGAACATTTTTAATACAAGGTAGGAAGTTTCCAAATAGCTGATGAACATTTTTTAATACAAGATGTAGAATTTCAGACAAACTACTATTTTTTTCAAAATTTTGACGAGCATTTTCTTTAATTCACGATGAATATTCTTAATACACAACATACATATGCATATAAATTTTTGAAATATATTTCAAAAGAAGAAAAGGGAAAATGTCAAAAAGAGTAAAACCATTCTTATTTATAGAAAAATTCAAAAGATATATATAGAGAAGAAAATGGATAAAGTGGTTAAAAATTAAAATCGTACTTATCATGTATCTTTTATAACTATGTGCGTGCTTTAACCAAGTTTCGGGGTCGAGGCCAACAAATGTCCCTGTAGGCGAGGCGGACATCAATCTCAGGGATTCTATTTCGCGCAGAGGTCAATGGTTTGCGACCGAATGCATACCCCCCAGCCACTACATACAATTTGGGTCAGCCCATTAGCTTTTTCGGTTTTGGAAAGGTTCAAGGACCCTCCCAAACTGTTTTTAGATCATGATTCATAGTATAGCTAGTTGCTGGTTATATGATGTTGACACATCATTTATAGTCAAACTTATAGCCGACAAGTAAACAGTTAGATATAAATATGTACTACTTTATGGTACAGGACACACCTCACTCTCCCATATAGTTTTATGAGCGCGTGCTGTAGCCGGCTATCTGTAGCCCGCTTCTCTTATCTCTCATCTTCTCTTTCCTCCGACGCTGCACAAACATAATATTTAATGTCTTAGAGCCCATCTACATCAACTTGTTGTACTTGCTTTTATGTTTTTTCATTTGGTTTATTCTGCTTTTTCCAAATTCTCATTTTTTTCATTTTGATCTTTCTTTGCCCTTTTTCATGTTTGTTCTTTTTTCCCTGTTTTTGGAATCATGAACATTTTTACAAATTCATGAACTTTTTATGAAATTGTGAACATTTTTTCCAATTCTTGATCATTTTTAGAACGGTTAAACTTTTTGAATTTGCCAGCATTTTTAAAATCGTGAACATTTTTTCTGAACTCTTGAACATTGTTTTGAATATGTGAAAAAAATCGAGTTGCAGGACATTTTTTGCAATTTCATTTTTTTAAATTCACGAACATTTTCTGTTTTGACAACCATTTTTTTGAATTTATGAACTTTTTTTGCAATTCACAATCATTATTGACCAGTGTGATTTTTAAAAATTGTTTGAACAGTTTTTGAGTTAGTGAATATTATGCAAATTCATGACTTTTTTGAATACACGAATATTTTATCCACAATCATGAACTTGATAAATTTCGGAACAAACTTTTTTCAAACGCATGACCATTTTTTTAAACATGCGAACATTTTTTAATCACAAACATTTTTTGAATTCACAATTTTTTTGTTTTCTTGAACCTTTTTAAAAATTCACAAGTGATTTCAAATTTGGATTTTTTTGAAATCCTGAAATATTTTAAAAGGAAAAAATACAAAATAAATAAATAAAAGAACGAAATGAAAAAAATGAAAAAAATAGGGCGCCCACAGAAGGACCTGCCCAAAAGCGCACAGGGGGGGGGGGGGGGGGGGATGCGGATGCGCGCTGCCTCGTTCACCAGCTCCTACTACACCAAATAGGAGCTCCCCCATCTATCTTGCCACAGGCAAGATGTATAGACGCTCGCCTATGGTGGGAGTATGATGATGCGTCGGAAACCTGCTATAGGCCCACTCTGGCCGAGAAAGAGCCCATGGGCTAGCCCTTTTCCGTCACGACATAGCCCATGTCCAAGTGGTCATCTATCCGTGCAATGTGAACATTCTTGTGTGCATATTTTTTCCACTCTCTCCATTTTTGCCAGTGTTTTTTACATTAACTAGACGATACCCCCGCACGTTGTTGCGGGATAGTTTGCAACTTACTTCAATGAGATTTCTTGTATGAAACATGAATAGTTGGAGTAATAATATAAGAGCTAGAACTAAAAATACATATAACTTATTGTGTTTGATTATTGTATAGTTATATGCTATTTATTAAATTATAATATCACGATAGAATGGAAATTTTCATCCATGTTTGCATGTTGAGGTGAGTCTTTTCCCATGTATATGTTGCATGATGATGTGGCATGCTTGCATGTTTAGAGAAATAGGATAGCTAGTGAGAATGGACCTTTTTTTCATGCATGTTGTGTGATGACGTGACATACTTGCATGCTGAGAGAAATATGTTAGCGGGGGCTAGCTATTTATATATAGAAGATTCTAGATTTTTTTTCTTAAACTATGTAAAGGTTGTTATGATTCTAGTATTGTTCAACTGCACGGGGACGAGCATCGGCTCACCTTGGTCAAACGACAAAGTAAGCTCTTTGCCGTTAGTAAGAGAAAAACATACTGCAAAGTGAGCTCTCAGCCGTTAGTAAACAAAAAAACAGACGGCAAAGCCTATTTTGCCGTCAGCTGCCGATGGCAAAAGTGGTTTTTGCAGTCAGCCCCGATGAAAAGCTGACGGCAAAGACCCTCACAAATGACAAATTAGTTGATTCATGTAGTGTGGACAGGGTTCACAACCACACCATACTGGTAATATCACGGTGTCCTCGACATAGTGATCTTGTTGTACAAAACATCTATTCAACAAGGTTCATAACATCGAGACAATCTATGGTTGGATGGTTAGGATGATAGTTGTATCTCGAACCTTGATATTAGTAACAGGGAAATAGTACATATTTTGTATAGCCCACCGCCATGATTCTCAGTTCTTACCTAACTTCCATTTCTATTTCTTATGAAAGTGCCTAAAGTTTTTTTTTTCAAAAGTCAAACTTTACAATGTTTGATCAAGTCTGTAGAGAAAAATATGTACAAATAGAAATGCATATCATTAAATACATCATGATACATATTTTCATGTTGTATATGTTTGGTATTGCATGTGGATAATTTTCACTATGTGTGCAGTAACCAGTAACTCATCGAGGGGGACTCTTCCTCCAAGCTCTAACAATGATATGCATGTGAGCATGTCAGTGGCGTCGGAGGTGTGTGTGGTAGTGATCCGGATGCCCGCAAAGCACCCCTCCCCAAATTTGCTTCCGGTTTATGGGGAAAAGGTCGTCTGGACCGGCCAACAGACAGACACAGTCCCGCATTGAAAGACATAATACGTGTGAACCACGGTCTAAACGGATGCAAACGATCTGATGGTGCACGTCCAAGAGGCCCTACCTCCAAGCTCCAACAATGATATGCATGTCCGCCGGATCCGGGGCGACCTATCGCCTACGGGGGCCGGCCGGGTCACGAGTCGATCTCAGTTTGCTGTGACGGGGAAGCCAAAAAGCTAATTATCGCAGACCCTACAAAGAACGCATGCGCATGTAGCCGTGTACGGCGTCCGTCACCTGCGACAGTACGTCGGCCCGGCCTTTATACGGGCACGCCGCACCTGCCTGAACAGCGAACCTGCCCTCCGTCGTCGTCCATGCCCCCCCGCCCGCCGGCCCGGCCCCGTCCGTCCCCGGAGAAAACGACGAGGTCACGGTCGAATCTCGCCCTCGCTAGCCGCTCCAGCTTGATTGGCTAGCTAGCACGGACGACCGTACGGGCGGCAGAACGGAGGCGATTGATGGAGCGCCGGATCTGACGTTTCGCTTTGTGGCCGGCGTCGACCCATCCATCCGTCCATCGTACGCATGGGCCGGCCATGGCATCTTCCCCTGAAAGTTAGCCAGCGAGCTGCCGCATGCATCATGCGTCCACAGTAGATTCGCCTTTCGAGTTTTTCGCCGTTTTTTAGGATCGATATTGGGAACATGCATCAATGCATTTCATTCATGTAGGTCGAGGTCGAGCTGACACTGGCCGTTGGACGCTCGCCGCCGGCCGCCAGTGGCGGTGGCACACGAACAGACGAACGCCGCCGACCGGTTCCTCGATCCGTCGTGCGTGCAGATCCTCCTCTCCGGCCTACGTTGCAGGTTGCACATCCCACGAACCAGGCCCGGTACCGGTCCATGCACACTTGGGTGAGCAACGTGTGCATGTTGAGGATGCTGCATGCATGCAGGCGCGACCGTTAACCGCGACCAGGACCAGCGAGATTGCACACCTACTGACTCCAATGTTCGGAGAAATAAAACTACGGTCATGCTATTTCTCATGCGAATGAGAAATAGGAGAGCTGTGCCCGAACCCCATGGTTCTACTACTTAGCAGGCACACCCTCTGCTAGCCATTTTTTGTTGCTGCATCGAGATCTGTGCATACAAATTTCCTAATCTTTTTGAAGCTTCACATGTCAATGTTTTGTTTTCCTAAAGCATTAGAATTACAAATCAGAAATGTTTTTCACATACTGTAGTTCAATGTTTTGTTGACCTTACAAATTTCAAGTTTATATGCTGTTTTGTTTGGGAGAGATTGAAAAAGAGAATTAAATTACTCTGGAGTGAGAATAGTGATATAGGACGTGGACCCCCTTCAGAAGTAATAAGAACCTGCTATTGGCTTGATGAAGAATCCCTTGCTTGTACTCAAATCAATCTCCTCTACTCTCAAACTCCCATGGTATAGATCTTTAGGTTTTAGGGAGGAAGGATTATTCAAAACAATGTCCTTTGTGGTGGTTTTTTTTTTGCTCTTGAGGTTCGGTTAGTTTGTTCTGTGCGACGTGCCTTCCGCGCCGTCAGTGATCCTCATCGGGTCGTGGCTTGGAGACCTCGTGGTGGTGTCTTCTTGTCAGGTTGGTGATTTTGTTGGTTGCTTATATAGTTTGGTCTTTGTGGCGCGGTTCGACAACGTTGGTAGCACACTAGTGTGTGCAATGTTGTCTCGGGTGAGCAGGGCTTTCAACGACGTCAGCGGTTACCTTATCAGGCTCTAAGGTGTTGTTTCCTCGAGGTTGTTTCTGTTGAGGCCTCGAGGGGTTTGGATGGCTCCTGTTGCCAATCTCCCCTTTTGTTTCTTCTTTTTCTGTTTGTGCCATGTGCTCTGGTTCAGCTCGAGCTTCAACTTGGTGTGTGTGACGTTTTAGAAAAAAGTATTCAAAAGACCTTGACTGTTACATGCGAAGCTGCACGGCTACGGGGTTCGGGAGGCTATAGTTGATAAGTTGTACTCCCTTGGTCCCAAAATGTAAGACCATTTTTGACACTATGATAGTGTAAAAAATGATTTATATTTTGGAAGGGAGGAATACTATTCTTGGAAGGTTCGAACCAACCCCTTTCGGAGGTTCCAAACAGCTCTAGAGCAGAAATAAAATACCTTGGAGGGTCTGAACAAAAGATACTATGTGGCTTCGAACCAACTCTTGTGAACCTGTCCTGAAAGATCGGAGTAACACCATTCAGGGGACCCAAATAACAGTTATATTTTTTGGATAGTTCACTATAGTCCCAACTCGAAGGCTCCAACCACTCACCATTTAGGGGTCTGAAGTATAATTGGACTCTAGAATTTTGCTGTTAATCTCTTTTGATTTGCCCAAATGGATAGTGTCCGAACTAGCCTTATTCTCTAATATAGACAAATTCAAAGGTTCCAAACATATGTTACTCAGAGGAACCGAACATGAGGAAAATGTCTCTATAGCATCCCAGAATATCTGGACACCTCATTTGTAGAGTTCGAATAACACTCAACCTAACCATCTCTCTCTCTCTCTCTCTCTCTCTCTCTCTCTCACCTGATCTAAGGTGGACCAGTTGGAGGCTCCGCACACGGACAACTAAGAGAGGTTTGAGTGGAAGAGCGAAGTTTTTTATGAGAGTTTTGGAGGTTTGAGCTCGAGCACTTAGCAAAACTCTTCTCCTTAGGGCATCTCCAGCGCTGGCCTGCAAATTTGCTCCGGCATCCAGTCCACGAACACGGATGCAGGAGCCGGCCATCCAACGCCGTTTGCATACATTTCAACCACTATATGAATTAAACGGACGAAATTCATACAAACACGAGAGATTTCATATAAACCAGATGAAATTCATTACATTTCAAACATTTTTCATATAAACTAGAAGAAATTCATTATATTTTTCATATAAAGTGGACTAAACCCTACTCTAAACCTAATCTAAATAATTGACAACGCCCGTTCCCCATGTACGGTCATGAGCCCCAAGAACTCTTCTTCTTCAGTTCCTCCTCGACGCTCTCCAGCTCCGCCTTCGGAGCCCCATAAAGTGTTGTCCACCTCCATGTCACCACCAAGCGGCTAATGACCAATGATGTCCAACCCACCAAGCTTTGCTTCAACGGGAGGGGAAGATCGGTGGCCTTCTTGGGACCTGATCGGTGGCCTTCTTGGGACCTGAGCGGTGGCCTTCCCCGCTGTCGGCGTTGCCCGCGGAGGTGCCGGCTTCATGGTCGCAGCGGCAGGGAGCAGCCGGGGCGGAGCTGGCAATGTTCTCATCGTTGTTGCTCTTGTCCCACACCTCTTCCGCCGCCTAGTCGAACACCCAATAGGTGGACACCAATTCCGACTGATGGAGGCGGTACCGCCAGCGCTCGTGGAGGATCTTGCAGGCGGAGTGGTAGGAGTCGACTAGTGCCTCATGCCCCGCCACGTCCACGACCGGCAAGATGGCTGTGCCGGCGGCGAGTTGCTCCTCCGCGCGCCGGTGCTCCTCAGGAGGCCGAGGTTGTAGGCTTGGTCGGCCTGTGCCTGTCGGAACTTGGCATCCTGCTCCTCCTGCAGCATGTCCGTGTAGTGCGCACGGGCCTCGCCGAGGGTGAGGCTGGCATGCATCGACGAGGAGGGTGGCGCCGGCTCGTCGACCTCCGTTTGCTGGTCGGCCTGCCAGCCGACAGTAATGCCGGCCATCTCCTTGTTCTGCTCTGAGGAGAGGGTGTCCCAGAGGGATTTGGAGTGCGAGGAGGTCATGGCGGGCGTGGTGCAGAGAGGAGAAAGGGATCGAAGGAGGACGACTGCGGCTATTGCCGAGGCTAGAGTTTATATGGTGGCCAGATGACAATGGGCCGCGGCGGTGTTGTTAACGGCGGGAGGCAGACGGATGGACGGGCGGATGGGTGGAGCCATAGTAGGTTCCTAAGCAACCACGCACGTTTAATGGAGGGAGGCGGACAGACCGGTGCCGTTTGAATGCGGAGAGAAGTTGCGTGCACCGGGAGGCGGGGCGAGCTGCGCTCTCGGCTGGCGCGTTGCTTCAATGCCGGCAGCAGTGAGAGGTCGTGTCCGCTCTAGTCGGGCATGAATACGGCACTGATGTTCTAGAGCGGCACTGACTATTTCGGGCGGGAAGCACGTGCGGGTGAGGGGGAGGGTTAATGGTGGGCTAGGGCATATAGAAGCGGACGTGGTAGCGGTTTGGGCGCCCACAAAGAGCCCCTAGTTTATTTCCGGTTTGCAGGAAAAAATGCATCTGGACTGATACATACCTGCATTGGATGACGCAACACGTCCGGACCATGCGGTCTGGATGGTTGCGGTGATTTGATGGTCGGCGTTGGAGATGTCTTTACTAGGTCCTAGATACCTTTTTGATAGTATCAGAATACCTATAATTCATAGTGATCTTTGATCACAAAAGGTAGAAGATCCTTAATATTGCTAATCCATTCTTCATAGATTTCGTGGGTCAATAGCCATTTTCTAGCTAGCATCTTTTGTGAAAGCGAGTCAACACTTAGAGTAAAATGTTGGTATTTTAATCTTGTTCCCATGAATCATCAGAACCCAATATGGCAGACTAGATGCACTTTCATGTACTTCATGAAGAGACTCAAAAGATGAACATGCACACGGTCACGCTGATATTAGTATATTCCCGGAGAAGTAGGAAACCATCCACAAACTATGAGTATTGCCATCCTTTTCATTTCATTACCCCAAAAAACTTTACTTGTTTCCTTAAACAACCACCGTTACCTACTAGCTGTCGTTACGACTAAACCAGAGCAAGGCTTCATGACCCTAACATGGATGCTTATGTGTGCACTAAGAATGTTGCTTCACACATCTCGACTCCACATCCAAAATGGTTTGTGATGTGGACTTCTGGTTTGCTATTCACTACTCGCAATTTTGCTAATTAACGTCATGTTCATACACATGAGTTAAGAAACATATGAACAAGAAAACTACAGGGTTGCTTAGGACTCCATGGAAATTATGTTGTTCCATGAAACATGAATCGTATCCCATGTGACATATCAGTATGTAATATGGCAGCATAAATATTTGACCCATCTACCTTGGACTTGAATTCTAAAATATTCGTGCTTAACCTAGGTGAGGTTTGTGGCCTACCCAAATTACTCATTGTCAGGCAGTTGAACCACCCAGAAACATGCATTCTCTAGCAGCAGGTGATGCACGACGCAAGCCGCGCCTCTAACCCAGTATCGTCTAAATTAGGGGGTAGTTACAATGAATTCAATACTGTTATGAGGCTATGCGTGATGAAGAGTCTAACCTTTCTCCAGAAGAACTGAATGACAAATAAAATATCTGAATAGCTTTGCAAACGACACATTACGACATGCATACGGCAATAGGAACCATGATTTCTGAAGGCTTGTACCAAAACTACTCATCTCAAATCGTGTAATTATGTTGGTATAGATTGATACAGTACTGCATCTTACAGTCATAGCTTTAATTCGATGGAGCCAAGAAAATATTATTGGTAGCATGCCACAGAAATAGCTGCTGGCGAAGGTCTGAAACCTGCCATGTTTGCTCCTTCACCAAAGTTACGTTAGACAGGTGTGGGAGCTACATATCTAGTCAGTCAAACACCAAGACTTTGCTGTTTTTATATACGACCACATGGACCGTCGACACCAGAATCTGCACGTCTAAAAAGTGCCTACCGAGAATATAAAATATCAGTATGTAATATGTATACCAGTGCATAATTTAAAATGTACACTTCTTAAATTACACTGACTATTTGTCATGTACTCTAGCTAGTAGATTCTCTATGAAAGATTTTTCCTCTCGCGTTGACACTATACGTATGTGGCTAGGGTTTGCAATAAAATAAAATAAAATATGTATGTGTCTAGGAGTACCTATATAATATACCACACACATTGAGTAGGCCAAATTCGTCTGGTCTCTATTCCCCTCATCGTCGTAATGTACTACTCCCTCCATCCTAAAATAAGTGTAAATTGTGCTAAATGAAAGATATTTATTTTGGAGGAAGTACTATTGATAGCTAGGGCATGTTAATTCCGGATATGTGCAAGGTGTTTATATGTTAGTGTGCAAATTAAAAGAATATTGCCACATCATTGAGCACCTATACAAATTTCATATCTCCCGGTGCTGCTTTCATGGTAGTTGCTTATATGATATATTATATATTATCAAGTAGTGGTTAAATGCATAGTGCCAAATAAGTACCATTGCTACCATATTTGGATAAAGAGAGTCATGTTTTGATTTGCTAAGCACCTCTATGAACTTGCACCATACATGCTCTAATGAATCAACCCGATTTTATCGAATTAATTTCACATGTTTTATTTGAAATCAGACACGTTTCGCCAAAAAGGTGTAAACACCAAGCTTTTATAGAACGTTTGTTTTCTGGAAAAGAGAATAACTCATGTCCTTTGTATCAACTGATGCACACAATCATATATTAGTAATTATTCAATAATACAAAGCAAAGCGAAGTTTTGATGCCCGCTTACAAATAAATATGTAGCCATCCAAATTGGATCTACCCGCGATGTTATCTCGAACAAAGGTCGATGTTCAGAATTTCATCCTCGAAGCTTAACTTAGAGCCAACACAATATATTTTTTGCGAATAAGAGCCAACACCTTTAACAAGGGCACACTCATCCTAAAAAGTGTGCATGTAGTATGGGTTTGCACCCATACTACATGCACACTTTTTAGGATTTCGCTACAATTCCGATGTTGAATTTGTAAGCATGGAAAATCTGACATCTGAGATGGTAAATTATGTTGTCGCGAGCATTGCAATTTCGCTCAAACAAACACGGCAAATCCTTGTCATGCCAAGTTTTACCAGAATTTGCCATGCTTGTTGAAGGAAATTGCCATACTCGCGACAACACAATTTGCTATCCCGAGCATCAGATTTTCCATGCTTAAAAATCTGACGTCCATATTTAATATTTCGGTACTTTTTATTGAATCCACCAATTTGGCTATATTATTGTGGAACTAGGAAGCATTTGTGTTGTCCTTCATCATCACAGGAAAGCTACCAATCTTTATACGAGGTAAACAACCTTTCCAAGTTCTAGCCGTATGCATGATACTTGTAGAACCTACATCATTGGAGAAGTTGGGGGATCACACAAACTTCGAGTGGGATGGAAGGTTTGGAGTTGAACAGACACCAATTCCGTTAATATGGGTGCAATTAATTTGTATCGATTATCATATCCTTGAAAGTTCTACTTGAATTCTTTTAAACCAGATTTATTCAGCCGGTCGTAATTTTCGTGTGTTGGTCAGATCCCACTGCTCAAATTCCTTACCTTCGTCACATATTTGTGGTGATACACATGTATTATTTTTTAACATGCTGTTATCCGCATCGTGCTTGGCGAAGACATCGGTGAGATGTGCATGAACCTCCAGGAACAGAAACAGGTTAGACACTCTGATCATATCCATTTCTCTGGGTAATGCATCAAACTTTGATTGAGCCGAGTCACGGAGAATGAGTCCTGATTTTTATATTACCACCTACCGTCAAAGGACGACCGGGATAATAATAAAATGTTCATTTCATATATAAATTATATTGGCATCTAGTGGACATCACCAACAACTAAAGCAGGGCCGGCAGCTTGAGGGTTATTATTTATCTGGTATGTGGTTGCATCGCGACGCACGCATTCTCCGTATATTGGATTAGTTACATAGTTTCTTATGCTACCAAAATCGAAAAGGGAATGTCACTACCACCTAGCTTGGTGAGCAAATTTTGAATTGATTATTTGTGCTATCTACAGGTCGTCTTATGAGGAATGTATTGTCTCGATCACATGCATTCAGCTGTGTGTCACGTTCAGATTTGACAGAGATGACCATCCTGTTCAAGTGTGCATATTGTGAGTAGCACTGCAGTAATTTAATAAGAAATCACAGCCCATGCCAATGGACACACCCAGACTTATTATTACCGATATATTGCAAAAAAAAACATTGGTGAGAAAAAAAAAGCTAGATGCCAGATAGGAGATTGTAATGTTGGAGGCATGCAGCAGTGAGATCACTGTTCACTACAGCCTAGCTAGCTCTCGATCGTGACAGGGATTTGGTGTAAATTACGCGGTGCTCATTTTATTGCAGTACATGGTTGTCCTTGGCTATAAGCTTTTGCATATGGATCGAGATGTACTAATATGTTACTATTTGTTAAGGTTCAGTGACACGCATGGACAAACAACCTATAAGACAAAGAATGTCCCGTACTTATAATTAAATACAGTGTGCCTAGCTGGGGTGGAGAAAAGGAATTTTAAGATGCGTGTGTTTGTTTTTTGTATCCATCCCAGTAACAGATGCATGCCAACCTGGTTGACAAGACAGAGAATGTCTTTGTGTACATATATACCACACACAGTATGATGGTATATACAGACAATAATAGTATTAGTATATGTAGTAACTGGTTGGACACATGTCTCAAAAGAAGATATAGTTGGATAACTTTTAACCAAATTTTAAGGACAAGCCCTAGATTTCAACAATTAATACTTAGACAGTACAAGAACCACTCTGCAATTGCAGGTTTATCCTCACCGCTGAACCCACAGTGTTTAGATAACTGAGCTAGAAGTTTAATATTTACCACATGTCATATTTGGTAACCTATCTCCAAAAGAATGAAAAAAAAGGAAAGTGTCACTGGTACAGTTAACTTCTATACAAACGTTTTTACCCCCTTTTCGGACAAAGTTTTAAACCATCGTTTTGCTTGTGTGTGCGATTGGGGGGGAGGGGGGAGGGGGGGAGGTTCATCACACACGACTATGCAGATATACTTGTATGCAAAAGATGGATATCACAAACATTTAATCTATCGATTTGTTTGTGATAGGTACATTATCACACAGTCAGAAACTGTAAAATGTGTGTTGTGCCTCTACTATCGCAAACGTGTTGATTTCATAAGTGTGTGCGAGAGGTATTTCTATCACACATGTGTTTGATACGTCTCCAACGTATCTATAATTTATCAAGTATTCATTCCATGTTTACAACAATTTAATATGGTTTTGGTATGATTTGGATGGAACTAACCAGTACTGACGCTGTTTTCAGCAGAACTACCGTGGTGTTATTTTTTGTGCAGAAATAAAAGTTCTCCAAATGCAATGAAACTTTTTGATATTTTTTTGGAACAAAAGAGGCACTAGAAGCTTCGTCGGAGGGCCAGAAGAGCCACGAGGTGGGCATAACCCACCAGGGTGCGCCAGAGGGGCCTGGCTTGGCCCGGTGGGTTGTGGTCACCTCGAGGCCCATCTTCGCGTGATTCCAACGCTGGAAAAATCTTATAAATAGGAACCATCAGAAATAAACCTAGATCAGAAGTTCCACCGTCGCAAGCCTCTGTAGCCACGAAAAACCAATCTAGACACCGTTCCGGCACCCTGCCAGAGGGGGAAATCATCACCCGAGGCCATCTTCATCATCCCGGCGGCCACCATGATGAGGAGGGAGTAGTCCACCATCGGGGCTGAGGGTTTGTATCAGTAGCTATGTGTTTAATCTCTCTCTCTCTCTCTCTCTCTCTCTCTCTCTCTCGTGTTTTTGAGATGTCACGATCTTGATGTATCGCGGGCTTTGTTAATATAGTTGAATCGTATGGTGTTTTCCCCTCTCTATCTTGTTGTGAATTGAGTTTTCCCTTTGAGATTTCGTTCTTATTGGATTGAATACTTTTATGAATTTGAGAACACTTTATGTATGTCTTGCTATGAATACTTGTGGTGACAATGGGGTATCAAATTGATTCACTTGATATGTGTTTTGGCACTCAACTCGCGGATTCCCGAGGTGACATTGGGGTAATCTATGCATAGGGGTTGATGCACGTTCTCGTCTTTGTCTCTCTGGTAGAAATCTTGGGGCACTCTTTGAGGTTCTTTGTGTTGGATTGAGTATTATGAATCTGAAATTGTTTGACGCATATAATATAATCAACTCACAGATACTCGCGGTGACATTGGAGTATCTAGATGACATTAGAGTTGGTTGATGTGTATCATATGGTGTTATTTCAGTACGAACTCTTGGTTAGATCGATCAGAAACAATAGCTTGGTTTTATTTTAGTACGAACTCTAGGATATATTGATCGGAAAGAATAGCTTTGAGGTGGTTTCATTCCCTACAAACAATTTCTTCTTATGTTTTCCGCTAGATAAGAACTTTGGAGTGATTCTTCATCGCACGTGAGGGATAGTTATATGATCCAGTTATATTAGCATTGTTGAGAGATTGCACTAGCGAATGTACAAACTCTAGGACTCATTTTCAAGCATTGCAATATTGTTTGTGCTCACTTTGGTTACTTGCTACATTGCCGTTTTTTATTGTTACTATCACAAAAATCAATATCTACTATCATTACTACGTACACTTGTATCACCATCTCTTCGCCGAATTAGTGCACCTATACAATTTACCATTGTATTTTGTGTGTTGGGGATACAAGAGACTTTTTATTATTTGGTTGCAGGGTTGTTTGAGAGAGACCATCTTCATCCTACGCCTCCCACGGATTGATAAACCTTAGGTCATCCACTTGAGGGAAAATTGCTACTGTCCTACAAAACTCTGCGCTTGGAGGCCCAACACGACTTTACAAAAATAAAGTTTCATAGTAGACATCAAGCTCTTTTCCGGCGCTGTTGTCGGGGAGGTGAGTGCTTGAAGGTATATCTTTAGATCTTGCAATTGAATATTTTAGTTTCTTGTTTTATCACTAGTTTGGTTTATAAAATAAAACCTCAAAAAATGGATTTGAGGTTGCATCATATTATTAATCTTTATAATGTCTTTCGTGAAAATGATGGAAAGGAAAACTATGCTCAATTGACAGAAGAAGAATTCAATAAAATGTTTGACAAAAAACTTTGAGTGATGAGCATGATTGCAATGCTGTTGGTATGAACTCTCTGAATATCCATGATGCTAGCGATATGCAAAGCCATAAGCTTGGGGATGCTATGTTTGATGAAGATGATATTTTTAGTCCCCCAAGTTTTGATGAGAAAATTTATTATGATGAAAGCATGACTCCTATTTATGATGATTATATTGATGAAAGTGGGTTTGGAAGAGTGTCAACTCTAGGTACTAATGATCCCACTATTTTGGAGGGTGTTGAATCTTATTCTAATAATTATGAAGGTGGATTTGGAGAGGTCATGACTTATTTAGTGACGAATCCACTATTTTGGAAGAGGTTTCAATTGACTATGACAAAAAAGTTCCTATCTATGATGATTATAGTGATGACATGTATGCTATAAAGAATAATGATAACTATGAAACTTGTCGTCATGATTTTAATTTTCAATCCCATAATAGTTATTTTGTTGAGTTTGCTCCCACTGTTATGAATGAGAGGAAATTTGCTCATGTGGAGAGTAATAAAAATTCTATGCTTGTGGATCATGAAAAGAATGCTTTATGTGATAGTTATTTTGTTGAATTCATTTATGATGCTACTGAAAATTATTATGAGAGAGGAACATATGCTTGTAGATATTGCAATAATATCAAGTTTCCTCTCTTTATGTTGAATGTTTTGAAGTTGCACTTGTTTTGCCTTCCTATGCTAGTTGATGCTTGTTCCCATAAATTGTTTGCTCACAAAATCCCGATGCATTGGAAGTGGGTTATACTTAAATCTGATTGCCATGTGATTGATGATGCTCCCGTTATGTTTCAATTCTTTATTTTCATGAGAGCATCGTTGAAATCATCATGCCTAGCTAAAAAGGCATAAAAGAAAAGCTCTTGTTGGGAGACAACCCAACATTTACACCTACTTTTTTTGTGTGTTCACATGATTAAGCTACTGTAGTAATTATGTTTTATTGTTTTTGTTTCAATAAAGTGCAAAGTAAAGCCTTTGGGATAGTGTGGATGATAGTTGATTTGATCTTGCTAGAAAACATAAACTTCTACATTCAGTAAAACAATTTTCAAATATCACAGAAGTGACGAAAGTTTCTGATTTTTTTACACAAGATTGATATACATATTTTCTACATCTTCCTATTTTTTCAGAATTTTCTGAGTTAAAGAAGTATGGTCAAAGTCCAGATTACTGCAGACTATTTTGTTTTTGGCAGACTCTGTTTTCAATGCATAGTTTGCTCGTTTTCTAGTTTCTATGGCTTAGATTGCTCAATATAAATTGTGAAAATGATAAGTGACAGTAGGCATTGTGTGAGAACAATTATGAATCTTGTCTTTGATAGTACTGATGTCGCTTGAAGCTACGTCGGTATTTCCCCAAAGAGGAAGGGATGATGCAACACAACGGCGGTAGGTATTTCCCTCAGATATGAAACCAAGGTTATCGAACCAGCAGGAGAACCAAGCAACACAACGTAAACAACCCTACACAGAGATAACAAATCCTCGCAACCCGACGTGTTAAAGGGGTTGTCAATCCCTTTGGGGTAACGGTGCCAGAAATTGGTGCGTGACAGTAAAAATGTTGTAATAGATAGGATAAATAGATCACAAATAAAATAAAGTGCAGCAAAGTATTTTTGGGTTTTTGGATTAATTGATTTGAAAATAGAAGCAAATAAAAATAGACCACAAAGGCAAATATATGAGAAAGAAGACCCGGGGGCCGTAGGTTTCACTAGTGGCTTCTCTCGAGAAAAATAGCAAACGGTGGGTAAACAAATTACTTTTGGGCAATTGATAGAACTTCAAATACTCATGACGATATCCAGGCAATGATCATTATACAGGCATCGCGTCCAAGATTAGTAGACCGAATCCTACCTGCATCTACTACTATGCTCCACACATCGACGGCTATCCAGCATGCATCTAGTGTATTAAGTTCATGGAGAAACAGAGTAATGCAATAAGAACGATGACTTGATGTAGATAAGATCTATCTATGTAGAGATAGACCCCACCGTTTTATCCTTAGTAGAAACGATACATACGTGTCGTTTCCCTTTCTGTCACTGGGATCAAGCACCGTAAGATTGAACCCACTACAAAGCACCTCTTCCCATCGCAAGATAAATAGATCAAGTTGGCCAAACAAAACCCAAATATCGGAGAAGAAATACGAGGCTATAAGAGATCATGCATAGAAGAGATCAAAGAAACTCAAATACTTTCATGGATATAAAAAGATAGATCTGATCATAAACTCAAAGTTCATCGATCCCAACAAACACACCGCAAAAGAGTTACATCATACGGATCTCCAAGACACCATTGTATTGATAATCAAGAGCGAGAGATGAAGCCATCTAGCTACTAACTACACACCCGAAGGTCTACAAAGAACTACTCACGCATCATCGGAGAGGCACCAATGGAGGTGGTGAACCCCATCCGAGATGGTGTTTAGATTGGATCTGGTGGTTCTGGACTCTACGACGGCTGGATGAATATTTCGTCAACTCCCCTAGGGTTCTAGGATTTTTGGGGTATTTATAGAGCAAAGAGGCGGTCCGAGGGGCACCCGTGGTGGGCACAACCCACCAGGGCGCGCCTGGGCCTCCTCGCGCACCCTGGTGGGTTGTGCCTCCCTCGGGGCACCCCGAGGCGCAGCCAGGACCCGTTGTGTTCCTTCTGTCCCATAAAAATTCTCCGTAAAGTTTCGTGTCATTTGGACTCCGTCTGATATTGTTTTTCTGTGATGTAAAAAACACGGAAAAGATAGGAACTGGCACTTGGCACTATGTCAATAGGTTAGTACCATAAAATGACTATAAAATGATTATAAAACATCCAAGATTGGGAATATAACAACATGGAACAATAAAAAACTATAGATACGTTGGAGACGTATCAACATCCCCACGCTTAACTCCTACTCGTCCTCGTGTAGGCAAGTGATAAAAACAGAATTTTTGATGTGGAATGCTGCCTAACATGTCATATCATATTTCTTTTCTTTATTGCATGGACATTTTGACTTTTATATTGTTCGAAGCAATAGTCTAGTTTTGACATGATAATTTAAATACTCAAGCATATCAACAAGCAACCATGTCTTTCAAAATATCAACGCTAATATAAGTTATCCCTAGCCCGTCATGCTCAACCATTGATCCATTCATGAAACACACTCGCATATTAGCTACACCCAATACTCAAGTACGATCATATGCCTCCTAGTTGGTGCTTTTATAAGAGAAGATGAAGACTCAAATTCAAAAATAAAAATTGCATAAAGTAAAAGAAGGGCCCTTCGCAGAGGGAAGTAGGGATTTGTAGAGGTGCCAAAGCTCAAAGAGAAAAACTTAGAGATAAAAACATTTTGGGAGGTGTATCCATCACATCAACAAAAACGACTTAGAGTTCCCAACACTTTCCATGCATAGATATATCATAGGCGGTTCCCAAACAGAAAATAAAGTTTATTCCCTTTTCCACTATACTTTCACTTTCCATGGCTAGCCGTATCCACAGTTGCCCTCCATACCAACACTTTCCAAGGAATCTATTATTTGACAACATAAAGTAAATTCATTTTTGCATTTTGGGACCGGGCATCCCTAATACCTTTGCCTTACTCTCATGCAATGACAAGTGAATAAACACTCATCGTGAGAATAACACGTCTAGCATGGAAAATATTAGCCACACCTCACTGCTCCGCGAGCAAAACAAACACACAAAAGAGAAGTTTATTTTGAAAATTAGAGATGGCACATGCAAATTTGCTTAGAACGGCAAAAGAATACTGCATATAGGTAGATATAGTGGACTCATGTGGCAAAACTGGTTTAAAGGTTTTTGGATGCACAAGTAGTGATCATACTTAGTGCAAAATGGAGGCTAGCAAAAGATCGAGAAGCGACCAACCGAGAAACGAATAATCTCATAAGCGAGCATTAAGCATAACTAACACCGAATAATGCACCACAAGTAGGATATAATTTCATTGCATAACTATTGACTTTCGTACTTGCATAGGGAATCACAAACCTTAACACCAATATTCTTACTAAGCATAATTACTCATCAACATGACTCACATATCACATCATCATATCTCAAAACTATTACTAATAATCAAGTTTATTTTGTCCAATGATCTTCATGAAAGTTTTTATTATATCCTTCTTGGATATCTATCACTTTGGAACTAATTTTCATGTGTTGCTTTTGGCAAGCTCAAACAAATATAAGTGAAGATCATGAGCATAATATTTCTTTCTCTCAAATTAATTTAAGTGAAGAAAGAGAGAATTTCTTGAAAAATACTAAGAACACCGTGCTCAAAAGGATATACGTGAAGCATTAGAGCAAGTCCATGGCTCATAAAAATTTAAGTGAAGCATAGAGAGCAATTATAACAAGTCATGACATAATTTTTGCTCTCTCAAATAGGTATGTCCATCAAGGATTGATGACTTAAAACACAAAATAAAACAAGCAAAGACTCATATCATACAAGATGCTCCAAGCAAAACACATAGTATGTGATGAATAAAAATATAGTTTCGAGTAAAATACCGATGGTCGTTAGAAGAAAGAGGGGATGCCAATCGGGGGCACCCCCAAGCTTAGTTGGTTGCTCATTCTTGGATAATAGCTTGGGATGCCGGGGCATCCCCAATCTTAGGCTCTTCTTGAAGGAAATATGCCCTAGAGGCAATAATAACGTTATTATTTATTTCCTTATATCATGATAAATGTTTATTATTCATGCTAGAATTGTATTAACCGGAAACATAATACATGTGTGAATACATAGACAAACTTAGTGTCACTAGTATGCCTCTACTTGACTAGCTCGTTAATCAAAGATGGTTATGTTTCCTAACCATGAACAAGGTGTTGTTATTTGATTAACGAGGTCACATCATTAGTTGAATGATCTGATTGACATGACCCATTTCATTAGCTTAGCACCCGATCGTTTAGTATGTTGCTATTGCTTTCTTCATGACTTATACATGTTCCTATGACTATGAGATTATGCAACTCCCGTTTACCGGAGGAACACTTTGTGTGCTACCAAACGTCACAACGTAACTGGGTGATTATAAAGGAGCTCTACAGGTGTCTCCAAAGGTAGATGTTGGGTTGGCGTATTTCGAGATTAGGATTTGTCACTCCGATTGTCGGAGAGGTATCTCTGGGCCCTCTCGGTAATGCACATCACATAAGCCTTGCAAGCATTGCGACTAATGAGTTAGTTGCGAGATGATGTATTACGGAACGAGTAAAGAGACTTGCCGGTAATGAGATTGAACTAGGTATTGGATACCGACGATCGAATCTCGGGCAAGTAACATACCGATGACAAAGGGAACAACGTATGTTGTTATGCGGTCTGACCGATAAAGATCTTTGTAGAATATGTAGGAGCCAATATGGGCATCCAGGTCCCGCTATTGGTTATTGACCGGAGATGTGTCTCAGTCATGTCTACATTGTTCTCGAACCGTAGGTTCCGCACGCTTAACGTTACGATGACACTTATTATGAGTTTATGCATTTTGATGTACCGAAGTTAGTTCGGAGTCCCGGATGTGATCACGGACATGACGAGGAGTCTCGAAATGGTCGAGACATAAAGATTGATATATTGGAAGCCTATATTTGGATATCGGAAGTGTTCCGGGTGAAATCAGGATTTTACCGGAGTACCGGGAGGTTACCGGAACCCCCCGGGAGCCATATGGGCCTTAATGGGCTTTAGTGGAAAGGAGAAAGGGGCAGCCCAAGGTGGCCGCGCGCCTCCCCCCTCCCCTAGTCCTATTAGGACTAGGAGAGGTGGCCGGCCCCCCTCTCTCTCTTTCCCCCTCGGGGAATCGTAGTCCAACTAGGATTGGGGGGGGGGGGAGTCCTACTCCCGGTAGGAGTAGGAATCCTCCTGCGCCCTCCTCCTGGCCGGCGGCACCCTCCCCCTTGGCTCCTTTATATACAGAGGCAGGGGGCACCTCTAGACACACAAGTTGATCATTGAGATCGTTCCTTAGCCGTGTGCGGTGCCCCCTGCCACCATATTCCACCTCGATCATATCGTTGTAGTGCTTAGGCGAAGCCCTGCGTCGGTAGAACATCAAGATCGTCACCACGCCATCGTGCTGACGGAACTCTTCCCCGGCGCTTTGCTGGATCGGAGCCCGGGGATCGTCATCGAGCTGTACGTGTGCTAAGAACTCGGAGGTGCCGGAGTAACGGTGCTTGGATCGGTCGGATCGGGAAGACGTACGACTACTTCCTCTATGTTGTGTCAACGCTTCCGCAGTCGGTCTGCGTGGGTACGTAGACAACACTCTCCCCTCTCGTTGCTGTGCATCACCATGATCTTGCGTGTGCGTAGGAATTTTTTTGAAATTACTACGTTCCCCAACAGTGGCATCCGAGCCTAGGTTTTATGGTTTGATGTTATTTGCACGAGTAGAACACAAGTGAGTTGTGGGCGATATAAGTCAGACTGCCTACCAGCATGTCATACTTTGGTTCGGCGGTATTGTTGGGCGAGACGACCCGGACCAACATTACGCGTACGCTTACGTGAGACCGGTTCCCCCGACGTGCTTTGCACACATGTGGCTTGCGGGCGACTGTCTCTCCAACTTTAGTTGAACCGAGTGTGGCTACGCCCGGTCCTTGCGAAGGTTAAAACGGAGTCTATTTGACAAACTATCGTTGTGGTTTTGATGCGTAGGTGAGATTGGTTCTTTCTTAAGCCCGTAGCAGCCACGTAAAACTTGCAAACAACAAAGTAGAGGACGTCTAACTTGTTTTTGCAGGGCATGTTGTGATGTGATATGGTTAAGACATGATGCTAAATTTTATTGTATGAGATGATCATGTTTTGTAACCGAGTTATCGGCAACTGGCAGGAGCCATATGGTTGTCGCTTTATTGTATGCAATGCAATCGCGATGTAATGCTTTACTTTATCACTAAGCGGTAGCGATAGTCGTGGAAGCATAAGATTGGCGAGACGACAACGATGCTACGATGGAGATCAAGGTGTCGCGTCGGTGACGATGGTGGTCATGACGGTGCTTCGGAGATGGAGATCACAGGCACAAGATGATGATGGCCATATCATATCACTTATATTGATTGCATGTGATGTTTATCTTTTATGCATCTTATCTTGCTTTGATTGACGGTAGCATTATAAGATGATCTCTCATTAAATTATCAAGAAGTGTTCTCCCTGAGTATGCACCGTTGCGAAAGTTCTTCGTGCTAAGACACTGTCGGTGTACTAAAGTAGGGGTACCTTAGTATCCCGAACTTGTGCACGGGCAGTCGCAGCGACCCGCGGCAAGGCTTGCCGGGCGACCGCCAAGACCCTCCATGGTTCCTTTAGGAGCCATTCAAGAACACAGTATCCAAGAGCAAAACAAGGCCCCGGCAAGAGGAGCTTGCCGGGAAGGAAACAAGGCCCCGGCAAGAGGAGCTTGCCGGGAAGGAGACGAGACCCCGGCAAGAGGAGCTTGCCGGGAAGACCGACCAAAGCATCCCAAGAAGCTCGCTGCGGCGCACCGCGCGCCCCGACAAGGCCCGGTGAGCGACAAGCTCCCGGACGCGACAAGACGACATTCGCGGCAAGGCACTTGCCGCGGCAAGCTACTACCCCGCAGCCCGCGCTCCAGCTCACCCACCAACGTGTCGCCCTGGGACCATTCCTGGCGTACGTGGCAGGAGGCTGTGCAGCCGGGGGCATGCGGTGGCAAGCAGGCGCTGACAAGTAGCCATCGTGGCAAACGGTGGCGTTCCTAGCGGTCCCTCTCTGGGCCGTCAAGGTGACACAGACGGGCATTTAATGCCCTTGTCCCCTGCCGTCAGAGTTAGGTAGGGTACAACTGTAGTAGGCGGTGGATCCAACTACCACCCCTTTTACATTTTTACCCTCACCTCTGTTGCCACGTGTCGGTGACCCCTTAGACATATAAAAGGAGGCCCATGCGCAACAGAGAGGGGGGAGGACAGCCATTCTCACGCTCGGTCTCGCCAGCTGCTTGAGTGTACTGTAGCACTCGCCGCTCCCGAGCAAGAACTCAATACAACCACCAAAGCAGGAGTAGGGTTTTACGCATCCGTGCGGCCCGAACCTGGGTAAATCGATCGTCTCGCTCGTGTGTTTCGCCTCGATCTGCTCTTTGTGCATCCACCGTCCCCTGCCGAACCAAAAGGGGCTCGGTCCGCCGACATCTTTGGTGCGCCAGGTAGGGGGTGCGTCAAGGTTGTGCGAACCTGATCTGGCGTTCGCGCGAGCCAAATCTTCATCGTCTTCATCAACATGCCGCCGAAGAAGAAGGCTTCGGAGGTAGCCATTCCGTCCGCGCCGAGCCAGCCATCGCCGGAGCGGACGGCTGGTGGAACAGGCGCCGGCGGAAGAGCAGGCGCTGACGGGGAGACTCGTGGCGCTGCCAGGTCCAAGGACCAGGCTGCGCCGCACGTCGACGGCGCGGTCGCCTCCCACAACGACCGCGCGCACTCCAAGACCTCGGCGTCCGTACACGCACCGCGCCCGTCCCAGGAGGCGCGGGACCAGCAGCGTCATGGTACCCACGGTGCCATACGTCTGCTAGACCAAGATCAAGATGGCGAAGCCCGGAGCGCTCAGGATCAGCATGCACGCCAGCACGCTGGCGCGGGCGTGGCGCGGTCGCTTGGACGAGATGTTGCTCCTTCTAACGCAGTTAGAAGTCCGAGCATATCTCGCTCCTCGCACCGTTCGCTGCCGCCGCCCGCCTCTCCGGTAGAGGCTTTGGCGCGGAGCTGCCGGTGGTTCTTTGGTCGATCAGAATGACGCCAAATCGAGCCACTGGCCAGACACCCTTCGCTCTAGTCTATGGAGCGGAGGCAGTTATCCCCACGGAACTCGTATACGGGTCACCTCGAGTGCTCGCTTATGATGAGCTTGAGCAAGAGCAGGTGCGGCAAGATGACACGCCGCTCCTTGAGGAAGACCGTCTTCAGGCTGCTGTGCGAGCCGCTCGCTACCAGCAAGCTTTGCGCCGCTACCATAGCCGCAAAGTTAACGCCCGAAGTTTCGAGGAAGGCGACCTTGTTTCTTTGGCGTGATCAGTCCGCCAAGGTTCCCGACAAGTTGACGCCGAAGTGGGAAGGCCCTTACCGGGTGAAGCGAGTCACCAGGCTTGGCGCTGTCCGCCTTGGGACCGAAGATGGCGTACCAGTGAGCAACTCCTGGAATATTGCGCATCTTCGCAAGCGCCCGTGAGGCGCGGTTGTCGGACCCTGTCCGGCAACCACCCATTTGTACAAAGTCTTGCCGCTGTTGCATGTAATCCTTTGTACAAAGCCGGGCGCAGACCCCGTGCATAAAGATTATGTGCTCAGCACATACCCCCGGGAGAGCAAACAACAGAGAAAGATAAGTGCCAAAGTTTGAGCAATCAGACTTCCCTTAAGTTTTTAGGTTATTTTCCTTGAACGCCCGTGCTTTGTATGGGAAACCTGGGCGCGGAGGAGCCGACTCGTAGCTAGTTGCGCCCTTACTGTTGTTTCGAGCCCCGCTCAACAACTTAAGTGAGCTGCAACTAGCTCCGCGACGAGGTTTCTTGTCGGCCGCAGCACCGCCCGTAGATCGCTGACGTTCCGCACTCAGCACTCGCGGCAAGCGTGCCCGCGCCGGCAAGTTCCCTATATGCGCAGGGTAAAAACATACAAAGGAAGGAGTCAAGTAAAGGAAATAACACAACAATTAAATTTATAGAGTTATCTTCCCTCTTGCGATCGTCCCTTGTATGGAAAACCTGTGCGCGGAGGAACCGACTCGTACCTAGTCGCGCCCTTACTGTTGTTTCGAGTCCGCTCAACGACTTAAGTGAGCTGCGACTAGCTCTGCGACAAGGTTTCTTGTCGGTTGCGGCACCGCCGGCAGGGAACCAACTCGTAGCTAGTTGCCTTACTGTCGTTTCGAGTCCGCTCAACAACTTAAGTAAGCTGTGACTAGCTCCGTGACGAGGTTTCCTGTCGGTTGCAGTTCCGCTGCTGATGTTCCGCACTCAGCGCTCGCGGCAAGGTGCCCGCACCGGCAAGTTCCCTAAAAGCGTAGGGTAAAAACATAGAAGGGGAGGAAGCGAGTAAAGGAAATAACATGGCAATTACTATCCAAGATAGAAGTATATTACAGAATAACTTGTCGTAGCTCTAACAGACTGTTTTGCATAACATGATTGACAGCGACAAGGAAAGAAGAAGATAAATGGCCTAGTCTACGCGGTCGCCATCGACCCTCCTGATGCCGCTCACCTTGTCCACAATGGGTGCGACAAGGGCCTTGAGCTCCTCCAGGTCGGCATCTGGCGGCAGGCTTCGGAGGACGTTGTTGAGGCAGAGGCCTGGGTTGTGGAAGGCCACCTTCATCAGCACCTTCTAGAGAGCTCCCGCGCAGATCTTGCGCGACTCGTCGGCAAGCTGCTTTGGAAACTGCTCCCGGATTCGCTGGAGTACCATCGCCACGCCCTTGAAGAACAGAGTGAGCTTGGCGCTGGGTTGGAGGTTCTTGTCGGAGGAGTACGCGAGATCCACCATCCCCAACTGCGCCAGCTCCTTGTCGACATCCGCGGCGACGTCCACCAGGCCCTCCATCCAGCGCTCCATATCCTCCGACAAAGTCTTCCGGGCGGCGGCGGCCTTCGCCAGCAGCACCTTGCCGGCCTTAATCTCCTCCTTCAGGGCCGCCTCCTGCCGCTTGGCGCCGTCCAGAGATTCGGTCAGAGCCGCCAGCTTCACTTCAAGATTAGCATTTGAAGCCTTGGCAGCGTCCAGCTCCTTGCTTCTCTCAGTGAGGAGGGCCTGCAGCTCCGAATAGCTGTTGGCGTCCCTCTCACGCTCAAGCTTGAGCGCGGCAAGCTCGTCGCCGCTCGCTTTGAGGTCCGCCTCCAGCTGCATCACCTTCAGCTCCAGCTCAGCCTTGGCGGCCTCAGCAGCTGCGGCGGCGTCTACGGCCTGCTTGATGGCTCCGCCAACTGCCCGCTCGCGCGCGGCGAGTTCCTCCTCGTGGCTGTCGAGGTTGACCGACCGCTGCGCCAAGTCACCCTCCTGCGAAGACAACTTCTCCGCCACGAGCCGTTGGCGCTCTTCGACATCGGCCTTCTCGAGGAGGAAGGCCTGCTGCGCCTCGGCAAGTTGCTCCCGCTCCTTTGCCAGGAAGCGGAGAGCTTCCTGATGGGCGCCTCGGAGCTCTTTTGCGCGTTTCTCGATGTCGACGCCAGCCTTTGCCACGAGCGCCTCGCGGGACTCCAGCTTGGCCTGCCGGGTGCGGTAGAGCGCCACTAGCTTCCGCAGCAGGCGCTCCTCTTCAGGATCGCCGCTGCTGCTGCTCGGCGCGTCAACCAGCTTCAGCCCGGCAGAGGCAAGCACCTCTCCGTCCAGCGTCTCCCCCTCGATCGGCGCCCTGGAGCTTGATGCCCAGGGGAGGCTGATGAAGATGTTCTCGCCGGCCTTCAGGTAGATGCCGGGCTGGGGCTCTTCAGAGCCTGCCGTGGCGGCAGCGGCGGAGGAGCCAGTGGTCGGGGCAGCGCCTGGCGCTCCTGTGGCCTCCGGGTCGTCAGTACGACCGCCAGACTCCCCGCCCGCCTCCGCAGTGGCAGCCCTGGCAGCCTCCTCGCCGTCGCCGGCTGCTTCCTCGGCGGCGACCTCCGTCTCCATCGGCTCTGCAGCAGATGGACCTGATGGCCGGAAGAGGGGAGAAGATTCAAGCAAAATCCAAGAGGAAGATCAAGAAGCCGAAGAAGCCAAGGGGAGTTTTGGAAGCGAGGGAGTTACCTGTGCCAGGGCCTGCCGCTATGGTCTCCGTCGCCGGGGGATCGCTGGCGCGGTCCCTTGCCGGAGATCCTTGCCGAGCCGGGGGCTCCTCCCTTGCCGGGGGCTCCTCCCTCGCCGGAGTCCCTTCCCTTGCCGGGGGCTCCTCCCTTGACGGAGACCTCTCCCTCGTCGGAGGACTCCCCCTTGGCGCTTCAGGTGCGGTTTCCAGGCTCCCCTGGTGAGGCTGCTCTGCTCCTGCACAAGTCAACAAACAAGTGTCAGCATAGCAAGGATCTTCGTGCGCGCCCAACAGCAGGAAGTAAACAAAACACTTACGCTGGGGGCTGCCCTGAAGATCAGCCGCCGGGTCCGGCAAGTTCGTCTCGGGCGCGTCCCCTCTTGATGCAGTGGGTTCGTCCTCGATGACGATCACCGGCACCCTGGCCCTCTTCACCGCTCTTTGCGCCAGAGTCCTGAAAAGGAAGAGATGCAGAGGAAGGCAAGTGAGAAACAAGACAAGACAAAAACAGCGGAGATCAAAGAATTACAAGTACAATGAGAAGAACTTACTCCTCCTCTTCTTCCTCGTCGGAGCTAAACGCGGAGAAGTCGAAATCCGGCTCGCGGCTGGCGCGGGAAGGTGGAGGGGTAGGCTCCCTTGGTCGCTTGGTGGGAGCAGAGGCGGCAGCCTGGGAAGATCCCGCTCCAGTCGCAGCGGCGGCATGGGGTGCTCCCATGCAACAGTACTTGCCGCGGTGGAGCGCGTCGTGCGGCGCGGCGACTGCCCGCCCGCCTGCCGCCTTGCTACGTCCCCGGCCTTGCGAAGACGCCTTCTCGGCGGAGACGGAGGCGCGGCCGGCGGCGGGCTGTCGGAAGACGAAGTGGAGGAAGAGTCGATCTCCAGCGAGTCGCTGGCATCCCCGGCAGGCTCGCTCGGCTCGGCGCTGCCCCCGGCAAGATCTTCCTTGCTGGCAAGTTCCTCTTGCCGGGCGAGCTCTTTCTTGCCGAGGAACTCCTCTCGCTCGGCACGAGTCTTTGCCTCTTCTGCCGCCGCTTCCTCCAGAGTAAACCCAAATTCGCCCGCCGCTGCGGCTGTCGCCGCCTCTTCCAACCTGGTGGCTATGTACGCCAGCTCCGCCTCGGTGGTGTCGCGGATGAGGTCGTCCCTCTCGTCGGCGCGGATTGGCACTTCCACCAGGTCGTCGAAGAACTGCTGCACGACCTCGTCTGCAGGCTCTTGCCAAGTCGGCTCGATTCCGTGCGAGTCGCACAACGACATCATCGCCCGGATGCGGTGAAGCACAGAGTTGTTGCACAAAGGGACGACGCCCTGCGGCAGCCTGAAGACTTCGGGGTGATCCGAGTCATATTTGAAGAGCTCCTGCAGCATGCTAGTGTGCTCGAGGACAGTGAAATTATAGTTGAGGCCTGGGCGCAGCCTCATAATGTCCGCCGCGTTCTTGAACTCCCAGGCAGGCCTTCCCTGTTCCTGCAGAGGGGCAAGCGGCGGCGAAGAAAGTCTGCGCCGACAGCACCTATAGTGAGTCCGGCAAGCCTAAGGCGTTGGATCCGCTTGCTGTCTTCCGGGGCCAAGTCGCTCCAGTCATTGCCGCGCACCGCTGCTACTTGGCGCCGGACGGTGAATGACTGCGGGCTCTCCTCGATGATCCAGCACCAATGTGCTCTCCACTCCTCCCACTTGCCGCGGAACTCCCCCTCTAGATAAGATTCCTTCTTGCCGGCTCTGGAGATCCAGGCGATTCCGCCGAACAGGGTCTCTCCTCTCTCTACTCGAGGGATAAAGAAATGGCGGAAGAGAGCTACACTAGGGTGGACTCCGACAAAGTTTTCGCAAAGATGAGCGAAAACTGCCATGGTGAGGACGGCATTGGGGGTGAAGTCAAGGAGATAGAAGCCATATGTGTTCATAATATCACAGAAGAACTCGGAAAAGGGC
This sequence comes from Triticum monococcum, assembly GCA_034509565.1. Classification (NCBI taxonomy): domain Eukaryota; kingdom Viridiplantae; phylum Streptophyta; class Magnoliopsida; order Poales; family Poaceae; genus Triticum; species Triticum monococcum. Next base: position 580,781,694 of record CM067845.1, read on the forward strand.
GGGCAGAGCCCGCAGTAGAAGAACACAGCAAAGAAAGGGTACCCGTCCGGAGCCTTCGTGTGGGCTTCAGCCGGGAGCACCCTGGTCCGCGGGTGAGCTCGCGTCTCCGCCGACCAGAACAGGTAATACCGCTCCCGCAATGCCTTCGCGCCGAGCTTGGGAGGGAAGATGGCCCGCTCCTTCCGCATCGTCGCGAGCCGCTGCGCCTCGGTCGACTTCGCCGTTTTCCCCTTGTCGCCCTTCGGAGCCATGGCGAAGGTGGTGGAGGAGGCCGACGGTGGTGGTGGTGCAGGTGGCAATGGGGGGAGCAGGGCGCTGCTCTCTTGTTGCTCTGAGGAGGCGGGGAGCGGCGGAGGTTTTGAGATTGGAAGCAGCAACGGGCGGACGGCGCCGTACCCCTGTTTCCTCTGCTTATAAAGAGGGAGGAGAAAGGGGGGCGGACGTTTCGCCGCCACGAATAAACAACTACCCATGATTCCGCCCACCACGCCTCCACGCCTCCCTCCGTTTACGAGGAGGGGCGCGCCAACCGTCCCCTCTTACCACGACGTGACGCATGCATGCAGGGCGCCGCCCCGCGCACGCTGCCCACGTCACGCACGGCGCCACGTTTGACGCGTGCCGTTAGGGGAGGGCGCGGTGGGTGCGGAGTGGGTTATGGCGTGACCTAGGCCGCGCGTGCCCGTGCACTGTTTTGGGCCTAGCCCAACAGCGCTCGGCACCGTGTATGGCCCAGGCCCAGGGGCTCCTGTCGGTGTACTAAAGTAGGGGTACCTTAGTATCCCGAACTTGTGCACGAGCAGTCGCAGCGACCCGCGGCAAGGCTTGCCGGGAGACCGCCAAGACCCTCCATGGTTCCTTTAGGAGCCATTCAAGAACAAAGTATCCAAGAGCAAAACAAGGCCCCGGCAAGAGGAGCTTGCCGGGAAGGAAACAAGGCCCCGGCAAGAGGAGCTTGCCGGGAAGGAGACGAGACCCCGGCAAGAGGAGCTTGCCGGGAAGACCGACCAAAGCATCCCAAGAAGCTCGCTGCGGCGCACCGTGCGCCCCGACAAGGCCCGGTGAGTGACAAGCTCCCGGACGCGACAAGACGACATTCGCGGCAAGCTACTACCCCGCAGCCCGCGCTCCAGCTCACCCACCAACGTGTCGCCCTGGGACCATTCCTGGCGTACGTGGCGGGAGGCTGTGCAGCCGGGGGCATGCGGTGGCAAGCAAGCGCTGACAAGTAGCCATCATGGCAAACGGTGGCGTTCCTAGCGGTCCCTCTCTGGGCCGTCAAGGTGACATAGACGGGCATTTAATGCCCTTGTCCCCTGCCATCAGAGTTAGGTAGGGTACAACTGTAGCAGGCGGTGGATCCAACTACCACCCCTTTTACATTTTTACCCTCACCTCTGTTGCCACGTGTCGGTGACCCCTTAGACATATAAAAGGAGGCCCATGCGCAACAGAGAGGGGGGAGGACAGCCATTCTCACGCTCGGTCTCGCCAGCTGCTTGAGTGTACTGTAGCACTCGCCACTCCCGAGCAAGAACTCAATACAACCACCAAAGCAGGAGTAGGGTTTTACGCATCCGTGCGGCCCGAACCTAGGTAAATCGATCGTCTCGCTCGTGTGTTTCGCCTCGATCTGCTCTTTGTGCATCCACCGCCCCCTGCCGAACCAAAAGGGGCTCGGTCCACCGATCCCCATAGGTGTGCGAGGGATCAGACACCCCCGACAGACACCATGTGATGATCGGGTGTGATAGGCTCTACGTTCAAATACAACGGGTGCAATACAGTTGCACATGCGGAATACTCAGGTTATACTTGACGAGCCAAGCATATACAGATATGGCCTCGGAACACGGAGACCGAAAGGGCGAGCGTGAATCATATAGTAGATATGATCAACATAGTGATGTTCACCAATGAAACTACTCCATCTCACGTGATGATCGGACATGGTTTAGTTGATTTGGATCACGTGATCACTTAGAGGATTAGAGGGATGTCTATCTAAGTGGGAGTTCTTAAGTAATTTGATTAATTGAACTTAAACTTATCATGAACTTAGTACCTGATAGTATCTTGCTTGTTTATGTTTGATTGTAGATAGATGGCTCGTGCTGTTGTTCCGTTGAATTTTAATGTGTTCCTTGAGAAAGCAAAGTTGAAAGATGATGGTAGCAATTACACGGACTGGGTCCGTAACTTGAGGATTATCCTCATTGCTGCTCAGAAGAATTACGTCCTGGAAGCACCGCTGGGTGCCAGGCCTGCTGCTGGAGCAACACCAGATGTTATGAATGTCTGGTAGAGCAAAGCTGATGACTACTCGATAGTTCAGTGTGCCATGCTTTACGGCTTAGAATCGGGACTTCAACGACGTTTTGAACGTCATGGAGCATATGAGATGTTTCAGGAGTTGAAGTTAATATTTCAAGCAAATGCCCGAATTGCGAGATATGAAGTCTCCAATAAGTTCTATAGCTGCAAGATGGAGGAGAACAGTTCTGTCAGTGAGCATATACTCAAAATGTCTGGGTATAATAATCACTTGATTCAGATGGGAGTTAATCTTCCAGATGATTGCGTCATTGACAGAATTCTCCAATCACTGCCACCAAGCTACAAGAGCTTCGTGATGAACTATAATATGCAAGGGATGAACAAGACTATTCCTGAGCTCTTCGCAATGCTGAAAGCTGCGGAGGTAGAAATCAAGAAGGAGCATCAAGTGTTGATGGTTAACAAAACCACTAGTTTCAAGAAAAAAGGGCAAAGGGAAGAAGAAGGGGAACTTCAAGAAGAACGGCAAGCAAGTTGCTTCTCAGGGGAAGAAACCCAAGTCTGGACCTAAGCTTGAAACTGAGTGCTTCTACTGCAAGCAGACTGGTCACTGGAAGCGGAACTGCCCCAAGTATTTGGCGGATAAGAAGGATGGCAAGGTGAACAAAGGTATATGTGATATACATGTTATTGATGTGTACCTTACTAATGCTCGCAGTAGCACCTGGGTATTTGATACTGGTTCTGTTGCTAATATTTGCAACTCGAAACAGGGACTACGGATTAAGCGAAGATTGGCTAAGGACGAGGTGACGATGCGCGTGGGAAACGGTTCCAAAGTCGATGTGATCGCAGTCGGCACGCTACCTCAACATCTACCTTCAGGATTAGTATTAGACCTAAATAACTGTTATTTAGTGCCAGCGTTGAGCATGAACATTATATCTGGATCTTGTTTAATGCGAGACGGTTATTCATTTAAATCAGAGAATAATGGTTGTTCTATTTATATGAGTAATATCTTTTATGGTCATGCACCCTTGAAGAGTGGTCTATTCTTGTTGAATCTCGATAGTAGTGATACACATATTCATAATGTAGAAGCCAAAAGATGCAGAGTTGATAATGATAGTGCAACTTATTTGTGGCACTGCCGTTTAGGTCATATCGGTGTAAAGCGCATGAAGAAACTCCATACTGATGGACTTTTGGAACCACTTGATTATGAATCACTTGGTACTTGCGAATCGTGCCTCATGGGCAAGATGACTAAAACACCGTTCTCCGGTACTATGGAGAGAGCAACAGATTTGTTGGAAATCATACATATAGATGTATGTGGTCCGATGAATGTTGAGGCTCGTGGCGGATATCGTTATTTTCTCACCTTCACAGATGACTTAAGCAGATATGGGTATATCTACTTAATGAAACATAAGTCTGAAACGTTTGAAAATTTCAAAGAATTTCAGAGTGAAGTTGAAAATCATCGTAACAAGAAAATAAATTTTCTATGATCCGATCGTGGAGGAGAATATTTGAGTTACGAGTTTGGTGTACATTTGAAAAATTGTGGAATAGTTTCGCAACTCACGCCACCCGGAACACCACAGCGTAATGGTGTGTCCGAATGTCGTAATCGTACTTTACTAGATATGGTGCGATCTATGATGTCTCTTACTGATTTACCGCTATCGTTTTGGGGATACGCTCTAGAGACGGCCGCATTCACGTTAAATAGGGCACCATCAAAATCCGTTGAGACGACGCCTTATGAACTATGGTTTGGCAAGAAACCAAAGTTGTCATTTCTGAAAGTTTGGGGCTGCGATGCTTATGTGAAAAAGCTTCAACCTGATAAGCTCGAACCCAAATCGGAGAAATGTGTCTTCATAGGATATCCAAAGGAAACTATTGGATACACCTTCTATCACAGATCTGAAGGCAAGACTTTTGTTGCTAAATTCGGTAACTTTCTTGAGAAGGAGTTTCTCTCGAAAGAAGTGAGTGGGAGGAAAGTAGAACTTGACGAGGTAACTGTACCTGCTCCCTTGTTGGAAAGTAGTACATCACAGAAAACTGTTTCTGCGACACTTACACCAATAAGTGAGGAAGTTAATGATAATGATCATGAAACTTCAGAACAAGATACTATTGAACCTCGTAGATCAACCAGAGTAAGATCCGCGCCAGAGTGGTACGGTAATCCAGTTCTGGAAGTCATGCTACTAGATCATGATGAACCTATGAACTATGAAGAAGCGATGGTGAGCCCAGATTCCGCAAAGTGGCTTGAAGCCATGAAATCTGAGATGGGATCCATGTATGAGAACAAAGTATGGACTTTGGTTGACTTGCCCGATGATCGGCAAGCAATTGAGAATAAATGGATCTTCAAGAAAAAGACTGACGCTGATGGTAATGTTACTGTCTATAAAGCTCGACTTGTCGCAAAAGGTTTTCGACAAGTTCAAGGGGTTGACTACGATGAGACCTTCTCACCCGTAGCGATGCTTAAGTCTGTCCGAATCATGTTAGCAATTGCCGTGTTTTATGATTATGAAATTTGGCAGATGGATGTCAAAACTGCATTCCTGAATGGATTTCTAGAAGAAGAGTTGTATATGATGCAACCGGAAGGTTTTGTCGATCCAAAGGGAGCTAACAAAGTGTGCAAGCTCCAGCAATCCATTTATGGATTGGTGCAAGCCTCTCGGAGTTGGAATAAACGCTTTGATAGTGTGATCAAAGCATTTGGTTTTATACAGACTTTCGGAGAAGCCTGTATTTACAAGAAAGTGAGTGGGAGCTCTGTAGCATTTCTGATATTATATGTGGATGACATAGTGCTGATTGGAAATGATATAGAATTTCTGGATAGCATAAAGGGATACTTGAATAAGAGTTTTTCAATGAAAGACCTCGGTGAAGCTGCTTACATATTAGGCATAAAGATCTATAGAGATAGATCAAGACGCTTAATTGGACTTTCACGAAGCACATACCTTGACAAGATTTTGAAGAAGTTCAAAATGGATCAAGCAAAGAAAGGGTTCTTGCCTGTGTTACAAGGTGTGTAGTTGAGTCAGACTCAATGCCCGACCACTGCAGAAGATAGAGAGAAAATGAAAGATGTTCCCTATGCTTCAGCCATAGGCACTATCATGTATGCAATGCTGTGTACCAGACCTGATGTGTGCCTTGCTATAAGTTTAGCAGGGAGGTACCAAAGTAATCCAGGAGTGGATCACTGGACATCGGTCAAGAACATCCTGAAATACCTGAAAAGGACTAAGGATATGTTTCTCGTATATGGAGGTGACAAAGAGCTCGCCGTAAAAGGTTACGTTGATGCAAGCTTTGACACTGATCCGGACGATTCTAAATCACAAACCGGATACGTGTTTACATTAAACGGTGGAGCTGTCAGTTGGTGCAGTTCTAAACAAAGCGTCGTAGCGGGATCTACATGTGAAGCGGAGTACATAGCTGCTTCGGAAGCAGCGAACGAAGGAGTCTGGATGAAGGAGTTCATATCCAATCTAGGTGTCATACCTAGTGCATCAGGTCCAATGAAAAACTTTTGTGACAATACTGGTGCAATTGCCTTGGCAAAGGAATCCAGATTTCACAAGAGGACCAAGCACATCAAGAGACACTTCAATTCCATCCAGGATCTAGTCCAGGTCAGAGACATAGAGATTTGCAAGATACATACGGATCTAAATGTTGCAGACCCGTTGACTAAGCCTCTTCCACGAGCAAAACATGATCATCACCAAGGCTCCATGGGTGTTAGAATCATTACTGTGTAATCTAGATTATTGACTCTAGTGCAAGTGGGAGACTGAAGGAAATATGCCCTAGAGGCAATAATAAAGTTATTATTTATTTCCTTATATCATGATAAATGTTTATTATTCATGCTAGAATTGTATTAACTGGAAACATAATACATGTGTGAATACATAGACAAACTTAGTGTCACTAGTATGCCTCTACTTGACTAGCTCGTTAATCAAAGATGGTTATGTTTCCTAACCATGAACAAGGTGTTGTTATTTGATTAACGAGGTCACATCATTAGTTGAACGATTTGATTGACATGACCCATTTCATTAGCTTAGCACCCGATCGTTTAGTATGTTGCTATTGCTTTCTTCATGACTTATACATGTTCCTATGACTATGAGATTATGCAACTCCCGTTTACCGAAGGAACACTTTGTGTGCTACCAAACGTCACAACGTAACTGGGTGATTATAAAGGAGCTCTACAGGTGTCTCCAAAGGTAGATGTTGGGTTGGCGTATTTCGAGATTAGGATTTGTCACTCCGATTGTCGGAGAGGTATCTCTGGGCCTCTCGGTAATGCACATCACATAAGCGTTGCAAGCATTGCGACTAATGAGTTAGTTGCGAGATGATGTATTACGAAACGAGTAAAGAGACCTGCCGGTAACGAGATTGAACTAGGTATTGGATACCGACGTTCGAATCTCGGGCAAGTAACATACCGATGACAAAGGGAACAATGTATGTTGTTATGCGGTCTGACCGATAAAGATCTTCGTAGAATATGTAGGAGCCAACATGGGCATCCAGGTCCCGCTATTGGTTATTGACCGGAGATGTGTCTCAGTCATGTCTACATTGTTCTCAAACCGTAGGGTCCGCACGCTTAACGTTACGATGACACTTATTATGAGTTTATGCATTTTGATGTACCGAAGTTAGTTCGGAGTCCCGGATGTGATCACGGACATGACGAGGAGTCGCGAAATGGTCGAGACATAAAGATTGATATATTAGAAGCCTATATTTGGATATCAGAAGTGTTCCGGGTGAAATCGGGATTTTACCGGAGTACCGGGAGGTTACCGGAACCCCCCGGGAGCCATATGGGCCTTAATGGGCTTTAGTGGAAAGGAGAAAGGGGCAGCCCAAGGTGGCCGCGCGCCTCCCCCCTCCCCTAGTCCTTTTAGGACTAGGAGAGGTGGCCGCCCCCCGCTCTCTCTTTCCCCCTCGGGGAATCCTAGTCCAACTAGGATTGGGGGGGGGGGGAGTCCTACTCCCGGCAGGAGTAGGACTCCTCCTGCGCCCTCCTCCTGGCCGGCGGCACCCTCCCCCTTGGCTCCTTTATATACAGAGGCAGGGGGCACCTCTAGACACACAAGTTGATCATTGAGATCGTTCCTTAGCCGTGTGCGGTGCCCCCTGCCACCATATTCCACCTCGATCATATCGTTGTAGTGCTTAGGCGAAGCCCTGCGTCGGTAGAACATCAAGATCGTCACCACGCCGTCGTGCTGACGGAACTCTTCCCCGACGCTTTGCTGGATCGGAGCCCAAGGATCGTCATCGAGCTGTATGTGTGCTAAGAACTCAGAGGTGCCGGAGTAACGGTGCTTGGATCGGTCGGATCGGGAAGACGTACGACTACTTCCTCTACGTTGTGTCAATGCTTCCGCAGTCGGTCTGCGTGGGTACGTAGACAACACTCTCCCCTCTCGTTGCTGTGCATCACCATGATCTTGCGTGTGCGTAGGAATTTTTTTGAAATTACTACGTTCCCCAACACTTCTATCCTTTATTCCTTCATCCATCGTAAGATAACCCAAAACTTGAAAACTTCAATCACACAAAATCAACAAAACCTTCGTGAGATCCGTTAGTATAAGATTAATAAATCACTACTATAAGTACTGTATCAAACCAATTCATATTTTTGTATTATATCTACTGTATTCCAACTTTTCTATGGCAAAAACTCATCAAAGAAAACCATAGAGCCATCAAAACAAGCACAGAACACAAAGAAAATAGAATATGTCAAAACAGAACAGTTTATAGCAATCTGACTCTTTCGAATACTTCTGTAACTCCAAAAATTCTGAAAAATTAGGACGTACTGAGAAATTTGTGTATTGATCTACTGCAAGTGGAATGAGTATTTTATCGCTCTCTGGTAAAAAATGAAAATTAATTTCGTGAGCATAAAAGTTTCTGTTTTTCAGCAAGATCAAACAACTATCACCCAAGAAGATCCTAAAGGCTTTACTTGGCAAAAACACTAATTAAAAAACACGATAATAACAGTAGAATAATCGTGCTAACACTCAAGAACAGAAATCAAAAAGCAAAACTAAAATTTATTCATTGGGTTGCCTCCCAACAAGCGCTATAGTTTTACGCCCTTAGCTAGGCATAAAGCAAGGATCTAGGTTTTGTCATCTTTGGTTCGAGATCCATAAGATGCCCTCATGATTGATTCATATGGTGGCCTAATTCTTGTTCTAGGAAAGTGTTCCATACCCTTCCTCAAAGGAAATTGGAACTTAATATTGCCTTCTTTCATATCAATCACGGCACCAATAGTGCGTAAAAACGGTCTACCAAGAATAATTGGACAAGACGGATTACAATCAATATCAAGAACAATAAAATCTATGGGCACATAATTCCTATTTGCAAGAATAAGGACATCATTAATTCTTCCCATAGGCTTTTTAATAGTAGAATCCGCCAAGTGCAAATTCAAAAACACGATTCAAGATCGGTAAGACCAAGCACATCACATAAAGATTTCGAAATAGTAGAGACACTAGCACCCAAGTCACACAAAGCAAAACACTCATAATTTTTAATCTTGATTTTAATAGTAGGTTCCCACTCATCATGCAATTTTCTAGGAATTGATACTTATAATTCCATTTTTTCTTCAAAAGCTTTCATCATAGCATCAACAATATGTTTAGTAAAAGCTTTATTTTGTTCATAGGCATGGGGTGAATTTATCATGGATTGCAACAAAGAAATACAATCAATCAAAGAGCAGCTATCATAATTAAAGTCTTTGTAATCCAAAAGAGTGGGCACATCACTAGCTAAAGTTTTGACCTCTCCAAACCCACTTTCATCAATTTTCTCAACAAGATTTTCACCCTTCGAAATATTGGGATGCCTTCTACCTAAAGTTGACTCTTCTCCAGTCTCTTTTTCATCAATATTAATTTTACTAAACAAGGAATCAATAGAAGAAACACCAATCATTTTAAGATCTTCATCACTTTTGCCTTCTAACGAGATTGGTTTAGCGACCAATTGATTTACCAAGGTAGCCTGTGCATCGGATATTTTTCCTAGCAAACTTTCGGCAAAAGCATACTTAGTTTGGAGATTGAAAACTTCTCTACTGATATCATCAAGTTGTTTTGTAATAGCATCAAGAATAATGGAGTGCTCCTTAAGTTCTTCAGTAAAATACTTATTATGCTCAAATTCTATAGTCATATCACTACTCCAGGATGCTGCTAACGCGACACTACGATCAGAGACCCTTTGAGAAACTGTGTGCAATGCAATAATCATAAACGGCGGTGTATGAAAACCGTCAAAATGTATACAACGTTTGTGATGACGGATGCATCAAACACGGTTCAGATTTTAGTTGCATGTGCGATGAAGGGCATACGATTTAGTTTAATTAACTGTTTGCGATGAGGAGGAACAAAAGAAACGGTCAGCCAGATGAAGGTGTGTGCGATACACAGCATATGGTTCACTCGGATGAACTGTTTGTGATTAGGAAACACAAAAGAAACGGGTAGCCAGATGAAGGTGTGTGCGATATACAGCATACGGTTCACTCGGATGAACTGTTTGTGATTAGGCAACACAAAAGAAACGGTCAGCCAGATCAAGGTGTGTGCAATATATGCATGTGATTCACTCGGCCCTTGTCGTTAGTGTGTGACCTCTGTGGCAACCGTTCGCTCCCCAGGCGCCTGTTCGTTTACCGTGGCAACCGTCCACTAACTCTTCGCCTTTCCCTGTCGATTTGGAACTGCTATCGCACGCTAGCTCTTCCTCCCTCCTCCATTTGCCTTCACCTTTCCTTCTGCCATTGTTTGATCGTCTTCTCCATGGAGGGAACAGGCCGGAAACGACCCCATTATTCTTGCCCCGATCTGAATGATGACGCGGTGGAGGAACTCATTGATCGGTGTGACGTCATCACCTCGGCTAGCATGGTAGGTTCGTTCAAGACCATTCTCGACTCAACTAATAACATCATTACAACGAACCCAAGGTTCCAGGAGCGGTTTGATCTCCCCTATCTTCTTCGCCGTGACCTTGCTGACTGGTGTGGGGACGAGGGAAGCCTCGCCTTGTGTAAGTTGATGCCGTTTGATAATCATACGTATGATGTTAAGATGCCATCGCTTGAGGGCAAGGCTTGGGTAGGCGCAAATGGAGATTGGGTTGTTTATAGTGGGTACAACTGCGAGTGGGAACTTGTGAATGTGTACACTCGTCACCGGGTTCCACTTCCAAAAATCTCAGACGACTGCCCAGAGGTTGAGTACACCGGTATTCTACATGAGTTCAAATACGATCATGCTCACTGTCATCTACGGAAGATAGCAATTTGTCGAGTTCCCAACCGCTCTTGGGGTTGTAGGAATGCATGTGTTGTCGCTATCTTCGACAAGCTTGTTGCTGTCCTTCATAGTTCGACTCGATGGATATTGCTCAAAAATCAGTTTCTATACACGGACGAGTACTATGATGCAATTCAATACAAGGGTCTTGTGTTTGCTACCATCACTTGTGGCACTGTTTTTGCATGGAATCCTTATGCTTTCGGTACGTTTGTGTTCCACCGTAATTATAATTGTTTCATCCACATGCATGCGGGTTAGCTAGTTTCCCTTTACTAATTAACCTTCTTGTGTTTCCAAGGTCCTGTGAACATTCCACCACCTATAATTGAAATTTTTTATAACCAAGGGGGAGATGACGATGCTGATGATCACGAGCATGAGGACGAGTAGGACCCATATACTCAGCGACGCCTGGCAACTTATTTCGATGGATCACCTCTTCTTGTCTATATATAGGGCACTTCTGATCTTACTAAGGAAGCATGTGTTGTCTCGTATGGTCGCACTCTCCAGACCAATTCCAACATCCGTTGCAGGGTATTCGGGATGGATACTAGTGTACTAGCACCAACACCTTCTCCCTGGTTCAGTATTGAAAGTCTTGGAGGAAACTCGCTCTTCCTTGGACAAAACTATCCAATGATGGTGGAAGGCGATTCAGCTGCTGTTGACACAACGTTACTACCATTCATGAGAAGCAACTGTATCTATACCTCGGACATTACTATGCTTCCCTACCGTCCCAATATGGGTCCTGACATAGGCCGCTTCAGCCTCGATGATCAGTCCTGCGTTGATCTCGAGATTGATAGTAGCTGGCACTTCCCAGAGAATCGCTTTTGGTTCAAAGCAAGCGTTTCCAACACCGACGAGTGGTTGAGCTGAAGTTCACTTCATCGCTTTGTTATTTGTTGTGTGAGAAAAATTGTACTAGAATGTTTTGTTGGAAATGATCTATAATCCAATGTGTATCCTCGTTGTCGTTGTGGTTGATGACTTGTTGTATATAATCAATGGTACATTTGCATATGCGTCCATCAACTCACGCCTGCTAGTGGTGTCCATATGAACAGTGCTAGTTATTTTAGTTGCAAAAATTAGATAGTGCTAGTGATTTGTAGCTGCATATTTTGACAAATTGCAGTGTTACAAGGTTAACAAATGGCAATGTTACTAGATAAACAAATGTCAATCTTTCCAGTTTGACAAATGGCAACATACCCAAAATGACAGATATGTAAATCTTACCCAATTGTTTGTACGTGGTTGCACATGGGTCATGCAAAACAACCATTTGCGTTGAAGGGATGTAGAAATCCTGCTCAACACATTTTCCCTTGGCATCCTGGGAAGCTGCCAGTTTGCATACGTGTGTTCTAACTAAAACGTTTGCGATGAGTGTTTTATATTTAAAAACCATTGATGTTTTTTTCAAAAGAAAATCATTTGATAAGTCTATACATTAAGAGAGAAAAACGTAAGTTCATTCAAACCATATCTTTCATTCAGTCACACTGCGAATTTATATTCATATGATTGAGAATTCGAGATACAATTTTAAACCCCCAAAAAACTATTTCCGGCGGAGGCGGAGGCGGCGTGTCGCGCCGTCGTTGTCGTCCTCCGGGACACCGTTGTTGAAGTCTTCAAGGCAGCACAAAATGTTCTTCACTTGTAAATCAAACATCATGTCGTCGCGCGATCGACGGGCGGGGCACGGGAGGATGGCAACTGGCACCGCTGAGAGGTAGCGGTCGATGGCAGCGTCCCATGCCGCTGAGGGGGCGCGCGTACGGGCACGTGCATGGCAGGTCCAGCCAAACGCACAAGGACCTGATACGTCTCCAATGTATCTATAATTTTTGATTGCTCCATGCTGTATTATCTACTGTTTTGGACATTATTGGGCTTTATTATCCACTTTTACATTGTTTTTGGGACTAACCTATTAACCGGAGGCCCAGCCCAGAATTGCTGTTTTTTGCCTGTTTTAGGGTTTCGAAGAAAAGGAATATCAAACGGAGTCCAAACGGAATGAAACCTTTGGGAACATGATTTTCTCAACGAACAAGACCTAAGAGACTTGGACCCTACGTCAAGACACAAAAGAGGAGGCCACGAGGTAGGGGGCGCGCCTACCCCCCCAGGCGCGCCCTCCACCCTCGTGGGCCCCCTGTTGCTCCACCGACATACTCCTTCCTCCTATATATACCTACGTACCCCCAAACAATCAGATACAGAGCCAAAAACCTAATTCCACCGCCGCAACTTTCTGTATCCACGAGATCCCATCTTGGGGCCTGTTCCGGAGCTCCGCCGGAGGGGGCATCGATCACGGAGGGCTTCTACATCAACACCATAGCCCCTCCGATGAAGTGTGAGTAGTTTACCTTAGACCTACGGGTCCATAGTTATTAGCTAGATGGCTTCTTCTCTCTTTTTGGATCTCAATACAATGTTCTCCCCTCTCTTGTGGAGAACTATTCGATGTAATCTTCTTTTTGCGGTGTGTTTGTTGAGACCGATGAATTGTGGGTTTATGATTAAGTCTATCTATGAACAATATTTGAATCTTCTCTGAATTCTTTTATGTATGATTGGTTATCTTTGCAAGTCTCTTCGAATTATCAGTTTGGTTTGGCCTACTAGATTGATCTTTCTTGCAATGGGAGAAGTGCTTAGCTTTGGGTTCAATCTTGCGGTGTCCTTTCCCAGTGACAGTAGGGGCAGCAAGGCACGTATTGTATTGTTGCCATCAAGGATAACAAGATGGGGTTTTCATCATATTGCATGAGTTTATCCCTCTACATCATGTCATCTTGCTTAAGGCGTTACTCTGTTTTTAACTTAATACTCTAGATGCATGCTGGATAGCGGTCGATGAGTGGAGTAATAGTAGTAGATGCAGGCAGGAGTCGGTCTACTTGTCTCAGATGTGATGCCTATATACATGATCATACCTAGATATTCTCATAACTATGCTCAATTCTGTCAATTGCTCAACAGTAATTTGTTCACCCACCGTAGAATACTTATGCTCTCGAGAGAAGCCACTAGTGAAACCTATGGCCCCCGGGTCTATCTTTATCATATTAATCTCATACTACTTAGTTATTTCCTTTGCTTTTTTACTTTTGCCTTTATTTTACTTTGCATCTTTATCACAAAAATACCAAAAATATTATCGTATCATATCTATCAGTCCTCACTCTCGTAAGTGGCCGTGTAGGGATTGACAACCCATATTCGCGTTGGTTGTGAGGATTTATTTGTTTTGTGCAGGTACGAGGGACTCGCGCGTAGCCTCCTACTGGATTGATACCTTGGTTCTCAAAAACTGAGGGAAATACTTAAGCTACTTTGCTGCATCATCCCTTCCTCTTCGGGGAAAACCAACGCAGTGCTCAAGAGGTAGCAAGAAGGATTTCTGGCGCCGTTGCCGGGGAGGTCTACGCAAAAGTCAACATACCAAGTACCCATCACATACCCTTATCTCCCGCATTACATTATTTGCCATTTGCCTCTCGTTTTCCTCTCCCCCACTTCACCCTTGCCATTTTATTCGCCCTCTCTCTCTATCCTCCCTCTCTTTCTCTATTTGCCTCTTTTTGCTCGCTTGCTTTTTGTTTGCTTGTGTGTTAGTTCATTTGCTTGTCGCGATGGCTTAAGATAATACTAAATTGTGTGACTTCACCAATACCAACAACAATGATTTTATTAGCACTCCGATTGCTCCTCTTACCGATGCTGAATCTTGTGAAATTAATACTGCTTTGCTGAATCTTGTCATGAAAGATCTGTTTTCCGGCCTTCCAAGTGAAGATGCCGCTACCCATCTAAATAGCTTCGTTGATTTGTGTGATATGCAAAAGAAGAAAGATGTGGATAATGATATTGTTAAATTGAAGCTATTTCCTTTTTCGCTTAGAGATCGTGCTAAAGCTTAGTTTTCGTCTTTGCCTAAAAATAGTATTGATTCATGGAATAAGTGCAAAGATGCTTTTATCTCTAAGTATTTTCCTCCCACTAAGATCATCTCCCTTAGAAACGATATTATGAATTTTAAGCAACTTGATCATGAACATGTTGCACAAGCTTGGGAGAGAATGAAACTAATGATACGTAATTGCCCTACCCATGGTTTAAATTTGTGGATGATTATACAAAATTTTTATGCCAGATTGAATTTTGCTTCTAGAAATCTTTTATATTCAGCCGCGGGAGGCACTTTTATGGAAATCACTTTAGGAGAAGCTACTAAACTCCTAGATAATATTATGGTTAATTATTCTCAATGGCATACCAAAAGATCTACTAATAAAAAGGTGCATGCGATAGAAGAAATTAATGTTTTAAGTGGAAAGATGGATGAACTTATGAAATTATTTGCTAATAAAAGTGTTTCTTCTGATCCTAATGATATTCCCTTGTCTACTTTGATTGAGAATAATAATGAATCTGTGGATGTGAATTTTGTTGGTATGAACAATTTTGGTAACAACGCGTATAGAGGAAATTTTAATTGTAGGCCTTATCCTAGTAATCCCTCTAATAATTATGGTAATTCCTACAACAATTCTTATGGAAATTATAATAGGATGCCCTCTGATTTTGAATCTAATATTAAAGAATTTATTACTTCACAAAAGAATTTTAATGCTTTGATTGAAGAAAAAATGCTTAAGATTGATGAGTTGGCTAGGAACGTTGATAGAATTTCTCTTGATGTTGATTCTTTGAAACTTAGATCTATTCCACCTAAGCATGATATCAATGAGTCTCTCAAAGCCATGAGAATTTCCATTGATGAGTGCAAAGAAAGAACCGCTAGGATGCGTGCTAAGAAAGATGCCTTTATAAGAGTGTGTTCTTCTAGTTGCTATGAAAATAAAGATGAAGATCTAAAAGTTATTGATGTGTCCCCTATTAAATCTTTGTTTTGCAATATAAATCTTAATAATGATGGGACTGAATATGATCCACCTTTACCTAGAAGGCGTTCCAAGAATTCGGAATTTTTTGATCTTGATGCTAAAATTGATAAAAGTGGGATTGAAGAAATTAAAACCCGAGATGTTGCTAAACCCACTATTATGGATTTCAAGGAATTTAACTATGAAAATTTCTGTTTGGTTGATTGTATTTTCTTGTTACAATCCGTGTTAAATTCTCCTCATGCTTATAGTCAAAATAAAGCGTTTACTAAACATATCGTTGATGCCTTGATGCAATCTTGTGAAGAAAAACTTGCATTGGAAGTTTCTATCCCTAGAAAGCTTTATGATGAGTGGGAACCAACTATTAAAATTAAAGATCATGAATGCTATGCTTTATGTGATTTGGGTGCTAGTGTTTCCACGATTCCAAAGACTTTGTGTGATTTGTTAGGTTTCCGTGATTTTGATGATTGCTCTTTAAACTTGCACCTTGCGGATTCCACTATTAAGAAACCTATGGGATGAATTAATGATGTTCTTATTGTTGCAAATAGGAATTATGTGCCCGTAGATTTTATTGTTCTTGACATAGATTGCAATCCTTCATGTCCTATTATTCTTGGTAGACCTTTCCTTAGAACGATTGGTGCAATTATTGATATGAAGGAAGGAAATATTAGATTCCAATTTCCATTAAGGAAAAGCATGGAACACTTTCCTAGAAAGAAAATTAAATTACCTTATGAATCTATTATGAGATCCACTTATGGATTGCCTACCAAAGATGGCAATACCTAGATCTATCCTTGCTTGTTATGCCTAGCTAGGGGCGTTAAACGATAGCGCTTATTGGGAGGCAACCCAATTTTATTTTTATTCCTTGCTTTTTGCTCCTGTTTAGTAATAAATAATTTATCTAGACTCTGTTTTGGTTGTCTTTTTTGTGTTTAATTAGTGTTTGTGCCAAGTAGAACCATTGGGAAGACTTGGGGAAAGTCTTGTTAAACTTGCTATAAAAAACAGAAACTTTAGCGCTCACGAGAACTGCTGCCATTTTTATTTTGAAAGTGCTACTTAGTTAATTTTTTAATATGATTAATAGATAAATTCCTCACATCCAGCAATTTATTTTAGAATTTTTGGGGTCCCATATCTTGCGCTAGCTACAGATTACTACAGACTGTTCTGTTTTTGACAGATTCTGTTCTTCGTGTGTTGTTTGCTTATTTTGATGAATCTATGGCTAGTAAAATAGTTGATAAACCATAGAGAAGTTGGAATACAGTAGGTATAACACCAATATAAATAAAGAATGAGTTCATTACAGTACCTTGAAGTGGTCTTTTGTTTTCTTTCGCTAACGGAGCTCACGAGATTTTCTACTTTAAGTTTTGTGTTGTGAAGTTTTCAAGTTTTGGGTAAAGATTTGATGGATTATGGAACAAGGAGTGGCAAGAGCCTAAGCTTGGGGATGCCCATGGCACCCCCAAGATAATCTAAGGACACCTAAAAGCCAAAGCTTGGGGATGCCCCGGAAGGCATCCCCTCTTTCGTCTACTTCTATCGGTAACTTTACTTGGAGCTATATTTTTATTCGCCACATGATATGTGAGCGTCTTGTATGATTTTAGTCTTTAACTTTTAGTTTACCAAAATCATCCTTGCTGTACACACCTTTTGAGATAGCCATACATGATTTGGAAATTGTTAGAATACTCTATGTGCTTCGCTTATATCTTTTGAGTTATGTAGTTTTGCTCTAGTACTTCACTTATATCTTTTACAGCACGGTGGTTGATTCGTTTTATAGAAAATATTGATCTCTCATGCTTCACTTAGATTATTTTGAGAGTCTTAAATAGCATGGTAATTTTCTTAAAATCCTAATATGCTTGGTATACAAGATTAATAATAAAACTTTCTTAGGAGTGTGTTGAATACTATGAGAAGTTCGATGCTTGATAATTGTTTTGAGATATGAAGATGGTGATATTAAAGTTGTGCTAGTAGAGTAGTTGTGAATTTGAAGAATACTTGTGTTAAAGTTTGTGATTCCCGTAGCATGCACGTATGGTGAACCGTTATGTGATGAAGTCGGAGCATGATTTATTTTTTTGATTGTCTTCCTTATGAGTGGCGGTCAGGGACGAGCGATGGTCTTTTCCTACGAATCTATCCCCCTAGGAGCATGTGTGTAATACTTTGCTTTGATAACTTGTAGATTTTTGCAATAAGTATATGAGTTCTTTATGACTAATGTTGAGTCCATGGATTATAAACACTTTTCTCACCCTTCCACCTTTGCTAGCCTCTCTAATACCGCGCACCTTTCGCCGGTATCATACACCCACCATACCTACCTATTATGGCATTTCCATAGCCATTCCGAGATATATTGCCATGCAACTTTCCACCATTCCGTTTATTACGACACACTCCATCATTGTCATATTGCTTAGCATGATCATGTATTTGACATCGTATTTGTGGCAAAGCCACCGTTCATAATTCTTTCATACATGTCACTCATGAGTCATTGCATATTCCGGTACACCGCCGGAGGCATTCATATAGAGTCATATTTTGTTCTAAGTATCGAGTTGTAATTGTTGAGTTGTAAGAAAAATAAAAGTGTGACGATCATCATTATTAGAGCATTGTCCCAGTGAGGAAAGGATGATGGAGACTATGATTCCCCCACAAGTCAGGATGAGACTCCGGACTAAAAATAATAAAAAAAGAGGCCATAAAAATAAAGAGAAAAGGCCCAAATAAAGAAATGAGAGAAAAAGAGAGAAGGGACAAGGCTACTATCCTTTTGCCACACTTGTGCTTCAAAGTAGCACCATGATATTCATAGTAGAGAGTCTCTCATTTCGTCACTTTCATACACTAGTGGGAATTTTTCATTATAGAACTTGGCTTGTATATTCCAATGATGGGTTTCCTCAAATTGCCCTAGGTCTTCATGAGCAAGCAAGTTGGATGCACACCCACTTAGTTTCTTTTTGAGCTTTCATATACTTATAGCTCTAGTGCATCCGTTGCATGGCAATCCCTACTCACTCACATTGATATCTATTGATGGGCATCTCCATAGCCCATTGATACACCTAGTTGATGTGAGACTATCTTCTCCCTTTTTGTCTTCTCCACAACCACCATTCTATTCCACCTATAGTGCTATGTCCATGGCTCACGCTCATGTATTGCGTGAAGATTGAAAAAGTTAAAGAATGTCAAATGTATGAAACAATTGCTTGGTTTGTCATCGGGGTTGTGCATGATTTAAATATTTTGTGTGGTGAAGATGGAGCATAGCCAGACTATATGATTTTGTAGGGATAACTTTCTGTTGGGGAACGTAGTAATTTCAAAATTTCCTACGCACATGCAATATCATGGTGATGCATAGCAACGAGAGGGGAGAGTGTTTCCACGTACCCTCGTAGACCGAAAGCGGAAGTGTTAGCACAACGCGGTTGATGTAGTCATACGGCTTCACGATCGGACCGATCCAAGTACCGAACGTACGGCACCTCCAAGTTCAGCACACGTTCCGCTCGATGACGTCCCACAAACTCCGATCCAGCAGAGCTTCGTGGGTGAGTTCCGTCAGCATGACGGCGTGATGACGGTGATGATGATGCTACCGACGCAGGGCTTCGCCTAAGCACCGCTACGATATGATCGAGGTGGATTATGGTGGAGGGGGGCACCGCACACGGCTGGGAGAGATCAACATATCAACTTGTGTGTCTATGGGGTGCCCCCTGGCCACGTATATAAAGGAGTGGAGGAGGGGAGGGGCCGTCCCTCTCTATGGCGCGCCCTAGGGGAGTCCTACTCCCACCGGGAGTAGGATTCCCCCCTTTCCTTGTAGAACTAGGAGCCCTTCCAAGTAGTAGGAGTAGGAGAGAAGGAAAGGGAAAAGAGAAGATAAGGAAGGAGGGGGCGCAACCCTCCCCCCTAGTCCAATTGGGACTAGGCCTTGGGGGGGGGGGCTGACTCTCTCTCTTTCCCCTAAAGCCCAATAAGGCTCATACACTCCCCGGCGAATTCCCGTAACTCCCCGGTACTCCAATAAATACCCGAATCACTCGGAACCTTTCCAATGTCCGAATATAGTCGTCCAATATATCGATCTTTACGTCTCGACCATTTCGAGACTCCTCGTCATGTCCCCGATCTCATCCGGGACTCTGAACTACCTTCGGTACATCAAAACACATAAACTCATAATATAACCGTCATCAAACTTTAAGCATGCAGACCCTACGGGTTCGAGAACTATGTAGACATGACCGAGACACGTCTTCGGTTAATAACCAATAGCGGAACCTGGATGCTCACATTGGCTCCTACATATTCTATGAAGATCTTTATCGGTCAAACCGCATAACAACATACGTTGTTCCCTTTGTCATCGGTATGCTACTTGCCCGAGATTCGATCGTCGGTATCTCAATACCTAGTTCAATCTCGTTACTCGCAAGTCTCTTTACTCGTTCTGTAATACATCATCCCGCAACTAACTCATTAGTTGCAATGCTTGCAAGGCTTATAGTGATGTGCATTACTTAGTGGGCCCAGAGATACCTCTCCGACAATTGGAGTGACAAATCCTAATCTCGAAATACGCCAACCCAACAAGTACCTTCGGAGACACCTGTAGAGCACCTTTATAATCACCCAGTTACGTTGTGATGTTTGGTGGCACACAAAGTGTTCCTCCGGTAAATGGGAGTTGCATAATCTCATAGTCATAGGAACAGTATAAGTCATGAAGAAAGCAACAACAACAAACTAAACGATCAAGTGCTAAGCTAACGGAATGGGTCAAGTCAATCACATCATTCTCCTAATGATGTGATCCCGTTAATCAAACGAAAACTCATGTTCATGGTTAGGAAACATAACCATATTTGATCAACGAGCTAGTCAAGTAGAGGCATACTAGTGACACTCTGTTTGTCTATGTATTCACACATGTATTATTTTTCCGGTTAATATAATTCTAGCATGAATAATAAACATTTATCATGATATAAGGAAATAAATAATAACTTTATTACTACCTCTAGGGCATATTTCCTTCAGTCTCCCACTTGCACTAGAGTCAATAATCTAGTTTGCAACGCCATGTGATTTAATACCAATAGTTCACATCACCATGTGATTAACACCCATAGTTCACATCGACATGTGGCCAACACCCAAAGGGTTTACTAGATTCAATAATCTAGTTCACATCCCTATGTCATTAACACCCAAAGAGTACTAAGGTGTGATCATGTTTTGCTTGTGAGAGAAGTTTAGTCAACGGGTCTGCCACATTCAGATTTGTAAGTATTTTGCACGGAGCTACTCTAGCTAATTGCTCCCACTTTCAATATGTATCCAGATTGAGATTTAGATTCATCTGGATCAGTGTCAAAATTTGCATCGACGTAACCCTTTACGACGAACCTTTTTTGTCACCTCCATAATCGAGAAACATATCCTTATTCCACTAAGGATAATTTTGACCGCTGTCAAGTGATCTACTCGTAGATCACTATTGTACTCCCTTGCCAAAAATAGTGTAGGGTATACAATAGATCTGGTACACAACATGGCATATTTTATAGAACCTATGGCCAAGGCATAGGGAATGACTTTCATTCTCTTTCTATCTTCTGCTGTGGTCGGGCTTTGAGTCTTACTCAGTTTTACACCTTGTAACACAGGCAAGAACTCTTTCTTTGACTGTTCCATTTTGAAGTACTTCAAAATCTTGTCAAGGTATGTACTCATTGAAAAAACTTATCAAGCGTCTTGATCTGTCTCTATAGATCTTGATGCTCAATATGCAAGCAGCTTCACTGAGGTCTTTCTTTGACAAACTCCTTTCAAACACTCCTTTATGCTTTGCAGAATAATTCTACATTATCTCCGATCAACAATATGTCATTCACATATACTTATCAGAAATGCTGTAGTGCTCCCACTCACTTTCTTGTAAATACATGCTTCACCACAAGTCTGTATAAAACTATATGCTTTGATCAACTTATCAAAGCATATATTCCAACTCCGAGATGCTTGCACCAGTCCATAGATGGATCGCTAGAGCTTGCATATTTTGTTAGCACCTTTAGGATCGACAAAACATTCTTGTTGCATCATATACAACTCTTCTTTAATAAATCCATTAAGGAATGTAGTTTTGTTTATCCATTTGCCAGATTTCATAAAATGCAGCAATTGCTAACATGATTCGGACAGACTTAAGCATAGATACGAGCGAGAAACTCTCATCGTAGTCAACACCTTGAACTTGTCGAAAACCTTTTACGACAATTATAGCTTTGTAGATAGTAACACTACTATCAGCCTCCGTCTTCCTCTTGAAGATCCATTTAATCTCAATGCATCGCCGATCTTTGGGCAAGTCAATCAAAGTCCATACTTTGTTCTTATACATGGATCTCATCTCAGATTTCATGGACTCAAGCCATTTTGCGGAATCTGGGCTCATCATCGCTTCCTCATAGTTCGTAGGTTCGTCACGGTTAAGTAACATGACCTCTAGAACAGGATTACTGTACCACTCTGGTGCGGATCTCACTCTGGTTTACCTACAAGGTTCGGTAGTAACTTGATCTGAAGTTACATGATCATCACCATAAGCTTCCTCACTAATTGGTGTAGTAGTCACAGGAACATATTTCTGTGATGAACTACTTTCCAATAAAGTAGCAAGTACAGTTACCTCATCAAGTTCTACTTTCTTCCCACTCACTTCTTTCGAGAGAAACTCCTTCTCTAGAAAGGATCCATTCTCAGCAATGAATATCTTGCATTCGGATCTGTGATAGAAGGTGTACCCAACATTTTCTTTTGGGTATCCTATGAAGACGCACTTCTATGATTTGGGTTTGAGCTTATCAGGTTGAAACTTTTTCACATAAGCATTCCAACCTCAAACTTTAAGAAATGACAGCTTAGGTGCCAAACCATAGTTCATACGGTGTCGTCTCAACGGATTTAGATGGTGCCCTATTTAATGTGAATGTAGTTGTCTCTAATGCATAACCCCAAAACGATAGTGGTAAATTGGTAATAGACATCATAGATCGCACCATATCTAATAAAGTACGGTTACGACGTTCGGACACACCATTACATTGTGGTGTTCCAGGTGGCGTGAGTAGTGAAACTATTTCACATTGTTTTAAATGAAGGCCAAACTCGTAACTCAAATATTTTACTTCTACGGTCATACCGTAGAAACTTTTATTTTTGTTATGATGATTCTCCACTTCACTCTGAAATTCTTTGAACTTTTCAAATGTTTCAGACTTGTGTTTCATCAAGTAGATATACTCATATCTGCTCAAATCATCTGTGAAGATCAGAAAATAATGATACCTTCCGTGAGCCTCAATATTCATTGGACCACATACATCAGTATGTATGATTTCCAACAAATCTGTTGCTCGCTCCATTGTTCCGAAGAATGGAGTCTTACTCATATTGCCCATGAGGCATGGTTCACAAGCATCAACTGATTCATAATCAAGTGATTCCAAAAGCCCATCAACATGGATTTTCTTCATGCGCTTTACACCAATATGACCTAAACGGCAGTGCCACAAATAAGTTGCCCTATCATTATTAACTTTGCATCTTTTGGCTTCAATATTATGAAAATGTGTATCACCACGATCGAGATCCAACAAACCGTTTTCATCGTGTGTATGACCATATAAGGTTTTATTCATGTAAACAGAACACCAATTATTCTCTAACTTACATGAATAACCGTATTGCAATAAACATGATCCAATCATATTCATGCTCAACACAAACTCTAAATAACATTTATTTTAGGTTTAACACTAATCCTGAAAGTATAGGGAGTGTGCGATGATGATCATATCAATCTTGGAACCATTTCCAATATACATCGTCACTTCACCCTTAACTAGTCTCTGTTTATTCTGCAACTCCCGTTTCGAGTTACTATTCTTAGCAACTGAACTAGTATCAAATACTGAGGGGTTGCTATAAACACTAGTAAAGTACAATCAATAACATGTATATCAAATATGCCTATGTTCACTTTGCCATTCTTCTTATCCGCCAATTACTTGGGGTAGTTCCGCTTCCAGTGACCAGTCCATTTGCAGTAGAAGCACTCAGTTTCAGGCTTAGGTCCAGACTTGGGTTTTTTCACTTGAGCAGCAACTTGCTTGCCGTTCTTCTTGAAGTTCCCCTTTCTTCCCTTTGTCCCTTTACTTGAAACTAGTGGTTTTGTTTACCATCAACACTTGATGCTTTTCTTGATTTCTACCTTCGTCGATTTCAGCATCACGAAGAGCTTGGGAATCATTTTCGTTATCCCTTGCATATTATAGTTCATCATGAAGTTCTACTAACTTGGTGATGCTGACTAGAGAATTCTGTTAATCACTATTTTATCTGGAAGATTAACTCCCACTTGATTCAAGCGATTGTAGTACCCAGACAATCCGAGCACATGCTCACTGCTTGAGCTATTCTCCTCCATCTTTTAGCTATAGAACTTTTTGGAGACTTCATATCTCTCAGCTCGGGTATTTGCTTGAAATATTAACTTCAACTCCTGGAACATCTCATATGGTCCATGACGTTCAAAACATCTTTGAAGTCCCGATTCTAAGCCGTTTAAGTATGGTGCACTAAACTATCAAGTAGTCATCATATTGAGCTAGCCAAACGTTCATAACATCTGCATCTGCTCCTGCAATAGGTTTGTCACCTAGCGGTGCATCAAGGACATAATTCTTCTGTGCAGCAATGAGGATAAACCTCAGATCACGGATCCAATCCTCATCATTGCTACTAACATCTTTCAACTTGGTATTCTCTAGGAACATATCAAAAATAAAACAGGGGAGCTAAACGTGAGCTATTGATCTACAACATAGATATGCTAATACTTCCAGGACTAAGTTCATGATAAATTTAAGTTCAATTAATCATATTACTTAAGAACTCCCACTTAGATAGACATCCCTCTAATCCTTTAAGTGATCACGTGATCCATATCAACTAAACCATGTCCGATCATCACGTGAGATGGAGTAGTTTCAATGGTGAACATCACCATGTTGATCATATCTACTATATGATTCACGCTCGACCTTTCGGTCTCAGTGTTCCGAGGCCATATCTGTTATATGCTAGGCTCGTCAAGTTTAACCTGAGTATTCCGCGTGTGCAACTGTTTTGCACCCGTTGTATTTGAACGTAGAGCCTATCACACCCGATCATCACGTGGTATCTCAGCACGACGAACTTTCTCAACGGTGCATACTCAGGGAGAACACTTGTACCTTGATAATTAGTGAGAGATCATCTCATAAAGCTACCGTCAAACTAAGAAAAATAAGATGTATAAAAGATAAACATCACATGCAATCAAAATATGTGACATGATATGGCCATCATCATCTTGTGCCCTTGATCTCCATCTCCAAAGCATCGTCATGATTTCCATCGTCACCGGCATGACACCATGATCTCCATCATCTTGATCTATATCAATGTGTCGTCACATGGTCGTCTCGCCAACTATTGCTCTTGCAACTATTGCTATCGCATAACGATAAAGTAAAGCAATTATTTGGCGCTTGCATCTTATGCAATAAAGAGACAACCATAAGGCTTCTGCTAGTTGCCGATAACTTCAACAAAACATGATCATCTTATACAACAACTTATGTCTCATCACGTCTTGACCATATCACACCACAACATGCCCTGCAAAAACAAGTTAGATGTCCTCTACTCTGTTGTTGCAAGTTTTACGTGGCTGCTACGGGCTGAGCAAGAACCGTTCTTACCTACGCATCAAAACCACAATGATAATTTGTCAAGTTAGTGCTGTTTTAACCTTCTCAAGGTCCGGGCGTAGCCACACTTGGTTCAACTAAAGTTGGAGAAACTGACACCCGCCAACCACCTATGTGCAAAGCACGTCGGTAGAACCAGTCTCGCGTAAGCGTACGTGTAATGTCGGTCCGGGCCGCTTCATCCAACAATACCGCCGAACCAAAGTGTGACATGCTGGTAAGCAGTATGACTTATATTGCCCACAACTCACTTGTGTTCTACTCGTGCATATTACATCAACGCATAAAACCTGGCTCTGATGCCACTGTTGGGGAACGTAGTAATTTCAAAATTTCCTACGCACATGCAAGATCATGGTGATGCATAGCAACGAGAGGGAAGAGTGTGTCCACGTACCCTCGTAAATCAAAAGCGGAAGCGTTAGCACAACGCGGTTGATGTAGTCGTACGTCTTCACGATCCGACTGATCGAAGTATCGAACATACGACACCTCCGAGTTCAGCACACGTTTAGCTCGATGACGTCCCACGAACTCCGATCTAGCAGAGCTTCGAGGGAGAGTTTCGTCAGCACGACGGCGTGATGAAGGTGATGATGATGCTACCGACGCAGGGCTTCTCCTAAGCACTTCTACGATATGATCGAGGTGGATTATGGTGGAGGGGGCACCGCACACGGCTGGGAGAGATCAACAGATCAACTTGTGTGTCTATGGGGTGCCCCTGGCCATGTATATAAAGGAGTGGAGGAGGGGAGGGGCCGGCTGTCAGTGTCAAAACCGGCGGATCTTGGGTAGGGGGTCCCGAACTGTGCGTCTAGGCTGGATGGTAGCAGGAGGCAAGGAACACGAAGTTTTACCCAGGTTCGGGCCCTCTCGATGGAGGTAAAACCCTACGTCCTGCTTGATTAATATTGATGATATGGGTAGTACAAGAGTAGATCTACCACGAGATCAGAGAGGCTAAACCCTAGAAGCTAGCCTATGGTATGATTGTTGTTGTGTATGTTGTCCTACGGACTAAAACCCTCCGGTTTATATAGACACCGGAGAGGGTTAGGGTTACACAAAGTCGGTTACAATGGTAGGAGATCCACATATCCGTATTGCCAAGCTTGCCTTCCACGCCAAGGAAAGTCCCTCCCGGACACGGGACGAAGTCTTCAAGCTTGTATCTTCATAGTCCAGGAGTCCGACTGAAGGTATAGTCCGGCCATCCAGACACCCCCTAATCCAGGACTCCCTTAGTAGCCCCTGAACCAGACTTCAATGACGACGAGTCCGGCGTGCAGATTGTCTTCGGCATTGCAAGGCGGGTTCCTCCTCCAAGTACTTCATAAAAGATTTTGAACACAAAGATAGTGTCCAGCTCTGCAAAATAAGTTTCCACATATTGCCATAGATAGAATAATATTTACACAAATCTAATCTGCTGACTTATTCCATAGTGTGACACACCACGGCCAAGCCTTTATCTGAGTCGTTCCATTATCCCACCTCAGCGCGTCATGCGAGGCAGTTTCCTTGGCACGTCTTGTTAAAGCAGAGATCGTGTCCCCTTATTCCGGGATTCTCATCAATACGGGCGTGGGTAACCCAACCGCGCCATTGATTACGGTGCTTGGAGATAAGCGAGTTTTACCAGGCTGGTGGGGACACGTAGTTGCGTCCGCCCATATAAGGGGATAAGGATCCACCTTTTCACCTACGCCTTCTTCCTCCCTTGCTTATCCATTCTCGCGCACTCGAGCTCCAGCGCCCAAGTCTGCACTCCCCACCTCAACCTTCTCCAGCCATGTCCGGAGCGGGAGGCAAGTGGATGGTCTCCTCCGTCACGGAGGGACACATAAAAAAACTGAGGAAGGCCGGATACTTGTCTAACGACATTGCGTACCGGCTTCCCGAAAAGGGGCAGCTCATCCCCACCCCTAGGCCCCATGAGAGGGTGGTGTTCCTCCCCCATTTCCTCCACGGACTGGGCTTCCCTCTTCACCCATTTGTCCAGGGGCTCATGTTCTACTATGGCCTGGATTTCCACGATCTGGCCCCGAACTTTGTCCTCAACATCTCGGCGTTTATCATCGTGTGCGAGGCTTTCCTCCGCATCCTCCCCCATTTCGGCCTATGGCTCAAGACTTTCAATGTCAAGCCGAAGGTGGTGCGCGGCAACCAGGCGGAGTGCGGAGGCGCCATGGTGGGCAAGATGGCCAACGTCTTATGGCTCGAGGGCTCCTTTGTGGAGACCCTGAAGGGGTAGCAATCGGGGTGGTTTTACATCACCGAGCCGCGTGACCCCGAATGGGTCGCAGCCCCCGAGTTTCAATCCGGACCCCCTACGCGGCTCTCCTCCTGGAAGGAGACGGGCCTGTCGTGGGGTAAAAAAGGAGAGCTGACCGGACTCCAAACATGCATCCAAAACCTGGTGGACAAGAAGCTCAAACTTGTCAATGTAGTCCAGGTTATGCTCATCCGCCTGATGCTCCCGTGTCAACAACGGGCTTTCAACCTGTGGGAGTTCGACCCGGCGCGGCACCAAACTCTGAGCAGGCTCTTCGACACGACATACGAAGATGCCTGGAAGGTGCTTTCCAAGGGCGCCGAGGCCCCCGCATCCGCTACCGAGGATCACGGATTCAGTACGCAGCGTCACGCTCATGCAGTAAGCTGTTTTTTTTTCTTTTACAGGGTATCAGTTTTTCATATTTTGACTCCATGCGGGATCTAAGCTCCCTTTCCTTTGACAGGATTGGCAGGTGACGTCCGGACAGATCAACTGTCTGGCTCCTTTGCCTGAAGGCCCAGCGGACGCTCGCTTGGCGAAGCTTCTGGTTCCGGTACCCTATGTGGTGCCGGAGAAGAAGGCCACGAAAAAGGCCACGGGGACTCGAAAGAGTGCCCGGCGCCAGGAGGTGTCAGATCCATCATCCAACGGTTCCGAGGCGCATTCCTCCCTTGAAGACGAGGATGAAGAAGAAAATACCTCTCCCCCTCCAGCAGGAGGAGAGAAGAAAAGGAAGGCCTACCTCTCTGGGGAGGCCGGAGGGTCCAAGAAGGGGAAAACCCTTCCTCCGGACTACTCTACCGACGCCGACGACGGCGGAGAGGAGTGGCTGCCAAGGGCCAAGCCCCTGGCAAAATCGTAAGTATCCAGATACCAGAGTAATTCATAGTATTCGTTTATTGCATAGCTTCCCCTTATGTCGAATATGTTTATGCAGCCCACCCAAAGACCGGCTCGACGCGTCGTCGAGCGGCTCACTGGACTCGCCGGATGTGAACTCGCTTCTGACGGCTTCCTCCCCCCGCCCTACGGACGACACCGAAGTGTTATCCCAACAGGTTCCAAGCCAGGAGGAGGTGGTCCTGGAGGCGCCGCAAGGCGACCCCCCAGACTCCAGGAGTAAAGGGGATGAAACCCCCAGGGCTCCAAGTCCGGCCCTAGGCCAGACACCACTCCGGAACCTTCAAAGGTTCTAGAGTCCGGCGGGGGACCTCCTTCCAAGAGGAACAGTGTCGGTGACCTCCGTCCAACCGGAGGCACCGGACAATCTGTTGGAGGCGCTCCAAGGCGCCTCCATCGACGAGGAGCACCGCACCATTATGAGTGCGGTGGTCCAGAAGGTTTAGTCCGCCAAGAGCGGACTGACTGAAGCTTGTACTAGCCTTTTAACAGGCTTTGAGGTAAGTAAAGAATGTGTAAATAATATTACCGCATAGACAGTAGCCCATGATGCTCTGTTTGGCGTTCGGGAAGAAAAGCCGAATAGAGGATCAAATAAAATTCACAGGAGTCTAACAAAAAGGAGTCAATATGCGTATGCAGGCTTCTCTGCTTGCGTCCGCCGCACTGACTGCGGAAGTGGACACGCTAAAGCAGAACCTCGAGCGGTCCGAGCAAGAGCTCGGGCATGCTAAGAAGCAGCTCGAGGACAATGAAGGTAAGAAATACCTTGTTTAAATATATATAAAAACGTGCAATTGCAAAAAATGACAGGATTATCGTGGCTATTGTAGGGGCCACGTCTGAGGTGGCGACCCTTAAGCAAGCGCTGGTCGAGGCCGAGGAGAGGGCGGCCACGGAGCGCACCGAGCGGGAGAAGTACGAGGCCCAGGTTGGCAAGGTGCAGCAAGAGCTCTAGGTTCTCATGAAAAAACATGAGAGTTTGGAGCTTGACTCAAAGACGCGAGCGTCCGAGCTTGCGGCGGCTATTGAAAATGCCAAGTTTGCCAAGGCCGAATCCCAGAAGACCCTCCAGGAGTTGGATGAGATGAAGAAGATAGTGGTGGGTAAGGCATTCTTTATGCAAAGCAAACACATAAATGTGAGTTACTTGTTACTTGCCCGAATCCGGAGTTCTCCAGGAGCGTTCGCAGATCTTCCCCGGAGTGTATCTGATGCCGCCGCATTCTATCGAGCCGAGGAGGGCAGCTCGACAGAGAAGGTGTTCTGGAATCAGTATGCTGAGGCCGGACACCCCGTGCCCCTGAGCGACCAGCTGAAGCAACTGGTCGAGCTCCACAAGGTGGCCGAACAGGCCATGAAGGGCCTCATAGTTCGGCTGTGGCCTGGAGAGGCTCTGCCTGGGAGCTATTTCGGGCTGGTGCGGCGGCTGGTGGAGGCCTGTCCAAGGCTCGAAGTCATCAAGTGCTCCGTCTGCATTGAAGGTGCCCATAGGGCCCTTGCCCGTGCGAAGGTGCACTGGGGCAAGCTGGATGCTGAGAAGCTTGTGAAGGACGGCCCACCGCCGGGGAAAGAGCATCGCAAGCCCGAGAATTATTATAAGGATGTTCTGAAGGGTGCCTGCCTTGTGGCGGATGAATGTTCTAGGGATGTAATTTTCGAGTGAAACTTGCTCGTTTTGTCCTGTGTGCTGAAAACTTGTTCATATGCGCTAAGCAATGCTGTTGGAATTTAAAATATTATCTTCTGTGCGGTTGTTTATCAATTCCGAGAGATGGCGAGTCGTCGGCTTCTGCCTCCGTGCCGCTAATGCTGGGGTGTTCGGGGATAAACCTGAGCGCTCTTTTTCCCATGTTTGGGTCCTTCAAGGGAGGCGCTCAGCCCAACGAACAAGGCAATCAGACTATAATGCGTGAACACTCTCACTTAGCCATAGAATTCTATAATTTTAAATTTCGGCGAAGCCCCTGGTATTCGGAAGACCGAGTTCGGGGCGCTATCCACGCCTTGGCCGGACGGAGCCGACTCCTCGCGCTAAGCGGCATAAGTCTTTAAGGACTCGAAAAAACCTCTCGAATAGCGACCAGCTCTCGCTTCATCATGACAGTCAGTTTTATCTTTCTCCACTGAGGTGCTCGACCCAGCTCAACTGGGGCACAATCGCAGTGGTTCTCCTAGTGCTACCTTAGCCGATATAGTGGAACGTAAGACACCAAAACATAGGAGCCGGGCAAACCCAACTATTGACCCAAGACATGATTCGGAGCCGATGCATATAATGCTATAAGTTCTGGGTGCCGCACTTGTTAAAGTGTTCGGACTTCTCACACCATGTTGAGGGGTACTGAAGCGCCTGGCGTATTTTGGCCGTACCAAAGTGTACGGGTGCAACATGTCGTTAAGGAACATATATTAAAAAAGAGTAATGCAAAAATAGACAAAAGCTATGCATTGTTTATTAAAGAGGGCTGCGATCAAAGCAGAACGATACAAATAATGCGATAAGAAAAAGGTTGGACTATGTAACATGTCCGTTCCAGGGGCAAGCTGCGGAATAGTATGCGAAATAGGTATACTGTTCGTGATAGAGACCACCTGGGAGTTCCGTAAAGCGGCGTGGCTTGTCTGCTTCCCTGGTTCTTGCATCGTTTGTTCGGTAATTGAACTGCCGAACGGGCCTTCCGAAGAGTGGAGTCCTGAAAGTAAGAGAAAATTAAAAAATCGGCAGCCCCTGGTGCGGTTTAAGCCATGTTTCGGGCGTGCCGTGATGGTGCCCCTCCCCCTGTAGCCATGGTATTTCTAGAGCGTAGTTATGTACGCGAAGTACTGGTATCGCATTTTTGCAAGGGCTGGGGTTGGGGCCGCATTGCTACGCCTACTCGGGTCGTGCCAGGTGGTCTTGTTGTAGGTTACTCCGAGCGCGCTTGACGGTGTCCGGTCGTTTAATGGCCGGACTGGAGAACTGCCTGGAGAGGCTACTTTGTACTTCTGCTGCAAGGGCCGCCGTGTGCTCCTCCGTTCGGAGGGAGCGTTCGGTGTTTCCATTGACCGTAATTACTCCTCGAGGGCCTGGCATTTTGAGCTTAAGGTATGCGTAGTGTGGTACCGCATTGAACTTGGCGAATGCGGTTCGCCCGAGCAGTGCGTGATAGCCACTGCGGAATGGGACTATGTCGAAGATTAACTCCTCGCTTCGGAAATTATCCAGAGATCCGAAGACCACTTCAAGTGTGACTGAGCCTGTACAGTTGGCCTCTACACCTGGTATTACGCCTTTAAAGGTCGTTTTGGTGGGCTTAATCCTCGAGGGATCTATGCCCATTTTCCGCACTGTATCCTGGTAAAGCAGGTTCAGGCTGCTGCCGCCGTCCATAAGGACTCTAGTGAGATGAAATTCATCAATAATTAGGTCTAGAACCAATGCGGCGAATCCGCCATGACGGATGCTAGTGGGATGGTCCCTTCGATCAAAGGTGATCGGGCAGGAGGACAATGGGTTGAACTTTGGGGCGACTTGCTCTACCGCGTATACATCCCTTAACGCGCGCTTCCGCTCCCTTTTGGGGACGTGGGTTGCGTATATCATGTTCACCGTCTGCACTTGTGGGGGAAAACTCTTCTGTCCACTGTTGTTCGGCGGTCGGGGCTCCTCGTCGTCATCGCTATGCAGCCCCTTGTCTTCATTTTCAGCGTTTAACTTGCCTGCCTGCTTGAACACCCAACAATCCCTGTTGGTGTGATTGGCTGGCTTGTTGGGGGTGCCATGTATCTGGCACAAGCGGTCGAGTATTCGGTCCAAACTGGACGGGCCCCTAGGATTCCTTTTGAATGGCTTTTTCCGCTGACCGGATTTAGAGCCTCTGAATCCGGCATTAACTATCGTATCCTCAGCATTGTCGCCGTTAATGCGGCGCTTCTGCTTGTTGCGACGCGACCTGCCACTACTGTTCCTGGTATCCGAATTATCAGGGTTCTTGGTCATATTGTTTCTACGAGCAAGCGAGCTATCTTCTCCCGTGCAAAAGCGGGTCATGAGTGTCGTGAGTGCTGCCATAGACTTCGGCTTTTCCTGTCCAAGGTGCCGGGCAAGCCACTCGTCACGGATATTGTGCTTGAAGGCTTCTAGGGCCTCAGCGTCCGGACAGTCGACTATTTGATTTTTCTTTGTTAGGAACCGTGTCCAGAATTGCCTGGCCGATTCCTCTGGCTGCTGAATTACGTGACTTAGGTCATCGGTGTCTGGGGGTCGCACATAAGTGCCTTGGAAATTGTCGAGGAATGCGGCATCGAGGTCCTCCCAACAACTGATTGATCATGTTGGCAAGCTCTTAAGCCAATGCCGAGCTGGTCCTTTAAGCTTGAGTGGGAGGTATTTGATGGCGTGGAAATCATCGCCGCGGGCCATGTGGATATGAAGGAGATAATCCTCGATCCATACCGCAGGATCTGTTGTGCCATCATATGATTCGATGTTTACGGGTTTGAAACCCTTGGGGATTTGATGATCCATTATTTCGTCTGTGAAGCATAGTGGGTGTGCGGCGCCTCTGTACTGGGCTATATCACGACGTAGCTCCAATGAGCTTTGTCTACTGTGTTCGGCCCTGCCGAATTTGTGGCTGGCGTGATGGTTACCATCTCGAGCCGTGGGGCACCCATGCGATCCGTAGATCGATCTTGTTTGTCTTGCCTATTCCTCCAACATATCTCGTAAGTCCGGCGCATATTCCCGTGCCTTGGTACGGGGTGCGGCTTGAGTGGAGGCCGAGAGGCCTCTCTGTCGCGGCCACGAGGTGGCCGGTCGGCCACATCAAGTGCTTCCTCCTCTAATCGGGGTAGCAACCTGCGCTTTGGGTAGCTCTTGGAGGGGCGTTCGAGTTTATGCTCTTCGGCCGCAAGGACTTCAGTCCATCTGTCGACTAGCAAATCTTGGTCAGCTCTAAGCTGTTGCTGTTTTTTCTTGAGGCTTCTTACCGTATCCATAAGCCTGCGTTGAAAATGCTCTTGCTCGACGGGATCCTCTGGCACGACGAATTCGTCGTCATCGGGGCTTGCCTTGTCTTCGGAGGGAGGCATATAATTATTGTCCTCGACCTCTCTGTCTGCCACTCTCTCATGAGGGCTGGTTTCTCCATCCTCCTATGCTAAATCTTGCTGGAGGGGGTTTTCTTCGGCACTTTCCGGAGTATTATTATCTCCCGTGCTGGAATCACCGTATTTATTTTGGCGGGATTTTGAGCGGCGCCGCTGACGCCGGCACTTAGGCTGTTTCTTGGAGGGGTCATCCTCCGCTGTTCCATCGCCATCTCCTTCTTTTGGGGTGTCCACCATGTATATGTCATATAACGAGGTGGCTTTCCAAGGCCTGATAGGTGCTGGTTCTTCATCGTCTCCTTCATTGGCGTCCATACCGTCGATGTCTTCGGAGTCGAAGTCGAGCATGTCGGTTAAGTCATCGACAGTGGCTACAAAGTGGGTGGTGGGTGGGCTTTGAATTTCTTCATCGTCCGAATCCCAACCTTGCTGACCGTAGTCCGGCCAGGGCTCTCCTGATAAAGAGAGAGATTTCAGTGTCTTCAGTATATCGCCGAAAGGCGAGTGCTGAAAGATGTCCGCGGCAGTAAACTCCATGATCGGCGCCCAATCGGATTCGATCGGCAGGGGTGCGGAGGGTTCGGAGTCCGGAGAGGAGTCCGGCTCCTTGGAGTCACGAGTCTCGCAGAGTGCGGGGCTGGTGTTCGGCTCGATCGCCGTTGGGATCGCAGCCCCCGAGGCGGCGTCCAACCACCCATCCTCGATCGGCGCAGTTGGCTCCGAACTAAGGGTCGAAGCCGATGCGGGTGCGGCCTCCAGGGCACTGTTCAGCGGCAGAGCTAGATCATGCTCATCGTGATAGTGCGGCGCGCTCGGCAGTGGCTCGAATCCGTCGAAGATCAAGTCCCCGCGGATGTCAGCCGTGTAGTTTAAACTTCCAAATCTGACTTGACGGCCAGGGGCATAGCTTTTGATCTGCTCCAGATGGCCAAGTGAATTGGCCCGCAGTGCGAAGCCGCCGAAGACGAAGATCTATCCGGGGAGGAAGGTCTCACCCTGGACTGCATCGCCATTGATGATCGTAGGAGCCATCAAGCCTGACGGCGACGACACAGAGGAACTCTCAATGAAAGCACCAATGTCGATGTCAAAACCGGCGGATCTCGGGTAGGGGGTCCCGAACTGTGCGTCTAGGCCGGATGGTAACATGAGGCAAGGAACACGAAGTTTTACCCAGGTTCGGGCACTCTCGATGGAGGTAAAACCCTACGTCCTGCTTGATTAATATTGATGATATGGGTAGTACAAGAGTAGATCTACCACGAGATCAGAGAGGCTAAACCCTAGAAGCTAGCCTATGGTATGATTGTTGTTGTGTATGTTGTCCTACGGACTAAAACCCTCCAGTTTATATAGACAACGGAGAGGGTTAGGGTTACACAAAGTCGGTTACAATGGTAGGAGATCCACATATCCGTATCGCCAAGCTTGCCTTCCACGCCAAGGAAAGTCCCTCCCGGACACGGGACGAAGTCTTCAATCTTGTATCTTCATAGTCCAGGAGTCCGACTGAAGGTATAGTCTGGCCATCTGGACACCCCCTAATCCAGGACTCCCTCACCGGTCCTCTCTATGGCGCGCCCTAGGGGAGTCCTACTCCCACCGGGAGTAGGATTCCCCCTTTCCCTGTAGAACTAGGAGCCCTTCCAAGTAGTAGGAGTAGGACAGAAGGAAAGGGAAAAGAGAAGAGAAGGAAGGAGGGGGCGCATCCCTTCCCCCTAGTCCAATTCGGACTAGGCCTTGGGGGGGGGGGGGTGGCCTGCCTCTCTCTCTCTTTTCCCTAAAGCCCAATAAGGCGCATACACTCCCCGGCGAATTCCCGTAACTCCCCGGTACTCCGATAAATACCCAAATCACTCAGAACCTTTCCGATGTCCGAATATAGTCGTCCAATATATCGATCTTTACGTCTCGACCATTTCGAGACTCCTCGTCATGTCCCCGATCTCATCTGGGACTCCAAACTACCTTCGGTACATCAAAACACATAAACTCCTAATATAACCGTCATCGAACTTTAAGCGTGCGGACCCTACGGGTTCGAGAACTATGTAGACATGACCGAGACACGTCTCTGGTCAATAACCAATAGCGGAACCTGGATGCTCATATTGGCTCCTACACATTCTACGAAGATCTTTATCGGTCAGACCGCATAACAACATACGTTGTTCCATTTGTCATCGGTATGTTACTTGCCCGAGATTCGATCGTTGGTATCTCAATACCTAGTTCAATCTTGTTATTGGCAAGTCTCTTTACTCGTTCCAACATCCTTGGAACGAGTAAAGAGACTTGCCGATAACAAGATTGAACTAGGTATTGAGATACCAACGATCGAATCTCGGGCAAGTAACATACCGATGACAAAGGGAACAACGTATACCGTTATGCGGTTTGACCGATAAAGATCTTCGTAGAATATGTAGGAGCCAATATGAGCATCCAGGTTCCGCTATTGGTTATTGACCGAAGACGAGTCTCGGTCTTGTCTACATAGTTCTCGAACCCGTAGGGTCCACACGCTTAACGTTCGGTGATGATTGGTAATATGAGTTTATGTGTTTTGATGTACCGAAGGTAGTTCAGAGTCCCGGATATGATCATGGACATGACGAGGAGTCTCGAAATGGTCGAGACATAAAGATCAATATATTGGATGACTATGTTTGTACTTCAGAAAGGTTTCGGGCAAGTTCAGACAAATAGCGGAGTACCGGGGGGTTACCGGAACCCCACGGGGAGTGTAATGTGCCTATTGGGCCTTAGTGGAGAAGAGGAGGGGCGGCTAGGGCAGGCCACGTCGCCCCTCTCCCTCTAGTCCGAATTGGACAAGGAGGGGGGCGACGCCCCCTTTCCTTTCCCCTCTCTCCTCCTTCCCTCTCTCCTACTCCTACTCTTGGAAGGGTTGGAGTCCTACTCCCGATGGGAATAGGACTCCCCTTGGGGCGCGCCTAGGAGGGCCGGCCTCTCTCCCTCCTCCACTCCTTTATATACGGGGGAGGGGGCACCCCATAGACACACAAGTTGATCATTGATCTTTTAGCCGTATGCGGTGCCCCCTCCACCATAATCCACCTCGGTTATATTGTAGCGGTACTTAGGCGAAGCCCTGTTCCGGTAGCATCATCATCATTGTCATCACGCCGTCGTGCTTACGAAACTCTCCCTCGAAGCTCTACTGGATCGTGACTTCGCGGGACGTCACCGAGCTAAACGTGTGCAGATCACGGAGGTGCCGTACGTTCGGTACTAGGGATAGGTCGACCGTGAAGACGTACGACTACATCAACCGCGTTGTCATAACATTTCCGCTTACGGTCTACGAGGGTACGTGGACGACACTCTTCCCTCTCGTTACTATGCATCACCATGATCTTGCGTGTGCATAGGAATTTTTTTGAAATTACTACGTTCCCCAACAGTGGCATCCGAGCCAGGTTTATGCGTAGATGTTATATGCATGAGGAGAACACAAAGGAGTTGTGGGTGTGGGTATATACATATTGCTTGCCATCACTAGTTGATTCTTGATTCAGCGGCATTGTTGGATGAAGCGGCCCAAACCGACATTACACGTACGCTTACGCGAGATTGGTTCTACCGACGTGCTTCGCACACAGGTGGCTAGTGGGTGTCTGTTTCTCTAGCTTTAGTTGAATTGGATTCAATGAACAGGGTTCTTTCTGAAGAACAAAAAGCAATCACTATACCGTGTTGTCGTTTTGATGCGTGGGTAAGAACGGTTCTTGCTCAGCCCGTAGCAGCCACTTAAAACTTGCAACAACAAAGTAGAGGACGTCTAACTTATTTTTGCAGGGCATGTTGTGATGTGATATGGTCAAGACATGATGCTAAATTTTATTGTATGAGATGATCATGTTTTGTAACACAGTTATCAGCAACTGGCAGGAGCCATATGGTTGTCGCTTTATTGTATGAAATGCAATCGCCATGTAATTGCTTTACTTTATCACTAAGTGGTAGCGATAGTCGTGGGGCTAATAATTGGCGTGACGACAATGATACTTTGATGGAGATCAAGTTGTCAAGCCGGTGACGATGGTGATCATGATGGTGCTTTGGAGATGGAGATCAAAAGGCACAAGATGATGATGGCCATATCATATCACTTATATTGATTGCATGTGATGAATATCTTTTATGCACCTTATTTTTCTTAGTTCGGCGGTAGCATTATAAGATGATCTCTCACTAAATTTCAAGGTATAAGTGTTCTTCCTAAGTATGCACCGTTGCTACAGTTCGTTGTGCCGAGACACCACATGATGATCAGGTGTGATAAGCTCTACATTCACATACAACGGGTGCAAGACAGTTTTGCACACGCGGAATACTCGGGTTAAACTTGACGAGCCTAGCATATGGAGATATGGCCTCGGAACACCGAGACTGAAAGGTCAAGCGTGAATCATATAGTAGATATGATCAACATAGTGGCGTTCACCATTGAAAACTACTCCATCTCACGTGATGATCGGACATTGTTTAGTTGATATGGATCACGTGAACACTTAGATGATTAGAGAGATGTCTATCTAAGTGGGAGTTCTTAAGTAATTTGATTAATTGAACTATCATGAACTTAGTACCTGATAGTATTTTGCATGTCTATGTTGTTGTAGATAGATGGCCCGTGCTGTTGTTCCATTGAATTTTAATGCATTTCTAGAGAAAGCTAAGTTGAAAGATGATGGTAGCAACTACACGGATTGGGTCCGTAACTTGAGGATTATCCTCATTGCTGCATAGAAGAATTACGTCCTGGAAGCACCGCTAGGTGACAAACCTGCTGCAGGAGCAATGCCAGATGTTATGAACACCTGGCAGAGCAAAGATGATGGCTACTCAATAGTTCAATGTGCCATGCTTTACGGCCTAGAACCGGGACTTCAATGATGTTTTGAACGTCATGGAGCATATGAGATGTTCCAGGAGTTCAAGTTAATATTTCAAGCAAATGCACGGATTGGGAGATATGAAGTCTCCAATAAGTTCTACAGCTGCAAGATGGAGGCGAATAGTTCTGTGAGTGAACATATACTCAGAATGTCTGGGTACCACAACCACTTGACTCAATTGGGAGTTAATCTTCCCGATGATAGTGTCATTGACAGAGTTCTTCAATCACTGTCACCAAGCTACAAGAGCTCTGTGATGAACTATAATATGCAAGGGATGGATAAGACAATTCCTGAGCTCTTCGCAATGCTAAAGGCTGCGGAGGTAGAAATCAAGAAAGAGCATCAAGTGTTGATGGTCAACAAGACCACCAGTTTCAAGAAAAAGGGTAAAGGGAAGAAGGGGAACTTCAAGAAGAACAGCAAGCCAGTTTCTGCTCAAGTGAAGAAACCCAAGTCTGAACCTAAGCCTGAGACCGGGTGCTTCTACTGCGAAGGAACTGGTCACTAGAAGCAGAACCGCCCCAAGTATTTGGCGGAGAAGAACGATGGCAAAGTGAAAGGTATATTTGATATACATGTTATTGATGTGTACCTTACTAATGCTCGAGTAGTGCCTCGGTATTTGATACTGGTTCAGTTGGTAACATTTGCAACTCGAAACATGGGCTATGGATTAAGCAAAGATTGGCTAAGGACGAGGTGAGGATGCGCGTGGGAAATGGTTCCAAAGTCGATGTGATCACCGTCGGCACGCTACCTCTACATGTACCTTCAGGATCAGTATTAGACCAAAATAATTGTTATTTTGTGCCAGCATTAAGCCTAAACATTATATCTAGATCTTGTTTGATGTGAGACGGTTATTCATTTAAATCAGAGAATAATGGTTGTTCTATTTATATGAGTAATATCTTTTATGGTCATGCACCCCTGACGAGTGGTCTATTTTTACTAAATATTGATAGTAGTGATACACATGTTCATAGTATTGAAGCCAAAAGATGCAGAGTTGATAATGATAGTGCAACTTATTTGCGGCACTGCCGTTTAGTTCATATTGGTGCAAAGCGCATGAAGAAACTCCATTCTGACGGACTTCTGGAATCACTTCATTATGAATCACTTAGTAATTGTGAACCATGCCTCATGGGCAAGATGACTAAAAATCCATTCTCCGGAACAATGGAGCGAGCAACAGAGTTATTGGAAATCATACATACTGATGTATGTGGTTCAAAGAACATTGAAGCTCGCAGGGGATATTGTTATTTTCTCACATTCACGGATGATTTGAGCAGATATGGGTATATCTACTTAATGAAACATAAGTCTGAAACATTTGAAAAGTTCAAAGAATTTCAGAGTGAAGTGGAAAATCATTGTAACAAGAAAATCAAGTTTCGACGATCTGATCGTGGAGGCGGATATTTGAGTTATGAGTTTGGACTTCATTTGAAATAATGCAGAATAGTGTCGCAACTCACGCCACCTGGAACACCACAGCATAATGGTGTGTCCAAACATTGTAATCGTACTTTACTAGATATGGTGCAATCTATGATGTCTCTCACTGATTTACCGCTGTCGTTTTGGGGTTATGTTTTAGAGACAGCTGCATTCACGTTAAATAGGGCACCATCTAAATCCGTCGAGATGACACCTTATGAATTGTGGTTTTGCAAGAAACCCAAGTTGTCGTTTCTTAAAGTTTGGGGCTGCGATACTTATGTGAAAAAGCTTCAACCTGATAAGCTCGAACCCAAATCGGAGAAATGTATCTTCATAGGATACCAAAAGGAGACTGTTGGGTACACCTTCTATCACAGATCCGAAGGCAAGGTATTCATTGCTAAGAATGGATCCTTTCTAGAGAAGGAGTTTCTCTAGAAAGAAGTGAGTGGGAGGAAAGTAGAACTTGACGAGGTAATTATACCTTCTCCCTTATTGGAAAGTAGTTCATCACTGAAATCAGTTCCAGTGATTCCTACACCAGTAAGTGAGGAAGCTAATGATGATGATCATGAAACTTCTGATCAAGTTACTACCTAACCTCATAGGTCAACCAGAGTAAGATCCGCACCAGAGTGGTATGGTAATCCTGTTCTGGAAGTCATGTTACTTGACCATGACGAACCTACAAACTATGAGGAAGCGATGATGAGCCCAGATTCCACAAAATGGCTTGAAGCCATGAAATCTGAGATGGGATCCATGTATAAGAACAAAGTGTGGACTTTGGTTGACTTGCCCGATGATCGGCAGGCCATAGAGAATAAATGGATCTTCAAGAAGAGGACTGGCGTTCACGGTAATGTTACTGTCTACAAAGCTCGACTTGTTGCGAAAGGTTTTCGACAAGTTGAAGGAGTTGACTATGATGAGACCTTCTCACCCGTAGCGATGCTTAAGTCCATCCGAATCATGTTAGCAATTGCCGCATTTTATGATTATGAAATTTGGAAAATGGATGTCAAAACTGCATTCCTTAATGGATATCTTAAAGAAGAGTTGTATATGATGCAACCAGAAGGTTTTGTCGATCCAAAAGGTGCTAAAAAGTGTGCAAGCTCCAGTGATCCATTTATGGACTGGTGCAAGCTTCTCGGAGTTGGAATGTACGCTTTGATAGTGTGATGAAAGCATATTGTTTTATACAGACTTTTGGAGAAGCCTGTATTTACAAGAAAGTGGGTGGGAGCTCAGTAGCATTTATGATATTATATGTAGATGACATATTGTTAATCGGAAATGATACTGAATTTCTGAATAGCATAAAAGGATACTTGAATAAGAATTTTTCAATGAAAGACCTCGGTGAAGCTGCTTATATATTGGGCATCAAGATCTATAGAGATAGATCAGGACGCTTAATTGGACTTTCACAAAGCACATACCTTGATAAAGTTTTGAAGAAGTTCAAAATGGATCAGGCAAAGAAAGGGTTCTTTCCTGTATTACAATGTGTGAAGTTGAGTTAGACTCAATGCCCGACCACTACAAAA
The DNA here is from genome assembly GCA_034509565.1 of Triticum monococcum. Classification (NCBI taxonomy): domain Eukaryota; kingdom Viridiplantae; phylum Streptophyta; class Magnoliopsida; order Poales; family Poaceae; genus Triticum; species Triticum monococcum. The sequence continues at coordinate 580,823,438 of CM067845.1, forward strand.
GATAGAGAGAAAATGAAAGGTGTTCCCTATGCTTCAGCCATAGGCTCTATCATGTATGCAATGCTGTGTACCAGACCTGATGTGTGCCTTGCTATAAGTTTAGCAGGGAGGTACCAAAGTAATCCAGGAGTGGATCACTGGACAACGGTCAAGAACATCCTGAAATACCGGAAAAGGACTAAGGATATGTTTCTCTTATATGGAGGTGACAAAGAGCTCGTCGTAAACGATTACATCGATGCAAGCTTTGACACTGACCTGGATGACTCTAAGTCACAAACCGGATACGTGTTTTTATTAAATGGTGGAGCTGTCAGTTGGTGCAGTTCCAAGCAGAGCGTCGTGGTGGGATCTACGTGTGAAGAGGAATACATAGCTGCTTCGGAAGTAGCAAATGAAGGAGTCTGGATGAAGGAGTTCATATGCGATCTAGGTGTCATACCTAGTGCATCGGGTCCAATGAAAATCTTTTGTGATAATACTGGAGCAATTGCCTTGGCAAAGGAATCCAGATTTCACAAGAGAACCAAGCACATCAAGAGACGCTTCAATTCCATCCGCGATCAAGTCAAGGAGGGAGATATAGTGATTTGCAAGATACATACGGATCTGAATGTTGCAGACCCGTTGACTAAGCCTCTCTCATGAGCAAAACATGATTAGCACCAAGACTCCATGGGTGTTAGAATCATTACAATGTAATCTAGATTATTGACTCTAGTGCAAGTGGGAGACTGACGGAAATATGCCCTAGAGGCAATAATAAAGTTGGTATTTATATTTCCTTATATCATGATAAATGTTTATTATTCATGCTAGAATTGTATTAACCGGAAACTTAGTACATGTGTGAATACATAGACAAACAGAGTGTCACTAGTTTCCCTCTACTTGACTAGCTCGTTCAATCAATGATGGTTATGTTTCCTAACCATAGACATGAGTTGTCATTTGATTAACGGGATCACATCATTAGAGAATGATGTGATTGACTTGACCCATCCGTTAGCTTAGCATGATGATCATTTAGTTTGTTGCTATTGCTTTCTCCATAACTATACATGTTCCTATGACTATGAGATCATTCAACTCCCGAATACCGGAGGAACACTTTGTGTGCTACCAAACGTCACAACGTAACTGGGTGATTATAAAGGTGCTCTACAGGTGTCTCCGATGGTGTTTGTTGAGTTGGCATGGATCAAGATTAGGATTTGTCACTCGGATTGTCGGAGAGGTATCTCTGGGCCCTCTCGGTAATGTACATCATAATGAGCCTTGCAAGCAATGTAGCTAATGAGTTAGTTACGGGATGTAGCATTACAGAACAAGTAAAGAGACTTTCCGATAACGAGATTGAACTAGGTATTGAGATACCAACGATCGAATCTCGGGCAAGTAACATACCGATGATAAAGGGAACAATGTATACCGTTATGCGGTTTGACCTATAAAGATCTTCGTAGAATATGTAGGAGCCAATATGAGCATCCAGGTTCCGCTATTGGTTATTGACCGGAGACGAGTCTCGGTCATGTCTACGTAGTTCTCGAACCCGTAGGGTCCGCACGCTTAACGTTCGGTGACGATCGGTAATATGAGTTTATGTGTTTTGATGTACCGAAGGTAGTTTGGAGTCCCGGATATGATCATGGACATGACGAGGAGTCTCGAAAAGGTGGAGACATAAAGATCGATATATTGGATGACTATGTTTGAACTTCGGAAAGGTTCCGGGCAAGTTCGGACAAATACCTGAGTACCGAGGGGTTACCGGAACCCCCCGAGGAGTATAATGGGCCTATTGGGCCTTAGTGGAGAAGAGGAGGGGCGGCCAGGGCAGGCCGCGCGCCCCCTCTCCCTCTAGTCGAATTGGACAAGGAGGGGGGCGGTGCCCCCCTTTCCTTTCCCCTCTGTCCTCCTTCCCTCTCTCCTACCCCTACTCTTGGAAGGGTTGGAGTCCTACTCCCGGTGGAAGTAGGACTCCCCTTGGGGCGTGCCTTGGAGGGCCGGCCTCTCCCCTCCTCCATTCCTTTATATACGGGGGAGGGGGGACACCCCATAGACACACAATTTGATCATCGATCTTTTAGCCGTGTGCGGTGCCCCCTCCACCATAATCCACCTCGGTTATATCGTAGCGGTGCTTAGGCGAAGCCCTGTTCTAGTAGCATCATCATCACCGTCATCACGCTGTCGAATGAAACTCTCCCTCGAAGCTCTACTGGATCGCGATTTCACGGGACGTCGCCGAGCTGAACGTGTGCAGATTGCAGAGGTGCCATACGTTCGGTACTAGGGATTGGTCGATCATGAAGACGTATGACTACATCAACCGCGTTGTCATAACACTTCCGCTTATGGTCTACGAGGGTACGTGGACGACACTCTTCCCTCTCGTTGCTATGCATAACCATGATCTTGCGTGTGCATATGAATTTTTTTTTGAAATTACTGCGTTCCCCAACAGCCATCGCCGAGGCCTACATGCAAGAGCTCCGCCGGCAGCACCCAGAGCTCATGGAGGCGGAGGGGGCAATCTTTGCCGGCCCGAAGGGCGGTGAGGTTATCACGCTCCCCTTAGATGACGAGGTCGAAGGCGGCGAGGACGGCAGCGCGAAGGGCGGCGAGGTTATGGCGCTCTCCTTTGATGACGAGGACGAACGCGGCGGCAACGGCGGCGCGGAGAGCGTTGAGGTGGGCCCCGAGGACGAGGAGATCGACATCGATGAGTGGAGGAGTGCCTTCCCCAATGACCCCTACGACGGTACTGGCCCGGACCTGCTCGCGACACACCATACATGACGAGGAAGGATTGGCTCAACCTCTACTTCGACCAAAAGTAGTTTAGCTTAGTTTAAATTTATGTTTTATGTTTGGTTATGCAAAACTATCTATGCTTATGTTTGAATGCATGCTACTTTCAGTTGAACCTGCTTTGAACTTGATCAAATTGAAGTTTACAACCTTAAGTTTAGGGGATCGACTAGAAAAGGCCAAAAATTGCTGAAGTGTATATATATATATATATATATATATATATATCCACTAAGGGTTTTATACCTTTAACTTTTTAAGGATCGCCTAGAGATGTCCTTATGACTTGTTTAATTCAGTTCTTCACAACGTGATGCTCTATATGTGCAACTATTTGCCGTGCAGTTCAATTTCATCAATAACAGTTTCAACAATACCACTATGAATTATGATATTTGGTTGCTGTTAAGGATATTGCAGTTAATATGCCTTTCATTTTTGAATTGTTGTTTAGCAACATGCATTGTACTGAATGACTAAATATGTAATCCTAGGCTACATAGCAACAAGGAAGAGTGTTACCTTAATGTTCTGATGATGTCTAGATATACATGTAATAAAATCTTATATAATGGGATGGATGGAGTGTTGTACTACATCATTTTTCAATTGTTGTTTAGCTTCTAATATTAACTTGGTGCTTTTAGGTACATATATCATTGCCAAAGATCCACACTTGGACCCTTTCTGCGTATGGGGCAATGAGATATTCATGAACCAGCATCAAGTGAGGAAACTGATAAAGATTGTTATTAAAATGGGTCAAAAGATGTCAATCGAACTATTTGTTTACACTTTATGCAAGACAACAGTGAATTGCAGGATGGTAAGTAAGAACCCTGTAGCCTTCTTTTTACTGCCCGTAATGAGTTGTGTTAGATGACAATATCTGAATCTTTTTTCTTTTGCAGTGGATCCTAAAGCAGTTTACTCAAGATTACCTCTCAAACTACATGATTGGCGGCCGGCCATCACAAGGGGTTGGACTAGAGTCCTGCATGCCTGCATCTAGGAGAGCACAATAAGGCCATTCCGCTTCACCTTGTTGAACAACTGGAATGTCTGTGGCCTCTTTCTTTACCATCTGTAATATACAAGTATAGAACCCTGGTACATCATTCTTTATTTGGTGCTTCTGTAATTCTTAAACATATGTACCTGTGAATCGAATAATGCATTGGTTGTTTAAACCTGATGGATATGAATAAAGCTATAGCCTACTTTCAAGTTCAGATAATTCGGTACAATTTTAAATAGGAGCAATTAAATTAGGGCGAAATTATGTTGTGCATGCCATTATGGCACACATGGTTGGTAAAACACAAACATTTGTGATATACACCATAATCTGAGACGGTTCACAGAGAGGAGACGTGTGCAAGCATGCACACAGTTACCATTTGCAAAGCATGTGTGATGTCAGACACTATCACATACGATGCGGGAAAACTAAATGTGTGTGATTGTCTACCTATCGTACACGATTTATAATCATGAACTGTTTGTGATGTGCCAGACATCGTAAAACTCCCGTGCCTAGAATCTGCCTGGAAAACTCCTGGGCCTGGAATCTGCCTGGTTTTAGGCAGAACCACAAAACTCCGACTGCGATGGCAACGCGAGCACAAACGAGTAGCAAGGATGAAGCGTTTGGGATATTCGAGATATCGGAACCAGAAATTCCTTTTGATGTCGCTTGAAGCTATGTCGGAATTTCCCCAAAGAGGAAGGGATGATGCAGCACAGCGGCGGTAGGTATTTCCCTCAGATATGAAACCAAGGTTATCGAACCAGTAGGTACCAAGCAACACAACGTAAACAGCCCCTGCACACAAATAACAAATCCTCGCAACCCCACGTGTTAAAGGGGTTGTCAATCCCTTTCGGGTAATGGTGCCAGAAATTGGTGCTTGACGGTAAAAAGGTTGTAATAGATTGGATAAATAGATCGCAAATAAAATAAAGTGCATCAAAGTATTTTTAGGTTTTTGGATTAATAGATCTGAAAATAAAAGCAAATAAAATAGATCGCAAAGGAAAATATATGAGAAAGAAGACTTGGGGGTCATAGGTTTCACTAGTGGCTTCTCTCGAGAAAAATAGCAAACGGTGGGTAAACAAATTACTGTTGGGCAATTGATAGAACTTCAAATACTCATGACGATATCCAGGCAAAGATCATTAGCATCACGTCCAAGATTAGTAGACAGACTCCTGCCTGCATTTACTACTATTACTCCACACATCGACCGCTATCCAACATGCATCTAGTGTATTAAGTTCATGGAGAAACGGAGTAATGCAATAAGAACGATGACATGATGTAGACAAGATCTATCTATGTAGAGATAGACCCCATCGTTTTATCCTTAGTAGCAATGATACATACGTGTCGTTTCCCTTTCTGTCACTGGGATCAAGCACCGTAAGATCGAACCCACTACAAAGCACCTCTTCCCATTGCAAGATAAATAGATAAAGTTGGCCAAACAAAACCCAAATATAGGAGAAGAAATACGAGGCTATAAGAGATCATGCATAAAAGAGATCAAAGAAACTCAAATACATTCATGGATATAAAAAGATAGATCTGATAATAAACTCAAAGTTCATCGATCCCAACAAACACACGCAAAAGAGTTACATCATATGGATCTCCAAGAGACCATTGTATTGAGAATCAAGAGAGAGAGAGAGAGATGAAGCCATCTAGCTACTAACTACGGACCCGAAGGTCTACAAAGAACTACTCACGCATCATCGGAGAGGCACCAATGGAGATGGTGAACCCCATCCGAGATGGTGTCTAGATTGGATCTGGTGGTTTTGGACTCTGCAACGGCTAGATGAATATTTCATCGACTCCCCTAGGGTTCTGGTATTTTTGGGGTATTTATAGAGCAAAGAGGCAGTCCGGGGGCATGCCTGGGCCTCTTGGCGCGCCCTGGTGGGTTGTTCCCCCCTCAGGGCACCCCCCAGGCGTAGCCAGGCCCCGTTGTGTTCCTTCGGGCCCATAAAAAGTCTCCGTAAAGTTTCGTGGCATTTGGACTCCGTCTGATATTGATTTTCTGCGATGTAAAAAATATGGAAAAAACAGGAACTGGCACCTGGCACTATGTCAATAGGTTAGTACCAAAAAATGATATAAAATGACTATAAAATGATTATAAAACATCCAAGATTGATAATATAATAGCATAGAACAATAAAAAATTATAGATACGTTGGAGAAGTATCAAGTACCAAAGTGAATGATTCGTTTTATCATACTAACGCATCTCGCGAAGTTCCATTAGGTTTTGTGTGATTGAAGTTTTCAAGTTTTGGGTGAGATAGATATGATAAGAATAAGGACTGACAAGAGCCTAAGCTTGGGGATTCCAAGGCACCCCCCAAGGTGATATTGAAGGAAGATCTAAGCAACTAAGCTTGGGGATGCCCCGGAAGGCATCCCTTCTTTCGTCTCTAACATTATCAGTAACCTTACTTGGAGCTATATTTTCATTCGTCACATGATATGAGTTTTGCTTGGAGCGTTATTTTATTTTACTAGGATTTTCTTGCTGTTATTTAGAGTAATGTTGTGCATCTTTTACTTTAATAAAAATGTCAAGTATAGCCTTTGCCATGCTTATTTTGCAAGTACATGAGTTGCTATTTCAAAACAGAAAGTTTATTACTGTTGCAAAATTTCTCTAGAAAAGTCAGAATGTGATAAATGGTTGAAACTTTTTTCATAATAAGCTATGATAAATTTTCTACAGTGTGGTAAATTTTTAGAATTGTTTGAGTAAAATAAGTATATATACAAAGAAAACAAGCAATCTAATCATACTAAAGCCGAATCTTGGCACATTATTTTTATAATACAATGGATATATACAAGGGACTAATCATTTTTGAGAAACTTCCATGAAAAATTCTACATTGTTTCCATGATCATGAACACAAATGTTCAAGGTCGACCCTCACTTCTCCAATGCGTAACCTTCGAATTAGTTCTCTATTTGAAAAAAGTTTCTAAGCATAAGAGGCAAAAAAAATTATTTTGCATTCTTTTAAAAAAATATTTGTTTCCCCCACAACTAAAGAAAACAAAAACAAAATCTACTTAGTGAAGAAAGCGAACGAGCATACACAAAAATATTAACCCCACACTATTGCTCCCCGGCAACGGCGCCAACAAAGAGTTTGATAATCCCCAAGTGCAAGGAATCATCGTAGCAATTTCCAAAGGTGGAAGTGATAAGTATGGAGTGTAGAACCCACAAGGAGCTAAAGGTAAGATCAATATTCTCTCAAGTCCTATCTGCCACTGATACGACTCTACGTACACCGAACGTTTGCTTCCATCTAGAAACGAGAAATAAAACTACGCTGTGGGTATAAAGAGAATAGCTTTGCATGATATCGGAGAACTAAAATAAAAATAGGTGTTGTTAACATAAAGTTAGACTATATTAGTATATATTATGATTAGAGAATGTGGAATAATGATGGATCGGTGTGCGGAATTACCCTAGGCAATTGTTAACAAGATCGGTAATCATTATTGCAATTTTATATGAGGGAGAGGCATAAGATAACATACTTTCTCTACTTGGATCATATGCACTTATGATTGGAACCCTAGCAAGCATCCGCTACTACTAAAGATCATTAAGGTAAAACCCAACACGGCATTAAAGTATCAAGTCCCCTTTATCCCATACGCAACAACCACCTTACTCGGGTTTAAACTTCTGTCACTCTAGCAACCCACTATAAGCGAATCATGAACATATTGCAACGCCCTATAGACGGTATCCTTCACGTGTGCACGGCACGGAAGGCGCCATAGGGCAGCACCAAAATAAAACATACAACTCGAACCAACCCAAATCATCAATAAACCCAAAACACAAAAGAAATCTACTCAAAACATCATAGGATGGCAACACATCATTGGATCATAATATGTGGCATAAAGCACCATGTTCAAGTAGGGGATTACAGCGGGGTGCGGGAGAGTGGACCGCTTAAAAGAGATGAGAAAGGTGATGAAGATGATCACCATGGCGATGGTTCCCCCGGCACCACTCTGGCACCACTAAGAGAGAGGGGGAGAGGGTCTTGATACGTCTCTAATGTCTACTACACAACCTTCTTCTTGTACACATTGTTGGGCCTCCAAGTGCATAGGTTTGTAGGACAGTAGCAAATTTCCCTCAAGTGGATGACCTAAGGTTTATCAATCGGTAGGAGGCGTAGGATGAAGATGGTCTCTCTCAAGCAACCCTGCAACCAAATAACAAAGAGTCCCTTGTGTCCCCAACACACCCAATACAATGGTAAATTGTATAGGTGCACTAGTTCAGCGAAGAGATGGTGAAACAAGTGGTATATGGATAGTAGATAATGGTTTTTGTAAACTGAAATTATAAAAACAGCAAGGTAACTAATGGTAAAAGTGAGCGTAAATGGTATTGCAATGCTAGGAAATAAGGCCTAGGGTTCATACTTTCGCTAGTGTAAGTTCCCTCAACAATAATAACATAATTGGATCACATAACTATCCCTCAACATGCAACAAAGAGTCACTCCAAAGTCACTAATAGCGGAGAATGAACGAAGAGATTATGGTAGCGTACGAAACCACCTCAAAGTTATTCTTTCCAATCAATCCGTTGGGCTATTCCTATAAGTGTCACAAACAGCCCTAGAGTTCGTACTAGAATAACACCTTAAGACACAGATCAACCAAAACCCTAATGTCACCTAGATACTCCAATGTCACCTCAAGTATCCGTGGGTATGATTATACGATATGCGTCACACAATCTCAGATTCATCTATTCAACCAACACAAAGGACCTCAAAGAGTGCCCCAAAGTTTCTACCGGAGAATCACGACGAAAACGTGTGCCAACCCCTATGCATAGGTTCATGGGCGGAACCCGCAAGTTGATCACCAAAACATACATCAAGTGAATCACGTGATATCCCATTGTCACCACAGATATCCATGGCAAGACATACATCAAGTGTTCTCAAATCTTTAAAGACTCAATCTGATAAGATTACTTCAAAGGGGAAACTCAATTCATTACAAGAGAGAAGAGGGGGAGGAGAAACATAGGATCCAACTATAATAGCAAAGCTCGCGATACATCAAGATCGTGCCAAATCAAGAACACGAGAGAGAGATCAAACACATAGCTACTGGTACATACCCTCAGCCCCGAGGGAGAACTACTCCCTCCTCGTCATGGAGAGCACCGGGATGATGAAGATGGCAATCGGAGAGGGATTGCCCCCTCCGGCAGGGTGCCGGAACGGGTCTAGATTGGTTTTCGGTGGCTATGGAGGCTTCTGGCGGCGGAACTCCCAATGTATTCTCTGTTCTGGAAGTTTTAGGATATGTGGGTATATATGGGTGAACGGAGTATGTCGGTGGACCGAAGGGGGGCCACGAGGCAGGGGGGCGCGCCCCCTACCCTCTGAGCTCCTCCTTCATCTTCTGACGTAGGGTCCAAGTCTATCCGGTAGGTTTCCTTCCAAAAATAACTTCTCCAGTTGATTTCGTTCCGTTTCGAATCCGTTTGATATTCCTTTTCTTCGAAACACTAAAATAGGCATAAAACAGCAAATCTGTGCTAGGCCTCTGGTTAATAGGTTAGTCCCAAAAATAATATAAAAGTGGAAAATAAAGCCCAATATTGCCCAAAACAGTAGATAATATAGCATGGAGCAATCAAAAATTATAGATACGTTGGAGACGTATCAGTCTCCAACATATCTATAATTTTTGATTGTTCCATGCTATTATATTATCCATCTTGGATGTTTTATATGCATTTATATGCTATTTTATATGATTTTTGGGACTAACCTATTAACCTAGAGCCCAGTGCCAGTTTCTGTTTTTCCTTGTTTTTGAGTTTTACAGAAAAGGAATACCAAACGGAGTCCAATTGACGTACCAATTTGTGATGATTTTTTATGGACCAAAAGAAGCCCCCGAAGTAAAAGAGTTGGGCTAGAAGAGTCCCGAGCTATCCATGAGGGTGGAGGGCGCGTCCTATCCCCTGGGCTCGCCCCCCTATCTCGTGCATGACTCAGAGACCCCCTGACGTGAGAACGACGCCAAAAATTCCTATAAATACAGAAACACCCGAAAAGAAACCTAGATCGGGAGTTCCGTCGCTGCAAGCCTCTGTAGCCACCAAAAACCAATCGGGACCCTGTTCCGGCACCCTGCTGGAGGCGGGATCCAACACTGGTGGCCATCTTCATCACCCCGGCGCTCTCCATGACGAGGAGGGAGTAGTTCACCCACGGGGCTGAGGGTATGTACTAGTAGCTATGTGTTTGATCTCTCTCTCTCTCTCTCTCTCTCGTGTTCTTGATATGGCACAATCTTTATGTGCCGCGAGCTTTGCTATTATAGTTGGATCTTATGATGTTTCCCTCCTCTATCTCCTTGTGATGAATTGAGTTTTCCCTTTGAAATTATCTTATCGGATTGAGTCTTTAAGGATTTGAGAACACTTGATGTATGCCTTGCATGTGCTTATATGTGGTGACAATGGGATATTCACGTGATCCACTTGATGTATGTTTTGGTGATCAACTTGCGAGTTCTGTGACCTTGTGAACTTATGCATAAGCGTGGGCACACATTTTTGACTTGACTCTCTGGTAGAAACTTTGGGGCACTCTTTGAAGTTCTTTGTGTTGGTTGAATAGATGAATCTGAGTTTCTGTGACGCATATCATATAATCATACCCGCGGATACTTGAGGTGACATTGGAGTATCTAGGTGACATTAGGGTTTTGGTTGATTTGTGTCTTAAGGTGTTATTTTACTACAAACTCTAGGGTTGTTTGTGACACTTATAGGAATAGCCTAACAGATTGATCGGGAAGAATAACTTTGAGGTGGATTCGTACCCTACAATAATCTCTTGTTTGTTCTCCGCTATAGTGACTTTGGAGTGACTCTTTGTTGCATGTTGAGGGATTTTTATATGATCCAATTATGTTATTATTGTTGAGAGAACTTGCACTAGTGAAAGTATGAACCCTAGGCCTTGTTTCCTAGCATTGCAATACCGTTTACGCTCACTTTTACCACTTGCTACCTTGCTGTTTTTATATTTTCAGATTATAAAAACCTATATCTACCATCCATATTGCACTTGTATCACATCTCTTCGCCGAACTAGTGCACCTATACAATTTACCATTGTATTGGGTGTGTTGGGGACACAAGAGACTCTTTGCTATTTGGTTGCAGGGTTATTTGAGAGAGACCATCTTCGACCTACGCCTCCCACTGATTGATAAACCTTAGGTCATCCACTTTAGGGAAACTTTCTACTGTCCTACAAACCTTTGCACTTGGAGGCCCAACAACGTCTACAAGAAGAAGGTTGTGTAGTAGACATCAAGCTCTTTTTTGGCGCTGTTGCCGGGGAGGTTAGCGCTTGAAGGCATATCTTTAGATCTTGCAATCGAATCTTTTAGTTTCTTGTTTTATCACTAGTTTAGTTTATAAAATAAAACTACAAAAAAATGGAATTAAGGTTGCCTCATATGCTTCATCTTTTAATGTCTTTCGTGAAAATAAGGATTCCGATAATTGTGCCAAAGTGTTAGAAGAAGAATGTATTAAAATGTATGGCACTAAATCTTTGGATGATGAGCATGATTGCAATGTTTTTAGTATGAATTCTTTGAATATCCATGACGCTAATGATATGAAAAGCCACAAGCTTGGGGATGCTATGTTTGATGAGGATGATATTTTTTGTCCCCCAAGTTTTGATGAGCAAATTTATTATGATGAAAGCACCCCTCCTATTTATGATGATTATTGTGATGACATGTATGATATAAAGAATAATGATATCCATGAAACTTGTCATCATGATTTTAGCTTTCAATTGGATTACGCCTCACATGATAGTTATTTTGTTGAGTTTTCTCCCACTATTATGAATGAGAAGAATTTTGCTTATGTAGATAGTAGTAAATTCTCTATGCTTGTGGATCATGAAAAAATGCTTTATGTGATGGTTATATTGTTGAATTCATTCATGATGCTACTGACAATTATTATGAGGGAGGAGTATATTCTTGTAGGAATTGCATTAATATCAAGTTTCCTCTCTATGTGCTCAAAATCTTGAAGTTATGCTTGTTTTGCTTTCCTATGCTAGTTGATTCTTGTTCCCATAAATTGTTTGCTCAGAAAATCCCTATGCATAGGAAGTGGGTTAGACTTAAATGTGCTAGTCATATTCTTCATGATGCTCTCTTTATGTTTCAATTCTTATCTTTTATGTGAGCATCATTGAAATCATCATGCCTAGCTAGGGGCGTTAAACGATAGCGCTTGTTGGGAGGCAACCCAATTATATTTTTGTTATTTCCTTTTTCTTCCTGTTTAGTAATAAATAATTCATCTAGCTTCTGTTATGATTGTGTTTTTTTATATTATAATGTCACGCCCCGTGACCGATGCGCCAGGTGCCTTCCAGTTATTTGCTGTCAATGCCATGTCATTTGCTTGCGTGTTGCATCTTATCATGTCATCATGTGAATTGCATCATCATGTTTTCTAAACTTGCATTCGTCCGGGGTATCCCTGTTCTCCCCGTTGTCCGTTCTGAGCCCAGACACACTTGCACGCGCCCGCGGCATGTCTGAAATAATATTTTATAAGCGGCCGGAAAATGTTCTCGGAATGGGTTGAAAGTTCGCATGCGGTGTTGTTATGTTGTAGGTAGGCCGCCTGCCAAGTGTCATCGCATTCGGAGTTCGTTTGATAGCCCAACGGATAACTATAGCGACATTATAGTCGGCCAAACGTCGGACGTTTTCGGTCTCCGGAAACAGTCGCCGGGTCTCTCTCTCTGCTCTTCTCTCAGCCCAAAGCTTTCTGCACAGTCTGTTGTCTACTGCCAGACCCCAAAACCCTCTCTGGACAGTACATCGTGAAGGAAATATGCCCTAGAGGCAATAATAAAGTTATTGTTTATTTCCTTATATCATGATAAATGTTTATTATTCATGCTAGAATTGTATTAACCGGAAACATAATACATGTGTGAATACACAGACAAACTTAGTGTCACTAGTATGACTCTACTTGACTAGCTCGTTAATCAAAGATGGTTATGTTTCCTAACCATGAACAAAGTGTTGTTATTTGATTAACAAGGTCAGATCATTAGTAGAATGATCTGATTAACATGACCCATTCCATTAAGCTTAGCACCCGATCGTTTAGTATGTTGCTATTGCTTTCTTCATGACTTATACATGTTCCTATGACTATGAGATTATGCAACTCCCGTTTACCGGAGGAACACTTTGTGTGCTACCAAACGTCACAACGTAACTGGGTGATTATAAAGGAGCTCTACAGGTGTCTCCAAAGGTAGATGTTGGGTTGGCGTATTTCGAGATTAGGATTTGTCACTCCGATTGTCGGAGAGGTATCTCTGGGCCCTCTCGGTAATGCACATCACATAAGCCTTGCAAGCATTGCAACTAATGAGTTAGTTGTGGAATGATGTATTACAGAACGAGTAAAGAGACTTGCCGGTAACGAGATTGAACTAGGTATTGGATACCGACGATCGAATCTCGGGCAAGTAACATACCGATGACAAAGGGAACAACGTATGTTGTTATGCGGTCTGACCGATAAAGATCTTCGTAGAATATGTAGGAGCCAATATGGGCATCCAGGTCCCGCTATTGGTTATTTACCGGAGATTTGTCTCAGTCATGTCTACATTGTTCTCGATCCGTAGGGTCCGCACGCTTAACGTTACGATGACAGTTATTATGAGTTTATGCATTTTGATGTACTGAAGTTAGTTCGGAGTCCCGAATGTGATCACGGACATGACGAGGAGTCTCGAAATGGTCGAGACATAAAGATTGATATATTGGACGGCTACATTCGGACACCGGAAGTGTTCCGGATGATTTCGGAGAAAACCGGAGTGCTGGAGGGGTTACCGGAACCCCCCGGGGAAGTAATGGGCCTTATTGGGCCTTAGGGGAGAGAGAGGGCTGCGGCCTAGGAGGTGGCGCGCCCCCCCAAGGGGAGTCTGAATTGGACTAGGGAGGGGGGCGCAGCCCCTCTTTCCCTCTCCCTCTCCCTTTCTTTCCTTCCCCCTTAGGTTTCCTAATTGGATTAGGAAAGGGGAGTCCTACTCCCACTAGGAGGAGGACTCCCCCTCCCCTTGGCGCACCACATAGGGCCGGCCGGCCTCCCCCTTGCTCCTTTATATACGGGGGCAGGAGGCACCCTAGAACACACAAGTTGATCCACGTGATCGTTCCTTAGCCGTGTGCGGTGCCCCCTGCCACCATATTCCACCTCGATCATATCATTGTAGTGCTTAGGCGAAGCCCTGCGTCGGTAGAACATCATCATCGTCACCACGCCTGTGTGCTGACGAAACTCATCCCCGAAGCTTTGCTGGATCGGAGCCCGGGGAGCGTCATCGAGTTGTACGTGTGCTAAGAACTCGAAGGTGCCGGAGTAACGGTGCTTGGATCGGTCGGATCGGGAAGACGTACGGCTACTTCCTCTATGTTGTGTCAACGCTTCCGCGGTCGGTCTATGTGGGTACCTAGACAACACTCTCCCCTCTCGTTGTTGTGCATCACCATGATCTTGCGTGTGCGTAGGAAATTTTTTGAAATTACTAAGTTCCCCAACAGTGGCATCCGAGCCTAGGTTTTATGGTTTGATGTTATATGCACGAGTAGAACACAAGTGAATTGTGGGCGATATAAGTCATACTGCCTACCAGCATGTCATACTTTGGTTTGGCGGTATTGTTGGATGAAGCGGCCCGGACCGACATTACGCGTACGCTTGCGCGAGACCGGTTCTCCCGACATGCTTTGCACAAAGGTGGCTTCCGGGTGACTGTTTCTCCAACTTTAGTTGAACCAAGTATGGCTACGCCCGGTCCTTGCGAAGATTAAAACGGAGTCTATTTGACAAACTATCGTTGTGTTTTTGATGCGTAGGTGAGATTGGTTCTTACTTAAGCCCATAGCAGCCACGTAAAACTTGCAACAACAAAGTAGAGGACATCTAACTTGTTTTTGCAGGGCATGTTGTGATGTGATATGGCCAAGACATGATGCTAAATTTTATTGTATGAGATGATCATGTTTTGTAACCGAGTTATCGGCAACTGGCAGGAGCCATATGGTTGTCGCTTTATTGTATGCAATGCAATCACGATGTAATGCTTTACTTTATCACTAAGCGGTAACGATAGTCGTGGAAGCATAAGATTGGCGAGACGACAACGATGCTACGATGGAGATCAAGGTGTCGCGCCGGTGACAATGGTGATCATGACGGTGCTTCGGAGATGGAGATCACAAGCACAAGATAATGATGGCCATATCATATCACTTATATTGATTGCATGTGATGTTTATCTTTTTATGCATCTTATCTTGCTTTGGTTGACGGTAGCATTATAAGATGATCTCTCATTAAATTATCAAGAAGTGTTCACCCTGAGTATGCACCATTGCCAAAGTTCGTCGTGCCCAGACACCACGTGATGATCGGGTGTGATAAGCTCTACGTCCATCTACAACGGGTGCAAGCCAGTTTTTGCACATGCAGAATACTCAGGTTAAACTTGACGAGCCTAGCATATGCAGATATGGCCTCGGAACACGGAGACCGAAAGGTCGAGGGTGAATCATATAGTAGATATGATCAACATAGCGATGTTCACCATTGAAAACTACTCCATCTCACGTGATGATCGGTTATGGTTTAGTTGATTTGGATCACGTGATCACTTAGAGGATTAGAGGGATGTCTATCTAAGTGGGAGTTCTTAAGTAATTTGATTAATTGAACTTAAACTAATCATGAACTTAGTACCTGATAGTATCTTGCTTGTTTATGTTTGATTGTAGATAGATGGCTCGTGTTGTTGTTCCGTTGAATTTTAATGCGTTCCTTGAGAAAGCAAAGTTGAAAGATGATGGTAGCAATTACACGGACTGGGTCTGTAACTTGAGGATTATCCTCATTGCTGCACAGAAGAATTACATCCTGGAAGCACCGCTGGGTGCCAGGCCTGCTGGTGGAGCAACACCAGATGTTATGAACGTCTGGCAGAGCAAAGCTGATGACTACTCGATAGTTCAGTGTGCCATGCTTTACGGCTTAGAATCGGGACTTCAACAACGTTTTGAACGTCATGGAGCATATGAGATGTTTCAGGAGTTGAAGTTAATATTTCAAGCAAATGCCCGGATTGAGAGATATGAAGTCTCCAATAAGTTCTATAGCTGCAAGATGGAGGAGAACAGTTCTGTCAGTGAGCATATACTCAAAATGTCTGGGTATAATAATCACTTGATTCAGATGGGAGTTAATCTTCCAGATGATTGCATCATTGACAGAATTCTCCAATCACTGCCACCAAGCTACAAGAGCTTTGTGGTGAACTATAATATGCAAGGGATGAACAAGACTATTCCCGAGCTCTTCGCAATGCTGAAAGCTGCGGAGGTAGAAATAATAAAGGAGCATCAAGTGTTGATGGTCAACAAGACCACTAGTTTCAAGAAAAAGGGCAAAGGGAAGAAGAAGGGGAACTTCAAGAAGAATGGCAAGCAAGTTGCTACTCAAGAGAAGAAACCCAAGTCTGGACCTAAGCCTGAAACTGAGTGATTCTACCGCAAGCAGACTGGTCACTGGAAGCGGAACTGCCCCAAGTATTTGGTGGATAAGAAGGATGGCAAGGTGAACAAAGGTATATGTGATATACATGTTATTGATCTGTACCTTACTAGAGCTCGCAGTACCACCTGGGTATTTGATACTGGTTCTGTTGCTAATATTTGCAACTCGAAACAGGGACTACGGATTAAGCGAACACTAGCGAAGGACGAGGTGACGATGCGCGTGGGAAACGGTTCCAAAGTCGATGTGATCGCGGTCGGCACGCTACCTCTACATCTACCTTCAGGATTAATATTAGACCTAAATAATTGTTATTTGGTGCCAGCGTTGAGCATGAACATTATATCTGGATCTTGTTTGATGCGAGACGGTTATTCATTTAAATCAGAGAATAATGGTTGTTCTATTTATATGAGTAATATCTTTTATGGTCATGCACCTTTGAGAAGTGGTCTATTTTTGATGAATCTCGATAGTAGTAACACACATATTCATAATGTTGAAGCCAAAAGATGCAGAGTTGATAATGACAGTGCAACCTATTTGTGGCACTGCCGTTTAGGTCATGTCGGTATAAAGCGCATGAAGAAACTCCATACTGATGGACTTTTGGAAGCACTTGATTATGAATCACTTGGTACTTGCGAACCGTGCCTCATGGGCAACATGACTAAAACACCGTTCTCCGGTACTATGGAGAGAGCAACAGATTTGTTGGAAATCATACATACCGATGTATGTGGTCCGATGAATATTGAGGCTCGTGGCGGATATCGTTATTTTCTCACCTTCACAGATGACTTAAGCAGATATGGGTATATCTACTTAATGAAACATAAGTCTGAAACATTTGAAAAGTTCAAAGAATTTCAGAGTGAAGTTGAAAATCATCGTAACAAGAAAATAAAGTTTCTACGATCTGATCGTGGAGGAGAATATTTGAGTTACGAGTTTGGTGTACATTTGAAAAATTGTGGAATAGTTTCGCAACTCACGCCACCCGGAACACCACAGCGTAATGGTGTGTCCGAACGTCGTAATCGTACTTTACTAGATATGGTGCGATCCATGATGTCTCTTACTGATTTACCGCTATCATTTTGGGGTTATGCTTTAGAGATGGCCGCATTCACGTTAAATAGGGCACCATCAAAATCCGTTGAGATGACGCCTTATGAACTATGGTTTGGCAAGAAACCAAAGTTGTCGTTTCTTAAAGTTTGGGGCTGCGATGCTTATGTGAAAAAGCTTCAACCTGATAAGCTCGAACCCAAATCGGAGAAATGTGTCTTCATAGGATACCAAAGGAGACTGTTGGGTACACCTTCCATCACAGATCCGAAGGCAAGGCATTCGTTGCTAAGAATGGATCCGTTCTAGAGAAAGAGTTTCTCTCGAAAGAAGTGAGTGGGAGGAAAGTAGAACTTGACGAGGTAACTGTACCTGCTCCCTTATTGGAAAGTAGTACATCACAGAAAACTATTTCTGCGACATCTATACCAATTAGTGAGGAAGCGAATGATGATGATCATGAAACTTCAGGACAAGATACTACTGAACCTCGTAGATCAACCAGAGCGAGATCCGCACCAGAGTGGTACGGTTATCCTGTCCTGGAAATGATGCTGCTAGATCATGATGAACCTACGAACTATGAAGAAGCGATGGTGAGCCCATATTCCGCAAAATGGCTTGAAGCCATGAAATCAGAGATGGGATCCATGTATGAGAACAAAGTATGGACTTTGGTTGACTTGCCCGATGATCGGCAAGCAATTGAGAATAAACGGATCTTCAAGAAGAAGACAGACGCTGATGGTAATGTTACTGTCTACAAAGCTCAACTTGTCGCAAAAGGTTTTCGACAAGTTCAAGGGGTTGACTACGATGAGACCTTCTCACCCGTACCGATGCTTAAGTCTGTCCGAATCATGTTAGCAATTGCCGCATTTTATGATTATGAAATTTGGCAGATGGATGTCAAAACTGCATTCCTAAATGGATTTCTGGAGAAGAGTTGTATATGATGCTACCGGAAGGTTTTGTCGATCCAAAGGGAGCTAACAAAGTGTGCAAGCTCCAGCGATCCATTTATGGACTGGTGCAAGCCTCTCGGAGTTGGAATAAACGCTTTGATAGTGTGATCAAAGCATTTGGTTTTATACAGACTTTCGGAGAAGCCTGTATTTACAAGAAAGTGAGTGGGAGCTCTATAGCATTTCTGATATTATATGTGGATGACATATTGCTGATTGGAAATGATATATAATTTCTGGGTAGCATAAAGGGATACTTGAATAAGAGTTTTTCAATGAAAGACCTCGGTGAAGCTGCTTACATATTAGGCATAAAGATCTATAGAGATAGATCAAGACGCTTGATTGGACTTTCACAAAGCACATACCTTGACAAGATTTTGAAGAAGTTCAAAATGGATCAAGCAAAGAAAGGGTTCTTGCCTGTGTTACAAGGTGTGAAGTTGAGTCAGACTCAATACCCGACCACTGCAGAAGATAGAGAGAAAATGAAAGATGTTCCCTATGCTTCCGCCATAGGCTCTATCATGTATGCAATGCTGTGTACCAGACCTGATGTGTGCCTTGCTATAAGTTTAGCAGGGAGGTACCAAAGTAATCCAGGAGTGGATCACTGGACAGCGGTCAAGAACATCCTGAAATACCTGAAAAGGACTAAGGATATGTTTCTCGTATATGGAGGTGACAAAGAGCTCACCGTAAAAGGTTACGTTGATGCAAGCTTTGACACTGATCCGGACGATTCTAAATCGCAAACCGGATACGTGTTTACATTAAACGATGGAGCTGTCAGTTGGTGCAGTTCTAAACAAAGCGTCGTAGCGGGATCTACATGTGAAGCGGAGTACATAGCTGCTTCGGAAGCAGCGAACGAAGGAGTCTGGATGAAGGAGTTCATATCCGATCTAGGTGTCATACCTAGTGCATCGGGTCCAATGAAAATCTTTTGTGACAATACTGGTGCAATTGCCTTGGCAAAGGAATCCAGATTTCACAAGAGGGCCAAGCACATCAAGAGACGCTTCAATTCCATCCGGGATCTAGTCCAGGTGGGAGACATAGAGATTTGCAAGATACATACGGATCTGAATGTTGCAGACCCGTTGACTAAGCCTCTTCCACGAGCAAAACATGATCAGCACCAAGGCTCCATGGGTGCTAGAATCATTACTGTGTAATCTAGATTATTGACTCTAGTGCAAGTGGGAGACTGAAGGAAATATGCCCTAGAGGCAATAATAAAGTTATTGTTTATTTCCTTATATCATGATAAATGTTTATTATTCATGCTAGAATTGTATTAACCGGAAACATAATACATGTGTGAATACATAGACAAACTTAGTGTCACTAGTATGCCTCTACTTGACTAGCTCGTTAATCAAAGATGGTTATGTTTCCTAACCATGAACAAAGTGTTGTTATTTGATTAACGAGGTCACATCATTAGTAGAATGATCTGATTGACATGACCCATTCCATTAAGCTTAGCACCCGATCGTTTAGTATGTTGCTATTGCTTTCTTCATGACTTATACATGTTCCTATGACTATGAGATTATGCAATTCCCGTTTACCGGAGGAACACTTTGTGTGCTACCAAACGTCACAACATAACTGG
Organism: Triticum monococcum; assembly: GCA_034509565.1. Lineage (NCBI taxonomy): Eukaryota > Viridiplantae > Streptophyta > Magnoliopsida > Poales > Poaceae > Triticum > Triticum monococcum. The sequence goes on from CM067845.1 coordinate 580,843,648, forward strand.
GTGATTATAAAGGAGCTCTACAGGTGTCTCCAAAGGTAGATGTTGGGTTGGCGTATTTCGAGATTAGGATTTGTCACTCTGATTGTCAGAGAGGTATCTCTGGGCCCTCTCGGTAATGCACATCACATAAGCCTTGCAAGCATTGCAACTAATGAGTTAGTTGCAGAATGATGTATTACAGAACGAGTAAAGAGACTTGCCGGTAACGAGATTGAACTAGGTATTGGATACCGATGATCGAATCTCGGGCAAGTAACATACCAATGACAAAGGGAACAACGTATGTTGTTATGCGGTCTGACCGATAAAGATCTTCGTAGAATATGTAGGAGCCAATACGGGCATCCAGGTCCCGCTATTGGTTATTTACCGGAGATTTGTCTCAGTCATGTCTACATTGTTCTCGATCCGTAGGGTCCGCACGCTTAACGTTACGATGACAGTTATTATGAGTTTATGCATTTTGATGTACCGAAGTTAGTTCGGAGTCCCGAATGTGATCACGGACATGACGAGGAGTCTTGAAATGGTCGAGACATAAAGATTGATATATTGGACGGCTACATTCGGACACCGGAAGTGTTCCGGATGATTTCGGAGAAAACCGGAGTGCTGGAGGGGTTACCGGAACCCCCCGGGGAAGTAATGGGCTTTATTGGGCCTTAGGGGAGAGAGAGGGCTGCGGCCTAGGAGGTGGCGCGCCCCCCCAAGGGGAGTCTGAATTGGACTAGGGAGGGGGGGCGCGGCCCCTCTTTCCCTCTCCCTCTCCCTTTCTTTCCTTCCCCCTTAGGTTTCCTAATTGGATTAGGAAAGGGGAGTCCTACTCCCACTAGGAGGAGGACTCCCCCTCCCCTTGGCGCGTCACATAGGGCCGGCCGGCCTCCCCCTTGCTCCTTTATATACAGGGGCAGGGGGGCACCCTAGAACACACAAGTTGATCCACGTGATCGTTCCTTAGCCGTGTGCGGTGCCCCCTGCCACGATATTCCACCTCGATCATATCGTTGTAGTGCTTAGGCGAAGCCCTGCGTCAGTAGAACATCATCATCGTCACCACGCCGTTGTGCTGACGAAACTCATCCCCGAAGCTTTGCTGGATCGGAGCCCGGGGAGCGTCATCGAACTGTACGTGTGCTAAGAACTCGGAGGTGCCGGAGTAACGGTGCTTGGATCGGTCGGATCGGGAAGACGTACGACTACTTCCTCTACGTTGTGTCAATGCTTCCGCAGTCGGTCTGCGTGGGTACGTAGACAACACTCTCCCCTCTCGTTGCTGTGCATCACCATGATCTTGCGTGTGCGTAGGAAATTTTTTGAAATTACTACGTTCTCCAATACATCGAACCCCTCACGTGCGCGTCCGAAACTTCCTCGGACCCGACCCGGGCAGTTGTCACCGTTGTGTCCGGATCATCCCCAAACATCTACAAAACGTCACCGTTTTCTTATTTGGACTCCCTAGCCTATTTTTTCCTGACCGTCCGATTAAAATCGGAGGGACCAAATGCCCCTATCATAAATCCACTTGCTTTATATATATAGACCACCCCTAACCTAATCTAGACACACCACCTAATTTCTAGGGATCCTCCCAAGCGCCGCCACTCTTCCTGTCTCTTCCTCATCGGGATCCTCCCCGATCCAAAAATCCCTTCCTCGTTTTCAGATCCACCCAATCCCTCCATCGATCCAACCATCGCCCTCCGCTGCTCTGCTTCCTCTCGATCCACCCGAGCTCCTCCCGAGCGTCCCCTCCTCACCTCGCGCCCGATCCTTCCCCTCATCCAGGAGGTAGGAGCCCGAGCTCCTCGATCCCTCCCCGCTGACCAAGTCCTCACAAGCCGCCGCTGCAGGTCGTCCTCCACGCCTTCCCCACCTCCGATCGCTCGAGCCGGCGAGCCCAGTCGCCGGTGAAGCCTCGCAGAAGCTCGTCCCGCACGCCGTGCCTCGCTGCATCACCGCTCGCACCGCCCCATCTCTGTAGCCTCCTCCTTCCTCGGTTCCGAGCAGGAGAGCACCCCGCCGGCCAGCCAGGCCATCGGAACTCCCTCCGTCGCTGAAGAAAGGCCAGAAGGACCAGCCCCGTCGCCCCTCTCCTTCCTTCCTCCACTTCTTCTCTCTCGCTCCCCCTGAAGGTGTCGCAACGCCGCCGTTCTGCAAGAGCCTGCCGGCCATGGAGCTCCTGGAGGTTCTCGTCGCTTCCGCCTCGTTCTAGGGAGGGACGCCCTCTCGCCCGCTCTGCCGCGCCATCGCCCCGATCTGACGCCCTCCGCCAAGCTCCTGCCGCCGCCGCTTCCTTGCAAGTCCAGCCGCGCGCCCAGCTCCCCTGCTTCGAGCTAAGTCGTGTCCTGCTTCCCCTGTGCGCGCTCCCTCTGTTTCGTCTAGATCAAGCAGCGTGCAGGGTCGCTGAGGGAGTCCTGGATTAGGAGGTGTTCGGGTAGCTGGACTATACCTTCAGCCAGACTCCTGGACTATGAAGATACTAGATTGAAGATTTCGTCCCGTGTCCGGATGGGACTTTCCTTGGCGTGGAAGGCAAGCTTGGCGATACGGATATTCAAGATCTCCTACCATTGTAACCGACTCTATGTAACCCTAACCCTATCCGGTGTTTATATAAACCGGAGGGTTCTAGTCCGTAGGACAACTTCATCAACCCCATAGACAACAATCATACCATAGGCTAGCTTCTAGGGTTTAGCCTCCTTGATCTCGTGGTAGATCTACTCTTGTACTACCCATATCATCAATATTAATCAAGCAGGACGTAGGGTTTTACCTCCATCGAGAGGGCCCGAACCTGGGTAAAACATCGTGTTCCCTGCCTTCTGTTACCATCCGGCCTAGACGCACAGTTCGGGACCCCCTACCCGAGATCCGCCGGTTTTGACACCGACATTGGTGCTTTCATTGGCAGTTCCTCTGTGTCGTCGCCTTTAGGCCCGATGGCTCCTTTGATCATCAATAACGATGCGGTCCAGGGTGAGACTTTTCTCCCCGGACAGATCTTCGTCTTCGGCGGCTTCGCTCTGCGGGCCAATTCTCTTGGCCACTTGGAGCAGATCGAAAGCTACGCCCCTGCCATCAAGTCAGGTTTGGAAGCTTAAACTACACGACTAACATCCGCGGAGACTTGATCTTCGACGGGTTCGAGCCACAGCCAAGCGCGCCGCACCATCTTGAGGGGCATGATCTAGCTCTGCCTCCGGATAGTGTCCTGGAGGCTGCACACGCATCGGCTCCGACCTCTAACTCGGAGCCTATTGCGCCAATCGAGGACGAGCGGTTGGACGCCACCTCGGGGGCTGCGATCTCAAAGGCGATCAAGCCGAACGCTAGCCCCGCACTCTGCATGATCCGTGACTCAGAGGATCCGGACTCCTCCCCGGACTCTGAACCCCCCGCGCCTCTGCCAATCGATTGAGCGCCGATAATGGAGTTCACCGCCGCAGACATTTTTCAGCACTCGCCTTTTGGCTTCATCCTGAATTCTCTTAAGTCTCTCTCTTTATGAGGAGAGCCCTGGTCGGCTTACGGTCAGCGAGGATGGGATGCGGACGACAAAGAAATTCAAAGCCCACCCACCACCCACTTTGTAGCCACTGTTGATGATTTAACCGACATGCTTGACTTCGGCTCCGAAGACATCGACGGTATGGATGACGATGTAGGAGACGAATAGGAACCAGCACCTGTAGGGCACTGGAAGGCCACCTCATCATATGACATATATATGGTGGATACAACAAAAGATGGAGAGGGCGATGGAACAGTGGGGGATGACACCCCAAGAAACAGCCAAAGCACCGGCGTCAGCGGCGCCGCTCTAAATCCCGCCAAAGCAAAAACGTGATTCTGGCACGGGAGATAATACTACCCCGGATAGCGCCGAAGAACACCCACCTCAGCAAGATTCGGCACAGGAAGATGGAGAAGCTAGCCCTCATGAGGGAGCGGCAGACCGAGAGGTCGAGGATGATAACTATATGCCTCCCTCCGAAGACGAGGCAAGCCTCGATGACGACGAATTCGTCATACCATCAGACCCCGCCGAGCAAGAGCGTTTCAAACGCAGGCTTTTAGCCACGGCAAGCAGCCTCAAGAAAAAGCAGCAACAACTTAGAGCTGCCCAAGATTTGCTAGCTGACAGATGGACTGAAGTCCTTGCGGCCGAAGAGTATGAACTCGAACGCCCTTCCAAGAGTTACCCAAAGCGCAGGCCGCTACCCTGATCAGAGGAGGAAGCACCTACATCACCAGCGCACGACATGGCAGACCAGCCACCTCGCGGCCGCGACAGAGAGGCCTCTCGGCCCTCCACCCAAGCCATGCCCCAACGCCGCTCAACTAAGGCACGGGAAAATGCGCCAGACCTGCAAGACATACTAGAGGATAAGGCAAGACAAACAAGATCGATCTACGGATTGCGCAGGCGCCCTACGGCACGTGACGATGATCTTCACTCCAGATACAACAAATCCGGCCGGGCCGAACACAACAGACATAGCTCTTCCGAGCTGCGTCGTGATATAGCCCAGTACAGAGGCGCCGCACACCTGCTATGCTTCACGAATGAAGTAATGGAGCATAAAATCCCAGAGGGTTTCAAACCCGTAAACATCGAATCATACGATGGCACAACAGATCCGGCGGTATGGATCGAGGATTATCTCCTTCACATCCACATGGCACGCGGCGATGATCTACACGCCATCAAATACCTCCCGCTCAAACTTAAAGGACCGGCCCGGCATTGGCTTAACAGCTTGCCAGCAGACTCAATCGGTTCTTGGGAGGACCTGGAAGCCGCATTCCTCGACAACTTCCAGGGCACTTACGTGCGACCACCGGATGCCGACGACTTAAGCCACATAATTCAGCAGCCAGAGGAATCGGGCAGACAATTCTGGACACAGTTCCTAACAAAGAAAAACCAGATAGTCGACTGTCCAGACGCAGAGGCCCTAGCAGCCTTCAAGCATAACATCCGCGATGAGTGGCTTGCCCGGCACCTGGGACAGGAAAAGCCGAAATCTATGGAAGCCCTCACGACACTCATGACCCGCTTTTGCGCGGGAGAAGACAGCTGGCTAGCTCGCAGTAACAACTTATCAAAGAACCCTGGTAACTCGGATACCAAGGACAAAAGTGGCAGGACACGTCGGCATAAGCAAAAACGCCGCGTTAGCAGCGATAGCAATGAAGACACGGTAGTCAATGCCGGATTCAAAGGCTATAAATCCGGTCAGCAGAAAAAGCCATTCAAAAAGAATACTCAGGGCCCGTCCAGTTTGGACCGAATACTCGACCACTTGTGCCAGATACATGGCACCCCCGAAAGACCAGCCAATCACACTAACAGAGATTGTTGGGTGTTCAAGCAGGCAGGCAAGTTAAGAGCCGAAAACAAAGACAAGGGGCTGCACAGCGACGACGAGGAGGAGCCCAAGCCGCCGAACAACAATGGACAGAAGGGATTTCCCCCACAAGTGCGGACGGTGAACATGATATACGCAACCCACATTCCCAAGAAGGAGCGGAAGCGTGCGCTACGGGACGTATATGCGATGGAGCGAGTCGCCCCAAAGTTCAACCCATGGTCCTCCTGCCCAATCACTTTTGATCGAAGGGACCATCCCACTAGCATCCGTCATGGCGGCTTCGCCGCATTGGTCCTCGACCCAATCATCGACGGATTTCATCTCACAAGAGTCCTCATGGACGGCGGCAGTAGCCTGAACCTGCTTTATCAGGATACAGCGCGGAAAATGGGCATATATCCCTCAAGGATTAAGCCCACAAAAACGACCTTTAAAGGCGTTATACCAGGTGTAGAGGCCAACTGTACAGGCTCAGTAACACTTGATGTGGTCTTCGGATCCCCGAACAATTTCCGAAGCAAAGAGTTAATCTTTGATATAGTCCCGTTTCGCAGTGGCTATCACGCCCTGCTCGGACGAACCGCATTCGCAAAGTTCAATGCGGTGCCGCACTACGCATATCTCAAGCTCAAGATGCCGGGCCCTCGAGGAGTAATCACGGTCAACGGAAACACCGAACGCTCCCTCCGTACGGAGGAGCACACGGTGGCTCTCGCAGCGGAAGTACAAAGTAGCCTTTTTAGGCAATTCTCCAGTCCGGCCGTTAAAAAGCCAGACACTGCCAAGCGCGCCTGGAGTAACCCACAGCAGCACCACCTGGCACACTATGAGCAAGCGTAGCAATGCGGCCCCAACCCCAGCTCTCGCGACATAGCGAAACCAGTACCTCGCGTACATAACTACGCCCTTGAGATACCATGGGCACAGGGGAAGGGGCACAATAACGGCATGCCCAAAATACGGCTTAAAACGTACTAGGGGCTACCGGATTCTTTTTCAACTTTTTCTTACTTTCAGGACTCCATACTTCGGACGACCTGTTCGGCAATTCGACTACCGCGCAAACGATGCAAGATCCAGGAGGCAGAAAAGCCATGCCGCATTATGGAACTCCCAGGTGGTCTCTGTTACGAGCGGTATACCTGTTTTGAATACAACTCCGCGGCCTGCCCCTGGTCAGGACATACTAAATAGTCCAATATCTTTTTGCTTATCGCACCACTTGTATCGTTCGGCTTTGATAAATAGCCTCTTTATAAACAATGCATAGCTTTCTGTCTATTTTTTGCATTATCATCTTTTCATATATATGTTTATGACATGTTGCACCCGTACACTGTGGTACGGCAAAATACGCCAGGGGCTTTAGTACCCATTAATATGGCGTGAGAAGTCCGTACACTTTCACAAGTGCGGCACCCCGAACTTATAACACTATATGCATCGGCTTCGAATCATGATTTGGGTCAATAGTTGGGTTTGCCCGGCTCCTATGTTTTGGTGCCTTACGTTCCGCTATATCAGCTAAGGTAGCACTAGGAGAACCACTGCGATTGTGCCCTGGTTGAGCTGGGCTAAGCACCTCAATGGAGAAAGCTAAAACTGTCTGTCATGATGTGGTGAGAGACCGGTCGCTGTTCGAGAGGTTTTTCGAGTCCCTAAAGGCTTATGCCGCTTCGAGCGAGGAGCTGGCTTTGTCCGGCCAAGGCGTGGATAGCGCCCCAAACTCGGTCTTCCGAACTAGGGGCTTCGCCGAAATTTAAAATTATAGAGTTCTATAGCTAAGTGAGAGTGTTCAAGCATTATAGTCTGATTGCCTGGTTCGTTGTGCGGAGCACTTCCCTCGAAGGACCCAACTACGGGAAAAAGTGCGCTCAGGTTTATCCCGAACACCCCAGCACTAGTGGCACGGGGGTAGAAGCCGACGACTGGCCATCTCTCAATTTTTGATAAACGGCCGCACAGAAAGTAATATTTTAAATTCAATAAGCATTGCTTAGCGCATATGAACAAGTTTTCAGCGCACAGGATAAACACGAGCGAGTTCATTCAAAAATTACATCCTTGGTACATTCATCCGCCACAAGGCGGGCACCCGCAAGAACATCCTTATAGTAGTTCTCGGGCTTGCGATGCTCCTTCCTTGGCGGCGGCCCGTCCCTCACAAGCTTCTCACCGTCCAGCTTACCCCAGTGCACCTTTGCACGGGCAAGGGCCCTACGGGCACCTTCGATGCAGATGGAGCGCTTGATGACCTCAAGCCTTGGACAGGCCACCACCAGTCGCCGCACCAGCCCGAAGTAGCTCCCAGGCAGGGCCTCTCCGGGCCACAGCCGAACTATGAAGCCCTTCATGGCCTGTTCGGCCGCCTTGTGGAGCTCGACCAGCTGTTTCAGCTGGTCGCTCAAGGGCACAGGGTGTCCGGCCTCAGCATACTAAGACCAGAACACCTTCTCCGTCGAGCTGCCCTCTTCGGCTCGGTAGAATGCGGCGGCGGCGGATACACTGCGGGGAAGATCTGCGAATGCCCCTGGAGAGCTCCGGATTCCGGTAAGTAACAAGTACTTTACTTTTATACTTCTGTTTTGCATAAAGAATGCCTTATCCGCCGCTATCTTTTTCATCTCCTCCAACTCTTGGAGGGCCCTTTGGGCTTCGGCCTTGGCAGACTTGGCAGTCTCAAGGGCCGCCGCGAGCTCGGACTCTTGCGTCTTGGACTCAAGCTCCAAACCCTCATGTTTTTTCATGAGAACCTGAAGCTCCTGCTGCACCTCGCTGACCTGGGCCTCAAGTTTCTCTCGCTCGGTGCACTCCGCGGCCGTTTTCTTTTCGGCCTCGGACAGCGCCTGCTTGAGGGTCGCCACCTCAGTCGTGGCCCCTACAACAAGCAGTACAATCCTGTTATTTTTTGCAATCATGTCTTTTTATAGGCACTTTTTCTGTAAGGTATTTCGTACCTTCTTTCTCCTCAAGCTACCGTTTGGCAAGGCCGAGCTCTTGCTTGATCCACTCGAGGCCCTGTTTCAGGGCACCCACCTCCGCAGTCAGTGCGGCGGTGGCTAGCAGCGAAGCCTGCATACACATATTGACTCTTTGTTGTTAGACTCCTGCGAAATTTAATAGATCCTCTATTAGGCTTTTCTTTCCGAACGCCAAATAGAGCATCAGGGGCTACTGTCTATGTGGTTATATTTTTACATATTTTTACTTACCTCAAAGCCTGTCAGAAGGCTAGCGCAAGCTTCAGTCAATCCGCTATTGGCGGACTGAACCTTCTGGATCACCGTACTCATAATAGTACGGTGCTCCTCGTCGATGGAGGCGCCGTCAAGCACCTCCAGCAGATTGTCCGGCACCTCCGGTTGGACGGAGGCTGCCGGCTCAGAAGGCTTACTCCTCTTGGAAGGAGTTCGCCTACCGCGGCCCGGAACTGCTGTAGATTCTGGTGCGGTGTCCGGCTCAAAGCCGGACTTGGAGCCCTGGGGGGTCTTGTCCCCTTCACTCCTGGAGTCCGGGAGGTTGCCTTGCGGCTCCTCCGGGACCACCTCCTCCTGCCCCGGAGCTTGTCGCGACGCCACTTCGGCGTCGTCTGCAGTGCGGGGGGAGGCAGCGGGCGGAACTGAGTTCACGTCCGATGAGTCCAGGGAGCCGCCCAACGATTCATCGAGTCCGGTCCGGGGCGGGCTGCATAATTATATTCGACATTAGGGAAAGCTGTGCAACAAAGGAACGTCATGAATTACTCTGATATTCGAATTTACGATTTCGCCGGACGCTTGGCCCTGTCTGGCCACTCCTCTCCTTCCTCTTCGGCCTCGGGGGAGTAGTCCGGCGGAGGGGTCTTCCTCTTCCTGGACCCTTCGGCCTCCCCCGTTGGGGTGGCCTTCCTCTTCTTTCCTTCCCTCGCTGGAGGGGGAGAGGTTTCTTCTTCCTCCTCCTCATTTTCACGGGAGGAGTGCGTCTCGGACTCGTCGGATGACGAGTCCGACACCACCATATTACGGGAACTCTTTCGAGTCCCCATGGCCTTCTTCTTCTTGGCCTTCTTCTCCGGCACCACATAAGGCGCCGAGACCAGCAGCTTCGCTAGTAGAGCTGGGGCTGGGTCTTCGGGCAGCGGAGCCGGACAGTTAATCGGTCCGGATATCGCCCGCCAAGCCTGTCAAAGGTAAGGGAGTTTAGATCCCGCATAGAGTCAAACTATGGAAAAAGCTTAACATCCTGTTAAAGGTGTAGATGGCTTTCCTCGTTAGCGTGACGCTGCGAGCTGTATCCGCGGTCCTCAGAAGCGGATGCAGGAGCCTCGGCGCCCTTGAATAGCATCCTCCATACGTCGTGTCGAAGAGCCTGCTGAGGGTTTGATGTTGCGCCGGGTTGAACTCCCACAGATTAAAATCCCGTTGTTGGCACTTGAGTATCTGGCGGACGAGCATAACCTGGATTACATTAACAAGCCGGACTGGCTTGTTCACCAGGGACTGGATGCATGTTTGCAATCCGGTCACCTCTTTTTCGTTACCCCACGACAGGCCCGTCTCCTTCCAGGACATAAGCCGCGTGGGGGGTCCGGATCGGAACTCGGGGGCTGCAGTCCATTTCGGATCACGCGGCTCGGTGATATAAAACCACCCGGCTTGCCATCCCTTTAGGGTCTCCACAAAAGAGCCCTCGAACCATAGGACGTTGGCCATCTTGCCCGCCATAGCGCCTCCGCACTCCGCCTGGCTGCCGCGCACCACCTTGGGCTTGACGTTGAAGGTCTTGAGCCAGAGGCCGAAATGGGGGCAGACATGGAGGAAAGCCTCGCCCACGACGATAAACGCCGAGATGTTGAGCATGAAGTTCGGGGCCAGATCATGGAAATCCAGGCCGTAGTAGAACATGAGCCCCCGGACAAATGGGTGGAGTGGAAAGCCCAGTCCGTGGAAGAAGTGGGGAAGGAATACTACCCTCTCATGGGGCCTTGGGGTGGGGAGAAGCTGCCCCTCCTCGGGAAGCCAGTGCGTGATGTCCTTGGACAAGTATCCGGCCTTCCTTAGCTTTTTGACTTGGCCCGCCGTGACGGTGGAGACCATCCACTTGCCTCCCGCTCCGGACATTGCTGGAGAAGGTTGAGGTGGGAAGTGTGGGCTTGGGCGCTGGAGCTCGAGTGCGCAAGAGATGGATAGGCAGAGGAGGAAGAAGGCGTAGGTAAAAAGGTGGATCCTTATCCCGTTATATGGGCGGATGCGGTTGTGCGTCCCCACCTGCCTAGTAAAACTCACTTGCCTCCCAAGCGCCGTGATAAGTGGCGCGGTTGGATTACCCACGTCCGTACTGATGAGAATCCCGTAAAAAGGGGGTACACGATCACTGCTTTAATAAGACGTGGAAAAGTAAAAACAATTCGGGTAAAGGACTTGGCCATAGTGTGATAACGCACTGCGGAATACGTCAGTAGATTTGATTTGTGTTAATATTATTCTCTCTATGGCAATATGTGGAAACTTATTTGCAGAGCCGGACACTACTCTTGGTGTTTACAATCTTCTATGAAGGACTTGGAGGAGGAACCCGCCTTGCAATGCCGAAGACAATTTGCGTGCCGGACTCGTCATCATTGAAGCCTGGTTCAGGGGCTACTGAGGGAGTCCTGGATTAGGGGGTGTTCGGGTAGCCGGACTCCTGGACTATGAAGATACTAGATTGAAGATTTCATACCGTGTCCGGATGGGACTTTCCTTGGCGTGGAAGGCAAGCTTGGCGATACGGATATTCAAGATCTCCTACCATTGTAAATGACTCTATGTAACCCTAACCCTATCCGGTGTCTATATAAACCGGAGGGTTCTAGTCCGTAGGACAACTTCATCAACCCCATAGACAACAATCATACCATAGGCTAGCTTCTAGGGTTTAGCCTCCTTGATCTCGTGGTAGATCTACTCTTGTACTACCCATATCATCAATATTAATCAAGCAGGACGTAGGGTTTTACCTCCATCGAGAGGGCCCGAACCTGGGTAAAACATCGTGTTCCCTGCCTTCTGTTACCATTCGGCCTAGACACACAGTTCGGGACCCCCTACCCGAGATCCGCCGGTTTTGACACCGACAGTCGCCGCGTTGACTCCGTCCTCGGTCGCGCTGGCCAGCTCTGTGGGCTGCCAGGCGCGCCAAGCCCAACACTGCGCCAGGCCGCCTGAGCCAATGTGAGGATTTTTCCCAACCCAGTCCAGTTCTGTTTCGGCCCATTTTTTCTCTATTTGTCCAGCGAATTTTGCAATTTATCCAGTGCGTGCATATTTACAGCAAATGCCATTTTCTTGCTTTGCTCATAATTAAATAACCATGCATCCGTATTAAACAAACCTTATATGAAAAATGTTTAGAATCGTCTCTAGTTTCATTATATCCAACTTTCATGAATGTTTAAAATGTTTAAATTGTTGTTTGTTTAAATTTGTTCATATGCTATGCTAAAATGATTTAAATCATATATAAATAACCGTAACTCCAAACCTAACTAAATTTATATGTAAATGGGGTGGAAAAATGCATAGATTATCATGGTGGCATCACTTTGCATGTTTAACAACTCTAAAATATGGTTTAGGGCAGAACAGTACCAAATCTATAATATGCTCATGAGGAGTTTCCGGAATTGTTGTTCGTTGTTTCCGGCCTCATTTAAACTTGCCTAGATAGGGAGTTTTGTTGTGTTTCACCCCTTGCCATGTTAAGAACATTTAATATTGCTGGGTACATAACGAGATAGAACCAAATAATGGAAAGTGGTGTTTCGTCAATATGCAACAGAGTTGCATATTGAGCTCCACTTAATTTGTAGGGTTGTTTGTGCACTTTGCCATGCCATGCCTCATTAAACCGGACATGCATCATGCCATGTTCATGTGTTGGTTGTTTACTATGTTGTGTGCTTCTTTCCGGTGTTGCTTCTTCGGGTTGGTTCCGATAACGTCGCGTTTGCGAGGAACTGTTCGACTACGTCCGTTTGTCTTCTTCATGGACTCGTTCTTCTTCCTTGCGGGATTTCAGGCAAGATGACCATACCCTCGAAATCACTTCTATCTTTGCTTGCTTAGTTGCTCGCTCTTTTGCTATGCCTATGCTGCGATACCTACCACTTGCTTATCATGCCTCCCATATTGTTAATCCATGCCTCTAACCCAACTTGTCCTAGCAAACCGTTGTTTGGCTATGTTACCGCTTTGCTCAGGCCCTCTTATATCATTGTTAGTTGCAGGTGAAGATGGAGCTTGTTCCATGTTGGAACATGGATATTTTGTTGGGATATCACAATATCTCTTATTTAATTAATGCATCTATATACTTGGTAAAGGGTGGAAGGCTCGGCCTTATGCCTGGTGTTTTGTTCCACTCTTGCCGCCCTAGTTTCCGTCATATCGGTGTTATGTTCCCAGATTTTGCGTTCCTTACACGATTGGGTTATAATGGGAACCCCTTGAGAGTTCGCCTTGAATAAAACTCCTCCAGCAAGGCCCAACATTGGTTTCACCATTCGCCACCTAGCCTCTTTTTCCCTTGGGTTAGGCCAGCCCAAGGGTCATCTTTATTTTAACCCCCCCCCCCCCCCCCGGCCAGTGCTTGTCTAAGTGTTGGTCCAAAATGAGCGATGTCCGGAGCTACCAGGGGCAACTTTGGGCTAGCCCACCCGACGTCTTGCTCATCCGGTGTGCCTTGAGAACGAGATATGTACAGCTCCTATCGGGATTTGTCGGCACATCTGGGTGGCTTTGCTGGACTTGTTTTACCATTGTCGAGGATGTCTTGTAACCGGGATGCCGAGTCTGATCGAATTGTCTTGGGAGAAGGAATATCCATCGTTGACCGTGAGAGCTTGTGATGGGCTAAGTTGGGACACCCCTGTAGGGATTTGAACTTTTGAAAGCCGTGCCCGCGGTTATGGGCAGATGGGAATTTGTTAATGTCCGGTTGTAGAAAACCTGAAGCTTAAAACTAAATTAAAATGCATCAACCGCGTGTGTAGCCGTGATGGTCTCTTTCCGGCGGAGTTCGGGAAGTGAACACGGTGTTGGAGTTATGTTTGGCGTAGGTTGTTCTAGGATCACTTATTGATCATAGTTTCTCGACCGTGCTTTGCCTTCTCTTCTCGCTCTCATTTGCGTATGTTAGCCATCATATATGCTAGTCGCTTGCTGCAGCTCCACCCCATACCTTTTTCCTACCCATAAGCTTAAATAGTCTTGATCGCGAGGGTGTGAGATTGATGAGTCCCCGTGACTCACAGTTACTTCCAAAACCAGTTTGCAGGTGCCGATGAAACCGTGCAGGTAACGCAACCGAGCTCAAGGAGGAGCTCGATGAAGATCATGTTCGTTATGTTGTTCCGTTTCCAATTGATCAGTAGTGGAGCCCAGTTGGGACGACCGGGGATCTGTGTAGCTCTTGGGGTAGTCTTCTTTTATTTTGGGTTCCGTAGTCGGACCTTGTTTGTATCTGGATGATGTAATGCTTTATTCATGTATTGTGTGAAGTGGCGATTGTAAGCCAACTATGTATCTCTTTCCCTTATGTATTACATGGGTTATGTGAAGATTACCTCACTTGCGACATTGCTTTCAATGCGGTTATGCCTCTAAGTCATGCTTCGACACGTGGGAGATATAGCCGCATCGAGGGCGTTACATTTAATTAGTGATTGTGCCAAGTAAAGCCTTTAGGAGATCCTTGGGTGATTATTGTTTGATCTTGCTGATAAAAACAGAAAGTATGCGCTCACGAAAATAATTTTCATTCTTTACCAGAGAGCGGCAAAATACCAATTCCAACTGCAGTAGATCAATATAAAAAATTTCCTGGTCTTCCTAATTTTTCAGAATTTTTGGAGTTACATAAGTATTTGAAACATCCAGATTGCTACAGACTGTTGTGTTTTGACAGGTTCTGTTTTCTATATCTTGTTTGCTTATTTTGATGAATCTATGAGTAGTATCGGAGGGTATGAACCATAGAGAAGTTGGAGTATAGTAGATATTACGCCAATATAAATAAATAATGAGTTCACAATAGTACCAAAAGTGGTGATTTATTTTCTTATACTAACGGAGCTTACTAGTTTTCTGTTCAGTTTTGTGTTGTGAAGTTTTCAAGTTTTGGGTAAAGATTCGATGGGCTACGGAATAAGGAGTGGAAAGAGCCTAATCTTGGGGATTCCCAAGGCACCCCAAGGTAATATTCAAGGACAACCAAAATACTAAGCTTGGGGATGCCCCAGAAGGCATCCATTCTTTCGTCTTCATTCATCGATAACCTTACTTGGAACTATATTTTTATTCACCACATGATATGTGTTTTTCTTCGAGCATCATTTTCTTTTATTAGGATTTTCTTGCTTTTATTTAGAGTAATTTTTTCATCTTTTAGTTCAATAAATAAAGTCAAGTTTAGCCTTTACCGTGCTTATTTTGCAAGTCCGTGTGTTGCTGTTTTAAAAACAGAAAGTTTGCTGTTATGTTTTTAATATTTGTGAATAGTCAGAACATGATAAAATCTTGAAATTTTTACACAATGAGTAAAAACAAATTATCTACGGTGTGGTAATTTTTCATAATTTTTGGAGTTATAGAAGTATGATTCTTCTTGCATTCTTTACAGACTATCCTGTTTAGACAGATTGCTGTTATGATTGCATTGTTTGCATATGTTTGCTTGTTTAATGATTCTATTTGAGGATAGGACTATTAAATATGCAGGGCATTTAGTATGAAATGTCAAATTATAATTTTATTTATTTTCTACATTAGAGAATGATAAGGTTTTGCGTTGATTTATACTAACTTATCTCACGAGTTCTTGTTGAGTTTTGTGGGCATGAAGTTTTTAAGATTCTAGCAAACTATGATATGAGAGGAATTAAGGAGACACAAAAGCTAAGCTTGGGGATACCCCGGTAGGCATCCCACCTTTCTTCATCAACAATTATGGTTAGCCTCGGTTGAGCCTAAGTTTTTATTTCTTCACATGATATGTGCTATAGTTGCAATGTCATTTTATTTTGTTTTGCTTGCTGTTTGAATAAAGTACTTAAGATCTAAAATTTTATTTTTGAGAAAGAGTCTTCACATAGTTACATAATTATTCAATTACTCATTGATCTTCACTTATATCTTGTGGAGTAGTTTGTCATTTGCTCTAGTGCTTCACTTATATCTTTTTAGAGCACAACGGTAGTTTTATTTTGAAGAAATTGTTGAACTCTCGTGCTTCACTTATATTATTTTGAGAGTATCTAAACAACATGGTAATTTGCTTAGGTTATGAATTTAGTCCTAATATGATAGGCATCCAAGAGGGATATAATAAAAACTTTCATTTAAAGTGCATTGAATACTATGAGAAGTTTGATTCTTTATGATTGTTTTCAGATATGGAGATGGTGATATTAGTCATGCTAGTGAGTAGTTGTGAATTTGAGAAATACTTGTGTTAAGGTTTGTGAGTCTCGTAGCATGCACGTATGGTGAACCGTTATGTAACAAAGTTGGAGCATGAGATATTTTTTGATTGTCTTCCTTATGAGTGGCGGTCGGGGACGAGCGATGGTCTTTTCCTACCAACCTATCCCCCTAGGAGCATGCATGTAGTACTTTGTTTCGATAGCCAATAGACTTTTGCAATAAGTATGTGAGTTCTTTATGACTAATGTTGAGTCCATGGATTATACGCACTCTCGTCCTTCCACCATTGCTAGCCTCTCTATTACTGCACAACTTTCGCCGATACCATAAACCCACCATATACCTTCCTCAAAACAACCACCATACCTACCTATTATGGCATTTCCATTCCGAGATATATTGCCATGCAACTTTCCATCGTTTCATTTATTATGACACGCTTCATCATTGTCATATTGATTTGCATGATCATGTAGTTGACATTGTATTTGTGGCAAAGCCACCGATCATAATTATTTCATACATGTCACTCTTGATTCATTGCACATCCCGGTACACCGCCGGAGGCATTCATATAGAGTCATATTTTGTTCTAAGTATTGAGTTATAATTCTTGTGTTGTAAGTAAATAAAAGTGTGATGATCTTCATTATTAGAGCATTGTCCCATGTGAGGAAAAAAAAGAGAAAGGCCCAAAAAAGAAGGCCTAAAAAACAGAAAAAAGAGAAAGAGAGAAAAGGGGCAATGCTACTATCCTGTTACCACACTTGTGCTTCAAAGTAGCACCATGATCTTCATGATAGAGAGTCTCCTATGTTGTCACTTTCATATACTAGTGGGAATTTTTCATTATAGAACTTCACTTGTATATTCCAACGGTGGGCTTCCTCAAATGCCCTAGGTCTTCATGAGCAAGCAAGTTGGACGCACACCCACTTAGTTTTCTTTTTGAGCTTTCATACACTTATAGCTCTAGTGCATCTGTTACATGGCAATCCCTACTCACTAACATTGATATCTATTGATGGGCATCTCCATAGCCCGTTGATACGCCTAGTTGATGTGAGACTATCTCCTTCTTTTTGTCTTCTCCACAACCACCTTCTATTCCACCTATAGTGTCATGTCCATGGCTCACGCTCATGTATTGCGTGAAAGTTGAAAGGGTTTGAGAACATCAAAAGTATGAAACAATTGCTTGGCTTGTCATCGGGGTTGTGCATGATTTGAATATTTTGTGTGATGATGATGGAGCATAGCCAGACTATATGATTTTGTAGGGATAAACTTTCTTTGGCCATGTTATTTTGAGAAGACATAATTATTTTGTTAGTATGCTTGAAATATTATTGTTTTTATGTCAATATTAAACTTTTGTTTTGAATCTTATGGATCTGAACATTCATGCCACAGTAAAGAGAATTACATAGATAAATATGTTAGGTAGCATTCCACATAAAAAATTCTGTTTTTATCATTTACCTACTCGAGGACGAGCAGGAATTAAGCTTGGGGATGCTTGATACGTCTCCAAAATATCTATAATTTTTTATTGTTCCATGCTATTACATTATCCATCTTGGATGTTTTATATGCATTTATATGCTATTTTATATGATTTTAGGGACTAACCTATTAACCTAGAGTCCAGTGGCAGTTTCAGTTTTTCCTTGTTTTTGAGTTTTACAGAAAAGGAATACCAAATGGAGTCCAATTGACGTGCCAATTTTTGATGATTTTTTATGGAGCAAAAGAAGCCCCCGAAGTAATAGAGTTGGGCCAAAAGAGTCCCGAGCCATCCACGAGGGTGGAGGGCGCGCCTTACCCCCTGGGCTCGCCCCCTATCTCGTGGGAGACCCCCTGACGTGAGACTGATGCCAAAAATTCCTATAAATACAGAAACCCCCGAAAAGAAACCTAGATCGGGAGTTCCGCCGCCGCAAGCCTCCGTAGCCACTAAAAACCAATCGGGACCTTGTTCCGGCACCCTGCCGGAGGGGGATCCATCACCGGTAGCCATCTTCATCATCCGGGCGCTCTCCATGATGAGGAGGGAGTAGTTCACCATCGGGGCTGAGGGTATGTACCAGTAGCTATGTGTTTGATCTCTCTCTCTCTCTCTCTCTCTCTCGTGTTCTTGATATGGCACGATCTTGATGTACCGCGAGCTTTGTGTAAGTGCATCTAGTGCCCCTTAGTGATTTTGGTGTATTGAAGACTTATAGGTTAAGGGACTGATGCGTTTGTGAGTGTACACATGTCTATAAGTCTATGAGGAGTTTGATATTTACAGAGAAAGTCGACCCCTAAAAATGAAGTTCTTTGACTGAAGACTTTGGATTTCTGAAGACTTTGAAAGTGAAGAAATTGGTGTGATCCTGAAGACGTGGTATTCATTAAATGAACATGAAGCGTGAAGACTTTTTGTTTTCGTAGTTTCATTTTCTCTTTCTTGAGTCATATGAAACACCGTACTGTTAAAGGGGGTCGAGGAAATACTAAGGAAAAATTTCCAAGTGATGCTCAACTCAAATCCTACATCTACCAATCCCTTCGAGTGAAGCCATTGGAAATCTCATACAGTTCAGTCAAATTTCTTCAGTGACAAAGACGAAGTTCTTCTGGTCTCTGAGGAATTTGTTCTGACCGAGGAGTTAGGAATTCGCCAGTGTAGATTGCCTACACAGTGAGGAACATGATAGCCCTGAGGAATTTGATACTCAAAATTCCGACCGTCGTTGTGCTATGTGCCAGCTGTCCCAAAATATCTACCCACCTAACGGTCATATCATTGAAGGGCATTTATGTCTTATCATGTCGGGCTGCTCCCTAGGCTATAAATAGGCGCCCCCTACAACCACTAGATGGTTGGCTGCTTCGAGAGAAACTGACACTTCTCATTTGAGAGCATCCCATCCTCCGAGGACTTTGAGTGAAAATCATCAAGTGAGGAAAACCCAAACCCAAACACCTACAAACCCAAAGTGATTGAGCATCACTGAAGAGATTGATCCTGCGTGGATCCGACGCTTGTTACCTATGAAGACTGTGCATCTTCCAGACGGTTAGGCGTCATGGTCTAGAGCATCCAAGAGGAAATTGTGGATCGCCGAGTGATCGAGTCTGTGAAGGTTTGGAAGTGACCTGAAGACTTACCACGAGTGATTGGGCGCGGTTTGTGTGACCTTAGCTCAAGGGGAATACCGTGAGGACTATGTGTCCCGAGCTGCGTGTTCAGGACTGGGTGTTCGGGACTGTGTGTCCTCAAGTTTAAATACCTAGTCGCCCTAACCAGACGTACAACTGTCACAACAGTTAGAACTGGTCTACCAAATCATTGTCTTCACCAAGCTAACTGGTTCCATTTCCTCAACCCTCCCATTTCCTCATTTCTGTGTTGTGTGCTTGTTCATATCTGTTTGAAGACTTTGACTGAAGACTTTCTCTATTTCCTTAGCTCAATTTCTTCAGTCTGTTGGTCTTCATTCTGTTTATCCTGTGTTTACGCTTTCTGTACTCTGGGTTTGTTTTCATTTCGTCATGAAGACCATGCTCATGTTTTGTTATGTTTACTTCTGAGTACTTATTCCGCTACAAGTAGTTATTCATTCAAGAATTTCCTCACCTGCAAATTCCTCAGTGAAGAATTCATAAAAAACACCTATTCACCCCCCTCTAGTCGATATAACGCACTTTCAATTGGTATCAGAGCAAGGTACTCCCATGTTCTGTGTGATTTTGGTTTAACCGCCTGGAGTTTTAGTTATGTCGACCACGGGAATGAAGACTGTGACTTGCCCCATCTTTGACGGTCATGATTATCCCAAGTGGAAGGCCATGATGAAGAAGCGCCTCATGGCGATGAACAACGAACTCTGGACCATCACCGAGATTGGTCTTGATGACCTATGCAAGATGGCGTAGGTTGTAGATATTCGCAAATACACACTTCTCAACCTCACGGCGAAGGACATCATCTGCTCCAGCTTGTCACAAAATCAGTTCAGGAACGTTATGCGTCTCAGCCATGCCAAGCTCATCTGGGACTGACTCTTTGAGGTCTATGAAGATCATCAATCTCACCATGAACCCTGGTTCGAAGAATTCACGGAATCGCGCAAGGCTATGACTTTCAATCCAGGATTATCATCCTCTGCACCATGCCTTATGGCAAAAGGTGCCAAGGTAACTGATTGCTACTTATCTGAGTCAAGTGATGGTGAATCTGGTGATGAATTTGGACCCAGTTATGTCAAACTTGCTTCCCTTGCCACTAAACAACAAAGAGCTTTGGAAAAAGTTCAAAACATGCTAAATGAGAGCGACGATATGTTGGGTGAAGAAATGTATCGTTCCAAAGCTTTGGCTGAAAGTCTTCAGGGACTCTAGTCCAAGTTTGACAATCTCCAAGGTCATCATAACACTCTCCTATATGATCATGAGAAGCTTTCTTATGAATTTCTTCAAAGAAAGCAAGATCTTGAGTAGTTAAGTGTGAGTTATGAAGAACTTCAGAAGGAGCGTGATTCATTACTTCCTCAACAGATCAGCACTACTCAGGATGAATTCGTTCCTCCATGTTTGAAGTGCATTGAACGTGAAACTTCTAATTCTTCATCTGAATGCTCAAATACTTCCATTCCTACAAATTCTTCAACTTCCTCTGCTATCACTAATTCCTCATCTGAGGACATTGCTAGTATCACTAATGATGCAGGCCTGAAGGAATTGTATATGACATGCATGTACAAAAGCCTCAAAGGGCATCAGGCTCTTTGTGACGTGCTTAAAAAGCAGACCCTCAACAGGAACCCTAGGAAAGAGGGTATTTTCTTTGAGAGGAAACTCAATGCTGATGGGACCTACTAGAAACCTGAGCAGTATCCCAAAACCTCATGGTTTGCTGCAAAGGGACCTTCAGTGGATCCATCTACTTTATCTGGCTTTACATGTGAATCTTCATATTCTTCTGATGAGTCATTTGACTCCAATTATAAACTGTTCAAAAATCAGAATGGTGAAGTATTTGCTAGATATGTTGGCACTAACTGCAGGAACGGTTCTCCTATGAAGAAAATCTGGGTTCCCAAAAGGTGCCTTCAAAATCTTTAGGTGAATGTCATCATGACACCACCTATGAAGAATAGGAATCCCAGATCAAATTCTTCATATGGATCCAAGTCCTCATACGGACGAAACTCCTCACATGGATCAAATTCCTCAAAAGGATCAAAGTCCTCATATGAGCATCATCATTCTAACCCGTCTGTTTCGCAGGGAAGAACTAAGGATTATGGATATGTGCATTATTCTTGAAATCATTATGTTCATAAGTCCTCGAAGAATTTCTCTTCTTACTCTTATGCTTACCCTAACCCCTCTTATGTGAAACGAAGTGGATTGGCATCTATGCCACCCTTCTCTTATGGAGCTCGCAGAACGACGAACTCTTTGCCACCCCTTCAGATGTGGGTGGTGAAGAAAGAGAACTAACCTCTTATGCAGGGTCAGGTCTCCAGATGAACTTAATCGTCTGAAGAATTTGCTGGAGACCTGAATTTGCTTGAAAGGACGCAAGCTAATCATGAAGAAATGAATTTTCATTTCTCACGTCCTCATACTGCTTTATCTGTTCTATCGCTTGATGAACTTGATACCATATTCTTCACTTCTGAAGTATATGAGTTCGTAAGTTGCACTAATTCATCTGCAGGATGATCAACCCAAAGCCACTGAGTGGGTCCTTGATAGTGGATGTACAAATCACATGACTGGTGACAGGAGCTTATTGATGGACTCTGCTTTATCTCCATCACATCTAAAGCATATCACCTACGCTGACAAAGGAAAAAACAAGGTATTGGGTCTAGGTAAGGTTGCAATCTCAAAGGATTGACACATGGACAAAGTTATGCTTGTCGAGTCCTTAGGGTTCAACCTCATGTCTGTCTCAATGCTTTGTGATCTTGATATGGTTGTTGTATTTGGAAAGTATCGTTGTGTTGTGATCATGGAAGCTGACAATTCCAAAGTCTTCAAAGGCTTTAGGAGAGGAGATTTTTATATTGTTGATTTCTCTACAGGACCACAACCTGCTACATGTCTACTTGTAGAAACTTCAGAAGGCTGGCTATGGCATCGATGACTTGGTCATACTGGCATGAGAAATCTGCACACGCTCGCGAAGAAGAAGCATGTCATTGGCATTGAGAATGTCAAATTCCTCAAGGATCACTTACGCGGAGCCTGTGAAGCTGGAAAGATGACCAAGGCCAAGCATCCAGCGAAGACTATCATGACTACTACTCGACCATTTGAATTGCTTCACATGGATCTCTATGGCCCTACTCACTACACCACATTTAATAATGCTGCATCTTTATATGGCTTTGTCATTGTTGATGATTATTCTCGATATACATGGGTGCATATCATCACTTGCAAAACTGAAGTGCAGGAAGTCTTCAAATGATTTTCCTTGAGGGCTTCAACCAACTTTGGTGTGAAGATCAAGCACATCAGAAGTGATCATGGAACTGAGTTCAAGAACACTGGTCTTGATGACTATCTGGATGAACTTGGTATTACTCATGAGTTATCTTCTCCTTATACTCCTCAACAAAATGGCATCGTGGAGCGCAAGAACATGACTCTTGTTGAGATGGCTCGCACTATGCTTGATGAGTACAAGACGCCTCCTCGCTTTTGGCCTGAGGCAATTGATACTGCGTGCCACATCATCAATAGGGTATATCTTCACAAATTCTTCAAGAAGACTGCATATGAACACCTCACTGACAAGAAACCCAATGTGAGTTATTTCAAAGTCTTCGGTGCTAAATGTTGGATTAGAGATCCTCATCACAATTCTAAATTTGCACCGAAAGCACATGAAGGTTTTATGCTCGGTTATGGTATGGACTCGCACACCTACAGAGTCTTCAACACCTATCATCACAAGGTGGTTGAAACTGTAGATGTGTGGTTTGATGAGACTAATGGCTTGCAAAGAGAGCACCTACCTCCTGTGACAGATGAAATACCTCCTGAGGAATCTATTAAGTTCAAGGCTACTGAAGATGGCATTCCTACCAAAGAATCTGCGGAAGAAGTCATTCGAGAACATGAAGAACGTCATGCTGATGCACCTGAGGTAAATGGTGCTGAAGAAAATGCTGATCAAATTCCTCAACGACAACCCGCTCATCCTCGCGTTGCAAATGAAGTGCAAATTGAGAAAATCATTAGCGACATCAACATTCCAAGTCCTCTCACACGCTCAAGAGCTTCACATTTATCTCAATTTTGTGGGCACTTTGCTTTCGTCTCTATCATAGAGCCCACTAAGGTAGATGAAGCATTTCTGGAGCCTCAGTGGATTCAAGCTATGCAAGAGGAATTACATCAATTCGAGCGCAACAACGTCTGGGAACTAGTCAAACGTCCAGATCCTCGCAAGCACAACATCATCAGCACAAAGTGGATCTGCCGCAACAAGCAAGATGAAAATGGCCTTGTGGTGAGGAATAAGGCACGGCTTGTAGCTAAAGGCTACACACAGGTTGAAGGAATTGATTTCGATGAAACTTTTGCACCTGTTGCTAGACTTGAAGCTATTCGCAGTGCATAAAAAACTGTAAATTTTTAGCCCATACCGAGAACTTTTATTTCTGCACAAAAAATGACACCATGGTAGTTCTGCTGAAAACAACGTCAGTCCGGGTTAGTTCTAATCAAATCATACCAAAACCATATAAAATTGTTGTAAACATGGCATGAATACTTCATAAATTATAGATACGCTGGAGACGTGTCAGCACCACATTCATGCCAGCAGTGCATGTGGGTCAGTCAGGCTTCTTCTGCACACCCTCGACCACACCTACATGCTTGTCCGTATGTGGCATGCATGCATGCACACCCAGCAGTAGGAGTATAATGGCACCCAGCTAGCATCATAGTAATCATATCTACCGTTAACATAAGAAGCCAAGGTTTCATTTTCACTAAGATCACATGAAAAGGGAATGTGTCGAGCCTTCATCCTAGAGCAACAAGTATAATCATATCTCAAGCATACCATTGCAAATAATCAATTTTATCCCATAAGTGTTTCCCTTTTTGCGTCAAGCGATAATCCCTAAAGTATTCACACCGATCCAACGTGTCTTCCATTATCAAGTTGAATATGGTTTTCTCAGGATTATCAAAGTAGTGTTTAATCTTTTCACATAACGAGTATCGGGGGTTTTAGGAGGTTCCCCATCTCCATGACTAGCAAGTACAACTATTTTTTTGGTATTTCGTGTTCCATATCGATAACTAAAGATAGGGAACAACTTAGAACAGAAAATAAGACTACTTAGTAATAAAGAAAACAAGCACACACGAGAATATTCACCCCACGCTATTGCTCCCCAGCAACGGCGCCAGAAAAAGGTCTTGATAACCCACAAGTATAGGGGATTGTTTGTAGCCTTCTTCGATAAATAAGAGTGTCGAACCCAATGAGGAGCTAAAGGTAGAACAAATATTCCCTCAAGTTCTATCGACCACCGATACAACTCTAAGCACACTTACATTTGCTTTACCTAAAACAAGTATGAAACTAGAAGTACTTTGCGAGAATAAAATTGCGAGTAAATTGCAAGATAATAAAAGTTAGTTGTTTAGTAGAAAGCTTTTGTCACACGAAAAAGTTATTTGTCCCTAGGCGATCGCTAGACTGGTAATCAATATTGCAATTTTATATGAGGGTGAGGCATGAGCTAACATACTTTCTGTACTTGGATCATATGCACTTATGATTGGACTCTAGAGCAACTACCAAAGATCATTAAGGTAAGACCCAACCATAGCATTAAGTATCAAGTTCTCTTTACTCCCATATGCAACAACTGACTTACTCGTGTATGTGTTTCAGTCACTCACGCCACCCAGCATAAGCAAAATATGAACGTATTGCAACACCCTACAACAGGGGTCCCTTACATTTTGCGCGACACGGAGGGTACCATAGGACAGCACCAAAATAAGATATATGACTCAAACCAATCATGATCATCAACCAACCCATAGAACAAAACAGATCTACACAAACATCATAGGGTAACCACATATAATTGGATAATAATATATAGTCTTGAGCACCATGTTTAAGTAGAGAATTACAGCGGGAATAGAGAGGTTACACCGCTGCATAGAGGAGGAGAAAGTTGGTGTTGACGGTAGCAAGATTGTTGGTGTAGATCGCCGTCATGATCCTTGCCCCGGCGGCACTCTGGCGCCACCAGGAGAGAGGGGGGAGAGCCCCCTCCTCCTTCTTCTTCTTCCTTGGCCTCCCCCCTAGGTGGGAGGATGGTTTCCTCTCTGGTCCATGGCCTCTATGGCGGCGGAGGGGCGAGAGCCCCTTCGAGATAGGATCTCTCTCTCTGTTCTCTTCTGTTTCGCGTTCCTGTTTTCTGGCCCTTCACCGTTTCTTAAATTTCTGGAGATCCGTAACTCCGATTGCGTTGAAATTTTAACACGATTTTTTCCATAAATTATTTTTCTTGCACCGAAAAAGGGCGCCAACTGACTTACGAGGTGCCCACTAGGCACCACCGTGCGCTAGGGGGTGTGGGTCGGCCCCTGGTGGATAGTGGAGGTTGTGGGCCTCCATTTGCGTTGATTCCACCTCCCAAAAATCACATATATTCCAAAATAAATCTACGTAAATTTTTATTGCATTTGGACTTCGTTTAATATGGATATTCTACGAAACAAAAAACATACAACAAACATGAGCTGGCACTGGGCACTGGATCAATATGTTAGTCCAATAAATCATGTAAATTGTTGCCAAAAGTATGTGAACACTAGTAG
This sequence comes from Triticum monococcum, assembly GCA_034509565.1. Classification (NCBI taxonomy): domain Eukaryota; kingdom Viridiplantae; phylum Streptophyta; class Magnoliopsida; order Poales; family Poaceae; genus Triticum; species Triticum monococcum. Next base: position 580,869,335 of record CM067845.1, read on the forward strand.
AAAAAGGGTCAAATGTTCAGCTCATTAGTCCCGGTTTGTATTTGAGCCGGCACTGATGTGACCAATAGTGCCGGTTCCAACGGCTAGGCGGGCGGCGCTCATTAGTACCGGTTCATGGCGAACCTTTAGTACGGGTTCGTGCCACGAACCAGTACTAAAGAGGTGGTGGCCTTTAGTACGGGTTGGTGGCTCCAACCGGTACTAAAGACCCCCCCCCCTTTAGTACTGGTTGGAGCCACCAACCGGTACTAAAGGTGGTGTGCTGCCACCCGCAGTGCATAATGTTTAGTCCCACCTTGCTAGCTGAGAGGAGCTCGCACCGTGTTGAGCTCCTCTCTAAGCAGGCCTTTGTGGGCCTATTGCAAGTCCTCTGCCCTGTGGGGCCTACTAGGCCATACAGGCCTGCATCCTGGCCCAACTAGAGGTTGGGTTTCTAGTCGTATGCAGGCCATGACGGCCCAGTAGGCGGGCTGTTTTTGCTTTATTTAGAAAAAAATCAAAAAAACCGGGATTAAAGGCCTCCCAGACCACGGCGCACCTCGTGCCATGTGGTGGGCCTTTGGTTCCGGTTCGTGTTGAATCGGGACTAAAGGGGGGACCTTTAGTCCTCACCCTTTAGTGCCGGTTCCAGAACCGGTACTAAAGGTCCTTACAAACCGGTACTAAAAGTCGTTTTTCTACTAGTGGAAAGTTGTATAATATTGGCATGGAACAATAAAAAATTATAGATACGACAGAGACGTATCAGCTGTCAGCAAGGACCTGCATGGGCCATCAATATCGGAATCGATTCCGGTGAATTTAGGATAGGGGGTCCCGAGTTGATAGAATTGACACGATAGTCACAGTAGATGCGCATCAAAACCCAGGTTCAGGCTCTCTCGCAGAGATACCGCCCTACGTCCTGCTTTTGTCCATATTGATTGTGGATGGAGTACATAGTACATGTGTTTCCACCACGAGATTGTCTATATCCCTCTATGTACCCTACCACTGGTTTACATAGGTGCCGAGGGGTCTACGGTTACAAATATGTCAGCTATGTGTATGGTAAGTCGTGATGTAATTGACGTTTAAGTCTTGAAGTATGCACCAAGTCTTCGGGAACCTTCCTTGCATGCGCCGTGGGTCTTCTGTATCTGGCCCACCAGTGAGCCCCCTTGGTGGGTCCTCCGCCTGGCCCATCTGGCCGGGAGACGACGTTGTGAGTACCCCCTAGTCCAGGACACCATCACCTACCCCTCTTCTTTGCCTGGATGTAAAGGTGATGTCCACGTCAGTTGCCCCCGATCAGGCCTCTTCCAAAATAGATGTACACACATCATATGTCAATTTTGGACGGGGCTTCTTTTGTTTTGGAAACTTCCGAAGATGGTCATACTTCCTTTCTGGGAATTCTTGCTTTTACCAACTTTCGAAAATGCATGTATGCACTTACAGAAAAACAGGGATGTGGCTTTTGGATTTCGAACTCTAGAAAATTGTATTTGAACTGTTGGGAGTTTCAACTTTCAACTTTCAAAAAGCCTAAGAAAAAGGTCACATGGGCGGGCTCCAAATTAGGTATGTATGTGTATGAGAGAGGAAGAGCTCACATGGTGCACGTGGGTGGGGACCCTAGCACGTCTCAGGAGCGTGCCGTGACCTAGGACGCTCCTACACGTGGTCGGAGGGCGGGCTCCATGGTGGGTCTGTGTGTGTGTGAGAGAGAGGAAGAGTACGCGTGGTACACATGGGTGGGCCCCCTAGCACATCCCAGCAGCGTCTCGTGACCTAGAGCGCTCCCACGTGTGGTGGGAGGGCGGGCGGGCTCCATGCATGGTGGGCCTGTGTGTGAGAGAGAGAGGAAGAATGTGTGTGGTGCACGTGGGTGGGCGCCCCTAGCACGTCTCGCGACCTAGCGCGCTCCCACACGTGGCCGGAGGGCGGGCTCCACGGTAGGAAGAGCGCGCATGGTGCACGTGGGTGCCCCCCGCCCCCTAGCACGTCGCAGCAACGTGTCGCGACCTATCGTGGTTCGACACGTGGTCGGAGGGCGGGCTCCACGATAGGAAGAGCGCGCATGGTGCACGTGGGTACCCCCCGCCCCCTAGCACGTCACGGCAGCATGTCGCGACCTATCGCAGTTCGACACGTGGTCGGAGGGCGGGCTCCACGGTAGGAAGAGCGCGCATGGTGCACGTGGGTACCCCCCCGCCCCCCTAGCACGTCACGGCAGCGTGTCGCGACCTATCGCAGTTCGACACGTGGTCGGAGGGCGGGCTCCATGGTAGGAAGAGCGCGCATGGTGCACGTGGGTGCCCCCCGCCCCCTACCACGTCACGGCAGCATGTGGCGACCTATCGCGGTTCGACACGTGGTCGTAGGGGGGCACGGTTATACGCCAAGGTTAAATTGCATCCAAAACATCATGTCTGACGTAATCAAAGGAATAAAGAATAATAAAAATTGTAAACATAGGGTAAAAATAAACACTTGACATTTTCAACGCTCGACTAAAAACATTTTTAACACGGTGCTCCTTCGCCGCCGACGTCGTCAAGGCGAGGGCTTCCATCTAAGCGGCACTACATTCATTCACGCCAGCAGTGTCAGTGGATCAGTCAGGCTTCTTCCGCACAGCATCGACCACACCTACACGCTTGTTCGTACGTGGCGTGCGTGCCTGCACGCCCAGCAGTAGGAGTGCAGCGGCAGCCAGCCAGCCAGCTGCTTGCCAGCCAGTGTGCCAGTGCGCCACCCACCGTCCGTCAGTTGCACTCGCATCGCATGCATGTACGCGCACGCGGCGCACGGGCGGCCGGGGCAACGCCGGGCAGGCGCACGGACGGCCGGCCGGCGTGACCCGGCCACCACCAGATCGACCCCCACACGCCAGCTCGTCCGATCCATGCAAAACACCCCTTGACCCCCGGCCGTCGGATCGGCCCGAACGACGGCCCCGATAGGCCCGCACGTTGCCGTCGACGTGTACAGGTCGCAGAATCAAGCCGCGGGCACGAGGGCGACCGTGCGCGCGACCCGTGGGCCCCGCCCGCGCGTGGACCTCGCGACCCCGGCCCCCGGCCCCCGCTCTCCTCCAACCCCCCCTCGGCGCGGCGATATATTTGGACCTCAGCTACAAGCCATTGCAACCACTCCCGGAGCGGAAGAGAGAGAGAGAGAGCAGATATCATATCCCTCCCCTAGACTCCAAGGCGAGGGGAAGCGGCCGGAGGGGAAAGCAACAAGCGGGTAGGGCTCGCCGACCGCCCTCCCAAATTCTCCATCGGAATCACGCACCGTTTTCTATATCTTTATTATCGTCGTCGTCCCCGGCCGCTTGCTGTCCGCCGTTTGGTGCCTTGCTCCTGTTGTTTTGAGGGGCTGGGTTTGGTTCCTTTTCCTCCACTCCCCCCAGCCCTCCTCGCCTCGCCTTTCCCCAACCCGTCTCTCCATCTCTCTCTCTCTCTCTCTCTCTCGTGTGTGTGCGTGTGTGTGGGTGTGTTGGTTTTGAGCAATCTTCTCGCCGGACTCTTCTCCTAGCTTGGCGCGGTGCGTGCCCCTCCTCGTCCTCCGTCTGTCGATTTCCTCCTTCCTTGCGTCGCGTGTGTGCGTGGGTGTTGTGTGGGTGGCTTATAGGCAGCTACCTGTGGATTTGTCATCTCCCTTGCTTTGTTCTCTTGCTCGCAAGGGGTATGGCATGGTGTGTGTGCCTTGGTTTGTCCTCTACATACATGGTTGCTGCTGCCTGCTCGCTGGATCTTGGTCATATTTATGTCTTTCTCACGTACAGGCGCGGCGGCGCGGCCATCTATTCTGAATTCTGATCCATCTATCCTCTCTTTCGTTTGTCTTTTAGATCCGTCCGCAAGACGCCGGGAGCAAGCAAGGAACGTACGTACACGCCGTGTCGTCGTCGCCTTGTGCTCTCTAGACTGGGTTGGACAGGCTTGGACTGGTCGGTGTGTGGCGGCGCTCGGCTCACCTGAACCCAACTCGACGACGACAAACAAGCAATTGGAGGAAGCTGTTAGCTAATCTTGTTTTCTTCCGATTCATCCATGGCCGCCGCTTCCTCCGCTCCCTTCTTCGGCCTCTCCGACGCGCAGATGCAGCCGCTGATGCCCGCGCAGCAGCCCCCCGCCCCAGCCGCCGCCGCGCCGGCGCCCAAGAAGAAGCGCAACCAGCCGGGCAACCCAAGTGAGTAATTAATCCGTCCATCTACTATTCTACTCCATTAACCAATCATAATTCTACTAGTAAGTGATTATTAATTGAGTATCGGTCTCTCTGTAATCTGTATTGATGCAGATCCTGATGCTGAGGTGATCGCGCTGTCGCCGCGGTCCCTGATGGCGACGAACCGGTTCGTGTGCGAGGTGTGCGGCAAGGGGTTCCAGCGGGAGCAGAACCTGCAGCTGCACCGTCGCGGCCACAACCTGCCCTGGAAGCTGAAGCAGAAGAACCCCAAGGAGACGCGGCGGCGGGTGTACCTGTGCCCGGAGCCGACGTGCGTGCACCACGACCCGGCGCGCGCGCTGGGCGACCTCACCGGCATCAAGAAGCACTACTGCCGCAAGCACGGCGAGAAGAAGTGGAAGTGCGACAAGTGCGCCAAGCGCTACGCGGTGCAGTCCGACTGGAAGGCCCACTCCAAGACCTGCGGCACCCGCGAGTACCGCTGCGACTGCGGCACCCTCTTCTCCAGGTATACCATGCACGCACGCCATTGATCCATCCGTCCGTCCAAGATCGATGTTTCAGTTCATTTTCAGTTCATACAGGCGTGTGCTTATACTGTTTGCTGTTCGATTGTGGATATGCATGCGCGAATGATTGGGTCATGATGAAACTTTGATGAGGGGCTAGCTAGGCTGCTAGGGGCGATTCGATTTGACGGGTGGTGATGGATGGATGGACGGATGGGATGCTAGCCATAGGTAGCTGCCTAGGGTTAGGGCTGTTACTGCTGGTACTACTACGTGCCCACCTAGCTAGGGACATGGGCTAGCTCTCGTGTTTGAGTCTGTGTGTATGTGTGTGCGCGAAACTTTTGGCTTGGTTGGATTGGAATTGGATTCCCTGCAGAGAGCGAGAGGGGAGAGAGAGAGAGAGAGAGAGAGAGAGAGAGAGAGAGAGAATGGAAGGGGATGGATGGAGGATGCAGCTAGAGCTAGCAGTCGACCCTCTGCTCTGCTCCCACGTGAATCGCTCTTGTCGGGAGGGGACTGGAGATATGCAGCCAGGGCACACCCTGACACGGTCATCTGGCGGCAGTCCTGCCTTTTTACACCTCGGAATCCGCACTCTTGCCACTCTCTCTCATCTGCATCGACCTGGCATGGCATGGATCCCCACCTGTGTGTTCACGTGATGACATACATGCTGCCTGCAGCACTCCCGTCTCAGCGCAGCCATGGCGCAGCACGCAGCCTTCCTTGCCTTCTCATGTGATGCATGGCAACTGGCAAAGTCATGCCAAGTACGTACCGCTGGCCATGCCTGGCCTGCTGTTAGCTTTCGCTAGCTAGCTTGCAATCAGCAGCATCCGATGGATGGATTAGCCACAAAGCCTGCTGCTGCGGCTTTTACCTGATGCATGTCGTGTCATGTACATGCCGGTCTTGTCTTACATGTAACAGATTACTATAGTTAGTTAGGGTGATGCATATTTGTCATGCACCTTTGTCTAGTTTTACCTCATTTTTGATGATCCTATCATGCCTTTAGATTAGTCCTTTTTTTCTTACAAAATAAAAGCATTGTGCTGTTTATAGCTTAATCTGCTCCGTGGAATCGGATCCGAATATTCCTCAAAAATCATTGGTCAAAATTAATTGCCAGCTAGCATTCCCTCGAATAACGAATGAAACGACAATCTATCATCGATGTACCCAGTAAAGGATTGCAAGCTACCCAACTGGCGTAATAAATCGGCACATTTAGAGCAAGAGATTTCGTAGCACGGATTAATTTTTTTTTTGAATTACTATGGTTGGGGCGGTGCATATTTGTCATGCACTTTTGGCTAGTTTTGCCTCATTTTGATGATCGTTACGCTTTCAGCTTAGTATTATTTTTTCATACATAACAAAGCATTGTGCCATCCATTGCTTAATATGCTCCGTGAAATCCGATCGGAATATTTCTCAAAAATCATTGGTCAAAATTAATTGCCAGCTAGCATTCCCCAAATAACGAAAGAAACGACATTCTATCATAGATGCACGCAGTAAAGGATTGCAAGCTACCCAACCGGCGAAATAAATCGACACATTTAGAGCAAGAGATTTGGTAGCATGTTTTTTTTTTGAATTACTATAGTTGGGGCGGTGCATATTTTTCATGCACTTTCGACTAGTTTTGCCTCATTTTAATGATATCATTATGCTCTCAGCTTAGTATTATCTTTTTCGTAGATAACAAAGCATTGTGCAATCTATAGCTTACTCTGCTTTTTTGAATCGGGTCATAATATTTCTTAAAAATCATCAGCCGAAACTAATTGTCAGCTAGCATTGCCTTAGATAGCAAAAGAAGCGTTAGTCTTATATGGAGGAAAACAAAAAATTGATGATTTCCGCCTCATTCTTTAGTAAGCAAATTTTAGGACTATTAGTTAAATAGAAGGCAAATCTATAAGTTTTGTGAAATACTGTGTCGGGGAGAGAGAAAGAGATTTGGTAGCACGGGTTAATTTTTTGAATTACTATAGGTAGGGCGATGCATATTTGTCATGCACCTTTGGCTAGTTTTGCCTCATTTGATATCAGTAAGCTTTCAACTTATTATTATGTTTCCTTGCAAAATAAAGCATCGTACAATCTATAGCTTAATTTGCTTTGTCAAATCAGATCGGAATATTTCTCAGAAATAACCTATCAAAATTAATTACCAGCTAGCATTGCCTCAGATAACAAAAGAAAACAACAATCATATATAGATGAACATAGTAAAGGATTGCAAGCTACCCAACTGGTGAATAAATCGACACATTTAGAGAAAATTCATCATTATAGGCAAACAATTAATAAAACCAAAATTTGACGATTTCCACCTCTCCCCTACCCACTATACTAAGTAGGTTTTATAAGTAGCTAAATAGAAGGAAAATATATAAATTTTTGTGAAAGATTATGTTGGCGAGCGAGAAAGATTATGTTAATTTATTTGAATTACTATAGGTAGGGCGATGCATATTTTTCATGCACCTTTGGCTAGTTTTGCCTCATTTTGATGATATCATTTTGCTGCCAACTTAGTATTTTTTTTCTCCTTGCACAATAAAGCATTGTGCAATCTATAGCTTAATCTGCTTCGTCGAATCAGATTAGAATATTTCTCAAAAATCATCGGTAAAATTAATTGCCACCTAGCATTGCCTCAGATAGCAAAATAAACGACAATCTTATATACAGGAACATAGTAAAAGATTGCAAGCTACACGACTGGCGTAATAAATCAGCACATTTTTAGAGCAACTTCGTCGTTATATGCAAACAATTAGGAAAACCAAAATTTGATGCCCCTCCCCCACCTCTCCCCTCTAGTAAACATATTTTATGACTAGTTAAATAGAAGGCAAATCTACAAAGTTTTGTGAAATATTGTGTTCGAGAGAGACTGAAAGAGATTGGGCACCACAGGTTAATTTTCTTGAATTACTATAGTTAGGGCGATGCATATTTGTCATGCACCTTTGGCTAGTTTTGCCACATTTTGATGATATCATTATGTTTTCAGCTTAGTAATTTTGTTTCCTTACAAAATCAAGCATTGTGCAATCTATAACTTAATCTGCTTTGTCGAATTGGGTCAGAACATTTCTAAAAATCATCGGTCAAAATTAATTCCCAGCTAGCATTGCCTCAGATAGCAAAACAAACGACAATCTTATATAGAGGGTCACACTAAAGTATTGCAAGCTACCCAACTGGCATAAAAATCACCATATTTAGGGTAACTTCGTCATTATTTGCAAAAGAAACGTCAATTATTTCTGTCAATATTCATTGAAATTTGACCACTTTTAAATATCATTTTGTGTTAGTTTGGGTATAATCCAAAATTTTGAGGTACAAACATATTTTTCTACCCACTAAAATCACACAAAATTTCAAAATTAGAATTAAAATGTTTATTCATTTCAATGTTTTGGTATGTATTGTGTTTAGAAAGAGAGAGATACACAGAGAGAGGGGGGACCATCCGGTGCGTTGCTACAAGACAATTTTCGGGTTTTTTATAGTTCTGAATGATATGTTATGTATATCTGGTTGTCCAGTAGTTTGTGACGCGATAATGTTGATAGGATGTGCAATTGATCTTTTGATGGCATGTTTTCTTTCACAGTGGTGGCATTGACAGTGTTGTTAATGATCGGTAGATTCCCGATTAATTCCTACAAGAGTACCTAAATTATCAGCCGACGAGCAAGCTCTTCCATAGCCGCCCGCATCCAAATCAACTACGATTGGGGGATTTGGCGTTCTCTTAGATAAGAGGAATTGTGTTTAAAAAGAAAGAGAGAAGGCGAATTATATTGCATGTGTCATTATTGTTGCCAATATTTGTGTAGTTAGCCTATGATTGACCATTAAATGGTAAATTCAGTTCATCACCTGATTAGCCAATTAATTCCATATACTCCCCTGTGCGGCCATATGTGAACTTGACTGTTTATGCATGTATCATGTTTGATACTTTATTTTTGTTGCTGAAATTTATTTGTAGGTCGAACTTTCGCCTTGATTTAATTTGACTAGGATGCATGTTTGATTCTAAATTATTTGATCAGAAAATTATAATGTGACCTTATATATATATATATGGTTGACAATTATATATGGTTGACAATTATAGGCATGGAAAGTTTTTGACATTTTTTCCACGTACGCATGCAGGAGGGACAGCTTCATCACCCACCGCGCCTTCTGCGACGCGCTGGCCCAGGAGAGCGCGCGGCTGCCGCCGATCGGCGCCGGCATGTACGGCGGCCCTGGCAACATGGCCCTCGGCAATCTCTCCGGCATGGCGCCCCAGATGCCCGGCGGCTTCCCAGACCAATCCGGCCACCACTCATCAGCTTCGGCCATCGACGTCCTCAACCTTGGTGGCGGTGGCGGCAACGCCGGTCAGTTCGAGCACCTCATGCCATCCTCCTCGGGGTCCTCCATGTTCCGCTCCCAGGCCGCCAACTCCTCCCCGTTCTATATGGGCGGCGGCGCAGCGCAGGACTTTGCCGAGGATGACGTCCACCGTTCCCATGGCAACCAGGGCTCTGTCCTCCAGGGAAAGTCTCCCGCGGCCTTCCATGGCCTCATGCAACTTCCGGACCAGCACCAGGGAAGCGGCGGCGGCAACGGTAATAACAACCTCCTGAACCTTGGCTTCTTCTCAGGCAATGGCAACGGGAGCGGCCAGGACTCGCGCCTGGTCTTCCAGAATCAGTACAACGGCAGCGCCGGAAATGGCAACAGCAGCAATGGAAATGGAGAGAATGGCGGCATGGTCGCGTCCGGCAGCGTCCTAGGAGGTGGTGGCGGGGGCTTCCCTTCGCTCTACAGCTCGTCTGAGGCGGGCGGCGGGCTCCCGCAGATGTCCGCGACTGCGCTGCTGCAGAAGGCCGCGCAGATGGGCGCGACGACTAGCAGCCACAACGCTGGCGCTGGTGGCGCCGGGCTGCTCCGTGGCCCGGGTATGAGGGGCGGCGGCGGTGAAGGCGGGTCGTCGGCCGCTGCAGCGGCGGCGAGCGAGAGGCAATCTTTCCATGACCTCATCATGAACTCTCTGGGTAGCGGGAGCGGCGCCAGTGCTACGACCGGCGGTCGCGCCGGGGCGTTCGGCAGCGGCGGGGGCTTCCCCGTGGACGACGGCAAGCTGAGCACTCGGGACTTCCTCGGCGTCGGCCCTGGCGGCGTGGTCCAAGCCGGCATGGGGCCGCCCCGGCGGCACACCGGTGGTGCCGGGCTCCACATGGGCTCGCTGGACCCTGCCGAGCTGAAGTAGCAACATACAGCAAGATCGATCTATCGTCAAGAAAAACAACAAGATAATGCATGGAAGCTCTCAAGGTAAGGTGCGTGCATGGCGATGGAAGAATGAAGAGAGCATGCATATTACTGCATTTAGAAGAACAAAGGTTAATAAATTAGTTTCTTGGGTAATCTTTCATCTGTTAATTAATTATTAGTGGACTTGTCCTCTTTGGCAAACTAGCTAGACCAGAATTTCAGTTTAATTTTGCCATGTTTCATGCATGTATGTATGTGATGTACATTTGGTCGGCCGGTCTCCTTGGAACTTGGATGTGATCGAGATGTGAAGACCGGACCGGACCGGACCAGACCGGAACTTAATCTGTTACCATTTGGAGTTTTACTGCCTGCTTGATACATGCATGCATGCATGCATGCCTGCGCTAATGTCTGGATGATGATCATCAGAGTATACAATTCAATATCTATGTCAGCACGGGGTTTATATTTCATGTTGGTTTCTTCTCTGGGTGGCGCTGCTTTCAAAGCTTAAAGGACGACTGGGCTAATCAGCAAGCAAGCACAGACTGCAGAGTGGGCATTAAATTAGCTGGTACGTCCTCAGCTTATGACCAGTCAGTGAGGCTGGATGGATGCATCAGCGTGTAGTACGTGTATGTAGGTCTCAGGCGAGACCAGACAGGAAGCACACGACAGGGGAGGAAGATACAAGCAGATGATCCAAAGCACGCATCCCCAGTGCATGGCTCATCGATGAGCAGCCGCTGCTGCTAGCTCTGGCTATGGTTGTGACTTGTGAGTGGTACTACTAGAATGCACCACTAGAGTACTACTAATTATTCCCTCGATCTTGGTTGGCCTCTTGACTTTGCATGCCCCTCGTCGATCGTCTGCGAGCAAAAACTGCTTGCACTGCTGCTCTCACTGTGTGTGTGTTGTGATCCGGTCTGGCTGAGGCACCACACATGCATATAGGGATGGATTGACGTATACAAATGTAGCCACAGGAAAAGGTACGTGCCGGGTCGCTATGCAACGTTTGGATGTAGCTGAACGCTACAGAACAGAGCTGGCCCTCTCAAAGTCCACGTGAAGAGAGAGAGAGAGAGAGAGAGACGACAGGTGCATGCTAGTCTGTGCATCAGGCAGGCCGATCCAGAACACTAGCTATAGCTACACAGGGAGGCCTGTCAAATGTCACACTGTTCATGTGATCACTAGTCACTAGCTAGTCACATTTTGGCTAATTAAGGGCATCTTCAGACCCTCAAACTGTCTGCATACGTTCAATCCGTGCTCTTTGGATGTGTTGTGACGTATTTTTTCAGCAAACTAGGGGTCTTTGCAGGAGTCCGGACAGCAGATCCGTAGGACTCCAACATCCCAACCCCTCCAAAAACCCTTCCCTAACCTCGCACCTCTATCCTCTTATTTTCTCTCCTTTCCTTTTTCTCTCCTTTCCTTTTTCTCTCTTGCCTTCGCCGCCGCTCCACCAACCCCGCCGCCTCGGTGAGTCCGGCACCTCCAATGGTACACCCGGGATCCAACCTGCTTCTTCTCCGACGCTGTTCCACACCTCTCCTTTGACCGCCGCGCAGATACCACCAGCTCCTATTGTACTTACCATGCCCGGCAACTGTTCGGTGAAATGCCCATGCTAAATTTGTTTGGCCCTTCTTCTCTGAAGCAATGGATTCAGGTATGGAGTACATATACGAGCACTATGTTGAGTCATCAGACGGCTCGTCCGACGAGGAGGACTACACGGATGAGACGACAATGATACATACGGTCATTGCAGACGCGGAGTGTGTGGAAGAGCATGTTCTCAATCTCAAGGGATTGATCAAGGGTCATCGAGTGTTCAACCGTAACAGTGTGCGCGGCCATTTGATAATGATGTCCGACTATGTTGCCCCCGATGCCCTCTTCGCTGACAATTTTCGCCCGCGGTTTCGAATGCGCAAAAATGTCTTTGATCATCTCTACCATGGGGTCCGATCCTTTGATGACTAGTTCATCTTGAAGAAGGATACGGTGGGAAGGATCGGATTCTCTGGTTACCAGAAATGCATGACTGCACTGCAGATGCTTGCATATGGTACGACCACTGATTCGTGGGGTGAGTACCTACGGATGTCTAGGAGCACATGCAGAGATGCCATGGTCAGGTCTGCAACTGCCATGGTCTTGGTGTTTGGACCTCAATACCTGAGAGAACCAAATGGCGCAGACACCGATAGGCGCTTGACAATCTCAGAAGCAAGAGAGTGGCAAGGTTTGCTCGGATCTCTTGAATGTATGCATTGGAAATGAAAAAAACTGCATAAAAGCTATACAAGGGCAATATCAAGGCCATGTTAAGAAGCCCACCATCATTCTTGAAGCCGTTGCATCACATGATCTTTAGATTTGGCAAGCCCGGGGTCTCACAATGACATCAATGTGCTGCAGCGGTCATCATTGTTTGTGAGGCTAACTTAAGGCAAAGCTCCTCCTTGCCATTGTACAGACAATGGGCATGAGTATAACATGGGCTACTATCTGGTTGACGGTATCTATCCTTCGTGGGCTACCTTTGTCAACACCAGCTCTAACCCAGTTGGCCAAACAAAGGCTCACTTTCTACAAAGACAAGAAGTAGCTAGAAAGGATGTTGAGAGGGCATTTGGAGTTCTGCAGGCACGTTTTGTAGTTGCTCATGAAGCAGCTAAACAATGGGATACGAAGACCTTGTAGGAGGTGATGACTTGTTGTGTGATCATGCACAACATGATCGTGGAGCATGAGGGTGACGATGCTGCTACAAGTCTTGAATTTGAGAACATGGGTGATCCTACCGAACTTCCTGATCAGAATCCGGCCACATTAGAAGAGTTTGTTCAAATGCATCAGCAAATCCGGCATTGAGTAACTAAAAGAAGATCTGATTAAGCATTTGTGGACGGTTAAAGGAGACACCAATGTTTGAGTGCAATATTTAAACTTATTTAAATAGAACTATCGCTGCATTTAAACATTTAAACTATTGTAGACTATATATATGCAGCTATTTGAGTGTGCGGGCTAAAAAAAATTGAGGCAGACAGCGTTGGCTGACCGGCTCCCGTCGTCCTTTTTTGTTTTCCGTACGTCCTCCGTTTATGAAGTGCTTCTGTTTTTGTACAGACAATGGGCATGAGTATAACATGGGCTACTATCTGGTTGACGGTATCTATCCTTCGTGGGCTACCTTTGTCAACACCAGCTCTAACCCAGTTGGCCAAACAAAGGCTCACTTTCTGCAAAGACAAGAAGTAGCTAGAAAGGATGTTGAGAGGGCATTTGGAGTTCTGCAGGCACGTTTTGTAGTTGCTCATGAAGCAGCTAAACAATGGGATACGAAGACCTTGTAGGAGGTGATGACTTGTTGTGTGATCATGCACAACATGATCGTGGAGCATGAGGGTGACGATGCTGCTACAAGTCTTGAATTTGAGAACATGGGTGATCCTACCAAACTTCCTGATCAGAATCCGGCCACATTAGAAGAGTTTGTTCAAATGCATCAGCAAATCCGGCATCGAGCAACTAAAAGAAGATCTGATTAAGCATTTGTGGACGGTTAAAGGAGACACCAATGTTTGAGTGCAATATTTAAACTTATTTAAATAGAACTATCGCTGCATTTAAACATTTAAACTATATATATGCAGCTATTTGAGTGTGCGGGCTAAAAAAAATTGAGGCAGACAGCGTTGGCTGACCGGCTCTCGTCGTCCTTTTTTGTTTTCCATACGTCCTCCGTTTATGAAGTGCTTCTGTTTTTGTTTTATATAATTATAAAAAAGGAAGAAGGAAAACAGCGCTAACAAGGCCTCGAAACGTGGTTGTCGGGAATTAAGCCTAGCAGGATAACCAACTCAACCAACCAATAGCTTTGCTTGCACAAAGGAAACTGCCTTCTATATTATAGGAGAAGCGGATTTTCAATAAATAAATAAATTGAAAGGCAGACCGGACCGCTGCTCACTTTAAATGCAAAATACTAATCTCCGCACAATGGCTGCCCCATGCACGTAAAAAAAAGGCTGCCCCATGTGCAACGGATGCCACATGGACCTAAAATAAAGGGATGCCCCATGTGTGTGGCTGATTTAGTTGGGCCATGCATTATTGTTTTGTTCTGAACTTCTAATGATTTTTTAGGGGTAATGACTTCTGATGATATAAGGGAAGTAATATAGATGCATATTTTCATCACACTTGCATCCTTTATAACAATGATTTTATTATGATAAATTTATTTTAGTTGATGGGAACCCTTGCTTCTGTTCTGAAAGCCAGAAAGCTTGAGGAGCTCGGCATTTGACCCTTGTGGCATCGGAATGTAGAGATGTGAGGAAACACTATAGGTGGACAATGCGACACAAAGGAGGAATTCATTTTTGATTGATCTATTGTCTCCCTCGGGTCTGGTCGAACATACCGACATGCCGCACCATTTTTTTCAAGTTGAGAGATGATGGATAACTAACATTTGTGTTAATATTTTCATTAGTTTGTGCTATATATCAGGAAAGAAAGTTAGCCTTTATTCATTAATTTCCCATAATATTTTTTTTCACCAGGATGACAAGAAATGACCCCGTTCGAAATGGGCTTCTGGTATGATCCATAATGTGCAAATTTTATTGGGTTCATATGGATTTACTTAGAATCAACTCGCATTGTGGAAGTTCCATCAATGATTAAAGACGGTTGAACTCACTGGCCATACTACATATGCTTATTATTTTTTCCGTTGCAACGCACGGGCATATCTGCTACTAATTATAAAGTCAGATGGCATTTTTGCTTTGGTCCGTCATGGCCTTTTACAGAAAACACCCTGAAATTTTTTAGGTAAACAATTCACGGTCCGTTTGTCCATCCGTGCATAGCGTTTTCATACGCAATCGCCTCGCCCATATCTGGCCACATCGTTCCACCGCTGCCGCCTTTTCCTTTTTTTGAGCATCAGTACAGACATAAGCACTTATGTACACGCGCATACACTCATCCCTATGAACATACACACGCACACCCTACCCCTATGAGCACCCCCGAGAGACTGAGCCGGCATATCATCTTGAGATTTACGAAGTCACCGTAGGCGCCTCGTCGTCGACGGGAACGTCTCCTCCCACTGAAAGCGCATCGCCGGAAATTCTGAAATAAACTCAGAAATAATGCGAGCACCAGGATTTGAACCCTGATGGGTTGGGGATACCACTGTCCACCTAACCATCTCAACCACAGGTTGGTTCGCGCTGCCGCCTTTTCTTATGGGCCGTTGAGTCACATGAGAAATAAGCTAGTGCTGGTTGATAGAATCGAACTCATGGTAAATTGTCCCACCTCGTTCATTTGAGCCTGTTCACATCTATTTATATACGCGAGATAATTACCTACAATATGAGCAAGACGGTGAGAACAAATGAGGTGAAGCCACATATGCTAATTTTATTTTGGAGTACTAAAGATAATTGTGATAAATGTGCTCGGACTTTTGGAGTAGGACTAAAATATCATATGTACGATGAAAATATCATATGCATGATGTTTAGATCGTAACATATTTGAACATAAAAGAAGAGTGATTTATGTGTATGATAATGCTATTCCATTGTGGATTGCTAAATATAATTATGATATACTATTTGGATGGAATTATCTTTTGCTGCATATCCAAATGCAGAAAATGATGTAGAGAACCAGGAGCTCAGACATACATCACGCACATCTTTATATTCATAGCATATACTAGAAATATTGGAACAAATTTGTATAAATTCATATATTTGACTACACAATTTGAAATTGACTACATAAGACTACATTTCTGGCACCGCCACTGGCCATCGCAATGAGCGCAGACGTACATTAACGACGAATTAGTCTTGGATCCCTTAGATGGGAGCGGCAACAAGGAATACACCCAAGAGGAGTAGACCTTTGCACATGGTGCGCAGCACCCTACTGAATAGATTTGACGGCGGCGAATCCTGAGGATATGGGTGGCGGGCTGGCGGCCAGTACAACAACGGCTCACTCTCACTCTGGTAGAAGAACAATCATGATGATGAAAAACCCACGGGTGAAAAACCTTGGCAACATTGCCAACAATACAACAGTCTCCTCGGCCTGACGCCAGACTTGGCCTGCATGTTATAAATTGCCTGAACAATCAACGGGGCTTGCTCACAAATTCGTGTCAAATCTAGGGACAAATTTGTCATATCCATTCTGCGGCTCATCATGAATATATATATATATATATATATATATATATCATATATATATATAATTAAAGCACAAGACAAAATTATATCCTTCTTTTACATAGGTTGTTGAAGGCTAGCCAGGTTTGTTGTATGAAGATAAAGATGTGCATGATGTATGTCTGAGCTCCTGGTTCTCTACATCATTTTCTGCATTTGGATATGCAGCAAAAGATAATTCCATCCAAATAGTATCATAATTATATTTAGTAATCCAAATAGAATTGGCATTATAGTACACATAAATCACTCTTCTTTTATGTTCAAACATGTTATGATCTAAACATCATGCATATGATATTTTTATCGTACATATGATATTTTCGTGTGACTCCAAAAGTCCCAGCACATTTATCACAATTATCATTAGTAATCCAAAATAAAATTAGTATGATGTTAGACATAAATTATTTTCACAAACATAATAGCTACACATGTCAGTAAGGGGATGCAAGGGCATTTTTCTCTTGTTTTGCAACCCACGGGCATATATGCTAGTGCACACAAAAGAAGTGAAAAAAATATAGGCTTGCACAAAAGAAACCTCGGCAGTTGACACGTCCTCGACAAGTGACAACTAGGGGAGTGAGGGAGTGTTTGTTTCCAGGGACTTTTTTGTGTAGGGACTAGAAAAAGTCCCTCTTAGAAACTTTTTTACCAAACGGGGGGGACTTTTTAGGGACTAAACTAGGCATTTGGGACTAAATGAAGAAGACTCTCAAGGAGAGTCTTTTTGAGACTTTTTGGGACTTTTCCAACAATGCCCCTCCATGCATTTAATGGCCCGCCATCCCATGGTGTTGTTTGATTGATATTTTTCTATATATTAGGGGCAATATGGTCATTTAATAACCTCTAGGAAGGGACTAGGGACTTTTTAGTCTCTGCAAACAAACAGGGAGAGACTTTTTAAGGATTAGAGACTTTTTAGTTGGGACTAGAAAAAGTCCTACGACTTATAAACCAAACAGGGCCTGAGATGGAGCTTCCGTCTCTCTCTCCCCTGAGTAGTTTTACTATGTTTTCATTACTGCAACTTGCCGGTTTGACATTGTTCTTCTCGATTGAAGCGCAATGTGCTTTCCTTGTATCTCTTTGTCGTTTATCTGTGGTCTATATCTACCAATGGTACAAGTCCATTTAGCAAAGCAGAACCCATGTGAACAGTTCCAAGAAAGTGTCCAACGGTGTGCACAGAGCATGCATGATTCAGATTAGTTGCCTGTCTTAGCAGTTGCATAAAAATAGTTTATACCCCTAGAATATCCAGGAATATTTGGGCAGATTTCATTCATGTTGGGAGAGAAAAACTGTCTTTTTACCATTTGCATTTTTTGTTATTATATGACTTTGTTATTTGTCCGTGTGTGTATGTGGGGAGTTGGTGTTGGTTGTGTTAGAGATATATTTGGTAACGTGTATTTGGTAGTTTAAGATTTGTAATCTGTCTCCTACCTTATTTTCATGAGAGGAGTCTTGCCCTTCAAGCCTTGTACTCAATATATACTCGCCCTTAAGGCTCAATAATACATCCATCATATCCCGCAACAATCCCCCTCTCTCCCTTCTAACATGGTATCAGCCTTACCTCGATTCTAAACCCTAGCTGCTGCCGCTTCCGCACCCGCGTGCTGTCCTCGAGACGGTCGGCCTCCTTGAACGCCGTCGAGGGCCACGCCGCCCGTACCTATGGTTCGTCCGCCGGTCGTGATGACCGGCTGCCCTAGAAAGTCTTTTTCTCGAGCCCTCGCTCTGGGGTTTTTTTTCGCTCTCTTACCGGTCGTTTTAATCGGCGTTTTTGTTTTGGGTTTTCAATCTATACTTGATCGGTTTGTGTCGCCAGCCACCATCGTCGACCACCGCGCCTCTACTCCAACTTGGGCATCGACTCCACCGGCGTCTTCTTCGACTCGGCGGTCTCGCGTGGCACATGGCGGCCCGAACGGCCGTCGTCTGCGCCTCCGTTCGCACGTCACTATGCTAACCGTCGTCACCTTGATCGGATCGGGACTTCTTCGCCAACCCCACGTCCATCTACCTCGGCTGCATCATGCTTCTTCCGGCAAGACGGCGCGTCTTTGTGCAACTCGTGGCCACCTCATGCTGTGTAACCGCAGGTCACCGCGCGTCCAACGCACGCGTTGGATGCAACGACCACGGCCGCCCGTGAGTGCTACGCTGGCCCAACACGCGCCTTTCACTTAGACATCAAGGCATGCATGCGTCTAGTTGGCCCGGTCACACATGATGCTTGGCTTGGCTTTGTACAACGTGTGCCCCCTGGCCAGTCGCCGTGTGCTGCTACATCGGACGACAATGCACACCGAGGAGCGGACGCTTCGACTTTGCAGACGTTTGGACTGATCATCTGAGCGTATGCGATCCATCTCATTTACGCCGTGCAATCGATCTGGCTCGTCGGTTGCGCGCGTCTCAGGAGATCCTGTGAAGATCGTTTTTTAGTTCAGCGTGCTTCTTCACCGATCGAGCAACGGGTTGTCGTTGCATCGCCCCGTCGGGCCGTCGCGCCGCGGCCACGTGGTTCTTCTCGTGGCTGCGTCGACTCGCGCATGGCCGCTGCATCGTCCCACGATACACGGTCCCAGCCGCCGCCCCAAGGTCGTTCCCGCAGTTGCACCGACCCCCGCTGCGCTGCCCCTTCGGGTTGTAGCGCTGCGGCCCGAGGCCTTCTGCCGTCGCCTCGACCCGCCTGTTGCCGCCGCGTTGCCCCTTCGGGTCGTGGTGCCGCGGCCCACGGTCCATCACCGTCCCCGCGTGTCGACTTCCTGTGGTATGTGTCGTGCCTTCTTCTTTGGCGCGGGAACGCCATCGTCCGCGCCGGTCTTTGTCATGCTGTCAGGGTTCCTAGCCTACTTCGAGCATCGCCGCCGCGCTCCTAACCTAGCCACCGCCGCCGCTCTTCCTTGGCCGCTGCCGCCCGTCCACCTCCTTCATCTACGTCCAGTACCAGCCTGTCGCCAGCGTCGCCGTCATCTACCCCGACCACTTCGTCTACTCCAACAACCACGGGCAACATCGGCCCCGTGCTGATTGGCGCCGCAACCGTCGTTGAGTCCTTCTCTGCTGGCCTCTCCGACTTCTCCGACATGGCATACAACTCGTGCAGGTCCCTCGTCTACGCATGCCCGGTATTGGCAACACCAGTGCGTGCCTTCGTCCACGACGTGTCCCCGGGCCTGGCAAACCTGGAGTGGCACTTCGTCAACTTCGTCTTCGTCCGTCTTCGCATACCCGGTGCTGGCAACACCGATGCGTGCCTTCGTCCATGATGTGTTCCCGGGCTTGACAAACCTGGCGCGACGCTTCGTCAACACCGTCTACCTCCCGCCGCACCCCTACTTAGTAGTCATCGTGCCCATGCTAACTCGGCGCCTCCTTGCGCCCATGCTTCACGGTGTTTTTCTCGACACCGGCTACCCCGACTCGACATCGACCACAACATTCTTCGCACGGCTACCTCGACCACGGCTACACAACCCTATGCTCTCGGCTACCTCGACATCGGCACAAAGGGCTATCATCCGCTTGAGCAACTTGTCGGCTTCCTCTACAGTCAACGCGTCCTCGATGCGACATCGTCCACGACGCTCCCGCTTCGACTGCGGGGGGGATGTCATCCCGTCGGCTGCTATTCTCTCCAGTCTGACCGTCTGCGATGCTCCTGTTGTTCGCAGTGCTACTGCTACGACTGCGGTGGGATGTTAGAGATATATTTGGGATACATGTATTTGGTAGTCTAGGACTTGTAATCTGTCTCCTACCTTATCTCCAGGAGAGGCGTCTTACCCTCCAAGTCTTGTACTCAATATATACTCGCCCTCGAGGCTCAATAATACATCCATCATATTTCGCGACAATTCCTCTTTCTTCCTTCTAACAGGTTGTGTGCATCCTACCTATGCGGAGGTCGGGTGTGTGCTTGTTGTGTTTGTATCCTCTTGAGTACTGATGCTTCATTTTGAGTCAATAAAATTCACTCTTTGTTGAAAAAATTGCATATTTAAAATTCACATGGCGGAAAAATTGTTTTCCGGGCACACGACGGACATTACTCTGATGGGTTGTAACTTAAGCTTACACGACCATGGTTGGTTCATTGATCATGTAGGCCCACCAAAAATGTCCGTTCATCATTCGATTTGCCTGAATTATGAAATAGTATGTGCCCCTTAAAAATATCTAAACATTCAAGAAAGAGAAAAACTTGCCTACATACAATTTGGTGTCTCTGATCGCTACACCGCTGCTGCCTCAATATATCTCCTCCGCCCCACACCCAAAATTCTCGAGTTATTTATCCAAAACCACCACATTATGGGCTAGGGTAACAGATCGATACCACATTTGAGGCAGGGCACAAAAAACCACTAACAATGAGGCTAATCTGTAACGCGGAGCACTGACGGTGGAATTTGGTCGCGAAAACAGCGAAACTGACAAGTTGGACCCGCATGTCGGGCTGACGTGGCATGCGCATGTGGACAATATGCTGACTTGGACAACAGGTCTCACTTGTCAGAGGAACGGCGGGCCAGACGCCTCCATCACAGCCGTGCGCTCCCTAGCATGCACAAGGAGCAACTCGTCCCCGTTACCCAGTCGCCGGCGGCCATCATTCTCGTGGCCAGAGACCGCCGCGAGCTCCACCACCTTGTCTAGGAGCTATGGAAGGCCTCCCTGACCAACCCTACCGAAGCAATTTGATCGGGACGTGCAGAATCAGCCGCGTTGTGGTCGTCTTCTCCACCTCCGACCACACACCACCGGGCCTCGATCTCCCGCTCCGGCGAACCTTTGCGCCTCGCATCTGGTCACTGGGCTTCGGCACATCCTCCCGATGCCTTCGCTGCAAACGTCCACAAGCTGCGGATTGCTGAGTCGTGTCCCCCACCCTGCCATGCTCCGTTGGCCGTTGCCGCTGACGAGGACGTCGCTCGAGTGGTACCTCCTTGTGTCCGCGTGCGGCAGGGCTGGGAGCTGCTTGTTGACTGGCACGCCGGCCTGAGCACGTGGTCGTCGGCGCTCCATGGAGAAGCGGACTCCTGTTCATCGGCCTGGGCGCGCGGCGGGCTGGGTGCTCCTCGTCGGCCTGGGCGCTCAGCGGGCTAGGTGCTCCTCGTCGGCCTGGGCCCGCGGCGGGGCTAGGCGCTGCTCGTCGGCCGGCGCGGCGAGGCTGGGTGCGCGGCGGGCTGGGTGCTCCTCGTCGACCTGGGCGCGCAGCAGGGCTGGGCGCTGCTCGTCAACCGGCGCGGCGAGGCTAGGCGCTGCTCCTCGTCGGCCTGGGCACGCAGCTGCCGGCGCTCCATGGAGAGGCGGACGTGCTAGCTGCTCGCCCTCTCCGGCACGAGAGGAAAATGAATGGCGCCTAAAAGCTGTTTGATGGAATGCCTCAAAGAGAGAGATTTGGGAAGAAGATGACCGTCTAGTCATTGACAGGTGGGGTCTGCATCTCATTTGCCACATCAGTTGGTCAAAGCGTCTAGTCGTCGCCACGTCAGCCCGACATGTGGGCCCAACTTGTCAGTTTCGCTGTTTTCGCAAGCTTATCAGACTATCAGTGCTCTGCGTTACAGATTAGCCCCATTGTTGGTGGTTTTTTGTGCCCTGTCTCAAATGTGGTACCGATCTGTTACCCTAGCCCATAATGTGGTGGTTTTGGGTAAATAACTCAAAATTCTCCTATTACCACAGAGTAAAAAGAGAGAGTAATGATCAGCGATCATGCATATTTGTTCATCTATCTAGGAGGTAATGGCATGGGGAGGGAATAGGCCAAGTCATGTAGAAGGATGTGTAAAGAGGTAGAAGAGTGATGCCGAGCTTAGATGGCACTAGCGCGAGGGGTTGATCCTACCACCCATTTTACATTGGATGGCTGCAAAATGACATAGTATTTATGCAAAATTCCTGAGTTATAGACATATATGTAAATGCAAATATTTAAATGTATAATGGTCTCTTAATGTATATATGCCATGAGATGTCTTTTACCATTAAACAACCCCGATCCAAAATATTATATGTACACAAGGGTCAATGTTGGTTAATTTCGACAGTAAGGTTGTCCAAGAGCTTAGGTCTGATCGTGATAGCTCTAATGATAATAGTGAAGATGCAGAACTAGAAGGTTGTATTTTCTTGGGAACTGGCTTCGCTTGGTAAACCTAGATTTTGTACAGAATTTAATTCAGCTTTTTGTGTAAAACCTAAAGCTGTGTGTAAAAAGTAAAAATGTTTCGTTTAAATGGCTTCTCAAATGGTAGAGGATTGGGCGCCCCCGAGGCTTGTCATAATGAAGGTAATTTAGCTAGTAACATAACACATCTCAAGACAAAATTGCTTATGTGGCAAGTAGTTAATGTATTTATTAGCTTGTAGACTTACCTTTTGCTAGTAACATACTCACATGTGATAACGGAGGTGGATTGTCTGGAGTTGGTGACATTCTGGAACACTCGCCACAATTCTCGTTCAATTATGACTCCGATCTTTGTTGAAATTGGAGAGCTAGTTAGTATTTTTTTTTCTTAATTTGAAATTCTGCAAGTAAACAGGTCAGCAAACCTTCCGGCGCATCTTTGTGCCAAGCATGCTTGCACATTAAAGGTGACCAAGAGTTGGCTTGATGAAACTCTCAGCTTCCTAGTGACTAACTTATTGGCTGGTTGTTCTAGGAATGCTTTTGTCTGAATAATGCTCTCTGAATTGCCCTAAAAAACATAACAATCTATTTCATCCCAATTTATTTTCTCATATAATGGAAAAGTGTGAGGAAGAAAAAAAAGGAAAAAAAAGAACCAGCTAGCGGAATAAATCTCTTTCATCTCCCGTCGGCAACAGAAACCTCTCCATGGCAAACCAGACGACAAGGCGACGGGCAATATTTTTACCACACAACGTACAGTGGCGTGGTGTACGGTACGGCAGGAATCGTCGCCGTCCGTCGACCTGTTGCTAGCTAGGTTTTGAACCGACCCTGTCGTCGGTTTCCCCCCGTGTTCTCCTCTCCTGTCCTTCCTGAATCCTCTGGCGTACTGTTTCTGTCCGCGTCCGGCCATGGAATCTTGCAAAAAGGGAGATATAGCTAGCAATGCTATACTACTAGCATACGGAGATAGTGCCCGCGTATTTTGTGCCGTTTAATGAAATGATTGACGACGCTCCTTAATTTGCGCCGGTGCATTTTGTGTCCGGTGGAAGCACGTAGTACTACGTACGCAGTGCCAACAGTCAAGTCGAGTCCTGGTTTTGCTGCTAGTACTATACCAGTACTACAGTAATATCTATGGAGACGACGATATACACGTACGTGTACATCATGTGTGCGTGCCTGCATGCGTAAAATGTCTTCGCTTGTGGGTGCAGCCTTCCATGCATGCAAAAGTAAAAGAGATCTGCGACGGCGGACCTTGCATGCAAAAGGCGAAGAGAGAGCGATGGATGGATGCAGTTGTAGGTTCGTGATCCGATTCTTCGTTAAAAGCACGGGGACAAAAGGAACAAACGGCCGGCCTTTTCCGGGGGAATCATTGATCGCCCAGTCGTCCGAATCGGATCTCTACCAGATCTCATCCGTTGCAGCCCGCGCAACTGTGCAGCTGAGTCTACAGATCGGCCCTGCATTTTCCTTGTGCCATGGCGTCCCCGCCGCGCGCGCTCACAGTGGCCGCCGTACCCCTACCGGCGGGTGGTGGAGCGGCCGGGGATGCGCATCGTCGGCACCGGCCGGCGTCGGGCATGACCGGCCACATGGGGCTTGTCCTTGCCGTTGGCCGCCAGCGGCTGGCGCCTAGCAACGTAGAGAAAGTACCTCTTGGCGCTTGCTTGCAACGGCCGAGGAAAGGTGTCTATGCATGTCATGTGTCAGCTCGATTATTAGCTATAGTCTAGTGAGTGGGTACGTGGAACAGTGTTGGCTTTGCTCCCAGGACGAATATATCTGTCCTTGGAGCCTGGAATCCATCGGGTTTAATATTCCTGGACCCGCCCAGTGATATGCTAATCAATGTACTTCCAGCAGGCGACGCTGTTAGTTTGATTGATGGGAGCATGC
Source organism: Triticum monococcum (assembly GCA_034509565.1). Classification (NCBI taxonomy): domain Eukaryota; kingdom Viridiplantae; phylum Streptophyta; class Magnoliopsida; order Poales; family Poaceae; genus Triticum; species Triticum monococcum. Next base: position 580,893,691 of record CM067845.1, read on the forward strand.
ATGCAGCATGCCTTGACGTGATATAGTTTGACTGATTAGATGACTAACTTTAGTACGTAAGCACACATCAGTGTATATGTGGAATACTCATCAAGGTGCACAAAATAATCCCTCCTTCCCAAAATAAGGGAGTTGTGCACATCTCAAACACTCAAAAGGGCGCATGCGAAATCATGGGGAATACACACACGCATACAATATGGGAGATACACACACTAATTTATGAGTAAATAAGCACACTAACGTGAGAGTACACAAAGATAGTAAGTGTACACACACACACACACACACACACACACACACACACACACACACACAAGAAATACCAACATGGGGAAGCACACATATGTTAGATGGAAAGCAAGGTTGTCAGAATCGCAATTCTATTGAACGATTCTACGACGGTTGTCAGAATCACAATTCTATTGATCCAAACTAACCACTCCGATTCTACGATTTTGGTTAGTACAATCTATGTTTTTATGACTTCACTAGTAGAAAAAGGGTCAAACGTGAAGCACATTAGTGCCGGTTTGTATTTGAGCCGGCACTAATATATACATTAGTACCGGTTCCAACGGCTAGCCGGGCCGCTTTCATTAGTACCGGTTCATGGCGAACCTTTAGCACCGGTTCGTGCCACGAACCGGTACTAATGAGAGTGGTGGCAGGATGTTGTCAGACTGGGGCCCCTCCAGCCCCTTTAGTACCGGTTCTTGGCACGAACCGGTACTAAAGGTCATCCTACATAGACCCTTCGTCCACCCGAGCTCGCTCTGTTCTTCCCCTTTCCCCTCTCCTCTCTATTCTTTCCCTCTTCCTCTCAAGCTCATCACACATTTTGCCCAAAATTTCTCAAGATTTGAAGGCCCCCATCCATTCAAATCATCACAAAGGTTAGCAACTTTGTCCTTTCATCTCTCATTGCTAGATTAGCTCGTGCAATGCTTTATATAGTGATTGATTTTGAGTTTAGTGATTTGGGAGGATATATATATATATATATATATGTGTGTGTGTGTGTGTGTGTGTGTGTGTGTGTGTGTGTGTGTGTGTGTGTGTGTGCTAGTATTTGATTTATATGCAATTTGAGGTCAAAAATAACACTTAGTTTGCATATGTAGGTGTGGTTTACTTAGTGCCTTCTAAATCTCTGTCGTAACCACCGTCGATCGCCCGCACCGTCCCGTCACCGGCACCACCTTGTGGTGAGCCTCTTGTTCATGAAATTTTATATAAAAATTGATGTTTGTGTGATTTGGATATATAGCTACTCGTATAATTATCTTACCCGTACGTTGTTTGTTATACATATAGTGCCATGGTTTTGATATCCGTCCCCGTCGGCCCTCGTCCTCGTTATGATTCGGATGTGGTATATATATTCTCTTTTAAAACTAGTTGCATTTCGTGTTTATGACAAATTATGCCCATCAAGTTGACATGGAAATTTTTTCTAGGAGGTATGTGAACCGGAAATTCCAACCGACCCTATTGTCAAGAGGTTAAATTTAGTTGAAAGAGAAAATGAGTACTTGAAAGAAAAATTGAAAAGAATTGAGGGGGAGAAGATGGAATTGGAGTTGCATGTTGCCGATGTCGTCGATGATCACAAGATCAAGATGGAGAAAATGCGCTTGAAGATGAGAAAGATTAGAAAATATGCCATCGATAGTGAGGCTTGGTATCATTATGCTGTTGGATCCATTGTTACCTTAGTTGCGATCTTCATCGCATTTGTTGTTGCATTTAAATTCTTTAGCTAGAGAGTTATTTGTTTATTGCATTTAAGTGTTGTATGAACTTTATGTATGAACTTGTATTAATTTGGTCTATTCGGTGTTGTGTAATGAAGATGAGTCGGCAATGGATGTACGATGACCGATGCTCTCCCCAGTTCGTTGAGGGCGTGCATACTTTTCTGCTTGCGGCTGAGGCAAACAAGCGGGCGGATGGTTTTATGCCTTGCCCATGTGCTGGCTGTAAGAATGGTCACAATTACTCTACGTTAAGAACCATTCACGTCCACCTGTTTAAGTCCGGTTTCATGCCCCACTATAATGTTTGGACCAAGCACGGAGAAAGAGGGGTTATGATGGAAGACAATGAAGAAGAAGAGGACGACGACAGCTATCCTGGCCATGGGTTCCCTGAATACGATGATACAACAATGGGGGAAGAAGTTGAGCCGGTAATGCGGGAAGAAGCTGAGCCGGCAATGCGGGAAGAAGCTGAAGAAGAGGCATCAGATGAGCCCGTTGATGATCTAGGTCGGGCCATTGCCGATGCAAAGAAAAACTGCGCAAGTGATTTGGAGAAGAAGTTGCAGCGCATGTTAGAGGATCACAAAAAATTGTTGTACCCGAATTGCGTAGGTGACAAGAAAAAGCTGGGCACCACACTGGAATTGCTGCAATGGAAGGCAGAGAATGGTGTATCTGACAAGGGATTTGGAAAGTTGCTGGTAATGATAAAGGATATGCTTCCAAAGGACAACGAATTGCCCGAGAGTACGTACGAAGCAAAGAAGGTTGTCTGCCTTCTAGGGTTAGAGGTGCAGAAGATACATGCATGCCCTAATAATTGCATCCTCTACCGCGGTGAGTACGAGGATTTGAACGCTTGCCCGGTATGTGGTGCATTGCGCTATAAGATCAGACACGATGACCCTGGTGATGTCGAGGGCGAGCGCCCCAGGAAGAAGATTCCTGCCAAGGTGATGTGGTATGCTCCTATAATACCACGGTTGAAACGTTTGTTCCAAAACAAAGAGCATGCCAAGGCGATGCGATGGCACAGAGAAGACCGTAAGAAAGACGGAAAGTTGAGAGTACCCGCTGACGGGTCGCAGTGGAGAAAAATCAAAAGAAAGTACGGGAAGGAGTTTGCAGATGACGCAAGGAGCGTATGGTTTGGTCTAAGCGCAGATGGCATTAATCCTTTTGGGGAGCAGAGCAGCAACCATAGCACCTAGCCTGTGACTCTATGTTTGTATAACCTTCCTCCTTGGTTGTGCATGAAGCGGAAGTTCATTATGATGCCAGTGCTCATCCAAGGCCCTAAGCAACCCGGCAACGACATTGATGTGTACCTAAGGCCATTAGTTGAAGAACTCTTACAACTATGGAATGGAACAGGTGTACGTGCGTAGGATGAGCACATGGGGGAAGAATTTGACCTAAAGGCGTTGTTGTTCATGACCATCAATGATTGGGCTGCTCTCACTAACCTTTCAGGACAGACAAACAAAGGATACCGCGCATGCACACACTGTTTGGACGATACCGACAATATATATTTGGCTAATTATAAGAAGAATGTGTACCTAGGACATCGTCGATTTCTTCCGAGCAGGCATCTCGTAAGAAAGAAATGCAAGCATTTCAAAGGTGAGGCGGATCACCGGACGAAGCATCGCCACTGTACTGGTGCTGATGTACATGATATGGTCAAGGATTTGAAGGTGGTCTTTGGAAAGGGTCCTGGTGGACAACCTGTTCCAAATGACGCTGACAGACGCGCACCCATGTGGAAGAAGAAATCTATATTTTGGGACCTGCCATATTGGAAAGACCTGGAGGTCCGCTCCGCAATCGACGTGATGCACGTGACGAAGAATCTTTGTGTGACCCTGCTTGGCTTCTTGGGCGTGTATGGGAAGACAAAATATACACCTGAGGCACGGGAGGACCAGCAACGTATGCACGGAAAAGACGGCATACATTAGGGTCATGCAAGCTACGCTCTTACCAAAGAAGAGAAGGAAATCTTCTTTGAATGCCTGCTCAGTATTAAGGTACCGTCTGGCTTCTCGTCGAATATAAAAGGAATAATAAACATGGAAGAGAAAAAGTTCCAGAACCTAAAGTCTCATGACTGCCACGTGATTATGACGCAACTGCTTCCGGATGCATTAGGGTCATGCAAGCTACGCTCTTACCAAAGAAGAGAAGGAAATCTTCTTTGAATGCCTGCTCAGTATTAAGGTACCGTCTGGCTTCTCGTCGAATATAAAAGGAATAATAAACATGGCAGAGAAAAAGTTCCAGAACCTAAAGTCTCATGACTGCCACGTGATTATGACGCAACTGCTTCCGGATGCATTGAGGGGGCTTCTACCGGAAAACATTCGATTAGCCATTGTGAAGCTATGTGCATTTCTCAATGCAATCTCTCAGAAGGTAATCGACCCAGAAATCATACCAAGGTTAGAGAATGATTTGGTGCAATGTCTTGTCAGTTTCGAGTTGGTGATCCCATCATCCTTCTTCAACATCATGACGCACATCCTAGTTCACCTATGCGAAGAGATTAACGTTTTGGGTCCTGTATTTCTACACAATATGTTCCCCTTTGAGAGGCTCATGGGAGTCTTAAAGAAATATGTTCATAACCGTGCTAGGCCAGAAGGAAGCATCTCCAAGGGCCATGAAAATGAGGAGGTCATTGAGTTTTGTATTGACTTTATTCCTAACCTTAAGCCAATTGGTGTTCCTGAATCGCGGCATAAGGGCAGACTGGATGGAAAAGACACGCTAGGAGGGGAACAAATAATATGTATGGACGAACATTCTCTCACTGAAGCACACTACACAGTTCTACAGAATTCCGCCTTGGTGGCTCCGTATATGGATGAACACAAGAATTTGCTACGCTCCAAACACCCGGAGCGGTCTAATGACTGGATTACACGTGAACAAACCAGGAGTTTCGCCAGCTGGTTGCAAGCATGTACCATGCATGACACCTCTATTGAAGATGACCTGTACTTGCTGTCCCAGTTACCATCTTCGAATATAATGACTTTCAAAGGGTACGAGATAAATGGTAATACATTTTACACGATCGCCCAAGATAAGAAGAGCACCAACCAAAACAGTGGTGTCCGCTTTGATGCAGAAACCAAGACGGGAAGGAAACATATTATGGTTATATACAGGACATATGGGAACTTGACTATCAACGTGGTTTGAAGGTCCCTTTGTTTCGGTGCAAATGGGTCAATATGACACGAGACGGGGTAACGGAAGACCCGCGGTACGGAATGACAACAGTGGATCTCAACAATCTTGCGCATGCAGACGAACCATTCGTCCTAGCCAATGATGTGCGGGATAGTTGAGATCCCCCTATAGAAATAGTTATAAAAAAGTTGGAAATTTTTCTTTTTTTAGTTCTAGAAATATTAGAAATGTTATACAAATGTTAGTTATATATATAGAAATGTTATATTTTTTCTGTTTTTCAGTTATAGAAATGTTAGTTATATATAGCATTGTTAGAAATGTTATAGAAATGTTAGTTATATAGAAATGTTAGAAATTTTAGTTATCAAAATCCAATCATTAAAAAAATTTAGTTATAGAAATTTTAGTTATAGAAATTTTAGTTTTCTGCCCGCACCTGGCAATTCATACATTCTCGTTGGGAGCTTCTTGACCTCTTCTGGCTTGACCAAAGGTTGGCCCCGGGCATATTTCTGTTTTATTTCCTCCTCTGTAAGCACAGGCATGTCCTCAATCTCGAGGAATTGTCCAACAGTGATGTTGAGAGTTTCAGCCTGCATTATATGTGAAGGAAATATGCCCTAGAGGCAATAATAAAGTTATTATTTATTTCCTTATATCATGATAAATGTTTATTATTCATGCTAGAATTGTATTAACCGGAAACATAATACATGTGTGAATACATAGACCAACAGAGTGTCACTAGTATGCCTCTACTTGACTAGCTCGTTAATCAAAGATGGTTATGTTTCCTAACCATGAACAAAGAGTTGTTATTTGATTAACGAGGTCACATCATTAGTAGAATGATCTGATTGACATGACCCATTCCATTAGCTTAGCATCCGATCGTTTAGTATGTTGCTATTGCTTTCTTCATGACTTATACATGTTCCTATAACTATGAGATTATGCAACTCCCGTTTACCGGAGGAACACTTTGGGTACTACCAAACGTCACAACGTAACTGGGTGATTATAAAGGAGTACTACAGGTGTCTCCAATGGTAGATGTTGGGTTGGCATATTTCGAGATTAGGGTTTGTCACTCCGATTGTCGGAGAGGTATCTCTGGGCCCTCTCGGTAATGCACATCACATAAGCCTTGCAAGCACTGCAACTAATATGTTAGTTGTGAGATGATGTATTACGGAACGAGTAAAGAGACTTGCCAGTAACGAGATTGAACTAGGTATTGGATACCGACGATCGAATCTCGGGCAAGTAACATACCGATGACAAAGGGAACAACGTATGTTGTTATGCGGTCTGACCGATAAAGATCTTCGTAGAATATGTAGGAGCCAATATGGGCATCCAGGTCCCGCTATTGGTTATTGACCGGAGACGTGTCTCGGTCATGTCTACATTGTTCTCGAACCGTAGGGTCCGCACGCTTAACGTTACGATGACAGTTATTATGAGTTTATGCATTTTGATGTACCGAAGGTTGTTCGGAGTCCCGGATGAGATCACGGACATGACGAGGAGTCTCGAAATGGTCGAGACGTAAAGATTGATATATTGGAAGCCTATGTTTGGACATAGGAAGTGTTCCGGGTGAAATCGGGATTTTACCGGAATACCGGGAGGGTTACCGGAACCCCCCGGGAGACTAATGGGCCTATTGGGCCTTAGTGGAAAAAGAGAAAAGGGACAAGCCCAAGCTGGCCGGCGCCCCCCCTTTCCCCAAGTCCTAGTAGTACTAGGATAGGGGGCCGGCCCCCCTTCTCTCTCTTTCCCCCCCGGGAGTCCTAATTGGATTAGGATTGGGGGGAGGAGTCCTACTCCCGGTGGGAGTAGGACTCCCCTGCGCCTCCTCTCCCTGGCCGGCCGGTTCCCCCTCCTCCAACCTTTATATACGGGGGCAGGGGGGCACCCCAAGACACACAAGTTGATCCTTGAGATCGTTCCTTAGCCGTGTGCGGTGCCCCCTGCCACCAAATTCCACCTCGGTCGTACCGTTACAAGTGCTTAGGCGAAGCCCTGCGTCGGTAGTACATCAAGATCGTCATCACGCCGTCGTGCTGACGGAACTCTTCCTCGACGCTTTGCTGGATCGGAGCCCGAGGAACGTCATCGAGCTGAACGTGTGCTAAGAACTCGGAGGTGCCGGAGTAACGGTGCTTGGATCGGTCGGATCGGGAAGAAGACGTACGACTACTTCCTCTACGTTGTGTGATCGCTTCCGCAGTCGGTCTGCGTTGGTACGTAGACAACAATCTCCCCTCTCGTTGCTGTGCATCACCATGATCTTGCGTGTGCGTAGGAAAATTTTCGAAATTACTGCGTTCCCCAACAGTGGCATCCGAGCCTAGGTTTTATGGTTTGATGTTATATGCACGAGTAGAACACAAGTGAGTTGTGGGCGATACAAGTCATACTGCCTACCAGCATGTCATACTTTGGTTCGGCGGTATTGTTGGGTGAGACGATCCGGACCAACCTTACGCGTACTCTTACGCGAGACCGGTTCCCTCGACGTGCTTTGCACACAGATGGCTTGCGGAAGACTGTCTCTCCAACTTTAGTTGAACCAAGTGTGACTACGCCCGGTCCTTGAGAAGGTTAAAACGGAGTCTATTTGACGAACTATCATTGTGGTTTTGATGCGTAGGTGAGATGAGTTCTTACTTAAGCCCGTAGCAGCCACGTAAAACTTGCAACAACAAAGTAGAGGACGTCTAACTTGTTTTTGCAGGGTATGTTGTGATGTGATATGGTCAAGGCATGATGCTGATTTTATTGTATGAGATGATCATGTTTTGTAACCGAGTTATCGGCAACTGGCAGGAGCCATATGGTTGTCGCTTTATTGTATGCAATGCAATCGCGATGTAATGCTTTACTTTATTACTAAACGGTAGTGATAGTCGTGGAAGCATAAGATTGGCGAGACGACAACGATGCTACGATGGAGATCAAGGTGTCGCGCCGGTGACGATGGTGATCATGACGGTGCTTCGGAGATGGAGATCACAAGCACAAGATGATGATGGCCATATCATATCACTTATATTGATTGCATGTGATGTTTATCCTTTTATGCATCTTATCTTGCTTTGATTGACGGTAGCATTATAAGATGATCTCTCACTAAATTATCAAGAAGTGTTCTCCCCGAGTATGCACCATTGCCAAAGTTCGTCGTGCCCAGACACCACGTGATGATCGGGTGTGATAAGCTCTACGTCCAAATACAACGGGTGCAAAACAGTTGCACACGCAGAATACTCGGGTTATACTTGACGAGCCAAGCATATACAGATATGGCCTCGGAACACGGAGACCGAAAGGTCGAGCGTGAATCATATAGTAGATATGATCAACATAACGATGTTCACCATTGAAAACTACTCCATCTCACGTGATGATCGGTTATGGTTTAATTGATTTGGATCACGTGATCACTTAGAGGATTAGAGGGATGTCTATCTAAGTGGGAGTTCCTAAGTAATTTGATTAACTGAACTTAAACTTATCATGAACTTAGTACCTGATAGTATCTTGCTTGTTTATGTTGATTGTAGATAGATGGCTCGTGCTATTGTTCCGTTGAATTTTAATGCGTTCCTTGAGAAAGCAAAGTTGAAAGATGATGGTAGCAATTACACGGACTGGGTCCGTAACCTGAGGATTATCCTCATTGCTGCACAGAAGAATTACGTCCTGAAAGCACCGCTGGGTGACAGGCCTGCTGCTGGAGCAACGCAAGATGTTATGAACGTCTGGCAGAGCAAAGCTGATGACTACTCAATAGTTCAGTGTGCCATGCTTTACGGCTTAGAATCGGGACTTCAACGACGTTTTGAACGTCATGGAGCATATGAGATGTTCCAGGAGTTGAAGTCAATATTTCAAGCAAATGCCCGAATTGAGAGATATGAAGTCTCTAATAAGTTCTATAGCTGTAAGATGGAGGAGAACAGTTCTGTCAGTGAGCATATACTCAAGATGTCTGGGTATAATAATCACTTGATTCAGATGGGAGTTAATCTTCCAGATGACTGCGTCATTGACAGAATTCTCCAATCACTACCACCAAGCTACAAGAGCTTCGTGCTGAACTATAATATGCAAGGGATGAACAAGACTATTCCCGAGCTCTTCGCAATGCTGAAAGCTGCGGAGGTAGAAATCAAGAAGGAGCATCAAGTGTTGATGGTTAGCAAAACCACTAGTTTCAAGAAAAAGGGCAAAGGGAAGAAGAAGGGAAACTTCAAGAAGAACGGCAAGCAAGTTGCTGCTCAGGAGAAGAAACCCAAGTCTGGACCTAAGCCTGAAACTGAGTGCTTCTACTGCAAGCAGACTGGTCACTGGAAGCGGAACTGCCCCAAGTATTTGGCGGATAAAAAGGATGGCAAAGTGAGCAAAGGTATATGTGATATACATGTTATTGATGTGTACCTTACTAGAGCTCGCAGTAGCACCTGGGTATTTGATACTGGTTCTGTTGCTAATATTTGCAACTCGAAACAGGGACTACAGAATAAGCGGACGCTAGCAAAGGACGAGGTGACGATGTGCGTGGGAAACGGTTCCAAAGTCGATGTGATCGCGGTCGGCACGCTACCTCTACATCTACCTTCGGGATTAATATTAGACCTAAATAATTGTTATTTGGTGCCAGCGTTGAGCATGAACATTATATCTGGATCTTGTTTAATGCGAGACGGTTATTCATTTAAATCAGAGAATAATGGTTGTTCTATTTATATGAATAATATCTTTTATGGTCATGCACCTTTGAAGAGTGGTCTATTCTTGTTGAATCTCGAAGATAGTGATACACATATTCATAATGTAGAAGCCAAAAGATGCAAAGTTAATAATGATAGTGCAACTTACTTGTGGCACTGCCGTTTAGGTCATATCGGTGTAAAGCGCATGAAGAAACTCCATACTGATGGGCTTTTAGAACCACTTGATTATGAATCACTTGGTACTTGCGAACCGTGCCTCATAGGCAAGATGACTAAAACACCGTTCTCCGGTACTATGGAGAGAGCAACAGATTTATTGGAAATCATACATACCGATGTATGTGGTCCGATGAATATTGAGGCTCGTGGCGGATATCGTTATTTTCTCACCTTCACAGATGATTTAAGCAGATATGGGTATATCTACTTAATGAAACATAAGTCTGAAACATTTGAAAAGTTCAAAGAATTTCAGAGTGAAGTTGAAAATCATCGTAACAAGAAAATAAAGTTTCTACGATCTGATCGTGGAGGAGAATATTTGAGTTACGAGTTTGATGTACATTTGAAAAATTGTGGAATAGTTTCGCAACTCACGCCACCCGGAACACCACAACGTAATGGTGTGTCCGAACGTCGTAATCGTACTTTACTAGATATGGTGCGATCTATGATGTCTCTTACTGATTTACCGCTATCGTTTTGGGGTTATGCTTTAGAGACGGCCGCATTCACGTTAAACAGGGCACCATCAAAATCCGTTGAGACGACACCTTATGAACTATGGTTTGGCAAGAAACCAAAGTTGTCGTTTCTTAAAGTTTGGGGCTGCGATGCTTATGTGAAAAAGCTTCAACCTGATAAGCTCGAACCCAAATCGGAGAAGTGTGTCTTCATAGGATATCCAAAGGAAACTATTGGATACACCTTCTATCACAGATCCGAAGGCAAGACTTTTGTTGCTAAGTTCGGAAACTTTCTAGAGAAGGAGTTTCTCTCGAAAGAAGTGAGTGGGAGGAAAGTAGAACTTGACGAGGTAACTGTACCTGCTCCCTTATTGGAAAATAGTACATCACAGAAAACTGTTTCTGCGACACCTATACCAATCAGTGAGGAAGCTAATGATGATGATCATGAAGCTTCAGAACAAGATACTACTGAACCACGTAGATCAACCAGAGTGAGATCCGCACCAGAGTGGTACGGTAATCCAGTTCTGGAAGTCATGATGCTAGATCATGATGAACCTACGAACTATGAAGAAGCGATGGTGAGCCCAGATTCCGCAAAGTGGCTTGAGGCCATGAAATCTGAGATGGGATCCATGTATGAAAACAAAGTATGGACTTTGGTTGACTTGCCCGATGATCGGCAAGCAATTGAGAACAAATGGATCTTCAAGAAAAAGACTGACGCTGACGGTAATATTACTGTCTATAAAGCTCAACTTGTCGCGAAAGGTTTTCGGCAAGTTCAAGGAGTTGACTACGATGAGACCTTCTCACCCGTAGCGATGCTTAAGTCCGTCAGAATAATGTTAGCAATTGCCGCATTTTATGATTATGAAATATGGCAGATGGATGTCAAAATTGCATTCCTGAATGGATTTCTGGAAGAAGAGTTGTATATGATACAACCAAAAGGTTTTGTCGATCCAAAGGGAGCTAACAAAGTATGCAAACTCCAGCGATCCATTTATGGACTGGTGCAAGCATCTCGGAGTTGGAATAAACGCTTTGATAGTGTGATCAAAGCATTTGGCTTTATACAGACTTTTGGAGAAGCCTGTATTTACAAGAAAGTGAGTGGGAGCTCTGTAGCATTTCTAATATTATATGTGGATGACATATTGCTGATTGGAAATAATATAGAATTTCTGGATAGCATAAAGGGATACTTGAATAAAAGTTTTTCGATGAAAGACCTCGGGGAAGCTGCTTACATATTAGGCATAAAGATCTATAGAGATAGATCAAGACGCTTAATTGGACTTTCACAAAGCACATACCTTGACAAGATTTTGAAGAAGTTCAAAATGGATCAAGCAAAGAAAGGGTTCTTGCCTGTGTTACAGGGTATGAAATTGAGTAAGACTCAATGCCCGACCACTACAGAAGATAGAGAGAAAATGAAAGATGTTCCCTATGCTTCAGCCATAGGCTCTATCATGTATGCAATGCTGTGTACCAGACCTGATGTGTGCCTTGCTATAAGTTTAGCAGGGAGGTACCAAAGTAATCCAGGAATGGATCACTGGACAGCGGTCAAGAACATCCTGAAATACCTGAAAAGGACTAAGGATATGTTTCTCGTATATGGAGGTGACAAAGAGATCACCGTAAGAGGTTACGTTGATGCAAGCTTTGACACTGATCCGGACGATTCTAAATCGCAAACCGGATACGTGTTTACTTTAAACGGTGGAGCTGTCAGTTGGTGTAGTTCTAAACAAAGCGTCGTAGCGGGATCTACATGTGAAGCGGAGTACATAGCTGCTTCGGAAGCAGCAAACGAAGGAGTCTGGATGAAGGAGTTCATATCCGATCTAGGTGTCATACCTAGTGCATCGGGTCCAATGAAAATCTTCTGTGACAATACTGGTGCAATTGCCTTGGCAAAGGAATCCAGATTTCACAAGAGGACCAAACACATCAAGAGATGCTTCAACTCCATCCGGGATTTAGTCCAGGTGGGAGACATAGAGATTTGCAAGATACATACGGATCTGAACGTTGCAGACCCGTTGACTAAGCCTCTTCCACGAGCAAAACATGATCAGCACCAAGGCTCCATGGGTGTTAGAATCATTACTGTGTAATCTAGATTATTGACTCTAGTGCAAGTGGGAGACTGAAGGAAATATGCCCTAGAGGCAATAATAAAGTTATTATTTATTTCCTTATATCATGATAAATGTTTATTATTCATGCTAGAATTGTATTAACCGGAAACATAATACATGTGTGAATACATAGACCAACAGAGTGTCACTAGTATGCCTCTACTTGACTAGCTCGTTAATCAAAGATGGTTATGTTTCCTAACCATGAACAAAGAGTTGTTATTTGATTAACGAGGTCACATCATTAGTAGAATGATCTGATTGACATGGCCCATTCCATTAGCTTAGCATCCGATCGTTTAGTATGTTGCTATTGCTTTCTTCATGACTTATACATGTTCCTATAACTATGAGATTATGCAACTCCCGTTTACCGGAGGAACACTTTGGGTACTACCAAACGTCACAACGTAACTGGGTGATTATAAAGGAGTACTATAGGTGTCTCCAATGGTAGATGTTGGGTTGGCGTATTTCGAGATTAGGGTTTGTCACTCCGATTGTCGGAGAGGTATCTCTGGGCCCTCTCGGTAATGCACATCACATAAGCCTTGCAAGCACTGCAACTAATATGTTAGTTGTGAGATGATGTATTACGGAACGAGTAAAGAGACTTGCCAGTAACGAGATTGAACTAGGTATTGGATACCGACGATTGAATCTCGGGCAAGTAACATACCGATGACAAAGGGAACAACGTATGTTGTTATGCGGTCTGACCGATAAAGATCTTCGTAGAATATGTAGGAGCCAATATGGGCATCCAGGTCCCGCTATTGGTTATTGACCGGAGACGTGTCTCGGTCATGTCTACATTGTTCTCGAACCGTAGGGTCCGCACGCTTAACGTTACGATGACAGTTATTATGAGTTTATGCATTTTGATGTACCGAAGGTTGTTCGGAGTCCCGGATGAGATCACGGACATGACGAGGAGTCTCGAAATGGTCGAGACGTAAAGATTGATATATTGGAAGCCTATGTTTGGACATAGGAAGTGTTCCGGGTGAAATCGGGATTTTACCGGAATACCGGGAGGGTTACCGGAACCCCCCGGGAGACTAATGGGCCTATTGGGCCTTAGTGGAAAAAGAGAAAAGGGACAAGCCCAAGCTGGCCGGCGCCCCCCCTTTCCCCAAGTCCTAGTAGGACTAGGATAGGGGGCCGGCCCCCCTTCTCTCTCTTTCCCCCCCGGGAGTCCTAATTGGATTAGGATTGGGGGGGAGGAGTCCTACTCCCGGTGGGAGTAGGACTCCCCTGCGCCTCCTCTCCCTGGCCGGCCGGTTCCCCCTCCTCCAACCTTTATATACGGGGGCAGGGGGGCACCCCAAGACACACAAGTTGATCCTTGAGATCGTTCCTTAGCCGTGTGCGGTGCCCCCTGCCACCAAATTCCACCTCGGTCGTACCGTTACAAGTGCTTAGGCGAAGCCCTGCGTCGGTAGTACATCAAGATCGTCATCACGCCGTCGTGCTGACGGAACTCTTCCTCGACGCTTTGCTAGATCGGAGCCCGAGGAACGTCATCGAGCTGAACGTGTGCTAAGAACTCGGAGGTGCCGGAGTAACGGTGCTTGGATCGGTCGGATCGGGAAGAAGACGTACGACTACTTCCTCTACGTTGTGTGATCGCTTCCGCAGTCGGTCTGTGTTGGTACGTAGACAACACTCTCCCCTCTCGTTGCTGTGCATCACCATGATCTTGCGTGTGCGTAGGAAAATTTTCGAAATTACTGCGTTCCCCAACAATATGCTCCTGGGTTATTACCACATCACCCACCTCGGGAACGTAAACTGTTTGCCCACAATAATATTGGACGCGTGTACTGTCACGTGTTGTTGGCGGCACAACAAGCGGGGGGATCGATTGCCCCGCCTGTTTTCCCAGCTGGGCAACGGTTTCCCGCATTTTTTGACAGCTGCTTGTTGTTTGCTCGAGCTCGAGCTCGCCTCCTTCTGTAGACGTTGTCGATGTAACTTCTTGATGTGGCGCTCATAGTCTGTGTCAACAGGCTTAGAAGCTGGTGCTTGAGCCATACGAATGAAGTGGCCAACTACTTCCACAGGCACTTTCTCCCTTGGCGGCGGTGGCGGTTTCGGTCCAAAATGGGCGTCGACTTCTGCCCGCACTATGGCATTGGTTTGCTCCTCGGTCCTGTCGTAAGCCCTCTCAGGAAGAGGAGTAGTGAGGTTTGGACCATATTTATATCGCTTGCCTCCGCCTATACTTCCTGTACTATGACCTCGACTCGTACCGCTACGCACCATAGCTGCGGGGTGTCTCTTCTGCGATTGCTTAGGCGGCGGAGACGGCTGACGGGGCTGAGTTGGACGAGGAGGAGTGGCCTGAAGCTGTGCCGGACTTGGAGGAGGAGTGGCCTGAGGTTGTGCCGGACTTGGAGGAGGAGTGGACGTCTGACGCTGTGTCGGACTTGGAGGAGGAGTGGCCTGACACTTTGCCGGACTTGGAGGAGGAGGAGTGGCCTCACGCGTTGGTGGACTTGGAGGAGCGGGAGTCTGTTGACTCGGTGGCGGACTTTGACGAGGAGTCGGGTGACGCGGTGTCGGTGGCCTTCGAAAGATGATGCAATCCTTTCTCCATAGGATGATACGATGTTTGGCATCTCCGAGTGTGTGCTCCTCGTCACCTCCAGGAATGTCAAGCTCTAGCCCCGAATATTGGTCCACCACCTCATCAACCACGACACGAGCATAGCCTGCTGGAATCGGGTTGCAATGGAAGGTTGCATCGGGGGAATTTGTATAAGCAACGCCGTCCGCCACCTTCAAGGATATGTTCTTAATTTTGTAGTGTAGCTCGCAGTTAGTGTTCTCCGCGATGTCATCCACGGGGTATCTATCCAGCATTGCGTCAAACGGGGCGGAACCCATGCTGCTTCTCGGCATGGATGGGGCGGTGGTATCCAATGCTGGATCATCCGCTAGCTGCTGCACCTGCTGAGACCCCCTTTGCTGGCTAAGTGAGTCGATCTGCTCCTGCTGCCGCTGGAATTTGACTACCAAGTCCGCGTGCGCTGATTCTAGGCCTTGAAGGTGTTCATAGTCCAGCTTCCTCTTCTCCTCCTCCATCTTCCTCTGCTTCTCCTCCGCAATATTCCTTCTCGCACGGGTTCTGTAGTCGGCGTTCCAGTCCGAAAACCCCTCATACCACGGAATAGCGCCCTTGCCTCGTGTTCTTCCCGGGTGTTCAGGATTTCCCAGGGCACGCGTAAGCTCGTCGTTCTCTCTGTTGGGCTAGAACACCCCCGTTGGAGCCTCTTCTATTGCAACAAGTATATTATCGCCGGCTCCGTTCAGACATGCCTTCGTCGAAACTTTGCCTGTCTTCGGGTCCAACTCCCCCCATGCGCATAGAACCAAGTCCTGCACCTAGGGGGGCAGCTCTTAGTAACCGGAGTGACACCTGCATCCTCCATCTCTTTCTCAGACTTATCCCACTTAGGCATTGCCACCGCGTAGGCTACGCCCCAGCTTATGGAACTTATCCTTTTTTCGGCATTCTTCTTGTTTATTCTCGACCGTTCCTTAGCTAATTTTGAATCCTTGAATTTCACGAAATCGTCCCAATGAGCACTTTGATTCTCTAGTGTTCCCTCGAATACTGGAGTCTTCCTTCCTCCCTTGACGTACTTGTCCCATTCACAATTCTTGTGGTTCTTGAATGCAACCGCCATCTTCCTAAGAGCAGCGTCCTTGACTTTCTGCACATCTGCTTCTGTGAAATGATCTGGTAGGGTGAAATGTTCCATGAGAGTATCCCAAAGCAGACTTTTTTGTCTGTCGTCGACAAAAGTAAGATCTGGACGTGGCTTTGCTGGCTCTCTCCATTCTTGAAGGGAGATCGGGAGTTGGTCCTTCACAAGAACTCCGCATTGACGAACGAACTTGTCCGCAATCTTCTTAGGCGCTAATGGTTCGCCATTAGGTCTGATTGCCTCGATATTATACTTTACGCCCTCCTTCAATTTTTTGTTCGGGCCTCGTTTCGTCCTGTTGCCTGAAGATTTGCTCGATCCGGATGGCTGAAAGAAGAAAGATCGATTCGCTAATATATCTTCAACTCATTTAAAACATGTGATGATCACCAGATGCCTGCTTATATAAATATATATACCTCGCCGGTCTTTGTTGTTTCAGGATCAACATGTTCTTCGTCATTGTCATAATCGTAGTTCATGACTTCATCCATTTAGTCGTCGCGATCGGATATCATATCACCCTCTCCGGTGTTGTTTAGAAATTCGGAGCCGTCATAATCTTCTTCATTCTGATCATCATCTGGCCCGCGTATGATATCGAACATGCTCTGTTCTCCCTCTCTGTCGGTATTGTCCGCCATAGCTTTTATTTAACTAATCCAAAAGAAATATAAAACAATTTAGTATTCAAATTACATCGTCTCGAATAATAGATATAATCTCGAATACATCGTCTCGAATAATAGATATAATCTCGAATACATCGTCTTGAATAATAGATATAATCTCGAATACATTATCTCGAATAATAGATATAATATCGAATACATCACTGGCTAGGTAGCTAATAAAGATCGAATACTACAGAAGTATCTAGGACACTCGCGGTTCCTGCGGCGCGGGCGATGGACACCCAAAGAGAAGGAACCCTCACAGGATCATAGCTGAAGTGAGATCCCTGAAGAAACTGCCAGGTATTGGAGAACCTGCCGCCCTCTAACGCAACCATGTAGCAATGGACGTGCTCGTCCTCCTCCCTAACACGACGACGTACCACCTCCGGCGGGGCCGGCTCCCTCCGCACCGAAACTGGCCCACGCGAACGCCACCAAACGAGATCAGGGTCGACGACGGGACCTGGGGCCGGGTTCCTCATCAAGCGGCGCGCCCCTCCAGGCAGCACCTCCCAGTGCCAGCCCAGCGGAGCCCAGTCCCAGACATGGGTCAGCCGGACATCGTCGCGGACGTGTCGACGGCGAGGATGCGGGCCGGGCATCGTCGAGAACAAATATTAGCTATATGCCCGCAAAAAGTAACATTTTTTTAATGATTGGATTTTGATAACTAAAATTTCTAACATTTCTATATAACTAACATTTCTATAATATTTCTAACAATGCTATATATAACTAACATTTCTATAACTAAAAAACAGAAGAAAAAAAATATAACATTTCTATATATATAACTAACATTTGTATAACATTTCTAATATTTCTAGAACTAAAAAAAAGAAAAATTTCTAACTTTTTTATAACTATTTCTATAACTAAAAAACAGAAAAATGTCTAACAATTCTAACTTTTTTATAACTATTTCTATAACTAAAAAACAGAAAAATTTCTAATAATTCTAATTATTCTAACAATTCTAACTATTCTAACAATTCCAACTATTCTAACAATTTCTAACAATTATAACAATTTCTAACAATTCTAACATTTCTAACAATTCTAACAATTCTAACTATTTCTAAAAAACAGAAAAATTTCTAACAATTTCTAAAAAACTGAAAAATTTCTAACTATTTGTATAACTAAAAAACAAAAAATGTATGTGCATGTGTGTGCGCTCACCGGCGAGGCGAGAGGCGACGGGGGCGGCGACGGGGGCGGCGACGGGGACGGCGACGGGCGCGGCGACGACGGGGATGATGACGACGGGGACAGGGACGGGGCGGCGACGACGGGGACGGGGACGTACGGGCCGGGGCGGCGACGACGAAGGGGACGTACGGGGCGGCGACGACGGGGACGGGGACGACGCGGGACGGGCCGGGACGGGGCGGCGGTGACGACGGGGACGACGGGGACGGGGACGACGCGGCGGCGACGAGGGCGGGACGGGGACGGGGACGACGGGGCGGCGACGAGGGCGGGACGGCGACGAGGGCGGGACGGCAACGGGGGATATGGAGACGTACGGGGGCGGCGGGCGACGGTGCAGAGGAGAATAAGCAGATGAGAAACTGAAATTTTCGTAAGTGTTGTTTATATAAGAGGGGCCTTTAGTACCGGTTGGAGCCACCAACCGGTACTAAAGGCCTGTTTTGGCCAGGCCAACCGGTACTAAAGGACCGCGGGATAGTTGAGATCCCCCTATAGAAATAGTTATAAAAAAGTTAGAAATTTTTCTTTTTTTTAGTTCTAGAAATATTAGAAATGTTATACAAATGTTAGTTATATATATAGAAATGTTATATTTTTTTTGTTTTTTAGTTATAGAAATGTTAGTTATATATAGCATTGTTAGAAATGTATTAGAAATGTTAGTTATATATAAATGTTAGAAATTTTAGTTATCAAAATCCAATCATTAAAAAAATGTTACTTTTTGCGGGCATATAGCTAATATTTGTTCTCGACGATGCCCGGCCCGCATCCTCGCCGTCGACACGTCCGCGATGATGTCCGGCTGACCCATGTCTGGGACTGGGCTCCGCCGGGCTGGCACTGGGAGGTGCTGCCTGGAGGGGCGTGCCGCTTGATGAGGAACCCGGCCCCGGGTCCCGTCGTCGACCATGATCTCGTTTGGTGGCGTTCGCGTGGGCCAGTTTCGGTGCGGAGGGAGCCGGCCCCGCCGGAGGTGGTACGTCGTCGTGTTAGGGAGGAGGACGAGCACGTCCATCGCTACATGGTTGCGTTAGAGGGCGGCAGGTTCTCCAATACCTGGCAGTTTCTTCAGGGATCTCACTTCAGCTATGATCCTGTGAGGGTTCCTTCTCTTTGGGTGTCCACCGCCCGCGCCGCAGTAACCGCGAGTGTCCTAGATACTTCTGTAGTATTCGATCTTTATTAGCTACCTAGCCAGTGATGTATTCGATATTATATCTATTATTCGAGATGATGTATTCGAGATTATATCTATTATTCAAGACGATGTATTCGAGATTATATCTATTATTCTAGACGATGTATTCGAGATTATATCTATTATTCGAGACGATGTAATTTGAATACTAAATTGTTTTATATTTCTTTTGGATTAGTTAAATAAAAGCTATGGCGGACAATACCGACAGAGAGGGAGAACAGAGCATGTTTGATATCATACGCGGGCCAGATGATGATCAGAATGAAGAAGATTATGACGGCTCCGAATTTCTAAACAACACCGGAGAGGGTGATATGATATCCGATCGCGACGACCGAATGGATGAAGTCATGAACTACGATTATGACAATGACGAAGAACATATTGATCCTGAAACAACAAAGACCGGCGAGGTATATATATTTATATAAGCAGGCATCTGGTGATCATCACATGTTTTAAATGAGTTGAAGATATATTAGCGAATCGATCTTTCTTCTTTAAGCCATCTGAATCGAGCAAATCTTCAGGCAACAGGACGAAACGAGGCCCGAACAAAAAGTTGAAGGAGGGCGTAAAGTATAATATCGAGGCAATCAGACCTAATGGCGAACCATTAGCGCCTAAGAAGATTGCGGACAAGTTCGTTCGTCAGTGCGGAGTTCTTGTGAAGGACCAACTCCCGATCTCCCTTCAAGAATGGAGAGAGCCAGCAAAGCCACGTCCAGATCTTACTTTTGTCGACGACAGACAAAAAAGTCTGCTTTGGGATACTCTCATGGAACATTTCACCCTACCAGATCATTTCACAGAAGCAGATGTGCAGAAAGTCAAGGACGCTGCTCTTAGGAAGATGGCGGTTGCATTCAAGAACCACAAGAATCGTGAATGGGACAAGTACGTCAAGGGAGGAAGGAAGACTCCAGTATTCGAGGGAACACTAGAGAATCAAAGTGCTCATTGGGACGATTTCGTGAAATTCAAGGATTCAAAATTAGCTAAGGAACGGTCGAGAATAAACAAGAAGAATGCCGAAAAAAGGATAAGTTCCATAAGCTGGGGCGTAGCCTACGCGGTGGCAATGCCTAAGTGGGATAAGTCTGAGAAAGAGATGGAGGATGCAGGTGTCACTCCGGTTACTAAGAGCTGCCCCCCTAGGTGCAGGACTTGGTTCTATGCGCATGGGGGGAGTTGGACCCGAAGACAGGCAAAGTTTCGACGAAGGCATGTCTGAACGGAGCCGGCGATAATATACTTGTTGCAATAGAAGAGGCTCCAACGGGGGTGTTCCAGCCCAACAGAGAGAACGACGAGCTTACGCGTGCCCTGGGAAATCCTGAACACCCGGGAAGAACACGAGGCAAGGGCGCTATTCCGTGGTATGAGGGGTTTTCGGACTGGAACGCCGACTACAGAACCCGTGCGAGAAGGAAGATTGCGGAGGAGAAGCAGAGGAAGATGGAGGAGGAGAAGAGGAAGCTGGACTATGAACACCTTCAAGGCCTAGAATCAGCGCACGCGGACTTGGTAGTCAAATTCCAGCGGCAGCAGGAGCAGATCGACTCACTTAGCCAGCAAAGGGGGTCTCAGCAGGTGCAGCAGCTAGCGGATGATCCAGCATTGGATACCACCGCCCCATCCATGCCGAGAAGCAGCGTGGGTTCCGCCCCGTTTGACGCAATGCTGGATAGATACCCCGTGGATGACATCGCGGAGAACACTAACTGCGAGCTACACTACAAAATTAAGAACATATCCTTGAAGGTGGCGGACGGCGTTGCTTATACAAATTCCCCCGATGCAACCTTCCATTGCAACCCGATTCCAGCAGGCTATGCTCGTGTCGTGGTTGATGAGGTGGTGGACCAATATTCGGGGCTAGAGCTTGACATTCCTGGAGGTGACGAGGAGCACACACTCGGAGATGCCAAACATCGTATCATCCTATGGAGAAAGGATTGCATCATCTTTCGAAGGCCACCGACACCGCGTCACCCGACTCCTCGTCAAAGTCCGCCACCGAGTCAACAGACTCCCGCTCCTCCAAGTCCACCAACGCGTGAGGCCACTCCTCCTCCTCCAAGTCCGGCAAAGTGTCAGGCCACTCCTCCTCCAAGTCCGACACAGCGTCAGACGTCCACTCCTCCTCCAAGTCCGGCACAACCTCAGGCCACTCCTCCTCCAAGTCCGGCACAGCTTCAGGCCACTCCTCCTCGTCCAACTCAGCCCCGTCAGCCGTCTCCGCCGCCTAAGCAATCGCAGAAGAGACACCCGGCAGCTATGGTGCGTAGCGGTACGAGTTGAGGTCATAGTACAGGAAGTATAGGCGGAGGCAAGCGATATAAATATGGTCCAAACCTCACTACTCCTCTTCCTGAGAGGGCTTACGATAGGACCGAGGAGCAAACCAATGCCATAGTGCGGGCAGAAGTCGACGCCCATTTTGGACCGAAACCGCCACCGCCGCCAAGGGAGAAAGTGCCTGTGGAAGTAGTTGACCACTTCATTCGTATGGCTCAAGCACCAGCTTCTAAGCCTGTTGACACAGACTATGAGCGCCACATCAAGAAGTTACATCGACAACGTCTACAGAAGGAGGCGAGCTCGAGCTCGAGCAAACAACAAGCAGCTGTCAAAAAATGCGGGAAACCGTTGCCCAGCTGGGAAAACAGGCGGGGCAATCGATCCCCCCGCTTGTTGTGCCGCCAACAACACGTGACAGTACACGCGTCCAATATTATTGTGGGCAAATAGTTTACGTTCCCGAGGTGGGTGATGTGGTAATAACCCAGGAGCATATAATGCAGGCTGAAACTCTCAACATCACTGTTGGACAACTCCTCGAGATTGAGGACATGCCTGTGCTTACAGAGGAGGAAATAAAACAGAAATATGCCCGGGGCCAACCTTTGGTCAAGCCAGAAGAGGTCAAGAAGCTCCCAACGAGAATGTATGAATTGCATCAATGGTACATGGACATTACCAAGAGATCCGATCGAGAGTCCCTCATGGTGCAAGTCAAGAAGGATCATTACTACCATCAGAAACCTGTGACCGTTGAGTATTCTGAACTGTTTCAGTTATACAATCAAGACGCACTCGACAAATCTATCGTCAGTTGCTATTGTCTGTAAGTGATTTCTTTCTGTAATTTAAGTCTCAAGCTAGCTGTAGTGATCCTTTTGATCAATCATTACACATCGTTAATGAATACACATGGAAAATAAACAAGCACCATGAAAAGCAGGTAGAGGACAGCATGTTAGAGTTCTTAAAGCACCTCAAATATAATGAAGATATACTACTTCCTTACAACTTCGAGTGAGTCACACTTTCTTGTACTACAAATTCTCTGTTTTTGCCTACTAGCTAGCTACATGTTTTTGCTTACATATGCCCGCTTAATTAACACATGCAAACGTGTGTGCATGCAGATTTCACTGAATCTTGTGTATCATTAAAGTTGACACCGGAACAGTTGAAATACTGGACTCACTACTCAAAGCAAATAGTGACTATAACATCTTGTTTGGGATAGTCAACAGGTAATTTCAATCATTATTAACTATATATCTCGGCCTATTTAGTTCGTCATTTCATGATATGAACTATTTAATAACCCATTTATTCATTTTCTTTGTCGGCGGGCAGGGCTTGGGCAAGGTTCATCAGCGTCACGGAAGGCGAATGGAAACGACAGCTGAAATGGTTTCGACCCAAGGTAAGTAATTAAGTAGTACTAGCTAGCTAGCTAGCTGCCATCTCTTTAATTATCATGCTTGATTAATTATTATCTGATCAAATTAAATTCCATTCTCGTAATAAAGGCCCTGAAGCAGGCGCAGGGGACTAATCTGTGTGCATTCTGCGTTTGCGAGAACATTCACATGATGGCGTCCGAAAGGAGCAGATCTCAAAGACAAGAATGGGTACGCTTGTCAGAACACTATTCACAATTTTTACATCATTATCGATATCTAGTCACACAACTAATACACATGCATATTGATCTCCTTCTTAACAGTTCACAGAGGTGCGGGACAAGCTCCTAAAAACGGAGCGCGTAGAAGCACTTCAAGAGGAAATAGCGGGATTTTTGCTCGACCAGGTCATAAATCCGAAGGGAGAATACTATTACCCGCTACCGGCCCCATCGACCAGGTCATGAACCACTTCCAACTGTCATCGTGCTCCGAAGGCACCAATTAGGCTAATGCCACTGGCTCCGAAGGCAACATGCATATATAGGAGAAATTGTATATAGCTATACATGTGCGTATATATGTGTGAATTAATATGATGGTTTGTGAGACATTGATGATATATATATATGATTGGTTCTACTAGAAATTCTCTCTCTCTCTCTCTCTCTCTCTATATATATATATATATATATATATATATATGCATAACGTGTACAATGTGTAGTATCGTAAAATACCAGCAAACGAAAAAGAATTAAAATGGAAAACACAAAATTAAATGAAAAAGAAATCATAAAACCAAAAACCTCCCAAACATTTTAGTACCGATTGGTGTTACAAAGGGCTCCCGGCCCCCGGAGCTGGCTCGTGCCACGTGGTTGCCCTTTAGCACCGGTTCGTGCTGAACCGGTACTAAAGGGGGGGCTTTAGTGCCCACACTTTAGTGCCGGTTATGGAACCGGCACTAAAGGGCCTTACGAACCGGTGGTATTGTCCGGTTCTGCACTAGTGCTTTGATGGTTAACATTCCACGATTTCTGATTCTATCATCATAGCTCCGATCCAATTCATAATCATGATTTTGACCTAGATGGAAAGTAGATCACGTTTATCGAAACCTACCAACAGAATCTAGTTTCAAAGTATCAACGGCGAACTCAAAGGGTGCTTGGATACGTTTTAGTCCCATGACTAAAAGTAGTGGGACTAAATTTTGCTAGCCTCACCCATGCTTGGATCCAAATACTAAAGGGACTAAAATCAAGTTATTGAGCATTTATTATCCTTCAAACCCTCCAATCCAGAACTCGCATGTGTTAAAGGAGAGGAATTAAATGAAGAGAGAGAGGGCTAATACATATTTTAATAGGTTTCCTATGACTAAAAATTTTTAGCCTTAAAACTAGTCCTAGCCTCTCTTTAGTCAGGGGTGTTTGGAACTTTAGCCTCTAAAAAAACTATTTTTAGTCAGACTAAAAATAGTTCTTTAAATCCAAGCACCCTCTCAGTAAAAACAACTCGTAAATTGGATGCTTGGTTCAACACATATTTCGGTTCGATAGTTTTTTAAACATAGACCACCCACCTTATCAAAAGAGAAAATCGCACCAAAATAACCTCGTGTTGGCATCTGCGACGTGAGGTAACCCCGCAGGGTAAGTTTGACCGGTGTTCACAAGTTTTGAAGGGATGACTTTTTTTAGGCGATGAGATCAGGAGGTAATATGTATCGCTCTTTGCGAGCTGTACCAGTGAGTCGCCCACTCGCTCGCTACATGGGCCAGGCCAGTTACCAGTGACTTTTTTTTTCGCTGGTTAACCTACACAGACTTCACTGAAGTCTGTCCAGCCAGCAGTCATTTTCTTCGCTTCAAGTCTACTGCACTCGAGTCGATCTAGCTAACGGCAATATTTTTATCCATCCACTGCAGTACTATGCAGTATAAAGCACCATTTTTTTTATTCTTGTTCAGACGGGTTTTCAGATTTCTTAGTCAAAAAATAATTCAATTTTTGTCTTCTTAACTATTCATGAATTAAAAAATATATTAAATTTAAAAATTCTTTTTACGAATTTTAAAAATAATCATGAATTTTAAAAAATGTTTGCAAATTTAAAGATACAGGAATTAATAGATGTTTACATATTTTAAAACAGTTCATGGATTCAAAAAATGTTCATGCATTTGAAAGGAATTCAGAATTTAGTAAACACTCATGAATTTGAGAAAAAAAATCTTGAATTAAAAAATATTCATGAATTCAAAAAATGTTCAAGAATTTAAATATAGTTTTTAAATTATTATTTTCGCCAATTCAAAAAATTATGAATTGAAAACTAAAAAGAAATATAAATAAATTAAAAACATAAAGAAGTAAAAGAAGAAGAAACCAAATTTGGCGGATAAAATATGGGGGGAGGAACAGAAAAAACCTGACAGAACATTCCTTGGAAGGTTTAAAACTGGGGAAAAAAAACTTCCAAAAACCACCAATCCCTCCCTGTACTTTCGTTTGCCAATGGGCTGGCCAAAGAAAACATATCCTAGCGCTCGCAATGAACCATACATATCTTATTTTTTGTTGAGAAATGAGCGACACAGATCAATTCTGGATGATATTTGGGGGATAAAATATAGATGAGAGGTAGGAGCCATAGATGGCGCCCTACAAATAAACCTAGTGCCTGATTTAGTGAGGATATGGGCCTCAATGTTCTAAACTCTTGAAAGACAAAAGAGTGAGCTTGAAATTCAGGTGGCATTATTTTGATCTCACGAATGATATGACTGTGCGTCCCAATAAAGCCATCTTCGATGTTCTTGAATGACTTCTTTGCAGTCCAAGGCGATGACTCTTCAAGTTTGCATGAGGTCTGTCGCAAGATCCATGGCTTCGTGATAGATCAAAGTCTCAAAGGAGGCAGGGTCAGTCGCACCTGCAAACACCAGCGTCGAAGCACCCAGGTAAACTCTGTTGATATCTTTGCATAAGCATTGATCGACCCCACATTCGACGATCTGGATATAGCCCCATTTACCATTAGTTTTGCATTGCTCGTAGGAGGGATCCATCGAGGGACTCCACTCTATATAGTGCTCATCTGTTGTGGGCGGACGTAATCTTGCATGCATTAATCTTCCCATGAAGTCGCTTTAATGTTGGGGCTTTGATATTCGTTTTCATGTATTGCCTTCCTCCTGGCATGACATATAGGACATAATGTCACGAGCAGCGGGACAAAGTCTGGATGTGGCAATGAATACAACAGAGAAAACACCCAATGCTTGACATCAGCTTCCCATGTTTGGTTCATTTTTCCACTAGGTACTGGTCAGCTAAAGCCCGGACGCGTTCTCACATGGTGCAATCCATAAGGGAATGCTTTCAAGAATCGCCTGCCCTTCAAGATGACGAAGCAGGTCTGCAAGTGGGATGGACTGATGTGCAAGATGCCATAGGAAGATTTCATTTTTTTACGGCACATGCACTTTCCACAACTTGCACCACGTCTATTTCAGTTGTTCAGAGTTTGATGGATCTGTCCATCCTTCAAGCCACGCCTCACATCAGTGCTTGGTCGAGACTATCATTCTGTAAGCATACCTTGCTGAAAAGATACCCCCATTATCATAATTCCATGCCCAAAAGTCTTGAACCTACCTGGTACAAAGTGGGACAGCTAGAATCACCTCGACATCAACCTGTATGAAAGTGTTGTGGATTAGTTCCTTGTTCTAGTCCGTCGCATTTGGCAAGATGAGGTCACTTACTCGACATGGTGGGTCTTGGGCGAGACAAGAAAAAAAGTGTTTGGCCTCATACAGTAATCCATAGGTATCCAGTTGTCTCTCCATTTATCCGTCGTTTAACCATTGCAAGTTCTACGAATCAAGCCTTGGGAAAGCACATCTCTTCCTTGAACTATTACTCTCCAAATCTGATAAGGTGAATTGCCTAGTTGGGCTTGCAAGAAATCAGAATCTAGGTGGCGCCTTGCTTTGAGGGTACAAGCGCTAAGAGAACCTGGATATTGTAGGATGTGCCACGCTCGATGAGCTAATAGTGCAAGATTAAGAAAGTTCTATGTCTCTGAGTCCCAAGTTTCCTAGTAATTCTGGCTTAGTCATGAAATAGGCACCCATGCTATTTTCCTTTCACCTTATTTGCTTCCCCACCAAATTTTGTGGATTGACGAGTTGACACTAGCCTCGAGGCAGTTTGAAACTTGACATAGAATATACTGGGACTGCTTGTGCAACTTACTTAATCAGCACATCTTTTCCACCAGAAAGAAGTTTCTCCATCCACCCCTTGACATTGTTCCATACCCTATCTCTTAAGTATTTAAAGGCTTTCTTTCCCAAATATTTTCTAGAGAGACAGATTCATTTGGTACCCCAAGGATTTGCTTCACCTCATTCCTTAGTATCTCCTAACTGCCCTTGCTGAAAAGGTAGAAACTTGGCCAAAAATATTATCTGTCCTAAAGCTTGACAATAGCATTCGATCACCATTTGCTTTCAAGAATAGACTATCATCCGCAAAAAGCAAATGACTCACCGGCGGAGCCACTTTTATGCCACTGAGGTGCGATGGTTGAGAAATACTTTTTAAGAGGCATGGAAGGCCCTCTGCTCCCAATAAAAACAAATATGAAGAAATAGGCCCCCTTGATGGATACCTCACATAAGTTTAAAGCTCTCAAGTTTGTCATTAAACAAAACCAAAAATTTAACATAGCTTACCAGCCCCATTATAATTGAGATCCAAGCTGGTGCAAACACCTACTTTTCCATTATAGCCATCAAATAGTCCCACTCGACTCGGTCCTTCAGATAATCCCACTCGACTCGGTCGTAGGTTTTCATCATGTTCAACTTTAGCGCACAAAACATGTTTTTCTAAACTTTGTTTCTCTTCTTGTAGTGCAAACATTCATATGCTGAGATAATGTTATCAGTGATCAAGCGATCTGGAACAAAGCAGAATGCTCTTCGAAAATAATCTCAGGCAAAATGAGCTTCAGACGATTAGATACCACCTTGGAAGCAATTTTGTATAGGACATTGCAGAGGCTAATAGGATGGAATTGAGATAGGAGTGTGGGGTTAACTACCTTTGGTATAGGAACCAAGATTGTTTCATTAAGCACGCACAGCCTCTTCCCGGCGCAATATTCTCAAAACAATATTAGTGATCTTCTCCCATGAGATTCCAGTTGCGCTGAAAAAATATGCGGGATAACCGTCTGGGCCTGGAGTTCTTATTGGGAACATCCAGAGGATGGCCTTTTTCACTTGATTATTAGAAATAGGGTGCAAGTAGTTGATTGTTCATTATAGTTGTGACTTTAACATGAACCTTATCATTGACCTCTACCATCCTCAAAGTGCCTTCATACTTAACAAATCTTTGCAGAAGAAGGTTGCAAATTTTCCATCTCATCCCGGTCCGACGTGGTGGTTCCATCACCATGAGTAAACTCTTTTATTCTATTTTTTTGCCTTTGCGTGCTCGCACATTGGTGCAAGAACTTCATGTTTCTATGGCCATCCAGAGAGCCAATCAATCCGGGAGCGGTAACACATAAGGATTTCCTTCATATGAGAACGAACAAACGAACAAATGGATTTGTGAGGATATGGGGGGGGGGGGGGGGGTCACCCCTATGTCTTGTGTGTAAGCGAGACAGTGGGAATCCTTGCTAAAGGGTGGCACCTGTTGAGTCGGCCTAGGCGCGCGGGGAAAACAACCTCATTTTTTTCCTTTCACTTTTTTGTTTCATTTGTTTGCTTTCCTTTTTTTACTTATGTTTACACATCCAATATTATAGATAAATACATTACAAAAGTCACTCCACATAAAAACATTTGAAAAATGTTGACCAAGCATTTGAAAAATGTTAAATGTGTATATAAAAATGTTTATCACGTATAAAAACTTGTACACAAAAATGTAAAAAGCGTGTGAAACAATTTGATCATGTATTTAAAAATGTTAATCAAGCATTTGAAAATATCTTGAATAAGTTCTTAAAAAATGATAATCAAGCATTTGGAAAAGGTTTATAGAAAAAAAGTTGATCATGTATTAAAAATGATGATTTTTTTAATCATGTATATAAAAAATGTTGACCATGTGTTCAAAAGATGCTAATATTGCATTTTAAAAATGTCAAGCATTTAAAAAGTGTTAAATATGCATAGATAAAATGTTGACCATGTATTAGAAAATGTTAATCTCTTAGTTAAAAATGTTAATCTTTTATTTAAAAATGTTAATCAAGAATTAAAAAAAATTAAGTGTGTATAATTTTTTTGACCATGTATTCAAATAATGTTAATTTTCTACATGAAAAATGTTAGTCAAGCATTTAAAAAAAGTTAAACCTGTATAGAAAAAATATTGACCTTGTAATAAAATAATGTTAAATTTGTATTGAAAAAATGTTAGACGTGTATTAGATAAATGTTGTTGGCATATACAAAAATGTAGAATGAAAACCAAAAGAACAAAGAAAGCCAAAAAAGAAACAAAATAAACCAAAGGAAGAATAAAATGGAAAATAAAACCGAAGAAACAAATGCATAAAAATAATGAAAATAAAGGAGAAGAAAAAAGAAAAGGAATAGGAGAAAAAAGAAAAAGAAAACCGGCTCAAATCACCTTAAGTAGGATGTGCCCTTACTACTTAGCAAAAATGGGATGCGAGCAGAGTGGCTACCAGCGCCGGCGATTTCCCTGCTTCTCCCCCTTTTCTGCTGTTTTTATAGTAACTGCGCGTGCGAATGGGCTGGCCCAATTACTGTATAAACTTCAGCGAGATTTCCTACCTTGTTGCTTAATGCGAGATATAGCAAAACCACTAATTAAGTAGTAATCCTTTTAACGACCACTCCATCTCCTCAGGTTGGGTCAAGTGATGTGTGCGCTGCTTGTCACAAACTAGAGTTTTTCCTTTTTTTCGTACATTCATTTATTCAAAATATTTTATTTCTTAAATCATGCATTCAATTCTCGAGCCGTTTTCATCCTTGGACTCATCACATCGAGATCTTCAAAACTAGATCTCATGTTGATAGATTTTAATGAACTTTGTTTTCACGAAAAAAGCCGGACAAAAAACCGAACCAGGAGCATGTTTTTTTTCATTTCTGAAAGTTGTTTCCGAGAGGTATAACCGTGGCTCTCGCGGAAGGAAAAAAACCACTTTTTCATTTGCAAGAGGCACGGCCATGCCTCTCGCAGAAGCAAAACCGTGTCTCTCATGAAAGGAAAAAAGAAAGAGAAAATATGTTTTTTTTTGTTTCCAAAGAGGCACGATCGTGTCTCTCGTGAAAGCAGATCTGTGTCTCTCGTGAAAACAAAACCGCATCTCTCACGATAAGAGAAAAAAAAGAGGAGAAAACATGTTTTTTTCGTTCCCAAAGAGGCACGACCGTGCCTCTCGCGGATGAAAAAAAAAGAGAAAACGTATTTTTTTCGTTTTCGAGAGGCCCGCACGGAAGAAAAAAAAAAGAGAAAACATTTTTTCATTTCCGAGCTCACAGAAGCTAAACCATACCTCTCGTGGAAGAAAAAATGTGTTTTTTTTGTGCAAAAAAAATCTGATTTTTTTATATCTAAAAGCTAAGAAAGACTGGTCGAAAACCAAAAGGCTGAAACCCCCCGAAAAACAACTATTTTAAAATCTGAAAACGTATGCTGAAAAATAAAAATTCTGAAGAGAGCGCCCGGAGCGCGCCACCTCAGCCCACCCCAAGTGATCGTTGGGATGCTCCTGAAGGTGCACTCCCCAATTAGTTTTTATTAGACAAACGCTCCTCAATTAGTTTTTTTAAGATTGCCAACACTTTATTGATCAATGTGAATGTTTATGGGAATACATGCTGGGTCATGAGGATGAATAATCCACAAATGCCGACCCTGATCAAGCATAACCGAGTATTTGGCAAAGTTGTGAGCTTCTCAATTTGATGCTCTTCCTCAATTAGTTGCTCTCGAGATATAGTCACCGCGATATATGGGTTCGTTTTTTCTGACTAGCCCATCTATACATGGGCCATCAAGTAGAGAGCTAGCCCATCTTATTCACATATAAACATTCGTTTCAAATTCATGACTGGCCCATCTATACAGTAGGCCCGCTGAGAACAAGATGGGATTAACAACAAACATGTCGGCCCAGTATCACAAGCACAATCAGAGCACTAACGTCCAACGATTTTCCATTTGCGCTTTGCCTCACCGCTCACCGGCGGCTCACACCAGCCGCCGCACGCCGTCGCAGCGTACGGCCTCCAAGCCCACCGTCGCCCACTCATCGCCTCCTCTTCGTCCATGGCGGCTTCACTGCGAGGCGGCCTGGTGGTGCCGCTCCCGCCTCCGCTCGCTTCCCCGCGCCGCCTCGCCCCGTCCCCGAGGAGGCGCCGCCGCCGCCTCCCCAGGGTCCGCGCGGCGGCGGCGGAGCCCGTCGAGGTGGTGGGCGTTGGGAGCCGGAAGGACGCCGTCATCGACTTCTGCCTCGGCTCCCGCACCCTCTCCTCCACCCCGATCCGCTTCTGGTACCGCACTGGAACCCTCGCGCTGCAGCGCAATGTGGTTTGGGATTTGGGCGTAGACCTTGTTTGAAGCAATGCCAGTGTTAATTTTGTTTAATGTGGAACCGCCGGACCGTTTTGCATTCTCCTCCAGACAATGCCGATTGTGATTTAGGGTGTGGCTTCGTTTTCACACTTGTGCAGTAGCCGAATCGGAACCTAGTGCAGTGTTTTGGTTACAATAACTACTACTACGTATTACTATCAATGCCTGTCTGTCACAACGTTAGACAACTAATTAGGAGGCTGTTTCCTTCCTGTCACGACGTTAGGCACTTCCAAAGGTGTATGGGGTGATGCGTTGGAAACTCCTTGTAAAAATTCTGCAGTGAAAATTAATCATGTGATGTGAGTTTCTTGTAACAAAATGGTGCACCTCCCTTATTCAACACAAAACAGAAAAAGAATTGCAAGCAGCCCAATACGGTATCAAATTTTATAATGCCAGGCACGTGCGTCGTTTTCAGTACTTCGTAACTTGCCCTCATATGCTTTTCTTTGTAAACGGTTATGTCTTACATGTAGTTTTGTTTCAGGACAGTACATGTGGATAATTCTGAAGTGCAATTCATACCGAGAGTTCAGGATACAGGTCAACTTTTCTGTGCCTTTACTTCTTGTCCGATTGTCTATTCTGCATTAACAACATGTACACATGCTTTCTCTTCTAGTTTTTAGCATGACCCCGGCAGTTCTTTATTTTCAGAGACAGCAGTTGGAGACTTGGAACGTCCCTTATCTCTTCATCCTTGCCCGTCGGCGGTTATTATTGTTTGTACACTTCCCATCTCTCTGTTTGATGCGATTTATTGTTTTCTTGTTCTTGTCAGAATATTAAGTATGCATCAGTTGCTCTCTTGATATTAGAAATTTTGACTTATTTTTGTGTTTGATAATGTATTGTCGTGTTACTAGTTGTGGCTGTGCTCATTTCTTTAGAAACAAACAATTGACCTTGACAACTTCAACCCATGTTGCCTGATTTCATGATAGTGCTGATTTCACTATAAATCTGTACTATCTCTTCTATTCATGTTGTGTTTAATTACTTTGATACCCACATAAGTAGAAGGTCAATGCAAGAAAAGATACTTAGCTTGGCAACTGTTAACAATCCAACTATCTGTCCAGAGCATGTTTCATGTTTTCGTTTGCCTGAGAGAGGTCCTGGTTCATGGATCAATTCTTGGTGTAAATTTAAGATTCTGATTTACCCCCCAAGATGAGAACACTCCTGAGCTAGATCCAGAAATTTTATATAGAGGGCGCCAAGTGAACTTGCCTGATTAACCATGTTGTATGCAGTGATCCCCCCCCCCCCCCCCCCCCCCCACACACACACACGTTTCTTACTAGTGTTTGTGAAGCACTTCTAACAAATAATGGGATGAAATGACATTCTTGTGGGAAATGTGATCGAGCATTTTAGAACAAGGTAAAATTGGTCTTTTTGGTGCTGATATAGGTGCCTTTGGATCACAGCAGATGATATGTTAACATGAACTTCCGAACACTATATCTTTCTACTGATTTTCAGATTTTGTCGGCTAAGATAGATTAAGATTTTTTATCTTAAAGTGAATGCATTCTGCAGGTTGCAAGTGCCGGACAGGAGGCTGATCAAATTGCTGCGCTGGAGCTTCTAAGTGCTACCAAATCCGCCGATAATCTGGCTGCATCAATATTTTTGAAGCCCTTTTGTTTCGAGGGACAAAGACGGCAATTGGAGGTGGCATACTTGTGCAGTGATATCTTCATTTTTTTGAAATGTGCATTGCTCCCTACAGCCTGCTTAAATAAATCAAAATTATTATGTTGTCTTTTTGAGTTATCATTAACTGTTGTACTTTTCGGTTCTGCAGGCATCTGATTTGATTGTTAAATTTCAAGCATGCTCGAATTTTCACATTGGTAATCCATTTTCTGGCCTACCTGTTACAGCATGCTTTAACGCTTTTGCACTAGAGCTGAAGTAAATTGACAATACTCAAATATTTATGGAAACAAAAAACAATACTCAAAGAGGGCTTTCACTTTTTTCTTTCTATTTGGATTTTATCTTTGCTTTGTTATGGATCTTGATATAGTGCTCGTCCCACCTTTTGCTTGTAGATAGAACGAGAGTAAAAGTAGGTTACACATTTGAGCTTGTTATGTGTTTTTATTGAAGTTTTTGTACATGCTCATGACCCAGAAAAGGCGAGCCATACAGATGTCCCTTATTTGCAAAAACTAAAAAGGAGCCGAGGGAGCATGAGCTTCTGGTTCACTTTGTAGGGATTGCAGAAGGGATGATATAGTAGCACTATGTAATAAGTATGTTGACTTTTTCTTGTGGTACTAGAGGTAGCAAAGTAGTAAGGATCAGTCATGTATTTTTACTGATCTACATTGAAATTCTATTATGTAGTTATAAACTTGTAATAGTTTGTAGTGCAATTTAGTATCATATCAACTACACTTCAACATCTGTCATTAATCACATCCCAAAACAAATGATATGTAGTTAAAAGGGATTGAATCTATCTGGCTGCACTTTATAATATATTTTTGTATTTTCGATAAATAAGAAAAGTGTGCACGATCTTGACGAATTACTATGTATTTTTCCACCCCAGTTATTGAAGCTGATTCACTGCTTGAGACGGAAGTGGAAACTCTTGCTGAAGCTTTGGAGAGTGCCAATAATGCTGTCCTCTCAACTATTAGTATGATATCCATCATGATGTCGGTGAGTCTTAAGTTCTTTTCTGTTTTCTTTGTATCAAAAATATTATTTTACTATTCTAATTGACTAATCTCGTACCCTTGACATATCAGGGATTTAATCAAATGTTCTGGAGCTCCCTTGATGCACAAATTAAGGAAGTTGATCCTGAGGAAGTAGGCAAAGTAATCTACTGAATTCTCTTACTACTCAGTGGTATGACCAGCATGTGAGTTTGTTTCTTGATTCTTACAGTGTACAATTCTAACAGCTACTCAAAAGCTATGGGGAAGCTAGGGTTGGATTTGGTGCTGGTTATAATGTCCAATCAGCTATTAAGCAGGCTGTTCTTCACTGTCCATTTCTTCGTGGTGGCATAAAGGTGCACACAATTCTCTATTTACACTATGAACTGTTAAATCTGCACCCACTCGTACCAAGAGTAAATGTTGCTATCACTTGATCAGAAAGTAACTGTCTATTGTGTGTGTCTACACCCGTGAAAATTCTATAACCAAGTATTCAACCCCTGGCATGCTGTATGTTAGTATGCGATTCACGCAAGCCTGCACTAATGCTCCCAAATTTTGGATATGGTAGTAGATAACTAATCAGTTAATAAAGAAAAAAGAAAAGAAATCTCCAATACTATTTTCTCTCTTATAATACTGGTTATGTTGGTGTGTATGATGATGGAAATATATATGATGAACAAACAACTCATGTAGTCAGGTCCTTGTTCACATTTGCAATCTTACTTTGCACTAGCCAGTTCATCTCAAGCACGTGGGAACCTGTTGTTTGAGGCTTTGAGCTCTCCACATTAGAATTATTAGGGCAATGCATTATTTGATTTTTGTATGCTTCTTATAACTATGATGAATTTCTATTGTAGGAAAACACTGTTCCTGCTCATAACTTATCTCTTTCTGTAACAATGTTCTGTTTTCTTGGCACTGATCTGGGTATACAATATTTTGATGTAGGACTTGAACAATGTTGTTTTTCTGTCGCTTACAACTTCCCGGGTATTGGCCGAGAGTGATATGATCTCCATTCTACACATCTTTCGTCGAGTTACTGGGTTCAATAAGGACATTATATTTTCTAGAAATTCTGAACCTGATCTAGAGCCAAAACTCATAGTAGTTTCTCTTCTAACAATTCGGTAAGCTCTTGCACCACATATTTTACCTGATTGAGAAAATTCATACTTACGCCGACTCTTAATGTCACATTCATTTAACTTGCCCAGTCACATAGTCCCGCTACTTATGCATGTACTGAATCATGCTTTGTTAGTCTAACAGTATTCAGTTAATCTTTCAAGTTACATGTATTTCACTACAATCAACCAACACTTTTACGCCATGTCTCAACTATCCGATGAAAACACAATCAACCTACACTTTTACGCCATGTCTCAACTATCCGATGAAAACAGAATAGCAGTCTGAACCTGTGAGCTTGGAGTGAAAAAAGGACATTTAATATTCATTAATCATCTATTACTTTCTAGCAGACATGATTGCCTCTTCAATTTCTTATACTTTCTATATCAGATTTTTTTTTTGTTGGCGGGGAATATCAAACTTAGTATCCCTTTTAACTTTAATGTCATACTTCTAGTATGAAGTTGCCCGGTCCATGTCACTATGTGTTAGATAAATAGGTGATATATAGTAGATGCTTCAAACTGATTCATGGTTTTTGTTCCAGAACTTCTTCATGGTTTGAATCGCTATTTTTGTACAACTTTTAATTAAATAATGAAGACTATTTGTATTCAGAAGCTTACCGCCCCAAGTACAAATATTGTATAGTATCTGGTGTTTTTTCCAGCTTTGGTGATTAAACGGATTTCTTGCTATATTATCTTGGGGAAGGATATTCAGAAACAGGGGTGCCAGTTTTCATTGTTTCTTCTAATGGCGATAGCATTCAGACAACAATTGCAATTCGTGTAGTATCTTTTTCGTAAGGCGTACTTGTTTTCAAACTGAGACGTACAAAAATTGTGTATTATGGTCTGGATTGCAGTTCTTTATTCAATGTTTATGCAGATAAGTAGCAGCATATAAATGAATGATAGATGTGCTCATTGTTCCTTTCCAGAAATGCCCGTGATGAAAATGTTGCCTCAGTAAAGGACGGATTTCTTTTGAGCATGGCTTTGCATTTTCCTTTTATATCATCTCTTATGGGAGGAGATACTCAGGAGCTTAGACAAGCTCGGTTAAATCACTCATTCAGCAAATTGCCTGACAGTGGTTTGAGCTTAGCGGATCAAGGATTGCCAGAACATTTCAGTGTTTCTAATGATGCTACTGTTTCTAATTTATATTCTGACAAAATAGAAAATATCAAATCGGAGAGGTAATGTACATACCCATCTTTTTATTTCCCAGTGAATATTATCCCTTCTTTAGTTTAACTTTCAGTTACTTGATGTTCATTGCAATCTTTCTTAGGGAATCTGATAACAATAATGGGAGAATACATCCAGAGTTTAAAGAAGCTAATTTAGAGTCTGATGGAGAAACTAGTATAGATGTTGGCAGAGGTAAAATTGATTGCACTAGGTTCGCTATTTGCTTCTTTGCCTTTTTTGGTGGAGCATCCTAACTTTATTCTTCATTGACAAGAGGATCCAAGTTCACAACAGGAGCGTAATTTCTGGAGTAATGCCCCTGCCTTTGGTATTGCACAATTGTGGGCTAAAGAGCGGACCACAACAGGTAGAGGCAATAAAAGGAATGAGCTCGATTATATCACTCTGCCTGTTGGTGTAAAATCTCTTGAGGTTCAGTATGATCATTCTCCAAATACACAGCCTGAAACCCGTAATGCTACCGATAGCACACCTCTATCTACTGGGCATGCTGTCTCTGGCGCCTCACTTTCTGGTGTTGGTTTGGAGAAAGTGATGGAGATATGTAGTTCTGCAGCGGCATTTCTAAAGGGCAGAATGGATAAATCTCGAAAACGTGGCTCTGCTGCCAGCCGAGCTGCATCGATGCTCGTTAGTCCCTCCCTCCCTGTCTTCTGTATATTTAGACTTATCTTGGATTTCCTGGTATAGTTTTGTTCTTAAGATTTAAGACTGCATTCTTCATCTGCAAATAGCTGGTGTATCGTAATCAAGTTAAGTTTTGTTCATCACATTTGAGGATGAGAACGGCTGTCATGTTTTAGTATGATCTTTTTACTGTGTGTAGGTTCATCAAATCACATGCCTGGTGTCGCCAGCCCAAACTGGGTGCACTCAAAACCACCCTCCTAATTCCCTCTCCAGCTATTCATCATCATCATCATCATCATCATGTGTTGCAGTTGTTCCCTCGTTTTTTTGCCAAATCAGACGCCTCATTTTGCCTACCCAAATTGGATAATTGTGCATCAAAACCATCCTTCTAGTTTCCTCTTGAGCTACTCATGTGTTGCAGTCGTTCCCTTGCATTTTTGTCATTGTTCCTATGGTCTGCCGACTCATCAGTTTCTCTCTTTGTGGTACTGAAATAGGTTTTCCATTTAGTTATGTGTGCACTGTGGAGTGTGGTGGGCAGCAGTGTTTATGCTGCAAGTACAATTTGGTTATTATTTGGTTCACAAGATACTGAACAAACTAATGTTCTTCTTTTGCTGCAATGTTTCTGTGATGAAATGTTGGTTTTTGAAACCTAAGCAAGTACACTAAGCTCCGTTTTAACTTGACTTCGGAACTGTTGTTCATTTCCAGGGGAAAACTTTTCATTCTCAGTCATATCGGGACACAGCTGCTTGTCATTGCTAGAACTGTGCATAGTCTAAGACTTTGGTAGATAATGTTCAATAGCCTTAAAAAGTTAACATCTATAGACTCTGGCTCCCGTAATAAATTTATTGGCATGCCTGGGTTGCTGTATGACAACTGTAATCTCTTATATATCTTGTAGGATGCAGAAAGAGAAGCCGAAAAAACATGGAGCCCAATAGTTGAAATACAGTTTGGAGAAGGGACTTACAGAGGGAGATGCCAAGAAGGTGTCCCTGAAGGAAAGGTGAAGCTCATTAAAGCACTTGATCTCTTCTAGTTGGCTGGCCTAAAGTATTACCAATCCTGTTTTTTTAACTTCTCTACAGGGACGCTTAACCTACAGTGATGGTAGCATCTATGATGGACTCTGGAGGTATGGCAAGAGATACGGTTTGGGAACGCTTTATTACAGCAACGGTGATGTATTTCATGGAACATGGAGGGACGATCTTATTCATGGAAAGGTAGGGTGCATCAGCATAGTTGATCAAATATTGCCATGTGACCTGCGACAGTTGGAACGTTTTACATAGATTTGCCACCGAACAATTTATACTCGCTTTATATTTCATTTGCATAGCTTATATGTGCATCTTTTCCCCTTCTATTCTTATGCACCGAAATCCTGTTTCAAGGCTTCATAAAAAGACTCCGAGTCTTGATTTTGATTGCTTACTGTAACTGAACATGTGCTCAGTTGTATACTTGGTAAAATCTGATAGCAACATCTTGTATAGTACTCCCTTCGTTTCTAAATATAAGTCTTTTTAGAGATTCCAATATGCACTACATACGGATGTATATAGACATACTTTAGAGTGTAGATTCACTCATTTTGCTCCGTATGTAGTCCATATTGGAATCTCTAAAAAGACTTATATTTAGGAATGGAGGGAGTATTAAATATTGACCACATATTTGCATGTTGGTTCAAATATTGCAACCCTCTTTCAAGTTTGTATGTGAAGTTCTGAGATTTCCTTCTTCTCTTTAGGGTTGGTACTATTTTCACAGTGGCGACCGTTGGTTTGCGAATTTTTGGAAGGGGAAGGCTAATGGCGAGGGAAGATTTTATGCCAAGGATGGGAGTATACTCTTTGGCCATTTTCAAAATGGATGGCGTCATGGAGAGTGCTTGTTGATAGATGGGAACGGATCAAGGTGGTTCTTGTCTATTTCTCGTTTAAATGTGCTCTGAAATGGGTAGATCTGCACAAAAAAGAATTATATATTATTTTAATCTGACAAAAATTTGACTTTAATATGGATTATGACTACAGGTGGCTTGAAGTTTGGGACGATGGTGTACTTACCGGACGGACTAAATTGGAAGAATAGGATTCTGATTTCTCTGGACGTCATTGGCAATGCCGGCCATGCTTCAAATGCTGCAAGACACCGTGGTTTGAGCTTCTATTACACCTCATCCCTTCTGTGTCTAACATGTTGTTAATTTAGTCTTGCCCATCTACCGACAGGTTCCCCGCTGGAAGCTTTGTTGAATGATGAAGTGATTGCACTAATTTTTCAAAGCTTGTGCACTGCTTTGATTGCCGGTTACCCCCTGGAGGTATGGGAGAGGGTTTCCTTCATACTTATGTTGTTCAAATTGGGGAAGAGCATCACAAATTCACAGGCACAAGTGCACCAAACAAGAAGTAGTAGGCCTGCAGATTCATTTTCGTTGATAGCCGCCGTGTGTTGCTTCTCTGATTAGCTAGGCTCTGTGCATAGACGAAGAAGCCATTGTCTCCCACATTTGTTTCCAATTGGATCCTGGAGTTTCCACAAAACCGGGCAATGTCGCCTGTATGTGCATATATGGTGCCCACTCTACATGCCGATGAGCATCTTGTTAAGTTTATTCATCTCTCGACGGTTCAGTCAGTGGATGCCCGAAAATTTGATGATCGGTGATCACAGATTGTTGCCACCAGAAAAGTGGCACGTGGTCAAATAGGGGAATCCCACATGGCAGATTAGTGTCTCTGTTTCAGCTTGACTTGTTTGGTTCAATGGTTGGACGGCCGGGACCCACCTGGAGTGAAACAGGGTGGTGTCAAAACCTGATTGGTGGACTATAAATAGTATGATATGATCCTTCCTTTTCTTTTCTGATGATGGTCCGGATGAATGAATGAAATCCATCCCTTGTGCTGTGCCTACCCTAGTGTACAGGCAAATCAGTAGAGAAAAGGACGCTTTGTAGCTCAGGTAGTATAAAACAGATGCGCGAAGGATAATCAAGTTTTATTGTGGGAATGGACGGTAGGGAAGACGATGTATCACCATCGGTCAATGTCACGCTTGATTGACGCTGCTTTAGTACAATTTTGGATGTGGCTAGATCTCAGTCAACTGAGACTTATAATCTATTTATGTAAGATCTTACGAATATAGCATTGACTGACACTTTGCTATGCCTCGGTCGAATGAAATTTAGCGATCAGGTACAACTTTAGATGGATCGGAGGGAGTGTTAATTGGTGCCGCATGGACCGTCAGATTTTGACATTGTTTCGCTGATTCGAGCTGTGAATGAATAGGCGAAGGCAGCTTGGGATTGTCGAGTGCCGACTTTGCGGGGGATGTGGACGCTTGGACGAAAAGACTGGCTCCTAAGAGAAATGGAGAGGGTCTAGGACTCTCTTGCGTGCTGCTCGCTGCTTCTTTTTTCTTGAGGTCTGATGACTGGACGTGGATGGCCACCGTTCATTTCATATTCGGGTGCAATCAACCTAGATGTATACGGAAAGTGCAGTTTAAAGCGTGCGTGCGTGCGTGCGTGCGTGCATGTGAGCCGCGTGGCATGACGGGCATGGCCCACCGCAGCACTGCCTACCTTCCGGTTGACCAGTGGAGAGACGAAGAAACGAAGAGACGAGCAGAAAAACTGGACCAATCAGCCACATTACACTCAAGTGCACGGCGTAAATTGAGCAACAGCCGTATCCTGCCTGCCAGGACCAACTCAGCAGCACCAGGTATTTTGGCGCACTCAAGAAAGAAAGAAAGACGATCGGGTGCCAGCCATTCGGTCGGCGTACTGTACTGGTCCGGTGGCCATCGCTGTCGTGCTCCTGCCTGCCTGCCTGCCGACGAGTGCTTGCTGACCGAGGAAGCAGGGCAGGGAAGGCCGTCGCCGTCCATCACCTCGCTGCCCCGCCGTCCAAGTGCAGAGCAACCGCCGGATGCCGTGCGCCCGGCGCAACATGGCGCGCCGACGCATGCGTGCACGCGGCGCGGTGACCGCGCCCGCCGCCACGACGGAACGAGCGCGTCCGTCTGGGCCAGCACGCACCCGGCCGGCGTCCGAGATCGCTACAGCAAAAAAAAGAAAGAAAGGCGACAAGAAGCCACGAGAGCGGACAGGATATGCTCAATCATGCATGGTGGGACACACCCCGCCCCACCAGGTGCTCCTTGTCTCCGCCCCAGCGTCCACGTGTCTGTCGGCCGGGCTCGATGGTCACCGCCCCCTGCCGGCATGTGGCGTCCGCGCTGGACGTGGGACGGCGGGGCGACGGGGGCAGATGCATGCATCCATACATGATCCACGTCCGCGGCTCTGGCCCTGGTCGGTGCCGGTGGTGGTCACCGTCGAATCGGTCGACCGGAGATCGGTTCGGTGCTGGTCAATGGGCTGGCCGGTGTGATAGTAGTACTCATATCATGGTGGTTGCTCCACTAACCGTTGTTAACCGACACTCACATGCGTATGGTATGCGTGTCGTGTGTGGATCCGTGGCCGATTTTTCTACTGGTCGGTAATTTCAGAGCAGACATTCCAAGATCCATCCATCGTGTCGGTCGGTCCATCTCTGCCTGCCGACGAGCTTGGGCTTGCTTGATTGTTGGCCTGCGTGCGCCCAGTGGCGCCGCGTGCAATCCAACACGGCGGCAGCGCGTGTGCTGTCCCTTCGCGCGCGCACTCCGAGTGCCGGAGGAGAAGTGGCGGGAACCCGTATGCTGGTCCGGCCGACACGTGCCCACTCGCCCACACGGCTCAGCGTTACAAAAGGGAGGGAGTGGCAAACGACCGGAACGCGCGCACACAACACGCTCGCTAACATCGATCGCCCTGCCCTTTCACTTTTTCAGCCATGCTCTCCACGGCCCGCGCGGTGAGCTCGCCCGCCGCGTGCGCTGCCCAGCACCAGCAGCATGGCCGGAGCC
This sequence comes from Triticum monococcum, assembly GCA_034509565.1. Lineage (NCBI taxonomy): Eukaryota > Viridiplantae > Streptophyta > Magnoliopsida > Poales > Poaceae > Triticum > Triticum monococcum. The sequence continues at coordinate 580,936,043 of CM067845.1, forward strand.
GGTTGGTCGTGTTCCTGGCCGGCGATGACGGGAGGGGAGCAGCTGCCGGTTCCAACAGCGTGCGTGCGCCGAGGCCGCGCTCTCTGGCAGCGCGTGCCGCCGGCTCGTCCAACCACGCTGTCTGCCTCGAGGCGGCCGCGCCGTGGAGCATGGACTGTGTCGCGGCGCCGGCGACCGTGTCGTACGAGGAGAGCGTGCGCCAGGTCGTGCTCAAGCAGGCGGCGCTCGCGGCCTCGACCACGCCGAGGAAGACGCGGCACGCCGGCCGTGACGCCGGCGTGCTGGACGCGGCCTTCGACCGCTGCGGCGCGGTGTGCAAGGAGTACGCCAAGACGTTCTACCTGGCCACGCAGCTGATGACGCCGGAGCGGAGGCGGGCGATCTGGGCGATATACGGTAAGCTAAGCCCCCGTCGATCGCGACATGCTGCCGCTACCTTCCGCGTTGGTGGACGCAACAGCGGGAGAGGAGATCATTGATGTGGTTACCAACTTCTTGGATGCGTCGCGCAGTGTGGTGCCGGAGGACGGACGAGCTGGTGGACGGCCCGAACGCGGCGCACACGTCGGCGCTGGCGCTGGACCGCTGGGAGTCGCGCCTCGACGGCGTCTTCGCCGGCCGGCCCTACGACATGCTCGACGCGGCGCTGGCCGACGCCGTGGCCGCCTTCCCGGCCGTCGACGAGCGGCCGTTCCGGGACATGGTCCAGGGGATGCGCATGGACCTCGCCAAGTCCCGCTACGCCACCTTCGACGAGCTCTACCTCTACTGCTACCGCGTGGCCGGCACCGTGGGGCTCATGACCGTCCCCGTCATGGGCGTCTCCCCGGGCTCCCAGGCGGGCGTCGAGACGGTGTACGCCGGCGCGCTCGCCCTCGGCGTCGCCAACCAGCTCACCAACATCCTCAGGGACGTCGGCGAGGAGTGAGTGTCAGTTCAGTTGTGTATATACGTCGCTCCTGAAACCACCTGCTCTTACCGCTGCCTGCTCATCTCTGACGCCGTTGTTTTGCTGGCAGTGCGAGGAGGGGCAGGATCTACCTGCCGCAGGACGAGCTCGCCATGGCCGGCATCTCCGAGGCGGACATCTTCGCCGGCCGTGTCACCGACGAGTGGAGGGGCTTCATGAAGGGACAGATCGCGAGGGCCAGGGCCTACTTCCAGCAGGCCGAGCAAGGCGCCGCCGAGCTCAACCAGGAGAGCCGATGGCCGGTACGCGCGCGACAGAAGTTCCATCAAAAATTTCAAAAATTCTCAGCCAAAAATGTCAAATTCAGTAGTCTAAGTAAGTGTCAGATTAACATGTAATACGATTTGCATGCAGGTGTGGGCATCTCTGCTTCTGTACCGGCAGATCCTGGACGAGATCGAGGCCAACGGCTACGACAACTTCAGCAAGAGGGCCTATGTTCCCAAGGCCAAGAAGCTGGCGGCGCTGCCCAAAGCTTACCTCAGGTCCCTCATGCCTCCTCCTTCTTCGCAGAGGCGCCGTTGATCAGTTAGCTCTGATCCTCTAGTGTACTACAGTAGTACCGTATATAGCAGTGATGTACAGTACAGATTTAAGCTAGGCCTTGTGAGTATGTTTTTTTTGCAATGTACAAAGTGTTGAAGAAAAAATATGTGCTTGTTAGAAAATGATCTTGGTGAAAACAGAGATGTATTCATTGTGGATGGTCATCTTGGTGAGCTGGGTGGGGTATCTATCTGCAGGCAGGCCTACATCATGCAATCACTAATTATTTAGTCCACGGTACTGAAAATGGCAAGTGATTGGTCCATTTGATTGCATATGAAATGTTGTTCTTGTCAGCATAGTTGTTGAGCATGAGCTCACCAAGAAAGATTTCCATCCCTCGAGTCAACATGCCAGTTTATAGAAATATAACGAGTACAGATGGCATCGTTTGGTACTGCAAGAATCATATTCATACCAGCATGAGCTCACCAAGATCTTGAGCAGTACTTCCCGAACCATCAAGTGTTAAATAGGAAACTGTATTTTGGTCGTGTGGTTGCAACTGAGAGGAGGAAACACAAAGATACCCTCAACGACACCTTGTCTAGACTTATTTTTTGAGAGCCTCGGTGCACAAAGAACGAGCTCCATTCACTAGAGGTAGGTCTTTGAAGTGACCGCTGAATCTTAACCTAGAAGCTTCTGAAATTACTCAAACAGTGTAGGGGTCCTCACAACTGAGGATCACGATTTGGTTCAATGAAATCTTGGATCAAGGCCTCCTCTTACTTTCCCCACACAGAGTTTTTAACTTATTGTATTAAGCTTTTCTTAGGTCACTAATGTTGTTTAGCTTAAATCCAAAATTAATTATGAAAAAATGACAGATTGGATCGCAACCTAATTAGACTCACATGTTATGGCAGCCGTAGAAATTTGCATTTACCTAAGATTACCACTCCTTATTGGTTTGAGAATATACCAGTGGTAAACTAATGGGGCATGTTGTAATTTTTGGCCTACCTGCCAGCAAATAGATGCATAATAATTGCGCAAAGGATAGATCAACTCAAGTGTTGAGAAGTCCGCGCTTGAAATAGAATTTCATTCACTGGGGTTCAACATAAGACAGAGGGCATCAACATGAACTTCCTCTAAATAATTTTGAGATCAGAGTTAAAGTATTTTATTCTCCATCCTTTCCTACCACAACCAGTAGAAAGCAAAAAGAATAAAAGAAAAAATAGAGTGAAAAAAAAAGCCAAGATAAGGATGACTTTTTTTTCTTAGTAGTAACGAAGATTGCGACGGCAACAAACGCTGGGGCGGCGGGGATGATAGCTCCTCTGAGACGCATGGTCGCATCGTCGACATCTAACCAACTTATGAACGAGAAATATCATAAAATTGTCCGCGAGTAATGTTATGATGTTTTTTTCTGGAGAACACAACAACGAGTAAAGTTACGTTATTTTTGATGAATTGGATTATTGCAAAGGTTCTCACTTATTTATACTAAACTTTTTATTTTATCACAACTGTTCATGTCAATAAGTTAATGATGAACTTATTTTTTGATACACATTTTGTTATAATATGTCAAATATCTATTTTCCAAGTATAGATAATAATATTCTTGATATAATCACATTTTCATAATATATATTTCTCATACAATTATTAAATATTGCATTTCCTTATGATAAAGTGAAGTTAGAAAACATATAAATAACTAGGCAAGTGATTTCTCGAGTGAGTCTGGCCACTCTAGATCAACCCACTGGACACTTCCACAGTTTCTGCCTTACTCTAAAAATAGACAAACAATGCTTTTAAATTATGTCTAGTATCTGCTTGCTTATTATATACTAAATAACCTATACACTGGGCATCTCACCTTCTGTACCGGCCAGTGGCGTACCCAGGGGATGTGCCAGGTGTGCCATGGCACACCCAGATTTTTGAAAAACATTTTTTCATCATGTAAAAATTAACTCATTTTTAAGGTCCATGCAAGCTAATTGAAATAGACTCCAATTTTTTTAAAGGATGCACACCCTCAATTTTATTTCTAGGTCCGCCACTAATACCGGCAGATCCTGGACGAGATCGAGACCAGCAGCTACAACAACTTCAGCAAGAGGGCCTATGTTCCCAAGGCCAAGAAGCTGGCGGCACTGCCCAAAGCTTACCTCAGGTCCCTCATGCCTCCTTACCAGAGGCGCCGTTAATTAGTTAGCTCTGATCCTTAGTGTAACAGTGACACACATAGAGCAGAGCCTTGGTAGCATATAGCAGTGATGTACAGTACGTACAAATTTAAGCTGGACCTTGAGTACGTTTTTGCGATGTACAAAGTGCTGAAGATAAATTATGTACTTGATAGAAAATGATGTAGGGTGGAATGGAATGAAACAAAGATGTACTCATTGTGGAAGGTCATCTATGTTGGATCCGGCTTGCCTGCTCCCTTCCCATGCTCTCATCCGTGCACCCACTCCATCCTACGGCTGTCTTTTTCTTTTTTTTCTTTCTAATCTAATCATCTCCTCCCCTGATTTTAAGGGGATGGGGCCGGGTCTTATTTTATTTCAATCAAACCATGCCACGTACGCGGGAGCACGGATGAGCGCACGCCGGGGGAGCAGGCAAGTCTCGTCCATCTATGTTGGGTTGGGTATCTATCTGCAGGCCTAAACCATGCAATCACTAATCATTTTTAGTCCACCTATACCGAAAATGGCAAGTGATTGATTGATTGATTTGATTGTATATGAAATGTTGCTCCTGTCAGCATAGCTGTCAAATTTGGTTAGCCAGAAAGGTTTCCATCCTTTTAGTCAAACATGCCAGTTTATAAATATAACGAGTACAGATGGCATCGTTTGATACCACGATAATCATATTCATATCTTATCAGCATGAGCTGACAAAGATCTTGGTTCTACTTCCCGAACCATGGAGCGCTAAATGGGAAACCAGTTTTGCTAGACGTCAGTCGCCTGAATATCAAATTTTGATCGGTCGATTTGGTGTAGAAGGAAGATGCAGCCGCGGAGCACCAGGTTTTATCTTGTCTTAGGCTGCAAGAGAAGCAGCAGCCTCCTTGTCTGCAGGTTTTATCTTGTCTGTCTTAGGGTGCGGGGGAAGCAGCAGCCTCCTTGTCTATCTTGGAGAAGGGGAAGGCAGTGCAGGTGAAATGTTTTTGTTAGAACAGTGACACATTCAAGACCAACACAATGATGTGGATGTGGTGTTTCTGTCAGAACCTCGCTTGTGCATACGACGTTTTCACCCGACCCAATGAGATGCTGCCAATTCAAGGATAATTTTGTTTCCATGTTTTAAAGCCTACCGTCCTTTTTTTTTGACAACTCTAAAGCCTACCATCCTTGTAACTCCAACTTCTTTTATTTCTCTCATCTCAAGAAAAGAAAACTCATCTCATCTCAATGGGTTGGTTGTTTGTTCAGGGCAATTGAGCTCGTGCCGGTCATGTGTCTCTTCTCGGCCAACTTGCTTTCTAATGCTCACGTTCTGTTCTGTGATCGGTCAAGATAATAATAGATGCAAAATATTTTCACGTTCAGATTAACATCTAGCCGGTCGACTACCTTTTTTCAGGAAAAATCTAAAACAGTACATTATCTGCTTGGTTGACCAAAAGGAAAATGCTTCAGCTCCTGCTGCTGCCAAATGAGGTTGGAGCGTTCCAGACCCAACCATGCGGCACTCAGCAACATAATCTACTTCAACAAATTCAGAGTCCGCAATTCAAGAAACGTAAACCCATATTAGCCAGGTGGATGATGCCGCCCAGGCAAGCGGATGTGTGCATTGTGTCTTTTAAATGGGAAGTACACAAGTTCGTTTCCTAAGATGAATATGAGTTCAAAGAAAGGCAAGATGCCGGCTTATGTTGAATTACTTCAGTCCAACCTCTTTTGAGCTCGTTTAGTGAAATGCATCTCTGAAATACCTTGGGGGAATGGGATTCATGGACATGCGTGTATTTAACCAAGCCATGCTTGCAAAACAGTGTTGGCAGCTGTTATTGGAGCCCCTCTCTCTATGTCACCATGTAATGAAAGGGAGATGTTTCCGTGATGAAGACTTTTGGAACTCAAAAACTCCCAAGAGCAGCATCCTACACTTGGTGAAGCACCTTGTATGGGAGGGAACTTCTGCAAAAAGGATTACTATGGAGAGTAGGAGACAGCAAGCAAATTTCTATACCAGGGATAATTGGGCGCCAGATACCATACCAGATACAGTGCACACTTAGTCCCGGTGCAAGATAACCAAACAGTGATCTCCTCTAATTCCTAGTAATGGTTCCTCATGGAAAGAATAAACCATTACAAAACTTTTTGCTCAAGACATTGCAGAGAGAAAACTTAAAATCCCTCTAAGCTCTGAAGGGTGCAGCGACTTCGCCTCCTGGCCATACCCAAGACAGGAATTTATACAATAATGTCAGGCTATAATCTTGCAACAACGCATCTGTTCTGGATTAATCAAAGCGCAGCAGGCAGAGGATCTTCTTCGGAACAGGGTGTCATGGAGAAATTGTGGAGAAACCTATGGAGAATTCAATGTCCAAAAAGAATGAAGATTGTGCTTTGGAGAATAGCACAGAGCTGCCTTCATACGGGTGACCAGCTCCACAAGCGATCAATCCCAACAAGGTATGACTGCATATTTTGTAACAAGATTGAGACAGTAACACTGTTTTCTTCTTTGCTATTATGTCAAAGAAATCTGGGCGGATCTAAAGAAATCATTTGATATATATATCAATAAATCTAAGAAGCTTTGTCCATATGCAACAATGGCTATCAAACTGGATTTCCAATGCCTCATGCTGTTGCAATTTGGCACATTTGGGAGAATTGGAACAGTATGAGAAATGGTAGGAAAATGCCTCACCCTTCACCCAAGTCTGGATTTTCGCCCAGACCAGCATGGGCATTGGTGTTGTCATCCGCAGCCGTCTGGGTCTGGTGTTAGGTGCAAGCAAAATATTTGATCATGTAGATAATCCAGAGTTGGGTGAAGCTATTGCAGCAGTACACCATGCTTTAGCCTTTGCTGAAGAAACTGGCCTCCAACAGATTATTGTTGCTTCCGATTGTGCTAGTTTGATGAGTAAGGTGAAGAGTGGGGAGGACAGATCTCACATAGTTGCCCAAGGTCTGATATTGAGAGTAGGGCTCCAAAGTTCATATCCTGTAGCTCTACTCATGTTAGTTGTTCTTGTAATAAGGCAGCTCATGTTCTAGCAAAGTCAGCTGACCATGATGAAGGGCCCTGCTGGTTTAATGTGTCTCCTGGTATTATCAGGGCCATGTTTGTACTGAACAATCCTCAAATGATTGAATGAAGCTGCCTATTATCAAGATTTAGACAGAAACTGTACCAAGGAATACATTTTTCTGGTAAAACCTCTAGAACAGCAAAGGTCCAAGCCTGGCTGAGTGGGACTTCTTGTAAACCCAGTGAACGCACCAATAGTACCACTGTTCATACAAGTAAAAACGTCTTGAACACTGTTCTTCGGTTTTACCACACCTGCATCTTGAACACCGTCAACTCAGGGCTGAACTCCCAAAATAGGTTCCATGAATCTTGTCCAGGGTCTCGTCACTTTATCAACGTGATCTGCAGAGCCACAAGAGTACTTGATGATCTGATAAGATCTTCATGAGTTTCTAAAGCTACATATTCAAATGACATATCATGACATCCATGACATCAAGGCCATGGTCACCATATAATTGTTCCATGCACCCAGTGTTCAAAGCTGACAAAGGCACAAAGAGTTTAATGCGTTCTTCTCAACCATAGGAGAGCACTCAAAAGCCGTACAGCAAAATAATTACCAGACACACCCAATGCATGCTGGTTTGATTGAATTGTCTTGCTTTTTTCTATCAGCTCCTCAACACGCTGACATCATGTCCAACTCAAAACTGAAAAGTGCATTTCACAAGGTCTTTTTAGATATTCAATCATGTGGAATCTTGTGATGTGCACTGCTTGCACTCTGTGTCCGGGAGTGGAACATCAGCATGCATCCATGACCAAATGCCATGACAATATGACATATAAATTAGCAATGCGGGTCTTATTTACCACTCCCTCCGACGGAGGAAGTAGTATTTCTGAAGTCTTGTAAGAATAGTTGATGTTTTAACCAAGCTTGGAAATAATAATATTAAATCTTGTTTTCAAATATCTTAATGGCAGAGTTCAACTTGTGACTACACTGAAATTCAGTGACCTGGGCGCGAAGTCTATCAAGCCTTCAGCTAATTAGGTGTTGTAGGGAGCTTCAAAGTTCAGGTTAAGGTTGGTCAGGGAGTTGCAATGGAGCAGGAAGCAATTCTGCCATCTACCCTATAAACACCAATATTCTACTGACAACTTAAGATGGCTTAAATCTGACAACTCAATTCTGACTGCAAGAATAGTAAATGCACATTTGTTTGATATATTGCACAAAAACTTCAAAATCAATCAGATCTGGAAACAACTGGAGATGTCACATGCTACAGTCCTAAAGTGCAGCATACCATCATACTGATTTACGATTATGCACATCATTGCTTATCCCTGCATGCAGTTTTGATCTACACAACCAATTCTACACTGATATCCAAGTGGGTTGTTCCGTTCTGTTCGTCCAAGTCCTAACACCTTGAGCAAAAGAAAGAACACGCTCTGTACCATCTAACCTAAGACAAAAAGGTCAAGAATCTTCCAATAAATTTCTAAAAGGTAGTTATACCTAATTCTCTCTGAACTAAAAGTCAATAACAAAAAACATGAGTATAGAAATTCAGAAAGATGCACTGCACATATGCGAAGATGACTAAAGGAATAAAAAGAAGAAATAATGTTCACCTGTATATCCAGAACACTGTGGGGGCAAGATCACTCATATGAGATGGCACAGATGATTTTTTTATCAAAGGAAAGCATCCTGGATCGCCTGGACAAGACAGTCTGAATTATATCAGGAACGGTTGATGCCACAGCAGTTGGGGTATTGATGAACACGCCACCGAGCCCTATGTTGACCATGCAGTTCATGTTGCTATGTGATCAAATCCAATTTTTCAATTGCTTCTAAGAAAGCTCTTGTAGAAAATGAGTGGAAAGAACAGGCGCATGAACAAAGTGAAAAGAACACTATACTTGGACGTATATTAAAATTTCAGTAATACAGGAGTGTACACCTGCTGCAGTACTCTTGTGTTGCAAAGAACATCCGGGTTGCGTCCACCACTGTGGTACTCTTTAATAATATGAATCTCCTGGGGATAAAATCCACACAGCAGGGCAGGCAGTAAATAAATTAACATCTGGAAGGTAAGCACTCGTCTTCTTTCTCCGATTTTTGGGGTGGTGAGAGATTCTCGTGGTGATGACAACTAATTTCGTTGCCAATGCAATTCAGAGTGCAAGGTCAGTGGTACGTAAACTCATAGATTCTTGAATCTGGTGTTGGGTTGATATGGGTGTGGACAGCAAGAGTTCACACAGGTATGCGGCGTGCCGCCACGCTAACTCGGCTAATAGTATATTCTAAGATTCTTCAGTTCTGAAGCCACTGTTTGGTCTATCTATATTCGTTGCTTCCTCCGTGTAGGATAGTCAGATTGATAGGACAACTTATGCACATGCTTTGTACATTAGTGCAGCTCAAGAAATTGGAACCCCTGTAATGTTGGCATCACATCTATGGAGATACAGATCTCTTTGTTATAATTTGATTTCAATGTTGGATGGCTGTTTATTTAGTCCTCATAGCATGGGATTTTGTAACCAAGGCTAATTTTGGGGTGGTACGGAATAGGCTTTTAAATAGCTTTTCCACATAACACCCCAAAAGGTTACCCTACTGTTTATAGTAAAAAAAGAACACCCCAAAAGGCTTCTAAAGAGCTTTTGAATACGCTCAGTACCATACATAATCTACTTTAGCAAATTCAGAGTCTGCAATTCAAGAAACATTCTTTAAAACAAACCATATTCGCAAGACTTAAAAATAAACTGAAAATAAACCCAAGTCTAGAAAAATTGCAATGAAACAGTCAGCTTCAGATCACACACAGCCTCGAGACACCAACATCAAGCCAAAGCATCCACCAAACTTTGGTGGCAGCAGAACAGAGACAAAAAATGGTTATGCTTTTACAATTATCAGAACATATGTGCAAGCCGGATATCACAGCTAGGAGACTATTCCAGTTCCAAGTATCAGGAGTGGAATAAGTTCACAGCAGTGCCATGACAGAAGGAAAAAAACATCTAAATATCTAACATTCCAAAGTATTGAAGAGTCCATGTACTTCTCATATCTGAATTTCAATCTCCGGACTGCAATTAGGATAGTACAACTGTACCTAGTACAGCAACACACCCAGGCTCTGATTTTTATTTTGCCTATCTAAACAAACAAACAAACATGGAAGCTTCATTCATACTATATAGACTTACCAAGACAGAGACATCAATGAAATGAGTGTAGATTTCAAAACTGAGATATGTACTGCGAGTTCAACAACCCTACACAAACATCACCATGAACTTACAACACCCCAACTAATAAAGTTATTATTGTGACACATCCATCTGTTTATATTCAGTAAGCACACACATCGACGACAATGGGAACCAACTTCACACTGAGCCACTCTCTTACAATGGATGGAATTGATCGATCATAAAGCATGTATACTGACCTATCCATCATCTTGGCTAGGAGGCGTACTGTGGTGCCCGTGCTGCCATTCTAGCAACCTGTGCCTGCTGCTGCGCATTGTTAACCTTGGTGCAGAGGACACGCTGGAAGAACTGCTCCCGTGCAAGTGCGCGCACGCTCCTGAGGTAGCCGTCGAACGGCACCGATCCTTCCTGCACAGCCTTGTCGAGCGCATAGATGGTGTCCTCGAGAGCCAAATCAGTAGCTGTGCACTCAAGCATCTGCCTGGACAGCACATCGGCCGGCTGGATAGCCCCCTCCGCCTCGGCGGTGTCATCAGCAGCCCCCTTGCGGTTCTCGGCAACCCAGGCCTCAATGACGTCAGTGGCCATCACCACGTCCTGAAGCCGGCGCTCGAGCGTCTCCTTCTCCTCCGTGATCCTGCGCACCCCGTCGTTCACCGCCTCCGCCCGGCCACGCAGCTCGGCCTGCACGGCGAAGAGGGAGTCGACCTCAGCCTCACGGGCGGTGCGCAGGGCAGCAGCATCAGCATAGGCAGCGTCGACGAGCTTGGAGATGGCGTTGCGCTTGAAGACCTCGGCTGGGTCCTCTGTGGGCGGCTGGCGCGCGGCGAGCTGGGGCGATGCCAGGAACCTGTATGGGCGAGGGGCAGGAGCATAGACGGCCTCGGGGCGCATGGCGGGGGAGGCGGCGGCGGGGAGAGGAGCGGGATGAGCGGGCGGAGGAGTGGGAGACGGGGCTGCGACGGATCTGGTGAAGAGCGGCGGGTCGAGGCCGAAGAGGTGGGAGAGGGATCTGACGAGGTCGAGGAGGTTGGAGGAGGGGAAGACCCAGGAGCGGAGGTAGGGCGCGTTGGCGACGAGGCCGGAGCGGTCGACGAGCGGGTGGTGGGGCTTGATGAGCATGTCGCGGGTGGGGGAGAGGAAGACGAGGGGCGGGGAGCGCGGGTAGGTCTCGGGCAGCCAGATGACGGCGGGCAGGTTGTAGGTGGCCCCGGCGTGGTGGATGGGGACGGTGCCGTCGGCCTGGAGCAGGTGCGCGGCGCGGCCGTCGTTGTGGGTGAAGAGGGCCGCCTTGGGGTGGAGCGAGGGGAAGGCGTCGGCGAGGGCGACGAGGTGGTTGCGGATGAGCCACTTGACGTCCTCCGCGTAGGGGAGCGCCGACGGCCCGCGCTGGGAGAGGGCGGTGTTGAGGAACTGGTGCGCGTACTGCGCTCCGCTCGCCGGCGGCGGCGGGGACGGCGACGGCGCCATGGGATCGGGTCGGCGGCGGCTAGGGTTTGGTCCTCCTGCCTTCTCTGTGGATATTTGGGGGGAGGGGAAGGAGGAAGAAGAGTGCACGATAGGAAGGGGAAGGAGGGTTCGCTTCCTTTGCAATGAAGGAATTGACTCTGCATCCGAATTGTTTTCTTTTAAAAAAAACTCTGACAAACCAATTTAACGAATAGAATTAGCACCTGCTAGTGGCTGGGGCGCGGCCCTACTGGCTATTATCATATTATCATAGTGTAAAAAATATCCATTTTTAACACTACACTATTATCATAGTGTCAAAAATGTTTTTACATTTTGGGACTAAAAGATGACTACAAGATGGCCGAAGTACTCATAAGATTCAATCACTCACAAAGGAATTTGAGCATTTTAATGGTGTGTTATCGGACAAATTTGTTGCTGAAATTGACAAGCTTCCTTCTTTCGTGAAGAAATTGTGTTGCTTGCATAAGAGACAAGTATTTTCTATTGTCAATCTTATTGGTATTTTTTGTGTGAAAGAGAAGGTGGCTGTGAAAAACACACATGCTTATTTTCATAAGGAAAATTCTAATGCCAGCTTGATACAGAAGAAGAATTTCTAGACTCACAGTTTAGGAACAAGAACAAACTTGTGGGCAACAAGAAGTTTGAAGGAAAAAACAAGGCCGCAACTTCAAGAAGAAAGGGTCTGGTAAGAAGAAAGAAGTATGTCATGTCTACGATGCAGATGATCATTGGACTTCAGCTTGCAACAACTGTTTGATATGCGTTAGCTTGAGAACGACGACAAGGCCACTCATGTTGTTATTGGTTAACTGCATGTTAGATCAAACGAGATTTTCCAAGTAATGTAGGGGGGGTGGGGGCGGCGGGGCGTGGCTTTGATGACTGCAAGTCATGCCCTAAACAAAGTTCTCATAAATAATAAAGGGATTACTCCATTTTGAGAACATGAAAGAAATAGATTAAAAGTCTCTTGTTTACGAATTTGAGGTTGTTCAGCAAAAGTCAATATGCCCATTCTCAAGAAGCGTAAGCTTGGACCAAAAACTATTGATTGTCTTTCCTGGCTATGCTTTTCATATCATCGTTATAAATTTTTAGTGGTGAAATCTGAGGTACCTGACATAAGTGTTGGTACAATCTGCTGGAATTTTATCTATTTTGGGCCTAGCCCAATAGTAGTTTCAGAAATTTCTAATAAATCTTAGAGGTCTACGCAGCCCATTTGTGCAAGGCAAGAGGTGGAACTAAAGTTTAGTCCCACATTGCTAGTTTAGTGGGAGTTGGACCTCCTTATAAGGGAGGTTCTTTCCCACTTGTATGAGCATGAGAACAAGAGGGATATCCACGCGCGCTCCTCCTCCGCCGCCCGCCTCGCCACGCCACGCCACGCCACGCCCGCTGTTGTTGTCTTCCTCATCCCGGCTTGCGGCGTGCACCACGAGTCGGGACAGTAGGCCTCCGAAACCGCACCTCTTTGAGTCATGTACGGGAGAAGGGTGATACGGTTTTTTGGGAGCGCTCAGTGCAACTACTGACTTCAGTTCCAATCTCTGAGCTGCTGTTGTCTTCCTCATCCCGGCTTGTGGCGTGCACCGCGAGTCGGGACAGTAGGCCTCCAAAACCGCACCTCTTTGAGTCATGTACGGGAGAAGGGTGATAAGGTTTTTGAGGAGCGCTCAGTGCGACTACTGACTTCTTCGTCACGGACACCCCAGACTCCGACGGCTACTTCCCCGACATCGACGACATGGCTGGCGAGGACACCGACCCCAAGTCCAGTGCTACTGCTGCTGCTGTTGTCCCGTATGTGCTCCTCTCCTTTCTGTTCGAGGTCTTGCCATAATTCCTGGTTCTGCCACTTTGTCCTAGATGTGTTAGATTCTACTTCATATATGAAACTTGCCCTACTGTCTGCTCTAGGTAAGCTTGATTACAGTTCATATATGCCCATGTTATTTACCTTCTCTCTGTCAGATCACATGACTAGTTTTATCCCTGTTATATTAGTCATGCTTTATCTAATATTTCTGTTCATAAAATCATTCGGTAAATTGCTCATATCTCCAACAATCCAAAAACCTTATTATAGGCAATTTACCCCAAAGTGGTTTTGCTGCTTACATGAGACCTCCTATGTTTGAGGGTATCCACTATAAGAGGTGGCGCGTGAGAGCGGTCTTATGGTTTCAAACCATGAGTTGCTATGACGCCATGCTTGGCAAGCCTGAAGGGGAGTTTGATGCCCAACAGGAACAAGCTTTTCAGAAAATGGATACTATGTTTAAGGCTGCTCTCTTGAGTGTTCTTAGTGAGAACATAGTTGATGCTTATGCGTCAATTGACAATGAAAAAGTTATGTGGGACGCACTCGAGGCCAAGTTTGGGGTCTCGGATGCCGGCACTGAGCTGTACATCATGGAGCAATTTTATGATTACAGGATGACTGAAGAGCGCTCCGTGGTTGAGCAAGCTCATGAGATACAGTCATTTGTTAGAGAACTTGAGCACTTCAACGGTATGCTACCAGACAAGTTTGTTGCCGGAGGTATCATCACCAAGCTTCCTCCTTCGTGGAGGAACTTTCACTAGTAGAAAAAGGGCCTATAGTCTCGGTTCGTAAGGGCCTTTAGTCCCGGTTCCTGAACCGGGACTAAAGTGTCGGTACTAATGCCCCGACCCTTTAGTCCCGGTTCAATCCAGAACCGGGACTGATGGGCCTCCACGTGGGCAGTGCGCAGAGCCTAGGCAGGAGACCCTTTGGTCTCGGTTGGTGGCACCAACCGGGACCAATAGGCATCCACGCGTCAGCATTTCTGTGGCTGGGGTTTTTGTTTTTTTTGAAGGGGGGGGGGTTTGGGGGTTTTGGGGGGTTAATTTAGGTGTTTCATATATTGTGTTAGCTAGCTATAATTAATAGAGAGAAGTGTCCTTTCTTATGTCCGTGCTTGGTTGACGCTACGTACTATACATACGTATAGAGAGGACTAGACACGCTAGCTAGCTAGTAAGCAAACGAAGGAAACAGAAGATCGTCATGAACATATATGCATACAGAGAGAAGTGATATCGACCACCTCTCCTTCTCCGAGAGATTGGTCGAACAACAAGTTCTCGTATATCTATCCGACACTACCGGCTACATATATACAATAATTATCTCTTACAAATATAATCATACGGACTCATGGTTCACATAGTATTCTCCGTCTTCGGCGATCACGTGGTCAAGAAAGAATGCTGCCAATTCCTCTTGAATTGCTCGCATGCGAGCTGGTGCTAGGAGTTCATCCCGCTTCCGAAACATCTAATTTGAAGAAGGGGGTCAATACATATATATATGAATGAATGAAACTCAACACAGATGATGGTAATAAAATAAAATTGTGAATGTTGTTATTTACGTACTTCATATTGTTCGTCAGAGTACCCGCCCCGCTCACAGGTCGTGTGGCGGATGGACTCACAGATGTAGTATCCACAGAAATCATTCCCTTGTTCCTGCCACAACCACTTTACAAGAAATAGAGGTCAATCAAACTGATAAGCAAGAATGCTAAATGGTATTGATGAAACTAGCGCTTGAATCACTAGCTAGGAGATGCGCGGAACATGCTACTATAGTACTTACTTTCGGGTGTCTAAATTCCAGCTCCTTCGGCAGTTCCGGAACTTTTCTGGTGAATTTTCTCCAAACCCTGCCGGACAAAGAAAACAATTACTTGATATCAGGAAATGAACAAAGTTGCTAATATGGTGGATAATGATCGATTTAACTTACTTCTTGAGGATTTCAGTCATGTCCGCATACTCCTGGGGATCTTTTCGTTTAGAGTCCAAGACAGTTACTACTCCCCGCTCAAGCCTAATCTCTAGGAGAATATAGTGGTACCTGCGCACGCATGCATAACTCATCAATTACATTACTATAACCTGGACTAATATATAAGAGAAACCGAATATGCACAAGACAGTAACACTCACTTGAAGTTGTAAGGAAAGAGTATTATATCTTTGTTTTCATTTTTTTGAATGATCGTAGCAAGTTGGCCTCGGTATCTTCAGGACGATGTTCAACCTCAGTTGCATCTATGAGATATGTGTTAACGAACCCAATATCACCGATTTGTCTTTTCTTCAATTCGGCGATCTTCAATCTGCATAATATAGTGAGGATAATTATAAATACATGCAATGAAAGAGATGAGCTATATAGAGAGACTTAATGACAGAAGTAGTAGTACTTACAGACAGTAGCAGGTGACCGTTGTTTTATCGAGGGCCAATTGATTGAAAAACTGATAGAACTCCTCAAATGGAATAGGCAACAGTTCAATTCCAACGAGGTCATGCTCCGGTTTAACTCTCGCATACAAAGTATTCCTCCCCTCAGACTCTTTGCAGATTTTCAAGTACCAATCATGTAATCTTCGCATCATCGTTGTTAAAGATTTTTCATCTTTGACGAGAGGCTTCCCGTACTCGTATCTGTGTATCTGCACCTCCATGGGATCATAATGTACATCGTCGGGCAGGTAATCGTTAACATTGCAATAATCGGGCACCATCCTCGGATCGACGATGTCGCTAGGCACCTTGAGTGGGGGGCACGATTGCTTCGCTTGTTCGCCGAGCTGGGCAATTTGTTTCCCAGCTGCTCGTCGTTCTTTCAGCCTTTGATCACTGACTGTACTTCCCAACCGCTCCGCTTCGGCCCATGTCTTTGCAATAATGCGCTCATAGTTGCCTTTCGACGGAGACTTGGGTGGTTTTGCCAGGGCAGCCAGAGTGCGCTTCACTTTCACCGGATGTACCTTCTCCTCCGGAGGTGGATGTCTCTTTGCTTTCAACCCTTGAAACCAGTCATCCACTTCGGTTCGCGCAATCTTCGCGTTCTCCTCCGGGGTCCTCTCATATGGTAACTTCTCTGGAGTCTTCAGAGAAGGACCGAATCTGTATGTCCTCCCGCCTCTGGTTGTACTGCTAGACGCCGACCGAGCAGACGGAGCGGTTGTCTTCTTTACTTGCTTAAGAGGCGGAGGAGAAGGACTACGACGCGCCGGAGCAGCTGGAGCGGCGGCAGGTCTCTTCCGCCCTTGCTGACGAGGCGGAGAAGGAGGAGGCTGGCTGCTCGGGTGCGTCGCCGCAGGCGGAGAATGAGGCGGAGTGCCGCCACGTGCCGGAGAAGGAGCCGGCCGAGGGCCCTGATCGTCACTCGCCGGAGGAGGAGGCGGTGGAGGAGGCGGAGTGCCCTGACTTGCCGGAGGAGGAGGAGGAGGCGGAGGCGTCCAGTTCGGAAGGTTGATGAGCTCCTTCCGCCATAGGCATGGAGTCTTCAGAGCAGACCCCAGCCGAGTCTCCCCTTCACTGGTAGGGTGGTCAAGCTGGAGGTCCTCAAATCCCTCCGTTATTTCATCCACCATCACCCTAGCATATCCTTTTGGAATCGGCCGGCAGTGAAAAGTTGCGCCGGGTTCAGTAGGATAAACAGAGCCAACAGCCGCCTTGACCTTCAAATTCATCCATTGCATCATAAGGTGGCAATTTTGAGACTCCGTTATAGCATCCACGGGATAGCTGGCAGGAGCCGTCAAGGCATGCTCCGGCTGAAGTAGCTCAGTGGAAGCCATGCTGCTTCTGCGCTGAGATGGCGGGGTAGCTTCGGGGGAAGCTTCGGCAGTACGTTTGCTGCGATTTGCTTCTCGTTCCTCTATCACGTCTACCCTTGCTTGCAACGCCTGCATTTGGGTCTGCTGCACTTTTTTCCTCCTCTCATGGGATTTGTAATGACCTGCGTCCGGAAACCCAACCTTCCATGGAATGGAGCCTGGCGTGCCTCGTGTCCGTCCAGGGTGCTCAGGATTCCCGAGGGCCATTGTGAGCTCGTCGTTCTCTCTGTCTGGAAAGAACTTCCCTTACTGCGCTGCTTCGATATACTGCTTAAGCTTCCTGACTGGTATGTCCATTTGATTGTTCGTCCAAATGCACTTCCCTGTTACAGGGTCCAAGGTTCCGCCAGTCCCGAAGAACCAAGTCCGGCAACGGTCTGGCCAGCTAATTGTCTCTGGTTCGATCCCTTTAGCAACCAGATCATTCTCAGTCTTGGCCCACTTAGGCCGGGCTACGAGGTAGCCACCTGACCCCGTGCGATGGTGAAGCATCTTCTTCGCAGTATTTTGCTTGTTTGTCACCGACATCTTCTTACTCTTTTCCGATGTCTTGTGGGCCACAAATGCGGGCCAGTGATCTCTGATCTTCTCATATCCGCCCTTGAATTCCGGTGTCTCTTTTTTATCGACAAACCTATTCAGCTCTTTCTTCCACCTCCTGAATAGATCTGCTATCCTCTTAAGAGCAAAAGACTTGATTAATTGCTCTTTAACTGGCTTCTCCGGATCATCCTCCGGGGGTAGGGTGAAATTTGACTTCAGCTTAGTCCAAAGATCATTTTTCTGCATATTATTGACACAAGACACCTCAGGGTCTTCTGTAGCCGGCTTAAACCATTGCTGGATGCTTATCGGGATCTTGTCCCTAACCAGAACCCCGCACTGAGCAACAAATGCGCTCTTTGTCCGGAGGGGTTCAATCGGTTGGCCGTCGGGCGCGATTGCTATGATCTCTAACTTTTCATCCGAGCTCAACTTTTTCTTCGGGCCTCGTCTCTTTACCGAAGTTGTGCTCGATCCGGAGGGCTAGAAAAAAGAACAAAGACTTAATTAATATGTGTACATACCAAAACAATGAATGCATCAATCAGCTAGTCAGCACAGGCTTAACTAATATATATACCTGGCCGGACTCGGTTCGGTCACCGGAGCCGACATCACGGTCTCCTTCTTGCACCGGCATTGGGTCATCGGAGCCGTCCTCATGTTCTTCTTCTTGCACCGGCATTAGGTCACCATAGCCAGCTTGTTCACCCTCTCCTTCCAGACCATCGGTGTCGTTGAGAAACAACGAGACGGCATCACTTCCTTCTGCGATTATGTCCCTCAACAACGCTTCTTTTGCTTCGTCTCGGGCGGTGTCCATAGTTTCTACAAATATTTACAACATGGCAATTATTATTCAAACATGACAGATGGATATATTAGTGCCAAACGTAGAACTAGCTACCTAATCATAGCAAGCTACCGGGAGGGGGTATATATCGACAACGACGACACTACATCTATGTCCCTCGACGACCCTCGTTCCCGATAAAAAAAGAGGAAGAAGAAGAAAAAAAAGAGGAGAAGAAAGAATAGAGGAGTTCCTCTTCTTTTTTTATCCTCTTCTTCCTCTCATGTTCGAGAGGATCGCCGAGGGGTCGGGAGGTTGCGTAGTGTCAAAGGATTCAACAAAACCATGTCTTCATCATTAGGCGAAAGTAACATGTGCATGATGGTACGAAGCTCTTCAAAGTTGTTCTGGAACGGAGTCCCAGATAGGATAATTCGCTTTTTGGTACAAAGTTCAGCAAGAGCCTTCCGAATATCGCTATTTAGAAGGCCTTTGCTGAATTCATACCAAAAGGCGGATTATTCTATCCGGGACTCCATTCCAGAACAACTTTGCAGAACTTCGTACCAACATGCCCTGGTTACTTCCGGCTAATGATGAAGGCATGGATTTCTTCAATACTTTGACACTAGGAAACCTCTCTCGACCCCTCGGCCATCCTCGACCCCTCGAACCCTCCACGACCCTAGAACCCTCGACCCCTAGACGACCCTGCTGGAACCCTCGACCCTCGACCCTATAGAACCCTCGAACCCTCGACCCTGAAACCCTCGACCCTTGACCCCTTAACGACCCTCGACCCTCTACCCTAGTTCCCGACCCTCGACCCCTCAGCGATACTCGACACCCTCGTTCCCGATAAATTAAGAAGAAGAAGAAGAAGAAGAAGAAGAAGAAAGGAATAGCTAGAGGAGAAGATCGAAGAAAAAAAAAGAAGAAAAAGAAGAGGAGAAGAAGAAAGGAATAGTGGAGAAGAAGAGAAAATAGAATATTCTATTTTCTCTTCTTCTCCACTATTCCTTTCTTCTTCTCCTCTTCTTTTTCTTCTTTTTTCTTCTTCTTATTTATTTCTCCTCTTCTTTTCCTCTCCTCTTCTTCTTTCTTTCCTCTTCTTATTTTCTTCTTTCCTATCCTTCTTTTTCTAAAATTGTAACTTTTGCATATATAAAACTTTTCTAAAATTGTAACTTTCTATATAAAACTTTCCTATCGGGAGGGGGAGAAGATCGAAGAAAAAAAAGAAGAAAAAAAAGAGGAGAAGAAGAAAGGAATAGAGGAGGAGAAGAAAAAATAGAATAAAAATTCTATTTTTTCTTCTCCTCCTCTATTCCTTTCTTCTTCTCCTCTTCCTTTTCTTCCTCTCCTCTTCTTCTCCTTTTTCCTCTTCTTATTTTCCTTTTTCCTCTCCTAAATATATAAAACTTTTCTAAAAGTGAAAGTAACCTAAAATGTACTAAATCAGAGAACATATATAGATAATCCTTTTCTAAATATTTAAACCTAACTTTTGCATATATGAACATATATACACAGAGAACATAAAAACATATATACATTTTTATAAAAAAGAAAAATACAAAATACAAACATATATATGAAAAAAATCTGAAAAGAAGCAATATACACAATACATATATGCATACTATACACAAAGAGGCAATATACACAAGCATATATAATATATAAAAAAACAAGGGAGGGGCGCCGGCCGGACCAACGGGCAGGGCGACGGCGACGGTGACGGGCGGGCCGCGGCGACGGTGACGGGCGGGGCGGGGCGACGGCGACGGGCGGGGCGGGGCGACGACGACAGGCGGGGCAGGGGCAACGGTGACGGGCGGGGCAGGGGCGACGGCGCGGGGGAGGCCGGCGACGCGGCGTGGGGCGACGGGGAGGGGGCCGGAGATGGCGCACGCAGCGACGAGGAGTAGGCCGGCGACGGCGCAAGCAGCGACGGGGACAAGGCCTGCGGCGGCGCGGGGCGACGGCGACGGGGAGCGGGCGACGACGGGCTCGATCGGGGCAGCGACGACGACGACGAACGGCTTGGGGGCGTCGGGGGCGAATGGGAGCGGTTGGCGAAATTTTCACAAGTGCTACCTTATATACCCAGAGCAATGGTCCCGGTTCATGGCACGAACCATGACCAATGCCCCCCTTTGGTCCCGGTTGGTGCCACGAACCGGGACCAAAGGCCAATTTTCAGCAGCCCAAAGGGCGGGAAGCGGCGGCCTTTGGTCCCGATTGGTGGCACCAACCGGGACTAAAGGGGGGCATTGGTCCCGGTTGGTGCCATAAACCGTGACCAATGCCCCCTTTAGTCCCGGTTGGTGCCACCAACCGGGACCAATGGCCTTGTGCTGCCCCGCGCCCAAAAGTTTAGTCCCACATCGCTAGCTGAAGGGCGCCGGCACTTGTTTATAAGCGCTGGTGTGCCTCCCCATTCGAGCTCCTCTCTAATGCAGGCTTTCGGGCCTAAACTTGCTACTGCCTGTGGGCCTATTGGGCCTTCTGCAGGCCTGAATCCTGGCCCATGTAGGGTTTCTAGTCGTATTCAGGCCGTGGAGGCCCAGTAGGTGGCATTTTTTTGGTTTTTTATTTTTTATTTCTACATTTTTTTGGTTTTTTATTTTTTTATTTCTACTTAAAACTAAATACTTACAGTTTTTTAGTGATTTCTTTTTGCTTTTAGGTCACAAAAATTATAAAATTTCTGTTAGTGCCATTAGTTTTAAATTTTGAATAGTTTAAATTTGAATTTTAAAAAATTTGTGTGAATCACTAGTTTATGAATAACTTTACTATAAAAATAGAATTTTTTTCTATTTATTTTTTATTTATACTTACAACTAAATACTTATAGTTTTTTAGTGATTTCTTTTCGATTTTAGGTCACAAAAATTATAAACTTTCTGTTAGTGCCATTAGTTTTAAAATTTTGAATAGTTTAAATTTGTATTTTTTAAAATTTGTGTCAATCACTAGTTTATGAATAACTTTACTATAAAAATAGATTTTTTTTTCTTTTTTGCTATTTATTTTTTATTTATACTTACAATTAAATACTTATAGTTTGATTTTAGGTCACAAAAATTATATTCTTTTTGCTATTAAAGAATATTATAGTTTTATTTTAGTTGATCATAACATAATATTTTAATTGATTGTTTTTATTTTCATAAAAGTTTTGTAGTTCATTCTGTTTGCTATTAATTCATTCTTTGAGCTAAATGACTCTGAAATTGGAAAGCATTTAAAAATGAACTCTGAAAAGGTTGAAAGTTGGCATGGTATCATCATTTCACCCACATAGCATGTTCCAAAAAGTAGAGAGGGTTATGACAAAAGCTTGATGCACTTCGTGTACAAAATGGACAATCACTTTCGAAGTATCAAAGTTTCGGACAATAACTGCGCCACATCATTGGCTAGGACGAATGGTTCGTCTGTGTACCCAAGATTGTTTAGATCCACTGTTGTCATACCGTACTGTGGGTCTACCTGTACCCCGCCTCCTGACATATTGATCCATTTGCCTCAACACATAAAACCTTGAACCATAAGACATGAAAGCATTTCAAATGAACTCTGAAAAAGTTGAAAGTTGGGATGGTATCATAATTTCACCCACATAGCATGTGCATGTACAAAACGGACAATGGTAGCATGTTCGTCTGTTACAAATTTGGCATGGTATCATCATAATAGTTGCGGGAGAAAGTCTTCATTTTTCTTCGCTTGTGTCATTTTCTTATTGCGCCGTAACCATGGATAATCTTCATTGTTTATCAGGATGCTTGGGTCAGCCTTGACATTGAAGGGAGGAATTTCATGAAACTTTTCATAATCTTCAGACATGTCTGTCTTGCCGTCCACTCCCAGGATATCCCTTTTTCCTGAAAGAACTATGTGGCGCTTTGGCTCATCGTATGATGTATTCGCTTCCTTATCTTTTCTTTTTCTCGGTTTGGTAGACATGTCCTTCACATAGATAACCTGTGCCACATCATTGGCTAGGACGAACGGTTCGTCAGTGTACCCAAGATTCTTCAGATCCACTGTTGTCATTCCGTACTGTGGGTCTACCTGTACCCCGCCGCCTAACAGATTGACCCATTTGCACTTAAACAAAGGGACCTTAAAATCAGGTCTGTAGTCAAGTTCCCATATGTACACTATGTAACCATAATATGTATCCTTTCCGCTCTCGGTTGCTGCATCAAAGAGGACACCGTTGTTTTGGTTGGTGCTCTTTGATCTTGGGCGATCGTGTAAAATGTATTCCCATTTATCTCGTATCCTTTGTAAGTCAATACAGTCAAAGATGGTCCCCTGGACAACAAGTACAACTCATCACAAACAGTGTTGTCACCTCTGAGACGTGTTTCCAACCAACTGCTGAAAGTCCTGATGTGTTCACATGTAATCCAGTCGTTGCACTGCTCCGGGTGTTTGGAGCGCAGACTGTTCTTGTGTTCATCGACATACGGGGTCACCAAGGTAGAGTTCTGTAGAACTGTGTAGTGTGCTTGAGACCAAGAATATCCGTCCCTGCCTATTATTGAGTCTCTTCCAAGAGTGCCTTTTCCAGTCAGTCTCCCCTCATACCGCGATTTAGGGAGACCTATCTTGTTAAGGCCAGGAATGAAGTCAACACAAAACCCGATAACATCCTCTGTTTGATGGCCCATGGAGATGCTTCCTTCTGGCCTAGCACGGTTACGGACATATTTCTTTAGGACTCCCATGAACCTCTCAAAGGGGAACATATTGTGTAGAAATACGGGCCCCAGGATGACAATCTCGTCGACTAGATGAACTAGGACGTGCGTCATGATATTGAAGAAGGATGGTGGGAACACCAGCTCGAAACTGACAAGACATTGCTGTTGGGGAACGCAGTAATTTCAAAAAATTTCCTACGCACACGCAAGATCATGGTGATGCACAGCAACGAGAGGGGAGAGTGTTGTCTACGTACCAACGCAGACCGACTGCGGAAGCGATCACACAACATAGAGGAAGTAGTTGTACGTCTTCTTCCCGATCCGACCGATCCAAGCACCGTTACTCCGGCACCTCCGAGTTCTTAGCACACGTTCAGCTCGATGACGATCCCCGGGCTCCGATCCAGCAAAGCTTCGAGGAAGAGTTCCGTCAGCACGACGGCGTGATGACGATCTTGATGTACTACCGACGCAGGGCTTCGCCTAAGCACTACAATGGTACGATCGAGGTGGAATTTGGTGGCAGGGGGCACCGCACACGGCTAAGGAACGATCTCAAGGATCAAGTTGTGTGTCTATGGGGTGCCCCCTGCCCCCGTATATAAAGGACCAGGGGCAAGGGGTCGGCCGGCTAGGAGGGAGGCGCAGGGAGGAGTCCCACTCCTACCGGGAGTAGGACTCCTTCCCCCAAATCCTATTCCTAATAGGACTCTTCGGGAGAAAGAGAAGAGAGGGGGGCCGGCCCCTTCTCCTAGTCCTAATAGGACTAGGGAAGGGGGGTTCGGCCGGCTAGCCTGTGGGCTGCCTCTTCTCTCTTTTCCACTAAGGCCCAATAGGCCCATTTGCCTCCCGGGGGGTTCCGGTAACCCTCCCGGTAATCCGGTAAAATCCCGATTTCACCCGGAACACTTCCGGTGCCCAAACATAGGCTTCCAATATATCAATCTTTACGTCTCGACCATTTCGAGACTCCTCGTCATGTCCGTGATCTCATCCGGGACTCCGAACAACCTTCGGTACATCAAAATGCATAAACTCATAATAATTGTCATCGTAACGTTAAGCGTGCGGACCCTACGGTTCGAGAACAATGTAGACATGACCGAGACACGTCTCCGGTCAATAACCAATAGCGGGACCTGGATGCCCATATTGGCTCCTACATATTCTACGAAGATCTTTATCGGTCAGACCGCATAACAACATACGTTGTTCCCTTTGTCATCGGTATGTTACTTGCCCGAGATTCGATCGTCGGTATCCAATACCTAGTTCAATCTCGTTACCGGCAAGTCTCTTTACTCGTTTCGTAATACATCATCTCACAACTAACTTATTAGTTGCAGTGCTTGCAAGGCTTATGTGATGTGCATTACCGAGAGGGCCCAGAGATACCTCTCCGACAATCGGAGTGACAAACCCTAATCTCGAAATACGCCAACCCAACATCTACCATTGGAGACACCTGTAGTACTCCTTTATAATCACCCAGTTACGTTGTGACGTTTGGTAGTACCCAAAGTGTTCCTCCGGTAAACGGGAGTTGCATAATCTCATAGTTATAGGAACATGTATAAGTCATGAAGAAAGCAATAGCAACATACTAAACGATCGGGTGCTAAGCTAATGGAATGGGTCATGTCAATCAGATCATTCTACTAATGATGTGACCTCGTTAATCAAATAACAACTCCTTGTT
Organism: Triticum monococcum; assembly: GCA_034509565.1. NCBI lineage: Eukaryota > Viridiplantae > Streptophyta > Magnoliopsida > Poales > Poaceae > Triticum > Triticum monococcum. Next base: position 580,960,923 of record CM067845.1, read on the forward strand.
CATGGTTAGGAAACATAACCATCTTTGATTAACGAGCTAGTCAAGTAGAGGCATACTAGTGACACTCTGTTGGTCTATGTATTCACACATGTATTATGTTTCCGTTTAATACAATTCTAGCATGAATAATAAACATTTATCATGATGTAAGGAAATAAATAATAACTTTATTATTGCCTCTAGGGCATATTTCCTTCAGTCTCCCACTTGCACTAGAGTCAATAATCTAGATTACATAGTAATGATTCTAACACCCATGGAGCCTTGGTGCTGATCATGTTTTGCTCGTGGAAGAGGCTTAGTCAACGGGTCTGCAACATTCAGATCCGTATGTATCTTGCAAATCTCTATGTCTCCCACCTGGACTAAATCCCGGATGGAGTTGAAGCGTCTCTTGATGTGTTTGGTCCTCTTGTGAAATCTGGATTCCTTTGCCAAGGCAATTGCACCAGTATTGTCACAGAAGATTTTCATTGGACCCGATGCACTAGGTATGACACCTGATCGGATATGAACTCCTTCATCCAGACTCCTTCGTTCGTTGCTTCCGAAGCAGCAATGTACTCCGCTTCACATGTAGATCCCGCTACGACGCTTTGTTTAGAACTGCACCAATTGACAGCTCCACCGTTTAAAGTAAACACGTATCCGGTTTGCGATTTAGAATCGTCCGGATCGGTGTCAAAGCTTGCATCAACGTAACCTCTTACGGTGAGCTCTTTGTCACCTCCATATACGAGAAACATATCCTTAGTCCTTTTCAGGTATTTCAGGATGTTCTTGACCGATGTCCAGTGATCCATTCCTGGATTACTTTGGTACCTCCCTGCTAAACTTATAGCAAGGCACACATCAGGTCTGGTACACAGCATTGCATACATGATAGAGCCTATGGCTGAAGCATAGGGAACATCTTTCATTTTCTCTCTATCTTCTGCAGTGGTCGGGCATTGAGTCTTACTCAACTTCACACCTTGTAGCACAGGCAAGAACCCTTTCTTTGCTTGATCCATCTTGAACTTCTTCAAAATTTTGTCAAGGTATGTGCATTGTGAAAGTCCAATTAAGCGTTTTGATCTATCTCTATAGACCTTTATGCCTAATATGTATGCAGCTTCCCCGAGGTCTTTCATCGAAAAACTTTTATTCAAGTATCCCTTTATGCTATCCAGAAATTCTATATCATTTCCAATTAGCAATATGTCATCCACATATAATATCAGAAATGCTACAGAGCTCCCACTCACTTTCTTGTAAATACAGGCTTCTCCAAAAGTCTGTATAAAGCCAAATGCTTTGATCACACTATCAAAGCGTTTATTCCAACTCCGAGATGCTTGCACCAGTCCATAAATGGATCGCTGGAGTTTGCATACTTTGTTAGCTCCTTTTGGATCGACAAAACCTTCTGGTTGTACCATATACAACTCTTCTTCCAGAAATCCATTCAGGAATGCAGTTTTGACATCCATCTGCCATATTTCATAATCATAAAATGCGGCAATTGCTAACATAATTCTGACGGACTTAAGCATCGCTACGGGTGAGAAAGTCTCATCGTAGTCAACCCCTTGAACTTGTCGAAAACCTTTTGCGACAAGTCGAGCTTTATAGACAGTAACATTACCATCAGCGTCAGTCTTTTTCTTGAAGATCCATTTATTCTCAATTGCTTGCCGATCATCGGGCAAGTCAACCAAAGTCCATACTTTGTTCTCATACATGGATCCCATCTCAGATTTCATGGCCTCAAGCCACTTTGCGGAATCTGGGCTCACCATCGCTTCTTCATAGTTCGTAGGTTCATCATGATCTAGCATCATGACTTCCAGAACTGGATTACCGTACCACTCTGGTGCGGATCTCACTCTGGTTGATCTACGTGGTTCAGTAGTATCTTGATCTGAAGCTTCATGATCATCATCATTAGCTTCCTCACTGATTGGCATAGGTGTCGCAGAAACAGTTTTCTGTGATGTACTATTTTCCAATAAGGGAGCAGGTACAGTTACCTCGTCAAGTTCTACTTTCCTCCCACTCACTTCTTTCGAGAGAAACTCCTTCTCTAGAAATGATCCATTCTTAGCAACGAATGTCTTGCCTTCGGATCTGTGATAGAAGGTATACCCAACAGTTTCCTTTGGGTATTCTATGAAGACACATTTCTCCGCTTTGGGTTCGAGCTTATCAGGTTGAAGCTTTTTCACATAAGCATCGCAGCCCCAAACTTTAAGAATCGACAACTTTGGTTTCTTGCCAAACCATAGTTCATAAGGCGTCGTCTCAACGGATTTTGATGGTGCCCTATTTAACGTGAATGCGGCCGTCTCTAAAGCATAACCCCAAAACGATAGCGGTAAATCAGTAAGAGACATCATAGATCGCACCATATCTAGTAAAGTACGATTACGACGTTCGGACACACCATTACGCTGTGGTGTTTCGGGTGGCGTGAGTTGCGAAACTATTCCACAATTTTTCAAATGTACACCAAACTCGTAACTCAAATATTCTCCTCCACGATCAGATCGTAGAAATTTTATTTTCTTGTTACGATGATTTTCAACTTCACTCTGAAATTCCTTGAACTTTTCAAATGTTTCAGACTTATGTTTCATTAAGTAGATATACCCATATCTGCTTAAATCATCTGTGAAGGTGAGAAAATAACGATATCCGCCGCGAGCCTCAATATTCATCGGACCACATACATCGGTATGTATGATTTCCAACAAATCTGTTGCTCTCTCCATAGTACCGGAGAACGGTGTTTTAGTCATCTTGCCTATGAGGCACGGTTCGCAAGTACCAAGTGATTCATAATCAAGTGGTTCCAAAAGCCCATCAGTATGGAGTTTCTTCATGCGCTTTACACCGATATGACCTAAACGGCAGTGCCACAAATAAGTTGCACTATCATTATTAACTTTGCATCTTTTGGCTTCTACATTATGAATATGTGTATCACTATCTTCGAGATTCAACAAGAATAGACCACTCTTCAAAGGTGCATGACCATAAAAGATATTATTCATATAAATAGAACAACCATTATTCTCTGATTTAAATGAATAGCCGTCTCGCATTAAACAAGATCCAGATATAATGTTCATGCTCAACGCTGGCACCAAATAACAATTATTTAGGTCTAATATTAATCCCGAAGGTAGATGTAGAGGTAGCGTGCCGACCGCGATCACATTGACTTTGGAACCGTTTCCCACGCGCATCGTCACCTCGTCCTTTGCTAGTGTCCGCTTATTCCATAGTCCCTGTTTCGAGTTGCAAATTTTAGCAACAGAACCAGTATCAAATACCCAGGTGCTACTGCGAGCTCTAGTGAGGTACACATCAATAACATGTATATCACATATACCTTTGCTCACTTTGCCATCCTTCTTATCCGCCAAATACTTGGGGCAGTTCCGCTTCCAGTGACCAGTCTGCTTGCAGTAGAAGCACTCAGTTTCAGGCTTAGGTCCAGACTTGGGTTTCTTCTCCTGAGCAGCAACTTGCTTGCTGTTCTTCTTGAAGTTTCCCTTCTTCTTCCCTTTGCCCTTTTTCTTGAAACTAGTGGTTTTGCTAACCATCAATACTTGATGTTCCTTCTTGATTTCTACCTCCGCAGCTTTCAGCATTGCGAAGAGCTCGGGAATAGTCTTGTTCATCCCTTGCATATTATAGTTCATCACGAAGCTATTGTAGCTTGGTGGCAGTGATTGGAGAATTCTGTCAATGACGCAGTCATCTGGAAGATTAACTCCCATCTGAATCAAGTGATTATTATACCCAGACATCTTGAGTATATGCTCACTGACAGAACTGTTCTCCTCCATCTTACAGCTATAGAACTTATTGGAGACTTCATATCTCTCAATTCGGGCATTTGCTTGAAATATTAACTTCAACTCCTGGAACATCTCATATGCTCCATGACGTTCAAAACGTCGTTGAAGTCCCGATTCTAAGCCGTAAAGCATGGCACACTGAACTATCGAGTAGTCATCAGCTTTGCTCTGCCAGACGTTCATAACATCTGGCGTTGCTCCAGCAGCAGGCCTGTCACCCAGCGGTGCTTCCAGGACGTAATTCTTCTGTGCAACAATGAGGATAATCCTCAGGTTACGGACCCAGTCCGTGTAATTGCTACCATCATCTTTCTACTTTGCTTTCTCAAGGAACGCATTAAAATTCAACGGAACAATAGCACGAGCCATCTATCTACAAGCAACATAAACAAGCAAGATACTATCAGGTACTAAGTTTATGATAAGTTTAAGTTCAGTTAATCAAATTACTTAGGAACTCCCACTTAGATAGACATCCCTCTAATCCTCTAAGTGATCACGTGATCCAAATCAACTAAACCATAACCGATCATCACGTGAGATGGAGTAGTTTTCAATGGTGAACATCGTCATGTTGATCATATCTACTATATGATTCACGCTCGACCTTTCGGTCTCTGTGTTCCGAGGCCATATCTGCATATGCTAGGCTCGTCAAGTATAACCTGAGTATTCTGCGTGTGCAAAACTGGCTTGCACCCGTTGTAGATGGACGTAGAGCTTATCACACCGATCATCACGTGGTGTCTGGGCACGACGAACTTTGGCAACGGTGCATACTCAGGGAGAACACTTCTTGATAATTTAGTGAGAGATCATCTTATAATGCTACCGTCAATCAAAGCAAGATAAGATGCATAAAAGGATAAACATCACATGCAATCAATATAAGTGATATGATATGGCCATCATCATCTTGTGCTTGTGATCTCCATCTCCGAAGCACCGTCATGATCACCATCGTCACCGGCGTGCCACCTTGATCTCCATCGTAGCAACGTTGTTGTCTCGCCAATCTTATGCTTCCACGACTATTACTACCGTTTAGTAATCTAGTAAAGCATTACATCGCGATTGCATTGCATACAATAAAGCGACAACCATATGGCTCCTGCCAGTTGCCGATAACTTAGTTACAAAACATGATCATCTCATACAATAAAATCAGCATCATGCCTTGACCATATCACATCACAACATACCCTGCAAAAACAAGTTAGACGTCCTCTACTTTGTTGTTGCAAGTTTTACGTGGCTGCTACGGGCTCAAGTAAGAACTCATCTCACCTACGCATCAAAACCACAACGATAGTTCGTCAAATAGACTCCGTTTTAACCTTCTCAAGGACCGGGCGTAGTCACACTTGGTTCAACTAAAGTTGGAGAGACAGTCTTCCGCAAGCCATCTATGTGCAAAGCACGTCGAGGGAACCGGTCTCGCGTAAGAGTACGCGTAAGGTTGGTCCGGATCGTCTCAACCAACAATACCGCCGAACCAAAGTATGACATGCTGGTAGGCAGTATGACTTGTATCGCCCACAACTCACTTGTGTTCTACTCGTGCATATAACATCAAACCATAAAACCTAGGCTCGGATGCCACTGTTGGGGAACGCAGTGATTTCAAAAAATTTCCTACGCACACGCAAGATCATGGTGATGCACAGCAACGAGAGGGGAGAGTGTTGTCTACGTACCAACGCAGACCGACTGCGGAAGCGATCACACAACATAGAGGAAGTAGTCGTACGTCTTCTTCCCGATCCGACCGATCCAAGCACCGTTACTCCGGCACCTCCGAGTTCTTAGCACACGTTCAGCTCGATGACGATCCCCGGGCTCCAATCCAGCAAAGCTTCGAGGAAGAGTTCCGTCAGCACGACGGCGTGATGACGATCTTGATGTACTACCGACGCAGGGCTTCGCCTAAGCACTACAACGGTACGATCGAGGTGGAATTTGGTGGCAGGGGGCACCGCACACGGCTAAGGAACGATCTCAAGGATCAAGTTGTGTGTCTATGGGGTGCCCCCTGCCCCCGTATATAAAGGACCAGGGGCAAGGGGTCGGCCGGCTAGGAGGGAGGCGCAGGGAGGAGTCCCACTCCTACCGGGAGTAGGACTCCTTCCCCCAAATCCTATTCCTAATAGGACTCTTCGGGAGAAAGAGAAGAGAGGGGGGCCGGCCCCTTCTCCTAGTCCTAATAGGACTAGGGAAGGGGGGTTCGGCCGGCTAGCCTGTGGGCTGCCTCTTCTCTCTTTTCCACTAAGGCCCAATAGGCCCATTTGCCTCCCGGGGGGTTCCGGTAACCCTCCCGGTAATCCGGTAAAATCCCGATTTCACCCGGAACACTTCCGGTGCCCAAACATAGGCTTCCAATATATCAATCTTTACGTCTCGACCATTTCGAGACTCCTCGTCATGTCCGTGATCTCATCCGGGACTCCGAACAACCTTCGGTACATCAAAATGCATAAACTCATAATAATTGTCATCGTAACGTTAAGCGTGCGGACCCTACGGTTTGAGAACAATGTAGACATGACCGAGACACATCTCCGGTCAATAACCAATAGCGGGACCTGGATGCCCATATTGGCTCCTACATATTCTACGAAGATCTTTATCGGTCAGACCGCATAACAACATACGTTGTTCCCTTTGTCATCGGTATGTTACTTGCCCGAGATTCGATCGTCGGTATCCAATACCTAGTTCAATCTCGTTACCGGCAAGTCTCTTTACTCGTTCCGTAATACATCATCTCACAACTAACTTATTAGTTGCAGTGCTTGCAAGGCTTATGTGATGTGCATTACCGAGAGGGCCCAGAGATACCTCTCCGACAATCGGAGTGACAAACCCTAATCTCGAAATACGCCAACCCAACATCTACCATTGGAGACACCTGTAGTACTCCTTTATAATCACCCAGTTACGTTGTGACGTTTGGTAGTACCCAAAGTGTTCCTCCGGTAAACGGGAGTTGCATAATCTCATAGTTATAGGAACATGTATAAGTCATGAAGAAAGCAATAGCAACATACTAAACGATCGGGTGCTAAGCTAATGGAATGGGTCATGTCAATCAGATCATTCTACTAATGATGTGACCTCGTTAATCAAATAACAACTCCTTGTTCATGGTTAGGAAACATAACCATCTTTGATTAACGAGCTAGTCAAGTAGAGGCATACTAGTGACACTCTGTTGGTCTATGTATTCACACATGTATTATGTTTCCGTTTAATACAATTCTAGCATGAATAATAAACATTTATCATGATGTAAGGAAATAAATAATAACTTTATTATTGCCTCTAGGGCATATTTACTTCAATTGCGCCACATCACTCCTTAGCCTTGGTACGATTTCTGGATCGATCACCTTCTGAGAGATTGCATTGAGGAATGCACATAGCTTCACAATGGCTAATCGGACGTTTTCCCGTAGAAGCCCCCTCAATGCAACCGGAAGCAGTTGCGTCATAATCACGTGGCAGTCATGAGACTTTAGGTTCTGAAACTTTTTCTCTGGCATATTTATTATTCCCTTTATATTCGACGAGAAGCCAGTCGTGACCTTCATACTGAGCAGGCATTCAAAGAAGATTTCTTTCTCTTCTTTCGTAAGAGCGTAGCTGGCAGGACCTTTATACTGCTTCGGAGGCATGCCGTCTTTTTCGTGCAAATGTTGCAGGTCCTCCCGTGCCTCAGGTGTATCTTTTGTCTTCCCATACACGCCCAAGAAGCCTAGCAGGTTCACGCAAAGGTTCTTCGTCACGTGCATCACGTTGATTGAGGAGCGAACCTCTAGGTCTTTCCAGTAGGGTAGGTCCCAAAATATAGATTTCTTCTTCCACATGGGTGCGTGTCCCTCAGCGTCATTCGGAACAGCTAGTCCACCGGGACCCTTTCCAAAGATTACGCAGTGTAAATCATTGACCATAGCAAGCACGTGATCACCGGTGCGCATGGCGGGCTTCTTCCGGTGATCTGCCTCGCCTTTGAAATGCTTGCCTTTCTTTCGACATTGATGGTTGGTCGGAAGAAATCGACGATGGCCCAGGTACACATTCTTCCTGCATTTTTCCAAGTATATACTTTCAGTGTCATCTAAACAGTGCGTGCATGCATGGTATCCTTTGTTTGTCTGTCCTGAAAGGTTACTGAGAGCGGGCCAATCGTTGATGGTCACGAACAGCAACGCCTTAAGGTTAAATTCCTCCTGTCTGTGCTCATCCCACGTACGTACACTGTTTCCATTCCAAACCTGTAAAAGTTCTTCAACTAATGGCTTTAGGCACACATCAATGTCATTGCCGGGTTGCTTAGGGCCTTGGATGAGAACTGGCATCATAATGAACATCCGCTTCATGCACATCCAAGGAGGAAGGTTATACATACATAGAGTCACGGGCCAGGTGCTGTGATTGCTGCTCTGCTCCCCGAAAGGATTAATGCCATCCGCGCTTAAAGCAAACCATACATTTCTTGGGTCCTTTGCAAACTCATCCCAGTACTTTCTCTCGATTTTTCTCCACTGCGACCCGTCAGCGGGTGCTCTCAACTTCCCATCTTTTTTTCGGTTCTCACTGTGCCATCGCATCAACTTGGCATGCTCTTTATTTTTGAACAGACGTTTCAACCGCGGTATTATAGGAGCATACCACATCACCTTCGCAGGAACCCTCTTCCTGGGGGGCTCACCGTCAACATCACCAGGGTCATCTCGTCTGATCTTATACCGCAATGCACCGCATACCGGGCATGCGTTCAGATCCTTGTATGCACCGCGGTAGAGGATGCAATCATTAGGGCATGCATGTATCTTCTCCACCTCCAATCCTTGAGGGCATACGACCTTCTTTGCTGCGTATGTACTGTCGGGCAATTCGTTATCCTTTGGAAGCTTCTTCTTTAATATTTTCAGTAGCTTCTCAAATCCTTTGTCAGCCACAGCATTCTCTGCCTTCCACTGCAGCAATTCCAGTACGGTACCGAGCTTTGTGTTGCCATCTTCGCAATTGGGGTATAACCCTTTTTTGTGATCCTCTAACATGCGATCGAACTTCAGCTTCTCCTTTTGACTAATGCATTGCGTCCTTGCATCGACAATGACCCGGCGGAGATCATCATCATCGGGCACATCGTCTGGTTCCTCTTGATCTTCAGCAGCTTCACCTGTGGCAGCATCATTGGGCACATCGTCTGGTTCCTCTTGATCTTCACCAGCTCCCCCCGTTGCAGCATCACCGTATTCATGGGGCACATAGTTGTCATCGTACTCTTCTTCTTCGCCGTCTTCCATCATAACCCCTATTTCTCTGTGCCTCGTCCAAAATAGTGTGGCATGAAACCGTTGTAAAGCAGGTGGGAGTGAAGGATTTTTTGGTTAGAGTAAGACCTCGTATTCCCACATTCAGTGCATGGACAACACATAAAACCATTCTGCTTGTTTGCCTCAGCCGCATCGAGAAACTCATGCACGCCCTTAATGTACTCGCGGGTGTGTCTGTCACCGTACATCCATTGCCGGTTCATCTGCGTGCATTATATATAATTAAGTGTCCAAATTAATAGAAGTTCATCATCACATTAAAACCAAAGTGCATACATAGTTCTCATCTAACAACATATAGCTCTCCAGAGCATCTAATTAATCAAACCATGCATTGAAACTATGTAAAACATTTCAATGCAAAAACAAATGCGATCATAATCGCAACCAAGGTAACAATTGATCCAACGGCATAATGATACCAAGCCTCGGTATGAATGGCATATTTTCTAATCTTTCTAATCTTCAAGCGCATTGCATCCATCTTGATCTTGTGATCATCGACGACATCCGCAACATGCAACTCCAATATCATCTTCTCCTCCTCAATTTTTTTATTTTTTCCTTCAACAAATTGTTTTCTTCTTCAACTAAATTTAACCTCTCGACAATAGGGTCGGTTGGCATTTCCGATTCACATACATCCTAGATAAATAAAATCTATGTCACATTGGTTGGCATAATTTTCATAAACAATAAATGAACCAATAGTTATAAAGATAATATACATACCACATCCGAATCATAGACAGGACAAGGGCCGACGGGGGCGGATACCAAAACTATCGCACTATATAAGATGCAATAATAAATGTAAGAAAATGATACAAGTATCTATCTAAACATACAAGTAAGAATATTTTTACTTTCAGAAAGAAGATAAGAACAAGAGGCTCACCACGGTGGTGTCGGTGATGAGATCGGCGCGGGTGATCGACGGCGGTGAAGACGGGGACGGGGCGTGACGGACCGCTAAATCTAGACAAATCTCGAGGAAAATGGAGTTTGGAGGTCGAGCTTCGAGAGGAGAAAGCTTAAGTAGTGTGGCTCGGGCATTCCATCGAACACCTCATGTGCATAGGAGGTGAGCTAGAGCACCACAAAGCCCTCTCCCCCTCGGCCAAAAAAACAGAGCACTGTGCTCTGCTCTTGCGCGAGGGGGTATATATAGGCACCTCATTGGTCCCGGTTGGTGGTATGAACCGGGACTAAAGGGGAGCCTTTGGTCCTGGTTCAAGCCACCAACCGGGACCAATGATGGTGGGCCAGGAGCGAGGCCCATTGGTCCCGGTTCGTCCCACCAACCGGGACCAAAAGGTCCAGATGAACCGGGACCAATGGCCCACGTGGCCCGGTCGGCCCCCTGGGCTCACGAACCGGGACCAATGGGCTGACCCGGCCTGGACCAAAGCCCTGTTTTCTACTAGTGTTTGCTACCTTACTGAAGCATAAGAGACAGGATTTTCCCGTTCCGGATCTCATTGGTACTCTTGATGTCGAAGAAAAGGCGAGAGCAAAGGACACACGTGCTCGAGGTATTGAGGGAGGATCTAGTGCCAATCTGGTATAGAAGAAGAACTTCCAGCCCCACAAGTTCAAGAACAAGGGCAAGTTTGATGGTAAAGCAAAATTTGATGAGAAGAACAAGGTTGTGCAACACACAAACTTCAAGAAGAAGAATGACAAGAAGAAAGGTGTTTGTCATGTGTGTGGGGATCCTGATCATTGGGCACCTAGTTTCCCTAATCGCTATGACAAGCGTCATCCTGGGAAAGGCGGCAAGACTGCTAATGTTATCATTGGAGACATTGACATGAAGGATGATGGGTATGGTATATTTCCCACTATTCTTTCAGTATGCCATTCTCCTGATTGGTTGATTGACACGGGTGCTAATGTGCATGTATGCGGTGATATTTCCATGTTTTCGTCTTATCAGACCGTAGGGACTTCAACCGTGCTTATGGGCAACGGTTCAAGTGCTTCTGTTCATGGTGTTGGCACGGTCGATCTGAAGTTTACTTCGGGGAAGATCGTGCGGCTGAAGAACGTGCATTATGTCCCCTCCGTCAATAAAAATCTTGTTGGGGATCTCTTCTGTGTAGAGATGGCTATAAGCTTGTCTTTGAGTCGAATAAATTTGTAATATCCAAGTATGGAACCTTTGTTGGTAAAGGCTATGAGTCAGGAGGCCTGTTTTGTTTATCCTTATCATACGTTTGCAATAAAGTTGTTAATCATGTTTGCAACAATAGTGAATCAAATGTGTGGCATTCACGTCTTTGTCATGTTAACTTTGGTTGCATGTTGCGACTAGCGAAGTTGAACTTAGTCCCTAGTTTCACCACTGTCAAGGGATCTAAGTGTCAAGTTTGTGTGCAAGCTAAGCAACCTCGTAAGTCTCACACGACTGCGGAAACAAGAAATCTTGCATTACTAGAGCTCATACATTCAGATCTATGTGAAATGAATGGTGTTTTGACAAAAGATGGAAAGAAATATTTCATGACGTTTATTGAGGACTCCACTAGATATTGCCGTGTGTATCTTCTGAAATCTAAGGATGAGGCTTTGAACTTTTTCAAGATCTATAAAGCTGAAGTGGAAAACCAACTTGATCGAAAAATCAAGAGGCTTAGGTCCGACCGTGGTGGAGAGTATTTTTCCAATGAATTTGATGCTTTTTGTGCGGAACATGGCATAATCCATGAGAGGATGATGTCTACTACACAACCTTCTTCTTGTAGACGTTGTTGGGCCTCCAAGTGCAGAGGTTTGTAGGACAGTAGCAAATTTCCCTCAAGTGGATGACCTAAGGTTTATCAATCCGTAGGAGGCGTAGGATGAAGATGGTCTCTCTCAAGCAACCCTGCAACCAAATAACAAAGAGTCTCTTGTGTCCCCAACACACCCAATACAATGGTAAATTGAATAGGTGCACTAGTTCGGCGAAGAGATGGTGATACAAGTGGTATATGGATGGTAGATAAAGGTATTTGTAATCTGAAAATATAAAAACAGCAAGGTAACTAATGGTAAAAGTAAGCACAAGTGGTATTGCAATGATAGGAAATAAGGCCTAGGGTTCATACTTTCGCTAGTGCAAGTTCCCTCAACAATGATAACATAATTGGATCACATAACTGTCCCTCAACATGCAACAAAGAGTCACTCCAAAGTCACTAATAGCGGAGAACGAATGAAGAGATTATGGTAGGGTACGAAACCACCTCAAAGTTATTCTTTCCAATCAATACGTTGGGCTATTCCTATAAGTGTCACAAACAGCCCTAGAGTTCGTACTAGAATAACACCTTAAGACACAAATCAACCAAAACCCTAATGTCACCTAGATACTCCAATGTCACCTCAAGTATCCGTGGGTATGATTATACGATATGCATCACACAATCTCAGATTCATCTATTCAAACAACACATAGAACCTCAAAGAGTGCCCCAAAGTTCCTACCGGAGAATCACGACGAAAACATGTTCCAACCCCTATGCATAGGTTCATGGGCGGAACCCGCAAGTTGATCACCAAAACATACATCAAGTGAATCACGTGGTATCCCATTGTCACCACAGATACGCACGGCAAGACATACATCAAGTGTTCTCAAATCTTTAAAGACTCAATCCGATAAGATAACTCTAAAGGGGAAACTCAATTCATTACAAGAGAGTAGAGGGGGGAGAAAACATCATAGGATCCAACTATAATAGCAAAGCTTGTTGTCGGTGTCAAAACCGGCGGATCTCAGGTAGGGGGTCCCGAACTGTGCGTCTAGGCCGGATGGTAACAGGAGGCAAGGGACACGAAGTTTTACCCAGGTTCGGGCCCTCTTGATGGAGGTAAAACCCTACGTTCTGCTTGATTAATATTGATGATATGGGTAGTACAAGAGTAGATCTACCACGAGATCGGAGAGGCTAAACCCTAGAAGCTAGCCTATGGTATGATTGTTGTTCTGTATGTTGTCCTACGGACTAAAACCCTCCGGTTTATATAGACATCGGAGAGGGTTAGGGTTACACAAAGTCGGTTACAGTGGTAGGAGATCCACATATCCGTATCACCAAGCTTGCCTTCCATGCCAAGGAAAGTCCCTCCCGGACACGGGACGAAGTCTTCAATCTTGTATCTTCATAGTCCAGGAGTCCGGCTGAAGGTATAGTCCGGCCATCCGGACACCCCCTAATCCAGGACTCCCTTAGTAGCCCCTGAACCAGGCTTCAATGACGACGAGTCCGGTGCGCAGATTGTCTTCGGCATTGCAAGGCGGGTTCCTCCTCCAAGTACTTCATAGAAGATTTTGAACACAAAGATAGTGTCCGGCTCTGCAAAATAAGTTTCCACATATTGCCATAGAGAGAATAATATTTACACAAATCTAATCTGCTGACGTATTCCGTAGTGTGACATCGCACCACGGCCAAGCCTTTATTCGAATCGTTTTATTGTCCCACCTCAGCGTGTCATGCGAGGCGATTTCCTTGGCACGTCTTGTTAAAGCAGAGATCGTGTCCCCTTATTCCGGGATTCTCATCGATACGGGCGTGGGTAACCCAACCGCTTCTAGGACTCCTAGACTATAGGCAAGTCGAAACGGCCACGGAGAGGACGCTTGATATTCACCCTCTTTATAAAGGGACAAGGCTTTTATTTTTTCCCTCCCGTGCTCAATCGAATCCTTCCCCCACCTCAAGCTCAAACACCCAAAGTTCAGGTCAGGTGCTCCGAACCTTCAATCATGTCCGGATCTAGCCTTCAAGGCCGATGGATGCCTTCCTCCGTCACAGAAGAAGACATCAAAAAGTTGAGGGAGGCCAGATATCTGACCGCCAAGGTTTCGCATCGGCTACCTGCCCGAGGGCAGGCCGTCCCCTCCCCCGAACCCAACGAGAATGTCGTGTTCGTCTCCCACTTCCTCCGAGGTCTAGGCCTAGCTCTGGATCCTTTCGTCAGGGGTTTGATGTTTTATTACGGGCTAGATTTCCATGATCTAGCTCCGGACTCCTTTCTTCATATCACGACATTTATTGTCGTGTGTGAGGCCTTCCTCCGGGTTACCCCTCACTTTGGCCTGTGGCTCAAGACCTTTGAAGTAAAGCCGAAGATGGTCGAGGGGCAACATGCAGCGTGCGGAGGTGCCTCAATATGCAAGATGACGGGAGCTCCATGGCCCACAGGTTCCATTCTAGAGGTGTCTGAATTGTGGCAACAGTAGTGGTTCTACATCACGGCTCCTAGAAGTGCCAAGTGGGCGGCCACCCCTGTTTTCCGCTCGGGCCCTCCCCCACAACTGATGTCATGGATCAGCAGAGGTCTAAGCTGGGGTCCAGCCAAGGACGTGCCTATACTGCAAAGCCGCATTCGAGATCTCTTCAATGGAGATTTTAGTTTGGTTGCGGTAATACAAGTTATGCTGGTTCGTCAAGTCCAGCCTTGCAAACGCCGGCCCCTTCGCTTGTGGGAGTTCAATCCCGAGGGACCGCGTGTCATTCAAAATTTCCTCGGCCTGACACACGAGGAGATGTACAAGTCATTCTTCGGACCTCTGGTAGAGTGTCCGGAAATCACCGAGGACTTGGGCCTGAGCAGTAACCGCGCCGCCGAACAGGTAAGGAATCTTCCGGCCGAACATACTATCTCTCATTTGTTACAAAGTTATTTCTGAGAGTTCGCTTTTTGACCAGGACTGGCTAACAAAGGCGAAGTTGATTCGGTGTTTGGCCCCCTCCCTGAGGGTTTGGACAATCCGGTATTGGAAAAGATGCTCCAGGACGCACCTTGCCCGGAGCCCTTGAAGGAAGATACTGGGGAGGATAATATGGGCGGACGCGGGCCCCCAACGCTGCCCATTCTAACCGAGGGAGCGAGCGTCTCCATGAAGGAAGACGACCGGAGGAGGAAAAGGACTGCGCCCGGGGATTCAGAAGCCGAAGCTTCCAAACGGGAGAAGAAGTCTCCCACAGAGGGTCCTACCTTGGGGGGTGCTTTTGCCGCACAAAGTTCACGGGGGGATCAATTCTCCAGCGAGTCGTAAGTGACCCGAAATACTTTAATAGTACAGGTATGCCATCTTTTTCTTCTGAGAAAATAACCACCGCATATATCTTTGCAGTTCGGGCCTTAGCCCCTCTCAAATGAGCTCGTCTTCGGGGGATCTTCTTCCAGAGATGATGGAGAGCGAAACGCCTCCTCCGGACCCCTCCGCTCCGGAAGCGGGCGACCCCGAAGTGTCGTCGCGGAGGGCCTCTCCGAGTCCGGTGAGGCCAGAAGATAATCCCATTGACCCCCAAAGCTCCTAGTGTCCGGCTCCTGAAGAGAGCACACAAAAGAGTCCGACACCGTCTGGTGTGCAATCAGATGTTCTAAGGGAGTTGGTGGGGCGAGCGACCATCTCAGATGAACACCGTATGCTGATGAATACGGTGATGGAGAGAATCTCGTCCACCGAAAGTGGATTGCATGAAGCTTTTATGAGTCTACTGACAGGCTTTGAGGTACGTAAAATAATGTATGATAGTCCTGCACATGCTAGGTGTGCCCTGTGTAGATAGTAGCTCGTGAGACTCTGGTTGTCGTCGGAAACGACGACGAACAGAGGATCATATTCCCAGGTAATAACCATACTGCCTCTATGTGCAGGTGATGGAACCTTCGGTGGCTAGCCGGACTAGCGAGTTTGCCCGTTTAAAACGGCAGTTGGATGCGGCAGACGCCGACATCGAGCTTGTTAACAAAAGGCTTGACGAGGCACAGGGTAAGTGTCATTATCTGGTAAACGCCACATAGTAAGAGCAGCATGATGCCAGTATCTTTAATATGTTGTGACTACAAATGGAGCTGCCACTATTGAAGCCTTTCAGGCAGAACTTGCCCGAGCCAAGGAACAAGCGAGGTTTGGTAATGCGGCTGCTTTGAAGGCGACCGAAGAGTTGAAAGCCGAGAAGGCCGCGCATGGCGAGAGCCGAGATAAGATGGCCAAGATGGCCATAGAATTAAAAGCCGCCGCCGACCGTTGCCGGGTTCTTGAAAAGGAAAACCTAGCGAAGGCATCGGACCTTGAGAAGGCTGCTGCGACGAGAAAAGACATCCGCTCTGCTATGAGGGCGAAGGAGGAGGAGCTGCGGGAAGCCGGGGATATTGTAGCTGGGAAATCCTTTATGTTGCAGAGGAAGTTCGGAGATCCACGGTATGTCCCTCTGGATCGGCTGTGGAGTTCGGAGGATGTGTATATGGATTTGGCGGCGAGCGCTGCTGATGCGGCCAAGTACTTCCAGGGTCAGACGGACCGTGAAGTGGACCAGCTATTTTGGACACAATTCCATTCTACCGAGCGTCCGCTTTCATTGACTGACCAATTAGCCGAATGGGCCGAACTGAATAGGTTGTCCAGACTCGCCATAAGGTCTGTTGTGGATCAGCTATGGCCGGAAAGGCCAAAACCGAACAGCTATTTCAGCTTGGTGCGGCAGTTCCTTGACGTGGTGCCGCGCATTAATGCGATGAAGAGGTCGGCGTGCATAGAGGGCTCACGGATGGCCTTTGCCCATGTTAAAGCATATTGGGCGGAGATGGATGCTACCACTGTTGCAACGCGGGATTCGGCCATAGGCCGAATGGCTGCTGAGCACTACTGTGAAGAAGTTCTTGAGGGTGCTCGTTTGATAGGGATCCAGTGCTCAAAAAATATTATGTTTGAGTGATATGTAATCTCATTGTAAGCGAAGTGCTTTTATAAATTTTTATAAGGCTATGTTTATAGTAATATGATGCCTTCTGGGCGGCCGTTTATGTATACATGTGTATAACCTGAAAGATTGCAGCCGTTAGCTTCAACCCCCACGCATATAATGCGGAGGTGCTCGCAAAAAACACGCGTTCACACTTAACCCAACGTCTTGGTCCTATTAAGGAGGTGATAGCGGAGCGAGCGAGGCAACCGGACTATAATGCTTTAGCACTTTCACTTAGCCATAGGAGTTTGACAGTGGGGCTACTAGATAGCCCCTGGTGGCTCCGCACTCTCCCGATCCCGGGGTGCGTACATGCTTGGCCGGAAAACGGCCCTTCGTTAAGGCGGAGGAATTCTAACATTCCAACAAGTCATCGAGTGGTTGACCAGTCTCACGCTATATCATGACAGTCAGTTTTTGGCTTTCTCTACTGAGGTGCTCGTCCGGATGAACCAGGGCACAATCACAGTAGTTCTCCTGGTGCTACCTTAGCCGGTAAAGCGGAACATAAGGCACCAAAACACAGGAGCCGGGCAAACCCAACATTTGACCAAAGACAATGATTCGGAGCTGATGCATATAGGGCCAAACTCGCAACGCCGAACACTCCCTAAGGTATTCGGTCTTTGTGGTATAAACTGGGCCTAAATAATGGCCTTTGTTAGAAGCCCCTTGTGTCTAGGTACGTGCATTGTTCTGGCGTGGCCACATGCCAAGACGTCAGCATCCTTCTCAACGGTGGATATGTATCAACAAGAGACAGTAAAAAAGGTTTACGCAGAGTCTTAATCTAAAAAGAATCCTTGGAGCGGGTCCCTGCTGCACGTCTGCGCCTGTGTCTCCGTTGTGCCGTATCCTGGACGGGTGTAGCACGATGATCGTCTGTAAAAGATAGGAATTTAGGTGAAAAAGTTGTCGTACAAAAAGATAGTTTTTAAAGAAACCATGTATAATTCAAGATGAGAAAAAATTGCCACTTGTCTGCGCGTGTTGAGCCCCTTGTATTGACAAATAGGGGTGTGACCATTTGTTCGGTATAAATAGCGGCGCCGGACTTGATTAGTTGTGTCTGAGGTCTTGACGACCTATTGGATGCTTTCGCTGGTCCGGGCGCCTTTAGTGTGCGGCTGCCAAGGCAGCCGCACTCTCTTCGGCGCGTAGAGATCGCTTGATATTTCCGTTCACTGAAATGATGCCACGTGGACCGGGCATCTTGCGTGTGAAGGAGGCATAGTGTGGTATTGCATTAAAGCGAGTGAAAGCTTCGCGTCCGAGCAGTGCTTGATAGCCACTTTGGAACGGAGCGATATGGAAGGTTAAATGCTCGCGACGGAAGTTATCGGGGGAGCCGAATATAACTTGTAGTAGGAGGGAGCCCGTACAACGAGCCCCTGGGCCTGGCGTTACTCCTTTAAAGGTAGTATTGCTATGGCGAATTTTTGTTGGGTCTAACCCCATCCCGCGGATTGTATCCTGATATATTAGGTTTAGATTGCTGCCACCGTCCATCAAGACTCATGTGAAGTGATATCCGCCAATTACTGGGTCTAATACCAGGGCAGCCCATCCTGCGTCGGATACTTGCTGAGTAATCGCGATAGTCGAAAGTGATCGGTTGAGACGACCAGTGGCAGGACTTCGCGGTGACAGGCACTTGGGTATATTTTCCTGGGAGTGTCGCGTTGTTTTTTTCCCTTGATCATGTGTAACACGTTTACTGTTTTGACTTCTGGTGGAAATTTCTTTTGTTCCCCAGTGTCTTGCTTGGGAGGCTCGTCCTCGTCTTCACTTGGTGTATTCTACCCCTTGTGTACGACATTGAGCTTGCCGGACTGCTTGAAGACCCAACATTCTCTGTGGGTATGATTAGCAGGTTTACCAGGGGTACTATGGATCTGACATATTTGGTCCAGAATTTTGTTGAGGCTGGACAGTTCATCCCTGGTGCCTTTAGAGGGTGGCTTTTGCTGACCTGGCCGAGAGCTTTTGAATCCGGCGTTTACTGCAGTGCCCTTCGTGTTGTCTTCTTTATTCCGGCGTTTGTTATTGTTGTTGCGCCGTGATTTCCCGTTTCCATCTCTAACTTCAGATGTACTGGGGTCGCTGGTGCTGCATCTGGCTAGCCAGCTGTCCTCACCCGCGCAAAAGCGGGTCATGGGGCTTGTTAATGCGGCCATCGTTCTCGGCTTATTTTGGCCGAGGTGTCTCGCGAGCTATTCATCACAGATGCTATGCTTAAAAGCTGCCAAGGCTTCGGCATACGGACAGTCGACAATCTTGTTCTTTTTAGTAAGAAACCTGTTCCAAAGCTTTCAGGCTAACTCTCCGGGCTGTTGAGTTATATGTCTCAAATCGTCCGCATCTGGAGGTCGGACATAAGTCCCTTGAAAATTTGCCCGAAAGGCGTCTTCAAGCTCTTCCCAACTTCCAATGGAGCTTTCGGGGAGGCCTTTAAGCCAGTGACGAGCTGGCCCTTTGAGCTTGAGGGGTAAGTACTTGATGGCGTGGAGATCATCTCCTCGAGCCATATGGATATGAAGGATGTAGTCCTCAATCCAGACCCCAGGGTCTGTTGTTCCGTCGTATGTCTCTATGTTTACGGGTTTGAGTCCCTCTGGAAATTCATGGTCCAGCACCTCATCGGTGAAACATAGGGGGGGGGGGTGCGGCACCCCTGTAGCTGGGTGTACCGCGTTGTTCGGATGTTTGTTGTGTTGCATTGTATGCTGGGGCGCGCTTGCGTGGTCCATAGATGGATCTTGTTGTGCCGTCCTTTGGGTGCGAGCCCTCGCATGGGTCGCGTGTTGTATTGTGAGTGGCGTTGTATGCCGCTCTATGTTGGCAGAGGGGTTGTCTATCCGGCCAGGTGGCTGCTTTGATATTTGGTTGTGGGGGGTCTGAGGCCTCCTCATCGAATTCAGGTAGCAGCTTCCGCTTTGGGTAGCTCTTGGAGGGGCGATTGTCGCCGTACCTCGCTGCTGTGTTGAGTATTTTACTCCAGCTGATTAGGAGTGTGTCTTGCACGGCCTTGAGCCTTTGCTTCTGCTTTTTAAGACTCCTCGCGGTGGCAACAAGCCTTTTACGGGCATTCTGCTGCTCCGAGTGCCTGTCCGGCGTTATGTCGTCCGAACTATTATCCTTGATAGAATTTGTTTGTTCGGTTTGATTATCCGGATTGCCGTTGTCCGGCAGCGGTTCGCCCTGCTCCAGTGCCGGGTCTGCATGATCATTATTTCTGTCGAGGCGGGATTTGGGGCGGCGCTTGCGTCGCCGCTTTGACTGCTTCTCGAGGGAACAAGCCTTCGGTGCGTCCTTCCGCTCCTCGTCGTCATCTTTTTGTGCGTCCACCATGTATACGTCATATGATGAGGTGGGCGTCCAGCGCCCTGTGGGCGGTGGTTCTTCTTCGCCTCCCGCATCATCGTCCATACCGTCGATGTTTTCAGAGTCAAAGTCGAGCATGTCGGTTAAATCGTCGACAGTGGCTACAAAGTGGGTGGTGGGTGGGCGTCGAATTTCTTCGTCTTCCGCATCCCAATCCTGCTAGCCATGATCCGGGCAGGGCTCTCTTGACAAAGAGAGAGACTTTAGTGATTTCATAATATCACCGAAGGGCGAGTGCTGAAAGATGTCCGCGGCGGTAAACTCCATGATCGGCGCCCAATCGGATTCGATCGGCAGGGGCGCGGAAGGTTCGGAGTCCGGGGAGGAGTCCGGCTCCTTGGAGTCACAAGTCTCGCGGAGTGCGGGGCTGGTGTTCGGCTCGATCGTCGTTGGGATCGCAGCCCCTGAGGCGGCGTCCAACCACCCATCCTCGATTGGCGCAGTTGTCTCCGAATTAAGGGTCGAAGCCGATGCGGGTGCGGCCTCCAGGGCACTGTTCGGCGGCAGAGCTAGATCATGCCCATCGTGACAGTGCGGCGCACTCGGCAGTGGATCGACTCCGTCGAAGATCAAGTCCCCGCGGATGTCAGCCGTGTAGTTTAAACTTCCAAACCTGACCAGATGGCCAGGGGCGTAGCTTTCGATCTGCTCCAAATGGCCAAGCAAATTAGCCCGCAGTGCAAAGCCGCCGAAGACAGAGATCTGTCCGGGGAGACAAGTTTCACCCTGGACCGCATCACTATTGATGATAGTAGGAGCCATCAAGCCTGACGGCGATGACACAGAGGAACTC
The DNA here is from genome assembly GCA_034509565.1 of Triticum monococcum. Classification (NCBI taxonomy): domain Eukaryota; kingdom Viridiplantae; phylum Streptophyta; class Magnoliopsida; order Poales; family Poaceae; genus Triticum; species Triticum monococcum. Next base: position 580,982,038 of record CM067845.1, read on the forward strand.
TCAATGAAAGCACCAATGTCGGTGTCAAAACCGACGGATCTCGGGTAGGGGGTCTCGAACTGTGCGTCTAGGCCGGATGGTAACAGGAGGCAAGGGACACGAAGTTTTACCCAGGTTCGGGCCCTCTTGATGGAGGTAAAACCCTACGTCCTGCTTGATTAATATTGATGATATGGGTAGTACAAGAGTAGATCTACCACGAGATCGGAGAGGCTAAACCCTAGAAGCTAGCCTATGGTATGATTGTTGTTCTGTATGTTGTCCTACGGACTAAAATCCTCTGGTTTATATAGACCCCGGAGAGGGTTAGGGTTACACAAAGTCGGTTACAATGGTAGGAGATCCACATATCCGTATCGCCAAGCTTGCCTTCCACGCCAAGGAAAGTCCCTCTCGGACACGGGACGAAGTCTTCAATCTTGTATCTTCATAGTCCAGGAGTCCGGCTGAAGGTATAGTCCGGCCATCCGGACACCCCCTAATCCAGGACTCCCTCACTCGCGATACATCAAGATCGTATCACCTCAAGAACAGGAGAGAGAGAGATCAAACACATAGCTACCGGTACATACCCTCAGCCCCAAGGGAGAACTACTCCCTCCTCGTCATGGAGAGCACCGGGATGATGAAGATGGCCATCGGAGAGGGATTGCCCCCTCCGGCAGGGTGCCGGAACGGGTCTAGATTGGTTTTCAGTGGCTACGGAGGCTTCTGGCGGTGGAACTCCCGATCTATTGTGTGTTCTGGAAGTTTTAGGGTACGTGAGTATATATGGGTGCAGGAAGTACGTCGGTGGACCGAAGGGGGGGCATGAGGCAGGGGGCGCGTCCAAGGGGGGTGGGCGTGCCCCCACCCTCGTGGGCACCTCCCTTCTTTCCTGACGTGCACTCCAAGCTTTTCCGGTAGATTTCCTTCCAAAAAATAACTTCTCCAGTTGATTTCATTCCATTTCGACTCCGTTTGATATTCCTTTTCTTCGAAACACTGAAATAGGAAAAAAACAGCAAATCTGGGTTGGGCCTCCGGTTAATAGGTTAGTCCCAAAAATAATATAAAAGTGGATGATAAAGCCCAATATTGCCCAAAACAATTGATAACATAGTATGGAGCAATCAAAAATTATAGATACGTTGGAGACGTATCAGAGGACGCCTCCCTACTCACCTCAGTCAAATGGGGTGGCCGAAAGAAAGAACCGTACTCTAACTGATTTGGTTAACGCCATGTTAGACACATCGGGTCTTTCCGAGGCATGGTGGGGGGAGCGCGATATTGAGAGCATGGCATGTCCTAAACCGAGTCCCCACAAAGAACAAAGAGATAACTCCATTCGAGGAATGGGAGAAGAAAAGGTTAAAGCTCTCTTATCTACGAACCTGGGGTTGTTTGGCGAAAGTCAATGTGCCAATTTCAAAGAAGCGCAAGCTTGGACCAAGGACTATGGATTTTGTTTTCCTGGGATATGCTTTTCATAGCATTGCTTATAGATTCTTGGTTGTAAAATCTGAGGTACCTGACATGCATGTTGGTACGATCATGGAGTCGAATGATGCAACTTTCTTTGAAGATATCTTTCCCATGAAGGATATGGCTACCTCATCTAATCAGAAGATGCCTAGTTCATCGAATCAGGAACCAGTTACAATTACTGAACCTACCATTTCGATGGAACACTTTGAAAATCCTGTGGAGGAGAACAATGAAGTTCCTACTAGGAGCAAGAGACAGAGGACTGCAAAGTCCTTTGGTGATGATTTTCTTGTGTATCTCATAGATGATACTTCCAGTTCTATTTCAGAGGCCTATGCATCTGAAGATGCTGACTACTTGAAGGAAGCGGTTCGTAGCGAGATGGATTCTATCTTGGCGAATGAGACTTGGGAGATAACTGATCGTCCTTATGGTGCAAACCTATAGGATGCAAATGGGTATTCAAGAAGAATCTTAGGCCTGATGGTACTATTGAAAAGTACAAGGCTCCGCTCGTGGCTAAGGGTTATACCCAAAAGGAAGGTGAAGACTTCTTTGATACTTACTCACCTGTGGCTCGACTGACCACTATTCGAGTTCTACTTTCACTAGCTGCCTCACATGGTCTTCTCGTTCATCTAATGGATGTTAAGACTGCTTTCCTAAATGGAGAGTTGGACGAGGAAATTTATATGGAACAACTAGATGGGTTTGTACTAGATGGCCAGGAAGCAAAAGTGTGCAAGTTGCTGAAGTCTTTGTATGGACTCAAGTAAGCACCCAAACAGTGGCATGAGAAATTTGAAAGAACTTTAACAGCTGCAGGCTTTGTTGTAAACGAAGCTGACAAATGTGTGTACTATCGTTGATGACATACTGATTTTCGGAACAAATCTGAATGTAATTAAGGAGGTCAAGGATTTCCTATCTCACTGCTTTGAGATGAAGGATTTGGGAGTGGCTGATGTCATTCTGAACATCAAGTTGTTGAGAGATGATGATGGTGGGATTACATTACTTCAATCTCACTATGTGGAAAAGATCTTGAGTCGCTTTGGCTATAGTGACTGCAAGCCCTCTCCAACACCATATGATGCGAGTGTGTTACTTCGAAAGAATCGAAGAATTGCTAGAGATCAATTGAAGTATTCTCAGATTATTGGCTTGCTTATGTACTTAGCCAGTGTTACAAGACTTGACATCTCTTTCGCTATTAGCAAACTGAGTCGGTTTGTCTCAAAACCAGGAGATGTGCATTGGAAAGCTCTAGAGAGAGCTTTGCGTTATTTGAAAGGCACTGCAAATTATGGAATTCACTACACTGGGCACCCAAAGGTGCTTGAAGGGTATAGTGACTCAAACTGGATCTCACATGCTGATGAGATAAAGGCCACGAGCGGTTATGTATTCACTCATGGAGGTGGCGCTGTTTCTTGGAAGTCTTGCAAGCAGACCATCTTAACGAGGTCAACAATGGAAGCAGAACTCACGGCACTAGATACAACTACGGTTGAAGCAGATTGGCTTCGCCGGCTCTTGAATGACTTACCGGTTGTTGACACACCTGTACCGGGTATTCTTATGAACTGTAACAATCGAACTGTGATCACGAAAGTGAGCAGCTCAAAGGATAACATGAAGTCATCAAGACATGTTCGGAGAAGGTTAAAGTCTGTCAGGAAAATGAGAAACTCCGGAGTTATTGCATTGGATTATATCCAAACGTCTAAAAATCTGGCAGATCCTTTCACTAAGGGTCTATCACGTAATGTGATAGATAATGCATCGAGGGAGATGGGTATGAGACCCACAATATGAGTTGTTCACAGTAGTAACCTAGTCTATGTGATCGGAGACCCCGTGAATTAGATGTGGAAGGCAAGCTATTGGTCAACTGAGAGGAGGGTATCCTTACTATTAACAATACCACTCCATGAAGATGCAATACTCTCCTAATTTGCATGGCAGGTTGATGTATATCTTAATGTGTTCTAAGTGGCTCATTGAAGCAGAGATGTCGTCCTGCAGAACATCTTTTGAAGAACGCACCTATATGAGTCTGATTGTTAAACGTCGCAATCTATGAGAGTAGGGTTCTCTCTAGTAAACTCATGAAAGGTCTCGAAGTATGATGCATAAACTCCACCCGCAGGGAAGACCCACGGTAGCCACGTATCGGTCAATGCTTTATGTGAAGCTAGATTCGCAGAAAACTTGCAGTTCAAGGCCCAGTCCACTGTTCAAGTTGCTTACTAGTGTAGCATAGGGTTCTAGGTGGAAGTTCAACTTAACAGTCTCCACTGCAGTACCGGTATATAAAACAGTGTTTTGGAACCAAAGGTAAATTTTATGTGCCTCTGGGATCTGGTGGGGGATTGCTGGAATTTTGTCTATTTTGGGCCTAGCCCAATAGCAGTTTCAGAAATTCATAATAAATCCTAGAGGCCCAGGCAGCCCATTCGTGCAAGGCAAGAGGTGGAACTAAACTTTAGTCCCACATTGCTAGTTTAGTGGGAGTTGGACCTCCTTATAAGGGAGGTTCTTGATGTCTACTACACAACCTTCTTCTTGTAGACGTTGTTGGGCCTCCAAGTGCAGAGATTTGTAGGACAGTAGCAAATTTCCCTCACGTGGATGACCTAAGGTTTATCAATCCGTAGGAGGCGTGGGATGAAGATGGTCTCTCTCAAGCAACCCTGCAACCAAATAACAAGAGTCTCTTGTGTCCCCAACACATCCAATACAATGATAAATTGCATAGGTGCACTAGTTCGGCGAAGAGATGGTGATACAAGTGGTATATGGATAGTAGATATGAGTATTTGTAATCTGAAAATATAAAAACAGCAAGGTAACTAATGATAAAAGTGAGCGTAAATGGTATTGAAATGTGTTGAAACAAGGCCTAGGGTTCATACTTTCGCTAGTGCAAGTTCCCTCAACAATATTAACATAATTGGATCATATAACTATCCCTCAACATGCAACAAAGAGTCACTCCAAAGTCACTAATAGCGGAGAACAAACGAAGAGATTATGGTAGGGTACGAAACCACGTCAAAGTTATTCTTTCCAATCAATCCGTTGGGCTATTCCTATAAGTGTCACAAACAGCCCTAGAGTTCGTACTAGAATAACACTTTAAGACAAAAATCAACCAAAACCCTAATGTCACCTAGATACTCCAATGTCAGCTCAAGTATCCGTGGGTATGATTATACGATATGCATCACACAATCTCAGATTCATCTATTCAACCAACACATAGAACCTCAAAGAGTGCCCCAAAGTTTCTACCGGAGAATCACAATGAAAACGTGTACCAACCCCTATGCATAGGTTCATGGGCAGAACCCGCAAGTTGATCACAAAAACATACATCAAGTGAATCACGTGATATCCCATTGTCACCGCAGATACGCACGGCAAGACATACATCAAGTGTTCTCAAATCTTTAAAGACTCAATCTGATAAGATAACTTCAAAGGGGAAACTCAATCCATTACAAGAGAGTAGAGGGGGGAGAAAACATCATAGGATCCAACTATAATAGCAAAGCTCGCGATACATCAAGATCGTATCACCTCAAGAACACGAGAGAGAGAGAGAGAGAGAGATCAAACACATAGCTACTGGTACATACCCTCAGCCTCGAGGGAGAACTACTCCCTCCTCGTCATGGAGAGCACCGGGATGATGAAGATGGCCACCGGAGAGGGATTCCCCCCTCCGGCAGGGTGCCGGAATGGGTCTAGATTGGCTTTCGGTGGCTACAGAGGCTTCTGGCGGTGGAACTCCCGATCTATTGTGCTCTTGGATGTTTTCATGGTATATGGAGATATATAGGAGAAAGAAGTGCGTCAGGGGGCCCACGAGGGTGGAGGGCGCGCCCCCTACCTCGTGGCCTCCTCGAAGCTTCCCTTATGTGGACTCCAAGTCTCTCGGGCTTCTTCTGATCCAAAAATAAGTTCCGTGAAGTTTCAGGTCAATTGGACTCCGTTTGATTTTTCTTTTCTGCAATATTCTAAAACAAGTAAAAAACAGAAACTGGCACTGGGCTCTAGGTTAATAGGTTAGTCCCAAAAATCATATAAAATAGCATATAAATGCATATAAAACATCCAAGGTTGATAATATAATAGCATGGAACAATAAAAAAATTATAGATACATTGGAGACGTATCAGCATCCCCAAGCTTAATTCCTGCTCGTCCTCGAGTAGGTAAATGATAAAAACATAATTTTTGATGTGGAATGCTACCTAACATATTTATCCATGTAGTTCTCTTTATTGTGGCAAGAATATTCAGATCCATAAGATTCAAGACAAAATTTTAATATTGACATGAAAACAATAATACTTCAAGCATACTAAGAAAAACAATAATGTCTTCTCAAAATAACATGGCCAAAGTAAGCTATCCCTACAAAATCATATAGTCTGGCTATGCTCTATCTTCACCACACAAAATATTTAAATCATGCACAACCCCGATGACAAGCCAAGCAATTGTTTCATACTTTTGATGTTCTCAAACTTTTTCAATCTTCATGCAATACATGAGCGTGAGCCATGGACATAGCATTATGGGTGGAATAGAATGGTGGTTGTGGTGAAGACAAAAAGGAGAAGATAGTCTCACATCAACTAGGCATATCAACGGGCTATGGAGATGCCCATCAATAGATATCAATGTGAGTGACTAGGGATTGCCATGCAACGGATGCACTAGAGCTATAAATGTATGAAAGCTCAACAAAAGAAACTAGTGGGTGTGCATCCAACTCGCTTGCTCACGAAGACCTAGGGCATTTTGAGGAAGCCCATCATTGGAATATACAAGCCAAGTTCTATAATGAAAGATTCCCACTAGTATATGAAAGTGACAACATAGGAGACTCTCTATCATGAAGATCATGGTGCTACTTTGAAGCACAAGTGTGGTAAAAGGATAGTAGCATTGTCCCTTCTCTCTTTTTCTCTCATTTTTTTATTTTTTTATTTGGGCCTTCTTTTTTTATGGCCTCTTTTCTCTTTTTTATTTGGGCTTCTTTGGCCTCTTTTATTTATTTATTTATTTTCGTCCGGAGTCTCATCCCGACTTGTGGGGGAATCATAGTCTCCATCATCCATTCCTCACTGGGACAATGCTCTAATAATGATGATCACCACACTTTTATTTACTTACAACTCAAGAATTACAACTCGATACTTAGAACAAGATATGACTCTATATGAATGCCTCCGGCGGTGTACCGGGATGTGCAATGATGCATGAGTGACATGTATGAAAGAATTATGAATGGTGGCTTTGCCACAAATACGATGTCAACTACATGATCATGCAAAGCAATATGACAATGATGAAGCGTGTCATAATAACAGAATGGTGGAAAGTTGCATGGCAATATATCTCGGAATGGCTATGGAAATTCCATAATAGGTAGGTATAGTGGCTGTTTTGAGGAAGGTATATGGTGGTTTTATGGTACCGGCAAAAGTTGCGCGGTACTAGAGAGGCTAGAAATGGTGGAAGGGTGAGAGTGCGTATAATCCTTGGACTCAACATTAGTCATAAAGAACTCACATACTTATTGCAAAAATCTATTAGTTATCGAAACAAAGTACTACGCGCATGCTCCTAGGGGGATAGATTGGTAGGAAAAGACCATCGCTCGTCCCCGACCGCCACTCATAAGGAAGGCAATCAATAAATAAATCATGCTCCGACTTCATCACATAACGGTTCACCATACGTGCATGCTACGGGAATCAAAAACTTCAACACAAGTATCTCTCAAATTCACAACTACTCAACTAGCATGACTCTAATATCACCATCTCCATATCTCAAAACAATTATCAAGTATCAAACTTCTCATAGTATTCAACACACTCATAAGAGAATTTTATTATTCTTGAATACCTAGCATATTAGGATTTTAAACAAATTACCATGCTATTTAAGACTCTCAAAATAATATAAGTGAAGCATGAGAGTTCATCTATTTCTTCAAAATAAAACTACCACCATGCTCTAAAAGATATAAGTGAAGCACTAGAGCAAATGACAAACTACTCCGAAAGATATAAGTGAAGATCAATGAGTAGTCGAATAATTGTGCAACTATGTGAAGACTCTCCCATTCAATAATTTCATACCTTGATACTTTATTTAAACATCAAGAAAAACTAAATAAAATTACATCTATGAATATCAAACATCATGTGAAGAAGCAAAAACTTAGGATCAACCGATACTAACCGATAGTTGTTGAAGAAGAAAGGTGGGATGCCAACCGGGGCATCCCAAAGATTAGATGCTTGAGACCTCTTGAAATATTATCTTAGGATGTCTTGGGAATCCCCAAGCTTGAGCTTTTGTGTCTCCTTAATTCCTCTCATATCACGGTCTCCCTAAATCTCAAAAGCTTCATCCACACACAACTCAACAAGGACTCGTGAGATAAGTTAGTATAAACCATTGCCAAAACCTTATCATACTCTACTGTAGCAAATAACTAAAATTATTATTCAACATTGCATACTAAATGCCTCTGCATATTTAATAGTCCTATCCTCAAATAGAATCATTAAAGAAGCAAACATATGCAAACCATGCAAACATAACAGCAATCTGCCTAAACAGGACATTCTGTAAAGAATGCAGAAACATCCATACTTCCCTAGATCCAAAAATTATGAAAGAAAATTACCACTGTATTAAATTTATCAGAGCTTAATATGCAAAAGGTTCAACATTTTATCACATTCTGACTTTTCTAGGGAATTATTGCAACAGCGGTAAACTTTCTATTTTCAAACAGCAACATGTGGACTTGTAACATAGGCATAGTAAAGGCTATCAATGCCACTTTTATTGAAATAAAAGATGCAAAACATTGTTTTAAATAACAGCATGCAAATACTAAAATAAATTGACGCTCCAAGCAAAACACATATCATGTGGTGAATAAAAATATAGCTCCAAGTAAAGTTACCGATGAACGAAGACGAAAGAGGGGATGTCTTCCGGGGCATCCCCAAGCTTAGGCTCTTGGTTGTCCTTGAATATTACCTTGGGGTGCCTTGGGCATCCCCAATCTTAGGCTCTTGCCACTCCTTATTCCATAATCCATCGAATCTTTACCCAAAACTTGAAAACTTCACAACACAAAACTTAAAGTAGAAAACTCGTGAGCTCCGTTAGTATAAGAAAATAAATCACCACTTAAAGTTACTGTAATGAACTCATTATTTATTTATATTGGTGTCAAACCTACTGAATTCCAACTTCTATATGGTTTATAAACTATTTTACTAGCCATAGATTCATCAAAATAAGTAAACAACACATGAAAAACAGAATCTGTCAAAAACATAACAGTCTGTAGTAATCTGTAGCTAGCGCAAGATCTGGAACCCCAAAAATTCTAAAATAAATTGCTGGACGTGAGGAATTTATCTATTAATCATATTCAAAAAGAATTAACTAAATATCACTCTCCAAATAAAAATGGCAGCAATTCTCGTGAGCACTAAAGTTTCTATTTTTGACAGCATGATCAACAAGACTTTCTCCAAGTCTTCCCAAAGGTTCTACTTGGCACAAACACTAATTAAAAGCATAAAACCACATATAAACAGAGGCTAGATGAATTATTTATTACTAAACAGGAACAAGAAGCAAGGAACTAAAATAAAATTGGGTTGCCTCCCAACAAGCGCTATCGTTTAACGCCCCTAGCTAGGCATGATGATTTCAATGATGCTCACATAAAGAATAAGAATTGAAACATAAAGAGAGCATCATGAAGAATATGACTAGCACATTTAATTCTAACATGCTTCCTATGCATAGGGATTTTGTGAGCAAACAACTTATGAGAACAATAATCAACTAGCATAGGAAGGTAAAACAAGCATAACTTCAAAACTTTAAGCACATAGAGAGGAAACTTGATATTATTGCAATTCCTACAAGCATATGTTCCTCCCTCATAATAATTTTCAGTAGCATCATTAATGAATTCAACAATATAACCAGCACCTAAAGCATTCTTTTCATGATCTATAAGCATAGAAATTTTATTACTCTCCACATAAGCAAAATTCTTCTCATTCGGAATAGTGGGAGTATCATAGGAAACTCGAATACTATAAATTGTTTCCATATTAAAAGAGTAATGTTCAGAGAAGGGGTAATCATAATCATGACAATTTTTATAAATATAATCATCACTACTTTTTATAGCATAAGTTTCATCACAATAATCATCATAAGTAGCAACTTTGTTCTCATCATAATCACTTTGCATATCTAAACATGGAAGGCTAAAAATATCATCATTAAGCTTAGCATCCCCAAGCTGGGGACAAACATTAATTGCAGAAAATATATTCTCAAATATGTCATCCTGATCAAACATAGCTTCCCCAAGCTTGGGCCTTTTCGTATCATAAGCATAATCACTCTCATCATTAATAGCATGGATAGCACCAATAGTATAGCAATTATTATATTCTTCCAAGCAAGTGCCAAAAAGATTTTCAAGATCATAAGAAGTATCATTATCTTCCCAATCATAATCATCACAACAAGCAATAGGCATAACGAGATCATCATCAAGTGTATCATCTTCATTTTCATGAGGCACAGCAATAATAGGAGCAACTTTATTTGGGAGAGATACCTTTTTACCTCTCTTCCTTTTTCTCTTCTTCTTCTTTACCACATCGTGTGTGGGTTCAATCCTCTTTTTGGAGCTCCTTATTAATGAGATTGGTTGAATAGGAGGCTCCTCCTCGTTACCTGATTCATCATAAGAGATAATAGGAGGATATTGGGAAGTCTCTTCCCTTTTATTAGCATTCTCTTCATCTTCTATTTCTTTTCTTTTCTTTATGTAATTGGCAATATAAGGATTTTCAATGCAATTCACCACACAATACATATAAATCTTCTCTAGATCAAAATTAAGAACTCTATCAAGATTAAACCTTGGGATACCCTCAGTTATACGTTTTATTTCTTCATAACCCAAAAGAAGGCTAAGCTCTTTATGATACTCAAGGGTAATCAAATTATCACAATGTTTGGACACGACTTGATCATGAAACAAATAACATTGGAGCTTTAAATGACCATGTTCATTGCAAAGTTCACAAGGGGCACGAAAAATATTGAATCTTTCAGCACATTCATCTAGACTTTCTTGCAACAATTGAGTTTCTAAGTACTTATGCCTTTTGCAATATCTATCTTCCCTATTTGGTGTGTACTTGCAAACCCAGTCTACTCCACAAAAATTGACATGTTTATAGGAGGTATTTTCATCATAACTAGTGTAATCATCATTAGCATCATGGATATTCAAAGAATTCGTACTAACAACATTGCAATCATGCTCATCATTCAAATATTTAGTGCCAAACATTTTAGAGATTTCTTCTTCTAGCACTTGGGCACAATTATCCTTTCCATCATACTCACGAAAGATATTAAAAAGTTGAAGCGTATGAGACAAACTTAATTCCATTTTTTTAGAGTTTTCTATTATAAACTAAACTAGTGATAAAAACAAGAAACTAAAAGACTCGGTTGTAAGATCTAAAGATATACCTTCAAGCGCTAACCTCCCCGGAAACGGCGCCAAAAAAGAGCTTGATGTCTACTACACAACCTTCTTCTTGTAGACGTTGTTGGGCCTCCAAGTGTAGAGGTTTGTTGGACAGTAGCAAATTTCCCTCAAGTGGATGACCTAAGGTTTATCAATCCGTAGGAGGCGTAGGATGAAGATGGTCTCTCTCAAGCAACCCTGTAACCAAATAACAAAGAGTCTCTTGTGTCCCTAACACACCCAATACAATGGTAAATTGTGTAGGTGCACTAGTTCGGCGAAGAGATGGTGATACAAGTGGTATATGGATAGTAGATAATAGTTTTTGTAATCTGGAAATATAAAAAACAGCAAGGTAACGAATGATAAAAGTGAGCGTAAACGGTATTGCAATGATGGTAAACAAGGCCTAGGGTTCATACTTTCACTAGTGTAAGTCCTCTCAACAATACTAACATAATTGGATCATAAAACTAACCCTCAACATGCAACAAAGAGTCACTCCAAAGTCACTAATAGCGGAGAACGAACGAAGAGATTATGGTAGGGTACGAAACCACCTCAAAGTTATTCTTTCCAATCAATCCGTTGGGCTATTCCTATAAGTGTCACAAACATCCCTAGAGTTCGTACTAGAATAACACCTTAAGATACAAATCAACCAAAACCCTAATGTCACCTAGATACTCCAATGTCACCTCAAGTATCCGTGGGCATGATTATACGATATGCATCACACAATCTCAATTCATCTGTTCAACCAACACAAAGGACCTCAAAGAGTGCCCCAAAGTTCTACCGGAGAATCATGACGAAAACGTGTGCCAACCCCTATGCATAGGTTCCCAATGTCACGAAACCCGCAAGTTGGTCACCTTAACATACATCAAGTGGCACGTGGTATCCCATTGTCACCACAGATATCCACGGCAAGGCATACATCAAGTGTTCTCAAGTCTTTAAAGACTCAATCCGATAAGATTACTTCAAAGGGGAAACTCGATTCATTACAAGAGAGAAGAGGGGGGAAGAAACATCATAGGATCCAAATATAATAGCAAAGCTCGTGATACATCAAGATCGTATCATCTCAAGAACACGAGAGAGAGAGAGAGAGAGAGATCAAACACATAGCTACTGGTGCATACCCTCAGCCCCGAGGGAGAACTACTCCCTCCTCGTCATGGAGAGCGCCGGGATGATGAAGATGGCCACCAGAGAGGGATTGCCCCCTCCAGCAGGGTGTCGGAACGGGTCTAGATTGGTTTTCGGTGGCTACGGAGGCTTCTGGCGGTGGAACTCCCGATCTATGTTGCGTTCTGGAAGTTTTAGGTCACGTAGGTACATATGGGTGCAATAGGTACGTCAGGGGAGCCACGAGGGCCCCACGAGATAGGGGGGGGCCCTAGGGGGGCGCCCCCACCCTCGTGAGCACCTCGTTCCTTCCTTGACGCGGGGTCCAAGTCCATCATGTGTGTTTCCTTCCAAAAATAACTTCTCCAGTTGATTTCGTCCGTTTTGACTCCGTCTGATATTCCTTTTCTTCAAAACACTGAAATAGGCATAAAACAGCAAATCTGGGCTGGGCCTCCGGTTAATAGGTTAGTCCCAAAAGTAATATAAAAGTGGATAATAAAGCCCAATATTGCCCAAAATAGTAGATAATATAGCATGGAGCAATCAAAAATTATAGATACGTTGGAGACGTATCAGGTTGTAACGAGCAACAAGTAACCAAAGTAAATAAAGTGCAGTAAGGTGGCCCAATCCTTTTGTAGCAAAGGACAAGCCGGAACAAACTCTTATAATAGGAAAAGCGCTCCCGAGGACACATGGGAATATCGTCAAGCTAGTTTTCATCATGTTCATATGATTCGCGTTCGATACTTTGATAATTTGATATGTGGGTGGACCGGTGCTTGGGTGATGTTATTACTTGAACAAGCATCCCACTTATGATTAACCTCTATTGCAAGCATCCGCAACTACAACAAAAGTATTAAGGTAAACCTAACCATAGCATTGAACATATGGGTCCAAATCAACCCCTTATGAAGCAACGCATAAACTAGGGTTTAAGCTTCTGTCACTCTAGCAACCCATCATCTACTTATTACTTCCCAATGCCTTCCTCTAGGCCCAAATAATGGCGAAGTGTTATGTAGTCGACGTTCACATAACACCACTAGAGGCTAGAAAACATACATCTTATCAAAATATCAAACGAATACCAAATTCACATGACTACTCATAGCAAGACTTCTCCCTTGTCCTCGGGAACGAACATAATTACTCACAAAGCATATTCATGTTCATAATCAGAGGGGTAATAATATGCATATAGGATCTGAACATATGATCTTCCACCAAATAAACCAACTAGCATCAACTACAGGGAGTAATCAACACTACTAGCAACCTACTAGCACCAATCCCGGACTTTGAGACAAGAATTGGATGCAAGAGGTGAACTAGGGTTTGGAGATGAGATGGTGCTGGTGAAGATGTTGATGGAGATTGCCCTCTCCCGATGAGAGGAGCGTTGGTGATGACGATGGTGATGATTTTCCCCTCCCGGAGGAAAGTTTCCCCGGCAGAACAGCTCTGCCGGAGCTCTAGATTGGATCCGCCAAGGTTCCGCCTTGTGGCGGCGGAGTCTCGTCCCGAAACGTTCCTTCCTATTTTTTTCTCATCGAAAGACCTCATATAGGAGAAGATGGGCATCGGAGAGCACCAGGGGGCCCTAGGGTGCGCCCCCACCCACGTGAGCAGGTTGTGGGCCCCGTGGCCTTCATCTTTGGCATGGATTTTTATTTATTTCTTTTAAGACGTTCCGTGGAGTTTCAGGACTTTTGGAGTTGCATAGAATACGTCTCTAATATTTGCTCCTTTTCCAGACCAGAATTACAGCTGCCGGCATTCTCCCTCCTTATGTAAACCTTGTAAAATAAGAGAGAATAGCCATAAGTATTGTGATATAAAGTGAAATAACAGTCCATAATGCAATAAATATCGATATAAAAGCATGATGCAAAATGGACGTATCAACTCCCCCAAGCTTAGACCTCGCTTGTCCTCAAGCGAAAAGCTGATAACAATAAATATGTCCTCATGTTTAGAGGTAGAGGCGTCGATAAAAATAAAATATGGACATGAAGGCATCATGATTATTCTCATAACAGCGACATATATAGATTTTGTCATATGATTACTTATGTTCAAGTGATGATCTATTCACAGTGCAAGAGTATAAATCATAAACCTTATTGGGCTCCGACAAACTATAATCTCAGTCATTGAAGCAATTGCAATTTATCATAACATCGGAAAGAGTCTATGTCAGAGCTAAAAAGCAAGTCCACATACTCAACTATCATTTAGTCCTCCATAATTGCTAACACGCACGCGATACTTGTGGTTACGAAGTAGTAATCGGACACAGAGAAAGATAGGGGCTTATAGTTTTGCCCCACAACCTTTTACCTCAAGGGTAATGTCAACAATAAAGGTTCATGCTCCCCTACATCCAATTAGGTATATATATATCATGTTCTTTCCAACATGCTGAGCTTGCCAAAGGATAAGATGAAAAATAAAAGGTGAAGATCACCATGACTCTTGCATAAGGTAGAAGATAATAATAAAGGATAGGCCCTTCGCGGAGGGAAACAGAGGTTGCCATGCGCTTTTATTGTTGGATATATAAAATCTCAATGCGAAAGAAGTCACTTTATATTGCCCCTTGTGATATGAACCTTTATTATGCAGTCCGTCGCTTTTATTACTTCCACATCACAAGATCGTATAAAGCTTATTTCTCCCACACCAATCAATCATACATATTTAGAGCAATTTTTATTGCTTTGCACCGATGACAACTTACTTGAGGGATCTTACTCAATCCATAGGTAGATATGGTGGACTCTCATGGAAAAACTGGTTTAGGGATTTTGGAAGCACAAGTAGTATTTCTACTTAGTGCTGAGAATTTGGCTAGCATGAGGGGGAAAGGCAAGCTCAACAAGTTAGAGGATCCATGACAACATACTTTATCTCAGATATAAGAAATACATAACTCATTACGTTGTCTTCCTTGTCCAACATCAACTCTTTAGCATGTCATATTTTAATGAGTGCGCCCAATCATAAAAGATGTCAATGATAATATATCTATATGTGAAAACCTCTCTTTCCTTATTACTTCCTATTAATTGCAACAATGACCAAAGCTATGTCTGCCAACTCCCAACAACTTTTAATCATCATACTCTTTATATGTGAAGTCATTACTCTCAATAAGATCAATATGAACTTTTTGTTTCTTTTATTCTTTTCTCTATTCTTTTATTCACCCAAGATCATGGCAAAATAATCAAGCCCTTGACTCAACACTAATATTTATTATATATAGCTCACGGACTCGATTACATAGAGAGATCATAAAGCAAAACTCAAAACTAGATCATGCCATAAACTTTATTCTACTAGATCAAGATACTACTAATAGGATTGAACTAAGAAAAACGGTAAAGATGGGAGTTGTGATTGTGATATGATACCGGGGCACCTCCCCCAAGCTTGGCATTTGCCAAGGGGAGTGCCCATACCCATGTGATTATGTCTCCTTTGTCGGTGAAGAAGGTGGTGGCGATGTTGGTTTAGTTGATGGCTTAGGCTTCTCCCTTAATTTGTGCTTGAGGACGGCATTTTGATCCCTCATATCATCAATCTCCCACTCCAGGGTTAATATCTTTTTGCATAGGTCCTGCTTATTTTCCTGCAAGAGACGAAAAGGGATAAACTCGAACTTGGGTTTCTTTACCCTATCAGGGAGACTTGACTTTTTGAACTCCACGTGCATGTCCCCAGGTTGAGGTAATGGTGCTTCATCTTCATCTGAGCTCGTCTCCTCCTTCTCATTGGGTTCATAGTCCTCTTCTTCCTCCGTACTCCATCCATTATGTTCCACATCTCCATAGACCTTTGGATTTGCTAAGTAATCATCCACATAGCTTTCTCCTTTCGAATCCTGGGAAGACATGTTGATTTAATCTGCAACGGGACAGCTCGAAACAAAGACAGGAGATTTTTGCGTGATACGGGAGTCAAAACCCCCGGGAGATTATATAATGAAATTTTACCGACCAAAATACGTAACGTGTAAGAAAACGGAGTCCGGAAGGCACACGAGGTGCTCACGAGGTAGGGGGGCGCGCCCAAGGGGTAGGGCGCGCCCGCCACCCTCGTGGGGCCCTCGTGTCCTTCCCGGACTGCTACTTATTTTTCTATTTTTCTAAATATTCCAAAACGGAGAAATATTGCCTTAAAAATTGTTTTGGAGTCGGTTTACTTACCGTACCACGTACCTATTCCTTTTCGGAGTCTGAAACGTTCCAGAAAGTGTCCCTTATGTATTCCTCCGGGGTTACGGTTTCAATAATATTGGTTTCAACATTTATGGGATTACCTAAGATATAATGTTTGATTCTTTGACCGTTTACCACCTTCGGATTTCTGCCCTCGAAGTTGTTGATTTTTATGGCACCGGAACGATAGACATCTTTGATAACATAGGGGCCTTCCCATTTAGAGAGAAGTTTTCCTGCAAAAAATCTTAAACGAGAGTTGTATAGCAATACATAATCACCTACATTAAACTCACGCTTTTGTATCCTTTTATCGTGCCATCTTTTAACTTTTTCTTTAAACAACTTGGCATTTTCATAAGCTTGGGTTCTCCATTCATCAAGTGAGCTAATGTCAAATAACCTTTTCTCACCGGCAAGTTTAAAATCATAGTTAAGCTCTTTAATAGCCCAATATGCCTTATGTTCTAGTTCGAGAGGTACGTGACATGCTTTTCCATAGACCATTTTATACGGAGACATACCCATAGGATTTTTGTATGCAGTTCTATAAGCCCATAATGCATCATCAAGTTTCTTGGACCAATTCTTTCTAGACCTATTAACAGTCTTTTGTAAAATTAATTTGAGCTCTCTATTGCTCAACTCTACTTGACCACTAGACTGTGGGTGATAAGGAGATGCAATTCTATGATTAACATCATATTTAGCAAGCATTTTACAGAAAGCACCATGAATAAAGTGTGAACCACCATCAGTCATTAAATATCTAGGGACTCCAAACCTCGGGAAAATAACTTCTTTAAGCATTTTAATAGAAGTGTTATGATCAACACTACTAGTTGGAATAGCTTCTACCCACTTAGTAACGTAATCAATAGCGACTAGAATATGTGTGTATCCATTAGATGCAGGAAAAGGTCCCATATAATCAAAGCCCCAAACATCAAACAGTTCAATAACAAGTGAATAATTCATAGGCATTTCTTGACGTCTACTAATATTACCAATTCTTTGACATTCATCACAAGACAAGATAAACTTACGGGCATCCTTGAAGAGAGTAGGCCAATAAAAACCAGATTGCAATACCTTATGTGCAGTTCTATCTCCAGCGTGGTGTCCTCCGTAAGACTCGGAATGACACTTGCGTAGGATCTGTTCCTGTTCATGCTCAGGTACACAACGTCTAATAACACCATCCACTCCTTCTTTATAAAGATGTGGGTCATCCCAAAAGTAATGTCTCAAATCATAGAAGAACTTTTTCTTTTGTTGGTATGTGAAGCTAGGTGATATAAATTTAGCAACAATATAATTAGCATAATCAGCATACCATGGAGTACTACGAGAAGTACTTATAACATTTAATTGTTCATCAGGAAAGCTATCATTAATAGGTAGTGGGTCATCAAGAATATTTTCTAACCTAGACAAGTTGTCTGCAACGGGGTTCTCAGCTCCCTTTCTATCAACAATATGCAAATCTAATTCTTGTAGCAAGAGAACCCATCTAATAAGTCTAGGTTTAGCATCTTTCTTTTCCATAAGATATTTAATAGCAGCATGATCTGTTTGAATAGTTACTTTAGAATCAACAATATAAGATCTGAACTTATCACAAGCAAATACAACTACTAAAAGCTCTTTTTCAGTAGTAGCATAATTTCTTTGAGCATTGTCTAGAGTCTTACTAGCATAGTGAATAATATTTAATTTCTTATCAACTCTTTGCCCTAGAACAACACCTACAGCATAATCACTAGCATCACACATGATTTCAAAGGGTAGGTTCCAATTAGGTGGCTGAACAATAGGTGCAGAGACTAATGCTTTCTTAAGTATCTCAAATGCTTTTACACAATCATCATCAGAGACAAATGGTATATCTTTTTGCAATAAATTAGTCAGGGGCCGAGAAATTTTTGAGAAGTCCTTGATGAACCTCCTGTAAAATCCGGCATGACCAAGGAAACTTCTTATACCTTTGATGTCCTTGGGACATGGCATCTTTTCAATAGCATCAACCTTGGCTTTATCAACTTCAATACCTCTTTCAGAAACTTTGTGCCCCAAGACAATACCTTCATTAACCATAAAGTGGCACATTTCCCAATTCAAGACAAGATTAGTTTCTTCACATCTCTGCAAAACTCGATCAAGATTGCTCAAGCAATCATCAAAAGAGGAACCATAGACGGAAAAGTCGTCCATGAAAACCTCACAAATTTTTTCACAAAAGTCAGAGAATATAGCCATCATGCATCTTTGAAAGGTAGCAGGTGCATTACATAAACCAAAAGGCATACGTCTATAAGCAAAAGTACCAAAAGGGCATGTAAAAGTAGTCTTTGATTGATCTATAGCCGACACAGGTATTTGAGAGAAACCAGAATAACCATCTAGAAAGCAATAGTGTGTATGTTTGCATAATCTTTCTAGCATTTGATCAATAAAAGGTAAGGGGTAATGATCTTTCTTAGTAGCTTTATTTAATTTGCGGAAATCAATTACCATCCTATAACCTGTGATAATTCTTTGTGGAATCAATTCATATTTATCATTAGGAACAACAGTGATACCTCCCTTCTTAGGGACACAATGGACATGACTTACCCACTCACTATCAGGATAGATTATACCTGCCTCCAGAAGCTTTAGTATTTCTTTTCTTACCACTTCTTTCATTTTAGGATTCAGACGTTGTTGAGGATCACGAACTGGTTTGGCATCTGCTTCCAAATTTATTTTATGTTGACATAGAGTGGGACTAATGCCCTTAAGATCATCAAGAGTATATCCAATAGCAGCACGGTGCTTCTTCAGAGTTTTCAATAATCTATCTTCTTCATGTTCTGAAAGGTTAGCACTAATAATAATAGGATATATCTTCTTTTCATCAAGATAAGCATATTTAAGATTATCAGGCAAAGGTTTAAGCTCAAACACGGGATCACCCTTGGGTGGAGGAGGATCCCCTAAAATTTCAACATGGAAATTATGTTGCAGAATAGGTTCCTGTTTAAAGAATACTTCATCTATTTCCCTTCTTTCTTTCATGAACATATCATTTTCATGGTCTAGCAAATAGTGTTCGAAAGGATCACTAGGAGGTACGGCAATAGAAGCAAGACCAATAATTTCATCCTTACTAGGTAATTCTTCCTCACGATGTTGTTTACTGAATTTAGAGAAATTAAACTCATGAACCATATCGTCCAAGCCAACAGTAACAACATTCTTTGTGCAATCTATGGTAGCATTGACAGTATTTAAGAAGGGTCTACCAAATATAATGGGACAAAAGCTATCTTGCGGAGAAGTAAGAACAAGAAAATCAACAGGATATTTAGTTTTCCCACACAAGACTTCAACATCTCTAACAATTCCAATTGGTGAAATAGTATCTCTATTGGCAAGTTTAATTGTGACATCAATATCTTCTAACTCAACAGGTGCAATTTCATTCTTAATTTCTTCGTATAAAGTATGCGGTATAACACTAGCACTTGCACCCATATCACATAAGCCATGATAACAATGATCTCCTATTTTAACAGAAATAACAGGCACGCCTACCACAGGTCTATGTTTATCTTTAGCACAAGGTTTAGCAATTCTAGCAGTTTCACCTTCGAACTGAATAACATGCCCATCAATATTATCAGACAAGAGATCTTTAACAATAGCAATATTAGGTTCTACTTTAACTTGCTCACGAGGTGTATAAGTTCTAATATTGCTTTTACGAACAACAGTTGAAGCTTTAGCATGATCCTTTATTCTAACAGGGAAAGGTGGTTTCTCAATATAAGAAGTAGGAACAATAGGATCATCATAAGTGACCGTCTTTTCTTCAACTTTAATAGGTGAAGCTACTTTTACTTCTATGAGAGGGTGATATTTAAACCACTTCTCCTTAGGGAGATCAACATAAGTAGCAAAAGATTCACACAAAGAAGCTACTATCTCAGAGTCAAGTCCATATTTAGTGCTAAACTTACGGAAAATATCGGTATCCATAAAAGATTTAACACAATCAAACTTAGGTGTCATACCTAACTCCTTACCTTTGTCGAGGTCCCAATCTTCAGATTTATGTTTAATTCTATCCAATAAATTCCATCTGAATTCAATAGTCTTCATCATAAAAGAGCCAGCACAAGAAGTATCGAGCATGGTGCGATTGTTTTCAGAAAGCCGAGCATAAAAACTTTGCATAATTATTTCTCTTTAGAGCTCATGATTGGGGCATGAATATAACATTGATTTAAGCCTCCCCCAAGCTTGAGCGATGCTTTCTCCTTCACGAGGCCAGAAATTATATATATAATTGCGATCACGATGAACACGATGCATAGGGTAATACTTTTGATGAAATTCCAACTTCAATCTTTTATAGTCCCATGATCTCATATCATCACATAGGCTATACCATATCAACGCGTCTCCCTTCAAAGATAAAGGGAAGACCTTCTTCTTAGCAACATCATCGGATATACCTGCAAGCTTAAATAATCCACAAACTTCATCCACATATATTAAGTGCTCATCAGGATGCTTTGTTCCATCTCCTGTAAAAGTATTAGCTAGCCGTTTTTCTATCATACCCGAAGGATACTCATAAGGAATTTCATTTTCAATAGGTTCAGTAGGTTGAGGAGCAACTCTTTGCTCTACTGGACGGGGTGAAGATACCCCGAACAAGCCCCTCAGAGAATTAATTTCCATAGTAACAAGTGACTGTAAATTTCAGCACATGATATAAATTTTTCCTTACCAAATTCCACCTACCAAAGGCGCTACACTCCCCGGCAACGGCGCCAGAAAAGAGTCTTGATGACCCACAAGTATAGGGGATCTATCGTAGTCCTTTTGATAAGTAAGAGTGTCGAACCCAACGAGGAGCAGAAGGAAATGATAAGCGATTTTCAGCAAGATATTCTCTACAAGTACTGAAATAAGTGGTAACAGATAGTTTTGTGATAAGATAGGTTGTAACAAGCAACAAGTAACAAAAGTAAATAAAGTGCAGCAAGGTGGCCCAATACTTTTGTAGCAAAGGACAAGCCGAAACAAACTCTTGTAATAGGAAAAGCGCTCCCGAGGACACATGGGAATATCGTCAAGCTAGTTTTCATCACGTTCATATGATTCGCGTTCGATACTTTGATAATTTGATATGTGGGTGGACCGGTGCTTGGGTGCTGTTCTTACTTGAACAAGCATCCCACTTATGATTAACCTCTATTGCAAGCATCCGCAACTACAACAAAAGTATTAAGGTAAACCTAACCATAGCATGAAACATATGGGTCCAAATCAGCCCCTTACGAAGCAACGCATAAACTAGGGTTTAAGCTTCTGTCACTCTAGCAACCCATCATCTACTTATTACTTCCCAATGTCTTCCTCTAGGCCCAAATAATGGTGAAGTGTTATGTAGTCGACGTTCACATAACACCACTAGAGGCTAGACAACATACATCTTATCAAAATATCAAACAAATACCAAATTCACAAGACTACTCATAGCAAGACTTCTCCCTTGTCCTCAGGAACGAATGTAATTACTCACAAAGCATATTCATGTTCATAATCAGAGGGGTAATAATATGCATATAGGATCTGAACATATGATCTTCCACCAAATAAACCAACTAGCATCAACTACAAGGAGTAATCAACACTACTAGCAACCTACTAGCACCAATCCCGGACTTTGAGACAAGAATTGGATGCAAGAGATGAACTAGGGTTTGGAGATGAGATGGTGCTGGTGAAGATGTTGATGGAGATTGCCCTCTCCTGATGAGAGGAGCGTTGGTGATGACGATGGTGATGATTTTCCCCTCCCAGAGGGAAGTTTCCTCGGCAGAACAGCTATGCCGGAGCTCTAGATTGGACCCGCCAAGGTTCCGCCTTGTGGCGGCGGAGTCTCGTCCCGAAAAGTTCCTTCCTATTTTTTTCTCATCGAAAGACCTCGTATAGGAGAAGATGGGCGTCGGAGAGCCACCAGGGGGGCCACGAGGTAGGGGGGCGTGCCCTAGGGGGGGCGCCCCCACCCTCGTGAGCAGGTTGTGGGCCCCCTGGCCTTCATCTTTGGCGTGGATTTTTCTTTGTTTCTTTTAAGACGTTCCGTGGAGTTTCAGGACTTTTGGAGTTGCGCAGAATAGGTCTCTAATATTTTCTCCTTTTCCAGACCAGAATTCAAGCTGCCGACATTCTCCCTCCTTATGTAAACCTTGTAAAATAAGAGAGAATAGCCATAAGTATTGTGATATAAAGTGAAATAACAGTCCATAATGCAATAAATATCGATATAAAAGCATGATGCAAAATGGACGTATCATAGACGCTGTTGGGCCTCCAAGTGCAGAGGTTTGTAGGACAGTAGCAAATTTCCCTCAAGTGGATGACCTAAGGTTTATCAATCCGTAGGATGCGTGGGATGAAGATGGTCTCTCTCAAGCAACCCTGCAACCAAATAACAAGAGTCTCTTGTGTCCCCAACACACCCAATACAATGGTAAATTGTATAGATGCACTAGTTCGGCGAAGAGATGGTGATACAAGTGGTATATGGATAGTAGATATGAGTATTTGTAATCTGAAAATATAAAAACAGCAAGGTAACTAAATATAAAAGTGAGCGTAAATGGTATTGCATTGTGTTGAAATAAGGCCTAGGGTTCATACTTTCGCTAGTGCAAGTTCCCTCAACAATAATAACATAATTGGATCATATAACTATCCCTCAACATGCAACAAAGAGTCACTCCAAAGTCAATTATAGCGGAGAACAAACGAAGAGATTATGGTAGGGTACGAAACCACCTCAAAGTTATTCTTTCCAATCAATCCATTGGGCTATTCCTATAAGTGTCACAAACAGCCCTAGAGTTCATACTAGAATAACACCTTAAGACACAAATCAACCAAAACCCTAATGTCACCTAGATACTCCAATGTCACCACAAGTATCCGTGGGTATGATTATACGATATGCATCACACAATCTCAGATTCATCTATTCAACCAACACATAGAACCTCAAAGAGTGCCCTAAAGTTTCTACCGGAGAATCACGACGAAAATGTGTGCCAACCCCTATGCATAGGTTCATGGGCGGAACCCGCAAGTAGATCACCAAAACATACATCAAGTGAATCACGTGATATCCCATTGTCACCACAGATAAGCACGGCAAGACATACATCAAGTATTCTCAAATCTTTAAAGACTCAATCCGATAAGATAACTTCAAAGGGGAAACTCAATCCATTACAAGAGAGTAGAGGGGGGAGAAAACATCATAGGATCCAACTATAATAGCAAAGCTCGCGATACATCAAGATCGTATCACCTCAAGAACACGAGAGAGAGAGAGATCAAACACATAGCTACTGATACATACCCTCAGCCTCGAGGGAGAACTACTCCCTCCTCGTCATGGAGAGCACCGGGATGATGAAGATGGCCACTAGAGAGGGATTCCCCCCTCCGGCAGGGTGCCGGAACAGGTCTAGATTGGCTTTCGGTGGCTACGGAGACTTCTGGCGGCGGAACTCCCGATCTATTGTGCTCTCAGATGTTTTAAGGGTATATGGAGATATATAGGAGGAAGAAGTGCGTTAGGGGCGCCACGAGGGGCCCACGAGGGTGGAGGGCGCACCTAGGGGGGGGGGGGGTGGGCGCGCCCCCCTACCTCGTGGCCTCCTCGAAGCTTCCCTTACATGGACTCCAAGTCTCCCGGGCTTCTTCTGATCCAAAAATAAGTTCCGTGAAGTTTCAGGTCAATTGGACTCCGTTTGATTTTCCTTTCTGCAATATTCTAAAATAAGGAAAAAACAGAAACTGGCATTGGGTTCTAGGTTAATAGGTTAGTCCCAAAAATCATATAAAATAGCATATAAATGCATATAAAACATCCAAGGTTGATAATATAATAGCATGGAACAATCAAAAATTATAGATACGTTGGAGATGTATCAGTTCTTTCCCCACTTGTATGAGCATGAGAACAAGAGGGATATCCACGCGCGCTCCTCCGCCGCCACCCGCCTCGCCACACCACGCCACACCACACCACGCCTTGTCACGACGCGCCGCGGGTTGCGGGAACGAGCCGATGTCTAAATTTTTGCCACGCACTACGGGTATACGAAAGGTCTCTCGGGAGCTAGAAAGTTTTTGTTGTAGTGGATATTGAATACGAACGCTGCTCCCTTCGGCTGTTGTTTGTTCGTTTCGTCTCCCGCGTTCCCTTCAGCTCCTGGCGCAGCCTCTCGCCTCCTTTTCTTGCGCCTATAAAAGGGATGTCGCTCCTCTCAGAGAGGTGCACCAGAACTTCTCATTCCTCTCGCCACCAGTTCCAATCTTTGAGCTGCTGTTGTCTTCCTCATCCCGGCTTACGGCGTGCACCGCGAGTCGGGACAGTAGGCCTCCGAAACCGCACCTCTTTGAGTCATGTACGGGAGAAGGGTGATAAGGTTTTTGGGGAGCGCTCAGCGCGACTACTGACTTCTTCGTCACGGACGCCCCGGACTCCGACGACTACTTCCCGACGACGACTACTTCCCCGACGTCGACAACCTCCTCGACGACATGGCTGGAGAGGACACCGACCCCAAGTCCAGTGCTACTGCTGCTGCTGCTGCTGTCCCGTATGTGCTCCTCTCCTTTCTGTTCGAGGTCTTGCCACAATTCCTGGTTCTGCTGTTTGTCCTAGATGTGTTACATTCTACTTAATATATGAAACTTGCCTTACTGTCTGCTCTAGGTAAGCTTGATTATAGTTCATATATGCCCATATTATTTACCTTCTCTCTGTCAAATCACATGACTAGTTTTATCCCTGTTATATTAGTCATGCTTTATCTAATATTTCTTTTCATAAAATCATTCGGTAAATTGCTCCTATCTCCAACACAATCATGGAGTTGAATGATGTGACCTTATTTGAGGAATCCCATGAAAGATATGTCTAGCTCATTTATTCAAATATCATATAGATAAATCCTTAACATTTTGTTCCATTGGAAAATTCTGAGCGGAAACACATTGAGATTCCTGAGAATGATGCCAATAAAGCTCTTAGAAAGAGCAACAGACAAAGGACTGCAAAATCATCTGGTGAAGATTTTATTGTAGACCTCGTGGATGATATCCTCACTTATATTTTAGAAGTTTATTTATGCATCTCTTGAAAATACACATGTCTCCTTCCCCCTCTTTCGCTCTCTATATAAACCACTGCGTAGTCTTTTCTTCATCCAGGTTTATCAGCCCCCTCCGTATTTCAGATCAAACTTTAGCCATCGATACAACTAACAAAATATGATTTATATTATGCTACAAAATGTATATACTAGTGCATTTATATCTAAAAGATGAGTATAATTTTTGTGAGATATTATAGTTTATATTTTAGTAGGGTGTGTGTAGGGCTCATCTAGATGTGATATATTCCATCCGTCCCATAATATAAGAGCGTTTTTTACACTGTTAGTGACACTAATAGTGTAAAAAACGCTGTTATATTATCGGATGGAGGACTAGTTATGTCACATCTAAATTGACTTCATCACCCATTTGTGGCCCCTCACACTGGTTTACTTTGTTGTTTTCTTTTTTAAGGTTGTCCGTCATTGATTCTGGATTACCTGCAGGCTACAGGACAAAACGCTATTTATATGTGGTGTATATATCATGTACAGCAAACAGTAGCATATATGCATTCATGGTTGGCCTACATGAGAGAACACTATCTACGCCCTGCTCAAGTCTTCCAACGGTTTGGTTTTTGGCTTGCTGTTTTGGTTCCTTTTATTCCTTTTGGTTTTTACTTTTTTTTCCTCTTTTCCTCTTTTCTTCTATTCTTTTCTTTCTTTTTTCCCTATGTAAATCTACTTTTTTATACATGAACATTTTTTCAAATATATGGTAAACATTTTTTCAAAAGACATTTACATCTATGCTCCTAATTTGCACCCACTCTCAGATTTACCCCTAATTTCAAAGCCTGCTCAAATTTGCCCCTCCGCCGTTAGGTGCACTTACAGATATACCCTTCTGTGTCGTTACCGTCCGGTCAAAGCAGGTCAATCCGGTCAAAGGGCTTTGACCGTCGTGAAAAAAATAGCAAAAAAATTCTAAAAAATCTGAAAAATTGTGGGATCAAAGATACTCAGGTTCGCAAGGTGCGTGCAATGCTTCATGCTGTTTGTACATTTCAGGAGCTCATGTCAGAGGAAAAACAATAAATATGTAAGCCTGTGAACAGTAAATTCAAAAAAATAGCAAGAAAGTTCAAAAAAATATGAAATTTTTTGGCATCAAAGAGGCTCGGGTCTGCAAGCTGCGTGCAAATTTTTGTTGTGTTTGGACATTGGAGGGGCTTGTTGAGAAAAAAAACAAAATTTGGCTCGGGAAAAAACTTGGGAAAAAATGAATATTTTGTTTTTTCTTGCCAGAGCTCCTCGCATGTCATTTGATCACAAAAACTTGCAAGCACCTTGTGCACCCAAGCCACTTTGATGCCAAAAAATCTCATATTTTTTTAAATTTTCTTGCTATTTTATTTCAAATTTATTTTTCACAAGCGTGCAGATTAACTATTTTTCCTCGCCACGAGCTCTTGAAATGTCCAAATAGCACGAAAATTTGCACACACCTTGGGCACATGAGTATCTTCGATGTCACAAAATTTTAGAATTTTTAGATTTTTTTGCTATTTTTTCCAGGACGGTCAAAGCTGTTTGACCGGACGGTAACGGCGTAGACGAGCATTTCTATAAGGGCACCTAACGGCGGAGGGGCAAATTTGAGCAGGCTTTCGAATTAAGGGTATATTTGATTAGGTGGTTCGAGTTAGGGAGAGAAATGCAAATGGCCCTTTTTTCAAACACGGCGAACATTTTTGAAAAATATGCTAAGAATTTTGTATTATATGATAAACATCTTTACTTACATGGAGAACATTTTTTATATATGATCAAAGCAAATCAAATATACGGTGAACATTTTTTTCATAACACTATGAACAATTTCTCAAACAAGGTGACCATTTTTTAAGCGTACGCTCAAAATTTTGTAATATACCTTGAGCATATTTTCAGAAGTAAACAAATGCATTTTCTGTTCCTTTTGCTAAACAACCACTTAGTCGAAATTTGGAACCAACATTGTATATTCTTATTTTATGTAGACATTTACCTTTTAGAATTCTTCTCGGCACAACATTTTTGTTCTAAAAAATTTAATGCCCAAACAGTCAACGCATGAATTAAATTGTAAATAAAAAATAACCGAAATGGTTAGCCGAAGCAGTCGGGAAATTGGAGGAGAACACACACTAGAAACATGAATACAACGTACGAAACAGGAAACAAGTGTAAGAAAGTTAATGGGCCACAAAACAGTAAGCCCACCAACAGCCTGTCGTAGCGAAGGTTGGTGATTTGACGCTAATGTCTGGGCCTTCTTTTTTGAAGGAAAAACTACTAAATATGGTCTGGAAGGATTCCTTTGCTCGCGAAGCAAACCTATGGGGAAAAATCATACAAAAGCCCTTGTTGCGAGTTGATGATGGACTTGCAACTGAGGTGAAAAATCGGGACCAATTGTGAGTCAAGGATGGAACTCGGCAAAAAAAAGATAAAGGCTCGGTTGCATTTGCATGTCATTGATGAACTTTCAACAGGGGCAAAAAAGAGTTGGGCCCAGTTGCAAGTCGATAATTGAATGACAACTAGGGGGAAAAAGTCTACACTATTTGTGAGTCGAATGTGGACTTGCAACTAAGGCAAAAAGAAAAGGTAGGCCCAAATACGAGTCAATGGTGGAATTGGGTAGAAAAAGCATTAAGAGTCCAGTTGCGTGTCAATCGTGAACTTGCAACTAGCACAAAAAAAGAGTCAGGGCCAATTCAAATCGATTGGTTGGCTTGCAACTGAGAAAAACAACAACGCTATTTGCAAGTCATGTAATTGAGGCGAAAAAATCCAGGCTGAGTTGTGCGTCAAAGGATGGACTTGCAAAGTAGGGTGAAGAAAAGGATCAAAGAGCTCAGTTGCATGTCAATAGTGGAATTGCAACTGGGACAAAAATGGGCCAGCCCAGTTGCGAGTCGATGGTGGATTTGCAACAAAGATAAGAGGGTTGAGCCGAGTTGTGAGTGGATCGTGTACTTGCACTTGGATAAAAAAAATGTCGGGCGCAGTTGCGAGTCAAGGTTGGACGTGCAACTGGGGCAAAAAAGGGTCAAGCGCCCAGATGTATGTCAATGGTGGACTTGCAACTGAGACAAAAAAGGGTTGGCCCAGTTGCAAGTCATTGGTTGACTTGCGCAACTGCCGCAAAAAAGATCAAGATACTAGTTGTGAGTCGATGGTTGACTTGAAGTAGGAAAAGAAGTCATCTCAAGTTGCAACTCGATGATGGACTTGCAATTGAGGCGGCAAAAAAGTCAGGCCCAATTGCAAGTCGATGGTGGACTTTGCAACTAATGCAAAAAAACTGGCCCAACACAGTTGTGAGTTGAGCATGGACCTGCAACTGGAAACAAAAAACTGTCTGTCCTAGTTCCGAGTCAAGGATGGACCTGTAACTGGGGCAAAAAATAATAAATGGTTGTGGACTTGCAACTGGGACAAAAAAATGGTTAGGCCTTGTCGTGGAATTGTCACGGCAGATGTCCTCGTTGAAAGGACTTAGTCGTGAGGCTAACGCATCTATGTGGTAGCTTGAGAGGGGTTGAGTGGGACGAGAGATGCGAGGTTTTACCCAGGTTCGGCCCCTCACGGTGGAGGTAAAAAGTGTTGGAAATATGCCCTAGAGGCAATAATAAAATGGTTATTATTATATTTCCTTATTCATGATAATTGTCTATTGTTCATGCTATAATTGTGTTATCCGGAAATCGTAATACATGTGTGAATACATAGACCACAACACGTCCCTAGTGAGCCTCTAGTTGACTAGCTCGTTGATCAAAAGATAGTCATGGTTTCCTGACTATGGACATTAGATGTCATTGATAACGGGATCACATCATTAGGAGAATGATGTGATGGACAAGACCCAATCTTAAGCATAGCACAAGATCGTGTAGTTCGTTTGCTAGAGCTTTTCCGAATGTCAAGTATCATTTCCTTAGACCATGAGATTGTGCAACTCCCGGATACCGTAGGAGTGCTTTGGGTGTGCCAAACGTCACAACGTAACTGGGTGACTATAAAGGTGCACTACGGGTATCTCCGAAAGTGTCTATTGGGTTGGCACGAATCGAGACTGGGATTTGTCACTCCTTATGACGAAGAGGTATCTCTGGGCCCACTCGATAATGCATCATCATAATGATCTCAATGTGACCAAGTGCTTGATCACAGGATCATGCATTACGGTACGAGTAAAGTGACTTGCCGGTAACGAGATTAAACAAGGTATTGGGATACCGACGATCAAGTCTCGGGCAAGTAACGTACCGATTGACAAAGGGAATTGTATACGGGATTGATTGAATCCTCGACATCGTGGTTCATCCGATGAGATCATCGAGGAGCATGTGGGAGCCAACATGGGTATCCAGATCCTGCTGTTGGTTATTGACCTGAGGGTCGTCTTAGCCATGTCTGCGTGTCTCCCGAACCCGTAGGGTCTACACACTTAAGGTGCGGTGACGCTAGGGTTGTTGAGATATTAGTATGCGGTAACCTGAAAGTTGTTCGGAGTCCTGGATGAGATCCCGGACGTCACGAGGAGTTCCGGAATGGCCCGGAGGTGAAGAATTGTATATAGGAAGTCCAGTTTCGGCCACCGGGAAAGTTTCGGGGGGTCACCGCTATTGTACTGGGACCACCGAAAGGGTCCTGGGGGTCCACCGGGTGGGGCCACCTATCCCGGAGGGCCCCATGAGCTGAAGTGGGAGGGGAACCAGCCCCTGGTGGGCTGGTGCACCCCCCCTTGGGCCTTCCCCTGCGTATAGGGTTGGAAACCCTAAGGGTGGGGGCGCCCCACTTGGCTTGGGGGGAAAGCCACCCCCCTTGGCCGCCGCCCCCATCTAGATGGGATCTAGAGGGGCCGGCGCCCCCTGGACCACTATATAAAGAGGGGGGAGGGAGGGCTGCGCACCCAAGCCCCTGGCGCCTCCCTCTTCCCCCCGTAACACCTCTCCCTCTCGTTAGAGCTTGGCGAAGCCCTGCCGAGATCCCGCTGCTTCCACCACCACGCCGTCGTGCTGCTGGATCTCCATCAACCTCTCCTTCCCCCTTGCTGGATCAAGAAGGAGGAGATGTCTTCCCCAACCGTACGTGTGTTGAACGCGGAGGTGTCGTCCGTTCGGCGCTCGGTCAACAGTGATTTGGATCACGACCAGTACGACTCCATCAACCCCGTTCTCTTGAACGCTTGCGCTCGCGATCTACAAGGGTATGTAGATGCACTCCTTTCCCCTCGTTGCTAGAAGACTCCATAGATTGATCTTGGTGATGCGTACAAAATTTTAAATTCTGCTACGTTCCCCAACAGTGGCATCATGAGCTAGGTCTATGCGTAGTTTCTATGCACGAGTAGAACACAAAGTAGTTGTGGGCGTCGATATTGTCAATTTACTTGCCATTACTAGTCTTATCTTGATTCGGCGGCATCGTGGGATGAAGCGGCCCGGACCGACCTTACACGTACGCTTACGTGAGACAGGTTCCACCGACTGACATGCACTAGTTGCATATGGTGGCTAGCGGGTGTCTGTCTCTCCCACTTTAGTCAGATCGGATTCGATGAAAAGGGTCCTTATGAAGGGTAAATAGAAATTGGCATATCACGTTGTGGTTTTGGCGTAGGTAAGAAACGTTCTTGCTAAGAAACCTATAGCAGTCACGTAAAAATTTTGCAACAACAATTAGAGGACGTCTAACTTGTTTTTGTAGCATGTGCCGTGTGATGTGATATGGCCAAAAGGATGTGATGTATGAGATTGATCATGTTCTTGTAAGAGGAATCACAACTTGCATGTCGATGAGTATGACAACCGGCAGGAGCCATAGGAGTTGTCTTAATTTATTTATGACCTGCTGTCAACATATAACATCATGTAATTACTTTACTTTATTGCTAAAGCGTTAGCCATAGTAGTAGAAGTAATAGATGACGAGACAACTTCATGAAGACACGATGATGGAGATCATGATGATGGAGATCATGGTGTCATGCCGGTGACGACGATGATCATTGCGCCCCGAAGATGGAGATCATAAGGAGCAAAATGATATTGGCCATATCATGTCACTATTTGATTGCATGAGATGTTTATCATGTTTTACATCTTATTTGCTTAGAACGACGGTAGCTTAAATAAGATGATCCCTCGCAATAATTTCAAGAAAGTGTTCCCTCTAACTGTGCACCGTTGCGAAGGTTCGTTGTTTCGAAGCACCACGTGATGATCGGGTGTGATAGATTCTAACGTTCGAATACAACGGGTGTAAGCCAGATTTACACATGTAATACACTTAGGTTGACTTGACGAGCCTAGCATGTATAGACATGGCCTCGGAACACGGAAGACCGAAAGGTCGAGCATGAGTCGTATAGAAGATACGATCAACATGAAGATGTTCACCGATGTTGACTAGTCCGTCTCACGTGATGATGGAACACGGCCTAGTTGACTCAGATCATGTTTCACTTAAATGACTAGAGGGATGTCTATCTAAGTGGGAGTTCATTGAATAATTAGATGAACTTAATTATCATGAACTTAGTCTAAAATCTTTACAAATATGTCTTGTAGATCAAATGGCCCACGCTAATGTTGCCCTCAACTTCAACGCGTTCCTAGAGAAAACCAAGCTGAAAGATGATGGCAGCAACTATACGGATTGGGTCCGGAACCTGAGGATCATCCTCATAGCTGCCAAGAAAGATTATGTCCTAGAAGCACCGCTAGGTGACGCACCCATCCCAGAGAACCAAGACGTTATGAACGCTTGGCAGCAGCGTGCTGATGATTACTCCGTCGTTCAGTGCGGCATGCTTTACAGCTTAGAACCGGGGCTCCAAAAGCGTTTTGAGCAACACGGAGCATATGAGATGTTCGAAGAGCTGAAAATGGTTTTCCAAGCTCATGCTCGGGTCGAGAGATATGAAGTCTCTGACAAGTTCTTCACTTGTAAGATGGAGGAAAATAGTTCTGTCAGTGAGCACATACTCAAAATGTCTGGGTTGCACAACCGCTTGACTCAGCTGAGTTAATCTCCCGGATGACGCGGTCATTGACAGAATCCTTCAGTCGCTTCCACCGAGCTACAAGAGCTTTGTGATGAACTTCAATATGCAGGGGATGGAAAAGACCATTCCCGAGGTATATTCAATGCTGAAATCAGCGGAGGTGGAGATCAAAAAGGAACATCAAGTGTTGATGGTGAATAAAACCACTAAGTTTAAGAAAGGCAAGGGTAAGAAGAACTTCAAGAAGGACGGCAAGGGGGTTGCCGCGCCCGGTAAGCAAGCTGCCGGGAAGAAGCCAAAGAATGGACCCCAAGCCCGAGACTGAGTGTTTTTATTGCAAGGGAAGTGGTCACTGGAAGCGGAACTGCCCCAAATACTTAGCGGACAAGAAGGCCGGCAACACTAAAGGTATCTGTGATATACATGTAATTGATGTGTACCTTACCAGTACTCGTAGTAGCTCCTGGGTATTTGATACCGGTGCGGTTGCTCACATTTGTAACTCAAAGCAGGAGCTATGGAATAAGCGGAGACTGGCAAAGGACGAGGTGACGATGAAGGAAATATGCCCTAGAGGCAATAATAAAGTTATTATTTATTTCCTTATATCATGATAAATGTTTATTATTCATGCTAGAATTGTATTAACCGGAAACATAATACATGTGTGAATACATAGACAAACTTAGTGTCACTAGTATGCCTCTAC
Organism: Triticum monococcum; assembly: GCA_034509565.1. Taxonomy (NCBI): domain Eukaryota; kingdom Viridiplantae; phylum Streptophyta; class Magnoliopsida; order Poales; family Poaceae; genus Triticum; species Triticum monococcum. The sequence goes on from CM067845.1 coordinate 581,015,435, forward strand.
TTAACTAGCTCGTTAATCAAAGATGGTTATGTTTCCTAACCATGAACAATGTGTTGTTATTTGATTAACGAGGTCACATCATTAGTTGAATGATCTGATTGACATGACCCATTTCATTAGCTTAGCACCCGATCGTTTAGTATGTTGCTATTGCTTTCTTCATGACTTATACATGTTCCTATGACTATGAGATTATGCAACTCCCGTTTACCGGAGGAACACTTTATGTGCTACCAAACGTCACAACGTAACTGGGTGATTATAAAGGAGCTCTACAGGTGTCTCCAAAGGTAGATGTTGGGTTGGCGTATTTCGAGATTAGGATTTGTCACTCCGATTGTCGCAGAGGTATCTCTGGGCCCTCTCGGTAATGCACATCACATAAGCCTTGCAAGCATTGTGACTAATGAGTTAGTTGCGAGATGATGTATTACGGAACGAGTAAAGAGACTTGCCGGTAACGAGATTGAACTAGGTATTGGATACCGACGATCGAATCTCGGGCAAGTAACATACCGATGACAAAGGGAACAACATATGTTGTTATGCAGTCTGACCGATAAAGATCTTCGTAGAATATGTAGGAGCCAATATGGGCATCTAGGTCCCGCTATTGGTTATTGACCGGAGATGTGTCTCAGTCATGTCTACATTGTTCTCGAACCGTAGGGTCCGCACGCTTAACGTTACGATGACAGTTATTATGAGTTTATGCATTTTGATGTACCGAAGTTAGTTCGGAGTCTCGGATGTGATCACGGACATGACGAGGAGTCTCGAAATGGTCGAGACATAAAGATTGATATATTGGATGACTATATTCGGACACCGGAAGGGTTCCGGAAGAGTATCGGATAAAACCGGAGCACCGGGGGGTTACCGGAACCCCTGGGGGGTTAATGGGCCTTATGGGCCTAAAGTGGAGAAGTGGGAGGGGCTGCCAGGGCAGGCCGCGCGCCCCCTCTCCCCCTGGTCCGAATTGGACTAGGAGGGAGGGGCGGCGCCCCCCTATTTCCCTCTCTTCTCCACCAATCCTACTTGGACTAGGAAAAGGGAGGGGAGTCCTACTCCCGGTAGGAGTAGGACTCCTCCTGCGCCACCATAGGGCCGGCCGAACCCCTCCCCCTTGGATCCTTTATATACGGGGGCAGGGGGGCACCTCTACACACAAGTTGATCATTGAGATCGTTCCTTAGCCATGTGCGGTGCCCCCTGCCACCATATTCCACCTCGATCATATCGTTGTAGTGCTTAGGCGAAGCCCTGCGTCGGTAGAACATCAAGATCGTCATCACGCCGTCGTGCTGACAGAACTCCTCCCCGAAGCTTTGCTGGATCGGAGCCCGGGGATCGTCATCGAGCTGTACGTGTGCTAAGAACTCGGAGGTGCCGGAGTAACGGTGCTTGGATCGGTCGGATCGGGAAGAAGACATGTGACTACTTCCTCTACGTTGTGTCAACGCTTCCGTTGCGATCTACAAGGGTACGCAGATCATACTCTCCTCTCGTTGCTGTGCATCACCATGATCTTGCGTGTGCGTAGGAAAATTTTGAAATTACTACGTTCCCCAACAGACGATGCGCGTCGGGAATGGTTCCAAGGTCGATGTGATCGCCGTCGGCACGCTACCTCTACATTTACCTACGGGATTAGTTTTAAACCTCAATAATTGTTATTTAGTGCCAGCTTTGAGCATGAACATTGTATCAGGATCTCGTTTAATTCGAGATGGCTACTCATTTAAATCCGAGAATAATTGTTGTTCTATTTATATGAGAGGTATGTTTTATGGTCATGCCCCGCTGGTGAATGGTTTATTCTTAATGAATCTCGAGCGTAATGTTACACATATTCATAGTGTGAATACCAAAAGATGTAAGGTTGATAATGATAGTCCCACATACTTGTGGCACTGCCGCCTTGGTCACATAGGTGTCAAACGCATGAAGAAGCTCCATGCAGATGGACTTTTGGAGTCTCTTGATTATGAATCATTTGACACATGCGAACCATGCCTCATGGGTAAAATGACCAAGACTCTGTTCTCAGGAACAATGGAGCGAGCAACCAACTTATTGGAAATCATACATACTGATGTGTGCGGTCCAATGAGTGTTGGGGAACGTAGTAATTTCAAAATTTTCCTACGCACACGCAAGATCATGGTGATGCATAGCAACGAGGGGGAGAGTCTGATCTACGTACCCTTGTAGATCGCAACGGAAGCGTTGACACAACGTAGAGGAAGTAGTCGTACGTCTTCTTCCCGATCCGACCGATCCAAGCACCGTTACTCCGGCACCTCCGAGTTCTTAGCACACGTACAGCTCGATGACGATCCGCGGGCTCCGATCCAGCAAAGCTTCGGGGAGGAGTTCCGTCAGCACGACGGCGTGGTGACGATCTTGATGTTCTACCGACGCAGGGCTTCGCCTAAGCACTACAATGATATGATCGAGGTGGAATATGGTGGTAGGGGGCACCGCACACGGCTAAGGAACGATCTCAATGATCAACTTGTGTGTCTAGAGGTGCCCCCTGCCCCCGTATATAAAGGATCCAAGGGGGAGGGGTGCGCCGGCCAGGGAGAGGGCGCAGGAGGAGTCCTACTCCTACCGGGAGTAGGACTCCCCCCCTCAATCCTATTCCAACTAGGATTCCCAAGGGGGAAAAGAGAGAGAGGGGGGCCGGCCCCTTCTCCTAGTCCTAATAGGACTAAGGGAAGGGGGGCGCGCGGCCAGCTATGGGCTGCCCCTTTTCTCTTTTCCACTAAGGCCCATGAAGGCCCATATGGCTCCCGGGGGGTTCCGGTAACCTCCCGGTAATCCGGTAAAATCCCGATTTCACCCGGAACACTTCCGATATCCAAATATAGGCTTCCAATATATCAATATTTATGTCTCGACCATTTCAAGACTCCTCGTCATGTCCGTGATCACATCCGGGACTCCGAACAACCTTCGGTACATCAAAATGCATAAACTCATAATAACTGTCATCGTAACGTTAAGCGTGCGGACCCTACGGTTCGAGAACAATGTAGACATGACCGAGACACGTCTCCAGTCAATAACCAATAGCGGGACCTGGATGCCCATATTGGCTCCTACATATTCTACGAAGATCTTTATCGGTCAGACCGCATAACAACATACGTTGTTCCCTTTGTCATCGGTATGTTACTTGCCCGAGATTCGATCGTCGGTATCCAATACCTAGTTCAATCTCGTTACCGGCAAGTCTCTTTACTCGTTCCGTAATACATCATCCCACAACTAACTTATTAGTTGCAATGCTTGCAAGGCTTAAGTGTTGTGCATTACCGAGAGGGCCCAGAGATACCTCTCCGACAATCGGAGTGACAAATCCTAATCTCGAAATACGCCAACCCAACATCTACCTTTGGAGACACCTGTAGTACTCCTTTATAATCACCCAGTTATGTTGTGACGCTTGGTAGTACCCAAAGTGTTCCTCTGGTAAACGGGAGTTGCATAATCTCATAGTCATAGGAACATGTATAAGTCATGAAGAAAGCAATAGCAACATACTAAACGATCGGGTGCTAAGCTAATGGAATGGGTCATGTCAATCAGATCATTCAACTAATGATGTGACCTCGTTAATCAAATAACAACTCCTTGTTCATGGTTAGGAAACTTAACCATCTTTGATTAACGAGCTAGTCTAGTAGAGGCATACTAGTGACACTCTGTTTGTCTATGTATTCACACATGTATTATGTTTTCGGTTAATACAATTCTAGCATGAATAATAAACATTTATCATGATATAAGGAAATAAATAATAACTTTATTATTGCCTCTAGGGCATATTTCCTTCATCTACCTCAGATCCGAAGGCAAGATCTTTGTTGCCAAGAATGGATCCTTTCTAGAGAAAGAGTTTCTCTCGAAAGAAGTAAGTGGGAGGAAAGTAGAACTTGATGAAGTATTACCTATTGAACCGGAAAGTGGTGCAACTCAGGAAAATGTTCCTGAGGTGCCTGCACCGACTAGAGAGGAAGTTAATGATGATGATCATGAAACTTCAGATCAAGTTGCTACTGAACTTCGTAGGTCCACAAGGACACGTTCCGCACCAGAGTGGTACGGCAACCCAGTTTTGGAAATCATGTTGTTAGACAACGGTGACCTTCGAACTATGAGGAAGCGATGGCGGGCCGAGATTCTGACAAATGGCTAGAAGCCATGAAATCCGAGATAGGATCCATGTATGAAAACGAAGTATGGACTTTGACTGAATTGCCCGATGATCGGCGAGCCATAGAAAATAAATGGATCTTTAAAAAGAAGACAGACGCAGATGGTAATGTGACCATCTACAAGGCTCGACTCATCGCTAAGGGTTATCGACAAGTTCAAGGGGTTTACTATGATGAGACTTTCTCACCCATAGCGAAGCTGAAGTCCGTCCAAATCATGTTAGCAATTATCGCATTCTATGATTATGAGATATGGCAAATGGACGTCAAAATGGCATTCCTTAACGGCTTTCTTAAGGAAGAATTGTATATGATGCAGCCGGAAGGTTTTGTCGATCCTAAGAATGCTAACAAGGTGTGCAAGCTCCAACGCTCAATCTATGGGCTGGTGCAAGCATCTCCGAGTTGGAACATTCGATTTGATGAGATGATCAAAGCGTTTGGGTTTACACAGACTTATGGAGAAGCCTGTGTTTACAAGAAAGTGAGTGGGAGCTCCATAGCATTTCTCATATTATATGTGGATGACATACTGTTGATGGGAAATGATATAGAATTCTTAGAAAGCATAAAGGCCTACTTGAACAAGTGTTTTTCAATGAAGGACCTTGGAGAAGCTGCTTATATATTAGGCATCAAAATCTATAGAGATAGATCGAGACGCCTCATTGGTCTTTCACAAAGTACGTACATTGACAAGATATTGAAGAACTTCAATATGGATCAGTCCAAGAAGGGGTTCTTGCCTGTATTGCAAGATGTGCAATTGAGCACGGCTCAATGCCCGACCACGGCAGAAGATAGAGAAAAGATGAGTGTCGTCCCCTATGCCTCGACTATAGTGTCTATTATGTATGCCATGCTGTGTACCAGACCTGATGTAAACCTTGCCGTAAGTTTGGTAGGAAGGTACCAAAGTAATCCCGACATGGAACACTGGACAACGGTCAATAATATCCTGAAGTACTTGAAGAGGACTAAGGATATGTTTCTCGTTTATGGAGGTGACGAAGAGCTCGTCATAAAGGGTTACGTCGATGCTAGCTTCGACACAGATCTGGATGACTCTAAGTCACAAACCGGATACATGTATATTTTGAATGGTGGGGCAGTAAGCTGGTGCAGTTGCAAGCAAAGCATTGTGGCGGGATCTACATGTGAAGCGGAGTACATGGCAGCCTCGGAGGCAGCACAAGAAGCAATCTGGGTGAAGGAGTTCATTACCGACCTAGGAGTCATTCCCAATGCGTCGGGCCCGATGACTCTCTTCTGTGACAACACTGGAGCTATTGCCCTTGACAAGGAGCCCAGGTTTCACTGGAAGACCAGGCATATCAAGCGTCGCTTCAACTCCATTCGTGAAAGTGTTCAAAATGGAGACATAGATATTTGTAAAGTACATACGGACCTGAATGTAGCAGATCCATTGACTAAATCTCTCCCTAGAGCAAAACATGATCAACATCAGAACTCTATGGGTGTTCGATTCATCACAATGTAACTAGATTATTGACTCTAGTGCAAGTGGGAGACTGTTGGAAATATGCCCTAGAGTCAATAATAAAATGGTTATTATTATATTTCCTTGTTCATGATAATTGTCTATTGTTCATGCTATAATTGTGTTATCCAGAAATAGTAATACATGTGTGAATACATAGACCACAACACGTCCCTAGTGAGCCTCTAGTTGACTAGCTCGTTGATCAAAAGATAGTCATGGTTTCCTGGCTATGGACATTAGATGTCATTGATAACGGGATCACATCATTAGAAGAATGATGTGATGGACAAGACCCAATCCTAAGCATAGCACAAGATCGTGTAGTTCGTTTGCTAGAGATTTTCCGAATGTCAAGTATCATTTCCTTAGACCATGAGATTGTGCAACTCCCGGATACCGTAGGAGTGCTTTGGGTGTGCCAAACGTCACAACATAACTGGGTGACTATAAAGGTGCACTATGGGTATCTCCGAAAGTGTCTATTGCGTTGGCACGAATCGAGATTGGGATTTGTCACTCTGTATGACGGAGAGGTATCTCTGGGCCCACTCGGTAATGCATCATCATAATGAGCTCAATGTGACCAAGTGGTTGATCACGGGATCATGCATTACGGTATGAGTAAAGTGACTTGCCGGTAACGAGATTGAACGAGGTATTGGGATACCGACGATCGAGTCTCGGGCGAGTAACGTACCGATTGACAAAGGGAATTGTATACGGGATTGATTGAATCCTCGACATCGTGGTTCATCCGATGAGATCATCGAGGAGCATGTGGGAGCAGGGGCGAATCTACGTACTAGGTTGTGGGGGCGAATGCCCCCACTCATTTTTTGGGCCCTTTTATACCATGCCCAGTATGTCCAATGTTGCCCCCGCTCAGCTCAAGGTGTTTGCCCCCTCTACTCTCAGTTTTATGTTATATATTTCAAGCCCACGTCCATGTATAGGAAATAATAGCTAGCCCAGCAGCCCATCTAATAGAATACGAGCAGGCTGCTGCCCAATTCGCTGGAAGCGCACATCGCCTTCGGGAAATCAGGAGATCACGAGTTCGCCGCCTACCGCCTTGACTGATTGACGCATCGAAGCCGCCGACGCTTGTAGTCCACGGCTGTACGCGGCACCTACACTACACGACGCCACTCCGGCGGCCATCCTCAATTTGCAGTTTCACACGGTGCACGTCGTTGGGGTCCGGCCGTTCTACACCGTCAGGAAAGAATCTGTGTACGCTGTCGCGCTGATCAATCAAGGTAAGCCCTAGGTTCAGCTTTCTTGTCCTTTTCCTTCTAATTTCTATATCTTTATTTTGTTCAGTAGTAAATGTATCAAATATCCTGTGTACATATATAGATTGTAAATTTGTAATGTATGAATTGATAATTAGGTTGACTGAACCTTGCTAAACGCCTAAATCTACTAATTTTGTATGAACAAGTTTGAAGTCATTGGAGTAGAATAAAGCCTATGGTGATATTTCACCTTCTGGTATTATGATTTATTTATTGTTCAACTATTTGGCATTGACAGGAAAGCTAATGGAGAGATTTTTTGCAAAGTCGATGACTGGTAGTATGCCTGAAATAGTTGATCTGGACAAGCTTACTAGGGATCCATCTAAAAGGAAGAGGCTTACAGATTTTAATGTCAATCAGCATGAGGAGATTAGGAGAAAGTACCTGGCATGGGGGCATATCAACCTTGTCCCTCCAAGTTTAAACCGAGATGGATTGGTAAGAGTAAGCGGTATTTTAATCCCGAATGGTATGATCTGCATCGTAATTGTCTAGAGTACAGTGAGGTAGAGGACGAGGCATATTGCTTGTACTGCTATTTCTTTAGGGACAACATTAAAGGTAACAAACCTGACCATGATGCATTTGTGGTTGATGGCTTTGTCAACTGGAAGAAGGCAATAGAGAGATTTGCAACTCATGTGGGCGATCGTGATAGTTTTCATAACAAGGCACTAAAGAAATGTGAGGATCTAATGAGAACAGAACAATCAATTCATGTAGCCTTGTATAAACAGACCGACCTTGAGAAGAATGAGCATCTTATCCGGTTAAATGCTGCAATTGATGTATGCAGATACTTGTTGCATCAAGGACAACCTTTTCGTGGCCATGATGAGTCAAAAGAGTCTACAAATAAAGGTAACTATAGGGAGCTGATGGATTATACAATTATGCACAATGATGTTATAGCCAAAGCATTCACAAATGCTCCACTTAATAATCAGTTACTGTCTTCAACAATTTAGAAGGATATTACTGAGTGCTTTGCAGAAGAAGTATTGAGTTGTATTTTGAAGGAGCTTGACAATGGCGTGTTCAGATTATTAGTTGATGAATGTCGTGATGTTTCCGACAAAGAGCAAATGGCAGTGGTTCTACGCTATGTAGATACACGTGGGCTATCAAATGAGAGGTTTGTTGGTGTTCTTCATGTGGAGGAAACAACATCTGCTTATCTCAAGTCTAAAATTGATTTTATAATTGCAAAGCTTGGCTTGAGTCTACAACAAGTGAGAGGACAAGGTTATGATGGGGCCAGTAATATGGCAGGTGAGTTTAATGGTTTGCAAGCCAAGATTATGAGGGAGAACAGCTCAGCTTATTACGTACATTGTTTTGCTCATAAACTTAACTTGGTTGTTGTGGCCATTGCAAAAAAGATATTTGATGTTGGAGATTTCTTTAATATGATATCATTATTGGTGAATGTCATTGGATCATCTTGCAAGAGAAAGGATAAACTTAGAGAGAACCATCGAGAAGAAGTGAGGAAAGCAATTGGTAAGGGAGAGATTGCTACAGGGTCCGGATTAAACCAAGAGCTTTCTCTTCAAAGACCAGGAGATACAAGATGGAATTCTCACTATACCACTTTGTCAAGTTTGTCGAAGATGTTTACCTTGGTGGTAAAAGTTCTAGAGTATGTGGAGGAAGAGGGCTCAGATGCTACTAAGCAACGTCAAGCCAGTGGTCTTCTAAAATATTTCCGTTCATTTGATTCTGCATTCTTTCTACACATGATGATGATTATATTAGCTTTAACAAATGGGCTATCAAAAATATTTCAGAGAAAGGATATGGACATTGTAAATGCTATATCAGATGTGGAATCTGTTAAGCGAGAGCTAGATAAGCTTAGATCTCAACATGGATGGAATTCTCTCCTGAGCAAGGTATGTTCTTTTTGCGACAAGAATGATATCTCAGTTGTGGACATGGAAAAGGAGTATGTAAATCCAAAGAAGCCAAGGCAGATGACTGGCATTAATAATGAGCATCATTATAGAGTTGATTGTTTTTTTGCTGTCTTGGATTTATTGGCAGAAGAACTAAATCGCAAATTCAATGAGGTAAACAATGAGTTGCTTTGTTGTATGTCTGCTTTCAACCCAAGCGGTCAGTTTAGTCACTATGATCATGAGAAGTTGTTGAAGTTGGCTAAGTTTTATCCTAATGACTTTAGTGATACTGAGTTGGAGCATCTTGAGAAGGAGCTTTGCCTGTACATAGATAATGTACGCAATGATACAAGATTTGCTAGCTTGGAAACTATCAATGATCTGGCTAAACTGATGGTATCTACGAAGAAGCACTTTTCTTATCCTCTTGTCTATCGACTTTTGAAATTAGTACTGACTCTTCCTGTTGCCACTGCAACTGTTGAGAGATGCTTCTCCGCAATGAAGCTCGTGAAGAATGCTTTACGTAACAAGATGGGTGATGACTATTTGAGCAATAGCCTTATTTGCTTCGTAGAAAAGGAAATGCTAGATAATATTACTAATGAGGTGATAGTTAAACGCTTTCATGCGAAAAGCCGACGTGGGATGAAACGGAAGGAGGTAATGTTCTCAAGCTTATTTTATTTATTTATCAGTATTTACATTCTCTCATATTTAAAGATGTTTCTTTTTCATGCAGCTTGAAGCTTAGAAATTTGGGGCGTATGAATAAAAAGGAACGACATATTGATTTCTCGAGTTTTTGTGCCTTAAGTGGTTAGTTTACATTTACTTTGGGAATGAACTTTTCATAAGTATATTCACGAAATATATGACTTTGCTTCTTACACACTATATATGTGCTTGTGTGGTTGGGGTTTTAAGTGATCTAGCCATTAGTTCGTATATAGTTCTCTGGAAAAAAAATTATACTACATCTTTGCCCCCTCTCGCATTTCATCCTGGCTCCGCCCCTGTGTGGGAGCCAACATGGGTATCCAGATCCCGCTGTTGGTTATTGACCGGAGAGTCGTCTCGGTCATGTCTGTGTGTCTCCCAAACCCGTAGGGTCTACACACTTAAGGTTCGGTGACGCTAGGGTTGTTGAGATATTAGTATGCAGTAACCTGAAAGTTGTTCGGAGTCCCGGATGAGATCCCGGACGTCACGAGGAGTTCCGGAATGGTCCGGAGGTGAAGAATTGTATATAGGAAGTCCAGTTTTGGCCACCGGGAAAGTTTCGGGGGTCACCGCTATTGTACTGGGACCACCGGAAGGGTCCTGGGGGTCCACCGGGTGGGGCCACCTATCCCGGAGGGCCCCATGGGCTGAAGTGGGAGGGGAACCAGCCCCTGGTGGGCTGGTGCGCCCCCCTTGGGCCTTCCCCTGCGCCTAGGGTTTCCAACCCTAGGGGTGGGGGGCGCCCCACTTGGCTTGGGGGGCAAGCCACCCCCCTTGGCCGCCGCCCCCCATCTAGATGGGATCTAGAGGGGCCGGCGCCCCCTTGGACCCCTATATGAAGAGGGGGGAGGGCTGCGCACCCAAGCCCCTGGCGCGTCCCTCTTCCCCCCGTAACACCTCTCCCTCTCGTTAGAGCTTGGCGAAGCCCTGCCGAGATCCCGCTGCTTCCACCACCACGCCGTCGTGTTGCTGGATCTCCATCAACCTCTCCTCCCCCCTTGCTGGGTCAAGAAGGAGGAGACGTCTTCGCCAACCGTACGTGTGTTGAACGCGGAGGTGCCGTCCATTCTCCGCTCGGTCATCGGTGATTTGGATCACGACGAGTACGACTCTATCAACCCCATTCTCTTGAACGCTTCCGCTCACGATTTACAAGGGTATGTAGATGCACTCCTTTCCTCTCGTTGCTAGAAGACTCCATAGATTGATCTTGGTGATGCGTAGAAATTTTTAAATTCTGCTACGTTCCCCAACAAAAAGCCTACATTATGCTTCATTGATATTGATGATGATGATCACGATTACACGGGTGCTCTAACTCGAGAGCTATAGACTTGTTTGTCTAACCCTAACTTATCAAACTTGTCCCTCTTGGGGTGCCCTGCCCCTCCTTATATATGTTGAAGGGGCGGCTTACATGACTAGTCCTATTAGGATTAGGACTACTCTATTAAAAGTGGAGTTCTGGTCTTGCTTCCTTTGTAAGAGAATATTCCTTATGCTTTCCTCTTAAGCCAGCCTACCATAACATAAGCCGGCCTTCCTTGAACCGCCTACTGGGCCTCCGAGTCTTGTCACTCCTCTAACCCGCTGGCCGGGTCATCAATGAGTCACCTGGCTCGGCCGGGTCATCAGTGAGTGGAGAGATCCGGGCAGGTCACTTAGTGAATCACCAAGTCAGGGCGGGTTACCAGTGAGTCGCCAAGTCCGGTCGGGTCATATATCCGACCGGGTCATACCGCGGGGTATATCCCCGACAGGCCTAGTTGCGAGTCATTGGTTGACTTACAACTACGTCGAAAAAGGATCAAGAGCCGTGGGCGGGACCACATGCGAGTTGCTGGTTGGCATCCAACTCGGAAAAAAAAGTCGACCCCTAGTTGTGAGCCGATGGTGGCTTGCAACTGAGGTGGAAAAAAGTTAGGCCCAATTGCAAGTTGAGGATGGACTTGCAACTAATGCAAACAAAGAATCGGCTACAGTTATGATACAAAAAGAAACATCAAGCCAGTTGCGAGTCGAGAATGGACTTGCAACTGCAAAAAAGTAGGTTAGGGATAGTTGCGTAATGAAAAGTGGACTTGTAACTAGGACGAAAAATAAGCATACCCAATTGTATGTCGAGGGTGAACTTGCAACTAGTATGAAAAATGTCGTGACCCACTGCGTGTCGAGGATGGACTTGCAACTAAGGTTAAAATGGGCCCTTTCGGTTGCATATCGACAGGTGGACTTGCAATTAGGACAAAAAAAGACGAGTCCATTTACATGTCAGGGGTAGACTACAATTCAAACATGCAACTAGGTTGGGCGAGTTACATATCGAGGATGGACATGCAATCAGACGAGTGAGTTGAGGTTGAGCAAATTATGTGTCAAAAATTGACATGCAACTGGATCGGGTCAAGTTGCCGATCAACGATGGACATGCAACTGACCATAATTTATTTTCACTGACTAACACAAAATGTTTGTTCATCTATTCTTACTAAGAAAATAATATGTATTTAAAATATTCATGGATTTGAAAAAAAATCACAAAATTATTTTTTTCACATTTTTTGAATTAAAAATGAACGTAAATTCAAGAATTTGATATTTTTGGAAAATTTTAAGAATTTTCGGAGTATTCATGGTCTATAAAATATTCATTTAAAATAATATTTATAAATAAAAAAACAAAATATAAAAGCATATATAATAAAATAAAAAATGGTTCGTTCGTTTGAAAATGTCCGTTTGCGGTTGACTCTTCCGCTTCCAATTCAACGACGTACTTGAATAAATATTGCAGGCTAGATAACCCAAGAGAGGCCCATGTGCGCGCGCGAGGAGACAACGGGCTGACAAGGGACACAGCCGCGATGCAAAAACTGAACAAGACACTACGGGATAGCATTCGCTCAAAAAAAACAAAGCAATACGGGATAGCATGTCAGAGAAGCTCAAGCACTAGCCTTGGATTTGAATCTAGGCAAAGTAATTATTTCATGTGACAGCAAGGGGTAGTGGACATAAAAAATGATGCCCATGGCATGAACGGCACTATCATTCGTGAGATCAAGGAGAATATTGCTTTTCCAGGCTTATAATATATATTATATATAAAGGTAGAGACACGAACAAGAAGCTCATAGTTTGATAAAATTTTCAGTTTCGCTTAGCAGGGATCGTCATTTGTGGCTAGGCGGGTACCCGTATGATCCCATTTGTATTTCTTTGAACATCCCCTTTGATCAATAAAGCATTTTCTTCCATCGTGAAAAAAGAAGCATTTTCTTACCCTAAAAAGAAAAAACAATACGGGATAGCAACTTGATCGTGTGGTGGAGAGCTTAGTTGAGACATAGCTAATTCTTTTTTTAGTCTAAAGAAAGTTGATTCTCTTTTTTTTGCGGAAAGACATAACTAGAATTAGCAAGTCCGATTTCATTAATTAAATTAATGATTAAAGTTTAATCTTAAATAGGAGGTTAACTCAGTAAACTCGGACAAAAGGAAGCTTAAGGTGTATTCCGATTTTTTTTTTGAAAAAGAAGGTTAAGACCCCTGGCCTCTGCATCAATCGATGCATATGGTCATCTTTATTTATTGTTCAACATAGGTCTAACAAAAACATAGTACATCAAGCTACTCTAAGTCACCACTCACACCTACAAAACTTGATAATGTGGAGTGCTCTCACTCCCCATATCTTAAACCTGTGTCGTTGCCGACGTTGATAATGTGAGTGCTTTCACTCCCCATATCTTAAACCGGTGTCGTTCCCAACCCATCAACATAACGTATCGGAATCCACAGCCGGTGCAGCAAACCTAAAGCGTACACCACATGCATACGTTTTAGATGCCGGCATCATCATCGAACCACTGACCCATCTTCAGGAGAGAGATCTGAATCATCCTTGCCAGTCTGTCCATCCGTCGACGCCACCACGACGCCCAACGGTGCCACCGCCCCACACTCGTTCGTCCAGACGCAAACATTATGAAAAATTTATCGTGCGTAGCACCTGCCGACCAGGCATGACACAACGTAGCACCTGTCGCCCATGTATGACTTGACATCTTCACTGAAAGCTCCGTGCAAGACAAAGCCGCTCCACCTCCTGTCTCTGTCTTCCAGCTCTGCTCCACAAACGATGCTCCCAAGAGAGAAAAGGACATCACAGTACCGCCATCGTCCGATCTAGAAGACCACATCCTAGGGTTTTCCTCGGAGCAGCACGAGTGCGTCGACAGTAGTTACACGACGATGCCTTCATCAAGGTAACGACGCAGAACACCGCCATCGCCTGCCATCAGCTTGGTTTTCACCGGCAACTATGTCTTCCCAACTCGCAGCAGAAATTAGATGACGGATTTCAAGTTATGACCATCCAGCCTCAGGCCGGCCACCTCCGACAGAAGAGAAAGTTAAATTCCTGCCTTCTGAAATTTCGCAACAGATCCGAACGATGTGGATCTCGTCCATTCTCGATCGGACGTCGCTGGCGATCTTTGCGCTTTCCGCAGCTAACCGCTGTAATCCCGCACGATTGGTTGACTTCCGTATTAATTGGGTCGTGACTGGCAGGCTCTTCCGACGGAATCGCACACGAGGCCCAACTTTCCACTGTTTTTTTTCTCTCGAAAATCTGGGACGAGGCCCAAATGTCCCCTACCTTTTTTTCTCTCGAAAATCTGGGGGCAAAAATACAAGTGCTAGGTGTGGGAATCGAACTAAGCACCAGTTGTGTTTATACCCATATGAGCAAAAAATGCATATTTTTCGAGTTTGTTTCTTCGATTTATCTGATAAGTCACATTCAATCATCACGATATCTAGTTACATGATGATTTTTTTTACCAACTCATCTCGAGTTGATCACACCATGGTGATTTTCGCATTGGGGGATGGGGGGGGGGGGGGAGGTGATGAAACATCCCACGGTAACTTTTTATGTGAATAGCATGATAACTCACACATTGCAGACATGATAACTCATGTACCCGGTCCTGGTGACTTTGGCGACCGGGCTGTGTTGGGAGGGGGGGGGGGGGGGCGTTGATGAAATTCCCTCGTAACTTTTGTGTGAATAGCATGGTAACTCACACATCGCAGACCTGATAATTTATGTACCCCAATCCTGATAACTTTGACATGGTGGGAGGGGGGGGGGGAGGGGGTTGATGAAATATTCTCCCGATAACTTTTGCGTGAATAGCATGGTAACTCACACGCCGCAAGCCTGATAACTTATGTACCCTAGTCCTGATAACTTTAGCAACGGGGTGGGATGGGGGTTGTTTAAACATAACGATAATTTCTTTTTGCAAATAACATGATGTTTTTTAAGCCCCGAAGACATGATAACTTATGTACATCCCCACGGTAACTTCAGTAAATAGCATGGTAATTTACGGACCACAGACATGTTAACGTCACGCAAAAAACACCGTGATAACGTGTTCAAACTCGAAGCAAAAAAGCATGACACATACATACGTGAACACGCTTCATAAAACCACCTATCCTAAAGAAACCTAAAAAGAAGTCATAGAGGCGTCCGTCTATACATTTGCATGTATAGTACATCATCATTGATGCTGTGATTTTTTTCAAAAGAATACCTTTCTTTTGTCTTATAACGGTAGTAAGAAAGAGTTTAAAAGATCTTTGTTTTCAACTAATGAACAACAACGTAGGCTGGTGTGATGGTACCTAGTCTGGGTACTTGGGCTTGTCCTTTCCACCCTGACGCAGGTTCAAATTGTAGGCCATTTTTTTCTTAGTTGGGTTTTAATTATTGTGCAATAAATCGACCGGGTAAAGAACGGGAGCAGCGAGCAGCGGGTGGACCGTTGTTTCAGCCATCGAGGGGATCGTTCGGATCTATTACTAACAAGCTATTAGTCGACACCAAGATAACATATGTGTAAATAGGATGATAATATACGCATAGCAGAGTTGATAATTTACTTAGGACGGACATGATAACTTTTGACTGAGAAATAAAGTCGTTGGAACATACCAACACGAAATCTAGTTTTGAAGGTCATGCCGCGGCGGTTTATTTTTGTGAAAACAGATTTTGAGTCAGGCAGATGATTTGAGTTACAACATTTCAAAGTTTCAAAACAGAGAGAATCTACAATCACATTAGGTTTTCTACCCTTTTAGTGTATTTGCATGCGAGAATAAAGTTGGAGGAAATCATTTTCATGTCCGGAATTCACATATGTAAACATTCTGGTAACTTACGTGCCATAAACATGATAACTTGCATACCCTAAGCATGCTAATTTTTTATCTGAAAAAAAGTCGTCGAAACATATCAATATGAGATCTAGTTTCGAAGATCTCGTCGCAACGGTTCTTTTATGTGAAAACAAATTTTTAATCCGACCGACGGTTTGAGCTGTAAAACATTTTTTCTTTTAAATTTCTTTAGAATCTTTGACGAAGTCATCATTTTGTTTTATATGCATGTATGCATGCAAGACTTATTCTAGCTCATAGGTGGCTGTCTCACACAGTGTTGCTTTTAATAATCTGAACTCAGTCTACTTAATCTGATTGCTTGATACACTGTGCGGTCGTTCGGATCTATTCCTTAAAATCAGAACGGTTGGACGTTAGTCCAGTCCATACAAAATTTGATCACCTAGCTATATACTCATTATTACACAATCGAAGAACCGCAAGATCGATCGATATCTCATGGATCGAGAAGAAAAACTTATTAAGAAGAAGATGGACGCCACCGAGGAGGCCGCCGTGAGATACACTAATCTGTACTGGCTAGATCTTGTGAGCTCCAAATCGGCGCGTGGCAAGGAAGAGAGGATCTTCGAGCGTGGCCTGGTGGCCTAGCTACTCGATCGACTTAATTCATTGCCCAATGTCTCTCATATCTCTATTTTCAGGTATTGCCCCATGAGATCAGTGTTGTCAACAAGGATAACTACACTCAAGTGCAGGCTGAGATGGAGAACTGGGCGGAGGAGGACGCCATCGTCGATGATCCTCATGATGAATCGGGTGCTGCCAACGTGGTATCTATCTACCTAGCTAGCTTAGAAACATCATCTCCTGTATCTCGATGCAAACCCCGTTAATTATGTGCGTAATATCATGCATTAACGTACGCGGTAATCATGTGTCGTATATCTTATACCCAATTACAGGACACTGATCCAACAGATACTACAAGTGTCGAAGGCGATGACGGTTCTGTGGATGAACTAGATGGCCCTGCAGCTGTGACCATGCAGAATTTGGCGCATGTATCTGCGGGTGGCCACGAAGACCCTAACGTTGGTGGCGCTGCGACAGGGTACAACATTGCTGATCTCGCAGCAAGAAGCGATGCCGGTGTCGATGCCGGTGGCGACTCTGTGGAGGATGTGGTGAAGGTCACAGATGCCACTGGTGATGACGATCGTCCATTTAACTTGCCACATTTCGATGTAGTGCAGAGCCCTCCGGATGATCACCATTACCTTGACACCACGGACCAGGTAGGTGCACCAAGAGAAGTCATCCTCCTCAATTTTGCGCCTTTTTAGATTTGATGTAGCAGTGTTCTTTCTTTTGTCAAATGAACTACAGGGCAGCGCTGGCAGAAAGAGATGGGTCAAGACGGTGCAAAAAGAGTGGAAAATACTGGAGAATAGCTTACCAGGTATCTCGCAACGTGCATAAGTCCATAACCGTATGGTGCATCTAAATTTAATTCCACCGGGATTTGGCTAAGTGATTCTAAAAATGGTAACTTGGATTTGTTTTTGTCTCACCTACTTGTACCTTTTCTAGAGAAAAATGCAAGTCACTCGGCTGAAGTTGCACTTCTTAGAAATATACATGGGTAAGAAAATCTAGGTGAACTTAGTATTTGAAAATCCCAGAAGCGTATCTATGCCTCAATATATATGTTTCAAGCCCGTAAAGTGTTTGAAAATAGAAGAAATAAAAGAGTGTTTGAAAATAAACAACAAACGGTCGATATATCATGATTGCTCAGACCAAGTGTGATGCCTGCCAATGGTTAAAAGCCGAAGCATAGTGTTTGGAGTCGTTTTTCATTTAGGTCGTGGTCGCCGTACAAGAATAGAAGAATGTTTCAAAATAAGCAAGAAATGGGCCATATCCTGGTTGCTCAGATGAAGTGCGATGCCTACCAATGGTTCAAAGCCGGAGCAAAGTGTTTGGAATCGTTGTTCACTTAGGTCACGGTTTTGTTTGTCTTAGGTTAGTTTTTGGGTCGTTGTTAGAACATGTTAGTTGCTAATCTTCGTTAGTCATTATTCTTTCTTTTTTGTATCTTTATCTTTGTAAGGTTAAGACTTTGTATGACCTCTTTTCTCCTTCTATAAGATCACATGCAGTCCTTATGCAAGGTTTGAAAAAGGGAATAATAAATGACATATGGCGATGAACGAGATTGACATCGATATTTGCATATGCAGACGATATCTACGTTCGGGCATTCGAGGGACGCATGGACCTGCTCCGGGTGGCGATGGTGGGTGCGAGCGGTACACCGTACCAGGACGGGCTCTTCTTCTTCGACATGCAGCTGCCGCCGTCCTACCAGGCCGTGCCACCGCAGGTCTACTACCACTCGTTCGGTCTACACCTCAATCCAAACCTCTATCCCAGCGGTACGGTGTGCCTGAGCCTGCTCAACACCTTCGATGGCGAGGGCACGGAGGTCTGGTCGCCGGGAACGTCAAGCCTGCTCCAGGTCGTCGTCTCCCTTCAAGCGCTTGTCCTCAACGACCAACCCTACTACAACGAGGCCAGCCTTGAGGCGCTGATCGATACGCCGGAGGGCCACCGCAACGCGTTGCCCTACTGCGAGAACGCCTTCCTGCTCAGCCGGCGGACCATGCTACACCTGGTGCGCCGACCGCCCCAGGGGTTCGAGGGGTTCGTGAAGGACCACTTCCGCCGGCGGGGAAGGTACGTGCTCAGGATGTGTGAGGCGTACCTGCAAGGATGCGTGCCTGTTGAGGAGGGGGGCATGGAGCTACCCTGCTCGGCCGGCTTCAAGATCGCGCTTGCCAATGTGGTGCCGAGGCTCGTGGCTGCCTTCACAAAGATTGGCGTCGAAGGGTATGACCTCACCAGCACAACCACCCAATTCTCATACTACAATACAAAACTCATCTCAGTCTCAGTGATCTGGAGGCATTAATTCATTACTGTACTTGTTTTAGGATTATTTTATGCTCTCTTTTTTGCAACTGAGGGTTTATTTTATTCATTATTTCTTGTTTGCATTGTTAACAGGAATGCACACTATGGGGTGCGACCACTGCACTAAGTGGTTACCACCACCCGATGGATATTCTCGTAGGGTCTGTCGCTGCTTCGATGGCTTTTTTGAGCGTCTTACGTTTAATTGGGTCTACTGGCTTACTGGACATGTACTATCATCGTAAAATAAAATGTAAAAATTACTCGGTCGCTACGTCTGCGAGAGAAAAAAAGGAGAAGGGAATCCGGCTACTCTGAATCCGGAGTGCTGTTGTGACCAAGTGCAGCCACACAACTCACTAAATACTCCCTTCATTCACAAATATAAGATGTTCTAACTTTTTTGTTAAATCGGATGTATATAAACATGTTTAGAGTGTTTGTTCACTCATTTCAATCCATATGTAGTCTATATTGAAATATCTAAAACATCTTATATTTGTAAACGGAGGAAGTAGTATTTTTGCAGTGTTTTTGACTATTGTTATTTATACTAATTTTTCATTTTTCGTATTGATCAGAACACAAAGGTTATTGTTGCATTTTGGTTCAATATATGTATATGTTTCTATTTTCTATACAAATATACATGATTCAAGCATTGAGAGTATCAAGCGCACCAATGGTTGGAAGAGCTAATCCATCCACTGAGAGCGCTGGGAAGCTTTCCACATGCCCATTGACTAATGCATCTGCTACTTAGTAGTATCAGATATTCCATCCTCTAATGATATTGCTTATCTCCTTTACATATATGTAACTGAGGGAAAATATGACTTTGTAAGGATGTCATTTTACTGTATCTTGCTGAGAAGTTTTGTCAAAAGTAGCACGGTAGTCGGTGTCATGAATGCCATTTGGCTTCATTTTCTTTCCATGGTCACCTTTTGGCACATTGGTGTCATAAATGTTGGGTTGTAGATTTATAATCCAATTTATGAGATGCTACAAAAATCTTGGTAGACATGAAACCAAGAGAATGGCCAATATCATCTTTTAAAAAAAGAGTGGCCAACATGACATGGAAATTATAGAAGATGACAGTTACCAAAAATGATAAATATTTGGTTCATCTATATGATGGTTCAGAAGTTCTTTCACTGAAAATACGAATCTATTTCTTCCAGATCTATATATTTGTAAAAGTTACTATCAATATATTGGAAAAATAGATGGGCGCAACAACGCGCGCCAATCATGATCTAATGATAAATGGTAAAATCTGATTCATAGTCTTGCCTCTAGGAATAGTTTAAGTGTTGTTTGTGATATGTTTTTTAGATCTTGAAATATTGTTAAGTGTAAACTATAGTCACAAAGCAACTTTGAAAGTATGACATTAGAAGAACGACCATATTGAAGACCCAACTTGTTTGTTATACTTTGAGATATTATTGTCATAAGTCAATCGATATAACACATAGAGTTAATGTATGCTTTAGTTTCTTAGACCATAAGAGTATCGTAGTCACTTCTTACCGTACGATAGACTTTGGGGTTGCTTCAATGTCATTTTAACATGGTGATCCTAATGACAACTGATGACCCATAAGTATAGGAGATCTATCGCAGTCCTTTTGATAAGTAAGAGTGTCAAACCTAACGAGGAGCAGAAGAAAATGACAAGCGGTTTTCAGCAAGGTATTCTTTGCATGCACTGAAATTATCGGTAACAGATAGTTGTGTGATAAGATAATTCGTAACGGGTAACAAGTAACAAGTGTAACTAATGTGCAGCAAGATGGCCCAATCCTTTTTGTAGCAAAGGATAAGCCTGGACAAACTCTTATATAAAGCAAAGCGCTCCCGAGGACACATGGGGATTACTGTAAGTTAGTTTCCATCGTGCTCATATGGTTCGCATTCGTTACTTTGATAATTTGATATGTGAGTGGACCAGTGCTTGAGTGTTGTACTTACTTGGAGAAGCCTCCCACTTATGATTAACCCCTCTCGCAAGCATCCACAACTATGAAAAAAAAAATTAAGATAAATCTAACCATAGCATGAAACATGTGGATCCAAATCAGCCCCTTACGAAGCAACGTGTAAACTAGGGTTTAAGCTTCTATCACTCTAGTAACCCATCATCTACTTATTACTTCCCAATGCCTTGCCCAAATCATGATGAAGTGTCATGTAGTCGACGTTTACATAATACCATTAGAGAAAAGACAACATACATCTCATCAAAATATCGAACGAATACCAAATTCACATGATTACTTATACTTGTAATAAGACTTCTCACATGTCCTCAGGAACAAACATAACTACTCAAATAGCATATTCATGTTCATAATCAGGAGGATATTAAATATCATTAAGGATCTGAACATATGATCTTCCATCGAATAAACCAACTAGCATCAACTACAAGGAGTAATCAACACTACTAGCAACCCACATGTACCAATCTGAGGTTTTGAGACAAAGATCGGATACAAGAGATGAACTAGGGTTTGATAGGAGATAGTGCTGGTGAAGATGTTGACGGAGATTGACCCCCTCTCGATGAGAGGATCGTTAGTAATGACGATGGCTTTGATTTCCCCCACCGGGAGGGAAGTTTCCCCGGGAGAACAGCTCCGCCGGAGTCCTAGATTGCTTCTGCCCAGGTTCCACCTCGAGATAGCGGCGCTTCGTCCCGAAAGCTTCCTTATAATTTTTTTCCAGGTCAAAACCCTCCATATATATAGCAGAAGATGGCACCGGAGACCTGCCAGGGGCCCACAAGCCCTAGGGCGTGCCCGCGGGGTAGGACGCACCCCCAAGCTTGTGGCCACCTGGTGGGTCCCCTCTGGTATTTTCTTCACCCAATATTTTTTATATATTCCAAAATAATTCTCCATCAACTTTCATGACTTTGGAAGTTGTGCAGAATAGATATCTCAGATTCGCTCCTTTCCGGTCCAGAATTCCAGCTGCCGACATTCTCCCTCTTCATGTGAACCTTGTAGAATAAGAGAGAAAAGGCATACATATTATACCATAATGTGTAATTACAACCCATAATGCAATAAATATCAATATAAAAGCATGATACAAAATGGACGTATCACAACTTTCAGGTTCATCGAAAATTTTGACAAGGGGCTAGATAGCTCAAGAGTGGGATTTGCTCCTCCGATGATGGCGAGATATTCTTGGGGCCCTCTCGGTGTGACGACATCCATCATCATCTGCCAGACACAGGTGACTAGGTCATAGGGATGCCGGAACTTGTCAGCGAGAAAGAAGAACAAAACTAGTAACAAGGAGACCGATATAGTGAGCATGAGAATGACTCAAGAGGATACCGATATATCTCACATCAGGTTTTGTAAAGTATCGTGACGCAAAAGGAATAACACACGATAACCAAAGGTACACTCGAATATCATTCGTGTATTCATAGGGATCAATATAGATGTCCACGGCTCCGCTATTGATCATTGAACGAAAGAGATTTTGTTCACGTCTATGTTTTACCGAACCTATAGGGTCACAAGCTTCATGGAATCACAATTTGTTAAGTGTTAATGGAGTAAGAGTTATGAGAAAATATTCAAAGAAATAGTTCTGAGAGAAACCAGAAGCATTTCGGGGTTACCAAAGAGTTTCGGGTAATACCAGAAAATGATATATAGGTGAAAATTGTTTTCAAGGACCTAAATATAAATTATAAAAGGCTCTAATATGATTAGGAGGCCGCTAGAATTTATTCATAGTAAACAGTCTAAAGAAAATAAAAGAAGGCATATTAGGGGAGATAATGGGCCCTAATTAAGACCCATTAGTGGAGGCGCCCCAAGGGGACGCCGAATTGGAAGGTGGAGTTGGACTCCACCACCCCCTAGGCCGGCGCAATGGGAGGGGAAATCCTTGCCCAAATTGTCCACCTCTCCCTCTCCCTTGAACCTATATATAGTAGAGGATTTTGGCCTTCGGAGACACAAGTTCTTTTGCCTTCGGCGCCCCTCTCTAGTTCTAGTTCTCTTTAATCCTCATAATAGAGAAGCCTGATGAGGTTCTTTTCTACTTCCTCTAATTCTCCGGCGATGATTAGTTCTAGATGGTGAAGCGATGTCGTATTGTGAAGCCTGTAAGCTTGTAATCTGTAGAGAGGCCGTGCTTTCAGTCTTTTTTTCGAGGGATCGTTTGTGAACGGTTCGAGTGACTTCAACTATGATCTACACCAATTCTTCTTCCGCTGCAACTCGAAGCTGGTAACGATCCGATCTAAACCGCAAATGCATCTTCATAGTGTTTCTGGTTTTGATCGTAGGATGAAATTTTCTTTCGACTATGTTTCCCAATATGGATATGGTTGTTTCTATAGCTTGTCGATTATGGTTTTGATCGCTTCAGGGTCATTTTCCCTCGCTGGGGCATAACTTTGATCTTGCATGACTTTGTTATTTGCTAGAGAATTTACCTTTGTGTGTGTGCGTTGGTGTTTGTTGTATGCATCCTAACTATACAAAAGATGGGTGTGTACTCATTATGTTTGTATCAGCTTGATGCTTCATTTTGAATCAATAAAATTCACCCATCGTTGAAAAAGAAATAGTAGGAATAAATCAAATCACAACCTCCAAAAGCTTGGGCCGTTTCTTTAGCTGAAGTTGGGCCCATTTTGGAGCAACTCCTTGGGCCGTGCGGCATCGAATCAACGAGAGTGTTCAGCCCACAAAGTCACCCGAAACAGGCAGAGCGAAACCCTCTCCTCGCATTCCCCCGAACCCAAACCCCCAACCAATGGCGGCCACGGCGATGGAGCACGACGGCGGCGCCGACGTGGTGGTCACCCCGGGGGAGCTCCTCGGGCCCTCCTCGTCCCTCGAGGCCGGGCGCGGCGCCTACGCCGACGGCCGCTCCGTGCGCGCGTCGGTCACCGGCCGCCGCCGCTTCGTGGCCCCCGCCCCCGGCTCCTCCGACCAGGTGGGCTTTACCTAGGGTTTCTGGAGCTGTCCGTCCCTTCGCTCCTCGCGCTGCTGCGGCTGATTGATTGGTTGGCTCGTTTTGGTTTGGCTGCAGAGGTCCATGGTGGAGGTGGTCGGGCACAAGGCGCACGGAGCCGTGCCGCAGCCGGGGAGCATCGTCATTGCCCGTGTAAGATCTCTCTCTGTTCCCAGAACACGAGAAGCTTGATGTTCAGTGCCCGGGTTGTGTTCCGCTGAATTTCGTTAGCGCTGAGTGGATGTGGTGTGTACCCATATATTTGCTACGATTGAATTAGGAGCTGGCTGCTGTTGCCGTCTGTAATCTTGCTTTTCATGTCGGAATGGCTGGTGCCGTATAGGCATATGCTTGCAGTTAGCTTAACTGGCACAAATCACCAGCATTGCCTGTGCAAAAGGACCGACGTCAACATAGGAACAACCACTTTTCCTTGTTATAAGGCTGGGTCTTGGGACTTGGGAGGTGATGTATGTGCATGTATCACTTCAGACTTAAGAGTCTCATCTTAGTGTTTATAGACCTTGTTAACTTGTAAGGCCTTGCTGACTTGAAACTCGTGTAAAGTTTGTGAACAACCAGCCTATTGTTCGTGTGTTGAGCCTAGCAGTAAACAAGTTTATATAGCTGCTTGCTCATATCAGGTACGTTTATGAAGATTTTCCTTGTATCGTGTCCTCATTGACCTGTGAAGATGACTTTACATAATGGATAAGGGGAGTTTGGTGTTTCATGAAAATGGAACCTGGGCTTGCCCTTTGATTTCAAGAAATTAAAGAGAGGGGGGGGGGGGGGGGGGTCTTACATGTATATACTCTGCTCTCGGTAGTGGCACAACCATCTCTTACTGTAGCGGGTTTAGCTGAGACAGATTTGCATGCCAACTTGTTTTAAATGGCGGCAGTGCTAATTGCTGAAGGTTGTTACTGTTGCAGGTGACAAAGGTTATGGCTAGAATGGCGTCTGCAGATATAATGTGTGTTGACTCAAAGGCTGTCAAGGAAAAGTTCACTGGCATGATAAGGTATTGGCCCTTGTTCATGAAATATCTGTTGCTGCTTTGCTGCCATTTAGTAGTGCTCTCATAGATTTATTGTATGGTTTTGCTTTGAGTAGATTGCCAAAGTGTTTTGGTCGATTGCTTTTGTTAATCGTTTTTCTTGTGGATAATAGACAGTGTATTGCAGGAAAGTTCCTCATGCCATGCTCTTATGTTTGTAGGCAGCAAGATGTTCGTGCAACTGAGATTGACAAGGTGGATATGTACCAGTCATATCGACCTGGCGATATTGTTAGAGCTCTGGTTGTATCCTTTAGGGAGGAACGTGGCATCCTAGTTGTTTTCTCTTGGAGTCTTGGTCATGTGCATCTGCATGCTTCAAGGCACTTTATTTCCAGAAATTATTCATTTGATTATTTAGCAACCAGCTTCTAGTCTTGCCATCTATACTTTTGACCAGATTGCAAACCTTACATCATGCTGAAGCTCTCTCTTGGTGATGCAAGGGCATACTACCTTTCGACTGCCAAGAATGAACTTGGAGTTGTTTCTGCCCAAAGTATAGCGGGTAAGCTTTCTGTTACTCCCATACCAAATTACTCACCATTAATTTCAGGATGCAAGTATGCATCGTGCAGTGAGTGAAGAAATTAGTTACAGTTGTTCCTCATATTGTATGATTCAGGCAGAATTGTGCTGATGCTGCTACCCTTGTTTTTCTCTAGGTGGTACGCTGGTCCCAACCAGTTGGACTGAGATGCAATGTGAATTGACTGGCCAAATCGAGCAAAGAAAAGTTGCAAAAGTGGAGTAGATCTTGTTTATTTTGCAAGATAGGAAGGTAAATGTTGGTTACAGGGTTTCTCCTTTTCTCAGAGATGCAATGTGAATCGGCTCAGACTGTTTCAGTTACGCACTTAACTTTGTGCCCTTATTTCATAGTGGAAACAGCTACTACCCGTATTTCTAGTGTATTGCCTGTAATGTATTCAAATCCTATACAGTAGCTAGTTGGCTACTACTTATTAGCCTAGTCCCTGGTATACAACTTATGGTCGAATATGTACTCTGCTCTGCACACCGATGAAACCTTGTCAACCTCACTGTTGATCAGCTTTCAAAAGTTCAGTAACCAGTGAAATGTTTGACTGGTCTACACCTCAATGCACTGTATTGTTGCTTTCAAATGTTCATCCCCTCCGTACCGTGACTGAAACTTTGTGGCTATTCTCACAATAATTTTCTTATTGTCGCTTTACAGGTTTTGATGGTGTATGATATGTTTGATCAACAACTTGGGGTCCTCCGGGCATGATCATTGTCACTGGATTTAGCACATTAACACTGCCCATGTGGTGCTATTTTGACTAGGTTTTAAGTGTAACGCAACTATGTTTGTTGAATGTTACTTAGGGCTTTGAGTGAGATTGTGATGTTGTGGTCTGCTGAGGCTTGGAAACAGTTGAGGTGTAGATTTTTTTTCTTTCTCACACAGAAAAGTAGTAAGTTCTTACACTGGAGAGTTTATAGCGGCGAGTAGAGATTCCAATGCGATAACCAGATTGATATGTAGATCGCCAAACCGGGTCCGGCAACTGCTTGTAGTGGCCTGCCGGCGGCGGGCAGAAGTAGTACGAGCGCAGGTTTACGGGAATCTGGTTATCGGGAACCAGAACGAGCAAGCAAGCAAATTCAATATGGGTTTGCGGGAATCCTATGCGGTGCAGGCTTGTTATATTCAGGTCTGTCATAAGAAAGCTGAGCACAGGTTTCGGCCTGCTATAGATGTGCTTGGGTGTTAGAGCATCTCCAACCTGACAAACCAAGTTTTAGCCCCTTGTACGTCTGCGGACACGCTCGTGAAGAGCGTTGGCTCACCCCCTCATTTGTCCGTGTACACAGCCGTGCCTTTCATATCCAAACCCTCACATTCCCATGCAACATAGATCAACACAACATAGATAAATTAAACACATATAGTATTGATAGATTGGACATAGAACCGGACACAACAAGTTCAATACATACATAGTTCGATAGGTTGGTACGATCTATGACTAGATACAATTAGATGGTGATAAATTTCATCATTTCCTCGCCGGGTCCTTCTCCTTGTTATCTTTGGAGTAACGATGGTGGCATCAAAGTCATCGTATGTGTTGGCGCCCGGAGGCCGTTGGAGTCACTGCAGGTGCCGAAGGAATCGGATGAGCAGGGGATCCCGACCCGACGTTGGGCCGCGTGGGCCTGCTCCTTGGCGAGGCTGCTTGCTTTGGCGGTTGTGTCAGCCTTCTCCTTTGCGAGCCGCTCGGACTCCTCAAGGCCGAGCCACAATGCTTTCACATTTTTGCGGCGGCGACTACGGGAGTTCGTCTCAGCCTTGGTCAACGATCCGATCGTAGGACGCTGCACATGAGCGCGTGCTCAGAATCGAAGGGCAAGGCGATTGGGGCGGATTTGCAGGAGCCGCAAACGGAGTGGCTAGATCCGGTCCTGGCCGCCTGCCTCGCGTGACGAGCTGCCTACGACTATGACTCGGGAAGCCGCGGGCCGAAGGTACCGGAACCAGCACCCAGCACCGGCCGGGAGGAGCAGGGGCTAGAGGTGACGAGTGCCATTGGACGCCTCACCGGGAAGGTCATAGACCGCGACAAGACGGTGTGGTTGTGTGAGGAGCTGGAGCTGCCCCGTCGGGCCACCGGGATGGATCCGAAGCTTGAGCTCCCGCCACTATCCATCTGTGACCGGCGGGGATGGCCAGCTCCTCATAAGACTTCGCCGCGAGAGTGTCCCAATCCACAGGGTTGGGTTCAGACGAGGAGTCGTTGCCAGATCTGGCCATGGTGAGGGGAGGGGAGCGAATGGGGAGAGGACTGAAAGGGGAGCAGAGTAGAGGGTGAAGAGAGAGGCTGGCTAGAGTTTGGTCCCGAAATGAGGTTTTTTTGTGGGGTCGGGATGGGCCGGCGCGGGATGATCCGACATGTTCACCATGTCTAAACCGTCATATGTTCACCCCATATATGGATTGGATATGAAGGGTCTCGGACATCTCGGACAAATGAGCTGAGTTTAGGGGGTCTGATGATGACTGTTTTTTTTTGGGGGTGTGTGTGTGGGGGGGGGGGGGGGGGGGGGGGGTTGTTTGGGGCAGTGTCTGGACTATTCGCCCCAAGCGTATAAGGGGGAAATGGGGAGTCCGGTCGGAAATGTTCTTTTAGAGTGTTGGGGCTCATCAGCGTGCAAAGTCACCCTGCCGCTATAGGTATTGCCGTTTTGGTGAGCGGTGACGTTTTACGTTGGAGCTATTGATGCTAGTTAATTCTACAAGGTGTCGTGTATGTATAATATATGGCAGGCCGGCCGGGCGGCGTGATCGATTGCGACCTGCAGGGATGAAACCAATGTCGACTACATGCAATACATGTAAGTACCAAGAGATGTTGGCTCTTGGAGACCCCGCCTGATGTGCGCACCCGCGTACGTGTTAGTCCAAGAGTCCGTGCTGCGCTTGAGCTAGCTAATTTACTTCTTTATGTATACTACTCCCTCCGTTCCTAAATATAAGTCTTTGGAGAGATTCCACTATGGACCACATACGGAGCAAAATGAGTGAATCTATACTCTAAAATGCATCTAGATACATCCGTATGTGGTCCATAGTGAAATCTCTACAAAGACTTATATTTAGAAACGGAGGGAGTATAAGATAAGAAAACGAATATATCTTCATTGGTTTCATCGAGAAGAAAATGTATAGGATTTTCGATGAAACAATCTAGCGTCCGTGACTCGGCTGCATGCATCATAGCTTGGCCGGTTGGCCCTACGCGCTACGCGGGCATGCATGCACTTCGGCAAGACCTACTGTCGCCTTCCATTTTTATTGTGAACGGTGCATCCAACCCGCCACTACATTAGGCTATATATATGTGGATGTTCGTAGGCCAACACTCAAGGCTGGCCGGTCATTATTGCATGCACCAATATCTCGTCCTATCGAATTAAGCTGTCACAGGGCCGGGCACCATGGAACCAGGGGCGACTGCCTTGCCCCTCCAACGTCCATATCGCCGGGCAGCTAGCTAAGATATCTAGCACTCTCACCATGCCATGCTACTGACTACTGAGGTTCTTCCTACGTACGTGGCCGCTCGTTCATGCATGACAAGCTCATCGAGTATTGCCGGCACGGTAATGGGCCTCTGACGTTAGAGACGACCCCATCTCGTCGCAGCGGCAGTGGAGGTGGAAAAGTTTCGTTCATGGAGGTGTTAGACCTTAGTGGATGGTGCACGTGAAAGCTTACGGTTGCGGGCACGCCATTCTGCAGAGAGGTAATAGTAGCATTTTTGGTTGACAAGCCATGCCCATTATCGTAAATCGTAGGTACATGCAATTGATCCCTATAAAAATAGTTAGAATACCAATTTTATGCCAGGTCGTCAATCAGATCGAGTGTCTCGGCGTCTCTTTACATAGGTATCTCAGCTGAGATCTTAACAAAAGTGGGAGACAAAACGTGCCTAGCCAAGGCGAGCTATACTATACGTACCGACCTAGCATCGTTATTAGTATTGTATACGTACGTTACACACCAAGGATCGAGAGGTACGTGCTACGTTCGTATCCTATTCCAAAGTCACCTGGAAAAACCATAATAGTCATAACAATAGAGATTACTCTAATCGTCTATTGACACGTGAAGATGAATGACATCTTGCCCGGGATCCAGAGGAGAGATAGAAGTTGATGCTGTATGCGCGGTCTGTGCACGCCTCGATGAAGGTTCGAACATGCGCGTCAGTTGCTTGCTAATTGTACAGATCAAAAGGAGTTTGTGAAGCTGCTCTTGTGTTGGGATAAGCGAAGATCATGACGAGCATAGCGGCTGTTATGGACCTGGCGGCGAACGCGAACAGAGTAAATGCAGAACAAAAGAAACTAAATATAAATGAGACGTTCTGCCTGAGATCCCCAAAAGCGAAGTTTTCGGCCGGCAAGCCGTGACGGAGGATATGATTTTGTAATTCGGGATAAGAGCATCTCCAGCCGTTCGTCCCTAAGGACGCATAAAAATCGCTTTCTGAGGGTGAGCTGGCGATACAATCAGCGTCGGGGGCGGTTTCGCGCCCAGTCGTCGCTCCCAGGCGCCGATATTGGCCCATTTTTCTGCCCCATTTCGGCGAATAAAGGGCCCATATGGACGACAATAGGCCCATATTCGGCATGGTTTGCCGTTGTTCGGCGTTCAATTATGCATATAAATTTTCTTTTATCACATATTTCATCACAGAAATATCAAATACTTCAACAAAATAGTACAACAACAAATAGCTCAATACAAATTATATAGTTCAAAAATAAAAACCCATATTTCATCACACGTCGCGCCCGGCGTCGCCCTTGAGCCTCCATAGATGCTCTATCAGATCTTGCTGTAGTTGATGATGCACCTGTGGGTCTAGGATCTCCTGACGCATACTGAGATAGGCAGTCCAGGTTGCCGGTAGCTAGTGATCAACTTCGGCTAGAGGACCCTGCATGTAGTATGGTTCAGTGTCAAACACTGGGTCTTCTTGCTCGCTCTCGATGATCATGTTGTGCAACATGACACATCAAGTCATAATCTCTCACATTTGATCTTTCGACTAGGTCTGAGCGGGGTACCGGATAACAGCAAATCGAGATTAGAGCACACCAAATGCCCGCTCGACATCCTTCCTGCAAGCCTCCTGAACCTTCGCAAACCAGGGGTTCTTGCCTCCTGGCACAGGGTTTGAGATCGTCTTCACAAATGTCGACCATCTCGGATAGATGCCATCAGCTAGATAGTACCCCTTGTTGTAGTGCCGCCATTGATCTCGAAGTTCACCGAAGGAGAATGACCTTCAACAAGCTTGGCAAAGACAGGAGAGCACTGCAGCACGTTGATGTCATTGTGAGTTCCTGGCATACCAAAGAAGGAGTGCCAAATCCAGAGGTCCTGTGTGGCCACCGCCTCAAGTACCACACTGCAACCGCCTTTGTACATCCCCTGCCAAGCAAATGGGCAATTCTTCCACTTTCAATGCATGCAGTCGATACTTCCAAGCATCCCAGGAAATCCTCTTGCTGCACTCTGTGCTATGATCCGAGCAGTGTCTTCCGCATTGGGTGTTCTCAAGTATTGCGGTCCAAACACGGCCACCACTGCCCGGCAGAACTTGTAGAAACACTCTATGCTGGTGGGATCGGCCATGCGCCCATAGTCGTCGAGTGAATCACTGGGAGCTCCGTATGCAAGTATCCTCATCGCTGTCGTGCACTTCTGGATGGAGGTGAATCCAAGGGCGCCGGTGCAATCCATCTTGCACTTGAAGTAGTTGTCAAACTCCCGGATGGAATTCACAATCCTGAGGCAGAGCTTTCGGCTCATCCGATAACGGCGCCGAAATGTTTTCTCGCCGTGAAGTGGAGCATCGGCGAAGTAGTCAGAGTAGGGCATGCAGTAGCCTTCGAGACGATGCCGGTTCTTTGCTTTCACCCGCCCTGGCGCCGAGCCACCTCGCCGCGGCTTTTCATTGCTCGCCAGCAGCTGGGCGAGGGCGGCGAGCACCATGAGATGCTATTCTTCCTGGACGTCGGCCTCAGCTTCCTCCTCCAGCAGCGCGGCGAGCGCTTCCTCGTCATCCGAGTCCATCGCCGAGGCAGGCAAATCGCCGACACCTTGCGTCCGGTGGGTGTGTACCGCCGCTAAACTGCCCCCCCCCCCCCCCCCCCCCGCGGCCGGAAACGCCCAGCTGCTGTTGGAGGGGCTGCCGCGGCGAAGCTCTGCTATTTTTCCGGCGGGGAATGTCTATCTAGCGGTGAAGGGCGGCGGGCGGCGCCATGATATAGCTAGTGGCGGCCGAGGGCGCGGGGGTGGGAGGCGAGACGGGGAAGAAAACCTTGACTTTTCCTTTGCTGGTGTGGGCCAGCCGCGCTTTTCCCTTATGCCGGAGCCCCCAATTGCCCCCCTAGTGCGCCGGGTTCGGCCCGTGACCGCCGAGCGGAAAAAAGGCCGAACCGGCGACTTTCGACGTTCTGGGAACGTAACTGAGGCGTTTTTTGGGCGCCGGCGCCGAAGAAATGACCTGAAGGGGCTGTTGGGGACACGGCTGAAGATGCTCTAAGGGGGGAGAAGCTGTAGGCGCAGGGGCAGGCAGGCTGAAATTCCTGCAAGACTCGTTATAGGAGGAGGCTGAAGCTTGTGTTCAGGCTTTACATGCAGCACAAAGATGGCATGACAAATACTGCCTCCGTTCGAAAAAAGTTTATCTTAGATTTGTCTAGCCACCGATGTATCTAAACATGTTTTATTGTTAGATTAATTCATATCTAACTATATCCAAAACAAGCTTTTTGGGACGGAGGTAATATCATCTAGGAAACATATTCATGGGAGCTGGTTTCAGGTGATCACAATTGTAACGCCCCGAGACCGATGTGCCAGGTGTCGTTCAGTTATTCGCTGTTGTTGTCTTGTCTTTGCTTGCGTGTCATGCTTTGCATATCATGTCATCATGCGCATTCATTTGCATACGTGTTCGTCTCATGCATCCGAACATTTCCCCTGTTGTCCGTTTTGCAATCCGGCGTTTCGTTCTCCTCCGGTGGTCATTTCTACCTTTCTTACATGTGTGGGGATCAAACATTTTCAGATTGGACCGAGACTTGCCAAGCGGCCTTGGTTTACCACCGGTAGACCGCCTGTCAAGTTTCGTACCATTTGGACTTCGTTTGATACTCCAACGGTTAACCGAGGGACCGAGAAGGCCTCGTGTGTGTTGCAGCCCAACACCCTTTCAATTTGTCCCAAAACCCACCTAACTCTGCTCCATCATCTAGAGCGTTCGATCACGATCGCGTGGCCGAAAACCGCACCTCATTTGGACTCTCCTAGCTCCCTCTATGCCTATATATACACCCCCCTCCGAAATTCGCGGTTCATTCTTTCCCTAACCCTAAAAATTCTCAGATCCGCGCCGCCGGACATTTCTTCCCCGCCGACGGACATGTCCGCGCCGCCCGCCGCGACCAACCACGGCGTGCCACGTCAGCGCCGCCGTCCTCTCTCTCCTCCTCCAACGTGCCAGGCCCGCCGGGCCCGGATCGGACCCACGGAGCCCAAACGGCCGCCGCCGTCACCTGCGGATGAGGATCCTGCAACCTCCGCCGGCGCCGACCATCGCCGCCGAGCCCGCACGCCACCGCCCGCCTCCATTCGCCGCCTCGCTGCCTCCATCGTCGGCGACCCCCAATTCGCCGCAGCCGGCCACGTCTTCAACCGAAACCGGCCGGGATCCATCGGATTTGGCCCCGCCGGACCGGGCTCCGCCGTCCCGCTTCCCCGGCGCCGTTCCCTCGCCGGCGTCGTGCCTCAGCCGCCGCCCTTGCCCTGATCCACGCGGGATCGGGGGAGGACGACGAGCGCGCCCCTTTGACCCTCCGCGTGGGCCTCGCAGGCCGCAGCGCGCCAAGGCCCAGCGCCAGCCCCTCCTCTCTGCTGGGCCGCCAGCCAGGTCCGGTGGCCCATCTCCTCGCCGGCCTGCCTCACTTCCTCCTTTCCGGGCCAAGAGCCCATGGTGAGCTGCTCCCCCCGGCTCCTTAGTATTTTTTTCTGCTGGCCCAATCTGCTCCAGTTTCGGCCCGTGATGTTTTTTTTCAGCGCCTGGGATTTTCCCCTATTTATCCTGAGACAGCAGTTTTGCAGTTTAGTCCCCCTAGTTCATGCATTTAATATCTCACTAACCGTGCATCGGATTAAAATGTTTTATATATGAAACTTGTTCAGAATTTTGTGTAGATTAATAATATCCAACTTTCATCTATGTTTGAAATGTTAAAAATGTTGTTTGCATTAATTTGCCCCTATGCCATGCTAAAATGGTTTAATTCATAACTAAATAACCGTAGCTCCGATTTAAATAATCTTTATATGTAAATGGGGTAGAATTTTGCCTACTTTAACATGGTGGCATCATCTTGCATGTCTAATAACTCTAAAATAATGTTTAGGGCAGAACAGTACCAAACCTTAAATTATGCATACGAGGATTTTCCGGAATTGTTGTTCGTTACCTCCGGCCTCATTTAAACTTGCCTAGATAGGTAGTTTTGTTGTGCTTCACCTCTTGCCATGTTAATCAACATTTAATATTGTTGAGTACCTAACCGAGATTGAACTAAATAATTGATGTGGTGTTTCGTCAATATGCAACCCGTTGCATATTGTGCTCCACTTAATTTGTAGGGTTGCTTGTGCACTTTGCCATGCCATGCCTCTTTAAACTGGACATGCATCATACTCGATTGTGCATCATGCCATGATTATGTGTTGGTTGTTTATCATGATTGTTTGCTTCTTTCCGGTGTTGCTTCTTCGGGTTGGTTCCGATAACGTCGCGTTTGTGAGGATCCGTTCGTCTAGGTCCCTTTATCTTCTTCATGGACTCGTTCTTCTTCCTTGCGGGATCTCAGGCAAGATGATCATACCCTCGAAATCACTACTATCTTTGCTATGCTAGTTTGCTCACTCTTGCTATGCCAATGCTACGATGCCTACCATTTGCTTGTCAGCCTCCCAAATTGCCATGTTAAACCTCTAACCCACCTTGTCCTAGCAAACCGTTGATTGGCTATGTTACCGCTTTGCTCAGCCCCTCTTATAGCGTTGTTAGTTGCAGGTGAAGATTGAAGTTTGTTCCTTGTTGGAACATGGAGATGTTGTTCCTTGTTGGAACATGTTTACTTGTTGGGATATCACAATATATCTTATTTAATTAATGCATCTATATACTTGGTAAAGGGTGGAAGGCTCGGCCTTATGCCTGGTGTTTTGTTCCACTCTTGCCGCCCTAGTTTCCGTCATATCGGTGTTATGTCCCCGGATTTTGTGTCTCTTACGTGGTCGGGCTATTATGGGAACCCCTTGACAGTTTGCATTAAGTAAAGCTCTTCCAGCAATGCCCAACATTAGTTTTACCATTTGCCCTAGCCTTTTCTTTTCCCTTGGGAGTCGCGCTCCTGAGGGTCATCGTTATTTTACCCCCCCCCCCCCCGGGCCAGTGCTCCTCTGAGTGTTGGTCCAAACTAGAGTCCTGTGCAGCGCCCCCTCGGGGAAACTCGAGGTTTGCTTTTAGTTGTATGGAGAGCTCATCTGAGTGTGCCCTGAGAAAGAGATATGTGCAGCTCCTATCGGGATTTGTCGGCACATTCGGGCGGTGTTGCTGGTTTAGTTTTACCCTGTCGAAATGTCTTGTTGTACCGGGATACCGAGTCTGATCGGAATGTCTCGGGTGGAGGTCTATTCCTTCGTTGACCGTGAGAGCTTGTCATGGGCTAAGTTGGGACACCCCTGCAGGGATTTGAACTTTCGAAAGTCATGCCCGCGGTTATGGGCAGATGGGAATTTGTTAATGTCCGGTTGTAGAAAACCTGAAGTCGACCTTAATTAAAATGAATCAACCGCGTGTGTAACCATGATGGTCCCTTTCCGGCGGAGTCCGGGAAGTGAACACGGTTGTTGGAGTTATGCTTGACGTAGGTAGTCCAGGATCACTTCTTGATCATACTTTTATCGACCGTGCTTTGCCTTCTCTTCTCGCTCTCATTTGCGTATGTTAGCCACCATATATGCTAGTCGCTTGCTGCAGCTCCACCTCATACCTTTTACCTTACCCATAAGCTTAAATAGTCTTGATCGCGAGGGTGCGAGATTGCTGAGTCCCCGTGACTCACGGATACTTCCAAAACCAGTTTGCAGGTGTCGATGAGTTCCGTGCAGATGACGCAACCAAGCTCAGGAGGAGCTCGATGAAGACCTTGTCCTTTATGTTGTTTCGTTCTAGTCGATCAGTAGTGGAGCCCCGTTGGGGTCGATCGTGGACCTTTGTCGCATTTGGGGTCCTTTTTTTATTTTGGTTCCCTAGTCGGACCTTGAGTGTATTTGAATGATGTAATGCTTTATTCATGTATTTGTGTGAAGTGGCGATTGTAAGCCAACTATGTATCTCTTTCCCTTATGTATTACATGGGTTGTGTAAAGATTACCTCACTTGCGACATATGCCTTCAATGCGATTATGTCTCTAAGTCGTGCCTCGACACGTGGGAGCTATAGTCGCATCGAGGGTGTTATAAGTTGGTAATCAGAGCCTTCCCCGACCTGAGGAGCCCCATTGCTTGATCGTTTTTAGCGGCCGAGTTGTGTCTAGAAAAATGTTTTGAGTCCTTTAGAAATTATATATCGGAGAGTTTAGGAATTCTTTTTACTCCCCAGTCCCTTCATCGCTCTGGTAAGGCATCCTGACATAGAGTTTTGACTCTTCTCTTCTCAAATTTCACTAATTTTTTTTTAGGATCACGCGGGTATCTTGGAATCGTTCCGATGGTGTTATGATGAGAACATTGTCTTGGTGCCTCCTGTCAGGGGTTTTGTGGAAGTGTCCCGGGGAGTTGAGCTTTGAGGTGTTGTCGTCATAATTTTATCGTTGCAGTTCTGGAATACCTGAGTTTAGTACGCCGACATCAAAAATCTCTTTTATGCAGTTCGTTGGTGAGATAACCTCGACGCCACCCAGTACTGGGGCGGGAGTTCGGGAGTATTGCCATAACTTGTATAACGGATGCTTTTCGAAAGTTGAGGTAGACGGTTTCTGAAGGTTTCTTGGTTATGTGTTGAAGGATGGATACAGCTGGATGTAGGATTTGCTAATTTGGGTGAGATATTATGCTTCCCCTGTATCCCCAACACCTGATTGCATAACCGGAAAATTTCGGGAGTTTCATAGGTGGGAATTCAAGTAGCTCTTAGGATATCTTTCCGACAGATGTATGATATGAAATTGGGGTTCGACGTCTAGTGGTCCGCCTATTCACGGTCGATTTTACAGTGGTCTCGTTGTGTCTTAAAGAGTCCTTGGCTATGCCGACTCGGGGACGCTTCGTATGTCATGTGCACTGCCTTGTACATGATGGTGTTGTACGATCGAGCCCGTGTAGGCCCCACCATAAAAACTTCGGACGAAATCTCTATCATATGTTTGTTCCGGCTTATTCTGCAAGCCAACCCTTTGTTTTTGTTTTGAGTTGTGGTATTCGAGTTGCTTCAATGTCAAGTGTTGATTCCATACCTTTCCCAAATGGTGTTCTCATACTTCGATGTGAATACTAACCCTTCATGATAATCGAGATTGTCTTGTCAATCCTTTTCTACCGGTGTGTCTCTCTTCAAGTGGAGCCGAGCATTCCAATATCAGCAACATCTATTATCACTTCTTCTCAACGATGTTTGTTTTCATCCGTCTCCAAGTTGCCTTTGTTTTTCCCGCCCACCCACCCTTTTTCTTCGAGGACTCAGATTTCTTATTCAAGCATCCTTTTATTATTGATGGAAGTCTTTACATTCTTCTCCTTCAATGTTCTTACCCGGTGATGCTCATGAAGATTTTAACAAAGTTTCTAGTGCACCATTATTCATTCTTTTTCTTCTCCGGTGGTTTCAAGTCAAGCTTGTTGATCATATCCTTTCCTCGCTTCAATGTTTTTCTCATGCCGGTGCAATTCTTAATCATTCACCTCTTGCTATCCTATTGTTCCGGAGTGCTCAAGTCATCTTCAAGATTCGTGTTTCCACTCTGCTTTCGTAATCCTTTCAAACTCTTTCGAGGATGTCCTCTCATTCAAGCCATTTAATTCAACCGGTGCATTCCCTCTTTTAAATCGTTCTACGGTGTTTCTTTTGAGTGGGCCCTAACCCACAGGTTTTTTTCCCCAGGATCTTACCTGACTCTTCTTATTTTCCCAGAGCTATCCTAAATTCTTTTGAAGTTTGACGTAAGAATGATTGTCATCAGTCTTATGTTTTTCTCCAAGATCTTCCAAATTCTTTCCATCGTTGGCTCAACCTTTCCATTCTTCATTCCGGAGTGTCTAAATAATTCATGGTGGTGTTTCTCGTCGTCATTCTCGGATTTTGAAGACCGAAGAAGAGTTTTACCTCCATATCTTATCCGTTCTCCCAGAGATTCGTGGTTCTAGTTCAAGGTCATTCTCTCATAATTGTTTTGATCGTGAGAATTCTTTTTATCCATCCGGTGCAAATTCAGGAGTCTTTCAGTTTGATTCTCCAAAGGCCATTATTTCGGGATTTTTCATTCTCAGCTTTCAGTTATCATTCTCCAATTTTACCGGTGCATCAAGTGATCTCTAATCAGCTCGTGATCTCTTCGCTCTCATGTATCCATATTCTCTCAAGCGTCTTCGTTCATTTGCTTAATTCTTCCGGTGTTTCTTTATTTTTCCTTCAGTCATTTTAATTCTTACGGTGGTTCGTGCAAGAGTTCTCATCATTCGTTATCATATCAATTCATTCATTGCTCCAATCCTACCGGTGGTTCGTTGAAGACCTTCTCAAGTTTGCGCTATATCTCTCTTAATCTTTCTACGAGGATAAGTAGTATGCCAAATCCGTTGCTTGTCAGCAATTAAATTGTTGAAGGATACGCTTAACATAATTCTTATTCTTGTTCCATCCAAGTGATTAATTCCTTTTTCCGGGGTGGTTCATCATAGCATATTTTCAGTTCGAGATGCCTTGTCTTTTTCCCGGAGTTCCAACCTCTTTCAATTATATTATCACGGAGATCTCTATCTAAATCATTGCGAGGCTTCAATCTTATTCTTTTCATCATTCAATTATTTTGGATCATTCTTTTATTACCGGAGTTCTTCATGGAGGCTCTACATGATGGTTCATAAGGGATTTAATTCCTTCTCGAAGTGTTCATCAATATTCTGTTCAGGGGAACTCAAGCTTTCATCATCTTCCTTTCCGGAGTGCATTTCTGTCTATCGTATCTTTGGAGGTGGTTTTACATCATTCTTGATAATTTGAGTTCATGTTTCACATGTTATTAAGAATGAGGTATTTTAAATCCATCAATCTCGTCATTGGAGTTATCTTGGGTTATATTTCACCTTAAGCCTTCCCTAAAGGATGGTTGTTATAATGGTGCTTATATATGATCCAAGTTTTTCATCTATCCTCCCGGTGAAATAAGTTCTCGTCTTCTTGTTCATATCAATCCAATATATCGTTTCCGTTAGTGGCTGATTTTCAACTCTTGGTTTTGAGATGTTTTCCATAAGCCCACTTCTAGCCTATCTTTTCAT
Organism: Triticum monococcum; assembly: GCA_034509565.1. Classification (NCBI taxonomy): domain Eukaryota; kingdom Viridiplantae; phylum Streptophyta; class Magnoliopsida; order Poales; family Poaceae; genus Triticum; species Triticum monococcum. Next base: position 581,054,466 of record CM067845.1, read on the forward strand.
TGTGGGTTTTCCAATAACTCCGTTCTAGCTTTTGTTGTAAGCGTGCTACCTCAAGACCTTGTTTCCCTTCGTTCATTCCATTTCATTCTCTCTTTTCTTACGGGAGGCATTGTGATGTTGCTCTTTTCAAACCTTCTTATTGTTCTTGTCAGGATCTTGGTATTGTCATGCTTATCCATTTAACCGGAGTGTTGTGTTTTCATGCCAGTTCTCTCATCTTATCAAGTTTTACATCCTTTCTCAACCGGAGTGCTGTCCGAGATATTTCTCACCCTTTGTTCCATCCATTCAATAGTTATGGAGGCAGTGTGTTGTGATTTCATCAATATCTTCTCATCTTATCAAGACCTTATTCAATTCCTTTTCTTTTCAACCGGAGTGCTGCCCGAATTTTGGTTTTTCCTTGATCCCATTCCTTAACCGGAGTGTTTTTCTATATATATCTTCCCTTCAACCTCAAGGTTTCGCAATGCTCTTTGTCCCTCGTTTCTAACGGAGTTTTTTCGACCTAGTTCACCTTCGTGGTATTCTTTTCTCGAATTTGTTCAACCTCGCAAGGTTCTTTGGTTTCACTCGGTTGTCAAAGAAGCAACTTAGTTTTACCTCTCCTCTTTCTCTTCCGCTTTCCCTCTGGTGCCATTCTAGATCTCGGGACGAGATCCTCTCGTAGTGCTGGAGTGTTGTAACGCCCCGAGACCGATGTGCCAGGTGTCGTTCAGTTATTCGCTGTTGTTGTCTTGTCTTTGCTTGCGTGTCATGCTTTGCATATCATGTCATCATGCGCATTCATTTGCATACGTGTTCGTCTCATGCATCCGAGCATTTCCCCTGTTGTCCGTTTTGCAATCCGGCGTTCCGTTCTCCTCCGGTGGTCATTTCTACCTTTCTTACATGTGTGGGGGTCAAACATTTCCGTATTGGACCGAGACTTGCCAAGCGGCCTTGGTTTACCACCGGTAGACCGCCTGTCAAGTTTCGTACCATTTGGACTTCGTTTGATACTCCAACGGTTAACCGAGGGACCGAGAAGGCCTCGAGTGTGTTGCAGCCCAAAACCCACCTAACTCTGGTCCATCATCTAGAGCGTTCGATCACGATCGCGTGGCCGAAAACCGCACCTTATTTGGACTCTCCTAGCTCCCTCTATGCCTATATATACACCCCCCCTCCGAAATTCGTGGTTCATTCTTCCCCTAACCCTAAAAATTCTCAAATCCGCGCCGCCGGACATTTCTTCCCCGCCGACGGACATGTCCGCGCCGCCGGCCGCAACCAACCACGGCGTGCCACGTCAGCGCCGCCGTCCTCTCTCTCCTCCTCCACCGCGCCAGGCCCGCCGGGCCCGGATCGGACCCGCGGAGCCCAAACGGCCGCCGCCGTCACCTGCGGATGAGGATCCCGCAACCTCCGCCGCCTCCGAGCCTCGTCGCCGGCGCCGACCATCGCCGCCGAGCCCGCACGCCACCGCCCGCCTCCATTCGCCGCCTCGCTGCCTCCATCGTCGGCGACCCCAGTTCGCCGCAGCCGGCCACGTCTTCAACCGAAACCGGCCGGGATCCATCGGATCTGGCCTCGCCGGACCGGGCTCGGCCGTCCCGCTTCCCCGGCGCCGTTCCCTCGCCGGCGTCGTGCCTCAGCCGCCGCCCTTGCCCTGATCCACGCGGGATCGGGGGAGGACGACGAGTGCGCCCCGTTGACCCTCCGCGTGGGCCTCGCAGGCCGCAGCGCGCCAAGGCCCAGCGCCAGCCCCTCCTCTCTGCTGGGCCGCCAGCCAACTCCGGTGGCCCATCTCCTCGCCGGCCTGCCTCACTTCCTCCTCTCCGAGCCAAGAGCCCATGGTGAGCTGCTCCCCCCGGCTCCTTAGTATTTTTTTCTGCTGGCCCAATCTGCTCCAGTTTCGGCCCGTGATGTTTTTTTTCAGCGCCTGGGATTTTTCCCTATTTATCCCGAGACAGCAGTTTTGCAGTTTAGTCCCCCTAGTTCATGCATTTAATATCTCACTAACCGTGCATCGGATTAAAATGTTTTATATATGAAACTTGTTCAGAATTTTGTGTAGATTAATAATATCCAACTTTCATCTATGTTTGAAATGTTAAAAATGTTGTTTGCATTAATTTGCCCCTATGCCATGCTAAAATGGTTTAATTCATAACTAAATAACTGTAGCTCCGATTTAAATAATCTTTATATGTAAATGGGGTAGAATTTTGCCTACTTTAACATGGTGGCATCATCTTGCATGTCTAATAACTCTAAAATAATGTTTAGGGCAGAACAGTACCAAACCTTAAATTATGCATATGAGGATTTTCCGGAATTGTTGTTCGTTGCTTCCGGCCTCATTTAAACTTGCCTAGATAGGTAGTTTTGTTGTGCTTCACCTCTTTCCATGTTAATCAACATTTAATATTGTTGAGTACCTAACTGAGATCGAACTAAATAATTGATGTGGTGTTTCGTCAATATGCAACCCGTTGCATATTGTGCTCCACTTAATTTGTAGGGTTGCTTGTGCACTTTGCCATGCCATGCCTCTTTAAACCGGACATGCATCATACTCGATTGTGCATCATGCCATGATTATGTGTTGGTTGTTTACCATGATTATTTGCTTCTTTCCGGTATTGCTTCTTCGGGTTGGTTCCGATAACGTCGCGTTTGTGAGAATCCGTTCGTCTACATCCGTTTATCTTCTTCATGGACTCGTTCTTCTTCCTTGCGGGATCTCAGGCAAGATGATCATACCCTCGAAATCACTACTATCTTTGCTATGCTAGTTTGCTCGCTCTTGCTATGCCAATGCTACGATGCCTACCATTTGCTTGTCAGCCTCCCAAATTGCCATGTTAAACCTCTAACCCACCTTGTCCTAGCAAACCGTTGATTGGCTATGTTACCGCTTTGCTCAGCCCCTCTTATAGCGTTGTTAGTTGCAGGTGAAGATTGAAGTTTGTTCCTTGTTGGAACATGGAGATGTTGTTCCTTGTTGGAACATGTTTACTTGTTGGGATATCACAATATATCTTATTTAATTAATGAATCTATATACTTGGTAAAGGGTGGGAGGCTCGGCCTTATGCCTGGTGTTTTGTTCCACTCTTGCCGCCCTAGTTTCCGTCATATCGGTGTTATGTTCCCGGATTTTGCGTCCCTTACGCGGTTGGGCTATTATGGGAACCCCTTGACAGTTCGCCTTAAGTAAAGCTCTTCCAGCAATGCCCAACATTGGTTTTACCATTTGCCCTAGCCTTTTCTTTTCCCTTGGGAGTCGCGCTCCTGAGGGTCATCGTTATTTTACCCCCCGGGCCAGTGCTCCTCTGAGTGTTGGTCTAAACTAGAGTCCTGTGCAGCGCCCCCTCGGGGAAACTCAAGGTTTGGTTTTAGTTGTATGGAGAGCTCATCTGAGTGTGCCCTGAGAAAGAGATATGTGCAGCTTCTATCGGGATTTGCCGGCACATTCGGGCGGTGTTGCTGGTTTAGTTTTAGCCTGTCGAAATGTCTTGTTGTACCGGGATACCGAGTCTGATCGGAATGTCTCGGGTGGAGGTCTATTCCTTTGTTGACCGTGAGAGCTTGTCATGGGCTAAGTTGGGATACCCCTGCAGGGATTTGAACTTTCGAAAGCCATGCCCGCGGTTATGGGCAGATGGGAATTTGTTAATGTCCGGTTGTAGAAAACCTGAAGTCGACCTTAATTAAAATGAATCAACCGCGTGTGTAACCATGATGGTCCCTTTCCGGCGGAGTCCGGGAAGTGAACACGGTTGTTGGAGTTATGCTTGACGTAGGTAGTCCCGGATCACTTCTTGATCATACTTTTATCGACCGTGCTTTGCCTTCTCTTCTCGCTCTCATTTGCGTATGTTAGCCACCATATATGCTAGTCGCTTGTTGTAGCTCCACCTCTTACCTTTTACCTTATCCATAAGCTTAAATAGTCTTGATCGCGAGGGTGCGAGATTGCTGAGTCCCCGTGACTCACAGATACTTCCAAAACCAGTTTGCAGGTGCCGATGAGTTCCGTGCAGATGACGCAACCAAGCTCAGGAGGAGCTCGATGAAGACCTTGTCCTTTATGTTGTTTCGTTCTAGTCGATCAGTAGTGGAGCCCCGCTGGGGTCGATCGTGGACCTTTGTCGCATTTGGGGTTCTTCTTTTATTTTGGTTCCATAGTCGGACCTTGAGTGTATTTGAATGATGTAATGCTTTATTCATGTATTTGTGTGAAGTGGCGATTGTAAGCCAACTATGTATCTCTTTCCCTTATGTATTATATGGGTTGTGTAAAGATTACCTCACTTGCGACATATGCCTTCAATGCGATTTTGTCTCTAAGTCGTGCCTCGACACGTGGGAGCTATAGTCGCATCGAGGGTGTTATAACAGTGCTCCTACCATCGTAGTGGCCAGCGATTCTGTTGTGTACGTTGGTTAATGGAATAAAAATGAGCTCCATGTAAAAAAAGGATCAAACGCATCTCAAGTTGGTGCACTGGTCCTATAGAGTCTTAGCCCGATGACTTTCCGACCGTGTCTTCTATAATAAATTTTGTCCGGCTTCAGTGAGTGAGGGGCGATGATGTGGCGCTTTTTGGCTCGCTTCAGTGCTTGTAGTCGTCGCGAGGTGGTCTACGGATCTGGATGTAATTTTTTTCTGCTATTCATTGTACTATCATAATTGATGATGAATAGATTCAAAGTTCAGTGGTTCATGGACCTCAATGTAATTTTTGTTATGTTTGACGTGTTTTGTACTTTCTGTGAATTTTTATAATAGATTTGATCTTTTTTGTAAAAAAAAGAATAGATTTGAAGTTTTATGCAAAAAAAAGTTGGTGGTTTCGCCCTCTCAATCTCTCTAATGCACCTACACAAACCCACACGGACTCGCGCTATATAGAGATGATACTCTTTGATACGTGGCATTTTTTTATGTAAGATCATGGCAACTTTTGTGTAATTTTTTTAGCTATATACATATATGGAACTCATTGATTCATAGAGAAAAAACATTGAGCTTGGCAGATTTTATTGTCTAGATCATGGCAGAAAAAAATTGTTTGATCTTGGCAAACTATGTATCTAGACCATGGCAATCTCTTTGATACGTAACAAATTTTGTATCTAGATCGGCAATGTTTTTGTTTGACCTTGGCAGATTTTGTGTCTAGATCATAACAATTTTTGGTTTAGGCTTGGAAGATTTTGTATCTAGATCATGGCAATCCCTTTGATACCTCGAAGATTTTGTATCTAGATCATGACCATCTTTTTGTCTGAGCTTGGCAGATTTTATAATAGATCTGATACTTTTTTTTGCGGGTGACTTCCAATTGAGTTGCCATTGGTACGCAGTGGTGGAGCCAAGAAGCATTGCCGAGTAGCCGGAGGATGAAGAATTGAAGGGGCTGTTTGGATTGTGACTATCTTTGCCATATGTTGTCCCATGATTTTGGCCACACTTGCCACATTTGCCTTACTTGAGTTGTTCAAATTGTTAGCCACACTTTAGCTTGCCTAAAGGAATCTTGCCACACTTTTTGTGTCTATGAAATGTGGGGTTCATTGCTCATAAAAAATTCCTTGCCTCAAGTGTGGCTAGAACCAAACACTTACCTAACTTGGTCAAACTTGCCTAAAGTTAGGTGTGACAAAGTGTGGCAATGTGTGGCTAGGAAACAAACAGCCCCGAAAAGTACATGCCGTTGCTGGTCATCTTCCACGTGATTCGACCCGTCACGCCCGAGAGCTGCAGGAACTGCAGGCTTGTCCAGAGCTCGATGTACTAGATGGTGGCCTCGACGGAGAGGGAGCCGTGTAAATGTTGTACCCATGATCGCTCGTGGATGCCATCGGCCACCGTGCGCCGCTTTCGTCTTTGCTTAGACTAGTCACAATGGGAGTAACTTTGTTGGAAATATATGCAATTTACCAAATGATTTTATTAACAGAAATATTAGATAAAGCATGACTAATATAGCTGCGATAAAGCAAGTCATGCAACCTGACGGAGAAAAAGTAAATAACATTTGCATATATGAACTTGAACTGAACACATCTAAGACAAACACTAGATTATGTTGCATATATGGAGTAGAACCTAACATATATAGGACAAGTACTAGTATGAGAAACCGTGACAGGACATCTGATAGCAGTGGCGGAGACAAAGGGGGGCGAGCAGGGGGAGTATACACTAGTTAATTGGCGACATGTTTCACGTACAAAAGTACTCCCCCCCCCCCCCTATCTTGACGTGAATTATGAAAAAAAAGGAAACCAGGCCTATGTGAAAGCCCACGTAAAAGTTGTTTGTGTGCAAGTCCATTGCATGGCCTGATTTGGCGTATGTCCTCCGCTAAGGTCTCCTGGGCGCTGGAAATTCTCTCTCATCATTAGCGCGTGCGTGGGTGGATTAGTGATACGCCGCTGCCGTCGTGTGCCCGTCCCGCCTACCCGCCTGCCGCCTCTACTATCCCTGCCTGCGATTCGGTTCATACGGCAACGCATGCTGATCCTCTCGCCAATTCTTAAGATTGCAGCCAACGAATTGACCAAGGTTAATATACCTTTACTAATCCCTCTCAGTTCTCATCTTGTAGTGTTATAAATCATATTTTATTTATTTTGGCTGTGTGATTTGTGATGCATTGCCACGCTAGGTCATAGGCACCCACAAACCGTTTGAAAGCTCGGACCGATCAATGCTTCCTCGAGCACGGCAGCGTTGGTAAGCAGTGATGGTTATTACGCGTCTGCCAATGACAATCAGCCGATCTACTTTGACCTAGCGGCAGAGGGGACGGTGAGGGTCTAGCTTTTGTTCTCTAGGTATGTATTTTGACAACAGAGATCAATTTTTCCTAATACAACAACCAAATTTTATAATACTAGCGACGGTTTTTCATTCAGACATGTATAAAATAATTGTTATTTTCTGTATATCATAAATTTCCATATGACAATGTTTTGTAGCAAGGCATGTCATGTCATATTTTGGAGTAGTTTGAATATCAACTTCTTGATGCGTATATGGAATTATTGACCTATATTAGCTATAGCTAGACACGTTTGAGCTGAAATATAAAATAAAATTGTGTGTATCTAGGTAAAATAAAATGTGAATGATACTTGGATATAAAACTATTAGGTAGTTTGTGAAGCAAAATTTTTTTTGGATTTACCATCGTCTTGGCCCCCTCTATGTCTAAATCCTGGCTCTGCCCCTGTCTGACAGAAAAAAGAAGAACACATACGGGACAGCAGCAGCAGAAGCACTGGACTTGGGGTCGACATCCTCTCCAGCCATATCGTTGCTGAGATAGTCGACGTCGGGAAAGAAGTCGTCGTCGGGGAAGTAGTCGTCGGAGTCCGTGATGAAGAAGCAAGTAGTCGCATAGAGCGCTCCCCAAAAACCTTATCACCCTTCTCCCGTACAGGACTCAAAAGGTGCGGTCTCGGAGGCCTACTGTCCCGACGTGCGGTGCACGCCGCAAGCCGGGATGAGGAAGACAACAGCAGCTCAGAGATGGAACCGATGGCGAGGAAAGGAGTAGTTCTGGTGCGTCTCTCTGGGAGGAGCAACCTCCCTTTTATAGGCGCAAGAGAAGGAGGCGAGAGGACAGTGACGGGAGGCGAAGCGAACAGCCAGCAGGCGAAGGGTTGCACCGTTCGCATTCGAACTTCACTTTCGCAAAAATCTTTTCAGCTTCCGTGTGACATTTCGTATACCCGTAGTGCATGGCAAAAATTTAAATATCGGCTCGGCTCATTCCCGCAACCCGCGGCGCGGCGCGTCGGGACGAGGTGTGGCGAGGCGAGCGGTGGAGGAGGAGCGCGCGTGGATATCCCTCTTGTTCTCATGCTCGTACAAGTGGGGAAAGAACCTCCCTTATAAGGAGGTCCAACTCCCACTAAACTAGCAATGTGGGACTAAACTTAGTAGTATCACTTGCCTTGCACAAATGGGCTAAGTGGGCCTCTAGGATTTATTAGGAATTTCTGAAATAGTTATTGGGTTACCCAAAATAGACAAAATTCCAGCAAACTTAACTAGTAACATCACATATTTCAATACAAAATTGCTTATGTAGCAGCTAATTAATGAGGAGAGAGGGGTTGTGATAACTTAGCTAGTTACTGTAAGGCTTGTCATACTGGGGAGTAACTTACACTAATGTCATGCATATGACACTAGTCTAAGTTACAATCTTCATAATGCAAAGTAACATAGAAGTAGTGTCATATGTGGCTTCATTTAATAGCTTGTAGACTCACCTTGTCTAGGAAAGCGCTATGTTACAGTAATATATTATATTACTACTTCTCATTAACTACGTGCCACATAAGCAAAAATTTCTTGAAGTGCGCTATGTTACTATCTAAGTTACTCCCACAATGACTAGCCTAACATCACACATTTCAAGGCAATAGACAGAGAGGATGTGTATCCGGAGAACAACAGGGGAGGCACTGACGAAATATATGCGTCGGATCCGGAGCAAAGCATATGGGAAAACGAACTCAATCTACACATACTCGGACTGTCCATGGATAGCGTTGGACAATTCGAAAGAATCAAGGTTATAAATATGCAAATGCATGCATATTTATAACTATGACGCTTTCGAACGGGAGACACATATTGGTTATACATACTGATGATTCAAGACACATATATAGCTAGCTATCAAGTTTCATCGGAATAGATCAAATAATTAATGGCGGAGGAGGACTTGTCATTTGTGCTCACCCACGAACGAAGGGGCAGAGCTTGTCAAACGCACGGCGAGGTCGTCGAACACCAAACCTCGCAGCGATAAACACATTTAAAACTACACGATCAACACAATTATATATTATGTTTTTCATAACAAAATCGAAAAATATATGACCTAACTAATAATTCACAAATATATGACCCCGTCGGCCTCTGGAAGGCCAAAGAACACCTTTTCGGGAGGTGTCGGTGGTCGGGGTGTCCTATCGGTGTCGGGGGTGCCGTGTCGGGGTCGGGGTGCTGTTTCGGGGTCGGGGGGTCGGGGGGTCGTGTCGATGTCGGGGTAGTGCCGTGTCGGTGTCGGGGTGTTGTTTCGGGGTCGGGGTGTTGTTTCGGGGTCGGGGTGTGGTGTCGGGGTCAGGGTGTCGGGTCAGGCTCGGGGTCGGGGTGTCGGGTCAGGCTCGGGGGGTCGGGGTGTCGGGGTCGGGGTCGGGGTGTCGGGGTCGGGGTGTCGGGGTCGGGGTGTCGGGGTCGGGGTCGGGGTGTCGGGGTCGGGGTCTCGGGGTCGGGGTGTCGTGTCGGGGTCGGGGTGCTCTTTCGGGGTCGGGGGGTCGGGGTGTCGTGTCGATGTCGGGGTAGTGCCGTGTCGGTGTCGGGGTGTTGTTTCGGGGTCGGGGTGTGGTGTCGGGGTCAGGGTGTCGGGTCAGGCTCGGGGTCGGGGTGTCGGGTCAGGCTCGGGGTCGGGGTGTCGGGTCAGGCTCGGGGGGTCGGGGTGTCGGGGTTGGGGTCGGGGTGTCGGGGTCGGGGTCGGGGTGTCGGGGTCGGGGTCTCGAGGTCGGGGTGTCGTGTCGGGGTGCCGGGTCGGGGTCTTTTTTCCTTTTGTTCTTCTTCCTTTTCTTCCTTTCTTCCTTTTTTTTCCTTCTTCTTCTTCTTCTTCTTCCTCCTTTCCTTTTTCCTCTTCTTCTTCTCCTCCTCTCGTGTTTTCTTCTTCTTCTTCTTCCTCTTCTTCTTTTTTCTTCTCCTCCTCCTCTTCTTCTTCTTCCTTTCCTTTTTCCTCTTCTTCTTCTCCTCCTCTCCTGTTTTTTTTCTTCTTCTTCTTTTTCTTTCCTAAAACTGAACTAAACCTAAATCTAATCTAAACATAAACCTAGAACTAAAAAAACAGAAGAAAAAAAAGGAAAAAACTAAATCTAAACCTAAAACTAAACTAAAACTAAACCTAAACCTAAAACTAAACCTAAAACTAAAACTAAATCTAAACTAAACATAAACCTAAAACTAAAAAAAGAAGAAAAAAAAGAGAGAGGTAGAGCTCACCTGGGCCGGTGGAGGAGGGGAGCGGGGCGGCCTGGGGCGGCGGCACCGGTCCCAGGGCGGTGGGGCGCGGGGGGCCGGGGCGCGGCGGGGGCGACGGGGCGGGCGGCCGGTGGAGCGACGGCGCCCGAGGCGGTGGGGCGCGGGGGGGCCGGGTCGCCGGGGGCCTGGGCGCGGTGGCACCGAGACGGGGCGGGGGGCCGGGGCGATGGGGCGGGGGGACGGTGGGGCGGCGAGGCGGTGGTGCGACCGGGCGGCGGCGAGTGGTGGGGGCGGCGGCGCGCGTGTGTGGGAGGGAAACAGAGAGATAGGGAGGGTGTGGGGCGCGCCGGCCGTTAGATACGGCCAGCTACTTTGCCGTCCGCCACCTTTGTCGTCCGCTAATGTGCGCTTTGTCGTCCGCTAGCGGACGGCAAAGAGGGGGGCCGTTAAGTATTTTTTAACCAGCTCCTCAGTGCCCCCCCCCCCCCCTCTTTGCCGTCTGCTAGCGGACGGCAAAGATTCTTTGCCGTCAGCTAGCAGACGGCAAAGAACAGGCTGATGGCAAAGGCTTTCTATGCCATCAGCCTGTTCTTTGCCGTCTGCTTTCAGGTAGCTGATGGCAAAGAGCTTCTTTGCCGTCCGCTAGCTGACGGCAAAGAGCTGGCAGATGGCAAAGTAGCTGATTCCAGTAGTGAACTTACACTCTCACTGGACGGAGGGAGTACTATCTCGTTTCCGATTTATAGGGCTTATCTCAAAACTTCTGTTTTTCGTTTTATAAGTCTCATTTATAAATCACTACATGTGAGGATTAAAAAAAACTCACCAATGCAATAAAAGTTCTTAATTATTTATTGGTCACGCAAGCATGCATGCATTGTAATTAATGCATTGATAAAGACAATTGTTTTAAAAAAACGAGCGCGTTAATTAAGTACTTTTGCAAACTATCAAAATTATTCCATCATTCATCATCTATTTCGGTTGGTAAGATTTTAGAGTTGAGCCCTATAAATCCAAAAGAAGGGAGTATACAGGTCCTGCCTTTTTCTAGAAAGCATGACGGGGATCCGTCAATTGAAAAACAGCATGATAGGGACAATCAGTACTCTACTTGCCAGCATTCACCGGAAGAGTAAATTAGGGACATAGCTTTTGAGTTGGGGAGCTATGTTGGATGTCGATATACCTGTTCCCTTGAAAACCCAAGCGAACCCGTACCTGGCTGGCTGGCTGGCTGCCGAGGCCGCATGGTCGTGTAGCCCGATGCCGGGTTTTTGTCCGAAGTGTAAGACCCGGCGGCGGGCGGCAACGACTTGCCCTCGTCCGGGTGTGTATATATAGCACCGTCAGTCAGTTGTTCATCTTTCACTGGAAGTTACGTACTAGCCAAACGCATACACATTCATTGCCCCATGGATACCCACGTGTACTTGGCCCTAATCGTGGGGCGCTTCGTATTCGGCCATTCTCTCTCGATCCAAGCCGTCGTCATGCCCCTTGCCCAGCACTGGCCGTACGACCACGTCGTCGTCGTCGTGCCGGCCGGCATGGAAGCAGTGGCGGTGCTCACCGTACGCTTCTGCATCGGCACAAGTGTCGTGTGGATAAGAGTTACCGTGCTCACCCGAGCGGCGCGTTCTTACGCAGCGTTGGTGTGGGTGTTGGTCGTCGTCGCAGGAGCAATTGTCGCTCTAGTGGCTGCAAGACTCGGGGACACAAGCCACGACTACACGCCCCCGACTTAGCCTCCGGCCTCTGTGTCCAAAGATGCACGCTCCTCCTCACAATGTACATTTGACATGTACATGTGGTCTTCAAATATACTCCCTCTATTTGAAATTATTTGTCGCGAAAATGAATGTATCTTAACGTATTCAGTTTTAGACACATCCATTTCTATTCATTTCGGCGACAAGTATTTCCGGATGAAGGAAGAATTTGATGTTGTATTTCAGGTAAGTTCATGAGTTAACGTGTATTTTATGCATGTGTGCACTTGTGTTGTGAACTTGTGATCTGTCAATCCCGGCAAGCTTATCCTCCTCTTTCTTTCTCTTCTCTTTCTTTCGGTGCTGGTAGCGCTTCTTTGTGTTGCCATGATGTTTGATGAATATATCGACAGTCTTTAAAAAAAGTTACGATCCCACTTGGAACCAAGCTTATAGGTACAGACGATTGCAATCTTGGTCCAACTTTTGTGTGTGTGCTGAATCTTGGTCCAACTTTGTTTTGCACTTTTGTGAGCGAGGGAGTGCGCCACCACTTTTCAAGATTTTGGTAAAGATCTTTTAGGATGTGAAAGATTTTCATAGAGTGGAATCTTTGGACAATTCTAATTTATAAAAAAAATCATGTGAAAACAACTAATTAGATAAAAGGAATGGCATCAACAAGATTACTACTAGTATGTACTCACTCCATTCGGAATTACTTGTCGCAGAAATAGATGTATCTAGACATATTTTAGTTCTAAATACATCCATATCTAATATGAGACAAGTAATTTCAAATGAAAGGAGTATACGCAAGGAAAAACCTCTATTGGGTCCTCACTCTCGTCAGCATGATAAAAAAATGTGACAGCCATGCCAACGTCGCTCTTACTCCATTCCATTCCCACGTTGCTTTTAAGGCGCTGAATGCTCTCCCCTTTTCCCCGCTCCGCTCCACTCCGCTGTCCAGGCAAAGCATCGAGGTGGCATCCTCCTTCTCTGCCTCCGCCGTTTCGGCCTCCATGGAACCAAGGCTAGCCCCACCCTTCTCCTCCGCCGCCGTCAGGCCGCTAGATGACCGCCTCTTGCGCTCTGACACCTCCTACGACGCCGATGGCCGCCCTTGCTACCGTGTGCCGCCTCGCGGCCCTTCACTCGTCGCTCCACCCTGCTGCGCGTGATCGCCCCGCCCGCCGTCCTCTCGCAGCCACCGGGGAGCTTCAAGTGGCTCGCCTTTAGGCATTGCATTAGAAAAAAGGAAATCCAATGAAATTCAGGTGGGAAAATGAGGTGAAGGTCGACGCCACCATGTTCGACGGCGCCGCCCCCCGACGCCGACCGCGTCGAGGCGCTCGACCCGTGGGCCGACCACGTCCTCGGCTCCATCTGCTCCACCTGGCCCAACGACCTCACCACCTGCCACGTGGTCGCCCTTAGGAGCGCCGGCCTCACCGGCGTAAACTTGCAGTGCGGTGTGGTGGACGGACGCGACTTCTTCAGAGTTCAGACCAATTGCTCCGGTGGATGAAGACAGTTGAATCTTTCGTCACAGGCATGTCAGCAGGTGAGATGGCCATGGTTACAAGATAGCGTTGTCAGTCTGGAAACGTAGTACTCCCTCCGTTCCGAATTACTTGTCTTAAATTTGTCTAGATATGAATGTATCTAATACTAAAATGAGTCTAGATACATCTGTATCTAGATAAATCCAAGACAAGTAATTTAGAACAGAGGGAGTACTCATCTTCAGATATAACTCGTCAGACATGCTAGGACTGAACTGAACCTAGCTACTACTCCCTCTGTAAAGAAATTTGTAAAGAAATTTATAAGAGTGTTACTAAAATAGTATTTCCTTCGTTTCGAATTACTTGTCGCATGTATGGATATATTTAGATGTATTTTAATTCTAAATACATTCATTTGTGCGACGAGTAATTTGGAACGAAGGAAGTAGTGGTATAAGAAATCAAGATCGTGAGGTGTAATTATCAATCTGCGAGTAATGGAGCGAAATAGTAACTTTTAACATTTGGTGAGGGAATGAAGCAAGGATCCATCTTCCAGTTGGTTGTTTTTGGAAAATGATTTAGTCTGCTCGTGGCTGTATGTGATAAGGTCCCCAGGTACAGTAAATTAAACAGTTTTGCTAAATCTGAGTCGACTAAGATGCTATACTCCTTTTGATCTTGTATGAATATTCATGCCATTTTTTCAGTTTTTCCTTGTATACTATTATCACTTGACTAAGAGCATTTCCAACAGGCGCCCAAAAAAAAAAAAGCTCCGCCCATTAAAAGTTTATTTTTTTGGGCGCCGGGCAGTTCTAATAGAACCTGTAGCGCTAAAAGTTTTTGGACGCGCGCTGAAAAACGCTATCGCGCGTAGCATATTTTAGGCGCCGGATTGCGCGCGCTTCACAATTTGCACTGTCTGTTTTTAGACGCGCGTTTTTGAGCGCCTGCCAAAGCAAAGTTGGTACCGGCGCATTAAAAATGCTATAATGATGCGCTATAATGTTTATTGGACGCGGAACTTTTATGCGGCCGTTGAAGATGCTCTAAGACTTATTAATTCTCAGTCGAATGAGATCTAGCCATGCCCTAAATAAATAAATATAGAAATCAATGAAAAGAATCCATGCCGGCTGCCAAGAGGATCAACTGTGCCGAGTTAAGCTCTTGCTGCTGCATAGTCCAGAATGTATTCTTGCCCAGAGGATGGAAATGTCTGCCACTGTCTAGTCAACGTAACATTGCCCATCAGGGCTCCCTTGGCCCAGACCCCAGAGTGTCTGCAACCACATCTAGCTCATTGTTATTCATTCTGGGTCAGGCCAGCAAAGCACATCCCTGGTATTAGGGCATCTCCAGCTGTTGGCCCTCCAGGGGGCATCTAAAAGCGCCGTCTGAGTGTGAGCCGACGTAAAAAATGGTCCTGGGCGAGTCGGTCCCGAGCCGTCGGCCTCCAGGGCCGCCCCCAGGCGCGTATTAAAATAAAAAAGAAGAACCGTTCGGCGAAGTTATGATAAAAACTAGTTAAATTTCGGCCAAACATGGCAAATTTCGGTAAAATTCACGCATTTTCATTACATTAACCTAATCTAAAAAAGAAAGAGGCTGAAGTCGTCGCCGCCATCGTCGTCGTCGGCCTTCTCCTCCTTGACGAGGGCGCCCCTGCTGGACCCTGCCCAGCGTCGCCAGGGCGGACTGGCGGCGGCGCGTCATCGTCGTCGTCGTCGCTGTCGCATAAGACGACGACCCCGTCTTCATCGCGGCCGCGTCGGCGCTCCTCGAAGCGGCGCAGGGCGGCGCGCTGGCGCTCCTTCTCCTTCTCCCGGCGCGCCTTCTCCATCGCAATGGAGTCTGGCGCGCCTATTCTAGGGCCGCGTCGTCGTCATCGAACTCCGCCTTCACCGGCGCCAGCCCCGGCTCCATCTTCACCGGCGCCAGCTCCGGCTCCGTCTTTGGCTTGAAGAAGCGCGGAGGAGCCGACGAGGAGGAGGCGCGCCGGCCGCCCTCGTTGATGACGATGCCGACGCTGCGAGTGCGCCGACCATTGGCGTCTCCGCCGCGGGCTCGGCCTTGACGCCGAGAAGCGCCGGAGAACCGGAGGAGTGGGAAGATGAGCGAGAGGAGGAAGACGAGGAGGAGGCGAACCTCCTTGGCGCCCATGCGCGTCAGTGTTGCAACGGGGCGGGCCCCGTCGCAGGATAGGTCAACGGCGGGTTGTTGCCGCCGTCGAGGTACGCCAGCACGCCATCCAGCGTGCGGCCGGGGACGTCCCACCACAGGCGGCGCCCCTCGCTGTTCTTCACGCCGCCGACCACCGGCGCGTCGTTGGTGGAGGCCAGGCGCTGCTGCTGGCGGCGCTGGAAGTACGCCGCCCAAACCGCGTGATTGACGGCGGCATACTGGGGGAGGGAGCGCTCGTCGTCGGTTAGGGAGGCGCGTGCGACCTCGATCTCCTCGGCGAAGTACCTGGGCTTCGCCACGACGTCGGGTAACAGGGGAACGGGCACTCCCCCGTCGCTGAGCCGCCACCCCGTCGGCCCGGCGCGCATGTCCGGCGGCGCCAGGATGTTCGCCTGGAACAGGAGCCAGGACTCCTGTTCGCGGAGCGAACTGCGGCCGAAGCCGTTCGCCGCCGCCTCGTCTCCGGGGAAGCGCTCTGCCATGGCGACGGGCTCGACGGTGGTAGAGAGGGAGAGAGAGGTGCTGCCGGTGGCGCTCGGGAGAGGAAGACGGAGACGGAGAGAGAGGGGTTGGGCGGCGGCGAGGGGCGAGTCTGGTGTGGGCACAGGCGAGAGACCGCCGGCTTTTATAGCCGCTCCGCGCCCGTGCGAGGGAGGGGAGCCGTCGGCGCGCCGTCCCGTGACGCGCCGCCCGTGAGGAATCAACGGCAAGGCTGACCGGCGGCAGCCTTGCCATTGATTCCCCCGCGGGAACCGAGGCAGTTGGGGGAAGACGAGCCGCCGTGTCCCTGACGCGGCTGGCCCGTGGCTTTTTCGCGCCAAAACAGTTCGCCCCGGCACCCCCCAGCGCGCCGGGTTCGGCCTGAGTCCGTCGGCGCTGTTTTCGGCCCAGGCCAGCGAAAATCAGGCTCCTAGGGGCGCGACTGGGCCGTTTTTTCGGCGCCGGCGCAAAAAAAACGTCTGGGGAGGCTTTTCTAGAGGCGCGGCTGGAGATGCCCTTACAACTCATGGTCTCATGTTTACTCTGCCCTGCATACATGGTAGTGCAGTTATGCTCCTTGGATGGTGTAATTTAGGCCCTTTTTCAGTTCAAGTTTTGGCATGTTATTGGCCAGTGTTCCTCTACACTCAGCAAAACCTGATTGATGCCTAATACACTCCCTCAATGTTTACTATAGATTTACTACTGAACAGATGCCACTTGATTTGCTTTCTCTCTCATGAAAAGTAATGGTAGACACTGTACATTGGACACTTTACAGAGACAAGTATAGACAGGTTTTTTTTCGACATGGTGAAACTGAAACTTTGTACAGATGTGAACAGATTTCTCCTTCAAAACACAACCAGATGTTAACAAAATGAATAGGATCAGCCACGCACCCCAGGTAAGAGAAACTACCATATCAACAGACGCCCACCCAACTGGCCAAAAACCCCAAAATGACGCAACATACTGGGACCATATCACGATCTCGCAAACAGCCGGGCGGCGTTAAGGTTGCAAGAAGCTGGGTCCCTGAGGCAGCTGCAGAAGCCATCTTCGTCGGTCGGGAACGATGCTGGCAATGGACGGTCCGGAGTCACACCGACCTTTTTACCAACAAAAAACATTTAAAAGTCAGGCCATCTGGCATCAACATCTGCTTAGTCTTATGAAATGCCATGGTGCGGCAAAGCAAAGCAATGCTCACCTTGTCTATGTCAGTATGTGCAGGGGTTTCGTAGCGCGCCACCGTCACCGCTAACCCTGAGCCATCGGACAGTGCAAACACTGACTGGATCTTGCTGGAAGTTGGAAGGTAAGTGGTGTGAGCAGCTAAGCATGCCAAATCAGAGCAAAACACATGACAGGAGGGACGGTAGGGCAGTACCCTTTTCCATATGTTGGTTCCCCATACACCACTGCCCTCTTGTTGTCTTTCAGTGCTCCTGCAAGGATCTCACTTGCACTTGCGGTTCCTTTGTTTACCTGGTAACGAGTTCAAGTGTTCAAAGGTCACTTCTTGTGATGCATACAGTGTCATATGATTGATCAAGAAAATCTCTAATTACGGCATTGTAAGCAACGGTAGCTCGTACCAGGACAACTAAAGGTTCTGATGCAGCAATCGTGCTAGCTCCATCTGCCTCATAAATGTCACGGACACCACGGCTATCACATATATACACAATGACACCCTTGTCCATCCTGAGAAAACAAGAGTAGTGTTAAAACTTCACCCAATTTAGCAAGCGATTTAATATGGAAAAATAGAATCAATATAGTAGTTTTCAGCCCAGAGTTACTACATATTATGAGAACAGCTTATTCACCAAAGAATCTTTTTCATATTTCTATCAGTCAATTACTCAGTTAACATATTCCAGATTAAAGTAGAATTAAGAAACTACTTGAGTACATCGTCAACACATATGCAGATGTAGAGCAGAACTCATGTGCTGAAATACGATGACGTAACAGCCTACCAAATCTTCGCAATCTCAATCCCTTCGGGAAAAAGACCACCGCTGCATCAAACAAAGCCATGTCAATATTTCAATTGAGTTAGGTGATAAGGCACCCCAAGTTTTGCAGGTAAAAACCTGTTATTCCGCAGATCCAACACAAAGGCCTTTACGTTGTTCTCCCTTAATTTCTTAATGGCTTCCTTAACAGACCCTGGAATAGGATAGTTAAGTGGTGTGGTCAGCAGAGCTTGACATCTTTAAAACAATAAATACTTCAAAATGAGAATATAATTTCGAGCCAGAGCCAACTAAAACCTGCAGCATTTTGGTTAAATGTTGTTAGTTTGATGTAACCAATCTTTGAGCTATCCTCTGAACCTGGAATCTCACACATCCTTGACCTCACCGGGTTTAAAGTATATCTTTCTCGCCTGGCATATATATAAGATGAATGAGCAACAGCCACTCTATAGTCTTGAGTAAAGTACTGAATCATTTCTTCTGAAGGAACTACAAAGGAATGGAGCGCAGGAGTTTACTTCAAAACAACATGTCTGGTATCAGCTCCACTGAGAATAGTCAAATCTATTGAGCTTCCTTCAGGACCCCTAGCAGGAATCAACAAGATTATCAGCCACTAAAATATTAGGTACGCAACATTCGCTAACACTGTATTTTGATCATATAAAGTATTTGTGATAGCCAGATCTTACTGTAAGCGATCTGCTGCATCATATATGTCCATGTCTTGTGCGCTTGTGTCGTCAATTGCCAAAATAACGTCTCCAGACACAATGCCCGCCTTTTCTGCAGGACCCCCTGGGGCTGCTGACATTACAGAGAGCCCTACAGGTGATCCTTTAAGGGCCAACGGGTAGCCGATGGATAAACCTACACCCGTGAGGGCACCTTGCGTGCCAGACTTACTTCAGGAAAGGCAATGGCATGCATCAGAAAGCAGTTTATACTATATGTTGTAAGTGGGCAGTAGCCAAGCTTGTGTGAGCATCATACCCGCAAACTCTTGAATTTCTCGGGTTCCAATAACCGAGTGAACGGATCATCCAAGGTTGCAAGCATCTTCTTAATCGCCGCATCTGAAATGCAGTCCGGGGTGAGCAAATTCAATCACATAGCGTAAGAAACAAAGCATCGATCATATCTGTACAAACCAATGGTCTCTTTAAGTGGTCCATCGTTTTTATAAACGAAATTCAGATTCAACAACGGAGATGTGGCATAAAACAGCTGCATGTGATCGAATCGTCGAATTTGGTTCTAATTTAATTTGTAAAAATGTGAAGTGACATGTGATGATTTGCAGAAGTGCAGGCCGGATAAACTTATTTTCGCTAGGGAGGCAGTGTTGTAAGTGGATAGCAAGGAGACTTCGCACAGTTATTAGAGCCATACATGTCTCCTGCCGCGTGTTCATGGGGTCGTCGCGGAGGGCGCGCTCGCGGTACCTGAACCAGCTCTGCCCGTTGAAGGACTTGTCGTAGTAGGCGCGGTCCACCGCGCGCCACGCCTCCAGGAACAGCAGGTTCTCCTCCGTGAGCGCGGACGCTGCTCGGGGCCAAAACCATGGGAGAGGGAAAGCACGAGTCAGCTAGGAGTACAATCGAAGCCAGCAGGACAGCCTGAACCGAAATTTGAATCCAAGCGCTGGATTAGTTACATGGTGGCGGCGCCCTGCAGTAGGCGGGCGCGGACAGGGACACGGCGAGCGCCATCCCCACGATCGCGCGGCGGCCGAGGCCGGCGGCAGCGGCGTCCGTCGCCGCCGGGCTGGCACGCGCCACGGTCGAGCCCCGGAGGGCCCGGTCGACCTGTCTGGATCGGGGGCCCAGGGAGGAGGAGACGTGCCGGGGGGAGGCCGCGCGGGACGGGGCCGCGTGCGGGCGGCGCACCGGGAGGAGCATGGGGCCGGCGGCGCGGCTGTGGTGGGAGGAGCTCGCGGGAGATGGAGGAGGAGAGGAGAGGGACAGTGTGTGGAGGAGAAGCACGCGGGCAGAGGGATGCAGCAGAGCACAAGCCCGCCCCGCCCTTTGGGCTGTGGCCCAGAGATAACGACGGGCCCAATGGGTATAAGCACGAGCTCCTAAGCCCGACCTCCTTCCTTCCTAGCCCGGTACACACAAAAAATAAAGTGCTTTTGCCTAAAAAATAAATAAATAAATAATAAAGTGCTCAAAAGAAAAAAAAAGAGACATATACATCAAATAAAGTGCTCATAATGCACAAAGCGTGCGACTAGGCCAACTCATTTAGCACTTTGGCAATGTAGCGACCGGAGCGTTTCTTCGTGTTAGTTTCGAGGGTTTTTTTTCTAGATTACTAGTTGCCGGTTAGATTTTTCATTTGGATCAAATACATTTTTTATAAATGTGAGCATTTTTTACTTGAGAAAATTTTATTAAAATAATAATCATTGTTTCTGAAAAACACAAGCATTTATTAAACGTT
Organism: Triticum monococcum; assembly: GCA_034509565.1. Classification (NCBI taxonomy): domain Eukaryota; kingdom Viridiplantae; phylum Streptophyta; class Magnoliopsida; order Poales; family Poaceae; genus Triticum; species Triticum monococcum. Next base: position 581,074,810 of record CM067845.1, read on the forward strand.
TTGTGCCTGCACCTACTCCATGGTCAAGCCGGCATGCACAGTCGCTAGGTCTAGCGTGGTGTCATCATCAGAGCCCATCTCCATCGTGGTGTCATCGTGGGAGACCTCGACCGAGCTAGTGATACGTCGCCAACGTATCTATAATTTTTGATTGCTCCATGCTATATTATCTACTGTTTTAGACATTATTGGGCTTTATTTTCACTTTTATATTATTTTTGGGACTAACTTATTAACCGGAGGCACAGCCCAGAATTGTTGTTTTTGCCTGTTTTAGGGTTTCGAAGAAAAGGAATATCAAACAGAGTCCAAACGGAATGAAACCTTCGGAAATGTGATTTTCTCATCAGATAAGATCCAGGAGACTTGGACCCTCCATCAAGAAAGCCATGAGGTGGTCACGAGGACAGGCCCCCCCTGGGCGCGCCCCCTGCCTCGTGGGCCCCTCGAAACTCCACCGACGTACTTCTTCCTCCTATATATATCCACGTACCCCCAAACGATCGGGGACGGAGCCAAAAACCTAATTCCACCGCCGCAACTTTCTGTATCCACGAGATCCCATCTTGAGGCCTGTTCCGGAGCTCCGCCGGAGGGGGCATCGATCACGGAGGGCTTCTACTGAAGGAAATATGCCCTAGAGGCAATAATAAAGTTATTTTTTATTTCCTTATATCATGATAAATGTTTATTATTCATGCTAGAATTGTATTAACCGGAAACCTAATACATGTGTGAATACATAGACCAACAGAGTGTCACTAGTATGCCTCTACTTGACTAGCTCGTTAATCAAAGATGGTTATGTTTCCTAACCATGAACAAAGAGTTGTTATTTGATTAACGAGGTCACATCATTAGTTGAATGATCTGATTGACATGACCCATTCCATTAGCTTAGCACCCGATCGTTTAGTATGTTGCTATTGCTTTCTTCATGACTTATACATGTTCCTATAACTATGAGATTATGCAACTCCCGTTTACCGGAGGAAAACTTTGGGTACTACCAAACGTCACAACGTAACTGGGTGATTATAAAGGAGTACTACAGGTGTCTCCAATGGTAGATGTTGGGTTGGCGTATTTCGAGATTAGGGTTTGTCACTCCGATTGTCGGAGAGGTATCTCTGGGCCCTCTCGGTAATACACATCACATAAGCCTTGCAAGCACTGCAACTAATATGTTAGTTGTGAGATGATGTATTACGGAACGAGTAAAGAGACTTGCCGGTAACGAGATTGAACTAGGTATTGGATACCGACGATCGAATCTCGGGCAAGTAACATACCGATGACAAAGGGAACAACGTATGTGGTTATGCGGTCTGACCGATAAAGATCTTCGTAGAATATGTAGGAGCCAATATGGGCATCCAGGTCCCGCTATTGGTTATTGACCGGAGACGTGTCTCGGTCATGTCTACATTGTTCTCGAACCGTAGGGTCCGCACGCTTAACGTTACGATGACAGTTATTATGAGTTTATGCATTTTGATGTACCGAAGGTTGTTCGGAGTCCCGGATGAGATCACGGACATGACGAGGAGTCTCGAAATGGTCGAGACGTAAAGATTGATATATTGGAAGCCTATGTTTGGACATAGGAAGTGTTCCGGGTGAAATCAGGATTTTACCGGAATACCGGGAGGGTTACCGGAACCCCCGGAAGACTAATGGGCCTATTGGGCCTTAGTGGAAAAAGAGAAAAGGGGCAGCCCATAGCTGGCCGGCGCCCCCCCCCCTTTCCCCAAGTCCTAGTAGGACTAGGAGAAGGGGCCGACCCCCCCTCTTTCTCCTTTCCCCCCGAGAGTCCTAATTGGAATAGGATTGGAGGGGGGAGTCCTACTCCCGGTGGGAGTAGGACTCCCCTGCGCCTCCCTCTCCCTGGCCGGCCGGCTCCCCCTCCTCCAACCTTTATATACGGGGGCAGGGGACACCCCAAGACACACAAGTTGATCCTTGAGATCGTTCCTTAGCCGTGTGCGGTGCCCCCTGCCACCAAATTCCACCTCGATCATACCGTTGTAGTGCTTAGGCGAAGCCCTGCGTCGGTAGTACATCAAGATCGTCACCACGCCGTCGTGCTGACGGAACTCTTCCTCGACGCTTTGCTGGATCGGAGCCCGAGGATCGTCATCGAGCTGAACGTGTGCTAAGAACTCGGAGGTGCCGGAGTAACGGTGCTTGGATCGGTCGGATCGGGAAGAAGACGTGCGACTACTTCCTCTACGTTGTGTGATCGCTTCCGCAGTCGGTCTGCGTTGGTACGTAGACAACACTCTCCCCTCTCGTTGCTGTGCATCACCATGATCTTGCGTGTGCGTAGGAAAATTTTCGAAATTACCGCGTTCCCCAACATCTACATCATCATCCAAGCCCCTCCGATGAAGTGTGAGTAGTTTACTTCAGACCTACGGGTTCATAGCTAGTAGCTAGATGGCTTCTTCTCTCTTTTTGGATCTCAATATAATGTTCTCCCCCTCTCTCGTGGAGATCTATTCGATGTAATATTCTTTTTGCGGTGTGTTTGTTGAGACCGATGAATTGTGGGTTTATGATCCAGTCTATCTATGAATAATATTTGAATCTTCTCTGAATTCTTTTATGTATGATTGGTTATCTTTGCAAGTCTCTTCGAATTATCAGTTTAGTTTGGCCTACTAGATTGGTTTTTCTTGCCATGGAAGAAGTGCTTATCTTTGGGTTCAATCTTGCGGTGTCATTTCCCAATGACAGAAGGGGCAGCAAGGCACGTATTGTATTGTTGCCATCGAGGATAACAAGATGGGTTTTTTTATCATATTGCATGAAACTATCCTTCTACATCATGTCGTCTTGCTTAAGATGTTACTCTGTTTTTAACTTAATACTCTAGATGCATGCTGGATAGCGGTCGATGAGTGGAGTAATAGTAGTAGATGCAGAATCATTTCGGTCTACTTGTCTCGGACGTGATGCCTATATATATGATCATACCTAGATATTCTCATAACTATGCTCAATTCTGTCAATTGCTTAACAGTAATTTGTTCACCCACCGTAGAATACTTATGCTCTTGAGAGAAGCCACTAGTGAAACCTATGGCCCACGGGTCTCTTTCTCATCATATCAATCTCCATCACTTTATTATTGCTTTGCTTTTTTACTTTGCCTTTACTTTTCACTTTGCATCTCTATACCAAAAATATTATTTATCATCTCTATCAGATCTCACTTTCGTAAGTGACCGTGAAGGGATTGACAACCCCTAAGCGCGTTGGTTGCGTTGAGCTATTGTTTTTGTGTAGGTACGAGGGACTCGAGCGTAGCCTCCTACTGGATTGATACCTTAGTTCTCAAAAACTGAGGGAAATACTTACGCTACTTTGCTGCATCATCCCTTCCTCTTCGGGAAAATCCAACGTAGTGCTCAAGAGGTAGCAGCTAGCCGGCATGAGCATGGCGTGGCAGCTTTGCTAGGTGGCTGCAAGGGCGGCTATATCGTGCTACTGCTCCGACGACAGACTTCCCCACATACCTCTAGAGCTTGCAGACATGGTGGATGTGGTGCAAGGAAGGAGGATGAGGAGCGGATGTGTTGTGACGTGGAGTTTAGCCGGGTGTGTCATCTTTAAATAGAGGAATCCGGTGAGGCCAAGCGTCTGGGTGCATCAATGCGCGGCGTCGGAGTTGGTTTCTCGGCCGCTGAGCCTACTTAATGGCGGCATACGGACAAGCGGGTATTGAACGGGTGCGGTAGATATCCGCCCCGCCCCATACGGTAAACGTCTCGTCGGCATTGAACAGGCGCGGGCACTGGGGATGCGGCGCGGGCGACACTCTCGACCGGCATGCCACTTCAATGTCAGCACCAGTGAAAGGTCGCGTCCCCTCAAGGCTGGCGTCATTGCGGAGCGGCTGTTCTACAACGACATGAATGCGGGCAGCTGGCGCCGGACGGGAATGCATGCGGGCGAGGGAGGAGGGTTTTAGGTGGGCCAGGGTAGTCATGAGCGGGCGTGGCAGCGGTCTGGACGCCCACAAAGTCCCCCCCACCCCCTCCTCACTTTGTCTCTGGTTTACAGGAAAAAAGCATGTTTGGATCCGCTTGCGGAGCGATACAGGACCAAGTTGGATGGCAAAACACGTCGGGACCACGCGATCCGAACAGTTGCGGGGGGTTTAAGTGTCAGTGTTGGAGGTGCCCTTAGACGGTTTTTCATATATGATCCCTCTCTCTCAGGCTGGCCATAATGGGGGTAAAATAAGTGGTAACATGCATTTGGGAGTAGCAAACATGCTTATGTGACACATACTTAAAAAAGAGAGAGAGTGTTAGAGTAACATAGGTAGATACCATATCATGTTAAGTGCTATGCTACTTTGTGTCATGCATGGCAATAAATATGACCATCTATGATACTAGTTTATGATACTATGCATTATGGAGGTAGTATCATACGCATGTTACTAGCATATGATACTCCCCACTATGAGTAGCCTCAATGGAACAACCTGTATGCCTATAACCTTTACTGTAGTTACCGATCTACCACCCAACAGATATGCAAATGAACAACAGTACGGTCATGCAATGATGTAAACAAGTTGAGCCATGCTTGACTATGTGCAGGCTTCCGATAGGCTAAGGAGGCATTTGGTTACTCGCATTCACTTGCATGAGATTTGTGCATTAACTCAGCCCGTCCTCTCTCAGCCTGGTCAAGTCAATGACACAATCAAACGCTGGGAAAAAGTAAGAGCTTGTGTGAAAGTAGGTGGGAGTTGATAGTTTTTTTTTCTGCGGGTAAAAGAAGTTTTTATTGCAAAACAATAGTATTACAATCAAGAGACCATCAATCCTCAATACAAGGTGGAAGTTATTTGGTGAAGTAAGAGCGTGTGTGAAGTATTACCAAACAACCTCAATCTACTTATTTTAGGTGACTCAGTTTTATACTAATTTTATGAGTAGGTTATTTTAGGATGGAGGAAGTAGAACGGAAGGAGTAGTACGCTTTACCTCCGTCTTTTTCTTGTCAGACAGGGATGAACGAACGGCCACTCCACTACACTACTGCACTGTCTTCACCGGCCGGAATTCTCGAGAGTCGAGACCGATGATGTGGTCACTAGCTAGCGAAAGTTGCTCTGCGCCGCAGCAAACTGTTCTGGCCGCAAGTATGAAAAAAAGGGTCCTGCAGCGTAATTGAGAGAGTCGACCAGAAGAAGAGGTAGTTAACTAACTTTTTACTCTGAGATAGAGAAGATGGTAATTAACTACGGTTTTGCTATTTTTCAGCTGACTGATTTTTAATTCACTTTCATTCAAATTGTTGGCCGCTCGATCTCGCGCTGAGATTCACGCTCGGTCATGTTGGCTTTGTGCTAGTTTCCGTGTTGGTTTTTTTTACCGGGCGCGGTTTTCTGCTTCAGCCCGTTTCCCTCGGCTCCGCTCCGCCTCGGCCGAGCACTGTAGGTTTTTGTCGTCTTTGAATTTAGGAGCGAGGTGTCATTTCCCTTTCTCATTTCGATAAGGCAGGTAGAATCGAGCGGTGGAGGAGAGAGGAGGCGATTTCGTCTGTTCATGGCGATTCCGAACTCACCCATCATAGGATTTTGATTTCTTCTCCCTTTATTCTTCGTCCCCCGGTCGCCCTGGTTGGTTGTCCTTGTCTCTCGCGTTTTCCCCGGCTCTCGTGGCTGGGTAGTTTCAAATCTAGGTGATTTTTGGTTTCGTGGATCAGCGGTAGGTGATTTTTTATTATCCGCGGCGAGGTGCATGTTGCTGCCGTGGTGTTCTAGTCCGCCATGATTGTGCGCCTGAGTTTTTGTAGGAACTTGCAGCGCGCCATGGTCCTCTATGCCATGGTCTTGTGTTTTTTGTTGTGGACGTAGGCCAAATCCCGCCCGGTTTGGATTCCGTAGGCCATTTCCCTGGGCAGTGTCCTGCTGTTGATGTGGATGTACGCGTAGATGTATGTTCTGTGTTGTTGATGTGTAGATAGGTGTATAGGCGTTAGTTTTCAGCGGCGCATCCTATGGCTTGACTTCTGTTAATCGAGTTCTGATTGTTCTGTATTGGGTTGTAGTTGTAGTTGTAGCCCCTGATTTTAGTCATGTTTCTGTTCCATGATGTTGTTTTATCCCGCTGGTTACTGAATTTCTTTGGTTCGACGTTTCCTTCTTTGTACCTACCTGAATTTTATGCTTCTTTTTTCAGCGTTCCCCCATAATAGGAGTGTATGTTACACTGAGATTTACCTAGTATTGTATGCAGTTTTGCTCTGCAATTTTCAACCCTATTAATTAGCTGCCCTATAGTTTCATTGTACCTTGTCATGTGTAGCTTCACTGCAACCTCATGCTTTTCAGTGTTTTTGCCATAGTTTCAGTGTTGATTGCATAAGTTTTCCTTTTTCTTGTTGATTGTTTGGTCCAGTAGCACTGGACTGCTCTGAATTTACAGCTGGCATTGGTGTGTTAGTAGCATTGGGCTAGCTCTAAATTTACTCTATATTTGTAACTCTGATCTACAATGTAGTTCAACTAGTTCTACTTTTTTTTAGTCTGTATCGTGTCTCTGAATTTCACTGCAATGCCCCTAGTTGTGTTATGATGTATCTCTGAAACTACTCTGTAATGTGTGTCTAAATTTCACTTGTAATCCAGCAAGTTGTTATTATGTAAATTATCTCTGAAGTACACTGTAATGCGCCAGAACTACAGTCTAATGTATCTCTAATGTTTTCTGAATTTCACTGTAATGTTATCTACATCTGTAAATTACAGTCTAATACGCCAGTTGTGTTATGTAATTTGCATCAGTATTTAGAGTGTAAGTCCCACAGTTTCTGACGCCAATTGTATCAGCATTTGTAGTGTAATTCATGCCCTTTCTTGATTACTCTATAATTTGCATCAATATTATAGTGTAATCTCCTTAGTTTTTGACTATAATTTTGCATCCAGCCTTATTTGGTGTGTAATGTCCCTTTAGTGTAATTTGGACCAGTATTACGGTGAATTTTCCATATTCCTTTAGTGTAATTTGCCTGAATTTTATAGTGTAAGTTGGATCGGTATTATAGTGTAAGTAATGTGTGTATTTTGTTTCAGTTCTTCAATGTAATTACTGCCCTGATTACTCTGTAATTTTGATCAACAATATATTGTAATTTGCTCCAAGTTTTTTGTAATTCCTGCCTTGATGTTATTGTCCAATTTGCATTAGTTTTCTAGTGTAATTTGCACCAGTATTACAGTATAATTTTCCATAGTCTTTCAGTGTAATTGATGCAAATTACTCTATAAGTTGGATTAGTATTACATTGTAATTTTCCATAGTCTTTCAGTGTAATTTGCATAAGTTCTATAGTGTAACTTGCACCATTATTACAGTGTAATTTTCCGAGTCTTTCAGTGTAATTGATGCATTGATTACTTTGTAAGTTGGATTAGTATTACAGTGTTTCATAGTCTTTTAGTGTAATTTGCATTAGTATTTACACTGTAATTTTCCATAATCTTTGAGTGTAATTTGATGCATTGATTACTCTGTAAGTTGGATTAGTATTAGAGTGTAATTTTCCATAGTCTTTTTCAGTGTAATTTGTATAAGTTCTACAGTGTAATCTGTGCCAGTATAGTGTAATTTCCCATAGTCTTTTAGTATAATTGATGCATTGATTACTCTGTAAGTTGGGTTAGTATTACAGTGTAATTTTCCAGTCTTTTCAGTGTAATTTGCGTAAGTTCTATAGTGTAATCTGCACCAATATTACAACTGTAATCCCCGTGTGTAATTTGTTTAAGTTATTTTTAGTATAATTGTTGACTGCGTTGATTACTCTGTAATTTTGGTCACTAGTATAGTGTAATTTGCTCCATTTTTTCTACTTCCTGCCTTGATGGTCTAATTTGGATCAGTATCAATAGTTTAGTCCTCTGTAGTTTTCAGCTTCATTATATATGGGGAGCTACGGAAAGTCTCTCACAAGGATGTTCTGGAAGCTTCTTCTACTGAGAGTGCTGATTTTTTGCAAGATCCCTTCGTGCCCAATGACTTTGCGGAAGATGGTGCTAATGTTATGTCTTTGGTAGGTATTTGTGTATTTATTCCTTAGCTTTATTTTCTCCTTTTATTATTCTCCTCTTTTCAGTTTTTAAAATTTTTGTGTTGTTTATTATCTTTTCGGGAGGCTACGAGTGATGTTGGAGGACTTGACAAATCTCTATTCCAGTTCTATACGCACCATGTCTGTATTCCGGTTCTTTTCCACTTCTGATTTTTACGTGTTGTACTATATAAATCTTTTTGTGCTATTTTTCTAGTTGTGATTGATTCTTGTGTTTTTTTCAGAAAGTAAAACACCTGAAGAGGAAGTTATCCTGTGCTGGGAGAAGGAATGTGGTTATTTTCTGATATCATGTTTATTGGTTGCCCAACTCATGGGTTCTCACTGGTTTTTGTAGTGCTATAGGTTTAATGTGTTTCTCCTTTTTGTTTTTTGTAGAGGCAGAAACGATCTTATGGTTTCCCCGTTTGTTCAACCTTCACTAGATATTCTGGGAAATTCTTCGTAGGTGTTGTTGATGGTTTGTGTCCTAGGTATAAGGGTGTCATTGAGAATTGTGGCATGCATTGTATTCTTAGGTTTGTGAGTACTGAGGTCCCACTTAGGCTTGTTAAGTGGCTTGCATCTAGGTTTGATGTTCTCGCTTCTGAGTTCCAGTTGAAAAAAGAAGTTTACCCCCCTTACTAAGTACGACATACATGATATCCTTGACCTTCCAGTAGATGGTGAGCCACTTGTTTGTGACCCTGAGTCTGGTCGTGATTTTATACAATCCCATTTCATTTGTACCAACATTCCTCGTGTGTCCTTTTTTGCCAAGAAGCTCCACGATGTTGATCTCCAGTTGCCTGATGAGGATGTCTTCATTTGTTTCATGATTGTTGCTTTCTCCACTTTTCTTTGCCCCAACTCTAGCCTCAGCCCTAGTCCAAAGTATCTGCACATCTTCAGGGATTGTCAGTCTGTTTGTCGCTATGATCTGCAATTTGTGTAAATTGAGCAATGTCAGTAAACAGCAAAATTAAAATATTTGTAATCAGCAGTAGCACTGCACATAAGTACATTGTAATTTCCAAGGCCTTTTTGTCCTTTACACTGTATTTTCATGCATTTATCCACTGTAATTCCAGGTTTTCTGAATATTACCCCTTATTTACATTGGATCATTGTTAAGAATTTCAGTGTAAACAGTGTAATTATGTGCATTTGTACAGTGTAAATCATATGTTTTCACCACTGTATGTTGCACATGAATACACCGTAATTCCATGGCGAACCGGGTCAGGTTTAGCCCGACCCGTTTTTTTTGGTTTTTGGCATGCACTCATTTCTGTTTGTCAAGGTGTTCTGTGGACAGACATGTGACATCTTTTTATTGGTGCGGGAATTTGAATAATGTCTAATTGAAAATCAGTCAAATGTCAAATAGACAGTCCCTAATATAAAGGCGGGAAACCCTTTTTCGTCAAGTTGACAATGATGCGTCGGTTCCATCCATCCATTCGAGTGACTCTCTCTCTCTCTCTCTCTCTCTCTCTCTCTCTCTCTCTCTCTCTCTCTCGTCGGTGGCTACTCCGAGTCTCCGCACGGATCCATTAGCTCCGATGACGATCTGCTCTGCTCTGCTCACACGTGATCGGACTAGCATGCTGCTATTAAAAAAAAATCTTTAGATACTACCTCTGTCCTGGTTTATTAGTCCTCTTTGTAATTTGAGCCAAAATTTGACCAAAGATTTAACTAACAAAGTTGTAATGCATGTCAACAAAAACTATATCATTGGATTCGTATTTGAACATAGTTTTTAATGATATAATGTTTGGTGACATGCATGAATATTTTTTAGTTATATCTATGATCATAATTTGGCACAAAATACAATGATGACCAATCCATTTATGCTTAGCTTTTGGACGAATCTTTAGTTTTTCTTTTCTCTTGAGGATCAGACGAATCTTTAGTACTGATGGTAGTACTAGTAGTACATGAGATGTGTCAAATCTGGCGTTACATGCGCAGCTGGACGGGTCGGGCGGTCGCCGGAGTGCCGCGGATTAGTTTGACTGTGTGTCCGCGTGCATGGCCGGCGCCACCTTCTCCGGCTAGATCATGCCGCCAGTTCCCGCCAGAACCGGGCATGCAATGCATGTTCCATTTCTCGCGACGAAACAGCAGCAGACAGATCGAGCATCGGCGTTTCACCTCAGCAAAGCTAGTGCAGGCGTGATCGTTAATTAAGGATCGTGCGGGCCACGTAGCACCGCCTGTCTCTCGATGCCAGAGCGTTTGGTGATCATGTGTTGATTGCAGACGTGCCTCCCCAGCTGAAAACCAGCTTCTACTCTGATTGTAATGTGATCCCAGTTGCTAATTAATCGATGGTTGAGCCCGTTCTCTCTTCTTTTTTTTTGCGAATAGATGGTTGAGGCCGTTCTAATTCTAATAAATGAATAAAATCTTTAGAAAAGGTGTATGTGCAATGAGCAAAGTTACTGTGAACTTCACCACACTTACCACAAGCATACATGCTTTTGTTAGGTCACTAAACACTGTGAACTTCACTACACAAGCTTACAAGACTTCACTACATACTGTGAACTTCACTACACAAGCTTACAAGACTTCACTACATACTGCGAACTTCACTACACAAGCTTACAAGACTTCACTACATACTGCGAACTTCACTACACTTACCACAGGTCTTTTTTTTTGAAAAAAGATAAATGCGTTCTTTGTCACACCCAGATGATAAATGCAAATTTTCAGAGGAAAAACTTAAACATTTTGACCTGTGCCAAAAAAAAAATAAGTCAAACGCCAAATGTTACCTCCAAATGTTCACTTAATTTTGTTTTTGCAATCGACGAAGCACTGATGTTCCATATGGCATGACAAGCACACTTGCTACACTAATATGTACATCTACAAATGAATTTCTGAATTTTAAATGCTATTTGCTATCTATTTCTATTTTACTGTTCATCAGAGAGCATATGCTTCCCAGAGAGCCAAAAGTCCACGTCCAATATGTTGCAGCTACTTAGCAATAGAGAAACGGAGTGTCGTTGATGAAAAATTGAAGGACCAACTATATACAAGTATTTCCGGAGTTATACTAAAACCATCCAACACATATACCGTGTCTACGAAGGGCACAAAAATTTAATGAAGAAAATAACTGATGACCTACGTGCATGAACTATCATATCGCAGTCATGAATGACTTTTACGGTTCTTTGTCTCGCGTTACACGCGCGCGCAGGTGGTGTCAACTGCATACGCGGAAAGCAGCAGCAAATTAGTTAATTACAACTGCTCCAGTGGCGAGTAAGAGCTGATGAGAAAGAGAAACAAGAGCCACGGCCACGCGGTCCGCATGCAGTGGATTAATTAGATTAGAGACACCTATGTATGGCTGCAAAGCAGATGTGAAGGAATGGATAACCCACGGTTAATCATGTGGATGGGACGTCTTCAGCTTACCATGCATGTGATATGGGCCACGCTGCAACACTACCCACCTGGTTTTCTTTTTAGTTACACTTGGCTAATACTACCTTCGTCCTAAATAGATAGGTGTCGGTGATCTAATATAAAGCTGTACTATAAGATAAGTTATTAAAATACACTCTGAAACAAAGAGAAACTCGGAAAACTCAGGGAAGCATTCTTCTTTGTGTTTGCTTGCTAGCGCTCTCGCTGTTTAGCCGCATTTGAACCCTCTTCTTTCCGAGACCATGATGCGTCGTCCTCCTCTCCCTTCTCAACCCATCGCCCTCCTCCTAGATCTATCGCCGACGTGGCGAGCGGACACAATGTCAAGTCAGGGCATTGCCATGTCATGACTGCGCATCCGTCAAATCCGACAGGGAGGCCAAGTTTTCTTTATCTCTCATGCTAAGGATGGTGGCATCCCATCCCTCCCCTATCCTTACCCAAAGGTATCACCGCAAGAGAGGTTCACTTCCTTGGTCTAGCCTTCGTGAATTTTAATTAGCATCAAATATTATTTTGTAGTTACCAACAAATATTGTTCTTAAGAAGAGACCTTTTACGGTGCATCAAGTCTATTGGAGCCGTTTATTTTTGTGATTGGAGGGTCCAGATCAGCCAATACTACAACAGATTTTCAGTAGTATATTGATCAATTAAGGGCATTTTAGGTAGTTCACTCTATTCATCAATCCTCAACGAGTAGCAGTTCTATGGCCAACAGTCATCGACCTTGACGTGCGACATCACGTCGTCGGCCACGGCGAGGCTCCTTGGGAGGAACTGAACATCGGCACTCGGCATTAGCACCGCTGCTTAGTGCTTACCGTGTTCTAGTACGATGTGGACTGAGGTGAGCCGAAGTCGAAGTCAACGCCACGCATGTCGCCGGCCGGACACGCTGGACTCCTTCTGTGGAGGCCACACAATAGCATGGCGTCGATCTCAAGCTCGACCTCCCGTGCCGTCTACGTTCATCGGCTGGATGAGGCCCAACTCGATACAAGACAGATCGCCCTCGTTGCGGTCGTCCATGCCTGGCCGACCAAAAAGGGTCTGCATGCATGTCAGCGGCGAACTCCATGGGCTCGGCGTCTGGCTGTAGCTTACGATGTTGTCGGGGAAGAACTGAACATTGGCGCAGGCCCGACTCATCGAGGCAAATTCTTTCTGCCAAAGAACGCATGTACACGAAGTGAGGACAAGCAGGTTGATTGATACACATATATGTAGGTACTGATTCCGTCGGCCGGAGATGCAAGCAAATCGCAAGGCCGCGTCGAGAACATACACTGATCCGATCTCGAGAACATACGCAGGCGGCGTTAGATGCGATGAGATTAATTTAGTTAATTAGATTAATCATTATGATTAAAATTAAGAAAAAAAATCTACCCTGACAAAGAATTACCAATATATCCTCCATATTAACCGTTGGATCAACTAAATATTACCCACTATTTTGGATAGTATGATGCACCGTAAAAAACCTCCTTAAGAAGAGAGAGGACTGGTTAGCTCCATGATTGTTTTGTTTTGGCCCTCAATTCTCAAGGAGAAACGTGTACAATGGACTTGATTAGATCTAGGTAGAGCAGAGCTACGGTGAAAATTGCCACACCATCCAAAAGTTAAACATACAGTGCATTTTCACTTCTGTAAATCCTCAAAATGGGATGACGAAAAAACTTTTTGTCCAAGCACTAATTTGATGGGTTGATGAGAGGAATGGAAGTGATTGACACGGGAGCTCCTCTCAGTGTTCCAGTCGGTGGAGCTACTCTCGTATGAATTTTCAACGTTTTTGGGGAGCCTGTTGACAATTTTTCAAGCATTTTTTTTACCTACCCACTCAGAATAACCAATATAATTTGCTCAAAATCAATAAATAACCAACATATCTGCTAAAAAAAAGAACCAACATATTATCTTCACTCTACTTATTCAGGGGAGGCCGAGCGCTGTTACTTCAGGCCACGTCAGCAGCCAAGAAGTCAAAGCCTGGACAAAGCGGTCAACGTTGCGGGCCGGGTGGGGTCGGGCTTCTTCTTGTCGGAATCTCTGGGCCTGAGCCCGCGCGCCCTCTCGCGCAGCGCGAGCTTCTGCACCTTGCCCGTGGCGTTCTTGGGCAGCTCCTCCACGAACACCACCTTCCTCGGCACCATGAAGTGCGCCATCTTGCTCCGGCAGAAGGCCACCAGCTCCTCCTCGCTCACCTCGCCGGCGCCGGAGTCGAACTCCTTCTTCAGCGCCAGGAAGGCGCACGGCGTCTCGCCCCAGTGCGGGTGCGGCATGGCGACCACCGCCGCCTCCTGCACCGCCGGGTGGCCGTACAGCGCAGCCTCCACCTCCACGCTGCTGATGTTCTCGCCGCCGGAGATGATCACGTCCTTGGACCGGTCCTTGATCTCCACGTACCCGTCCGGGTGCACCACGCCCACGTCGCCCGTCAGGAACCACCCGCCGCGGAACGCCGCGTCCGTGGCCTCCGGGTTCTTGTAGTACCCCTTCATCACGCTGCTCCCTCGCAGCACGATCTCGCCGAGCGTGGTGCCGTCGCGGGGCACGCTCGCCATGGTCTTGAGGTTCTTGACGTCGGCCCCGGCGAGGGAGATCGCGCTCACGCCCTGCCGCGCCTTGAGCGCAGCACGCTCCGGCGCCGGCAGTGCGTCCCACCGCTCGCGCCACTCGCAGACCATGGCCGGGCCGGTCGCCTCAGTCATGCCGTAGGCGTGCGTAACATGGAACCCGAGGCGCTCGACGCGCTCCAGTAGCGCTGCCGGCGGTGGCGCGCCGCCTGTGAGCACCTCGACGGCGCGGGGCAGTGGGTTGCGGTTGGCGTCGAGGAGGACGTTGAAGAGCACGGGCGCGACGCACATGTGGGTGACGCCGTGGTCGGCGATGGCGGAGTACATGGCGTCGGCCGTGGGCGCGCGGACGCAGACGTTGGCGCCGCCGCGCGCCGCAATGCCCCACGTGAAGGTCCAGCCGTTGCAGTGGAACATAGGGAGCGACCAGAGGTAGACCGGCTCGTGGCCAACTTCCCACTGGAGCAGCAATCCCACCGTGCTGAGGTAAGCGCCCCTGTGACTGTACACGACGCCCTTGGGAGCCGACGTGGTGCCGGAGGTGTAGTTGAGCGCGACGGCGTCCCACTCGTCCACCACCTCGCGCGGCGGGTGTCTCGCCGGGTCGCCGCGCGCCACCAAACCCTCGTATTCCAGCTCGCCCACGCGCGCGCCCGTCGGCGCGTCGATGTCGTCGATGACGACCAGCAGCGGCAGGGAAGACGAGGCGACGCTCTTGAGCGCGTCGGTGGCGACGCGGATGTACTGGTAGTCAACGAACAGGAGCTTGGGCGCTGCGTGGCGGAGGATGGCGGCGACGCCGGCGGCGTCGAGGCGGGTGTTGATGGCGTTGATGACGCCCCCGGCCATGGGCACCGCGAAGTGCATCTCGTAGAGCGCGGGGGTGTTGGGCGCGAGCACGGAGACGACGTCGTTCCGGGCGACGCCGAGCGCCTGCAGCGCGGCGGACAGGCGGAGGCAGCGGTCGTGCGTCTGGCGCCAGGTGAAGGCGGTGCCGCCGCAGACGACGGAGGTGCGGTCGGCGTAGACGGCCGCTGCCCGTGGCAGGAAGGTGACCGGGCTCAGCGGCACGTGGTTGGCGTCGCGCTTCGGCAAGCTGTCCATGGCCGGTGGATGGATGGATACCAGTTTTCAGTACTGATAGATTCCTCACGTGTGGAGGATCGACGGGTGATCTGATCTGATCCGATCTGGTCTGCGCTTGAGCAGACAACGAGAGATGGAAGCTAGCGAGGAGGAAGAACAAATGGTGGGTGTGTTTGTGTGGAGCGGAGGGGCGGGTTGCTGCTTATTTATAGCGTGTGTGCGGGAGAAATGGACGTCTCACTCTCTTCATATTCCTCGTAGCTGCCACGCGGGTCATAACGAAATTCAAGCTTAAAAAGTGACGTGTTTGGAAGTGGAACTGATTGTGTCTGGTAATTTACGTCTCTGGGTTATTACATGATTCTTCTTCTTCTTCTTCTTCCTTTGAAAAACTTTCGACATATTCATTTTCAATCATGACAATACAACAAACAACAGAAATAATAAAAACTAGTACAATCTAGACAACCTGACGATGAATACAAGCACTAAAGCGAGCCAAAAACATGGTAAACAATCAGAAAGTCATTGTGCTAAGACTTCATAAAACCAATGCATCAAAACAGCAACCATTGCCAATAAAAAAAAGCGTAGATCGAACAAACCCGGCATGAAAACACACGAATATAGACGAATAAAGACCGGATCCAACTAGATCCACCACATTTCAATAGGAAAAGAGGGCGAATCCGCAACAAATTTGTGATGAGGAAAAGACAAAAGAGCCGGTACTCACCGTTTGTTTTGTTTATTGAATCGAATATAAAAAGGCGCACACGGTATGATATCACGTTTATGTTGCTTTGAAGTTCCCGTGGCATTCATCGGAAGAAGTTGCCATGGCATGATAGGTTTCTTTAGTTACGCGAGGAAGAAAACAAAACACAAGTGTATCCTATCCTCGACGGGACGACCGTATGCATTTGTTTCCCGCGCTCATGAATCACGTACGGCCGGCGCGCTCATCTTCCTCCCTTGAGCATCAAAGTACACGACTACCATACATACACACAACAAAGAAAAATACAATGGATATATTCAGACATGCTCATTTCTCAAGTCCAGCCTTGTGCAGGGAAGCAGGCGTACATGCATAAAGTACGTGTGAAGAGGAAGCCCTCACTAAGCATCCCTACAACCCTAGTGTCACCGAACCTTAAGTGTGTAGACCCTACAGGTTCGGTAGACATGTAGACATGACCGAGATCGCTCTCCGGTCAATAACCAACAGCGGGATCTGGATACCCATGTTGGCTCCCACATGCTCCTCGATGATCTCATCGGATGAACCACGATGTCGAGGATTCAAGCAAACCCCGTATACAATTCTCTTCGTCAATTGGTATGTTACTTGCTCGAGATTCGATCGTCGGTATCCCAATACCTCGTTCAATCTCATTACCGGCAAGTCACTTTACTCGTACCGTAATGCATGATCCCATGACCAGACACTTGGTCACTTTGAGCTCATAATGATGATGCATTACCGAGTGGGCCCAGTGATACCTCTCCGTCATACGGAGTGACAAATCCCAGTCTTGATCCGTGTCAACCCAACAGACACTTTCGGAGATACCCGTAGTATACCTTTATGGTCACCCAGTTACGTTGTGACGTTTGGTATACCCAAAGCACTCCTACGGTATCCGGGAGTTACACGATCTCATGGTCTAAGGAAAGGATACTTGGCATTGGAAAACTCTAGCAAACGAACTATACGATCTTGTGCTATATTTAGGATTGGGTCTTGTCCATCACATCATTCTCCTAATGATGTGATCTCGTTATCAATGACATCCAATGTCCATAGTTAGGAAACCATGACTATCTGTTGATCAACGAGCTAGTCAACTAGAGGCTTACTAGGGACATCTTGGTGTCTATTATTCACACATGTATTACGATTTCCGGATAACACAATTATAGCATGAATAAAAGACAATTATCATGAACAAGGAAATATAATAATGCTTTTATTATTGCCTCTAGGGCATATTTCCAACAGTCTCCCACTTGCACTAGAGTCAATAATCTAGTTACATTGTGATGAATCGAACACCCATGGAAATTTGGTGTTGATCATGTTTTGCTTTAGGGAGAGGTTTAGTCAACGGATCTGCTACATTCAGGTCCGTATGTACTTTACAAATATCTATGTCTCTATCTTGAATATTTTCACGAATGGAGTTGAAGCGACGCTTGACGTGCCTTGTCTTCTTGTGAAACCTGGGCTCCTTGGCAAGTGCAATAGCTCCAGTGTTGTCACAGAAGAGCTTGATTGGCCCCGACGCACTGGGTATGGCTCCTAGGTCGGTGATGAACTCCTTCACCCAAATTGCTTCATGCGCTGCCTCCGAGGCCGCCATGTACTCCGCTTCACATGTAGATCCCGTCACGACGCTCTGCTTGCAACTGCACCAGCTTACTGCCCCACCATTCAAAATATACACGTATCCGGTTTGTGACTTAGAGTCATCCAGATCTGTGTCGAAGCTAGCGTCGACGTAACCTTTTACGACGAGCTCTTCGTCACCTCCATAAACGAGAAACATTTCCTTAGTCCTTTTCAGGTACTTCAGGTTGACCGTTGTCCAGTGTTCCTTGCCGGGATTACTTTGGTACCTTCTGAAGGAAATATGCCCTAGAGGCAATAATAAAGTTATTATTTATTTCCTTATATCATGATAAATGTTTATTATTCATGCTAGAATTGTATTAACCGGAAACATAATACGTGTGTGAATACATAGACAAACAGAGTGTCACTAGTATGCCTCTACTTGACTAGCTCATTAATCAAAGATGGTTATGTTTCCTAACCATGAACAAAAGAGTTGTTATTTGATTAACGAGGTCACATCATTAGTTGAATGATCTGATTGACATGACCCATTCCATTAGCTTAGCACCCGATCGTTTAGTATGTTGCTATTGCTTTCTTCATGACTTATACATGTTCCTATGACTATGAGATTATGCAACTCCCGTTTGCCGGAGGAACACTTTGGGTGCTACCAAACGTCACAACGTAACTGGGTCATTATAAAGGAGTACCACAGGTGTCTCCAATGGTAGATGTTGGGTTGGCGTATTTCGAGATTAGGATTTGTCACTCTGATTGTCGGAGAGGTATCTCTGGGCCCTCTCGGTAATGCACATTACACAAGCCTTGCAAGCATTGCAACTAATGAGTTAGTTGCGGGATGATGTATTACAGAACGAGTAAAGAGACTTGTCGGTAACGAGATTGAACTAGGTATTGGATACCGACGATTGAATCTCGGGCAAGTAACATACCGATGACAAAGGGAACAACGTATGTTGTTATGCGGTATGACCGATAAAGATCTTCGTAGAATATGTAGGAGCCAATATGGGCATCCAGGTCCCGCTATTGGTTATTGACCGGAGACGTGTCTCGGTCATGTCTACATTGTTCTCGAACCGTAGGGTCCGCACGCTTAAGGTTTCGATGACAGTTATATTATGAGTTTATGAGTTTTGATGTACCGAAGGAGTTCGGAGTCCCGGATGAGATCGGGAACATGACGAGGAGTCTCGAAATGGTCGAGATGTAAAGATCGATATATTGGACGACTATATTCGGACTTCGGAAAGGTTCCGAGTGATTCGGGTATTTTTCGGAGTACCGGAGAGTTACGGGAATTCGCCGGGGAGTATATGGGCCTTATTGGGCCATACGGGAATAGAGGAAAGAAGCCAAAAGGAAGGAGGCCTGCGCCCCCCCCTCTGGTCTTAATTGGACAAGGGGCGCAGCCCCCTTTTCCTTATTCCTCTCCCCCTCTTTCCCCTTCTCCTACTCCAACAAGGAAGGAGGGAGTGGGAGTAGGACTCCCCTTGGCGCGCCTCCTCCTAGGCCGGCCGCCCCCTCCCCCTTGCTCCTTTATATACGGAGGCAGGGGCACCCCATGACACATAAGTTGATCATTGAGATCGTTCCTTAGCCGTGTGCGGTGCCCCCTGCCACCATATTCCACCTCGATCATATCGTTGTAGTGCTTAGGCGAAGCCCTACGTCGGTAGTACATCAAGATCGTCACCACGCCGTCGTGCTGACGGAACTCCTCCCCGAAGCTTTGCTGGATCGGAGCCCGGGGATCATCATCGAGCTGAACGTGTGTTAAGAACTCGGAGGTGCCGGAGTAACGGTACTTGGATCGGTCGGATCGGGAAGAAGACGTACGACTACTTCCTCTACGTTGTGTCAACGCTTCCGTTGCGATCTACAAGGGTACGTAGATCAGACTCTCCCCCTCATTGCTATGCATCACCATGATCTTGCGTGTGCGTAGGAATTTTTTTGAAATTACTACGTTCCCCAACAGTGGCATCCGAGCCTAGGTTTTATGGTTTGATGTTATGTGCACGAGTAGAACACAAGTGAGTTGTGGACGATATAAGTCATACTGCCTTCCAGCATGTCATACTTTGGTTCGGCGGTATTGTTGGACGAGACGACCCAGACCAACCTTACGCGTACGCTTACGCGAGACCGGTTCCCTCGACGTGCTTTGCACATAGATGGCTTGCGGGCGACTGTCTCTCCACCTTTAGTTGAACCGAGTGTGGCTACGCCCGGTCCTTGAGAAGGTTAAAACGGAGTCTATTTTGACAAACTATCGTTGTAGTTTTGATGCGTAGATGAGATTGGTTCTTACTTAAAGCCCGTAGCAGCCACGTAAAACTTGCAACAACAAAGTAGAGGACGTCTAACTTGTTTTTGCAGGGCATGTTGTGATGTGATATGGTCAAGGCATGATGCTAAATTTTATTGTATGAGATGATCATGTTTTGTAACCAAGTTATCGGCAACTGGCAGGAGCCATATGGTTGTCGCTTTATTGTATGCAATGCAATCGCGATGTAATGCTTTACTTTATTACTAAGCGGTAGTGATAGTCGTGGAAGCATAAGATTGGCGAGACGACAACGATGCTACGATGGAGATCAAGGTGTCACGCCGGTGACGATGGTGATCATGACGGTGCTTCGGAGATGGAGATCACAAGCACAAGATGATGATGGCCATATCATATCACTTATTTTGATTGCATATGATGTTTATCTTTTATGCATCTTATCTTGCTTTGATTGACGGCAGCATTATAAGATGATCTCTCACTAAATTATTAAGAAGTGTTATCCCTGAGTATGCACCGTTGCGAAAGTTCTTCGTGCTGAGACACCACGTGATGATCGGGTGTGATAGGCTCTACGTTCAAATACAACGGGTGCAAAACAGTTGGACACGCGGAATACTCAGGTTATACTTGACGAGCCAAGCATATACAGATATGGCCTCGGAACACGGAGACCGAAAGGTCAAGCGTGAATCATATAGTAGATATGATCAACATAGTGATGTTCACCAATGAAACTACTCCATCTCACGTGATGATCGGACATGGTTTAGTTGATTTGGATCACGTGATCACTTAGAGGATTAGAGGGATGTCTATCTAAGTGGGAGTTCTTAAGTAATATGATTAAATTGAACTTAAATTTATCATGAACTTAGTCCTGGTAGTATTTTGCAAATTATGTTGTAGATCAATAGCTCGCGTTGTTGCTTCCCTGTGTTTATTTTGATATGTTCCTAGAGAAAATTGTGTTGAAAGATGTTAGTAGCAATGATACGGATTGGATCCGTGGTCTGAGGTTTATCCTCATTGCTGCACAGAAGAATTATGTCCTTGATGCACCGCTAGGTGATAGACCTATTGCAGGAGCAAATGCAGACGTTATGAACGTTTGGCTAGCTCAATATGATGAATACTTGATAGTTTAGTGCACCATGCTTAATGGCTTAGAATCGAGACTTCAAAGACGTTTTGGACGTCATGGACCATATGAGATGTTCCAGGAGTTGAAGTTAATATTTCAAGCAAATACCCGAGTTGAGAGATATGAAGTCTCCAACAAGTTCTATAGCTAAAAGATGGAGGAGAATCGCTCAACCAGTGAGCATGTGCTCAGATTGTCTGGGTACTACAATCTCTTGAATCAAGTGGGAGTTAATCTTCCAGATAAGATAGTGATTGACAGAATTCTCTAGTCACCATCACCAAGTTAGTAGAACTTCGTGATGAACTATAATAAGCAAAGGATAACGGAAACAACTCCCAAGCTCTTCGTGATGCTGAAATCAACGAAGGTAGAAATCAAGAAAAACATCAAGTGTTGATGGTTGACAAGATCACTAGTTTCAAGAAAAGGGCAAAGGGAAGAAGGGGAACTTCAAAAGAACGGCAAGCAAGTTACTACTCATGTGAAGAAGCCCAAGTCTGGACCTAAGCCTGAGACTGAGTGCTTCTACTGCAAAGGGACTGGTCACTAGAAGCGGAACTACCCCAAGTAATTGGCGGATAAGAAGGATGGCAAAGTGAACATAAGTATATTTGATATACATGTTATTGATGTGTACTTTACTAGTGTTTATAGCAAACCCTCAGTATTTGATACTAGTTCAGTTGCTAAGATTAGTAACTCGAAACGGGAGTTGCAGAATAAACAGAGACTAGTTAAGGGTGAAGTGACGATGTGTGTTGGAAGTGGTTCCAAGATTGATATGATCATCATCGCACACTCCCTATAATTTCGGGATTAGTGATGAACCTAAATAAGTGTTATTTGGTGTTTGCGTTGAGGATGAATATGATTTGATCATGTTTATTGTAATACGGTTATTCATTTAAGTAAGAGAATAAATTGTCGTTCTGTTTACATGAATAAAACCTTATATGGTTACACACCCAATGAAAATAGTTCGTTGGATCTCGATCGTAGTGATACACATAATCATAATATTGAAACCAAAAGATGCAAAGTTAATAATGATAGTGCAACTTATTTGTAGCACTGCCGTTTAGGTCATATTGGTGTAAAGCGCATGAAAAAACTCCATGCTGATGGGCTTTTGGAATCACTTGATTATGAATCAGTTGATGCTTGCGAACCATGTCTCATGGGCAAGATGACTAAGACTCTGTTCTTCGGAACAATGGAGCGAGCAACAGATTTGTTGGAAATCATACATACTGATGTATGTGGTCCGATGAATATTGAGGCTTGCGACATGTATCATTATTTTCTGATCTTCACAGATGATTTGAGCAGATATGAGTATATCTACTTGATGAAACATAAGTCTGAAACATTTGAAAAGTTCAAAGAATTTCAGAGTGAAGTGAAAAATCATCGTAACAAGAAAATAAAGTTTCTATGATCTGATCGTAGAGAAGAGTATTTGAGTTACGAGTTTGGCCTTTAGTTAAAAACAATGTGAAATAGTTTCACTACTCACGCCACAAGGAACACCATAGTGTAATGGTGTGTCCGAACGTCATAACCGTACTTTATTAGATATAGTGCTATCTATGATGTCTCTTACCGATCTACCACTATCGTTTTGGGGTTATGCATTAGAGACAGCTGTATTCACGTTAAAAAGGGGCACCATCTAAGTCCGTTGAGACGACACAATCTGAACTGTGGTTTAGCAAGAAACCAAAGTAGTCGTTTCTTAAAGTTTGGGGTTGTGATGCTTATGTGAAAAAGTTTCATCCTGATAAGCTCAAAACCAAATCGGAGAAATATGTCTTCATAGGATACCCAAAAGGAGACTGTTGGGTACATCTTCTATCACAGATCCTAAGGCAAGACATTCGTTGCTTATAATGGATACTTTCTAGAGAAGGAGTTTCTCTCGAAAGAAGTGAGTGGGAGGAAAGTAGAACTTGATAAGGTAATTGTACCTTCTCCTTTATTGGAAAGTAGTGTTGGAAATATGCCCTAGAGGCAATAATAAAAGCATTATTATTATATTTCCTTGTTCATGATAATTGTCTTCATTCATGCTATAATTGTGTTATCCGGAAATCGTAATACATGTGTGAATAACAGACACCAACATGTCCCTAGTAAGCCTCTAGTTGACTAGCTCGTTAATCAACAGATAGTCATGGTTTCCTAGCTATGGACATAAGATGTCATTGATAACGAGATCACATCATTAGGAGAATGATGTGATGGACAAGACTCAATCCTAAACATAGCATAAAGATCGTATAGTTTGTTTGCTAGAGTTTTGCAATGTCAAGTATCTTTTCCTTAGACCATGAGATCGTGTAACTCCCGGATACTGTAGGAATGCTTTGGGTGTACCAAACGTCACAACGTAACTGGGTGACTATAAAGGTAGACTACGGGTATCTCCGAAAGTGTCTGTTGGGTTGACACGGATCAAGACTGGGATTTGTCACTCCGTATGACGGAGAGGTATCACTGGGCCCACTCGGTAATGCATCATCATAATGATCTCAAAGTGACCAAGTGTCTGGTCACGGGATCATGCATTACGGTACGAGTAAAGTGACTTGCCGTTAACGAGATTGAACAAGGTATTGGGATACCGACGATCGAATCTCGAGCAAGTAATATATCGATTGACAGAGGGAATTGCATACGGGGTTGATTGAATCCTCGATATCGTGGTTCATCCGATGAAATCATCGTGGAGTATGTGGGAGCCAACATGGGTATCCAGATCCCGCTGTTGGTTATTGACCGGAGAGTCGTCTCGGTCATGTCTACATGTCTCCCGAACCCGTAGGGTCTACACACTTAAGGTTCGGTGACGCTAGGGTTGTGAAGATATGTATATGCAGTAACCCGAATGTTGTTCGGAGTCCCGGATGAGATCCCGGACGTCACGAGCAGTTCCGGAATGGTCCGGAGGTAAAGAATTATATATAGGAAGTGCTGTTTTGGCCATCGGGATAAGTTTCGGGGTTACCGGTATTGTACCGGGACCACCGGAAGGTTCCCGGGGGTCCACCGGGTGGGGCCACCTATCCCGGAGGGCCCCATGGGCTGAAGTGGGAAGGGGCCCAGCCCTTAGTGGGCTGGGGCGCCACCCCTAAGGGGCCCATGCGCCTAGGGTTAGGGGAAACCCTAAAGGGGGCGCCCCCTTGCCTTGGGGGGCAAGCCCCCCACCCTTGGCCGCCGCCCCCTAGGAGATCCATCTCCTAGGGCCGGCGCCCCCCCCTTTGGCACCCCTATATATAGTGGGGAGAGGAGGGACTTGAGGCTACGGCTTTTGGTGCATCCCTCTCTCCCTGTTACGTCTCTCTCTCTCTCTCTCTCTCGTAGTACACGGCGAAGCCCTGCTGTCGTGACGCCCTACATCCACCACCACGCCGTCGTGCTGCTGGATCATCATCAACCTCTCCTCCCCCCTTGATGGATCAAGAAGGAGGAGACGTCTCCCGTCCCGTACGTGTGTTGAACGCGGAGGTGCCGTCCGTTCGGCGCTTGGCCATCGGTGATTTGGATCACGTCGTGTTCGACTACATCATCCCCGTTCCTTGAACGCTTCCGCACGCGATCTACAAAGGTATGTAGATGCATCTGATGACTCGTTGCTAGATGAACTCCTAGATAGATCTTGGTGAAACGAGTAGGAAATTTTTTGTTTTCTGCAACGTTCCCCAACAAGTAGATCATCACAGAAATCTGTTCTTGTGACTCCTACACCAATTAGTGAGGAAGCTAATGATAATGATCATGAAACTTCGGATCAAGTTACTACCGAATCTCGTAGATAAACCAGAGTGAAATCCGCACCAGAGTGGTACGGTAATCCTGTTCTGGAGGTCATGTTACTTGACCATGACGAACCTACGAACTATGAGGAAGCGATGATGAGCCCAAATTCTGCGAAATGGTTTGAGGCCATGAAATCTGAGATATGATCCATGTATGAGAACAAAGTATGGACTTTGATGGATTTGCCCAATGATCGGCAAGCCATAGAAAATAAATGGATCTTCAAGAGGAAGACGGACGTTGATAGTAGTGTTACTATCTACAAAGCTAGAATTGTCGCAAAAGGTTTTCGACAAGTTCAAAGTGTTGACTACGATGAGAGTTTCTCACCCGTATCTATGCTTAAGTCTGTCCGAATCATGTTAGCAATTGCCGCATTTTATGAAATCTGGCAAATGGATAAACAAAACTGCATTCCTTAATGGATTTCTTAAAGAAGAGTTGTATATGATGCAACCAGTAGGTTTTGTCAATCCTAAAGGTGCTAACAAAATATGCAAGCTCCAGTGATTCATCTATGGACTGGTGCAAGCATCTCAGAGTTGGAATACACGCTTTGATAAGTTGATCAAAGCATATAGTTTTATACAGACTTGCGGTGAAGCCTGTATTTACAAGAAAGTGAGTGGGAGCACTACAACATTTCTGATAAAGTATATGTGAATGACATATTGTTGATCGGAAATAATGTAGAATTATTCTGTAAAGCATAAAGGAGTGTTTGAAAGGAGTTTTTCAAAGAAAGACTTCGGTGAAGCTGCTTACATATTGAGCTTCAAGATCTATAGAGATAGATCAAGACGCTAGATAAGTTTTTTCAATGAGTACATACCTTGACAAGATTTTGAAGTAGTTCAAAATGGAGCAGTCAAAGAAAGAGTTCTTGCCTGTATTACAAGGTGTGAAGTTGAGTAAGACTCAAAGCCTGACCACGGCAGAAGATAGAAAGAGAATGAAAGTCATTCCCTATGCCTTGGCCATAGGTTCTATAAAGTATGTCATGCTGTGTATCAGATCTATTGTATACCCTATGTTAAGCAAGGGGGTACAATAGTGATCTAAGAGTAGATCAATGGACAGCGGTCAAAATTATCCTTACTGGAATAAGGATATGTTTCTCGATTATGGACGTGACAAAAAGGTTCGTCATAAAGGCTTACGTCGATGCAAGTTTTTGACACTGATCCAGATGAATCTAAAGTCTCAATCTGGATACATATTGAAAGTGGGAGCAATTAGCTAGAGTAGCTCCGTGTAGAGCATTGTAGACATAGAACTTGCAAAATACTTACGGATCTGAATGTGACAGACCCGTTGACTAAAATTATCTCACAAGCAAAACATGATCACACCTTAGTACTCTTTGGGTGTTAATCACATTGATATGTGAACTAGATTAATGACTCTAGTAAACCCTTTGAGTGTTGGTCACATGACGATGTGAACTATGGGTGTTAATCACATGGTGATGTGAACTATTGATGTTAAATCACATGGCGATGTGAACTAGATTATTGACTCTAGTGCAAGTGGGAGACTGAAGGAAATATGCTCTAGAGACAATAATAAAGTTATTATTTATTTCCTTATATCATGATAAATGTTTATTATTCATGCTAGAATTGTATTAACCGGAAACATAATACATGTGTGAATACATAGACAAACAGAGTGTCACTAGTATGCCTCTACTTGACTAGCTCGTTAATCAAAGATGGTTATGTTTCCTAACCATGGACAAAAGAGTTGTTATTTGATTAACGTGGTCACATCATTAGTTGAATGATCTGATTGACATGACCCATTCCATTAGCTTAGCACCCGATCGTTTAGTATGTTGCTATTGCTTTCTTCATGACTTATACATGTTCCTATGACTATGAGATTATGCAACTCCCGTTTGCTGGAGGAACACTTTGGGTGCTACCAAACGTCACAACGTAACTGGGTGATTATAAAGGAGTACTACAGGTGTCTCCAATGGTAGATGTTGGGTTGGCGTATTTCGAGATTAGGATTTGTCACTCCGATTGTCGGAGAGGTATCTCTGGGCCCTCTCGGTAATGCACATTACACAAGCCTTGCAAGCATTGCAACTAATGAGTTAGTTGCGGGATGATGTATTACAGAATGAGTAAAGAGACTTGTCGGTAACGAGATTGAACTAGGTATTGGATACCGACGATCGAATCTCGGGCAAGTAACATACCGATGACAAAGGGAACAACGTATGTTGTTATGCGGTCTGACCGACAAAGATCTTCGTAGAATATGTAGGAGCCAATATGGGCATCCAGGTCCCGCTATTGGTTATTGACCGGAGACGTGTCTCGGTCATGTCTACATTGTTCTCGAACCATAGGGTCCGCACGCTTAAGGTTTCGATGACAGTTATATTATGAGTTTATGAGTTTTGATGTACCGAAGGAGTTTGGAGTCCCGGATGAGATCGGGGACATGACGAGGAGTCTCGAAATGGTCGAGACGTAAAGATCGATATATTGGACGACTATATTCGGACTTCGGAAAGGTTCCAAGTGATTCGGGTATTTTTCGGAGTACTCAAGAGTTACGGGAATTCGCCGGGGAGTATATGGGCCTTATTGGTGTTGGGGAACGTAGTAATTTCAAAAAATTTCCTACGCACATGCAAGATCATGGTGATGCATAGCAACGAGGGGGAGAGTCTGATCTACGTACCCTTGTAGATCGCAACGGAAGCGTTGACACAACGTAGAGGAAGTAGTCGTACGTCTTCTTCCCGATCCGACCGATCCAAGCACCGTTACTCCGGCACCTCCGAGTTCTTAGCACACGTACAGCTCGATGACGATCCCCGGGCTCCGATCCAGCAAAGCTTCGGGGAGGAGTTCCGCCAGCACGACGGCGTGGTGACGATCTTGATGTTCTACTGTCGCAGGGCTTCGCCTAAGCACCGCTACAATACGACCGAGGTGGAATATGGTGGCAGGGGGCACCGCACACGGCTAAGGAACGATCATGTGGATCAACTTGTGTGTCTATGGGGTGCCCCCTGCCCCTGTATATAAAGGATGGAGGAGGAGGAGGCCGGCCAAGGCTAGGCGCGCCAGGTGTGGAGTCCTACTAGGACTCCAAGTCCTAGTAGGAGTCCACCAAGAGGGGAGGAAGGGAGAAGGAAGTGGAGGAGTAGGAAAGGTGGCCAGCCCCCTTTTCCCTAGTCCAATTCGGACTAGAGGGGAGGGGGGGCGCAGCAGCCTTTTTCCTCTTCCCACTAAAGCCCATCAAGGCCCATTACTTCTCCCGTAACTACCCGGTACTCCGAAAAATACCCGAATCACTCGGAACCTTTCCGATGTCCGAATATAGTCGTCCAATATATCGATCTTTACGTCTTGACCATTTTGAGACTCCTCGTCATGTCCCCGATCTCATCCGGGACTCCGAACTCCTTCGGTACATCAAAACTCATAAACTCATAATATAATTGTCATCGAAACCTTAAGCGTGCGGACCCTACGGTTCGAGAACAATGTAGACATGACCGAGACACGTCTCCGGTCAATAACCAATAGCGGGACCTGGATGCCCATATTGGCTCCTACATATTCTACGAAGATCTTTATCGGTCAGACCGCATAACAACATACGTTGTTCCCTTTGTCATCGGTATGTTACTTGCCCGAGATTCGATCGTCGGTATCCAATACCTAGTTCAATCTCGTTACTGGCAAGTCTCTTTACTCGTTCCGTAATACAACATCCCGCAACTAACTCATTAGTTGCAATGCTTGCAAGGCTTTAAGTGATGTGCATTACCGAGAGGGCCCAGAGATACCTCTCCGACAATCGGAGTGACAAATCCTAATCTCGAAATACGCCAACCCAACATCTACCTTTGGAGACACCTGTAGTACTCCATTATAATAACCCAGTTACGTTGTGACGTTTGGTAGTACCCAAAGTGTTCCTCCGGTAAACGGGAGTTGCATAATCTCATAGTCATAGGAACATGTATAAGTCATGAAGAAAGCAATAGCAACATACTAAACGATCGGGTGCTAAGCTAATGGAATGGGTCATGTCAATCAGATCATTCATCTAATGATGTGATCCCATTAATCAAATAACAACTCTTTGTCCATGGTTAGGAAACATAACCATCTTTGATTAACGAGCTAGTCAAGTAGAGGCATACTAGTGACACTCTATTTGTCTATGTATTCACACATGTATTATGTTTCCGGTTAATACAATTCTAGCATGAATAGTAAATATTTATCATGATATAAGGAAATAAATAATAACTTTATTATTGCCTCTAGGGCATATTTCCTTCAATTGGGCCATACGGGAATAGAGGAAGGAGGCCAAAAGGACGGAGGCCTGCGCCCCCCCTGTGGTCCGAATTGGACAAGGGGCGCAGCCCCCTTTTCCTTATTCCTCTCCCCCTCTTTCCCCTTCTCCTACTCCAACAAGGAAGGAGGGAGTCCTACTCCCGGTGGGAGTAGGACTCCCCTTGGCGCGCCTCCCCCTAGGCCGGCCGCCCCCTCCCCCTTGCTCTTTTATATACGGAGGCAGGGGCACCCCATGACACACAAGTTGATCATTGAGATCGTTCCTTAGTCGTGTGCGGTGCCCCCTGCCACCATATTCCACCTCGATCATATCGTTGTAGTGCTTAGGCGAAGCCCTACGTCGGTAGTACATCAAGATCGTCATCACGCCGTCGTGCTGACGGAACTCCTCCCCGAAGCTTTGCTGGATCGGAGCCCGGGGATCGTCATCGAGCTGAACGTGTGCTAAGAACTCGGAGGTGCCGGAGTAACGGTGCTTGGATCGGTCGGATCGGGAAGAAGACGTACGACTATTTCCTCTACGTTGTGTCAACGCTTCCGTTGCGATCTACAAGGGTACGTAGATCAGACTCTCCCCCTCGTTGCTATGCATCACCATGATCTTGCGTGTGCGTAGGAATTTTTTTGAAATTACTACGTTCCCCAACACCTTCCTACCAAACTTACGGCAAGGTTTACATCAGGTCTGGTACACAGCATGGCATACATAATAGAACCTATGGCTGAGGCATAGGGAATGACACTCATCTCTTCTATATCTTCTGCCGTGGTCGGACATTGAGCTGAGCTCAATTTCACACCTTGCAACACAGGCAACAACCCCTTCTTAGACTGATCCATATTGAACTTCTTCAATATCTTATCATGGTATGTGCTTTGTGAAAGACCTATGAGGCGTCTTGATCTATCTCTATAGATCTTGATGCCTAATATATAAGCAGCTTCTCCAAGGTCCTTCATTGAAAAACTCTTATTCAAGTAGGCCTTAATGTTGTCCAAAAGTTCTATATCATTTCCCATCAAAAGTATGTCATCTACATATAATATGAGAAATGCTACAGAGCTCCCACTCACTTTCTTATAAACGCAGGCTTCTCCATAAGTCTGCGTAAACCCAAACGCTTTGATCATCTCATCAAAGCGAATGTTCCAACTCTGAGATGCTTGCACCAGCCCATAAATCGAGCGTTGGAGCTTGCACACCTTGTTAGCATTCTTAGGATCGACAAAACCTTCCGGCTGCATCATATACAATTCTTCCTTAAGGAAACCATTAAGGAATGCCGTTTTGACGTCCATTTGCCATATCTCATAATCATAAAATGCGGCAATTGCTAACATGATTCGGACGGACTTTAGCTTCGCTACCGGTGAGAAAGTCTCATCGTAGTCAACCCCTTGAACTTGTCGATAACCCTTAGCGACAAGCCGAGCTTTATAGATGGTCACATTACCATCCGCGTCTGTCTTCTTCTTAAAGATCCATTTATTTTCTATGGCTCGCCGCTCAACGGGCAAGTCAGTCAAAGTCCATACTTCGTTTTCATACATGGATCCTATCTCGGATTTCGTGGCTTTTAGCCATTTGTCGGAATCCGGGCCCGCCATCGCTTCTTCATAGTTCGAAGGTTCACCGTTGTCTAACAACATGATTTCCAAGACAGGGTTGCCGTACCACTCTGGTGCGGAACGTGTCCTTGTGGACCTACGAATTTCAGTAGGAGCTTGATCAGAAGTATCTTAATCATCATCATTAACTTCCTCTCTAGTTGGTGCAGGCACCTCGGGAACATTTTCTTGAGTTGCGCCATTTTCCGGTTCAAGAGGTAATACTTCATCAAGTTCTACTTTCCTCCCACTTACTTCTTTCGAGAGAAACTCTTTCTCTAGAAAGGATCCATTCTTGGCAACAAAAATCTTGCCTTCGGATCTGAGGTAGAAGGTATACCCAATAGTTTCTTTAGGGTATCCTATGAAGACGCATTTTTCCGACCTGGGTTCGAGCTTTTCAGGTTGAAATTTCTTGACATAAGCATCGCATCCCCAAACTTTTAGAAACGACAGCTTAGGTTTCTTCCCAAACCATAATTCATACGGTGTCGTCTCAACGGATTTTGATGGAGCCCTATTTAAAGTGAATGCGGCAGTCTCTAAAGCATAGCCCCAAAAAGATAGCGGTAAATCGGTAAGAGACATCATAGATCGCACCATATCTAATAGAGTGCGATTACGACGTTTGGACACACCATTACACTGAGGTGTTCCAGGCGGCGTGAGTTGTGAAACTATTCCACATTTTCTTAAGTGTGTGCCAAATTCGTGACTCAAGTATTCTCCTCCACGATTTGATCGTAGGAACTTGATTTTCCGGTCACATTGATTTTCAACCTCACTCTGAAATTCCTTGAAGTTTTCAAAGGTCTCAGACGTGTGTTTCATTAAATAGATATACCAATATCTACTCAAGTCATCAGTGAGGGTGAGAACATAACGATAGCCACCGCGAGCCTCAACACTCATTGGACCGCACACATCAGTATGTATGATTTCCAATAAGTTGGTTGCTTGCTCCATTGTTCCTAAGAACGGAGTCTTGGTCATTTTACCCATGATGCATGGTTCGCACGTGTCAAATGATTCGTAATCAAGAGACTCTAAAAGTCCATCTGCATGGAGCTTCTTCATGCGTTTGACACCTATGTGACCAAGGCGGCAGTGACACAAGTATGTGGGACTATCATTATCAACCTTATATCTTTTGGTACTCACACTGTGAAATATGTGTAGCATTACGCTCGAGATTCATTAAGAATAAACCATTCACCATCGGAGCATGACCATAAAACATATCTCTCATATAAATAGAGCAACCATTATTCTCGGATTTAAATGAGTAGCCATCTCGCATTAAACGAGATCCCGATACAATGTTCATGCTCAAAGCTGGCACTAAATAACAGTTATTGAGGTTTAAAACTAATCCCGTAGGTAAATGTAGAGGTAGCGTGCCGACGGCGATCACATCGACCTTGGAACCATTCCCGACGCGCATCGTCACCTCGTCCTTCGCCAGTCTCCGCTTATTCCGCAGCTCCTGCTTTGAGTTACAAATGTGAGCAACTGCACCGGTATCAAATACCCAAGAGCTACTACGAGTACTGGTAAGGTACACATCAATTACATGTATATCACATATACCTTTTGTGATGCCGGCCTTCTTGTCCGCTAAGTATTTGGGGCAGTTCCGCTTCCAGTGACCACTTCCCTTGCAATAAAAACACTCAGTCTCGGGCTTGGTTCCATTCTTTGGCTTCTTCCCGGCAGCTTGCTTGCCGGGTGCGGCAACTCCCTTGCCGTCCTTCTTAAAGTTCTTCTTACCCTTGCCCTTTTTGAACTTAGTGGTTTTATTCACCATCAACACTTGATGTTCCTTTTTGACTTCTACCTCTGCTGATTTCAGCATAGCAAATACTTCAGGAATGGTCTTTTCCATCCCCTGCATATTGAAGTTCATCACAAAGCTCTTGTAGCTCGGTGGAAGCGACTGAAGGATTCTGTCAATGACCGCGTCATCTGGGAGATTAACTCCCAGCTGAATCAAGCGGTTATGCAACCCAGACATAGTGAGTATGTGCTCACTGACAGAACTGTTTTCCTCCATCTTACAGCTGAAGAACTTGTCGGAGACTTGATATCTCTCGACCCGGGCATGAGCTTGAAAAACCATTTTCAGCTCTTCGAACATCTCATATCCTGCGTGTCTCTCAAAACACTTTTGGAGTCCCGGTTCTAAGCTGTATAGCATGCCGCACTGAACGAGGGAGTAGTCATTGGTATGTGTCTACCAAGCGTTCATAACGTCTTGTTCTGCAGGGAGAACAGGTGCGTCACCCAGCGATGCTTGTAGGACATAATCTTTCTTGGCAGCTATGAGGATGATCCTCAGGTTACGGACCCAGTCCGTGTAGTTGCTGCCATCGTCTTTCAGCTTGGTTTTCTCTAGGAATGCGTTGAAGTTGAGGACTATGTTGGCCATTTGATCTACAAGACATATTGTAAATATTTTAGACTAAGTTCATGAAAATTAAGTTCATCTAATCAAATTATTCAATGAACTCCCACTTAGATAGATATCCCTCCATTTATCTAAGTATAACATGATCCGAGTTAACTAGGTCGTGTCCGATCATCACGTGAGACGGACTAGTCAATATCGGTGAACATCTTCATGTTGATCGTATCTTCTATACGACTCATGCTCGACCTTTCGGTCTTCTGTGTTCCGAGGCCATGTCTGTACATGCTAGGCTCGTCAAGTCAACCTAAGTGTTTGCATGTGTAAATCTGTCTTACACCCGTTGTATGTGAACGTTAGAATCTATCACACCCGATCATCATGTGGTGCTTCGAAACAACAAACTGTCGCAACGGTGCACAGTTAGGGGAACACTTTCTTGAAATTATTATGAGGGATCATCTTATTTACTACCGTCGTTCTAAGTAAACAAGATGCAAAAACATGATAAACATCACATGCAATCAAATAATAATAGTGACATGATATGGCCAATATCACATAGCTCCTTTGACCATCATCTTGGGGCTCCATGATCATCTTGTCACAGACATGACACCATGATCTCCGTCATCATGATCTCCATCATCGTGTCTCCAAGATGTTGCTCGCCAACTATTACTTCTACTACTATGGCTAACACGTTTAGCAATAAAGTAAAGTAATTTACATGGCGTTTCTCAATGACACGCAGGTCATACAAAAAATAAAGACAACTCCTATGGCTCCTGCCGGTTGTCATACTCATCGACATGAAAGTCGTGATTCCTATTACAATAGCATGAACATCTCATACATCACATATATATCATTCATCATGCATCACAACTTTGGCCATATCATATCACAAAGCACTTGCTGCAAAAACAAGTTAGACGTCCTCTAATTGTTGTTGCAAGTTTTACGTGGCTGCAAGAGGGTTCTAGCAAGAACGTTTTCTTACCTACGTGAAAGCCACAACGTGATTTGTCAACTTCTATTTACCCTTCATAAGGACCCTTTTCATCAAATCGGCTCCAACTAAAGTGGGAGAGACAGACACCCGCCGGCCACCTTATGCAACTAGTGCATGTCAGTCGGTGGAACCGGTCTCACGTAGGCGTACATGTAAGGTTGGTCCAGGCCGCTTCATCCCACAATACCGTTGACGCAAGATAAGACTAGTAGCGGCAACAAAGTTGACAACATCAACGCCCACAGAAATTGTGTTCTACTCGTGCATAGAGAACTACGCATAGACCTAGCTCATGATGCCACTGTTGGGGAACGTTGCAGAAAACAAAAAATTTCCTACGGTTTCACCAAGATCCATCTATAACTTCATCTAGCAACGAATGGTTGGATACATCTACGTACCTTGTAGATCGCGAGCGGAAGCGTTCAAAGAACGGGGATGAGGGAGTCGTACTCGACGTGATCCAAATCACCGGAGATCCTAGCGCCGAACAGACGGCACCTCCGCGTTCAACACACGTACGGTCAGCGTAACGTCTCCTACTTCTTGATCCAGCAAGGGGAAAGGAGAGGTTGAGGAAGATGGCTCCAGCAGCAGCACGACGACGTGGTGGTGATGGAGTTGCAGTACTCCGGCAGGGCTTCGCCAAGCTCTATGGAGGAGGAGGAGGTGTTGGAGAGGGAGAGGGAGGCACCAATGGCATAGGTGAGAGGCCCTTCCTCCCCCCCACTATATATAGGGGGCCTAGGGGGGCGGCGGCCAAGGGGTGGGGGGCTTGCCCCCAAGCAAGGGGGCGCCCCCGTTTAGGGTTTCCCCCACCCTAGGTGCATGGGCCCTAGGGGAAGTGGCGCCCCAGCCCACTTTGGGCTGGATCCCTTCCCATATCAGCCCATGGGGCCCTCCGTGATAGGTGGCCCCACCCGGTGGACCCCGGGACCCTTCCGGTGGTCCCGGTACAATACCGGTGACCCCGAAACTTGTCCCAATAGCCGAAATAGCACTTCCTATATATAATTCTTTACCTTCGGACCATTCCGGAACTCCTCGTGACGTCCGGAATCTCATCCGGGACTCCGAACAACATTCGGGTTACTGCATATACATATCCCTACAACCCTAGCGTCACCGAACCTTAAGTGTGTAGACCCTACGGGTTCGGGAGACATGTAGACATGACCGAGATTGCTCTCCGGTCAATAACCAACAGCGGGATCTGGATACCCATGTTGGCTCCCACATGCTCCTCAATGATCTCATCGGATGAACCACGATGTCGAGGATTCAAGCAAACCCCGTATACAATTCCCTTCGTCAATTGGTATGTTACTTGCCCGAGATTCGATCGTCGGTATCCCAATACCTCGTTCAATCTCATTACCGGCAAGTCACTTTACTCGTACCGTAATGCATGATCCCGTGACCAGACACTTGGTCACTTTGAGCTCATAATGATGATGCATTACCGAGTGGGCCCAGTGATACCTCTCCGTCATACGGAGTGACAAATCCCGGTCTTGATCCGTGTCAACCCAACAGACACTTTCGGAGATACCCATAGTATACCTTTATGGTCACCCAGTTACGTTGTCACGTTTGGTATACCCAAAGCACTCCTACGGTATCCGGGAGTTACATGATCTCATGGTCTAAGGAAAGGATACTTGACATTGGAAAACTCTAGCAAACGAACTATACGATCTTGTGCTATGTTTAGGATTGGGTCTTGTCCATCACATCATTCTCCTAATGATGTGATCTCGTTATCAATGACATCCAATGTCCATAGTCAGGAAACCATGACTATCTGTTGATCAACGAGCTAGTCAACTAGAGGCTTACTAGGGACATCTTGGTGTCTATTATTCACACATGTATTACGATTTCCGGATAACACAATTATAGCATGAATAAAAGACAATTATCATGAACAAGGAAATATAATAATGCTTTTATTATTGCCTCTAGGGCATATTTCCAACAGTCTCCCACTTTCACTAGAGTCAATAATCTAGTTACATTGTGATGAATCGAACACCCATGGAATTTTGGTGTTGATCATGTTTTTCTTTAGGGAGAGGTTTAGTCAACGGATCTGCTACATTCAGGTCCGTATGTACTTTACAAATATCTATGTCTCTATCTTGAACATTTTCACTAATGGAGTTGAAGCGACGCTTGACGTGCCTTGTTTTCTTGTGAAACCTGGGCTCCTTGGCAAGTGCAATAGCTCCAGTGTTGTCACAGAAGAGCTTGATTGCCCCGACGCACTGGGTATGACTCCTAGGTCGGTGATGAACTCCTTCACCCAAATTGCTTCATGCGCTGCCTCCGAGGCCGCCATGTACTCCGCTTCATATGTAGATCCCGTCACGACGCTCTGCTTGCAACTGCACCAGCTTACTGCCCCACCATTCAAAATATACACGTATCCGGTTTGTGACTTAGAGTCATCCAGATCTATGTCGAAGCTAGCGTCGACGTAACCTTTTACGACGAGATCTTCGTCACCTCCATAAACGAGAAACATTTCCTTAGTCCTTTTCAGGTACTTCAGGTTGACCGCTGTCCAGTGTTCCTTGCCGGGATTACTTTGGTACCTTCCTACCAAACTTACGGCAAGGTTTACATCAGGTCTAGTACACAGCATGGCATACATAATAGAACCTATGGCTGAGGCATAGGGAATGACACTCATCTCTTCTATATCTTCTGCCGTGGTCGGATATTGAGCTGAGCTCAATTTCACACCTTGCAACAGAGGCAAGAACCCCTTCTTAGACTGATCCATATTGAACTTCTTCAATATCTTATCAAGGTATGTGCTTTGTGAAAGACCTATGAGGCGTCTTGATCTATCTCTATAGATCTTGATGCCTAATATATAAGCAACTTCTCCAAGGTCCTTCATTGAAAAACTCTTATTCAAGTAGGCCTTAATGCTGTCCAAAAGTTCTATATCATTTCCCATCAAAAGTATGTCATCTACATATAATATGAGAAATGCTACACGCTCCCACTCACTTTCTTATAAACGCAGGATTGTCCATAAGTCTGTGTAAACCCAAACGCTTTGATCATCTCATCAAAGCGAATGTTCCAACTCTGAGATGCTTGCACCAGCCCATAAATCGAGCGTTGGCGCTTGCACACCTTCTTAGCATTCTTAGGATCGACAAATCCTTCCGGCCGCATCATATACAATTCTTCCTTAAGGAAACCATTAAGGAATGCCGTTTTGACGTCCATTTTCCATATCTCATAATCATAAAATGCGGCAATTGCTAACATGATTCGGATGGACTTTAGCTTCGCTACCGGTGAGAAAGTCTCATCGTAGTCAACCCCTTGAACTTGTCGATAATCCTTAGCGACAAGCCGAGCTTTATAGATGGTCACATTACCATCCGCGTCTGTCTTCTTCTTAAAGATCCATTTATTTTCTATGGCTCGCTGCTCAACGGGCAAGTCAGTCAAAGTCCATACTTCATTTTCATACATGGATCCTATCTCGAATTTCGTGGCTTTAGCCATTTGTTGGAATCCGGGCCCGCCATCGCTTCTTCATAGTTCGAAGGTTCACCATTGTCTAACAACATGATTTCCAAGACAGGGTTGCCGTACCACTCTGGTGCGGAACGTGTCCTTCTGGACCTACGAATTTCAGTAGGAGCTTGATCAGAAGTATCTTGATCATCATCATTAACTTCCTCTCTAGTTGGTGCAGGCACCTCAGGAACATTTTCTTGAGTTGCGCCATTTTCCGGTTCAAGAGGTAATACTTCATCAAGTTCTACTTTCCTCCCACTTACTTCTTTCGAGAGAAACTCTTTCTCTAGAAAGGATCCATTCTTGGCAACAAAAATCTTGCCTTCGGATCTGAGGTAGAAGGTATACCCAATAGTTTCTTTAGGGTATCCTATGAAGACGCATTTTTCCGACTTGGGTTCGAACTTTTCAGGTTGAAATTTCTTGACATAAGCATCGCATCTCCAAACTTTTAGAAACGACAGCTTAGGTTTCTTCCCAAACCATAATTCATACGGTGTCGTCTCAACGGATTTTGACGGAGCCCTATTTAAAGTGAATGCGGCAGTCTCTAAAGCATAGCCCCAAAAAGATAGCGGTAAATCGGTAAGAGACATCATAGATCGCACCATATCTAATAGAGTGCGATTACGACGTTTGTACACACCATTACGCTGAGGTGTTCCAGGCGGCATGAGTTGTGAAACTATTCCACATTTTCTTAAGTGTGTGCCAAATTCGTGACTCAAGTATTCTCCTCCACGATCTGATCGTAGGAACTTGATTTTCCGGTCACGTTGATTTTCAACCTCACTCTGAAATTCCTTGAACTTTTCAAAGGTCTCAGACTTGTGTTTCATTAAATAGATATACCCATATCTACTCAAGTCATCAGTGAGGGTGAGAACATAACGATAGCCACCGCGAGCCTCAACATTCATTGGACCGCACACATCAGTATGTATGATTTCCAATAAGTTGGTTGCTCGCTCCATTGTTCCTGAGAACGGAGTCTTGGTCATTTTACCCATGAGGCATGGTTCGCACGTGTCAAATGATTCGTAATCAAGAGACTCTAAAAGTCCATCTGCATGGAGCTTCTTCATGCGTTTGACACCTATGTGACCAAGGCAGCAGTGACACAAGTATGTGGGACTATCATTATCAACCTTATATCTTTTGGTACTCACACTGTGAATATGTGTAGCATTACGCTCGAGATTCATTAAGAATAAACCATTCACCATCGGAGCATGACCATAAAACATATCTCTCATATAAATAGAGCAACCATTATTCTCGGATTTAAATGAGTAGCCATCTCATATTAAACGAGATCCCGATACAATGTTCATGCTCAAAGCTGGCACTAAATAACAATTATTGAGGTTTAAAACTAATCCCGTAGGTAAATGTAGAGGTAGCGTGCCGACAGTGATCACATCGACCTTGGAACCATTCCCGACGCGCATCGTCACCTCGTCCTTCGCCAGTCTCCGCTTATTCCGCAGCTCCTGCTTTGAGTTACAAATGTGAGCAACTGCACCGGTATCAAATACCCAAAAGCTACTACGAGTACTGGTAAGGTACACATCAATTACATGTATATCACATATACCTTTTGTGATGCCGGCCTTCTTGTCCGCTAAGTATTTGGGGCAGTTTCGCTTCCAGTGACCACTTCCCTTGCAATAAAAACACTCAGTCTCGGGCTTGGGTCCATTCTTTGGCTTCTTCCCGGGAGCTTGCTTGCCGGGTGCGGCAACTCCCTTGCCGTCCTTCTTAAAGTTCTTCTTACCCTTGCCCTTTTTGAACTTAGTGGTTTTATTCACCATCAACACTTGATGTTCCTTTTTGACTTCTACCTCTGCTAATTTCAGCATAGCAAATACTTCAGGAATGGTCTTTTCCATCCCCTGCATATTGAAGTTCATCACAAAGCTCTTGTAGCTCGGTGGAAGTGACCGAAGGATTCTGTCAATGACCGCGTCATCTGGGAGATTAACTCCCAGCTGAGTCAAGCGGTTATGCAACCCAGACATAGTGAGTATGTGCTCACTGACAGAACTGTTTTCCTCCATCTTACAGCTGAAGAACTTGTCGGAGACTTGATATCTCTCGACCCGGGCATGAGCTTGAAAAACCATTTTCAGCTCTTCGAACATCTCATATCCTGCGTGTCTCTCAAAACACTTTTGGAGTCCCGGTTCTAAGCTGTAAAGCATGCCGCACTGAACGAGGGAGTAGTCATTGGTACGTGCCTACCAAGCGTTCATAACGTCTTGTTCTGCAGGGAGAACAGGTGCGTCACCCAGCGGTGCTTGTAGGACATAATCTTTCTTGGCAGCTATGAGGATGATCCTCAGGTTACGGACCCAGTCCGTGTAGTTGCTGCCATCGTCTTTCAGCTTGGTTTTCTCTAGGAATGCGTTGAAGTTGAGGACTATGTTGGCCATTTGATCTACAAGACATATTGTAAATATTTTAGACTAAGTTCATGAAAATTAAGTTCATCTAATCAAATTATTCAATGAACTCCCACTTAGATAGATATCCCTCCATTTATCTAAGTATAACATGATCCGAGTTAACTAGGTCGTGTCCGATCATCACGTGAGACGGACTAGTCAATATCGATGAACATCTTCATGTTGATCGTATCTTCTATACGACTCATGCTCGACCTTTCGGTCTTCTGTGTTCCGAGGCCATGTCTGTACATGCTAGGCTCGTCAAGTCAACCTAAGTGTTTGCATGTGTAAATCTGTCTTACACCCGTTGTATGTGAACGTTAGAATCTATCACACCCGATCATCATGTGGTGCTTCGAAACAACAAACTGTCGCAACGGTGCACAGTTAGGGGAACACTTTCTTGAAATTATTATGAGGGATCATCTTATTTACTACCGTCGTTCTAAGTAAACAAGATGCAAAAACATGATAAACATCACATGCAATCAAATAATAATAGTGACATGATATGGCCAATATCACATAGCTCCTTTGACCTCCATCTTGGGGCTCCATGATCATCTTGTCACCGGCATGACACCATGATCTCCGTCATCATGATCTCCATCATCGTGTCTCCAAGAAGTTGCTCGCCAACTATTACTTCTACTACTATGGCTAACACGTTTAGCAATAAAGTAAAGTAATTTACATGGCGTTTCTCAATGACACGCAGGTCATACAAAAAATAAAGACAACTCCTATGGCTCCTGCCGGTTGTCATACTCATCGACATGCAAGTCGTGATTCCTATTACAATAGCATGAACATCTCATACATCACATATATATCATTCATCATCCATCACAACTTTGGCCATATCATATCACAAAGCACTTGCTGCAAAAACAAGTTAGACGTCCTCTAATTGTTGTTGCAAGTTTTACGTGGCTGCAAGAGGGTTCTAGCAAGAACGTTTTCTTAACTACGTGAAAGCCACAACGTGATTTGTCAACTTCTATTTACCCTTCATAAGGACCCTTTTCATCAAATCCGCTCCAACTAAAGTGGGAGAGACAGACACCCGCCGGCCACCTTATGCAACTAGTGCATGTCAGTTGGTGGAACCGGTCTCACGTAGGCGTACGTGTAAGGTTGGTCCAGGCCGCTTCATCCCACAATACCGTTGAAGCAAGATAAGACTAGTAGCGGCAACAACGTTGACAACATCAACGCCCACAACAAATTGTGTTCTACTCGTGCATAGAGAACTACGCATAGACCTAGCTCATGATGCCACTGTTGGGGAACGTTGCAGAAAACAAAAATTTTCCTATGGTTTCACCAAGATCCATCTATGACTTCATCTAGCAACGAATGGTTGGATGCATCTACGTACCTTGTAGATCGCGAGCGGAAGCGTTCGAAGAACGGGGATGAGGGAGTCGTACTCGACGTGATCCAAATCACCGAAGATCCTAGCGCCGAACAGACGGCACCTCCGCGTTCAACACATGTACGGTCAGCGTAACGTCTCCTACTTCTTGATCCAGCAAGGGGAAAGGAGAGGCTGAGGAAGATGGCTCCAGCAGCAGCACGACGGCGTGGTGGTGATGGAGCTGCAGTACTCCGGCAGGGCTTCGCCAAGCTCTATGGAGGAGGAGGAGGTGTTGGAGAGGGAGAGGGAGGCACCAATGGCGTAGGTGAGAGGCCCTCCCCCCCCCACTATATATAGGGGGCCTAGGGGGGGCAGCGGCCAAGGGGTGGGGGGCTTGCCCCCAAGCAAGGGGGCGCCCCCGTTTAGGGTTTCCCCCACCCTAGGTGCATGGGCCCTAGGGGAAGTGGCGCCCCAGCCCACTTTGGGCTGGATCCCTTCCCATATCAGCCCATGGGGCCCTCCGTGATAGGTGGCCCCACCCGGTGGACCCCGGGACCCTTCCGGTGGTCCCGGTACAATACCGGTGACCCCGAAACTTGTCCCAATAGCCGAAATAGCACTTCCTATATATAATTCTTTACCTTCGGACCATTCCGGAACTCCTCGTGACGTCCGGGATCTCATCCGGGACTCCGAACAACATTCGGGTTACTGCATATACATATCCCTACAACCCTAGCGTCACCGAACCTTAAGTGTGTAGACCCTACGGGTTCGGGAGACATGTAGACATGACCGAGATTGCTCTCCGGTCAATAACCAACAGCGGAATCTGGATACCCATGTTGGCTCCCACATGCTCCTCGATGATCTCATCGGATGAACCACGATGTCGAGGATTCAAGCAAACCCCGTATACAATTCCCTTCGTCAATTGGTATGTTACTTGCCCGAGATTCGATCGTCGGTATCCCAATACCTCGTTCAATCCCATTACCGGCAAGTCACTTTACTCGTACCGTAATGCATGATCCCGTGACCAGACACTTGGTCACTTTGAGCTCATAATGATGATGCATTACCGAGTGGGCCCAGTGATACCTCTCCGTCATACGGAGTGACAAATCCCAGTCTTGATCCGTGTCAACCCAATAGACACTTTCGGAGATACCCGTAGTATATCTTTATGGTCACCCAGTTACGTTGTGACGTTTGGTATACCCAAAGCACTCCTACGGTATCCGGGAGTTACATGATCTCATGGTCTAAGGAAAGGATACTTGACATTGGAAAACTCTAGCAAATGAACTATACGATCTTGTGCTATGTTTAGGATTGGGTCTTGTCCA
Source organism: Triticum monococcum (assembly GCA_034509565.1). NCBI lineage: Eukaryota > Viridiplantae > Streptophyta > Magnoliopsida > Poales > Poaceae > Triticum > Triticum monococcum. The sequence continues at coordinate 581,117,739 of CM067845.1, forward strand.
TCACATCATTCTCCTAATGATGTGATCTCGTTATCAATGACATCCAATGTCCATAGTCAGGAAACCATGACTATCTGTTGATCAACGAGCTAGTCAACTAGAGGCTTACTAGGGACATCTTGGTGTCTATTATTCACACATGTATTACGATTTCCGAATAACACAATTATAGCATGAATAAAAGACAATTATCATGAACAAGGAAATATAATAATGCTTTTATTATTGCCTCTAGGGCATATTTCAAACACGCGGTCGTGCCGGCTCGCCCTCCCCAACATCCTCCACGGCGCCCTTCCCCCACGTGCCTTGAGCGCGGCATATTGTGCCTTGAACTTCTCTTCGTCCTTGATGACACGATAGAAATGGGAGAGGTTGAAGCACTTGTCATTGCGTTGAACCTTGAATGCCTCAAAAGCTTGAAATGCCTACAAAATGTTTCCATGCAAGCATATGGGCAAGTGATAGCAAATGAAGACGTAAAAAAATGATCTTGATGGCACAAAAGAGGCCGACTTGCTTGCTATCATACCATGTCTTGCACGCCGATGCCGCTCACAGGGCGGGCCTTGACACTCTCAAGGGTGGCACAAAACTTGTTGCACTCTTGTTGGATTACCCTCCACCGCTTGGAAATGGAGACCCACCCGCGCGTGCTCACAAATTGGTAGGGCGGAAACTTCTTGCGCTCATGAAACTCGCGGTGCACACGAGTCCAAAAGGTTGAATGCTTTTGCTCGGCGCCCGTCTTTGGGTCTTGTCCAATGTCTCGCCAACACTCGCATAGAAGCTTGTCCTCGGCAGCTGTGTACGCCTTCGTGTGTTTGCTCTTACGCTTCGGCTTCGGCCCGGCGGCTTGGTTGGCGAGCTCGTCCTCAAACAAAGGCTCCACTTCGATGTCGCACTCGTCCTCTTCCTCTAGCCCATAGTCGTCCGGGAACTCGTGGTCGAGGGGGAAGCCGCCCAGGTCGACGCCGACCTGATCACGCATGAAGGCCGCCTGATAGGGATCGTAGCCAGCGGCCGGCGTGAACGCCTCGCGGCCGTCCTGGCTTTGCATCTCGTCAGGATCATAGCCAGCGCCCGGCGCACCACCCTCGAAGATGAGGTGTTGCATGTAGTCCTCGTCGGCGGCGGATGACATTTCCTCGAACAGGTTGCGGGCGTCCGGGAGACCGCCGGCCAGCGTCTGTCGCGCGCGTTTCCTCGCGCCGTCGGACGACGAGCCACCGACCACCAGGGTGGCGTAGAGGTCGATGGGTGCGGGCGTGGGTGTGGAAGGCGCGACCACGCTCACGTCGGGTGACCACTCCCCGGAGAGGCGGGAGGCCTGCGGGTAGACGTGGAAGTCGGGGACCAGGTTGCAAGCCGATGCGCGGGGTGACTCGGGCACCATCCGAGAAAATGCCGATGAGCCGGTGCTAGCCGCGGTGACGGCGGCTTGGACGAGGTGGTGTTGGCTAGGGTTTATCCCAAGCATGTAAAGCGCCTTCCTCGTTACAGCGGCGACGCAGGCGTTGGTGAACTCCTGCTGCGCGGCGGCGGCGGCGGCCTACGCAGCGGCCTCATCCCTCGCGTCCGCGGCGTGCCTCCGGCCCTTTCTCTTAGCCGACTCCCTTGCCCGTTGTTCGGGCGTTAGCGCCTTCTTCGGCTTGGTCGCCGCGGCGGTCTTGCGCGGGGCACGAGGCTTGCCTTTCCCGGAGGGGGCGACGGCGCCGGACGAGGCGAGGGAGGCGAGGCCGGCGGCGGCGTCGAGGTCGATGGCGTCCTCCATCGCTGGTTGGGGACGGGGGGCGCGCACTGGCGGGAGCGTTTTTGGGAAAATGGGGGAAATGGTTGTGGCTGGCACCGACAGGCGGGCCCGAGGAGAGGAGTAGGCGCGCGCGTCCGTCTCATGTCCGCGCCGACGTAAATCTGGCTCAAAAATGGACCTGGAATGGGTTGCCCGCGGACGAAAAACGGACGCGCGTCCGTTTGGGCCAACTCCACCGCGCGACTCCAAACGGACGTTCGTTTTGTCCGGTTTTTGTCCCTTTGGGTAGGGATTTGGGGTCGTGTCCGGGCCTGTCCTGTGATGCGGTGGCCGTGCGGCCAGCGCGCGGACGCATCCCGGCCGCATCCTGTCCGCGTATTATTTCTTTGCAAGTCCTTAACTTTATTTCATCATTCATTTTTGATACATGAAAAATACATCATCACATTTTGACTAGCAAAGCAAGACCAAAGAAAACAAGAACCACAAGAATACATTTTAGAAGATACCCAACTTCCATAACTGCTCCCTTGAGTTGGGTTAGGGCCTTCTCGATGCACTCGTTGTTAATCTGTGGAGGAGGAGGCTCGATCTGGCATCCTCCTTTCTTCTTCAAGCCAGAAGTCGATGTTGCTTCCTCCTCACACCTTGTCTCTTGTCTAGCCTCTAATCTAGCAACAAGTGCACTTGTCTCATTTACAGCCTCTATGCTAGCTAAAAGTGCACGAACATGTACTAAATTTCGCTCTATCAATATATCGATGTACTCTTCTTCCCAATACCAAAATTTGCATCCGTTCTACACAACAAAATTTGAAGTTAGCACAACTAGTTAAATCTAGAGCACAAACCGAAGCTAAAAAAGCACATACCCCATCGTTTAAGCACTTGATGAACACCCATCCGGGATGTTCCGGCGTTGTAGACACGCGGCGCACGACCATCCTTGGGCAGTGGTCGCACTTAATGAGTGGCAACGGTGCGCCGGCGAGCTTTTGGGCAAGCACCGAGCCCGGCCGACCGCCATTCGTGTATCTGCCGGCGGACCACCGACGGTGCAGATCCGAGCGGCTAGAGGAGGAGCCACTGCCTGCATGTGGCCTTGCGGCCCTGCCAGGGCCTTCCGGCGAGGTGCCCGGCCAGTCCATGCCGCGGCCCGGCCTCCCACAGCCGGCCGAGCTCAAGACCGACCGGATCCGCCCCAAAAGCGGCCGGCGGGTGCGCAAACCAGGTGGCCGTGGTCGCGTCCGAGCCCGGCGCCGAGGGGAAGGGGTTGGGCGAGCTCGCGTCCGAACTGCACGGCTGCAATGGCAGCGGCGGCTGCGGTGGCGGCGGCAGCGACGGGAAGAATGGGGAAGAGTGGAGGTGGTGCGGCCGGAGGGAGGGAGGGGGCGGATAGAAAAAGGCCCGTCTTGTGCCACCGACGGGCGGGCCAGGGGAGGACACGTGCAGACGACCCGCGTGTCCGCATGGTGTCCGTTTCATCCCAAAAGCGGCGCAAGTTTGGGCCGGGAATGGGTCGAAAGCGGACAAAAGTCCGTTTGCTCCCGCGCGCTGGGCCGCCTTTTTGTCCCTTCTATCCCAAACGGACGGGGCCGGACAGGATAGAGTCGCGCGGTGGAGTTGGCCTTAGGTCGGCGCGTTGGGCTGCCACTTTTGTCCGCGCCGATCCAAACGAACACGGACGGACGAAATGGGTCGCCTCATTGAAATTGCTTTTATTATTTGTTCTTTTGGCCCCCTCGACTCTACTTTGTCCCTTCACCGATCTCTGTCAGGCTCCGCTGCTGTGAAGAACGGCATCGTCGCCACACACGCCACACATGGCTGCTACGATCAATACAGACGCGCGATGCATGTAGGCAGGCACGACCGGAACGCCAATCCACTCCTTCTGTCAAACTTTGGATTGGTATGTGCTTTTTTTAATGGTTTCAACTGTCCAAGTCGTTCAACTTAGCGTGTACGAGACCAACCGATCATAGTAAAATTTTCCAGTCACCTGAATGAATTCCTCGGACGACCGTGAACGAGAATGCAAGAGGTACGTAGCCAAACGGTTTGTTTAACCGCGGATCGATCGATCGCACGGCCATGCAACATATATTGACGGTGTCGCACCCACGCGCCGTGGACGAGGGCCGGCCAGCCGGCAGCCGTGGACCCGTGGTTGTTGAAGATGGTGAAAAACGAAAGGACCGCATATACCTCAGGTATGTGGGGGAAAGAACGGTGTTCGTTGAATATCTCAGCTCTTGGATGCAAAAAAATGAACAGTTGGATGAGTGTTTTCAACCTCTCGGTCGTTTTATTCTCCCACGAAGAGATCACACGCATCTATTCCAACCATCGACCTGCCCTGCCCTACCCTATTCACTTGCCTCCACTCTACGGTCGGCTGCCCCCCTCCCCGCCACCTCACTGCCCTGCCCCTCCCCGCCACCTCACTGCCCTGCCCCTCCCCCCCCCCCCCCCCCAAACACACACACACGCACACACACCTCAATCGTCGTGTTTGCACTGCCACGGCCATCCCTCTAAGCCTCTTCCCCCTGCCCCGTCAATATACAACAACGGCAACGAGCATCGTGCCCTTCCAACCCTCAACGATCAACCTGTTTCCTCGCCTCTACTTAGGACGTTGTCGCTCGTCTCCATCTTTAGTGAGGTCCTGGTTCAGCCTCATTAGGGTCGACATTGTCGCTCTTCACGCGCCCCCGTCTTCGGCCTCATCCCAAAAGTGGTTCATGCGAGCTAAATTTCCAGGTAATGACTGAGAAATAGCAAACGTGAAAAAGGGAAGAGTTTCATGCATGTATAACTCCGGTGAAGTGCGTTTCTCCGCCGTTTTATGGGATGGCCCAAAGAGACTGCCCGAGCAAGTCCACTAAAAAGGGCTCGGACCGTAAATTTTTTACGGGTGGCCCGCAAACCGCCCGCTATTCTGGTATATATGCCGGATTTGGGATGATTTAGGGTTCATATCCCGCGGATCCCCCATCCGGCGAGAAATCCCGCGAACTCTAGCCTCTATCTGTGTCGCGTTTAACCATCGGAAATTGCCGGAGATGGCGTCAACGGGTGACGGTCGTGGTGGCCGAGTGGGTTTCGCGGCCGCGGACCCGCCTCGCAAACGGCCCAACGATGCAGAGGCCGGGAGCTCCTTCCTCCACTTGTAGGTGGACGAACGGCGGGGGGATAGCAGGCGCTCGACCTGCGCCCCTGCTCCCGCGGCGCCGGAGCTCGCGCGTGGATAAACTTTCGCCGCCTTGACTGCGTCTTCTCCTCGGCGCTCAAGCGTCGCTGGGAGGCGGAGAAGGCGTGGTGGGAGGCCAAGGAGGCCGCCGACGCCGGAGATGAAGTTGTGTCCGCGCGAGTCCCAACGCACTTCGAGGAGTACCACCTTGCGCACACCCTCTCGAGCACGCTCATGTACTACACCCTCCACGGCAACCGGCCTCCTCCCATCGACGACGACAACTGCGATGACAGCGGCTCCGGGATGAGGAATAGAGTAGTATGCACCCCTGTAGTATGAACTACCATATGCTATGTTTAATTTCCGTATGAACTTTGCAATGCTATGTTTTATGTACTATGAGGAGCTACGGTATGATATGTAAACTCCGGTGGTCTATTTTTCTAAGCAAAAACTACTAATTTGAATATGCCGTCTCAGTACGAGGGATCTGCTCTGGTTGAGCGACTCGCGTCCTGCAAAAAATGTTTTCGGAACATTGTAAACGAGTTTTGTGGGACAGCTGGTTACGGGATCTGCTGGAGATGCTCTCATTGGTGGTGGCATCCGACGTGTGTATTTTGGGGTCTCCTGAGCTAGACTGGTCAAGCGCATGCAGGAACATGTGAGGTGGATCGAGCTTAATGCGTTGGTCCTGCATGTTTTCTCAGACAGGGGGTTAAACTGGGAGGGTGAGATCCATGCTTTCCAGGAACCTGCGAGCCACCCTTTTGAGATGTTGACAAGTTTTCCTTCAACGAGGAGGACCTAAGGTACATACGTAGCTGGTGATTGGTCGATGCACTTTCGTTTTTACGTCACTCTCCCCCTCCACGGTCCGTCCAGCTGTGCTTTACTTTGTACTCCCTTTGTCTTAAAGTGTAAGATGCTTTTTGATACTACAATAATGTTAAAAAACGTCTTATATTATGGGATGGAGAGAGTATTTATCAGTTGATTCAACGACGACGACTGGCCGGAGCGATGATGAGATCGATGATCATGCATGTCCACGTCCAGTTGTGCTAACGGCGAGAGACGACCGGCGCCGCCCGGTCCACGCAGAGTCCGTCTTCAATCGAGTCTAGAGTTCAAACTGCCGATGATGGTTATGTGTTTCGTCGTCTAAACATGCGTCCTGGGCCCCGGCCACAACATCCTCGTAATTAACTGGATGATGCATGTACATTACTACTCCTTCTTCAGAGAAAAACTTTGGCCGTGATATGCTTTTATATTATGAAACGGAGGGAGTAGTATATAGCATGTACTTCTTCTATCTCATAATACAGCACATATTAAAAAAAGGGGGTTTCTCCTGTTTTATCTATACCAATATAAAAAGACTCAAAGGGGCAGATCCAAACCATCTCAACCGTCAAATCATATTATCTAACGGTTCAAATCCCTCCAATGATGAGCACCAAACACGTTTAACGCTCTAATTACCCACCACTGCCATTGGTTATAAACACGTTTTGACTCAACGCTATCCCATGAAATCTGCCATGTAATTAATATCCTACCATTTCCGTGAAAAAGTAATTGATATACTACTAAATACCAACGTGCAACAGATATATCTTACCTAATATAATGTGCAACTAATATCCTACCTAATATAAACATGCATTGCACGTACATTATTACTAGTATTATAAAGCATCCAACCAAACATCCAACTCGCTAGGGCTGCAGCACAACCAAGCCCAAAAGGAAAAACCAAGAGAAAGGAAAGAAAAACAAATGCCGACACAGGGTCAAAAGTTGAACAGAATGAGTCAGTGGCGGAGGTAGTACCCGGCGAGCCGGGGCAGCTGCCCGGGCTCACCGGCGAGCTGGCATCTAATGGTCACGATTAGTTCGGTACTAACCAGCTGGATTCATCGTAATCTGCCCGGGCAAAGAGTCTGTGGGCCATTCTTTGTGGCAGTTGCTTCTAGCTCTAGATGGGCTTACACGTACACGGCTGGTCCTAGCCCATCCATGGCTGCACGCATCGCATGGCCTACTGGGCTAGCGCGGTACTAGTAGGGCAACAACTAGCTAGCCCATCCATTCTCTGTCTCTCGGGCATCACCTGTGGCTCGCTAATACGCCTGACATCATCTGTATCCCTATGAACATCCAGATTTAATAAAGGTTATAGATGCTCAAAAAAAAAGCTAAGCAAACCGTGGATTCACGAAAAAAAAACCTAAGCAAAGCGTGTCTCGTCGTATCCTGCTGGTCGCGCCCCCCTCAATCGATCACGACGGCTCGAGTACCCTAGCAGTTAGCGGTCTCGCAGAGGCAGTCGTTGGGGGCACGGGCGCAGCTCCTCCCAGCACAGGCAGGCCGGCAGTCGACGGCGCAACGATGTCTCGATTTCGAGGTGAGTGATCCTGCTTATTCTGGATTGATGCCTACAATTTGTGGTCTAAGATTTCACTCCTCGGATTTGGGGATTATTCTAATATCGGTTTGTAACTTGGATATAGGCAATTGGGGATTCCATCGTTGATTGTTCCCAGCAGGTTCATTGAAGAAAAATCAATCTCCGTTTCATTTAGGTATTGCTTCTTCTCAATTTCTCTAACCTAACAATTGTTAGTTAGTTCAATTATTCCAAGTCATAGAGTTTTCATTTTAAGTCATTGCATTTTACATACAAGGAGGTCCTGGTCCTAGAGCAGGAATAAATATTTAAATTTCAGATATGAGGAACTTTGATCAAGTCTAAACTGCACATATCAATGATGATTGGTTCAATCACTTGATGATATGCTAAACCGAATATGAAATAATTAAATCACTCCATGATGATGTTATTACATGAAGGCTCCAAGCCATGAAGACTCAAAATGGGATTTTACCGAGGCGTCATTTTTTATGGTACATTCCATGCTTTTCAAAGTGAATAAGTTTTTACAACTCCACTAGTATGAATTCCTAATATCTATTTATTCATGAGTACTAGTATCTTTTCTTGAGCTATTAGTTGTCATATTTAATTTCTGTTTTTTTATTGTGTGCATGGACAATACAATATCAGTTGTTTGATCACTTCGTAACTATCGTGAATCTATGGTTCTCCACTTTAGTGCCTATAGTTGCATAATACATATCCAAATATCTGGTTGTGACTGTAGGTCCTTTTGTTAGCTTTGAGTCCGCCCCGGCTTCTAATTTTTCCTGGCTCCGCCACTGGAATGAGTTAACTACAACAGTCTGCATCCATACAGAGCTACTATGCCACGGCTCGAGTGGTGGAAGCGAATCTATGAGTTGGCACTTCGGGTCGGGTGGCGCGGGGTCATCGCCGGTGCTGGAGAAGGAGGAGGGAGGAGAGGTGTTGTGGGATGGTTTGGACAATGGCTCAGGGGAGGGTAGAAGGCGGGAGGAGGGAGTTACTGATGTTGGTTGGCAGTGTGGGGAGGAAGAAAATGAACGGTGTACGAATGAGAATGGCCATTGGACGAAGATCCAATGGTCTAGAAAATTGAATGACGTGATTTTTTTTTCTTCTATGGCCCGTATATGGTGCTCCAGACATTGCCGCACTTCCCATCGGTGGTCCATTATCGGAGGACAAAATTTTTTAGGTAGCGCAGACTCTAAAGCAAAAAACTAAACAATGCAAAATCAAAGTAGTTCATGAAATAATTTCTTTCATGTGATACGTATTTGATACTACACGATCGATCTTGTCTTTTAGAAGGATCTCAAACCAACATGGAGGAGGGCGTATTTTGTTTTCGAGTGGATTACTTCCGTACTCCCGGTTAATGTTATTGGTCGAACCAAAAGCAGTCCTAGAAAGATTGCATTTGGTTTCAAGTTGTAACAAGTCGGGATTGTACTACAAAATATAATTTGAATCTGATCTTTATACAACGAGGAACTCAGTGGGTAAAGGGGTGAATTGTCAACCAATTTATGATGAGAAAAAGACAAAGCCGACACTCACGGTCTGTTTTGTTTATGAATATAAAAAGGCGCATATGATAACATACCACGTTTATATTCCCCGGAAGAAGTTCCCTTGCCATGATACCTTTCTTTAGTTATTTGTCAAAAAAAACAAACACAATATCTTGGATCGTTGACCGGCCGCGTGCATTTGTTTCCTGTGCACATGTGGATCACTGGAACAGGTACGGCCTGGGCGCTCACCTTCCCATTCTCCCGGGCATGAAAAATACAATAGATTTATCCTGACTAGAGTACTAAACATGCACACATGCTCATTTCTGCAAATCTGACACATTTTCATTCATTTTTATCGAAAAAGGCTTTCGCCCCGTTATATATATATATATATATATATATATATATATATATATATATATATATATATATATTTCTGCAAAAAACAACAATTCCATTCATTTTTAAACAAATAAGAACACGTGAAGTTCTTCTCGCAAGACAAAAGTACATGTGAAAAGATCAACAAGATCGGCACCTGCTACAAGCCAAGCTAGCGACAGGGCAGTTCACCCATTCTGTCAACGTATTATCTGTATGTGTACACTAGAGACAAGTAGGACGACTGGACGATGTCGATCCGGAGGCACAAAGTAGAGAAAAACCATAACATCCTGATTAAAATACGCACACAAATGAAAGAATATAAACCACATGCTCATTTCATTTATGTAAATGCAGCACATTATTCGTTCGTTGGTTTTTGAACGAGAGAACGCCCTGCGCTGGCACGCGTACGTGCACACGTACATAAACTAGCTACAAGTGCTCAACGTACGCCCGCACACAGTACACAAATAAACACGATGCATGCGTGCATGTAGGCACGATCGGCCGGCAAGGCAATGATCCACTCGTTCTGCCCATGCTGCATATCTGTCTTCGTAAACGCTTTCAACCGTCCAAGTCGTGAAAGCTAGCGTTCAACTCAACGTGCACCAGACGAGACCGACAGAGTGTATCGACTTTCCACTCGCCTGAATGAGGGAACGAAGGAAGTTAGGAAGGAATTCATCGGCCGTGCATTGTATTGATACTATTTTTTGTGGTGGTACATTTTGCCTCCGGTACGCGCCGTCGACTCGACGAGGGCCGGCCGTGGCCGTGGTTGGTGGAGAACGCCGGAGTAGTAGAAAGAGTTCCATGCATGCATGCATGGCAGATGGAGGCGTTGGTGGTGGTGGTTTGGCAAGTACTACTCCTACCATGAGTGTTTCTTCTTTCCTTGAACGACGACTGCGAGGAGGACCTAGCTAGGTTAGGTGGTGACTGGTAATCGGTGCTTGCGTTTTAGTGCCACTGATCACATAATTACTACGTACTACTAATTCAAAAGGACTACGACCGGCCGGCAGGCCAGATCAAGCAGCAGTTGACGATTAATAACGATAAATGAATTGATCGACCATGTCGACGTCCAATTGTGCAAACGCCGAGAGACGACCGGCGCCGCACGCAGGGGTCGGTCAGTCAGTCAGTCTCGGTCAGGTCAGCACCCCAAACTGCCTGCCTGCAGTGTTTACTTTGATACTTTCGTCTAAACATGTGTCCTGACGTAATAATTAATTAAACTGACAATGTGTGTTTTACTAGTAGTACCTCCGTCCTGAGTTATAATACGCATTAACATTTTATTAGTTAAATTAAAGATTAAAATTTGGCATGGAATACAAAGGGACAAATAAACTAGAACCGAGGTAGTACCTTCAGGCCGGTGCTGAGATTTTAGGAGCCTGGAGCGAAACTAAATTTTGAGGCCCTTAATAATAATCAAACACACATATATATATATATAAAATATTTTTGGTGAACACTTGATATTTGTGCCATTGTGATCTTATAAGTATCCCTATATATAGAGAGAATATATGAAGGCCGTTATCACAAGACATCCTTGGAAATACGAAGACGTGTTAATTGTCAAGCTTACTAGAACGGTAGAGCATAGTTATATATGGTTCCAGGTACCGAAGGTTGGAAGACAATGACTCCATGAACAGTGTTTAAGGAAATTTGATAAAAAAAGCATAGTTGTTCTTCGACTGCTTAATGGTAAAATTATTATTCTATAAATAGCAGCGTCCAAGAAATTAAGGTTAGAGGAGCAAATAAATAAAAATGATACGCAAGATATTCTTCATAGATTAAAAATCAAATCTGCAACCATGCAAAGTTACTCCTGCTAGTCGTGCAAACTTATTCTGCCATCCTACAATTCAACCCAAAACTACTCGTCACGATTTGCATCAAGAACATCATCCTGTTCTTAATCTATTTGAGATGTACACCATGCACAGAATCCTTGGTTCCCAAACTGTAGAAGAATATCGGTCGGTGATACGTACAGCGGAAGACATTGACCTGGCAGACAACGCTCGGATCCACAAACTACACGCCGGTGCGCTGCCGTCTTCGACGCACGGCCATGTCTCTTTGGGTCTCCTTCTCGAGCAAGCGTTAGGTTAACTGTGGGCAAAAAGGGCAGCGCATGGTAGTGGAATGTGCCTCCGATCCTGACCTATGGTCCAGCTTTTTTCAAGGGGGTTAGACGCTCCAGATACATCAACGTAGCTGTTACTACTTGGGCTAAGTGGAGCGATGCAGTGCAGGCCCAACTACCCTTGGCCACTCAGCGATCGAGAGGAATGAAAGCATATTTTGTGGTGGTTGCGCGTCCCTCGACCGTGGGGGCCCACGAAATTAAGATGGGTCTAGCCAGTTAAGCGTGCATCCCACAAAATTAAGGTCGATCGGGTTTTCCTGGGTCCAGTCAACCGCGGAATGTTTGTTTAAACCATGCATGCGTGCACACGGGACGATGCTTCGATGCCTTAAGACACCTTTTGTGTCTATGACATATGGGTTCAACAGGTGGCTGACCCATATGTCAATGAACCAAAGGCAGGTGCCTTTAACTAGACCATGATTATAAATCTATCTTTGACTAAACCATGATCATAATGATAGACTACTAAAAAGAAACCGATCTGTATGTGTACATGTTGACAAAATGTGTCGTCCATTTTTTTGCTCCAACGAGGATCTACCTACGAGACGCATCACTCGTCCGTCCATCCATCACGTCCAAGTCAAACTGTGCTGTGTTAAGCACGCCCGGAGACGACCGACGCCGCCACAAAATCGATGGCTAAACTGCTCGCGCAATGACATTCAGATGATCATCATCTCCAAAGGTTTCTCGATCTGCAAGGGCAATCAACTTGCTTGCTATAGCTTCAGCCTCAGGTACAGAAAAGGGCAGGGCTGAAGAGACAACCCTCCTGATTTCCTTGCACAACATTTGTAAACGACCTCATTATCATTCAGTGAAGTCGCCGGAATTTCAAACCAAAAGAGAAAAAGTTAGGAGGAGAGAATACAGAACTCTTCAACTCTGGAGCTGCTTGGATTGGCATGGAAATCCAACAGGCTTTGCAAGCACACGGGCAGGGCAGTTGCTAGCATCAGAGTTTCGCATTCCACAGTTAACGATACCGATTAGTCTCGCCCATATTCGGCCAACATACAAGCTCATGAGCAAGTTTACATGCCCTGTCCCGCCAGGAGTAGAGCAAAAAAGGCCCGGCGCCAGCAACGCAACCACTGCCACTGCCACTAAACCCTTCCTGCGTTTGCACAGCACAGCGGACCATATATAGATAGGCCTAGCAGCTCTTGTTCAGAGACAGCGGCGGTCTATCTGTACTGCTCGGGGAGCTGGTACCCCGTCATGACGATCTTGTCCGCAAACATCTTGCCCGTCTTGGGCATGATGTGCCAGTGCATCGTCAGGTTGAAGTCCCTGCCCTTCAGGTTGCTCCCCTGCAAGTGACACAGGCATGGCATGGATCAAACAACCGTGCAGATGGAGATTCCAAAGCATAATCCAGGGATAATCATACAGATGATTTCCATCAAATTAACACACAATCAAGGCAACACGCTTGCCTGGTCAATAAATCTGTACTTGTTTGTGGTATGGATCAAGAACTTGGCGTGCTCCTTCGCCGGTATGATTCCATCCCAAAGGGACACCTGTCATGTAATTTAACCCAAAGCAACCATGCCAATTACAATTAGAAGAAGATAGCTTGAACTGCACAACATAACTGATGAATACAAGGAAAACGAATCGATAAGGTAATAACTAATATTACAATGCAATCAAATAATGGGTAATCGTCTGTGATACAGACATATCATGTGTCATGAAAACTACAGAATAAGTAGCATAGACCAACACACTGGAAGTTCAGAAAACCAACAGAAGTAGGGCATATATAGATATGGTCAAGGTATCATTCCGTAGATCATGCCAAATCTACATACTCCCTCCGTAAAGAAATATAAGAACATTTGGATAACTAGAGTAGTGATCTAAATGCTCTTATACAGAGGGATTACTTACTTTTATCATCTGATTTTAATTAAGCTTACCACACCTGGCTTTGATGACGCACATTTCAATAAATTTGCCTAACTTCAGCATCTTTGTAGTTCACACAAATATGGCTGCTTCAATTTTAGATAATTGAAATTCCAAATTCCAGAAGCAAATGTCAAATCAGTGGCATAATCCAAAGCCAATCCAGTCTGAGTTTAGATAGTTTAGCACAGCATGATAGTATGGAATCAAATTCTTAAGAATGAAGCATCAGAACTGATGCTAGAAATGGACATCAAATGAGCTAAACTTTGGTGGAATTCGATCGATTTCGTCTAGCATTGCTGTCCAGTTCTTATGGGCAGATAACAACCTGAACTTATTGCCAGCTGACTAGCAGTAACTAGGTTCAGATTGAAAATTCCTATTGGATTTTCACAAACCAATCATTTAGTGTAACCATATAGCAAGTTAACTTTGGTTTCCAAATCCATCAAATATATATGCAATGAGTACATGCCAATTGTCTGGAATTGAGGAACTGTGGACCGGCAGAAGCTTTGTGCCATACTACCATTATTGCAGGTTTGCATTAATCATATGAGCATATATACTGGCCTACAGGACCATGCGAGGAACTATATTTTGGGATCACTGATACTAATCTGATAACTTAAATTTTATCAAGATCTTCAACCATGCTTTTTTCACCTGGCTACGGTAGCACACATTTTCAGTTAGTTTGGCCAACTTCAGCAACTATGCTGTTTATAATTGATACAAATATGGTCGCTCCAACTTTAGTTTCATCCAAGTTCCGGATTAAAAAATGAAATGGTAAATCAGTGGTAAAATAAATAGGCAGCCCAGCAGTATATGTAAAGCTGATTATCTTAGTCTATTTTGTTTACATTTCGGAGAGTTCAAGTGGTTTCAGGCCAAGTTTAGACAAGTTAGCACATTATGAACTACACAACGGAGCTATTGAAAACAAAGCATGATAGAAATGGATATATGATTATTTTCGATAAGTTTGGACCAAACACCATTGTTGAAGTTGTGGAACGATCACAATCACTACTACCACTACTGGCTGCTTAGCGGTAACTAGGCTCAAAATCTTACCCCCCCCCCCCCCCCCACACACACACACACACACACACACGCGCGCGTGCGCAGGTATAGGTAGAGCGTACCCTAGTGCAAAAAATATAGTGTAACCCTGCAGCAAGTTACATTCAGTTTACAAAACCATCAAATATATGTGCATCTACATATGAAGACAAGACAGGGAAAGGAGTTTATTTCCATCACTGCAAGCCATGAGTATGTGTCAATTGAATGTAATTGTGACCACCAGAAGCTTTGTGCCGTAACTACCCAGCTGTTGCAGCTTTGCATTAATAATGTGAGCACGCATACTGGACCACAGAATCATGTGAGGAAACAGTGCAAACAACACAGGATACTGGTGATGGGTACTTTAGTAAAATATCTTAGTTTTATTGTGGGTTGGTAGGTTTTAATCAGCAGGACTTCCCACTACAAAATCATGTGAGAAAACAGTGCAAACAACACAGCATAGTAGTGATGGCATTGAAGTAAAACATCTTGGTTTTATTGTGGGTTGGTAGGTTTTCTTCGGCAGGACTGGCTACTTTCCTACAGGCACTATAATTCCGGCCTAGAATCTTAAAAGTTAAAACACGAGCGTCGGGCGTTAAAGGTGCAATACAACACACTGTATGCAATCTTCTCTCATTACAGAAGTGATGTTTAAAATAGTTACCGACATTCATTTTTGTAGAGAATGGATAAAAGCTCGGGTCATATTTGGAATAATACACCACCAATACATCAATAAACTTACTTGATTCAGGGCATTTTGTGGAGTCTCATACTCAGCTGCCACGAAAACAAACACCTGAACAGACATCCAAGAGAAGTAGCAGCATTAAGTAATTTAGCATATCGGAAGCAGAAGAACAATTCTCAAGCTCAGCAAAAACTGGAAGACATGTAAGATTCAAACTTCAGCTGCATGGTTCCTAGCACCATAACACTAAACCAGACACTACACGAAAGAAACATCTTTCTACTTGCCACTGGCACAAGATCATTCTGCAAAAACGAGGTATCCATACATGCGGAGATACTACTCCCTCCGTCCGGAAATACTTGTCATCAAAATGGACAAAAATGGATGTATCTAGAACTAAAATACATCTAGATACATCCCCTTTTATTCATTTTGATGACAAGTATTTCCGGACGGAGGGAGTACTACAGAGTACAGACGCAGTTGTGGACTTGCCTTCCTTTTCACCATGCCAGTACAGCCAATTTCACCGTGGTCAGTGCTGAACATTCTATCACTACCTTACCTCGTGTTCTTAACGGCGAAAGAAAAGAAACACCTTCTACCATAACCAAAACATCATACTTTCTACAACAGGCATCACCTCGCACCTCTATTTGGTTTCTGGAGAATACGAATCAGCGAACATTTAGGGAAAAGGGCCAGCAGAGGACATTACCTGTTTCGTGTTCCACGTGAAGAGCGACGAAAGGTCGGCGGAGATGTTCAGCGTCATGCTAACCTAAACAGGGACAGATCGTACAACAAAGTACCGTCAGAATCCGATAACATTCCGCCGAGGGGAATCGTCGGCGTGGGAAGGGAGGAGGCCGGGTACGGGGGCATCACCTCGTCGTTGGCGTTGGCCTCCTTCTGGAACCAGTTGATGTTCAGGATCTGCGCGGCTCAAAACAACACAGCACAGATCGCGTCAGCAGGGGCGGACTAATCGGCCAGAGTCCACAGCCAGCCAGATCGAGCGGCCCGTGGGCGGGGCGGAGGGGAGACGGGACGGGGGGCGGGTACCTTGACGGAGGCGGTGGGGATGGGGGAGTTGAAGCTGTCGGAGAAGGAGGCGGCGAAGCACATGGCGGCCAGTATCGTCAGCGCGAACGTCGCCACCGCGTTGGCGCGGTGCCCGAAGGAGTGCATCCTCGCTGGCTCGCCGGGGCTCGCTGCTGCTGGCTGCTGCTGCCTGTGCTTCTGCTGCTCCGCGGCGGCGCCGGCGAATCCCGTGCAAAGCTCCCTCTTTTTTCCCCCTGTCTGCTGTACTTTTCGCTGCCTGTTTTGCTCTGATCTTTGGGGAGGACGGACGGGCGGTGGGTTCCTCGCAGTGATGTGGCCGGACCCACGCGTCGGTGACGGTGGTGGCGTGACGTGGCGCGCGGTGATTGGGCGTGGCACGTCACGGGGAGTTACTGACGACGTGACGTGGTGGAGTAATAGCTGCGGGTACAAGTGGGCCGGCCCGTCATCCAGCACGGGAAAAGGCCATCTTGTTGGTACGGGCCTTTATTCGGGCATGTCTGCGCAGTTATTGTTTTTTTACAACTGTCTGCGCAGTTATTGTTAGGAACGCAGCGTGTCTCAAAAAAAAAATTTGTTAGGAACGCAGGTCAGGTTGGGCCTTCAAGCGTGAGAACAAACGAGAAAAAAAATTCAAATTCAAATTCCAAATTTTTTTGGTGGAAAACTTGAAACGAGCTCATTTGGCACAAAGCAGCTATGATCATGTGTTGTTCTGAAGAAAATAATTGATTACACGTCCAACATTGGCGAGGAAGACGGTGTTATTCTAAACGAGCTCATTTGTCCGGATGCAATCATTTTTGTCGTGACACGGTGTAGCATGTGATAATGGCAAGAGAAATCACTTTCACCGAGAGTTGTGTCTTTGGACATTGGCGAGGGAGATGAGCGTGTGGTGATCGACCGTCTGTGCCATCACAGGAGGCCGGCAAAGTCCACGGAACCCATAGAGGGTATTCATTTTATATTATGTTTTTTCATGGGGAGTCGCATATATATATATATATATATATATATATATATGTTTTTTTTTAGTGTAAGTTAATTTTGCCCCGCGGTCGGGCACCCTAATATTTTCTAGCAGAGCATCTCTATGAGTATTCTCTTTTCATCTACTATGATCTCAAACTATTCCATGGGCCTCGCACTACACGCCACTACAACAGGTTAAGATTTCATCGAGTAAGCCTTTTCTTTGGCTGTCCTATATGCAGAAAGCCTTGCTCCTGTGATATTTATTTCATTTTTTTTGCAGGATAAAAAGGAGTTTTATTGCAAGTTTATAGAGTTACAGTCAAGAGGCCACAAGTCCTCGATACAAGGTGGAATCGAGCCCAACCACACAGCCGTAGCTTATTTGGACCGGCTATATATAGGTGGCCAACCAATCGGCAACTCTATTTTGACTAGGGCTAATTTTCCAAGGTAAAAACTCCCTCTCACTCGTCAGTCCTTAGTCTCCAAAACTAGCCGGCCATACGCCGAGCGAACCAGAGCATCATTGAACAAACTGGACATAGCTTCAGAAGAATCCGGGTGCAGGTTGTCCTACGCAGAAAGCCTCACTCATGTGATATTTATTTCCAGTCCCGGGATTTTGCATTTTTTTAGGGAACGGAAATTTGCATCTACCAAAGCACATCTAATTCATGTGTCATTGATTTTACGCGAAGGTTTGTGCGAGCATTTTTGTTAGTCTTTGTTTTCCTTTTTTTTAACAGTAAAAGTTGAAATATTGTATCAGTGAAAGAAGCTGCACAGTCCTCAAAAACCTAAATCCCAGTCTCATAAATTCCACCAACCCAGTAGTAGCTCACACGGTGAAAGTAAAATCAATACGACCTCCTCTTCCCAACTGCGCAGAGAAGCCTGTGCAAACAACATACTTTGTGCGAGAATCAATTTACACACAAATGCTTTGGAATTTGTGAAACAAAAACATGCTTTTTTAGAACGTTCTTTCCACTATTATTTTGTATATGAGCTGAGAGGAGCGCATACGGCCAATCGGCGAGTTGAGACAAATTCGGGCAACGTTTTTTATGAGAGCTTATTATATGATGAGGCCGAAATGGGACAAGGACGCGGCGCATACGGCCCAGCGCGCCTACGCTGTCCAGGACCGCCCGCGACCACGGTCCCAGGCCGCCCGTCGGTCGGCCCACCGCCCCCGCCGGCCAGCGACAGCGACGGCGACGGCAGGCAGCGCAAAGCCGCAAACCCTAATCTAACCCCCCACCCCCTCCCCCGACCTTGGCTGGGGGCGGCGGCGGCGCTAATGCCGACCCCAAAACCCGTTTGGGCAAGTAATCACCCCCGCCAACCCGCCGCACCGAACCGCACTCCCTCCTTTCCTTTCCCGCTGTCGCCAGTCGCCGTCGCCACACGCTCCCTCCGTGACCGCCCGCACGCAACCCCACCAGAGACCCGACCAAACCCACCGGACCAAAAATCTCGTCTTTTTGAGCAGCTGGAAGGAAGAAGAGGAAGAAGAATATTGCCCTTTGCCCCGGTCCCAGACCTTCCTCCGGCATTCCCAAACCTTCACCGCCACACGCATCCCCTCCCCCCACAAATATTCCGTGCCTTCCTTTCCTCTGCCGTCGACCGACCGACCCTGCTTTGACTTCGACTTCAAGTTGAAGGCTTCCTTCCTTCCTTCCTTCCTTCCTGGAGTCGGGGAATTCCTCCGCCTCCTCGGCTTCTCCCGTCCGTCCACCGGATTCGTCGGGGAATTCGCTGCCTCCTGCTCCGTCCCGTCCCGTCTGTCCGTCTGAGGGTTCGAGGCGGCGCGGCGGGGGATTTTGAGAGGATTCTCCGTCCGTCTGTTCCCGGCGGCGGATTTGGATTTGGATTTGCGGGGTTCCGGATGGGGAAGCCGTCGCTCAAGAAGAAGAGGGCCTCCTCCGGCAAGGCCGGCGGCGGGGACCACCACGGGGCCGCCAAGCCGGGGGCGCTGGACCGCTCGGGCTCCAAGGTGCTCGACGGCGACGAGACCATCTTCGCGGAGATGGCGCAGGAGCTGCGAGAGGAGGGGAACAAGCTCTTCCAGCGCCGGGACTACGAGCGGGCCCTGCTCAACTACGAGAAGGCCGTCAAGCTGCTCCCGGCCTCCGCCGCCCTCGACGCCGCCTACCTCCACAGCAACCTCGCCGCCTGCTACATGCAGATGAGCCCCCCCGACCACTACCGCGCCATCAACGAGTGCAACCTCGCCCTCGACGCTTCCCCCAAGTACTCCAAGGCGCTGCTCAAGCGGGCCCGCTGCTTCGAGGCGCTCGGCCGCCTCGACCTCGCCGCCCGGGATGTGGACCGGGTGCTGGCCGCCGAGCCCGGGAATCTGACGGCGCTCGACGTCGCCGACAGGGTCAGGAGGACCATGGAGGAGAAGGGGTTCGTGGTGGACGGGGAGGCCGTCATGCCCACGCCCGAGGAGGTGGTCGCCGCCGCGCCCAAGCAGCAGCCGAAGCCCAGGAAGAAGAAGGGCCGGAAGGCCTCTGCCAAGGCCGCGGCTGCCGCCGTGGAGGAGCAGGGGGAGGAGAAGGCGGCCGAGCCTGTCAAGGAGGCCGAGGAGCCGCCCAGGCAGGTCAAGCTCGTGTTTGGCGAGGACATCCGCTGGGCTCAGGTGCCGGCGACCTGCAGCATGGCGCAGCTGCGGGAGGCCGTCCGCGGCAAGTTCCCGGGACTCAAGGCTGTTCTTGTCAAGTACAAGGACAGGGAGGGCGACCTTGTCACCATCACCAACCAGGACGAGCTCAAATGGGCCGAGGACTTGACTGAACCAGGGAGCTCGCTTCGGCTGTATGTCACCGAAGCTGACCCGGAGCATGAGCCCTATGTTGAGGATACCAGCAGCAACCCGCTGGAGAGAAATACGCACAACGCATCGGACAATGGAAGCATCAGAAGCAACAGGCAGGATGAGGACAGGAGCACCGTGACTTACATTGATGATTGGATTGTGCAGTTCGCTCGCCTTTTCAAGAACCATGTTGGGGTCAGCTCTGATGAGTATCTCGACCTCCATGAGGTCAGTATGAAGCTGTATACCGATGCCATTGAAGACACCATTACTACCGACGAAGCCCAGGAGGTGTTTCAGCTTGCCGAGGGGAACTTCCAGGAGATGGCAGCGCTTGCATTTTTCCACTGGGGTAATGTTCACATGTCTCGGGCTAGGAAGAGGCTGCTCTTACCCGAAGACTCTCCAAAGGAATTGGTGCTTGAGAAAGTCAAGGAAGCGTATGAGTGGGCAAAGGAAGAGTACAAGAAGGCCGGGAAGACATACGAAGAAGCTGTAAGGGCCAAGCCGGACTTTTTTGAAGGTTTCCTTGCACTTGCACACCAACAGTTTGAGCAAGCAAAGCTGTCATGGTATTATGCTATTGGTACCAATGCGGATCTGGACACATGGCCTTCCTCTGAAGTCTTGGAGCTCTTCAACAGAGCTGAGGACAACATGGAAAAGGGTACAGAGATGTGGGAGGAAGTGGAAGAACAGCGCCTGAAGAATCGATCCAAACCTAACCAGGAAAATGCCGTGCTAGAGAAGATGGGCATGGAGGAGTATATCAAAGATGTATCCACTGATGATGCTGCTGAACGGGCTTCCAATATGAGGTCTCAGATCAATATTCTGTGGGGTATGCTGCTTTATGAGCGCTCGGTTGTGGAGTTTAAATTAGGACTGCCAGCGTGGGAGGATTGTCTGATGGCAGCAATTGAGAAGTTTAAACTTGGAGGAGCTTCAGCTACAAACATTGCTGTGTTGGTGAAGAACCACTGTGCAAATGAAACTGCCCAAGATGGTAAGAAAAGCAATATTTGTTCTAGTTCACCATGTTCTTATCTCCTGATTCGTGAAGCTGTGGGAACTATAATGTTGATTTTGTTGGAGAAAATTAAAATTGCACACAAAATCATCATTAAAATTGGTGATGCTGATTGACCTGTCAACCCTTCTCTAGAGATGCTGTGTTTTTTTGCTAGCTGTGGTCCTCTTGATCACTTTAAACTGGCCACTGGAACTTATTATTAGGGAAGTTTACCTAGTATCATTGGAACTCTTATCATATTTTGAAGATCTTTCCAGTACTGAAGATAATTTTCGAGAAATTTTGTTTATAGAAAACTGGTCTCTTGCATGTGTTGTTCACTAGTCATTTTTGTTTAAAACATTGAGTTCATCATAATGGTGTGCCTTTGGTGCTGTTAATATTGTGAAAATACGAGCTTTAATTTTGTAATTTACGTTGTGCACTATGCTGAATCGTCCCAATCATATGTTTCAATGTGTAATTGTGTAACTTTCATTGCATCACTCGTTTCTAAGAATATCCTGTTTGCTTCCTAGGTTTGGGCTTCAACGTTGATGAAATTGTGCAAGCCTGGAATGAGATGTACGACATTAAACGGTGGCTGCGTGGTGCTCCATCCTTCCGTCTCGAGCCATTGTTTAGGCGGAGAACTCCGCAACTGCATATGGCACTGGAGCATATATAGTATGTATGAAGGTGCTCCACACATATTAAATTCTGGGGCACTGTTACCGACACCAATCTTCTTTTTTAGGTGAGCGCGGTTATATTTGTTTGCATAAGAACTTTGTTTCATATGCACATGAGAAATTTGAATTGGCTTTAGCGTGTTAGATGTGTCTTGCTTCTGTCATGATTATTGCAGGCTGCATGGGTATAATTGTGACAAAGATGATTATACAATTCTGAGTTTATCTGCTGCTCATTTTATTTACTGCGCCAGTTATTTCTGGATTTATATAGTTCTTCCAACGCACATCTGCTGTTGCATGCATTTCATTTGTTTAGTTGTCCTTGTTATTGGTCCATAGATGCCTTTTGAACAGAAAATGTCCTTTGTCTCTCTCAAAAAGTTAGGTAATAATTAATAAAGCCATACACTTCATATGAAATTGGACTCTGTTGACTATTTACTTTAGTCCAATTTCTTGTGCTGATTGGTCCAGATGATTCTGTAAACAAAATGCTGAAAGTACTAAATAATTAGAAGTTCAGAAAGCATGGTAGGTGAGATGTTTGAAGATAAAATTAAACTATGGTACAACTATGTACAGTAGCTTTTAATGGAGATACTACCATATCGTGAAGATAATAGATCTTTGCATGGAAAAGACTGCTTTCTGCCATACAGGGCTAGCATAATCTGCACATGATAAGCTAATACTCTGTCCCACAATATAAGAAACAGCTTGCAAAAACATCGTATATTGTGGGGCGGAGGGAGTACATCTTTTAGTTCCTGATGGTCTGTGCTTAAGGGTTTAATTTACTGTAGGCTGAAGGACTTTGAAATAAACTCTTCCTGATGTCATTTAAAAAAAGATAAGTTTATGCATCATCTGTATTGAACTGTTATTGTAGGTTAATGCAACTTTAGACATAAACTTAGTTCCTTGGGCAGTGTAGTCGAATAAATCCTCTGTTTTCTTTTGGGCGAAAAAGGTCTCTTCCTTTGTCAGACTGGAGCTTTACAGTACAAAATACTGTTTCCATACGTACTCTGAGCTACTGATTCGTTGGTCCATCTTAGTCAGAGCCTTGTGATCAATCCTTTGTTGACCCAGTTATATCATCTTAAACTTTATCCAAATTGTTCCTTGTTTGTGATCTTTGTGGCATTGAATTTAACCTGTTGGTTTATCTCAGCAGGTCAATTGCTGATTGGGATACAATACATGGATTTGTTCGGTTGCATTTTTTATACATCGAAAGAGTCTGCTTCCCGGTTGCGAAGCTATTCATTGCGGAGGGGTGGAGCCCGCTCGCGATTTGGATACGTTAGTTGTTTTTTCGTCTGTCTTGTTCTTCTTCATGCACAGGAAGCTGTGACTTGTTACTGTATTAGAGCTGCATTTATCAGTAAGCTTAGTAGTAATATACATACTGTTTTGAGGATGGCTTGGTGCATCCTCTATTTGTTTTGCACTGTTACGGTACCTCGTCTGCATGCCTGTTTTGGGCTTAATCATATTGTGATTACATACACCATCTAGTAGTAGAATTCCTCGCGGTGAAATCTGAAAGAAAAAAAGGGTTTCCTGCAACTAAATTAGTGTATTTTGGGGAACCTGAGATTAGGTCGAGGGAGCTGTGGGAGTGATGAATTTTTTTCGTTTTTCTTTTTGTGAATTGTGGTACCATATATGGACTGGCTCACAGGTTTGGTGATTATAAATGTTTTGGAGTAGTTGGGAATTAACATTGGTACCTTTTACCGTCCGAGGCTTCGCTGGTGGCTCTGTATATATAACCACACTTCAAATGTGTTTCCTTCAAAGACCATGTAAACATAATGATGACATTTAGATGGACATCCATTACATCTATCTTGTGAAGTGAGTGAACTCTCTATTGAATCATCGGTTGTAGCTAGCTTAGGGCTGGGAGGCATCGGGAAAGCCATTAGCTCATGGATTGGGAAGGAAAGCATAGGTTAGCTCAAGCTCACAAGATTGTTCTGCGTCAAGATACAACATCTGCAATGCACGTAGGCAACATGGCAAAGACTACGACCATCTCCGCATTAGCTTACTCTCCATTGCTCACCCACAGAAAGACGGACGTGCGGTTTAGCCCTCTCGTGGTGTGTAGACAACGCGACCTGGTATGTTTTGACGTGCATGGTTCGTTCCTTGCAGGGGGATTGCTCCT
Organism: Triticum monococcum; assembly: GCA_034509565.1. Lineage (NCBI taxonomy): Eukaryota > Viridiplantae > Streptophyta > Magnoliopsida > Poales > Poaceae > Triticum > Triticum monococcum. The sequence goes on from CM067845.1 coordinate 581,141,658, forward strand.
CCCATACGCCATATCGGTCTCTTTTCTCTACCAGTGAGTAGTTCCCACGAGTTACTTGTCAGTGTGTTGTTCACCGCAAAAAATAAAATAAAACATAAAAATAAATAAATTGTCAGCGTGTTGTAAGGTCATATATATTTTACCGTTCTTGTCAAACATATAGAACTAGAATGCCCACTCACATCATCAGACACTACTGACTTCATTTTTATCAGTGAATTACTTATTCTTCTTTTACCCACTATCTCTATCTATCCCACCAATCCAAGCTTGCCACCTCATCAATGATGCATCTAACCCACAATCACCCTCTATATAATAGAGCAAGTTAATGGTAGGGCCTGCACTATATGTTGTTGCCATGTCATCTGTAGCCAGCCTAATAGCCAACATGTATAGTACTCCCTCCGTTTTTATTTACTCCGCATATTAGAGTTAGCTGAAGTCAAACTTTGTAAAGTTTGACCAAATTTATAGAAAAGAATATAAATATTTACCATAACAAATCTATATGACGTGGAAGTACATTCAACAATGAATCTAATGATGTTGATTTGTTATTGTATATGTTTATATTTTTGTCTATAAACTTTGTCAAAGTTTATAAAGCTTGACTTTGACAAAAACTAATATGCAGAGTAAATAAAAACAGAGGGGTAGTTAGCTAAAGAAAAGTATTAGCACTTTAGTAATACATGGCCACCACACACTCTCAAGATGTTTCGTGAAGCCCATGTTGAGCCTGCTTTTCCCTTCTCACTCCTCTTCTCTCCCATCCAACTCAGTAAAAATATAATACTTTAATTCGTATAGCCCGTTTACATCACCTTATGTCGGGTGGTAGGTGCGACATATGCCAACGGGTGGCTTATCATTGTGGGAGCCAGTAAGACATCGCCGGTGCCTGGAAACGGGATGAGGCGAAGACATGCACGCCGGCGGATCTTACCCAGCTTCGGGGCTCTCCGTGAAGATAACACCCCTACTGCTGCTCTGCGGGGTCTCCGCATGATCACTAGAAGGACAAGTAACTACACAATGCTCCTTGAGCTGTTCGGTGGGAGGAGGAAGAAGGGTCGGCTGGTCTGCTTCTCCTCGTGAGGTGTCTAAAACTAGCTGGGGGTTGAACCCTTTGCATAGGCACCCCGGGGGGTTTATATAGGCCTACCCCCCGGGGGTACAATGGTAATCCGACTGGGCGCGGGGCCCAGCCGTTTGTGACTGCGCTCGCCAGCTTCTGCGCCGGTCGCCGGGGCCCGCCGACTAGTGGGTCCCGCCGGCTGCCGGCCCCTTGGTCGACAGGCAGGCCCCACCGTCCAGGATCTGGTCGGCGGCTGGTCACTGTTGCCCTATCTTGGTGACGTGGGCTTCGTCGTGGTAGGCGTGGCTACAGTATCGCCGCCCGATGGGCGATTGCTGTAGCCTCACCGCGTCTTGTCTCCTTAATGGGGCGTCTCCTTCGAGGAAGGCGGCAAGCCGGCTGTGGGGAGTCGGCTCCGTCTTGGGCCGACTAGGGGAGGCATGGCCGCCTTCAGGTGTCTCTCTGCCCGAAGGGGCCCACCGCCCGCGGGCCGTACTGGCAGTCCATCGTGGATGACATCAGGGTCAACATGGCAACAGTGCTGCGCCGGACGGGTCATGGCTACCCGTACGGCGCACTGTGCCGGTCGTGCTCCAGGATTTGGGGGTGGCAGGCTTCACTGTAGCCACGCCCCGTCACGCCGCCGTTAGGTGGATGCAAACTTTGAGGGTGCGGTCTCGGCCGCTTTGTGGGAGCCGGCTTCTTGGAGTCGGCCTTCTCGAGGCCGGCTTCTTGAAGCCGGCCCTCCCGTGGCCTCCTTTGTGAGGGCTAAAGTCGGGCCACCTTCCGACAACCGGCCCGGGCGACGGCCAGCAAGGGGAAGGCGGCCCCACGTCTTGGGCTCTTGAGAGCCGGACGGGCTCGTAATTTTTTCAGAAGGGCCAAGGGAAGCCGGCTTGGCTACCCATGGCTATTTACTCCGACAGTAGTCCCCGAAGCTGAGCGAGCTTCGAGGCGGGCAGAGGGACGAGAAGCTTGGTCAGCTTCCTACCCTGAGGAGCCGGCTTTGCTGGTGTATGCCGATTTTGGAGAGCTCTGTGTCTTGCAGGTGGGAAAGTGGTTGACCCGCGTGCTGACCGCCCCCCCCCCCCCCCGCGGGCCATGTGGCAGAGAAGCCCTGCCAGTGCACGCGCGCGATGGGACGCTGCCGCTGGCCCGGCCCCGCCACTCCCAGGCCTCGGCCCGAGCGCTGATCTTCTGCGGCCCAGGTGGACCGCTCGCCTCCCCGTGGCGATTTTATTTCGCCGTTAGGGCGCAATAAACGCGGGACGTGGGGGAGTGGGCACGGTCGATCCCCACGTTTCCCCACGCCACGCCTCCTCGGCTCCACCACGCGAGCCTATAAGTAGGGGGAGGGGGGAGAGACAGAGGTTCGCACGCTCTCTCTCACTCCGCCCCTCCTAGTCTTCCTTACTTCCTCTCGCTGCCGCCGCAGCTTCTCGTCTCAGCGCTGCCGCGCCGCCACATTGTCTCGCACCTATGGCGCTGTCAAGCTCGTGGGACGGCTCCAACGTCCATGAGGACCACGTTGAGTTCCTCCGCCTGACTCGGCGCCTACCCGACGCCAACCTCGTACGGGTCCGCCTGGCGCCGGAGGAGGAGATCTCGCCGGCACCGGAGGAGGGCGAGCGGGTCGTCTTCCGCTCGCACTTCCTGCGCGGCTTTGGCCTTCCGGCGAGCGGGTTCCTGCGCTCCTTCCTTGAATTCTACAATCTCCAGCCGCATCACCTCACGCCCAACGCGGTGATGCTGCTGTCGGCCTTCGTCTCTCTCTGCGAAGGTTTCTTGGGAGTGCTCCCCACGCTGGAGCTCTGGGGGGAATTCTTCCAGAGCAAACTCGGCACCGTCGTCGCAGGCGTGCCTGCCCCTTGCGGGGCCTACATCGCCATGAGGAGGTCGGGCGAGAACAATCCATTCCCGTCCATCCCCCTGATCCAGTCGGTGAAGCTCTAGCAGAAGTCGTACTTTTACGTGAAGAACGTCGCCCGGCAAGGAGACCTCGTCAACTTGCCGGCTTACGTAGCCGGCCCGCCGGCTGGGAGGCAACCCTCCTGGAGTTTCCGGTCCAGGTCACTGTCTCAAGCCGGGAACGCAGCCGTCTCCCGGCTTCGGGTGATGATCCAGTCGGAAGGCCTGACCGGTGCTGACTTGGTGGCCGCCTTCGTGGAGCGCCGGCTACTTCCTCTCCAAAGCCGGCCCCACATGATGTGTCAGATGAGCGGCCGCTTCGACCCAAGCCGGCTGAGCACCAGGGAGATGCCTCATGCGGAGGTGTCGTACATGGTGAATCATATCTCCAATTGCAAGCTTGCCGAGGACTGGCGATACGGCAAGGCGCCGTATTCTCGCGCCAACCCTCCGCCCGTGGTAAGCTTTCCTCTCTTTCTTCTTTTTGTTGGTAGCCGGCCTCATGATGGCCGGCTTCTGATCAGTCGGTTCTCTTTAGAAGAACCCCCTCCTTCCGCCATCGACCGGGGCAGCAGGGATAGAACGCCAGTACGTCCCCGACCGCACGGTGGATGATGTCGATGACCCGGATTTGGGAGCGGCCGCCATGGAAGACGTTGTCGTGGGGGAAAACGACGAGCCCGGAGGCACAGGGCTTACTGCCGGCTTCGAGGACTGGCCGGATGATGCCGAAGTCAAAGTCGCCCCGCGACGCCAGCCGGCGCCCGACCACCAAGGCGCGGGCTCGTCTACCGCGCCGGCTGTCAGCAGCGGCGCACAGAAGCGCCGGGCTGCGTCAGTCCTCTTCGGCAGCCGGCCGAAGAAGTCCAAGGCCTCCACCGCGGCGACCAAACGAGATGAGGCGGCCGCGAAGGCGGCCTGCTTCCGCAAGGCGGTGAAGCAGCCTCAGGCGGTCTCAGCGTAAGTCGTCGATTGCTTGGACGCATGCTTTTCATTGTTCTCTTCTGTTGATCATTCTTCCTAACCCTTCCCTGCTCGCTGGACAGGGCGCCGCTTTCCCTTGAGCGAGGTCCGGGCGGCTCCGTAGTTGGGCCGACTGGAGGGTCTTCTGGTTCCTGCCGCATGGACCCCCGCGCCGACCTCAAGGAGGCCACAGAGCGGAACGCCCATGAGGCGCGGGAGGAGCGGGAGGCGGTGGAACGAGCGGCCGCCCAGGCGGCGAAGGAGCAGGCGGACGCGGCAGCCAAGGCCCAGGTGGAGGCGGCGGCTGCGGAGACGGAGGCGGAGGGTTCGCGTAACCAGCTTCCGCTGCTCGCCATTCCCCTCCGAGCCGTGGCCCCTGACACCCCATTGCCCCTGGCGGAGGAAATCGGCCAAGACCCGCCGTTGATGGAGAGGAGGGAGGACCCCGCGGTCTTTGCAGAGAGAGTGCCGCCGGCAGCGCCAATCGGAGTAGGCCAAGGCGGCCAATCGTCAGCGGCGCCAGAGGAGCCGGCCGGGGGTGAGCCGGAGGTCGGAACCGGCCTCAAGGTGCAGCTGGTAACGCGCCGGCGCGCAGGGGGAGGTGCCGCTGCGCTGGAGTCGCACCGAGTTGCAGGTGCCGGTCAGTCGGCGGAGGCCCTGGAGGCGGCTAGCACCGCCACATCCGAGTGGACTCCCAGCGGGGGACTGGTGAGCTGAACGTGGCGGCCCAAGAGGTCCGGAGCCGGCTTCAAGCTCAGGCCGCCTTGCTGCAGCAGTACACCCAGGAGTTCCTTTCGACGCGGGCCGCCATCGGGGTGAGTCTTTTATCCTTGGTCGATTTGTTCTCTTGATTTCTTCCGCCGGGGCGCGTCAGCGCACCCACTGGGTGTAGTCTCCGACTGCCAAGCAGTCGGGTCGGATCTTCCTTGACGACTACCTTATTCTCGCCTCCTGTCTGATCTTCCAGGAGTATCATAACTCTCGTGCCGCCGCCTTCAACTCCCAGGCTCAGGAGTTGGGTCGGAAGACCGAAGACCTGGTCAACAGCCGAAGTAAGTGCTTGATCTTGTTTGTCTCCTGTGGGGGCGCGTCAGTGCACCCACTGGGTGTAGTCCCCGAGATTTGGGCCGACTGCTGAGCAGTCGGGTCGGATCTTCCTTGACGACTTTTTCCTCATTGGTTTTTTCTTTTGTCCTTCGTGCTTTCAGGGGCCAACGCCGACTTGAGGAGGGAGCTCGGTGAAGCGCAGACCGCCCTTCGCACCAAGGATGCCGAGTACGCTGCCTTGGTCCAGGAGCATGCCCGTCTGGCCAAGAAGCTGGCTGACCAGGAGGAGAGCCACAAGGCGGCCCTGAAGAAAGCGCAGGATAGCGAAGCTGCCCTGAAGGCAGAGTTCGAGACCGAGGCGGCGGGCTGGGCTGAGACCCGGCAAGCGCTGACCGAAGGCTTCGGCCGCGTCGAGGACTTGATCGACGGTAAGCTGCCTTCCTTGCGCCTCTCTTGCCCCCGGCCGCCTGGTTTTTGCTCTGGCTTGAGCTGCTTCCTATTCTCTGTGCAGACTACTTTCCCGGCTACTCCGCCTTCGCCGCCCAAACCATCGAGGCCCATCGCGAGGCGCGCCGTCAGGCGGGGGTCAGCATTGCGCCGGACACGAATCGGACGCTTGAGGAGCAGCTCTTGGCGGTCCAAGCGCGGCTGCAGCCGGCTCACCGGATGCTTCGCCGCCTCCAACGTGCCGGAGCGCAAGTGTTGGCCGCCCTCTGGCCCGGCGAGATGATCCCCCGCACCCCGAGCCAGACCGCCGACTGGCTGGAGGTTGCAGTCGGTTGCTTTGAAGCTTGGAAGGCGTCGGCGGCCCGGCTTGGAGCCGGGCGGGCGTTGGAGTTCGTCCGAGCCTAGTACCCAGGGCTGAACCTGGACCAGCTGCGGACTTGGCGGCTGGAGGCCAACGCGGAGCTGGAGGAGGTGCGGCCGGCAATCGCTCAGCGTGCCTCGACGATCGCCGAGTATACCGACATCAGCGTTTTTGCGCCTGAAATCAATGATGACGGCGTTGCCCAGCCGGAGGAGTGGTTCGGGCTGAACCCGGCGGTGGGCGAGGACTCAGCAGAGGAGATCGCCTCTAGCGACGAAGGCGAAGACAACGAAGAAGAGGACGGTGAAGACGTCGAGCCGGCCAGTGAAACAACCGGGCGGCCTCAGGCTGACCGTGCCTCCAGCAACACGCCCTCTGCGGGAGGTGGTGATCAAGCCGAGGTTCGCCAGCCGGCCGCTCCTTCAGCCGGCACAACCGTCTCCACCGATCAGCCCGGCTCGTCGGTCGCCCCGCCGGCTTAACCTGCCGTCCTTGTTTTTCCTGCTTGTTGCCTTTTGAGCAATCTTTATTAAGCTTTCGCAGTTCCACCCACTGGGGGTGTATTCAAACTATGTTGAATGCTGGCCTTTTGGAGGTCTTTTATGTAAATATTATTCTCTGCGTGTTTGGTTTCCATTCGCGTATGCTTTTTATCCTTAGGCTTTTTCCTTTGCCGCCTTCCCTCTCTGGGGAGGCAGTACTCGAGCTTTCTTGGATTGAAGTGAAGTGAATGGAAACTGGCCGGCCGGCTACTCTGGTAGTCGGTCGGCGGTAGGAAGCAAACCGGCTTTCGTTATATTTAGTTCGTTGGTCCCTAGCCATTTTTCGTGTGGGCATCCTTTCCTGCTTTTGACTCTTGCCAGCCGGTGTTGGGGAACGTAGTAATTTCAAAAAAATTCCTACACACACAAGATCATGGTGATGCATAGCAACGAGAGGGGAGAGTGTTGTCTACGTACCCTCGTAGACCGACAGCGGAAGCGTTAGCACAACGCGGTTGATGTAGTCGTACGTCTTCATGGCCCGACCGATCAAGCACCGAAACTACGGCACCTCCGAGTTCTGGCACACGTTCAGCTCGATGGCGATCCCCGGACTCCGATCCAGCAAAGTGTCGGGGAAGAGTTCCGTCAGCACGACGGCGTGGTGACGATCTTGATGTACTACTGTCGCAGGGCTTCGCCTAAGCACCGCTATAATATTATCGAGGATTATGGTGGAAGGGGGCACCGCACACGGCTAAGAATATGATCATGTGGATCAACTTGTGTGTCTATGGGGTGCCCCCGCCCCGTATATAAAGGAGTGGAGGAGGGGAGGGCCGGCCCTCTCTATGGCGCGCCTAGGGGAGTCCTACTCCCACCGGGAGTAGGATTCCTCCTTTCCTAGTCCAACTAGGAGTCCTTCCATGTAGTAGGAGTAGGAAACAAGGAAGGGGTGCAGCCCCTCCCCCTAGTCCAATTCGGACTAGGCCTTGGGGGGGTGCGCGGCCTGCCCTAGGCAGCCCCTCTCTCTTTCCCGTATGGCCCAATAAGGCCCAATACTTCTCCCGGCGAATTCCTGTAACTCTCCGGTACTCCGAAAAATACTCGAATCACTCGGAACCTTTCCGATGTCCGAATATAGTCGTCCAATATATCGATTTTTACATCTCGACCATTTAGAGACTCCTCGTCATGTCCCCGTTCTCATCCGGGACTCCGAACTCCTTCGGTACATCAAAACTCATAAACTCATAATATAACTGTCATCGAAACCTTAAGCGTGTGGACCCTACGGGTTCGAGAACAATGTAGACATGACCGAGACACGTCTCCGGTCAATAACCAATAGCGGGACCTGGGTGCCCATATTGGTTCCTACATATTCTACGAAGATCTTCTATCGGTCAGACCGCATAACAGCATACGTTGTTCTCTTTGTCATCGGTATGTTACTTGCCCGAGATTCGATCGTCGGTATCTCAATACCTAGTTCAATCTCGTTACCGGCAAGCCTCTTTACTCGTTCCGTAATACATCATCTCGCAACTAACTCATTAGTTGTAATGCTTGCAAGGCTTATGTGATGTGCATTACCGAGAGGGCCCAGAGATATCTCTCCGACAATCGGAGTGACAAATCCTAATCTCGAAATACGCCAACCCAACATGTGCCTTTGGAGACACCTGTAGAGCTCCTTTATAATCACCCAGTTACGTTGTGACGTTTGGTTGCACACAAAGTGTTCCTTCGGCAAACGGGAGTTGCATAATCTCATAGTCATAGGAACATGTATAAGTCATGAAGAAAGCAATAGCAACATACTAAACGATCGAGTGCTAAGCTAACGGAATGGGTCATGTCAATCAGATCATTCACCTAATGATGTGATCCCATTAATCAAATAACAACTCTTTGTCCATGGTTAGGAAACATAACCATCTTTGATTAACGAGCTAGTCAAGTAGAGGCATACTAGTGACACTCTGTTTGTCTATGTATTCACACATGTATTATGTTTCCGGTTAATACAATTCTAGCATGAATAATAAACATTTATCATGATATAAGGAAATAAATAATAACTTTATTATTGCCTCTAGGGCATATTTCCTTCAGCCGGACAGCCGGTTCTTCGAACTGCGACTTTGGCAAGAGCTAAGCTTGGGTGTCGGCACACTACTTGTCTGACCGCGGGTAGGACTTCTAATATAACTCCAGTCGGCCAGTCCCCGGGCCGACTAGTCGAACCCGGTGCCGGACGGAACAAGTAAATGAAATGACAAGGTCATAAGCATGATACTCTTCATTCATAGATAAAAGATGGCAGTCCCCGAGCCCTCCTCGGGGGGCCTATTGTCTCGTACTTAGTACAAAAGTTAGCGTGACACACACTGCTTTTCAGATGTAAAATCTTCGAAGGAGGTTGGCGTTCCATGGTCGTTCCAACTCCTTGCCGGAGTCGTCTCTCTTGCGTGCCTTGGGCTTCTGTGCGTGGATTAGGTAGTAGGAGTCGTTGCCTAAAGCTCTGCTGATGACAAAGGGGCCCTCCCAAGGGGCCGAGAGCTTGTGCTGGCCAGCTGTTCACTGGATCAGCCGGAGCACAAGGTCACCCTCTTGGAAGGATCTTGGTCTGACCTTCCGACTATGGTAGCGGCGCAAACCCTGCTGGTAGATGGCAGACCGGCCGAGGGCTAACAGCCGGCCTTCTTCCAGCAGGTCGACGCCGTCTTCTCGTGCTTCCTTGGCCTCCGCCTCTGTGTACATGGTTACCCGGGGCGAGTCGAACTCGATGTCGGTTGGGATGATCGCCTTGGCACCGTACACGAGGAAGAAAGGAGTGAAGCCGTTTGACTTGTTTGGGGTAGTGCGCAGACTCCAGAGGATAGCCGGCAGCTCATCAAGCCAACAGTCGGCTGAACGCTCCAGTGGTACGACCAGTCGGGGCTTGATGCCAGAGAGGATGAGGCCGTTGGCTCGCTCGACCTGGCCGTTTGACTGCGGGTGGGCGACGGACGCTAAGTCCAGCCGGATACCTTGCGTTGCGCAGAAACGTGCCAAGGCTCCTTTTGCAAAATTCGTGCCATTGTCGGTGATGATGCTGTGTGGCACGCCGTACCGAGTTGTTATATCTGCGATGAATGTCACGACAGTCGGCCCATTCAGCTTCTTGATCGGCTTTGCCTCAATCCACTTGGTGAATTTGTCCACGGCGACGAGCAAATGCGTCATGCCGCCGCGCGCCGTCTTGAATGGGCCCACCATGTCCAGTCCCCAAACGGCGAAGGGCCAGGTGAGGGGAATGGTCTTGAGTGCCGAAGCCGGCATGTGTTGCTTGGAGCTGAAGAGTTGGCACCCTTTGCAATGTTTAACCAATTCTTTGGCGTCGTCCAAAGTAGTCGGCCAAAAGAAACCATGGCGGAAAGCTTTGGCGACGAGTGATCTTGAGGCCGCATGGTGGCCGCATTCTCCTTGGTGGATGTCTCTGAGGATTGCAATGCCCTTCTCCTGCTCGACGCACCGTTGGAGGACTCTAGTGACACTGCGCTTGACGAGCTCTCTGTTGACGATTGTGTATGCTCCGGCTCAGCGTTGGACTTGTCTTGCCTCTGTTTCGTCAGCCGGCAGATCTTTGTTTACTAGGAAGTTGAGGATGAACTGAGCCCATGATGGAGCCGTGACTTCTTCTATTGCCAATGTGGCTACTGCCACCAGGGTGGGCGGGCTGGGTGGCGAAATGCTGGAGTCCGCCGCCGGCTGTTGTGTTGGTGCAATCCCCGGGCCGACTACCGCAGTCCCTGAGCCGGGTGTGGTAGTCCTCGGATTGGGCGTAACTGCGGAAGTCCCCGAGCCGGCTACCGAAGTCCCCGGGCCGACTGCTGAAGTCCCTGGGTCGCCTGCTTGGTTCTTTGAGCCGGACCCGGCCGCGTCGGGGTCAGACGGCACGAAGATAGAATCAGACTCTGAAGACGGCTTGATGGACGGCTTGAGGAGGCGTTGTAGAGCGACACCGGTTGGTATTGCTTGCCGAGTGGAGCCTATTCGAGCCAGGGCATCGGCTGGCTCGTTGTCGGCTCGCGGTACGTGGAAGAACTCGCATCCTTCAAAGTATCCACTGAGTTGTTGAACCAGGAAGCGGTAGCTTGCCATATTTGCATCCTTGGCGTCCCAGTCACTGGATGATTGCTGAACCACCAAGTCCAAGTCGCCATAACATAGAATCCGGCAGATGCCGAGTTCCTTGGCAAGCCGGAGCCCATGTATGAGCGCCTCGTACTTCAAACCAGATCGTCTCCCGGCGGAAATGCTCCTTGTCCCCAAAGAGCACATCAATCTTGATCTTGCCGATGGGGGCGCAGGACAGGCCGGGTACGATGCCATGGAACACTGTCCGAGTAGGCATAAGTTGCTTCGTCTTGACATTCAGCTTCTCCAGGGTGTCACAGTATAGGATGTTGATGCTGCTCCCGCCGTCTATCAGCATGTGGGAGAAACGGGCGGCGCATCTGTCCATCGCGAGGGTGGCTTCCAGGACCAACGCATAAGATCCGGGAGACGGCATCACCTTTGGGTGGTTGGCCCGGCTCCACCTGATGGGTTTTTCTGACCAATGCATGTGTCCGGCGGGGTCGGCAGCGACCACGCTGACTTCCTGGTACTCTCGGCGTTTGCCGCGCCGGTCTTCGAGCTGGCTTGTAAAGACGATGTAGGTCGCATGCTCGTCGGGGAACTCGTCGTGCACGGCTCCGACTGCGGGCCGAGCGGCCGGAGGCGGTGGGCCGGCAGGCGGAGGCAGCGCGAGCCCTTCGCCTTTGGAGATTCGGGTAAGCCAATGGCACTTCAGGGTTGTGTGGTTGGACGGCTTCGCGCCGCTGTGGAATTTGCACGGGGCATCGAGAGTTTGCTCGTAGGAGAAAGCCGGCTGCCAAGCCGGCCGGCCGCCTTTGGGCTTCTTGGGCGCGGGCCGCCCTTCAGGCGGCACGTCTTCGACCGTGGCCACCTGCCGACTGGCGGGAGGCGGCGCAGGGCCCTTGCGTTTGTGGTCGTTCGGGTGTGGGCGTCGGCCGGAATCCCCCGCCGGCGTCTTGGGCGCCGGGTTGAGTACTTTCCCGGACGCGTCTACCCGGAGCTCGGTCTTCATCGAAGAGTCGGCGGTGGCGTATTTGTCCGCAATGTCCAGAAGCTCATCGAGGGTAGTCGGCTCGTCGCAGAGGAGCTTGTGCTTGAGGAGGGTGCCTTCCCGGCACCCGGCAGTGAAGTATTCTATGGCTTGCACCTCGTGCACCCCCTCGCAAGAATTGCGGAGCTCGGCCCAACGAGTGAGGTAGTCGCGAGTGGACTCGGCTGGGCCCTGCACGCACAAGGAGAGCTGCCTGGGCTTGGGAGCCCGCTTGTAGGTGCTGGTGAAGTTGCGGATGAAAGCTTCGGTGAAATCTAGCCAGCTGTTGATGCTGAAAGGCTTAAGGCTGTTGAGCCAGGTCCGCGCCGTGCCTTGCAGCATGAGGGGCACGTACTTCACGGCAACGCGCCGGTTGCCGTTGGCTATGCTAACCGCCGTGGAGTAGTCGATCAACCAGTCTTCCGGCTTCACGGAGCCGTTGTACTTGGGCGTGTCTCTTGGGAGCGAGAACCCTTTGGGGAAAGGCTCGTCGCGGATGCGGGGGCCGAAACAAGGCGGGCCGACATCGTCTTCTTCTTCCAGCGCCAGGGATCGCGCCAGGCGGTCGATCCGATGGCGGGCGTCGTTCTCGCCGACTCCTTCGCGGCGACCTAGTCGGCTGCTGAGAGTCGGGTGCGCCACAGGCGGCGGAGTGGGATATCTCTCTCCACGTGGTCGAGGTGGAGGCGGGTTGCCCCGCCATTCCATGACTCGGGGATGGCCTTCTGCGTCTCGCTTGATGGAGATTCGGGTCCGGCTTCGGCTGGCCGCCGGCTCTTTCTCGCACTGCGCATGGGTGTTGCTCGTAGTCGGTGTCCGAGACATCGCGCCGTGATCTCGGCGCGGGGGAGGGCTTCCCGCGCGGGCGTCGGCCTCGTGCCGCCGTGCGGCCGCATCAATCAGCTGCTGGATGCGCCGGGTCATGTGAGGGAGTTCTTCGGCCTCCAATCCGTCCAACTCGTCTACGGCCGCCTGGGCGGCACGCAAGTTCTCGAGTGGAGTGGCATAGACCGGGCAGTCGACTCCCAGCGTGTCGGCGATGACAGCGCCGCGTTGCTTGACAATGCCGGCCCGGCTTGGCCCGCCCGGGGCCGGCGTGCCGAAGGCGGCGCGGTCAGCTTCACGCTGGTAGGCCTCAGTGAGGCGTCTCACGGAAGCCAGCCTCCGGCCCTCCGCGAGGAGAGCGAGGCGGCGTGTCTCCAGTGCTTCGTCGTGGGCATCGGCCGGGAGGGGGATGGACAAGTCGCGAGCCGCCGCATGCGGGGCGTCGTGGGCGCTCTCGTCAGCCGTGCCGCCGTGGCCGATGACCATCACCTCGGTGGTGACAGTGTCGCGGCCATCGGTCCGGGGAAGCGGGTCATCGTAGATCGCGGCGTCGGTGGGGAAGGTGTCGAGTGAAGCCGTGTCGGAGTCGACAGGCATCGGGTTGGTGGAACCAATCGACTCCAAATCCACAGCAGGCTCGCCGGAGACATGGAGCTGGCCGAGGAGGTTGGCGAGGTGGTCGGTGCCTGCATCGGAGGCGAGCTCGTCGGAGATGAGGGTTTCGTCGAGGAGATCGGCGAGGCTGCTCGCCGCGCAGATGCTGGTGACGCCTTGCAGCGCGTCGTGGCAAGCGCCATCGGGCGTGCCGGGCTGGCTATGCTCGCTGGGGAGGAAGAGGGTTCCCGTCCAGAACAGGTCTCCGGGCGACGGTGCACCTGGCCCCACGGTGGGCGCCAAATGTCGGGTGGTAGGTGCGACATATGCCAACGAGTGGCTTATCATTGTGGGAGCCAGTAAGACATCGCCGGTGCCTGGAAACGGGATGAGGCGAAGACATGCACGCCGGCGGATCTTACCCAGCTTCGGGGCTCTCCGTGGAGATAACACCCCTACTGCTGCTCTGCGGGGTCTCCGCATGATCACTAGAAGGACAAGTAACTACACAATGCTCCTTGAGCTGTTCGGTGGGAGGAGGAAGAAGGGTCGGCTGGCCTGCTTCTTCTCCTCGTGAGGTGTCTAAAACTAGCTGGGGGTCGAACCCTTTGCATAGGCGCCCCGGGGGGTTTATATAGGCCTACCCCCCCGGGGGTACAATGGTAATCCGACTGAACGCGGGGCCCAGCCGTCTATGACTACGCTCGCCGGCTTCTGCGCCGGCCGCCGGGGCCCGCCGACTAGTGGGTCCCGCCGGCTACCGGCCCCTTGGTCGACAGGTAGGCCCCATCGTCCAGGATCTGGTCGGCGGCTGGTCACTGTTGCCTTATCTTGGTGACGTGGGCTTCGTCGTGGTAGGCGTGGCTACAGTATCGCCGCCCGGTGGGCGATTGCTGTAGCCTCACCGCGTCTTGTCTCCTTAATGGGGCATCTCCTTCGAGGAAGGCGGCAAGCCGGCTGTGGGGAGTCGGCTCCGTCTTGGGCCGACTAGGGGAGGCATGGCCGCCTTCGGGTGTCTCTCTGCCCGAAGGGGCCCACCGCCCGCGGGCCGTACTAGCAGTCCATCATGGATGACATCAGGGTCAACATGGCAACAGTGCTGCGTCGGACGGGTCATGGCTACCCGTACGGCGCACTGTGCCGGTCGTGCTCCGGGATTTGGGGGTGGCAGGCTTCACTGTAGCCACGCCCCGTCACGCCGCCGTTAGGTGGATGCAAACTTTAAGGGTGCGGTCTTGGCCGCTTTGTGGGAGCCGGCTTCTTGGAGTCGGCCTTCTCGAGGCCGGCTTCTTGAAGCCGGCCCTCCCGTGGCCTCCTTTGCGAGGGCTAAAGTCGGGCCACCTTCCGACAACCGGCCCGGGCGACGGCCAGCAAGGGGAAGGCGGCCCCACGTCTTGGGCTCTTGAGAGCCGGACGGGCTCGTAATTCAGAAGGGCCAGGGGAAGCCGGCTTGGCTACCCATGGCTATTTACTCCGACACCTTAGTATACCCGCTCTTAGTATATGAGCACCCAAAAATAGGTTACTAACCGCACAAACAATGCATACATATCAACCTTATTGATTAGAAAGATCCTTTTCATCTCGTTTTGTAGTGACCAGTCAGCTCAACGTTTGGGAGTAGTAATTTAATGTCCGAACTTTTCAATATTTTTTATTAGTATTCTGTTCATCCCATCGGCTCTTGCATTGTCGTGATGTCGATGTTTGTGTTCTTCGACCACACAAAGATAACATTTTTTCACAATCACAACAAATGTATATACCTAAGAAAGTCAACCTAAACAAAGATGAAACCCCCGCTCCTCATTTCTAAACAAGAGAAAATCATTTACTAACCGCATAATAATGCATATCTATATATTATGTAATTCACTCTAAATAAATGAAGATCACATTACAAGTCAAATGAACTCAAAGGAACTGTCAATATCTTTGTCAAGCAGATCTCAGTCAAACAACTAATTCCAATATGGACATTCAATGTCTCCGTCCATCTTGGTAGCTACAGCAAAATAAAAGAGTCGCGACATGTTCTAGTAAATACATGGAGGCGACGCGACATATGAACTCACATCACCGCAATGACCACGAACACTGCAGTCAGCCGATAAATAAATTTCTCCAACCAGGATCTTGAGAGTACATTTTCAACTCCATTAGTACGTCTTGCAGCTTCATTTGTACCCAGTTTCGCCTCACGATGCTTCTTTTCTTCTATTGTTAACACCAATTTGTCAAAAAAATCTTGGAAAAAAAAACAGATAAGCAGTTCAGAATAGCAATGACACAAAACAATTCAGAAAAGCAAGGAGGGGATGAGGCAGGGGGAGAGAGGAGAAAGGATGGAGGAGCCCAAGTCCCCTATGTATTTTTTTGGGGTGTTGATTTATTTATCGGCCGGTCGGCCCAAGTCCGGCGGGCGGCGGCGGACCACCGGTTCGCAGCAAGCCTGCAGATCCCACCGGTGGTATTGAATTTGGGGTGTTGATTTTGCAGGTCAATTGTTGATTGGGATATATAGTAGTACATGGATTTGTTCGGTTGCATTTTTTATACATGGAAAGAGTCTGCTTCCCGGTTGCGAAGCTATTCACTGCGGAGGGGTGGAGCCCGCCCGCGATTTGGATACGTTAGTTGTTTTTTTGTCTGTCTTGTTCTTTTTCATGCACAGGAAGCTGTGACTTGTTACTGTATTAGAGCTGCATTTTTCAGTAAGCTTAGTAGTAATATACATACAATATTTGGAGGATGGACATTGTTTTGCACTGTTGCGGTACCTTGTCTGCATGCCTGTTTTGGGCTTGTTTATATTGTGATCACATACACCATCTAGAATCCGTCACACTGGAATCTAAAAGAAATCCGCAACTAAGGCTCCGTTCGGAATCCCTCCGCTCTGTAACTCCGTCGCGGAGCGGAGCGGCATACAGTACAAATACAGAGAGCGGCAAACAAGCTGCTCTGCGCGCTTCGCTCCCTGGTGACAGAGCGGTGGATTGCTGGACACAGCCTAAATTAGTGTATTTAGGGAACCTAAGATTAGGTAGAGGAAGTTGTGGAGAGTGATTTATTTTTTTGGCGAATTGTGGTACCATATATGGACTGGCTAACACCTGTGGCGACTATTAATGTTTTGGGATAGTTGGGAATTCACATGGTATCTTTGCCGACCGAGGCTTCACTGGTGGCTCTATATATAGAGGTAACCACACTTCGAATGTGTTTGATTCAAAGAACATAGAAACACAATGATGAGATTTAGAATGACATCCCCACATCTACCTTATGAAGTGAGTGTAACTTTTTTTTTACCGAATCATTGGTTGTAGCTAGCTTAGGACTCGGAGGCACCAGGAAAGCTGCTAGCTCATGGATTTAGAAAAAGAGGATTGGTTAGCTCAAGCTCACAAGATCGACGCAGAGAGGTCGCATTGGTTAGCTCAATCTCACAAGATTGTTCTGCGTAGGGATACAACATCTGCAACGTACAATGTATGTAGGCAGCATCACAGAACCGACGGCCATCTGTGCACTAGTTTAGGCTCCACTACTTGCCCACAAAAAGATGGACGTGCGGTTTAACCCTCTTGTGGTCTGTACAGATCGTCTTTTGGCTACTGTCTCCGCCTCTGCTTCACCCATCCAAGCTTGCCACCGCATCAATGGATCAACAACAAATGGGCGTGCGGTTTTGTAATGTCAATGTTTGCATTCTTCGACCACCGCAAAGATAACATTTTTGCGATTACAACAAATATTTCAAAAGATCACTAAGGTATATACTAAGAAATCAAACTAAAACAAAGATCAACCCCCACGCCTTGTTTTTGAACAGGAAAAAATCAGTTACTAACCACATATTAATGCATACCTATATGTTATGTAATTCACTCAATTGAAAATCACATTATAAGTCAATCAAATAAACTCAAAGGAACTGTTAATATCTTTGTCAAGCACATCTCAGTCAAACAAGTAACTCCAAGATGGACATTCCATGCAGATGCCTGAGGTTTTAACCTCCTTTTCGAATGAAAAAAATAAAAAACAGGGCATGCGTTATACAGAACTAAATCAAAACTAGTACAGTAAAGCTGAAGGAAGTGTTTTTTTTCTTTTTTTGCGGGAAAGAAGTGTTTGTAGGCAAGCTTACACTTGCAATGATGTGGGATCTGCGCATCACCAGCACCGGTTGTCTCAAATTCTTTTTTATTTTGCATATATATGATGGGAAAAGTCCACCGAAATCCTATAAACAAAGTTCAAGTCTCAATTACAGCATGAGTCTTCAAGCCCGATGGTTATATACTTGTCTTTCTCAGTGAAGCTTAAATTTGACATATGGAGTACGAGTACAGCCAGCACTAACAATAGCTTGTTTGAAAACTTGTAAAAAGAGCTTGCAAAGTACTTGCATCCATAGTGGAAGACTGCAGCCTGAGAGTGCATTGTAAGCTGTGAGACATTTTTCCCTCAAAAGACTATCATTAGAGTCGGAAGTATAGGAACTTGGCAACAAATTGGCAGATTTACCCAAATGATAAGTGACACAAGTGTGGCACGAAGCAACAAGGTTCAAATGCTCCCATTAATTGCCATGATGCTTACACTAAACTTGCCATGATATGTTTCATCTTTTTTTAGATTTAAAGCTACCATTGTATTTCAACTACTTTTCATGGTAAATTTTATTAATTGACCATGGCAATTTTTAGTAATTAACCATGACAAATTTAATTTGTGGATCATGGCAATGTTTAGTAATTCATCATGGAAAGTTTAGTTTATAAATCATGGCAATTTTAGTATTTTGATCATGGCAATTCTAGTATTTTGACCATGAAAATTATTTTTTGTATGAACCATGGAAATTTTTAGTGCATGTATCATGTCTAATTTATGTAAATCACCATTGCAATTTTAGTTTCTGGTTCATGGAAAATTTGAATCATTGACCATGCATTTTAAAGGAATTGACTAGGAATTTCTTTTTAATTATGAACCATGTCAAAATTATTTCATGGAGCATGGCAAATTTTAGTAATTCACCATGGCAAGTTTAGCTTCTTAATTCCCTTTTCGATAACATGTCAAAATTTACTTTAAATGTAGAAGAAAAAGTAGTTGAAGCATATTATGGCAACTTTAGTGTAAATACCATGGCAATTTATGTGCAATAGACATGGCAACTTTTGACCGCCAAAAAATATCGTCGAAACATATCGATATGAGATCTAGTTTTGAAGTCTATCGTGGCGGATTTAATTGTGAAAATGAATTTTCAATCAGATTTTTCATTTAAGAGATAAAACATTTTAAAGTTTGAAAACCCAAAAGATTTCTGCTGACATCATCTGTTTTTCGTCCCTATTTGCATGCATATGTGAAAAAATTAAAAAGTTCGACGTGTCATAACGGATGGTTAGAAGAGTGTGTGGCCCGAGCTCCTTTAGCCCACACGTGTGGCACTTATCAAAGTCCTTTTTTAAGAGTCATGTCATTAGAGTTGAACACTTGTCTTATAAATTCTGCATGCAGAGCACAAGTCTAATGTCTAACCATGAACAGTTGAAGCATCTAGATCTAGCAGCAGCCGATGAATCTGTTAACTTGGTCATCCGTAGGTTTTGTATATATGGTCCTGGAGATGTAATTCTAGGCAGATGCAAAAGGCTCACCAAAACTCTGATGGCAACAGGTGTCCCCATCAGAGGAGTTTTTACCTTAACCGGTGATTTTTGAATCATCGTGTTTCGTTTAGTCTAGTTTGTAAGGTACTTCCTCCGTCCTAAATTTTTTGTCTTAAATTTGTCTAGATACGGATGTATCTAATACTAAAACGTGAATTGATACATTCGTATTTAGACAAATCTAAGACAAGAATTTTAAGACGGAGGGAGTATGTTGGATAGGGCTGGACCTTTTTTTCTCTTGGGGGCCAGCCGTACGCGGATCATTTTGAACATTGGGCCAACCAAGGCTTCTAGATGAGCCAGTGTTCTAGATTCCCCCCTGCTTGAAATACTGCACTTACGACATACTTCTTCTATCTCAAAATTGCTCAAGCGGTACATGAATTTTTCTATTAAAAACAGAAAGCCTTGGCTCTAATACGTTGTATGGTTCAATCACCTCTAGCAGACCTTAATCAACGACCTGCTCAGCATGAAAAGTATACCACAAATGACAGCTTGAGATAACAATAGCATATGCATTTTGCTAAGCTCTGTTCTCCAGCAACTCAAAACATAAAATCACATCACGCCGTCAACATGCCAGCATGGCCAGGAGATAAATGGAACCACCGGAGAACTCAAAGGCGGTGATATTAAAACAAAGCATTCATTGAAAAAAGAAATCCTGAAACAGAGTTTGCTGTAAAACAAAGGTAACAAGAACGATGCTTGCGTTTCTAGAGACCGCAATAGAGTTGAGAACTATGGGACTAGTTCCTCAATTCTCTGAAACTTCTTACTCCCCCCAGCCCTTATTAATTGTCGCTGATTTAGTACTCCCTCCGTTGGGAATTACTTGTCACAGAAATGAATGTATCTAGACGTATTTTAGTTGTACATACATCCATTTTTATCCACTTTTGAGACAAGTAATTTGGAACGGAGGGAGTACAACTTTGTACTAAATCAGCGACAATTATGATCGGAGGGAGTAGTAGATTCCCATCAACCAAGAAATCTAAAGTTAAATCTGAACCTACATAATGTCCTTCTGGATGTCTTCTTGAGGCGTTGCTATGCTTGAATTGGCTTTTTGGAAACAGTCTTTGGTTTTGAACAGTTGCAGTGTCAAAGCTTCAGAGTCGTATCAATGTTGTTCATTTCACTACTATAGACCACTGTGCTCTCCCTTGATGTTGCGAGGCCAGCAAACCAATGCAGAATATTACCTTGAGGTGGTCCTGCTTGGAATTCATCCGTATGCATGACCATGAGATTCTTTGCTGCAGCAGTTATAACAAGGGCTTCATTGGAAGGACCATCTGGTTCTTGAGGAACAGTGTCGCCTTTTGACTGGCGGGCATCCATCTCTGTAACATCCATGAACGGCAGTGCAACGTTCAGGTCAATGAGGTTTCTGACACTGGTGCCATCCTTCTTGTTCTGGAATTGCATTTCCATGTCAGCTACACCCTTGCTCGAGGGTGTGCTGTCTGCGCCCATGTGTGTAGTGGACGAAGTGGATGAGCGTTGATAATCTTTCTCGGTGGCTGCACTTATAGTGAAACCAAGGATTCTTGTGCTACCTCCTGAACAACCCATGGAACCAGGCGAAATCTGGGAATGCCCATTCTCACGAGTCGGTGACACTTGTGATTTCTTCATGGTGATTTTCTTCGTCGAGTTTTGCAGCTTCTTTCTGTCCCACAAGATTTCCTTTGATGCATTCTCACTTGCTTGTCCCAGAGTGGCAGTTGCATCACGAGGACCATTGTTCAGATTCACATCCTTGGGACAATCATAAAATGGGGAAGGATGTTGACACTGAACCCCTCCAGGAATCTCTGATGAATGAAGGCGGTGATATCTTTGAAAAGTTGGAAGTCGGCCATTCTGAGCACTGGGCAATTCAGCGTCAGCATAATGCCTCCTACTCGTGTAATCTGTGGCGCTGCTTTGCCATAGAGATCTGGGTGCAGCATTGGAGCTGGATGCTGCAAATATTCCTGGATTGACGATGCTAGAGCTGGACTGGTAATGCGCGGTTGAGGAATCAACACCAGTTTTCTTGTGTGTGAGCCACTCCATGCCACTGCTTCGATCTAGAAAAGGAAAATAAGATACACTTAGTGTGCATTGATGCTTAGACATTGGTTTAAAACATAAAGATATACAAGTTTCTAAATAAATTAAGAAAATCTTACCTTTTAATTTATGGTCGTATGAATAACACTGGTTCTTAGAACTGGAGGCACCCACACTTGGGAAGTTTGTTTTCTTCATAGTGCTAGATGACCCTATCACTTTTTTGTTCAAAGCATTCACTGTTGAGACACCTGATGGCTGTAAACCAGTGGCCCAATTCTTGTCCATGGGTGAGGTGCGTTCAATGCTAAGCTTCAGGTTTGTACCAACAACTGAACCACTATTTCTTGGCAAACTCTTTGCAGGATTCTCCCATACTGTCACCACATCATCATCACTATCATCTGCATCAGCTGGAACCTGAAGGAGCATTTCTTTTGTGGACCCGCTATTGCTATGCCTCATAGACACTCTGTTCAAGCTACGCTCTATATTTTTTCCCTTCATGAATTTTCCAGAAGGTTTCCTCACATCATGTCCTGCAGGAGGCCCCATTTGCTGGACTCTTCTTATACCCCCAGATGGTAATGAATATGATATGGCTTGAGAATATCCCTTTGATTCACCTCCTCGGCATTGTAATGCCATTAGGTCCTTCTGAACCTTGTACAGACGATGAAGTTCATAGACCTATAAATAAAGGTGTCAAAACCGTATAGGAATGAGAAACAATTACGCCTATGGACAAATATAAGAAAAAACACATCACTTGCGTATGTAAGCAATCTCTAGATTACTGAAAGCACATAGTATGGGTAATGTCATAATCTACCTGTTTCCGGAATGTAGCTTCCTGTGCAAGTATATTCTGCTTTAGCATTTCCTTGTCAGCATATGCAGATCCATTTGTGGGTGTTATTGTGAAGCTGTTACTAAGATGCTCAATTGGTTTATTCTCCATGTGTTATGATAACCACCAATTGCCTTTCAAGTTTACTCTACAATCTGAAAGTGTCCGAGTACCGAGTATTATGGAAGATTCTTGTCTTCAACTTTTGTTCCTGGTCCTAATAAATATCCACAGATAAATGATGGGTTATCGTAGTATCTTCAAATGTATAAGAAGGATATTTAGAACAAAATAAATGCATGAACTTGGTATCCTTTTTCTTTTGTGACTGATTTGGTATATTCAGTCAGAGCCTTAAAATGGTTCAACATGTATGATTTGCACACTCATACTACACAGTGGCAATTAAGGCATTAGGAACCCAACCAAGTATGACTTCACACCACAGCAAAGATGCATCACTTGACAGATACTCGGAAATTCTGATCAACAAGCGATAGAAAACAAGAAAGGATGCCTCGTACTTACAAAGTTCTCGAATGTGAAGCAATGGTGTACAAGGAGTTTTATCCAGCCAAGAGTCCTTAGATCACAAGAAACTGGATTATGTCTGCTGGCTTAATCAATTCCTCCTTATCTGAAGCAGACAAAAGCGGCTAGCTTGCGTCAGCAAGAAGAGACCTCAAATTTGGCATTTATGGAAAGTAAGGACACATACATAATGAAGATGAAAATAAATGCAAAGCGAGAAAATCGTAGACAAGATCCAGATCTGTAACAAAATGTGACAGGAAAAGGATTCCAAAGATGAAATGTGTAGAAAACAGAACTTTACAAAGCAATTCCACGAACCTTCACCGCCACAAACTGTTGAAGAGAAACTAAAAGAAGTAGGAAACACACAACATGAGGGGGCAAGGCAGGATCAACAAGCAAGGAGGAATAGAGGTGATCTCCCCGTGCCCCCACACCTTTCTGCCCAGGGCGTACCAAAAGATCATAGCAAAAACAAATAGATGGGAAAGAGCAGATTTCGCACAAACAAAATCAAGCATAACAGCGCAGAGGCTAGAGAGCTAAACTCCCAAGAACACGAGAGAATTTTCAGCTCACCTTATCACCAGGAGAAGCCCACGATACTGGTGAAAGATGTCCGTCTACCCTTTTTGTAGATAACCTTGAGGTGTTTTGTTCTTTATTAGGAGTGATTATAAAGATTTGATTACGATTCAATGACAACTCGACATGGACACTGATGAGCTCATTTGGCCTTTCAATGTTTTTTGTTTCTAGTGCTATATTAATGCATTAATTTATGAGAGATTTCGTCATTTTGGGCTGGATTTTGAGCACATTCAATTACATGTAACTGACCCATTGCTTCTTTTTTTAGAAGATATTTTCTCCCCCGGGTGGTTGGACTGACACACGTCCCCCCTATGTGACACGGTACACTCACTTCCTTTGTGCCAGGTTCATCTACAAGCTATATCTGAACCATTTAGTGTGCATTCTGACTTGTGTTGTGTGCCGTGATTCCAGCTGTATTCAATTTTTAGATGGTGTACTTTGGTGAATTTGCTAGAAATTCTGACATGGTTCAAGGTGATTTGACTTGCTACATGTATGTGGATGAGCGGGATGCATTTGTGGGGCATGTCATAAAGCATGATCTCTCTAAAAGAAGATACTTGTGATTTTCGGATGCCTTTATGAGAAGAAAAGTAAAAGACAAGTCAACTTTTTGTCTTGATTATCATGGGGAGATTGTATTAACATGTTGCATCCATATAAAATTGGGTGACATTTCTTTAAAAAGAATCTTCAGTATTGGTTTATGTGAAAAACTTATTTCGCACACAATTATATCATTCTCATCATTTGCAGGCATGTTGCAGAACAAAATAATTTACAATTGTATCTTGAAACTTCTAAAACATCTTGCAAGCCATTTCTTTCTTGTTCCTGATAGACATTCTGCTTGGTAACTTAAATATTCTGGTTTGGTGCATCCCAAAACTCATAGCCCTGTCAATCTCCTTTTTTGAAGGAAATGCTAATGTATGACCCAGATGCATGCCAAACAAAAAACATCATGTGTGAATAGTTATCATAAATATCACAGCAACCTAAATCAGGCTTCTTCATATCTTAGCAGTGAGTTAAAACTTGAAACAGGAGAAAAAAAAAGACCTTATAACATAGCATGCCATTAACATGTATACAAAGCATGAAAGACAACGAAAAAAAATTACAAATGGATGATTTATATTGTTGTATGAGATACAAGCTTGATACCTGACTCAGAATTCTACCGAAGACTGTATGCTGCTTCATCTCTAAGACATTCTTATGAAGTGGTACATGCAAAAATAAAACACTCAACTATTCCACTTTTCCAACATAATCACTTTGCTGCTACAATATAACTATCAAAATCACTTCTTCTATTTTATTCTGAGGTCTTCTCACTTTCTTATTTTTTTGTTTTGATTTTGATTAACCAGAAAAAGTGAAGCATTAAAAGTACCAACCTATGAACTATTCGATAAACCTAGCACTATATTGGTAGTATTTGGTCAGTCCATTCCATCACCAGCTTTCATCTTAACATAGTAGCAGTTTGTGACAGAGCAAACCTGATGGCAGAAGAGCAGATGCTGAGAAATCCTTGAACGGATCTCTGGGTTCTCAATCCATCGTGGGCAATTCTGTAACACGACACAACGTTGTCTTCTTGTTACATGTCACAACATCTTTTTGGTTGCAGGATTCACTGGAGCCAGTGCTTCCGTACATAGATTGAACATTTCACATGTTTGTCACTGCGACATGAGAAACTGAGCATGCCGTTGGCAAAGGACTCACTGCACAAGGATCTCATGACCTGCTGGAATGCAGCCTGTCCTTAACACGAACTCAGACTGTCAACCATCTCGGATATCTGGTATGAGTCTGAGTATTTTCTGCCCCCGCTGTGAACTCATGGAATGCTTCATCAAGTTCAATCCAATTTAACGCTGCTGACTTTTGAAACCCAGTTCCTTTCATTTGTATCCTTGCTTTCGCCATATCCCTTCACTGCCCAGCCTCAGCATAGATGTCCCAGCTTACCGCCTCCTTCTCTGGCATCTCTTCAGACATCCACCTCGCATTGGCCACCTCCCCCTGTCGCACCATCGCAGCCATGGCCGTGCTCCAGGACACGATGTCCCGTCTCGGCATTTCCTCGAACACCTTGCTGGCGTCCAAGAACCCGACCCGTTCCTGTAGCATGGGTCGATCAGCGCGTCCCTGAGCGCGTGTGAGGAGATAAGGTTGGAGTGGCGAGCAGGCCGGGGTGGAGACCGTGGTCAAGCAGCTGTGCATGGTGGAGGTGCGGCAGGCCGTGGGGGCAGTAACGGTAGGTGCTGCTCCACGGGCAGGCGCCGCGAAGGCGCACCTCACGGCGGCGGTGGTGGACATTCGCGGTGGCGCCGCCGTGGTTGCCGGCAAAGAAGGGTCAGTTGTTGGCAGTTATTGCCGGAGAGGGGAGGGGAAGGGAGCTGCTCAGGCGAGGAGAAGGAGACAGAGGAAGGGCGGCCGTCAGCGCGTGGGTTCCGGCGGAGATTATTTTCTTTTAAGAAACTCGTCCCACTTTATTAAGATTCAGAAATGTTTATGGGTACAAGAATTTTGTCCTGGGATCCCAAACCACAAATGGCGACCTACTCCTAAATAACAAGAGTACTAGCTTGATTATGAGTTTCAAAATTAAACTATCTACGTTCGTAAATCGTAAATAAAAGTGCATGAAAGAAAATCCCTTGAGCGCCTAATAATCTCTTTGACAATCGCTCCATGACGCCCATTCACAAGATTTTGGTCGTAGGGGGATGGAGCTGAAGCAATCCATTCACAAGCCTAGATTGGCCCAATTAACTGTAGAACGAGGAATTTGTCACGGACTCACGGGAGAAGCTTCCATGTAGACATCAATTGCAAAAAGTTTAGAATTGCAAAAAAAAAGAGCAAAAAAAAATTAACACTCAAAAATCCAGCGGCCAGAAAATGTATATATGCATGGTTTAAAGATACAACAGAGTGAGGGCGTGAGAGCACATTCACAATTTCTCTAAATGTAGCATAGTACAATTGCTCATTCTATTCTACTTTTCCATGGATGGGTCCCGACATTCATGAAGAAGACATATAAACAGGTTTATTCAAAAAAACCCAGAACAAATGTTGGAAACTTTGTTGGGCTTGAATGGTAGCAAACTATATATGCACATTAGAGTAAAACGCATGAATGGTTCTTAAACTTGGTGGCTATGTCTTTTTATTTTTTATTTTTTTGCGGGCTCAAACTTTGTATTACTCATTCAAAGTCACATTACAATCTTCTGAATTATCCCCAACACCTCAGGAGGACCTGACCCTAATCAAGTCATAGTCCTTTTATTAATATGACCAAAGGAAATTAACTTGTCGCTCGCTTTATTCTATGAACGAGCGACGTGAGTAATACAAGTTTGATGAGAAATAAGTAAACCTCTAACCCCGTTAACTAACGACGAGTAGATCGATCGATCAATGTCTCCACATGTGATCATGGAAACTGCCACTGAGGAATCCATCTCAACTTCGATCGGCAGTTCTGTATGTTGAATTGATGAGGACAAACCCTCCAAGCAGGCGGAAAGCTCCGCCTCTAGCACATCTTTGCATGAATACAAGGCCCTGCAAGCTGCAAAAATAATCCTCCCTGCCTCATCCCGCAGGATCATGTCCGCACCAGCTTCGTCACTTGACACAAAAACGCCATGAGTGTTTAGTTTTGTCCAACCGTTCTTCGGGTTTGCCCAGGGCGACTTGGATATATAAGTAACAGGCTGCACCACAGACTCCATGGTGACATATGCTTTGCCCTTCACCGGATCCGCACCATTGTCATGTTTGATTGCCAACAGTGACTCAATGTAGCTTCGTAGGTATCTCACAGACACCTCCAATGGCGGGGCTGGTTTATGATGTACCACATCATTGCGAACAAGCCAAGCTCTCCAGAAAACGAGAAGTAACATACATCTCTCCAGTTCACTTCGTGGCGCAAGGATCTGCAATAGCCATTCCTTCCCACAATTCACTATAGATTGTAGCCGAGGGAGGTTCCAGATCTTAGCCATTTCCAGGTATAAATCCCTCCCGAATTGACATCTCAGAAATGGATGGAAATTGTCTTCCGTATCTAAACCGCATACAGGGCATCTGCTTGTGGTTTCCAAACCAATCTTATGTTTATTTTTCCACGTTGGTAACCCATCAGTCGCGACCCTCCAAGCAAAGGTTGAAACTACGGGTGGTACTCCACACTTCCAAATGAATTTCCAACAACTCCTTGCTCCTGACGGCGAAGAACTAGATGATGCTGCAACAGCACGATGTGCCTCATCGAACGCCATGTGGTAGGCGCTTCTAACAGAGAAAACTCCCCGCTTGTCCGGCCCCCAAGCAATGATATCCTCACCCCGTCGCGGGGACACTTTGATCTTCAAAACCTCCTCCACATCCGCCTGAACAAAATATTGATTAAGTATATGAATCTTCCAAGACCCATTCTCATTCAGTAAGTCGGAGACATAACGGATGCGACAAACTCCCTATCTAGAAATCGGTTTATAAGAAAATGGACGCGGAATCCAACTATCCCGCTATAACGTCCTCGATGCGGCTATATCTCCCACGTGTCGAATCACGACTTAGAGGCATAACCGCATTGAAAGCAATGTCGCAAGTGAGGTAATCTTCACACAACCCATATAATACATAAGGGAAAGAGATACATAGTTGGCTTACAATTGCCACTTCACACAATACATGAATATAGCATTACATCATCCAGATACACACAAGGTCCGACTATGGAACCCAAAATGAAAAAGACTACCCCAAATGCTACACAGATCCCCGATCGTCCCAACTGGGCTCCACTACTGATCAAAAGGAAGCAAAACAACAAAACGAATAAGGTCTTCGTCAAGCTCCTCCATGAGCTCGGTTGCGTCACCTGCATGGTTTCATCGGCACCTGCAAACTGGTTTTTGGAAGTATCTGTGAGTCACAGGGACTCAGCAATCCCACACCCTCGCGATCAAGACTATTTAAGCTTATAGGAAGGATAAAAAGGTATGAGGTGGAGCTGCAGCAAGCACTAGCATATATGGTGGCTAACCTACGCAAATGAGAGCGAGAAGAGAAGGCAAAGGCACGATCGATAAACCATGATCAAGAAGTGATCCAAGACTACTTACGTTCAAGCATAACTCCAACATCGTGTTCACTTCCCGAACTCCGCCGGAAAGAGACCATCACGGCTACACACGCGGTTGATGCATTTTAATTAAGAGAAGTTTCAGGTTTTCTACAACCGGACATTAACAAATTCCCATCTGCCCATAACCACGGGCACGGCTTTCGAAAGTTCAAAACCCTACAGGGGTGTCCCAACTTAGCCCATCACAAGCTCTCACGGTCAACGAAGGATATTCCTTCTCCCAGGAAGACCCGATCAGGCTCGAAATCCCGGTTATAAGACATTTCGACAATGGTAAAACAAGACCAGCAAAGCCACCCGAATGTGCCGACAAATCCCGATAGGAGCTGCACATATCTCGTTCTCAGGGCACACCGGATTGTCCAAGGTTCCGGTAGGCCAGCCCAGAGTTGCCCCTGGTGGCCACCGGCAGCTGATAGGTTGGACCAACACTCAGAGGAGCAGTGGCCCGGGGGTTTAAAATAAAGATGACCCTTGAGTCTGCAGAACCCAAGGAAAAAAAGGCTAGGTGGCAAATGGTAAAACCAAGGTTGGGCCTTGCTGGAGGAGTTTTATTCAAGGCGAACTGTCAAGGGGTTCCCATTATAACCCAACCGTGTAAGGAACGCAAAATCAAGGAACATAACACCTATATGACGGAAACTAGGGCCGCAAGAGTGGAACAAAACACCAGGCATAAGGCCAAGCCTTCCACCCTTTACCAAGTATATAGATGCATTAATTAAATAAGAGATATTGTGATATCCCAACCAATATCCATGTTCCAAACATGGAACAAGCTCCAATCTTCACCTGCAACTAACAACGCTATAAGAGGGGCTGAGCAAAGCGGTAACATAGTCAAATAACGGTTTGCTAGGACATGGCAAGAGGGTGAAGCATAAGAAAACTACCTATCTAGGAAAGTTTAAATGAGGCCGGAACAACAAACAACAAGTCCGGAAAAATCCTCATGTGCATATTTTGGTTATGGTACTGTTCTGCCATAAACACAATTTTAGAGTTATTAAACATGCAAAGTGAGGCCACCATGTTAAACTAGGCATTTTTCCACCCCATTTACATATAAAGTTTATTAAAAACCGAGCTACGGTTATTTAGTTATGAATTAAATCATTTTAACATGGCAATAGGCAAATTATATGCAAACAACATTTTAAACATTTTAAACATGGATGAAAATTGGATATTATGACACTACATGAAATTCTAGTCAAGTTATGTATATAAATTATTTAGATCCGATGCACGGTTATTAAGTTATTATATGCATAAAGTCTAGGGGCCTTGCTGTAAAACATCGGTTTTCTGGATAAATGATTAAATTCGTCCAGGAAAAAAAACGTTAAGCGGGCCGAATCTGAAACAGGGCAGGCGCTGGGGGCGGCTCACCCATGGGCTTCGGCCCGTTTGCGGAGAGGCTTGTGGATCTGGCGGCCCATGGCGATGGCAACGCAGAGGCGGGCGCTGGGCCTTGCAGGTCTGGGCCGCGGGCAGGCCGCAGTGGGCCGACCTACGAAGGCAAGGCGAAGGCGTGGGCCACGAGCGCGAAGAGGAAGCAGGGAAGCGATGCGGTCAATGGGTGCGGCGAGGCCCTCGTCTCCTCGTTCGAATCCGAGGAAGCAGGGCGACGACGCGAGAGGAACCGGGCGGAGGTGAGGAATCCTTGGCGCGAATCCATGGCGGCACCGGACGCCGGTGACGGGGCGCAGGGGTCCAGGACCCGTGAGGAGAAGAGGGGCGGCCATGGCGATCCTGGGGCTTTGGCCGGCTCGATGAAGACGAGCAGCAGCGGGTCAACGCAGGCGGCGGCTCGCTGCAACGCAGGGAGAGGCATCGCTATACTTGGTGCGATCTCCGGTGACGCGGGAAAAGAGAGGGAGGCAGGAGAACGTGCTTGGACGGCGCCGGTGCAGGGACGACGCGGGGACGGACTTGGTGCGGCGGAGCTCGGGGCCATGGCGAGAGGAGCACCTGCGAAGGGGAAGAGAGAGGTCAGGGGCGGGCGAGAGGAGAGGAAGCACGGGAAGGAGAGGGGCGGCATTGTTCCTGGTGGACGAGAGAGGAGGCAGGGGCTTTGGGAGAGCGAGTAGGATCTCCACTCCTCTGGATCGAAGAGGGAGGAGGAGGCTATCGATCCAATCGGGATCGAGCGCGGGTTGATCTGAGAGGGAGAGGTGGGGGTTGCTGGTTGGATCGACGCTGAATACAAGGAAAGTGGCGGCGGCGTGGGGAATGGGATGGATGGGATAAGGTGGAGAATTTTTAGGGTTATCCAAAATGACTAAGGGTGGACTATAAATAGTAAGTCAGATCAGCTTAGGACGATTAGGTCTCTCTGATCATAATCGGACGGACACGAATAAAATAGCTAGGGAGTCCAAAAGAAAAACCAATGATGATTTAGGGATGTTTGGGGATGATCCGGACCCAACGGTAGCGATAGTCCGGGTCGGGTCCGGGACAGCTATCGGACGCGCGCGTGAGGAGGGCCGCGGGCTGACGAGAGAGCTTAGGTTGGATCTGGCGGTAGGTAGTGGATTGTGTAGACGGTCTCGAGCTGAGAGAAGAGAAGAGAGGCAGGCCCGGCGACTGTTTCCGGAGACCGAAAATGTCTGACGTGTGACCGGCTATACTGCCGCTATAGTTATCCGTTGGGGTGTCAAACGGACTCCGAATGCGATGAAACTTGGCAGGCGGTCTACTGACAACATAACAACACCGCATGCCAACTTTCAACCCATTCTGAGAACATTTTCCGGCCACTTATAAAATAATATTTCGGACATGCCGCGGGCGCGTGCAAGTGTGGTTGGACTCAGAACGGACAACGGAAGGAACATGGAGGCCGGGACGGATGCAAGTTTCGAAAACATGATGATGCAATGCACATGATGACATGGCAAGATGCAACACGCAAGCGAATGACAAGGCAACAACAGCGAATAACTGGAAGATACCTGGCGCATCGGTCTCGGGGCATTACACCCGCCACACCCGAATACTTTGCCCATTGCCCACTCTCCAGATCAAGCCTTTCTTCAACAACTCCAAACCATGGCTAATAGCCGACCATGAGGAAGAAGCATTTTCAGTGAACACCGTATCCTTGAGCTTACCATGTGGGTAATATTTGGCCTTAAGCAATCGTGCACACAGGCTCTCCGATCTTGTTAACAGCCTCCAAGCCTGACGAGCGAGAAGGGCTTGGTTAAATAACGGAAAACCTCTGAAACCAACGCCACCCCTCTCTCTAGGTTGCATAAGATGATCCCATCCCTTCCAATGCACCTTCCTCTTCCCCGGCCCTTCTCCGACCCCCAATAGAAGTTCCTCACCATTCTGGTGAGATCGTCACAAACTGAGTAAGGTAGCTTAAACACTCCCATAATATATGTGGGCAAAGCTTGTGCGACAGATTTTATAAGCACCTCTCTTCCCGGTTGCGCCAAATATCCATCCCCCCACTAAACTAGCCTTTTGGTAAGGCTTGTTTGGAGGTTTTGAAACTTTCCTTTTGACATACGCCCCTCGGGTGTGGGAAGACCAAGTACTTCTCCTCAAAACACAAACTAGTAACTTGGAGAGCTTCTCTAACCTGCTCCTGAACCGAGGAAGGGCATGCTTCACCAAAGAAAATCAAACATTTGCCATAGTTTAGGCTCAGCCCAGTGGCCGAACCATATAGATCCAAAGCAGCTTTCACCTGTTCCGCCTGATCCCTCGAGGCCTCAAAAAACAGCATCGTATCATCAACAAAAAGCAAATGTGAGATACCCGGTGCTCTCCGACATATCTTAACAGGTGCAATAACACCGTTTTGCACCCTATTTCTCAAAATAGCTAAAAAACCATCTGCCACAAATAGAAATAAGAATGGAGAGAGTTGGTCTCCTTGCCGCAGCGCACGCGATGGTGCAAATGAATCTAGGAGAGTTCCGTTTAATTTTATTGAATACCTCACCGATGTAACACACACCATTATCCAATCAATCCATCGATGAGAGAACCCTAGCCTTTGCATCACCTGCTTCAAGAAAGCCCAATCAACCCTATCATAAGCTTTTGACAAATCCAGCTTATAGGCACAAAAACTTTTTGTAGGATCTTTCTCTTGCTTGATATAGTGAAGGCATTCAAAAGAAATCAAGGCATTATCCGTAATCATTCTGCTCGGGATAAAAGCGCTTTGCTCCACCGAAATTATATCATCCAACAACGGACGCAACCGATTAACTGAGCACTTGGATATTACCTTATAAATCGCGTTGCAAAGGCTGATGGGCCTATAGTCTGACATTTTTGTTGGGTTAGAAATTTTTGGAATGAGCACAATAGATGTTGCATTAACTCCTTCCGGCATAATCCCCGTGCTGAAGAAATCCCTAACCGCTGCCATCACTCCCTCCTTCACCGTAGTCCAATTGCGCTGAAAAACCATGCAGGGAAACCATCTGGCCCAGGTGCCTTCAAGGGTCCAATCTGAAACATTGCATCGGATATCTCCTTGTCCGTGAAAGGAGCACATAGCCTATCGTTGTCCTCCGGCGACACAACACGTTCAAAAAGATCCACAACCTCGGTGGCAACAAGAGTAGAGTCGGCTGCAAAGATATTATGAAAATATTCATTTGCAATCCTACTCATATCAGCAAACTCTGTATGAACAACACCAATAGAATCAGTCAGTTCCCGGATCTTATTTTTCCTCGCCCTCCATACTGCTTTGCTCTGAAAATATTTCGTATTACGATCCCCCTCCTTTAGCCACGAGATCCTCGATCTCTGCATCCATATCATCTCTTCCCGATACAAAAGCTCATTCATTTTATCCATTACTACTCTTATTTCTTCCCTGTCCGCGTTCATATGCATAAGCTCTTCCAGTTGAGTTCTTGACTTCACAAGTTCTCTCGTAACATTGCCAAATCTCTTACTCCATGAACCAAGAGCCGTCATTGTTTTAGATAAAGCATCTCTCAAGTGTGACAGATTAAGAATCTCACCAACTGCACTCCATGCGTCTTGCATTGTCTGTGGCAATGTCGAATCCCTCTCCCAAAATACCTCGTATCTTCTGATCCTTCCCTTCTGAGGCCTCGAGTCTGGCTCCCCCTTCAAGAAAAGCACTAGGTGGTCTGAACATGGGGAAGGTATGTGTTCAACCACAGCAAACGCAAACATATTACGCCAACCGTTCGTAGCAACCGCTCGGTCCAGCCTCACCTTTACATTGGCCGATCTCCCCCGTCTATTATCATATGTAAACGGCAGGCGAGTGAATCCAAGATCCACTAGTTCACACACCTCTAAAGTATCACGAAAAGCCACCATCCGTTCTTCCGCTCTAGGCGTGACCGAGAAATGTTCAAGATCCCACATAGCTTCGTTAAAATCTCCAATTACAAGCCAAGGAAAATCATTGACAGTTTTCAAGTTCTGCATCTTGGACCACATTAGATGTCTGTGCTCCACCTGCGGCTCCCCATAAACAAAGGTAGCTCGCCACTCCGCTGCTCCTTGACGAACTTGGATAACAGTATCAATGTATCTGTCGTCCTTGTCCAAAACTTTAACCACACAATCTTCCCTCTAAAAGAGCTCCAATCCACCACTAAGACCATTGCTATCCACACTACAAAACCCCTTGAGCCCCAATTTGGCTCGGATCCTCTTCATCTTGTCCTCTTTTGTCTGGTCTCACACAGAAAAACAACCATGGGGGAACGCGACTTACACAATGCCGCTAGCTCGCGAACTGTCCGGGTGTTCCCCCCTCCCCGGCAGTTCCAACTTAGGAAATTCATTGGGCCTAGCGGTCCTCCTCCCCGGAGGCCGCCTGCGTAGTTTTGTCCATGTCCACTCCTTCATTCTCCTCCACCTCTCCATTTCCCTGTCTCCTTTTTACAATTGGATTCTTTCCTGGTGTAGTATTCGGATATGTCGGTCTCTCTACACCCACACTCTCGCCATTCTCCAAGCGAAGAACCGCATCAGCCACCTTCTCGACCAAGTTGGGCACAGCCTAGCCCCTCACATTGACCATACCATCATCCCCCACCAACCTCTTCCTAGCTGTTCCCTCCTCAGCAGCCTTCATCATCTTAAATTGCATTATGTCCATCCCCACCGCCAACTCTAAACCTCCCTCCTTCTGTATTTCAGCATCACCCCTCTCCTCCGCGGCTTGTGTCTTCCATCTACTAACTCCATCTCCTCTTCCACCCCTTCTTCCTCCACGACCTCCGCCCGTGTAGTCAGCACCCCCTCTCCCTCCATTCGCCCCTCCTCCTATGCCTCCTCTCATACCCGATCCCATCGGCTCGCTGACCCAATGCAACCAGCCCCCCCCCCCAATCACACAGCAAACTATCATGCACACCATCCCCACACTCCTCCACGACATGTCCCATACGACCACAGAAGTAGCAGAAATCTGGAAGTTTTTCATAGAGCACCCAGTATCTCTTCCTCTCCTTCAAAGTAATATGGATAAACATTACTAATGGCAGAGATACATTCACAAACACCCGAACCCTCAAGAAGTTTGATGGATTAATCCTCCCTTCATTCACCGTAACTGTAAACGGGGGTTCTCCTACCTTCTTTGCTACCTTCTCAGCCAATTCCTTCTTCCTCGTTAAACCGTATGGCAGGCCTTTTATCCTAACCCACAGTGGATACATGTTCAAATCTTACTCCTCCATGTTCGAGAAGCCATCGTATTCTACCAACACCACAGGATCCCTCCTGAACTGCCAAGGTCCCCCTTCCATTACCCGCTTCCAATCTCCCAAACAATGGCATTGAGCCAAGAACAAGTTGGGTCCCTTGATGCTAAACGTTACCCCTTATGCACAAGCCCACACGTTCCTCATGGAGTTTAGCAAGGAGGCATGACTAAATGGCCGCAGGGTACGAACCCTAAATAGCGCCATCCAGCGCACGTCCTTAACCAGCTCTGCAAACTCCCCGGACAAATCCAGGTCTACCTCCACTTCTCCTTGCATTTTAAGATTCTCAAACACATCCTCCAAATCATGATCTGGACCGTACTGGCCCCAATTTGCCTCCTCCGCTCCCGTCTGATCTTCCACAGCCTCCCCTCCCCCGATCTTTCTCCTTGCATCATCACCCTCCGTCGTATCGCTCCCCGGATTCAGCCCGCCACCCGCAGATGGCGCCCTATGTTGGGGAACATAGTAAGTTCAAAAAATTTCCTACGCACACGCAAGATCATGGTGATGCATAGCAACAAGAGGGGAGAGTGTCGTCTACGTACCCTCGTAGACCATTAAGCGGAAGCATTATGACAACGCGGTTGATGTAGTCGTACGTCTTCACGATTGACCGATCCTCCGTACCGAACATACAACACCTCCGCGTTCAGCACATGTTTAGCTCAGTGACATCCCGCGAACTCACGATCCAGTAGAGCTCGAGGGAGAGTTTCGTCAGCACGACGGCGTGGTGACGATGTTGATGAAGCTACCGACGCAGGGCTTCGCCTAAGCACCGCTACGATATGATCGAGGTGGATTATGGTGGAGGGGGCACCACACATGGCTGGAAGAGATCAATGATCAACTTGTGTGTCCTAGGGTGCCCCTGCCCCCATATATAAAGGAGCAAGGGGGGAGGCCGGCCGACCCTGTAGGGTGCGCCAGGAGGAGTCCTCCTCCTAGTAGGAGTAGGACTCCCATCTTTCCTACTCCTACTAGGAGGGGGAAAGGAAGGGGGAAAAGGAGAAGGAAAGGGGCCCCCTTCCTAGTCCAATTCGGACCTGAGGGGGAGGGGGCGTGCGGCCTGCCCTGCCGGCCCCTCTCTTTCTCAACTAGGGCCCAACAAGGCCCATTAACCCATGGGGGGTTCCGGTAAGCCCTCCAGCACTCCGGTAAAATCCCGATTTCACCCGGAACTCTTCTGATGTCCAAATGTAGGCTTCCAATATATCAATATTTATGTCTCGACCATTTTGAGATTCCTCGTCATGTCCGTGATCATATCCGGGACTCCGAACCACCTTTGGTACATCAAAACATATAAACTCATAATACCGATCATCACAGAACTTTAAGCATGTGGACCCTACGGGTTCGAGAACTATGTAGACATGACCGAGACATGTCTCCGGTCAATAACCAATAGCGGAACCTGGATGCTCATATTGGTTCCTACATATTCTACGAAGATCTTTATCGGTCAAACCGCATAACAACATATGTTGTTTCCTTTGTCATCGGTATGTGATACGTCCATTTTGCATCATGCTTTTATATCGATATTTATTGCATTATGGGTTGTTATTACACATTATGCCACAATACTTATGCCTATTCTCTCTTATTTTACAAGGTTTACATAAAGAGGGAGAATGCCGCCAGCTGGGATTCTGGGCTGGAAAAGGAGCACATATTGGAGACCTATTCTGCACAGCTCCAAAAGTCCTGAAACTTCACGGAAGTCAATTTCAGATATAAAAAATACTGAGCGCAAGAAGTTCACCAGGGGGGCACACCCTGCCCACGAGGGTGGGGGGCGTGCCCTACCCCTGGGCGCGCCCCCTACCTCGTGGGCCCCCTAGTGGCCCTCCGATGGCCATCTTCTGCTATATGGAGTCCTTCGATGAGGAAAAAAAATCATAAGCCATCTTTCCGGACGAGACTCCGCCGCCACGAGGCGGAACCAATCTAGGGCTCTGGCAGAGCTGTTCTACGGGGGAAACTTCCCTCCAGGAGGGGGAAATCATCGCCATCGTCATCACCAACGCTCCTCTCATCGGGAGAGGGGAATCTGCATCAACATCTTCACCAGCACCATCTCCTCTCAAA
Organism: Triticum monococcum; assembly: GCA_034509565.1. Lineage (NCBI taxonomy): Eukaryota > Viridiplantae > Streptophyta > Magnoliopsida > Poales > Poaceae > Triticum > Triticum monococcum. Next base: position 581,178,284 of record CM067845.1, read on the forward strand.
ACCATAGTTCATCTATTGTATCCAGTTCTTGTCTCCAAGTCCGGGATTGGTACCTGTGGGTTGCTAGTAGTGTTAATTACTCCTTGTAGTTGATGCTAGTTGGTTTATTTGGTGGAAGATCATATGTTCAGATCCTATATGCATATTTATACCCCTCTGATTATGAACATGAATATGCTTTGTGAGTAGTTACGTTTGTTCCTGAGGACATGAGAGAAGTCTTGCTATTAGTAGTCATGTGAATTTGGTATTCGTTCGATATTTTGATGAGATGTATGTTGTCTTTCCTCTAGTGGTGTTATGTGAACATCGACTACATAACACTTCACCATTATTTGGGCCTAGAGGAAGGCATTGGGAAGTAATAAGTAGATGATGGGTTGCTAGAGTGACAGAAGCTTAAACCCTAGTTTATGCGTTGCTTCGTAAGGGGCTGATTTGGATCCATATGTTTCATGCTATGGTTAGGTTTACCTTAATACTTTTGTTGTAGTTGCGGATGCTTGCAATAGAGGTTAATCATAAGTGGGATGCTTGTCCAAGTAAGGGCAGCACGCAAGCACCGGTCCACCCACATACCAAATTATCAAAGTACCGAATGCGAATCATATGAACGTGATGAAACCTAGCTTGATGATATTCCCATGTGTCCTCGGGAGCGCTTTACATCATATAAGAGTTTGTCCAGGCTTGTCCTTTGCTAGAAAAAGGATTGGGCCACCTTGCTGTACTTTATTTACTTTTGTTACTTGTTGCTTGTTACAAATTATCCTATCACAAAACTATCTGTTACCTATTATTTAAGTGCTTGCAGAGAATACCTTGCTGAAAACTGCTTGTCATTTCCTTCTGCTCCTCGTTGGATTCGACACTATTACATATCGAAAGGACTGCAATAGATCCACTATACTTGTGGGTCATCAGTATGTTACTTGCTCGAGATTTGATCGTCGGTATTTTAATACCTAGCTCAACCTCGTTACCGACAAGTCTCTTTAATCGTTCCGTAATGCATCATCCCGCAACTAACTCATTAGTCACATTGCTTGCAAGGCTTATAGTGATGTGCATAATCAAGAGGGCCCAAAGATACCTCTCCGAGAATCAGAGTGACAAATCCTATTCTTGATCTATGCCAACTCCACGAACACCATCGAAGACACCTGTAGAGCACCTTTATAATCACCCAGTTATGTTGTGACGTTTGGTAGCACACAAAGTGTTCCTTCGATATTCGAGAGTTGCATAATCTCATAGTCATAGGAACATGTATAAGTCATGAAGAAAGCAATAGCAGTAAACTAAACGATCATGTGCTAAGCTAACGGAATGGGTTATGTCAATCACATCATTCTGTCGGGGAATGTAGTAATTTCAAAAAATTTCCTACACACACGCAGGATCATGGTGATGCATAACAACGAGAGGGGAGAGTGTTGTCTACGTACCCTCGTAGACCGTAAGCGGAAGCGTTTATCAATGCGGTTGATGTAGTCGTACACCTTCACGATCTGTCCCAATCAAGTACCGAATGTACGACACCTCCGCGTTCAGCACACGTTTAGCTCGATGACGTCCCTGCCTTCTCGATCCAGCAAGAGGGGCGAAGTAGTAGATGAGTTCCGGCAGCACGACGGCGTGGTGACGGTGTTGGTGAAGAACAATCTCTGCAGGGCTTCGCCTAAGCACTACGAAAACTATGACGGAGGATAAACTAGAGGGGACGGGGTAGCCGGCACACGGCTTGGTGTTGCTTGATGTGTCTTCGGTGCTAGCCCTACCCCTCTATTTATATGTTGAGCCTTGGGGTCGAAACTTGGAGTAAAAGCCTCCACAGAGTCGGTTTCACCCGAAAGGCAAGAGTCCTTCTCGGACTCCAGGGCCAGACCCCAGGGTTCCCGACGTCTGGTCCCAGACGCCACGAAACTTCCTTTTGCGCTTTCCAAAAACCTTTTGGGCTTTCCCCTTTGGCCCAAATAAAGTGTTCTCGTACCGAAACATTTCGGGAAACATCCGGAACCTCTTCCGGAGACGAAACACTATTATCCCATATATCAAACTTTATCTCCGGACCATTCCGGAGTTCCTCGTCATGTCCGTGATCTTATCCGGAACTCCGAACAACATCCGGTTACCAACATACATAACTCATAAATACTATATCGTTAATGAACGTTAAGCGTGCGGACCCTACGGGTTCGAGAACTATGTAGACATGACCGAGACACTTCTCTGGTCAATAATCAATAGCGGAACCTGGATGCCTATATTGGCTCCTACGTATTCTACGAAGATCTTTATCGGTCGAACCGCATAACAATATACGTTGTTCCCTTTGTCATCGGTATGTTACTTGCCCGAGATTCGATCGTCGGTATCTCAATACCTAGTTCAATCTCGTTACCGGCAAGTCTCTTTACTCCTTCCGTAATACATCATCCTATAACTAACTCATTAATTACAATGCTTGCAAGGCTTATAGTGATGTGCATTACCGAGTGGGCCCAGAGATACCTCTCCGACAATCGGAGTGACAAATCCTAATCTCGAAATACGCCAACTCAACAAGTACCTTCGGAGAGACCTGTAGAGCACCTTTATAATCACCCAGTTATGTTGTGACGTTTGGTAGCACACAAAGTGTTCCTCTGGTAACGGGAGTTGCATAATCTCATAGTCATAGGAACATGTATAATTCATGAAGAAAGCAATAGCAACATACTAAACGATCAAGTGCTAAGCTAACGGAATGGGTCAAGTCAATCACATCATTCTCCTAATGATGTGATCCCGTTAATCAAACGAAAACTCATGTCTATGGTTAGGAAACTTAACCATCTTTGATTAACGAGCTAGTCTAGTAGAGGCATACTAGTGACACTATGTTTGTCTATGTATTCACACATGTATTATGTTTCTGGTTAATACAATTCTAGCATGAATAATAAACATTTATCATGAAATAAGGAAATAAATAATAACTTTATTATTGCCTCTAGGGCATATTTCCTTCAGTCTCCCACTTGCACTAGAGTCAATAATCTAGTTCACATCGCCATGTGATTTAACACAAATAGTTCACATCACCATGTGATTAACACCCATAGTTCACATCGCCATGTGACCAACACCCAAAGGGTTTGCTAGAGTCAATAATCTAGTTCACATCGCTATGTGATTAACACCCAAAGAGTACTAAGGTGTGACCATGTTTTGCTTGTGAGAGAAGTTTAGTCTACGAGTCTGCCACATTCAGATCCGTATGTATTTTGCAAATTTCTTTGTCAACAATGCTCTGCACGGAGCTACTCTAGCTAATTGCTCCCACTTTCAAAATGTATCCAGATTGAGACTTAGAGTCATCTGGATCAGTGTCAAAATTTGCATCGACGTAACCCTTTACGGTGAACCTTTTGTCACCTCCATAATCGAGAAACATATCCTTATTCCACTAAGGATAATTTTGACCGTTGTCCAGTGATCTACTCCTAGATCACTATTGTACTCCCTTGCTAAACTCAGTGTAGGGTATACAATAGATCTGGTACACAACATGGCATACTTTATAGAAACTATGGCTGAGGCATAGGGAATGACATTCATTCTCTTTCTATCTTCGGCCGTGGTCGGGCTTTGAGTCTTACTCAATTTCACACCTTGTAACACAGGTAAGAACTCTTTCTTTGACTGTTCCATTTTGAACTACTTCAAAATCTTGTCAAGGTATGTACTCATTGGAAAAAACTTATCAAGCGTCTGATCTATCTCTATAGATCTTGATGCTCAATATGTAAGTAGCTTCACCGAGGTATTTATTTGAAAAACTCCTTTCAAATAGTCCTTTATGCTTTCTAGAAAATTCTACATTATTTCCGATCAACAATTCACATATATTTATCACAAATGTTGTAGTGCTCCCACTCACTTTCTTGTAAATACAGGCTTCACCACAAGTCTGTATAAAACTATATGCTTTGATCAATTCATCAAAGTGTATATTCCAACTCTGAGATGCTTGCACCAGTCCATAGAAGGATCGCTGGAGCTTGCTCATTTTGTTAGCACCTTTAGGATCGACAAAACCTTCTGGTTGCATCATATACAACTCTTCTTTAAGAAATCCATTAAGGAATATAGTTTTGACATCCATTTGCCAGATTTCATAAAATGTGGCAATTTGCTAACATGATTCGGACAGACTTAAGCATCGCTATGAGTGAGAAAATCTCATCGTAGTCAACACCTTGAACTTTGTCAAAACCTTGTTCGACAAGTCTAGCTTTGTAGATAGTAACACTACTATCAGCGCCCGTCTTCCTCTTGAAGATCCATTTATTTTCTATGGCTTGCCGATCATCGAGCAAGTCAACCAAAGTCCACACTTTGTTCTCATACATGGATCTCATCTCAGATTTCATGGCCTCAAGCCATTTCGCGGAATCTGGGCTCATCATTGCTTCCTCATAGTTCGTAGGTTCGTCATGGTCAATTAACATGACCTCCAGAACAGGATTGCCGTACCACTCTGGTGCGGATCTCACTCTGGTTGACCTACAGGTTCGGTAGTAACTTGATCTGAAGTTACATGATCATCATCATTAGCTTCCTCACTAATTGGTGTAGGAGTCACAAAAACAGATTTCTGTGATGAACTACTTTCCAATAAGGGAGCAGGTACAGATACCTCATCAAGTTCTACTTTCCTCTCACTCACTTCTTTCGAGAGAAACTCCTTCTCTAGAAAGGATCCATTCTCAGCAACAAATATCTTGCCTTCGGATCTGTGATAGAAGGTGTACCCAATAGTTCATTTCGGGTATCCTATGAAGACGCATTTTCTGACTTGGGTTTGAGCTTATCAGGATGAAACTTTTTCACATAAGCATTGCAACCCCAAACTTTAAGAAACGATATCTTAGGTTTCTTGCTAAACCACACTTCATACGGTCTCGTCTCAACGGATTTAGATGGTGCCCTTTTTTAATGTGAATGCAACTGTCTCTAATGCATAACCCCAAAACGATAGTGGTAAATCGGTAAGAGACATCATAGATTGCACTATATCAAATAAAGTACGGTTATGACGTTCAGACACACCATTACGCTGTGGTGTTCTAGGTGGCATGAGTTTGTGAAATTATTCCACATTGTTTTAATTGAAGATCAAACTTGTAACTCAAATATTCGCCTCTGCGATCAGATCGTAGAAACTTTATTTTCTTGTTACGATGATTTTCCACTTCACTCTGAAATTCTTTGAACTTTTCAAATGTTTCAGACTTATGTTTCTTCAAGTAGATATACGCATATCTGCTCAAATCATCTGTGAAGGTCAGAAAATAACGATACCCGCCGCGAGCCTCAACACTCATCAGGCCTCATACACCAGTATGTATTATATCCAATAAGTCAGTTGCTCGCTCCATTGTTCTTGAGAACGGAGTCTTAGTCATCTTTTCCCATGAGGCATGGTTCGCAAGCATCAACTAATTCATAATCAAGTAATTCCAAAAGCCCATCAGTATGGATTTTCTTCATGCGCTTTACACCAATATGACTTAAACGGCAGTGCCTCAAATAAGTTGCACTATCATTATTAACTTTGCATCTTTTGGCTTCAATATTATGAATATGTGTATCACTACGATCGAGATTCAACAAACCATTTTCATTGGGTGTATAACCATAGAAGGTTTTATTCACGTAAACAGAATAACAATTATTCTCTAACTTAAATGAATAATCGTATTGCAATAAACATGATCAAATCATATTCATGCTCAACGCAAACACCAAATAACACTTATTTAGGTTCGACACTAATCCCAAAAGTATAGGGAGTGTGCGATGATGATCATATCATTCTTGGAACTACTTCCAACACACATCGTTACTTCACCCTTAACTAGTCTTTGTTCGTTCTACAACTCCCGTTTCAAGTTACTACTCTTAGTAACCGAACTAGTATCAAATACCGAGGGTTTGCTATAAACACTAGTAAAGTACACATCAATAACATGTATATCAAATATACCTTGGTTCACTTTGCCATCCTTATTCTCCGCCAAATACTTGGGGCAATTCTGCTTTCAGTGACCAGTTCCTTTGTAGTAGAAGCACTTCGTCTCAGGCTTAGGTCTAGACTTGGGCTTCTTCACTTGAGTAGTAACTTTCTTGCCGTTCTTCTTGAAGTTCCCCTTCTACCCTTTGCCCTTTACTTGAAACTAGTGGTCTTGTCAACCATCAACACTTGATGCTTTTCTTGATTTCTACCTTCATCGATTTCCGTATCACGAAGAGCTTGGGAATCGTTTCCGTTATACCTTGCATATTATAGTTCATCATGAAGTTCTAGTAACTTGGTGATAGTGACTAGAGAATTCTGTCAATCACTATCTTATCTGGAAGATTAACTCCCACTTGATTCAAGTGATTGTAGCACTCATACATTCTAAGCACATGCTCACTAGCTGAGCTATTCTCCTCCATCTTGTAGGCAAAGTGCTTGTCAAAGGTCTCATACCTTTCGACATGGGCATGAGTCTGAAATACTAATTTCAACCAATGTTGGGGATATCGCTTATCGGGAACTTATTGGTCGACCCATGATAAGGGGTAAATCGGTTAATTTATCGTCATATCGGCTGATTTATCGCCATATCGACTAATTTATCAGCCGGTTTATCTTATCGGTCAGACAACGGTAAGCGATAAATCGACCGATTTATCGGAATATCGAAAGATATCTTGAACAGTGATTTCAACTCTTGGAACATCTCATATGTTCCGTGGCGTTCAAAACGTCTTTGAAACCCCGATTCTAAGCTGTAAAGAATGGTGCACTAAACTATCAAGTAGTCATCATATCGAGCTCGCCAAACATTCATAACGTCTGCATCTGCTCCTGCAATCGGTCTGTCACCTAGCGGTGCATTGATACGTCCATTTTGCATCATGCTTTTATATCGATATTTATTGCATTATGGGCTGTTATTACACATTATGTCACAATACTTATGCCTATTCTCTCTTATTTTACAAGGTTTACATAAAGAGGGAGAATGCCGGGAGCTGGGATTCTGGGCTGGAAAAGGAGCAAATATTAGAGACCTATTCTGCACAGCTCCAAAAGTCCTAAAACTTCACGGAAGTCATTTTCATAATATATAAAAAATACTGAGCGTAAGAAGTTCCGTAGGGGGGCCACACCCTGCCCATGAGGGTGGGGGCGCGCCCTACCCCCCTGGGCGCCCCCTGCCTCATGGGCCCCCTGGTGGCCCTCCGATGCCCATCTTCTGCTATATGGAGTCTTTCAATGAGGAAAAAAAATCATAAGCCAGCTTTCGGGACGAGACTCCACCGCCACGAGGCGGAACCTTGGCGGAACCAATCTAGGGCTCTAGCGGAGCTGTTCTGCTAGGGAAACTTCCCTCCGGGAGGGGGAAATCATCGCCATCACCAACGATCCTCTCATCGGGAGGGGGTCAATCTCCATCAACATCTTCACCAGCACCATCTCCTCTCAAACCCTAGTTCATCTCTTGTATCCAATTCTTGTCTCTAAGTCTGGGATTGGTACCTGTGGGTTGCTAGTAGTGTTAATTACTCCTTGTAGTTGATGCTAGTTGGTTTATTTAGTGGAAGACCATATGTTTAGATCCTATATGCATATTAATACCCCTCTGATTATGAACATGAATATGCTTTGTGAGTAGTTACGTTTGTTCCTGAGGACATGAGAGAAGTCTTGCTATTAGTAGTCATGTGAATTTGGTATTAGTTCGATATTTTGATGAGATGTATGTTGTCTCTCCTCTAGTGGTGTTATGTGAACGTAGACTACATGACACTTCACCATTATTTGGGCCTAGAGGAAGGCATTGGGAAGTAATAAGTAGATGATGGGTTGCTAGAGTGACAGAATCTTAAACCCTAGTTTACGCGTTGCTTCGTAAGGGGCTGATTTGGATCCATATGTTTCATGCTATGGTTAGGTTTACCTTAATACTTTTGTTGTAGTTGCGGATGCTTGCAATAGTGGTTAATCATAAGTGGGATGCTTGTCCAAGTAAGGACAGCACCCAAGCACCGGTCCACCCACATACCAAATTATCAAAGTACCGAACACGAATCATATGATCGGGATGAAACCTAGCTTGACGATAATTCCCATGTGTCCTCGGTAGCGCTTTTCTCTATATAAGAATTTGTCCAGGCTTGTCCTTTGCTACAAAAAGGATTGGGCCACCTTGCTGCACTTTATTTACTTTTGTTACTTGTTGCTCGTTACCAATTATCTTATCACAAAACTATCTGTCACCTATAATTTCAGTGCTTGCAGAGAATACCTTGCTGAAAACTGCTTGTCATTTCCTTCTGCTCCTCGTTGGGTTCAACACTCTTACTTATCGAAAGGACTACCATAGATCCCCTATACTTGTGGGTCATCATGCATCAAGGACACAATTCTTCTGTGCAGCAATGAGGATAATCCTCGGATCACGGATCCAATCCGCATCATTGCTACTAACATCTTTCAACTTAGTTTTTCTCCAGGAACATATCAAAATAAACGGGGAGCTAAATCGCAAGCTATTGATCTACAACATAGTTATGCAAATACTATCAGGACTAAGTTCAAGATAAATTAAAGTTCAATTAATCATATTACTTAAGAACTCCCACTTAGATAGACATCCCTCTAGTCATCTAAATGATCACGTGATCCAAATCAACTAAACCATGTCCGATCATCATGTGAGATGGAATAGTTTTCAATGGTGAACATCACTATGTTGATCATATCTACTATATGATTCATGCTCGACCTTTCGGTCCCTAGTGTTTCGAGGCCATATCTGCATATGCTAGGCTCGTCAAGTTTAACCTGAGTATTCTGCTAGTGCAAAACTGGCTTGCACCCGTTGTAGATGAACGTAGAGCTTATCACACCCGATCATCACGTGGTGTCTCGACACGACGAACTTTGGCAACGGTGCATACTCAGGGAGAACACTTTTACCTTGAAATTTAGTGAGAGATCATCTTATAATGCTACCGTCAAACAAAGCAGAATAAGATGCATAAAGGATAAACATCACATGCAATCAATATAAGTGATATGATATGGCCATCATCATATTGTGCTTGTGATCTCCATCTCCGAAGCACCGTCATGATCATCATCGTCACCGGCGCGACACCTTGATCTCCATCGTAGCATCGTTTTCGTCTCACCAACTATTGCTTCTACGACTATTGCTACCGCTTAGTGATAAAGTAAAGCAATTACAGGGCGATTGCATTGCATACAATAAAGCGACAACCATATGGCTCTTGCGAGTTGCCGATAACTCGGTTATAAAACATGATCATCTCATAGAACAAAATATAGCATCACGTCTTGACCATATCACATCACAACATGCCCTGCAAAAACAAGTTAGACGCCCTCTACTTTGTTGTTGCAAGTTTTACGTGGCTGCTACGGGCTGAGCAAGAACCGTTCTTACCTACGCATCAAAACCACAACGATAGTTTGTCAAGTTAGCGCTATTTTAACCTTCGCAAGGACCTGACGTAGCCACACTTGGTTCAACTAAACTTGGAAAAACTGACACCTACCAGCCACCTGTGTGCAAAGCACGTCGGTAGAACCAGTCTCGCGTAAGCGTACGCGTAATGTCGGTCTGGGCCGCTTCATCCAACAATACTGCCGAACCAAAGCAGGACATGCTGGTAAGTAGTATGACTTGTATCGCCCACATCTCACCTGTGTTCTACTCGTGCATATAACATCTACGCATAAAACTGGCTCTGATGCCACTGTCGGGGAACGTAGTAATTTCAAAAAGATTCCTACGCACACGCAGGATCATGGTGATGCATAGCAACGAGCGGGGAGAGTGTTGTCTACGTACCCTCGTAGACCGTAAGCGGAAGCGTTTATCAACACGAATGATGTAGTCGTACACCTTCACGATCCGTCCCGATCAAGTACCGAACGTACGGCACCTCCGCGTTCAGCACATGTTCAGCTCGATGACATCCTCGCCTTCTCGATGCAGCAAGAGGGGCGAAGTAGTAGATGAGTTCTAAAAGGATCAAGAAGAGGTGTCTAGAGGGGGGGGGTGATTAGACACTAGGTGCTAAAAGTTACAGTTTTTAAATTCTTTAGGTTGAAGTGGATTTTTGGCACAAGTTTAACAAATACAATACAAATCAAGCAAGCACGCAAAGAGTATATGAGCAGCGGAAAGTAAAGCATGCAGCTTGCAAGAATGTAAAGGGAAGGGTTTGGAAGATTCAAACGCAATTGGAGACACATATGTTTTTGTCGTGGTTCCGATAGGTGGTGCTGTCGTACATCCATGTTGATGGAGACTTCAACCCACGAAGGGTAACGGTTGCGCAAGTCCACGGAGGGCTCCACCCACGAAGGGTCCACAAAGAAGCAACCTTGTCTATCCCACCATGGCCATCGCCCACGAAGGACTTGCCTCACTAGCGATAGATCTTCACGAAGTAGGCGATCCCCTTGCCCTTACAAACTCCTTGGTTCAATTCCACAATCTTGTCGGAGGCTCCCAAGTTACACCTAGCCAATCTAGGAGACACCACTCTCCAAGAAGTAACAAATGGTGTGTTGATGATGAACTCCTTGCTCTTGTGCTTCAAATGATAGTCTCCCCAACACTCAACTCTCTCTCACAGGATATGGATTTGGTGGAAAGAAGGTTTGAGTGGAAAGCAACTTGGGGAAGGCTAGAGATCAAGATTCATATGGTAGGAATGGAATATCTTGGTCTCAACACAAGTGTAGGTGGTTCTATCTCAGAAAATATAGGTTGGAAGTGTAGGTTTGTTCTGATGGCTCTCTCCACGAATGAAGAGGAGGTGGAGGGGTATATATAGCCTCCACACGAAATCTAACCATTACACATAACTTTCCAAACTCGGTGGGTCTGAATGATTAAACTCGGTCGGACCGATTCAACAAAGCTAGTGACCGTTAGGGTTTTCGGTGGGACCGACATGCAACTTGGTAGGACCGATATGATTAGGGTTAGGGCATAACGTAATCTCAGTGAGACCGATTACACAAACTCGATGAGACCAATTTTGGTAATAAGTTAACCAGAGAGTTGGCCAGGTAAACTCAGTGGGACCGATCGCTCATTTCGGTGAGACCAAAACGTTACAAAAGGGAACCAGAGAGTTTACATTGCAGTTTCGGTGGGACCGATCGCAAGTTTTGGTGAGACCGAAAGTATTACAATAGGCAACAAAGAGTTTGCAATCCCATCTCGGTGAGACCGAGGTCCCTATCGGTGAGGCCGATTTGCCTAGGGTTTGTGGCAGTGGCTATGACATTTGAAACTCGGTGGCGCTGGATAGAAAGAATCGGTGGTGCTGAGTTTGACTTTTGGTTTAGGTCATATGTGGATGTGAGAAAGTAGTTGAGGGTTTTGGAGCATATCACTAAGCATTTTGAGCAAGAGCCTCATTAAGCAACACCTCATCCCTCCTTGATAGTATTGGCTTTTCCTATAAACTCAATGTGACTTGGATCACTAAAATAGAAAAATGTAGAGTCTTGAGCTTTGAGCTTGAGCCAATCCTTTGTCCTTAGCATCTTGAAGGGGTTTCACATCCTCTAGTCCATGCCACTTCACTGTTGAACTTATCTGAAACATACTAGATAAGAATGTTAGTCCAACAAGAGATATGTTGACATTAATTACCAAAACCACCTAGGGAGCACTTGTGCTTTCAATCTCCCGCTTTTTGGTAATTGATGACAACATACATCAAAGCTTTAGATCAAGATATTAAGAGTAGTAAGTAAAGCTTTGGAAAGACATGTAACTTGCATAGGCTCCCCCTACATGTATGCAATTATGTGATTATGGAATATAGGGGCATGTGAATGCATAAACATGACAGAGTAAGCAATGTGTTACATGTATCTTGGCTATATGCATCAGAGCAAATGATGAAAATATGAGAAATGTACCTTCATGCTCATGGGTCCTCCTTGCAAACAGTATGTACATCAGCAAGAAATTCTCATTCACATGACTGTGATGCATATACTTACCTTGTGGTCTTGAGTTGGCTTAGGATGGGATGATCCTACGTAAACAAGGTTAGATAACACAGATACACCTACTGGCCATAGCAAACAAGAGAAACCACAAGAGTACCAAGACTGGGATGACATGTAGAGTGAGTACGAAGTACCACATTGGATAAACACATGTCCCCAAAGGTAAAGATGTGCAATAAATTCAAGGATTTCCTTCCCTTAGATGTCTTGCTCCCCCTGAATCTAACATGGGATATTGGGAGAAGATAGGGAACAGAAAATCAGAGCAAAATTAGAGCTGAAAGGAAATAAACAGAGCTAATGCAATCGAGCAAATATTAACATGTCTTTCCCTTCTTGAAGACATGTGACTTCTCTCCTCTTGAACACCAAGCATCTGGGGTCTCTTTCTTCCCTAGAGTATTCACTCCCCCAATAGATATGATTAAGCTTTGATGTGATGGTCTCTCTCTCTCCCCTTTTGACATCAATTTCCAAGAAGGGTTCTTCTGGATTTTTGTCATGATGGGTTTGGTCCTTGAGTCACAGAACAAAGCGGCAATTTGAGTAGGATGCTGGTCAAGGACAAGATTCATTGAGTGAAGCTGGATTAAAAAGAATTCAGAAACAAGTGGCAAGATGTTTTTCATGTAGTGAAATCGGTAGCACCGAGTTTGGTGTTTCGGTGGCACCGAAAGGGTTCAGTTGGACCGAAGTAAACAGCCTGGTGTGACCAAGTTCATCACAGAGAAAACACTTGTCACCTCAGCTCACTATACAAGTAAGATCTCCCCGAAAGCTCCATTGGAAGCTGGGAAGAGCTCGAAGACGCTTTTTGGGCAAATTTTCAAGGGACTTATGTCCGACCTCCGGATGCGGACGATTTAAATCATATAACTCAACAGCCCGGAGAGTCAGCTCGAAAGCTCTGGAACAGGTTTCTTACCAAAAAGAACCAAATAGTCGACTGTCCGGACGCCGAAGCCTTGGCAGCTTTTAAACACAGCGTCCGAGACGAATGGCTTGCCAGACACCTCGGCCAAGAAAAGCCGAGAACAATGGCAGCATTAACAAGCCTCATGACCCGCTTTTGCGTGGGCGAGGACAACTGGCTAGCCCAATGCAGCACCGGCGACCCAAGTACATCCGAAGTTAGTTATGGAAACGGGAAATCACGACGCAGCAAAAACAATAAGCGCCAGAATAAAGAAGACAACCCGAAGAGCACGGCAGTAAACGCCGGATTCAGAAGCTCTCGGCCAGGTCAGCAAAAGCCGCCCTCTAAAGGCGCCAGAGATGAACTGTCCAGCCTAAACAAAATTCTGGACCAAATACGTCAGATCCATAGCACCCCCGATAAACCTGCAAATCATACCCACAGAGAATGTTGGGTCTTCAAGCAGTCCGGCAAGCTCAACGCTGAACACAAGGGGCAGGATACACCAAGCGAAGACGAGGATGAGCCTCACAAGCAAAGCACTGGGGAACAGAAGAAATTTCCACCAGAAGTCAAAATAGTAAACGTGTTACACGTGATAAAGGGGAGAAACAAAGCGGCACTCCCAGATAAATATGCCCAAGGGCCTATCACCGCGGAGTTCTGCCACTGGCCGTCTCAACCGATCACCTTCGACCATCAGGATTACTCGGCAAGTATCCGGCGCGCAGGATGGGTTGCCTTGGTATTAGATCCAATAATTGACGGATACCACTTCACACGAGTCCTGATGGACGGTGGCAGCAGTCTAAACCTGATATATCAGGACACAGTCCGCAAAATGGGGATAGACCCAACGAAAATCTGCCACATCAATACTACCTTTAAAGGAGTAACACCAAGCCCAGAGGCTCATTGCACGGGCTCCCTGCTACTAGAGGTTATATTCGGCTTCCCCGATAACTTCCGTAGCGAAAATTTAACCTTCCACATCGCGCCATTCCAAAGTGGTTATCAAGAACTACTTGGACGCGATGCTTTCGCTCGCTTTAATGCAATACCGCATTACGCTTCCCTCACTCTTAAGATGCCCGGTCCACATGGCATCATTACAGTAAATGGAAATATTGAGCGATCCCTGCGCGCCGAAGAGAGTGCGGCGGCCTTGGCAGCCGCATGCTAAAACGGCCTCACCAACTAAAGTATTCGATAGGTCGTCAAGACCACAAACATGGTTAGACGAGTCCGGCGCAGCTATATGTAATTCATACAAGTTTGATGGCCACACCCCTATTACAAATACAAGGGGCTCAACGCACGCAGAGAAGTGGCAATTTTTACTCATCTTGAATTGAACATGGTTTCTTTAAACCTACCTTTTTGCACGGAAACTTTTCACCTAAGTTCCTTCTCTTTTACAGATGACCATCGTGCTACACCCGTCCAGGATACGGCACAACGGAGACACAGGCGCAGACGTGCAGCAGGGACCCGTTCCAAGGATTCTTTTTAGATTAAGACCCTGCGTCAACCTTTTTTACTCTCTTGTTGATACACATCCCTCGGATTCTCAGTACAATTGAGAAGGGTGCTGACGTCTTGGCATGTGGCCACGTCAGAGTAATGCACGTACCTGGACACCAGGGGCTTCTTACAAAGGGCACTGTTCAGGCCCACAATAAAGACCGAATACCTTAGGGAGTGTTCGGCGTCGCGAGTTTGGCCTTATATGCTTCAGCTCCGAATCATGTCTTTGGTCAAATGTTGGGTTTGCCCGGCTCCTGTGTTTTGCTGCCTTATGTTCCGCTCTATCAGCTAAGGCGGCACCAGGAGAAGTACTGCAATTGTGCCCTGGTTCATCCGGACGAGCACCTCAGTAGAGAAAGCCGAAAACTGACTGTCATGATATAGCGTGAGACTGGTCAACCACTCGATGACCTATCGGAATCTTAGAATTCCTCCGCCTTAACGAAGGGCCGTTTCCCGGCCAGGCATATACGCACCCCGAATTCGGGTGAGTGCGGAGCCACCAGGGACTATATAGTAGCCCCACTGTCAAACTCCTCTGGGTAAGTGAAAGTGTTAAAGCATTATAGTCCGGTTGCCTAGTTCGCTACGCCATCACCTCCTTAATAGGACCAAGACGTTGGATTAAGTGTGAAAATGCGTCTTCTGCGAACACCCCCGCATTATATGCATGGGGGCTGAAGCCGACGACTGCAATGTTTCAGGTTATATACATATATATGTAAACGGCTGCACAGGAGGCATCATATTACTTTCGGGCAAAAGTATAAATACAACCTTGATAAATTCAATAAAACATTGTTTTTACAATGGGAATACATGTCACTCAAATATAATATTCTCCGAGCACTGGGCCTCTATCAAACGAGCGCCTTCAGGAACTTCTTCAAAATAGTGCTCGGCAGCCACTCGGCCTATGGCCGAACCCTGCGCCGCAACAGTGGTGGCATCCATCTCTGCCCAGTATGTCTTGACACGGGCAAGGGCCATCCGCGAGCCTTCTATGCATGCCGACCTCTTCATCGCATTAATGTGCGACACCGCATTAATGCGCGACACCGCATTAAGGAACTGCTGCACCAAGCTAAAATAGTTGTTCGGCTTTGGCCTTTCTGGCCACAGCTGATCCACGATAGACCTCATGGCGAGTCCGGACAACCTATTGAGTTCGGCCCATTTGGCTAGTTGATCAGTCAATGGAAGCGTACGCTCTGGAACGTTAAACTGCGACCAGAACAGCTTGTCCACTTCACGATCTGTTTGATCTTTGAAGTATTCGACCGCATCGACAGCGCTCGCCGGCAAGTCCATATATGCGTCTGCCGAACTCCACAGCCGATCCAGAGGGGCATACCGCGGATCTCCGAACTTCCTTCGCAGCATAAAGGGCTTCCCAGCCGCAATATCCCCGGCTTCACGCAGTTCCTCCTTCTTTGCTCTCATTGCAGAGCGGGTGTCTTTGGTCGCCATCGTGGCCTTTTCCAGGTCCATCGCCTTCGCTCGGTTTTCTTCTTCCAGAAGCTGGCAGCGGTCGGCAGTGTCTTTCAACTTTACAGTCATCTTGGCCATTTTTTCTTTGGTCTTGCTATGCGCGGCCTTCTCGGCTCTTAACTCTTCGGCCGCCTTCAAAGCGGCCGCATTATTACTCCTTGCTTGCTCCTTGGCTCGGGCAAGCTCTGCCCGAAGGGTCTCCACGGTGGCAGCTCCATCTGCAGTCACAACATATTAAAGATACTGGCATCACGCTGCTCTTACTATGTGACATTCACCAGAAAAATCACCTACCCTATGCCTCGTCGAGCCGCTTGTTAACAAGCTCGATGTCGGCATCCGCCGCATCCAGTTGCTGCTTTAGTTCGGCAAACCCATGAGTCCGGCTAGCCACCGGAGCTTCAACCACCTGCACATGAAGGCGGTCTGGTTATTACCTGAGACTATGATCCTCTGTTTGCCGCCGTTCTCGACGACAACCAGAGTCTCAGGGGCTACTATCTACACATGGCACACCTAAAAATGTGCGGTACTATCACAAATGTGTATCATTTCACGTACCTCAAAACCCGTCAGTAGACTCATAAAGGCTTCATGCAACCTGCTTTCAGCAGACGAAATCCTTTCAACCATCGTACCCATCAATGTACGATGTTCTTCTGAGATAGTTTCTCGCTCTAGCAGATCCCTCAGTGCGTCCGACCGCATACCAGACGGTGCCAGATTCTTTCGGTTGCTCTCTTCAAGAGCCCGATACTGGGGACTACGGGTGACCATAGGAATATCTTCTAGCCTCACCTGATCCGGCGAGGCCCTCCGTGACGACACTTCAAGGTCGCCCGCTTCTTGAGCGGAGTAGTCCAGGGGAGGCGTTTCGCTCTCCATCATCTCCGGAAGAAGATCCCCCGAAGACGAGCTCTGCTGAGAAGGGCTAAGATCCGAACTACAAGATAAATGCTTCGGTTATTTTCCTCAGAGGTAAGGTAGTATATCTTCACTATTAAAGTACTTTTTTATTACTTACGGCTCGTTAGAGGGCTGATCCCCGCGCGGACTTTGTGCGGCAAAAGCACCCTTCGAGGCAGGACCCTCTGGTGGAGACTTCTTCTCCCGTTTGGAAGCCTTGGTTTCTGGATCTTCAGAGGCAGTCCTCTTCCTTCCCCGAAGCGAGAGAGGGTCAGATTCTTCCCCTTGGTTATCCTCCTTCACGGAGGCGCTCATTCCCTCGGTTGGAATTGGTAGCGATGGGGGCCCGCTTTCGCCCTCATTATTCCCCCCTTTATCTTCCTTTGAGGGCTCTGGGCAAGGTGCTAGCTCAAGCATCTTTTCCAGTACCGGATTGTCCAAACCCTCAAGAAGGGGGGCCGAACACCGAATCATCTTCGCCTTTGTTAGCCAGTCCTGGTCAAAGAGCGATTTCTCAGAATGACGTCATGATAAATGAAAGACGGTGTGTTCGGCTAGAGGATTACTTACTTGGTCGGCGGTGCGGTTGCTGCTCAGGCCCACGTCCTCGGTAGTATTCGGACACTCTATTTGGGGTCCGAAGAATGATTTATACATCTCCTCGTGCGTCATGCCGAGAAAATTCTGAATAGTGCGCGGTCCTTCTGGGTTGAAGTCCCACATGCCGAGGGGCCGGCGTTTGCAAGGCTGGACTCGACGAACCAGCATGACTTGCACCACCGTAACCAGACTGAAATCTCCTTCGAAGAGATCTTGAATGCGGCTTTGCAGTATAGGCACGTCCTTGGCTGGACCCTAGCTCAGCCCTCTGCTAATCCATGACATTAGTTGTGGTGGAGGGCCCGAGCGGAAAGCAGGGGCAGCCACCCACTTGGCACTTCTGGGAGCTATGATGTAAAATCACTCCCGTTGCCATAATTCGGACACCTCTGGAAAGGAACCCTTTGGCCATGGAGCTCCAGCGATCTTGCTTATTAATGCGCCTCCGCACGCTACATGCTGCCCCTCGACCATCTTCGGCTTCACGTCAAAGGTCTTGAGCCACAAGCCGAAGTGAGGGGTAATGCAGAGGAAGGCCTCACATACGACAATAAATGCCGAGATGTGGAGAAAGGATTCCGGGGCTAGATCGTGGAAATCTAGCCCGTAATAGAACATCAAACCCCTAACGAAGGGATCCAGAGTGAGGCCTAGACCTCGGAGGAAGTGGGAGATGAACACAACATTCTCGTTGGGTTCGGGAGTAGGGACGACCTGCCCTCGGGCAGGCAGCCGTTGCGAAACCTCGGCGGTCAGGTATCTGGCCTCCCTCAACTTCTTGATATCCTCTTCCGTAATGGAGGAGGGCATCCACCGGCCTTGAAGGCTAGATCCGGACATGATTGAAGGTCCGAAGCACCTTACCTGGGCTTTGGGTGTTAGAACTCGAGGCGGGGGAAGGATTCGATTGAGCATGGGAGGGAAAAAGGTAAAAGCCTTATCCCTTTATAAAGAGGGTGAATATCAAGCGTCCTCCTAGTGGTCGTTTGGTACTTGCCTAAAATCTAGGAGTCCTAGGCACGGTTGGGTTACCCACGACCGTATTAATGAGAATCCTGTAATTAGGGTAACACGATCTCTGCTTTGATAAGACGTGTCAAAAAACTGCCTCACGTTATGTGCGGGGCTAGTTAAAGGAAACGGTTCGAATAATCACCGGGCCATGGCTTAATGTCATGTGGCCAAAACGTGTCAGCAGACTAGATTTGTGGAAATATTATTCTCTCTATGGAGGTATGTGGAACTTGTTTTACAGGGTCGGACACTATCCTTTTATTTGAACTCTTCTGTGGTATATCCGGAGGAGGAACCCGCCTTGCAATGCCGAAGACAACACTGCGCGCTGGACTCATCATCATTGAAGCCTGGTTCAGGGGCTACTGAGGGAGACCGGGATTAGGGGTCTCCGGACAGCCGGACTATATCCTTTGGCCGGACTGTTGGACTATGAAGATACAAGATTGAAGACTTCGTCTCGTGTCCGGATGGGACTCTACTTGGCGTGGAAGGCAAGCTAGGCAGTACAGAAATGGATATCTCCTCCTTTGTAACCGACCTTGTGTAACCCTAACCCTCTCCGGTGTCTATATAATCCGAAGGGTTTTAGTCCGCAGGACAACATACACTCATACCATAGGCTAGCTTCTAGGGTTTAGCCTCTCCGATCTCGTGGTAGATCAACTCTTGTAATACTCATATCATCAAGAATAAATCAAGCAGGACGTAGGGTTTTACCTCCATCAAGAGGGCCTGAACCTGGGTAAAACATCGTGTCCCCTGCCTCTTGTTACCATCCGCCTTAGACGCACAGTTCGGGACCCCCTACCCAAGATCCGCCGGTTTTGACACCGACAGCCACCTTACCGAGGCCAACCACCTTACCCTTTGAGTTATCACCAAAGGTGACATATTTTCGAGGGCCGTCGTTTTCAGCAAGCTCACGGAACATATCTTTATCTCCGGTCATATGATTAGTACATCCACTATCGAGAACCCATTCCTTTCCTCCGGCCACGTAGCCGCGAAGATTTGCCATAACACCAAAGTGTCGCATCGCATCATCAAGGTCATAGTCACTATCATCATCATCCTCATCAGAGTATCCATGTTAAACATCATCTTGTGATTGATCAATTCCTAGAGAGGGTAATTCATTAGATAAATGATCATTTCTATAGTTATCTTTATGAATTCTAATAGCTCTGGAAATGATATTGCTAATGATTCCAACATCTCCTTTGGCACTCGTAAGATTAGTGAGCTCAAATAAGCACTCACCAAAATTGGGATCATTGGAATTCATCTTAATGAAGGCAATGGATTTATGGAGAATTTCATCTAGATCTTTCAAGGAATAATTTGGAAAGAGTTCCTCAAGAAATTTCCATATGGTGTAGGCACACTTAAGAGTAGGCAAACATCCAATCAAGTTTCTAGGCAAGCCTCTAGTGATACGATTAACATTTCTAAGGTTGCGGATCATGTCAATAGACTCATCAAGGGTAGGATGCAAAGGATCAATATGAGGTGCACAAGGGCTAGCAATGTACTTGTTCAAATGATATTCAATGAAAATCTCAAGCATTTCATTTTTCCACTCATGAAAATATTCTCCATCAAGAATAGGCACTCTACATCTAAGACTCCCCAAAGTAGACTCATCTATCTTCCTCCAATGGTGTTTAAACCAAGGCAATGGAGACCAAAGCTCTGATACCAATTGAAAGGATTGAGAAGAGGTGTCTAGAGGGGGGTGATTAGACACTAGGTGCTAAAAGTTGCAGTTTTTAAATTCTTTAGGTTGAAGTGGATTTTTGGCACAAGTTTAACAAATACAATACAAATCAAGCAAGCATGCAAAGAGTATATGAGCAGCAGAAAGTAAAGCATGCAGCTTGCAAGAATGTAAAGGGAAGGGTTTGGAAGATTCAAACACAATTGGATACACGGATGTTTTTGTCGTGGTTCCGATAGGTGGTGCTATCGTACATCCACGTTGATGGAGACTTCAACCCACGAAGGGTAACGGTTGCGCGAGTCCACGGAGGGCTCGACCCATGAAGGGTCCACGAAGAAGCAACCTTGTCTATCCCACCATGGCGATCGCCCACGAAGGACTTGCCTCACTAGCGGTAGATCTTCACGAAGTAGGCGATCCCCTTGCCCTTACAAAGTCCTTGGTTCAACTCCACAATCTTGTCGGAGGCTCCCAAGTGACACCTAGCCAATCTAGGAGACACCACTCTCCAAGAAGTAATAAATGGTGTGTTGATGATGAACTCCTTACTCTTATGCTTCAAATGATAGTCTCCCCAACACTCAACTCTCTCTCACAGGATATGGATTTGGTGGAAAGAAGGTTTGAATGGAAAGCAACTTGGGGAAGGCTAGAGATCAAGATTCATATGGTAGGAATGGAATATCTTGGTCTCAACACAAGTGTAGGTGGTTCTCTCTCAGAAAATATAGGTTGGAAGTGTGGGTTTGTTCTGATGGCTCTCTCCACGAATGAAGAGGAGGTGGAGGGGTATATATAGCCTCCACACAAAATCTAACTGTTACACATAATTTTCCAAACTCGGTGGGTCAGAATGATTAAACTCGGTCGGACCGATTCAGCAAAGCTAATGACCGTTAGGGTTTTCGGTGGGACCGACATGCAACTCGGTAGGACCGATATGATTAGGGTTAGGGCATAACGTAATCTCGGTGAGACCGATTACACAAACTCGGTTAGACCGATTTTGGTAATAAACTAACCAGAGAGTTGGTCAGGTAAACTCGGTGGGACCAATCGCTCATTTCGGTGAGACCGAAACATTATGAAAGGGAACCAGAGAGTTTACATTGCAGTTTCGGTGGGACTGATCGCAAGTTTCGGTGAGACCGAAAGTATTGCAATAGGCAACAAAGAGTTTGCAATCTCATCTCGGTGAGACCGAGATCCCTATCAGGGAGACCGATTTGCCTAGGGTTTGTGGCAGTGGCTATGACATTTGAAACTCGGTGGCGCCGGATAGAAAGAATCGGTGGGGCCGAGTTTGACTTTTGGTTTAGGTCATATGTGGATGTGAGAAAGTAGTTGAGGGTTTTGGAGCATATCATTAAGCATTTTGAGCAAGAGCCTCATTAAGCAACACCTCGTCCCTCCTTGATAGTATTGGCTTTTCCTATAGACTCAATGTGATCTTGGATCACTAAAATAGAAAAATGTAGAGTCTTGAGCTTTGAGCTTGAGCCAATCCTTTGTCCTAAGCATCTTGAAGGGGTTTCACATCTTCTAGTCCATGCCACTTCACTGTTGAACTTATCTGAAACATACTAGATAAGAATGTTAGTCCAACAAGAGATATGTTGAAATTAATTACCAAAACCACCTAGGGAGCACTTGTGCTTTCAAGTTCCGGCAGCACGACGGCGTGGTGACGGTGTTGGTGAAGAACAATCTCCACAGGGCTTCACCTAAGCACTACGAAAACTATGACGGAGGATAAACTAGAGGGGACGGGGTAGCCGGCACACGGCTTGGTGTTGCTTGATGTGTCTTCGGTGCTAGCCCTACCCCTATATTTATATGTTGAGCCTTCGGGTCGAAACTTGGAGTAAAAGCCTCCACAAAGTTGGTTTCACTCGAAAGGCAAGAGTCCTTCTCGGACTCCAGGGCCAGACGTCAGGGTTCCCGGCGTCT
The DNA here is from genome assembly GCA_034509565.1 of Triticum monococcum. Taxonomy (NCBI): domain Eukaryota; kingdom Viridiplantae; phylum Streptophyta; class Magnoliopsida; order Poales; family Poaceae; genus Triticum; species Triticum monococcum. The sequence goes on from CM067845.1 coordinate 581,200,520, forward strand.
GGTCCCAGACGCTAGGGACCCTGGCTTCTGGCCCCTGGACTCCGCAAAACTCCCTTTTGCGCTTTCCAAAAACCTTGTGGGCTTTCCCTTTGGCCCAAATAAAGTGTTCTCGTACCGAAACTTTTCGGGAAACATCCGGAACCTCTCCCGGTGAATTCCGGAACCCTTCCGGAGACCAAACACTATTATCCCATATATCATACTTTATCTTCGGACCATCTCGGAGTTCCTCGTCATGTCCATGATCTTATCCGGAACTCCGAACAACATTCGGTTACCAACATACATAACTCATAAATACTATATCGTCAGCGAACGTTAAGCATGCGGACCCTACGGGTTCAAGAACTATGTAGACATGACCAAGACACTTCTCTGGTCAATAACCAATAGCAGAACCTTGATGCCCATATTGTCTCCTACATATTCTACGAAGATCTTTATCGGTCGAACCGCATAACAATATACGTTGTTCCCTTTGTCATCGGTATGTTATTTGCCCGAGATACGATCGTCGGTATCTCAATACCTAATTCAATCTCGTTACCGGCAAGTCTCTTTACTCGTTCCGTAATACATCATCCCGTAACTAACTCATTAGTTACAATGCTTGCAAGACTTATAGTGATGTGCATTACCGAGTGGGCCTAGAGATACCTCTCCGATAATCGGAGTGACAAATCCTAATCTCAAAATATGCCAACTCAACAAGTACCTTCGGAGACACCTGTAGAGAACCTTTATAATCACCCAGTTACGTTGTGACATTTGGTAGCACACAAAGTGTTCCTTCGGTAAACGAGAGTTGCATAATCTCATAGTCATAGAAACATGTATAAGTCATGAAGAAAGCAATAGCAACATACTAAACCATCAAGTGCTAAGCTAACGGAATGGGTCAAGTCAATCACATCATTCTCCTAATGATGTGATCCCGTTAATCAAATGACAACTCATGTCTATGGTTAGGAAACTTAACCATCTTTGATTAACGAGCTAGTCAAGTAGAGGCATACTAGTGACACTATGTTTGTCTATGTATTCACACATGTATTATGTTTCCGGTCAATACAATTCTAGCATGAATAATAAACATTTATCATTAAATAAGGAAATAAATAATAACTTTATTATTGCCTCTAGGGCATATTTCCTTCACATTCTCCTAATGATGTGATCCCGTTGATCAAATGACAACTCATGTCTATGGCTAGGAAACTTAACCATCTTTGATCAACGAGCTAGTTAAGTAGAGGCATACTAGTGACACTATGTTTGTCCATGTATTCACACATGTATTATGTTTCCGGTTAATACAATTCTAGCATGAATAATAAACATTTATCATAATATGAGGAAATAAATAATAACTTTATTATTGCCTCTAGGGCATATTTCCTTCACCCTAACCCTAGGCTCCCATACTTCCGGCATCTCCAGCCCGCCGCGCCCCTCCTGACTGCCCCTTCCGTCCATGCACTCGCCGTCCTCCACTTCTGCCGTCTCCACCATAAGCTCCACACACGAACCAGCTCTAGATCGATATGGTTTACGTAGATTTTTGTGTAGTCCGCCGCCGCCGCCGAAGGAAGGGTTGGATCCTGGGGAAACCCTAGGGGAACTTTGGACCCCGGGGAAACCCTAAACTTGGTGGCTATGTCCATGATGATCCTCAAACTTAGGAACTGCTTCAATACGGTTTCAGAATTTGAGAATACCGCTTCAATACGGTCCTTAGACTTGGTGAATAATTGGTCCTACGATATGTCTCACACACGTTTCATATACGCCGTGAAGTTTTTTTGGGAAAACCATCTCAGAATTTATTTAATTAAAAAAACTAATCTACTATATCTAAATAAATAGCCCTCACTATTAGGAATTCCCTGACTTCTCCTTGAGCCACATCACTCAAATTAATTTAGCCGTTGAATATACTAGAGTAGTCTATAATAGCCATCCGATCTATACGTTGAGAGCCGCTGCACCAAGCACATGTGGTAACTGACCCATGCATGCATCTAAATAGATAGCCCCCATTATTAGGAATTCCTTGACTTCTCCTTGAGCCACATCACTCAAATTAATTTAACCGTTGAATATACTAGATTAGTCTATAATAGCCATCCGATCTACACATTGAGAGCCGCTGCACCAAGCGCATGTGGCAATTGACGCATGCATGCAAATATGCATGCAATAATTGATGCTTAAAGTACTAAAGTCTCTTGACACATGCATGTAGCTCACACTACGGTGCTCCATGAAAGAGAATTGATGAGGCATATTTTGTTTCATTTTGCTACATTTCAGACTTATACAAAGACACACATTTATTTATTTTTAAAAATATTGGTAAAAAAATTATGTTGCTAAAGGAGAGACCATAAAGATACTAGCTAGATTGAGTAGTTCAACATAGCTTTTATTTTATACAAATTTCCGCAGCAACGCGCGGGGAATTCATCTAGCACTACAAATATGGGTTCCACATGTCAGTATGAGACTCATCTTCATGACTGCACATAGGGCAGACAGAATGATCACTAATGTGCCTTCTGTGTAACTCGCCATAAGACGGGAGAAAACCCTTCAACACTCTCCACGAGAACACCCTGATCTTTGGTTGAACTTGCAATTTCCAAAGAGCTTTCCAGGTGGGTTCTCTGAGTGAGGAACTACTAGCATGGTCTGGAGCAGTACCTTGTCTATCCATAAGCATACGGTACGCTGATCGTACTGTGAACCTGCCAGACCTCTCAAAACCCCAGGCCCAAAAATCATCAAACGATGTTCTTGGCCTCGACATATTTAAGACTGCACATGCATCCGGGGCGAGGAAAAGTTTATTGACGAGCTCCTCATTCCACTCCCCTGCCTCATTCAACAAGTCTGCAACAAAATGTACGGGGTCATCAGACAACCTACAGATCGGTCTTAAGCTGGGCGTACCTTGTATCCAATTTTCATGCCACACTTCCGTCATCCAACCATCACCGATACGATGAATAAGGCCACCCTTAAGTGCTCCCCTGCCTGTAATGATAGCTCGCCAAGTTGTTGATGCATTGGCAGGTAGCGACTAGCGAACATGTAAGAAATTATCATCCGAATAATACCGTCCCCTCAACACCCGAGCACACAAACTCTCAGGTTTTTCTAACAGCCGCCATGCTTGTTTAGCTAGCATTGCATCGTTAAATAATTCTAGATCCCGGAAACCCAGCTCCCCTTGAGACTTTGGCACTGCCAGCTTGTCCCAAGAATGCCAGTGCATTCCTCTTTTATCAAGTGATCCAGCCCATCAAAACTTGGACATAATTGTCATTACTCTCTTGCACAAACCTCTTGCGAGCTTGAACACGCTCATAGAATAGGCCGGAAGAGCTTGGATGACAGATTTAAGAGGGACTTCCTTTGCTGCACATGACAACAATTTCTCACAGTGACCTTGTACCCTTGATCTTGACTGTTCACAAATATGGTCAAAATTTTGTTCAGTTAGTCTACATGCAGCCGTTGGTAGACCAAGGTACTTTTCAGCAAGAGATTCCTTATGAATTTGCACATCATTTCTCACTCCCACCCGGATAGAAGCACCACACTGTGGGCTAAAGAACACAAAACTCTTGGCCTTGTTCGCACACTGACCCCGAGCCTCTGTTATAAGCATGCAAGATATCATTGAGTCGATGAGCACTCCGGCTATCCGCTTTCATAAACACCAGGTAGTCATCTGCAAACAAAAGGTGGGATATCCAAGGGGAGCCCAGACCCGCCCGGATCCCTCTATCAATCCATCCCCCATCATAGTTCTTCAACAAACATGACAACCCTTCTCCACACAGCAGGAAGAGGGGAGTAATTCCTTGTTCACCTTGACTTGAAAGGTTACAAAATTTACACATTTCATAACCAAAGACACCCAATCTTCAGAGAACCCCAATTGGAGCATTATACCTTGAAGATATGGCCATTCAACGCGATCATACACCTTCATCATATCAATCTTTACTACACAACACCCCTGCTTCCCCTTCTTCCTCTTCATAGCATGAGTGCACTCGTAGGCGGTGATGACATTGTCAGTGATAAGGCGTCCAGGTACAAGCGCACTTTACTGTTCTGGAGGGAGGCAGAAGGATTTCTTGATTTCAAATTGCCACATCTACATCCGATGACGTGGTCAAGAGATCTGTTGGATGCCAACTTCATAAGTAAAGACCAAGCAACAATTGCAATTTCAGTCATGTGGACCATTTGGAGCAGCAGGAATAAATACACACATGAGGAAGTAAAGTTCCAACCTTCACGGTCTATGGAATTGGTCCATGAGCTGATTTAGGCAATGCATGTGCCATACATGCCGAGATCGGGCGACGTCCTGGTGAGGGCAAAATGGCGTCCACCGACAGCAGGGGTCATTAAGGTAAATACGGATGTTGCAGTTGATGTTAGCGAGAGGAGATCCGCTACGGGGGTTGTTGCTCGTGATCACCAGGGAAGATTTATAAGTGGCCGATGCTCAAAGCTCCCGGGGGTTACTGATCCGTATGTTGCAGAACTGCTGGCTGTGCGTGAGGCAGTGAAGCTAGCAAGAGAGAATGACTGGCCAAACATACTGATTGAAACTGATTGCCAATGAATGGAACAAGGGAGACTAGGGGTCTGTTGGAGGCCTTGTATTGAGAGAGATCAACTTTTTCCTCTCAAATTTCCAGGGGCATGACATTATTTACACTAGTGAAGGGATGCCAACGTTGTTGCGCATCGTTGTGCGAAGGAGGGTATATCTAGTAGCGGAGAAAATCGGCTATTTGCCACTTTCAACATGGGGCTTCGCAAAATTGCCACTCTCAACATTAACTTCGTAAAAATGCCACCTAGATCATGTGCACTTTGATTAACATGCCATTTTCCTAGTTTCTATTGCTTTCTTTTTTTTTCTTTTTTTGGGAACTGAAAGGACCAAAGTGCCCTTAGATATTTCAACCTGATCCGATGTGTTTGTGTACTGGTTGGATGGGGGATTGCTCGACTAGCTCATCCTTGTCGTCAAGTTGCTCACCGCTGTACTTCGTTGATGCTTGACCGAGCCAGCGATGCTCTGCCTTAGCTGAACCACGCCAGGGTGAGTAATCGCAGGTGGTCGCCGTTGCTAGCGTACACCTGCGCGCGCCACCGCGGCTCTCGCCTTAGCAGGACCACTCCCGTGTGAGCAACCGCAGGTCGCCGCCGTTGCTAGCCCACGCTGCGCGCACCACCGCGGCTCGCCGCCCTAGCTTGACCATGCCCGTGTGAGCAACCGCAGGTCGACGCCGGTGCTCGCCCTTGCTGTGCCGATGCCTGCAGCTCGCCGCTGGTGCTCGTCCATGTCTGCATGGACCGGCACAGCCTCGCGGATGCCTACGCGAGCAACCGCAGCTCGCGGCCAGTGCTCGCCCACTCCTGCGCGCGCCAGCGTAGCTCACCCTCCCCTTCGCGCATTGGCAGCAGCATCTGTTGGAGGAGACGGATGCCTGCCCAAGTTGTGAAGATGGAGAATGCAAGGAGACAGGAAATGGGCAGCGTCCAACGATTGAAGCAAGACGTCCAGGCAATCAGCGATGCGCCCAACACGATATTCTTGGCGGGCAGCATGCACTCGTCTGCTTCAAGCATTCTCATCTGATTCCAAATACGTGTAGATAGCGGCAGTGGCGTAGCCAGCCCAATACCCCAGGGTGGTCCATTAATAGAAATATTAACATAAGTTATTTATTTTTTAAAGAAATGTTTATTTTACTACATTATATACAAGCTATGGGGAAATTCCAGGGTGATCTATGGACCACCCTGGCCACCCCCTAGCTACGCCACTGGATAGCGGTAGACAGCATCAGGGATACTTTGGCCCTTTCAGGTGCTAGAAAAAGGAAAAGAAAAACAAAAGCAATGGAAAAAAGGGAAAATGGCATGTTAATCAAACTGCACATGAGTTGGGTGGCATTTTTACGAAGCCAATGTTGAGAATGGCAATTCTGCGAAGCCCCGTATTGAAAGTGGCAAATAGCCGATTTTCTCCTAGCAGCGTAAGTGTAATCTCTTTTGATGTAATCCCTGAATTCTTGGTTGTCCTTGTGCAATTTGATGTAAACTGCCTTAATGATGAATAAAATGCCTAGAGTGGGCGGTTCTAAAAAAACATGTCAGTAGGAGAAAAGAAAAACTAATACCTATATGGTGGATCGAACCTAAGGTCCTGTTTGGTTCCAAATAAGTCACCAACTTATAAGTCGAAAAGTGCAAAAAGTGACTTATTTTGCCAAACGGACCCAACTTATAAGTCATCCCAACTTATAAGTCATAAGTTGCTCCACCCCAATTTAAAACTTATAAGTCACCCCTTTTGCATGGGTCCCACCACCTTTACATAAAAAAACAAGGCGGGAAGATGTGCTCAGGTGACTTATAAGTCAGAGGGCAACCAAACAGGCGTGACAAGTCACTGGTTTTAAGTCACCTGACTTATAAGTCAGGTGACTTATTGGAACCAAACAGGCCCTAAAGACCTCCAGATCGCTGTTGGGCTTAAGTTGTTGAGCTAAAGTTTGCATTTCTATGTAGCTCTTCACGCGTTTTTTATATATGACATAACTATAGGCCCACACAAGTTTCACTTTTTTTTTTCAAGTTCATGTTTTTGATATTTTTTTTGCATTTGAAAAGAAAAAAAGTTGCCATAAAACTTAAAGAAAGTGTCAATGCATTTAGAAAAAATGTTCAACATGTTTTTGGAAATGTTTCATGTGTACCAAAAAACTATAAAAAATGGAAAATATTTGACGTGTATTAAAAATTGGAATCATGTTTTTTAAAAATGTTCGTCATGCATTCAAACAATGTTAAATGTGTAATAAAAAATATTGTGTAAAATAATTCTTACATTTCTAAAACCACGTTTAACATGTTTGATTACATTTCTAGAATTTATTACTATGACACAATAATTATTAATACACATTGAACAGTTTTCAAAACACAACGTTGTCATTTTTTTTAAATAGTTGGGTATTTTGAGAATAAAATGAAAATACATAATAATTGTGCGTGCTTGTGGACACTTTTTTGAATGCGCAATGGACATTTTTTAAATGATGTTTGCAAATTATTAATACACATGAAACATTTTCCAAAAAGATACTGCAGTTTTTAATACACATGAACTTTTTCCACTAACACTTTCTTTAATTTTTATGACAACTTATTTTTTCCTTGCATTTCTTTTTCCAAATGGGAAAAAATAATATAAAAACATGAACTTGAAAAAACTAAAATAAAAGTTGTGTGGTTCTATAGAAGTGCCATACATAATAAATATAATATAAATGCTTGACGAGGTACATAGAAACACAATATATATACTCTAGCTCAATAAAGTACGCCAAGCAGAGTATTACATGGTGGTTAGCTTGTGTGGACTAAGAAACCCGCCTAAAATATCTGAAGGTCTTGGGTTTGACCCTCTATATTTGAACTAGTTGAATGCCCGTGCGTGGCCACGGGACAATAAATTTCAATGTAGATACATTAATAATAAATATTATTGTAATTTACTGTGTTGTGATGGTTGCGATGGTCCGACCTCCGCCCCACTTACGGCAGCGACCAAAAAACTCAGCATCGCGCGAGGGCCACGATCTCACCATATACAGGAGAAAAAAAAGGTCACCTCAGCCCACGTGCGAGATGTGGAGATCCATCGACCTCCTCCTTCGTGCGATTAACCGTCATGCACGCCCCGTCAACCCCACCCTCGCCCGCACTTCCATCTCTCTGCCGAGAAAAATTGCCGCCGCCCTGCCCCTGCACCACTTTGCCGCGACGGCTTACCATTCTCCGTCGCCGGCTGGTGCCCCGCCTTGGTGATGCGGTTGTTGTCGCGGATCTACGAGAAGCAGCAGCCTGCTACGGAGTCTTCTCCCCTCCACAGTCCACCCCGATATTCGTATGCGTTGCTCTGGAAGCTGAACGTGATGGTGAGCTCGCCCAGCGCAGCGACACCGACTCGGACGCAGGAGTCGCGTGCGAGCTGGCCGGGCATGGGATCTTGCCCCGGCCATCAGCGATCGGCGCCGATAGCGAACCGTCCCAGGGGTCATGCACGGGGGCGGAAGGATGGGCTGGCACTGACCGTCGCCGAGCTCGCAACTGTCGTGCACACCGACGGAGATAAAGGCGGGACCAACGTAGGCTGTGGCACCGGCGTTCCCCGCGCACCCGCGGCGATGCTGGCGCAGATGCGCAAGATCGAGGCATGCACTCGTAAGTCTCTTCTGTCACTCCAGTCTTCTTCTTTCGCCCTTTTCTACCGCGATATGCCAACTTACTCGTTGACTGGCGCGCCATTCTGAACTGCTTGTTCGAGTTTCTCTCGCTGTGACATGGCATGCACGCTAGGTGTTTGCTCATTTGTTTGGGTTGCCTGGGTTCCCCGTCCATCTTTTTTATGAAGGAAATATGCCCTAGAGGCAATAATAAAGTTATTATTTATTTCTTTATATCATGATAAATATTTATTATTCATGCTAGAATTGTATTAACCGGTAACTTAGTACATGTGTGAATACATAGACAAACAGAGTGTCCCTAGTATGCCTCTACTAAAACTAGCTCGTTAATCAAAGATGGTTAAGTTTCCTAACTATAGACATGTGTTGTCATTTGATGAACGGGATCACATCATTAGAGAATGATGTGATGGACAAGACCCATCCGTTAGCTTGGCATAATGATCGTTTAGTTTATTGCTATTACTTTCTCCATAACTTATACATGTTCCTATGACTATGAGATTATGCAACTCCTGAATACCAGAGGAACACTTAGTGTGGTATCAAACGTCACAACGTAACTGGGTGATTATAAAGATGCTCTACAGGTGTCTCCGATGGTGTTTGTTGAGTTGGTATAGATCGAGATTATGATTTGTCACTCCGATTGTCGGAGAGGTATCTCTGGGCCCTCTCAGTAATGCACATCACTATGAGCCTTGCAAGCAATGTGACTAATGAGTTAGTTACGGGATGATGCATTACGTAACGAGTAAAGAGACTTGTCAGTGACGAGATTGAACTAGGTATGATGATACCGATGATCGAATCTCGGGCAAGTAACATACCAATGACAAAGGGAACAACGCATGTTGTTATGCGGTTTGACCGATAAAGATCTTCGTAGAATATGTAGGAACCAATATGAGCATCCAGGTTCCGCTATTGGTTATTGATCGAAGATGAGTCTCGGCCATGTCTACATAGTTTTCGAACCCGTAGGGTCCGCACGCTTAATGTTCGATGACGATATGTATTGTGAGTTATATGATTTGATGTACCGAAGGTTGTTCAGAGTCGCGGATGTGATCACAGACATGACGAGGAGTCTCGAAATGGTCGAGACATAAAGATTGATATATTGGAAGGTTATGTTTGGACACTGGAAAGGTTTCAGATAGGTTCGGGCATTTTTTGGAGTACCGGGGGGTTACCAAAACCCCCCGGGGGGTTAATTGGCCTTCATGGGCCTTAGTGGAAGAGAGGAGGAGGCGGCTAGATGGAGGCGCGCGCCCCCCACAAGCCCAATCCGAATTGGGGGGGGGGGGGCTTTCCTTCTCTCCCTCTTCCTCTTTCCTTCCCCTCCTAGTTGGACTAGGAAAGAGGGGAACCTACTCCTAGTAGGAGTAGGACCCCCCTTGGGGCGCGCCCCATGAGGCCGGCCGGCCCCCTCCTCCCCTCCTTTATATACAGGGGAGGGGGCACCCCATAGACACACAAGTTGATTTCTTAGCCGTGTGCGGCGCCCCCCCTCCATAGATTTCCACCTTGGTCATATTGTCGTAGTGCTTAGGCGAAGCCCTGCGTCGGTAACTTCATCATCACCGTCAACACGCCGTCGTGCTGACGAAACTCTTCCTCGGCCTCAGCTGGATCTAGAGTTCGAGGGACGTCATCGAGCTGAACGTGTGCAGATCTCGGAGGTGCCATGCGTTCGGTACTTGATCGGTTGGATCGCGAAGACGTTCGACTACATCAACCATGTTACTTAACGCTTCCGCTTTCGGTCTACGAGGGTACGTAGACTCACTCTCGCCTCTCGTTGTTATGCATCTCCTAGATAGATCTTGTGTGATCGTAGGATTTTTTTTTTGAAATACTGCATTCCCCAACAGTGGTATCAGAGTTAGGTCTATGCGTAGATGTTATATGCATGAGTAGAACACAAAGGAGCTATGGGCGTGGGTATATACATATTGCTTGCCGTCACTAGTTGTTTCTTGATTCGACGGTATTGTTGGATGGAAGACGCCTGGACCAACATTACCTGACCGCGTTCATGGGACTGGTTCTACCGACGTGCTTTGCACATAGGTGGCTGGCGGGTGTCTGTTTCTCCAACTTTAGTTGAATCGGATTCAATGAACAGAGTTCTTGCTGAAGATCAAAAAGCAATCACTACCACGTTGTGGTTTTTTTGCCGTAGGTAAGAACGGTTCTTGCTAAGCCCGTAGCAGCCACGTAAAACTTGCAACAACAAAGTAGAGGACGTCTAACTTGTTTTTGCAGGGTATGTTGTGATGTGATATGGTCAAGACGTGATTATATATATTGTTGTATGAGATGATAATGTTTTGTAACACAGTTATCGGCAACTGGCAGGAGCCATATGGTTGTCACTTTATTGTATGAATTGCAATAGCCATGTAATTGCTTTACTTTATCACTAAGCGGTAGCGGAAGTCATGGAAGCAATAGTTGGTGAGACGAAAATGATGCTACGATGGAGATCAAGGTGTCAAGCCGGTGACAATGGTGATCATGACGGTGCTTTGGAGATGGAGATCAAAGGCACAAGATGATGATGGCCATATCATATCACTTATATTGATTACATGTGATGTTTATCCTTTATGCATCTTATTTTGCTTGGTACGACGGTAGCATTATAAGATGATCTCTCACTAAATTTCAAGGTATAAGTGTTCTCCCTGAGTATGCACCGTTGCTACAGTTTGTCGTGCCAAGACACCACGTGATGATCGGGTGTGATAAGCTCTACGTTCACATACAACGGGTGCAAGCCTGTTTTGCACAAGCAGAATATTCGGGTTAAACTTGACGAGCCTAGCATATGCAGATATGGCCTCGAAACACTGAGACCGAAAGGTCGAGCGTGAATCATATAGTAGATATGATCAACATAGTGATGTTCACCATTGAAAACTACTCCATCTCACGTGATGATCAGACATGGTTTAGTTGATATGGATCAGGTGATCATTTAGATGACTAGAGGGATGTCTATCTAAGTGGGAGTTCTTAAGTAATATGATTAATCGAACTTTAATTTATCATGAACTTAGTACCTGATAGTATTTTGCATGTCTATGTTATTGTAGATAAATGGCCCGTGCTGTTGTTCCGTTGAATTTTAATGCGTTCCTAGAGAAAGCTAAGTTGAAAGATGATGGTAGCAACTATACGGACTGAGTCCATAACTTGAGGATTATCCTCATTGCTGCACAGAGGAATTACGTCCTAGAAGCACCGCTAGGTGCAAAGCCCACTGCAGGAGCAACGCCAGCTATTATGAACATCTGGCAGAGCAAAGCTGATGACTACTCGATAGTTCAGTGTGCCATGCTATACGGCTTACAATCGGGACTTCAACGATGGTTTGAACGTCATGGAGCATATGAGATGTTCCAGGAGTTGAAGTTAATATTTCAAGCAAATGCCCGAATTGAGAGATATGAAGTCTCCAATAAGTTCTATAGCTACAAGATGGAGGAGAATAGTTCTGTCAGTGAACATATACTCAGAATGTTTGGGTACCACAACCACTTGACTCAACTGGGAGTTAATCTGCCTGATGATAGTGTCATTGACAGAGTTCTTCAATCACTGCCACCAAGCTACAAAAGCTTTGTGATGAACTATAATATGCAAGGGATGGATAAGACAATTCCCGAGCTCTTCACGATGCTAAAAGCTGCGGAGGTAGAAATCAAGAAGGAGCATCAAGTGTTGATGGTCAACAAGACCACTAGTTTCAAGAAAGAGGGCAAAGGGAAGAAGGGGAACTTCAAAAAGAACGGCAAGCAAATTGCTGCTCAAGTGAAGAAGCCCAAGTTTGGACCTAAGCCTGAGACTGAGCGTTTCTACTGCAAAGGGACTAGTCATTGGAAGCGGAACTGCCCCAAGTATTTGGCGGATAAGAATGATGGCAAAGTGAAAGGTATATTTGATATACATGTTATTGATGTGTACCTTACTAATGCTCGCAGTAGCGCCTGGGTATTTGATACTGGTTCTGTTGATAATATTTGCAACTCGAAACAGGGGCTACAGATTAAGCGAATATTGGCTAAGGACGAGGTGACGATGCGTGTGAGAAATGGTTCCAAAGTCGATGTGATCGTCGTCGGCATGCTACCTCTACATCTACCTTCGGGATTAGTTTTAGACCTGAATAATTGTTATTTGGTGCCAGCGTTAAGCATGAACATTATATCTGGATCTTGTTTGATGTGAGACGGTTATTCATTTAAATCAGAGAATAATGGTTGTTCTATTTATATGAGTAATACCTTTTATAGTCATGGACCCTTGATGAGTGGTCTATTTTTACTAAATCTTGATAGTTGTGATAGACGTATTCATAGTATTGAAGCCAAAAGATATAAGTTTAATAATGATAGTGCAACTTATTTGTGGCACTGCCCTTTAGGTCATATTGGTGTAAAGCGCATGAAGAAGCTCCATGCTGATGGGCTTTTGGAATCACTTGATGCTTGCGAACCATGCCTCATGGGCAAGATGACTAAGACTCCGTTCTTCGGAACAATGGAACGAGCAACATACTTTATTAGAAATAATAAGTACTGATGTATGCGGTCTGATGAGTGTTGATGCTCGTGGCGGGTATCATTATTTTCTAACCTTCACAGATGATTTGAGCAGATATGGGTATGTCTACTTGATGAAACATAAGTCCGAAACATTTGAAAAGTTCAAAAAATTTCAGAGTGAAGTGGAAAATCATCATAACAAGAAAATTAAGTTTCTACGATCTGATCGTGGAGGCGAATATTTGAGTTACGAGTTTGGCCTTCATTTGAAACAAAATGGAATAGTTTCGCAACTCACGCCACCTGGAACACCACAGCATAATGGTGTGTCCGAACATCATAACCGTACTTTATTAGATACGGTGGCGATCTATGATGTCTCTTATCGATTTTCCACTATCGTTTTGGGGTTATGCATTAGATACAACTAAATTTACGTTAAATAGGGCACCGTCTAAAAATCCGTTGAGATGACACTGTATGAACTGTGGTGTAGCAAGAAACTCAAGCTGTCATTTCTTAAAGTTTGGGGTTGCGATGCTTATGTGAAAAAGTTTCATCCTGATAAGCTCAAACCCAAATCGGAGAAGTGCGTCTTCATAGGATACCCAATAGAAACTGTTGGGTACACCTTCTATCACAGATCCGAAGGCAAGATTTTGTTACTAAGAGTGGATCCTTTCTAGAGAAGGAGTTTCTCTTGAAATAAGTGAGTGGGAGGAAAGTAGAACTTGATGAGGTAATTGTACCTTCTCCCTTGTTGGAAAGTATTCATCACAGAAATCAGTTCCAGTGATTCCTACACCAATTAGTGAGGAAGCTAATGATGCATAAAACTTCTGATCAAGTTACTACCAAACCTCGTAGGTTAACCAGAGTAAGATCTGCACCAGAGTGGTATGATAATCCTATTCTGGAAGTCATGTTACTTGACCATGACGAACCTACGAACTATGAGGAATCGATGATGAGCCTAGATTCCGCAAAATGGCTAGAGGCCATGAATTCTGAGATGGGATCCATGTATGAGAACAAAGTGTGGACTTTGGTTGACTTGCCCGATGATCGGCAAGCCATAGATAATAAATGGATCTCCAAGAAGGAGACTGACACTGACGGTAATGTTACTTGATACGTCTCCAACGTTTCTGTAAATTTTGATTGCTCCATGCTATATTATCTACTGTTTTGGACATTATTGGGCTTTATTATCCACTTTTATATTATTTTTGGGACTAACCAATTAATTGGAGGCCCAGCCCAGAATTGATGTTTTTTTTGCCTATTTTAGGGTTTCGAAGAAAAGGAATATCAAACAGAGTCCAAACGGAATGAAACCTTTGGGAACGTGATTTTTGGAACAAACAAGATCCTGGAGACTTGGACCCTATGTCAAGCAACCAACAGGGAGGCCACGAGGTAGGGGGGCGCGCCTACCCCCCAGGCGCGCCCTCCACCCTCGTGGGCCCCCTGTTGCTCCACCGACGTACTTTTTCCTCCTATATATACCTACGTACCCCCAAACGATCAGATACGGAGCCAAAACCCTAATTCCACCGCCGCAACTTTCTGTATCCACGAGATCCCATCTTGGGGCCTATTCCGGAGCTCCGCCGGAGGGGCATCGACCACGGAGGGCTTCTACATCAACACCATAGCCTCTCTGATGAAGCGTGAGTAGTTTACCTCAGACCTTCGGGTCCATAGTTATTAGCTAGATGGCTTCTTCTCTCTTTTTGGATCTCAATACAAAGTTCTCTCCCTCTCTTGTGGAGATCTATTCGATGTAATCTTCTTTTGCGGTGTATTTGTTGAGACCGATGAATTGTGGGTTTATAATCAAGTTTATCTATGAACAATATTTGAATATTCTCTGAATTCTTTTATGTATGTTTGGTTATCTTTGCAAGTCTCTTCGAATTATCAGTTTGGTTTGGCCTACTAGATTGATTTTTCTTGCAATGGGAGAAGTGCTTAGCTTTGGGTTCAATCTTGCGGTGTCCTTTCCCAGTGACAGTAGGGGCAGCAAGGCATGCATTGTATTGTTGCCATCGAGGATAACAAGATGGGGTTTTCATCATATTGCATGAGTTTATCCCTCTACATCATGTCATCTTGCTTAAGGCATTACTCTGTTCTTATGAACTTAATACTCTAGATGCATGCTGGATAGCGGTCGATGTGTGGAGTGATAGTAGTAGATGCAGGCAGGAGTCGGTCTACTTGTCTTGGATGTGATACATATATACATGATCATACCTATATATTCTCATAACTATGCTCAATTCTGTCAATTGCTCAACAGTAATTTGTTCACCCACCGTAAAATACTTATGCTCTTGAGATAAGCCACTAGTGAAACCTATGGCCCCTGGGTCTATCTTCCATCATCTTAATCTTCTAGTACTTAGTTATTTTCATTGCGTTTATTTTACTTTGCATCTTTATCATAAAAATACCAAACATATTATCTTATCATATCTATCAGATCTCACTCTCGTAAGTGACCGCGTAGGGATTGACAACCCCTTATCGCGTTGGTTGTGAGGATTTATTTGTTTTGTGCAGGTGCGAGGGACTCGCGCGTAGCCTCCTACTGGATTGATACCTTCGTTCTAAAAAACTGAGGGAAATACTTACGCTACTTTGCTGCACCACCCTTTCCTCTTCAAGGGAAAACCAACACAAGTGCTCAAGAGGTAGAAAGAAGGATTTCTGGCGCCATTACCAGGGAGGTTCGCGCAAGTCAAGATTTGACTCCCGACAACGAGCCATTTCTGGCACCGTTGCCTGGGAGGTCTACGCAAAAGTCAACATACGAAGTACCCATCACAAACCCTTATCTCCCGCATTACATTATTTGCCATTTGCCTCTCGTTTTCCTCTCCCCCACTTCACCCTTGCCGTTTTATTCGCCCCCTCTCTCTCTGTCCTCCCTCTCTTTATCTATTTGCCTCTTTTTGCCCGTTTCTCGTTTGCTTGTGTGTTGGATTGCTTGCTTGTCACGATGGCTCAAGATAACACTAAATTGTGTGACTTTACCAATACCAACAACAATGATTTTATTAGCACTCCGATTGCTCCTCTTACCGATGCTGAATCTTGTGAAATTAATGTTGCCTTGCTGAATCTTGTCATGAAAGATCCGTTTTCCGGCCTTCCTAGTGAAGATGCCGCTACCCATCTAAATAGCTTCGTTGATTTGTGTGATATGCAAAAGAAGAAAGATGTGGATAATGATATTGTTAAATTCAAGCTATTTCCTTTTTCGCTTAGAGATCGTGCTAAAGCTTGGTTTTCGTCTTTGCCTAAAAATAGTATTGATTCGTGGAATAAGTGCAAAGATGCTTTTATATCAAGTATTTTCCTCCCGCTAAGATCATCTCTCTTAGAAACGATATTATGATTTTTAAGCAACTTTATCATGAACATGTTGCACAAGCTTGGGAGAGGATGAAATTAATGATATGTAATTTCCCAACACATGGTTTAAATTTGTGGATGATTATACAAATTTTTTATGCCAGATTGAATTTTTCTTCTAGAAATCTTTTAGATTCGGCAGCGGGAGGCACTTTTATGGAAATCACTTTAGGAGAAGCTACTAAACTCCTAGATAATATCATGGTTAATTATTCTCAATGGCACACTGAAAGATCTACTAATAAAAAAGTGCATGCGATAGAAGAAATTAATGTTTTGAGTGGAAAGATGGATGAACTTATGAAATTATTTGCTAATAAAAGTGTTTCTTCTGATCCTAATGATATGCCTTTGTATACTTTGATTGAGAATAATGATGAATCTATGGATGTGAATTTTGTTGGTAGGAACAATTTTGGTAACAACGCGTATAGAGGAAACTTTAATCCTAGGCCATATCCTAGTAATTCCTCTAATAATTATGGTAATTCCTACAACAATTCTTATGGAAATTATAATAATATGCCCTCTGATTTTGAATCTAATATTAAAGAATTTATTACTTCGCAAAAGAATTTCAATGCTTTGATTGAAGAAAAATTGCTTAAGATTGATGAGTTGGCTAGGAACGTTGATAGAATTTCTCTTGATGTTGATTCTTTGAAACTTAGATCTATTCCACCTAAGCATGATATCAATGAGTCTCTCAAAGCCATGATAATTTCCATTGATGAGTGCAAAGAAAGAACCGCTAGGATGCGTGCTAAGAAAGATTCCTTTATAAGAGCGTGTTCTTCTAATTTCCATGATAATAAAGATGAAGATCTAAAAGTTATTGATGTGTCCCCTATTAAATATTTTTTTTGAAATATGAATCTTGATAAAGATGGGACTGATTATGAATCACCTTTACCTAGAAGGCGTTCCAAAATTCGGAGTTTTTCGATCTTGATGCTAAAATTGATAAAAGTGGGATTGAAGAGATCAAAACTCTAGATGTTAATGAACCTACTATTTTGGATTTCAAGGAATTTAATTATGATAATTGCTATTTGATAGATTGTATTTCCTTCGCAATCCGTGCTAAATTCTCCTCATGCTTATAGTCAAAATAAAGCTTTTACCAAACATATCATTGATGCTTTGATGCAATCTTATGAAGAAAAACTTGAGTTTTAGGTTTCTATCCCTAGAAAACTTTATGATGAGTGGGAAACAACTATTAAAATTAAAATTAAAGATCATGAATGCTATTCTTTGTGTGATTTGGGTGCTAGTGTTTCCACTATTCCAAAGACTTTGTGTGATTTGTTAGGTTTCCGTGATTTTGATGATTGCTCTTTAAACTTGCACCTTGCGGATTCCACTATTAAGAAACCTATGGGAAGAATTAATGATGTTCTTATTGTTGCAAATAGGAATTATGTGCCTGTAGATTTTATCGTTCTTGACATAGATTGCAATCCTTCATGTCCTATTATTCTTGGTAGACCTTTCCTTAGAACGATTGGTGCAATTATTGATATGAAGGAAGGAAATTTTAGATTCCAATTTCCGTTAAGGAAAGGCATGGAACACTTCCCTAGAAAGAAAATTAAATTACCTTATGAATCTATTATGAGAGCCACCTATGGATTGCCTACCAAAGATGTCAATACCTAGATCTATTCTTGCTTTTTATGCCTGGCTAGGGGCGTTAAACGATAGCACTTGTTGGGAGGCAACCCAATTTTATTTTTATTCCTTGCTTGTTGCTCCTGTTTAGTAATAAATAATTCAGTTTTGCTAAAGCACATCTATATGTGCCATAAGTATTGAACATCTAAGTCATATGTCATTGTTCTTACATTGAGATTCGTGTGAATATTTTATTTCTCTTTTTTTCTTTTCTCTTCATGCTTCATTCACTCACTTAGATGTGCAATGACTTGAGCACATCTAGATATGCCCTAGACACACCCTAAATAATTTATCTAGCCTCTGTTTTGGTTGTGTTTTTTGTGTTTAATTAGTGTTTGTGCCAAGTAGAACCGTTGGGAAGACTTGGGGAAAGTCTTGTTAATCTTGCTGTTAAAAACAGAAACTTTAGCGCTCACGAGAACTGCTGCCATTTTTATTTGGAAGGTGATATTTAGTTAATTATTTCTGAAGATTATTAATAGATAAATTACTCAAGTCCAGCAATTTATTTTAGAATTTTTGGTGTTCCAGATCTTGCGCTAGCTACATATTACTACAGACTATTCTGTTTTTGACAGATTCTGTTTTTCGTGTGTTGTTTGCTTATTTTGATGAATCTATGGCTAGTAAAATAGTTTATAAAATATAGAGAAGTTGGAATACAGTAGGATTAACACAAATATAAATAAATAATGAGTTAATTACAGTACCTTGAAGTGGTCTTTTGTTTTCTTTCGCTAACGGAGCTCACGAGATTTTCTACTTTAAGTTTTGTGTTGTGAAGTTTTCAAGTTTTGAGTAAAGATTTGATGGATTATGGAACAAGGAGTGGCAAGAGCCTAAGCTTGGGGATGCCCATGGCACCCCCAAGATAATCTAAGGACACCCAAAAGCCAAAGCTTGGGGATGCCCCGGAAGGCATCCCCCCTTTCATCTACTTCTACCATTAACTTTACTTGGAGCTATATTTTTATTCACCACATGATATGTGTTTTGCTTGGAGCGTCTTGTATGACTTGAGTCTTTGCTTTTTAGTTTACCACAATCATCTTTGCTGTACACACCTTTTGAGAGAGACACACATGATTCGGAAATTATTAGAATACTCTATGTGCTCCACTTATATCTTTTGAGTTATATAGTTTTGCTCTAGTGCTTCACTTATATCTTTTAGAGCACGGTGGTGGATTTGTTTTATAGAAACTATTGATCTCTCATGCTTCATTTAGATTATTTTGAGAGTCTTAAAAAGCATGGTAATTTCCTTAAATAATCCTATATGCTAGGTATACAAGATTAATAATAAAATTCTCTTATGAGTGTGTTGAATACTAAGAGAAGTTTGATACTTGATAATTGTTTTGAGATATGGAGATGGTGATATTAAAGTTGTGCTAGTTGAGTAGGTGTGAATTTGAGAAATACTTGTATTAAAGTTTGTGATTCCCGTAGCATGCACGTATGGTGAACCGTTATGTGATGAAGTCGGAGCATGATTTATTTATTGATTGTCTTCCTTATGAGTGGCGGTCGGGGACGAGCGATGGTCTTTTCCTACCAATCTATCCCCCTAGGAGCATGCACGTAATACTTTGCTTTGATAACTTGTAGATTTTTGCAATAAGTATATGAGTTCTTTATGACTAATGTTGAGTCCATGGATTATACGCACTTTCACCCTTCCACCATTGCTAGCCTCTCTAATACCGCGCACCTTTCGCCGGTATCATACACCCACCATATACCTTCCTCAAAACAGCCACCATACCTACCTATCATGGCATTTCCATAGCCATTCCGAGATATATTGCCATGCAACTTTCCACCGTTCCGTTTACTATGACACGCTCCATCATTGTCATATTGCTTTGCATGATCATGTAGTTGACATTGTATTTGTGGCAAAGCCACCGTTCATAATTCTTTCATACGTGTCACTCATGAGTCATTGCATATCCCGGTACACTATCGGAGGCATTCATATAGAGTCATATCTTGTTCTAAGTATCGAGTTGTAATTCTTGAGTTGTAAGAAACTGAAAGTGTGATGATCATCATTATTAGAGCATTGTCCCAGTAAGGAAAGGATGATGGAGACTATGATTCCCCCACAAGTCGGGATGAGACTCCGGACGAAAAATAAAAGATAAAAAAAAGATACCACAAAAAATAGAAAAGGCCCAAATAAAAAATAAATTAAATGAGAGAAAAAGAGAGAAGGGACAATGCTACTATCCTTTTACCACACTTGTGCTTCAAAGTAGCACCATGATCTTCATGATAGAGAGTCTCCTATGTTATCACTTTCATATACTAGTGGGGATTTTTTATTATAGAACTTGGCTTGTATATTCCAATGATGGGCTTCCTCAAAATGCCCTAGGTCTTCGTGAGCAAGCAAGTTGGATGCACACCCACTTAGTTTCTTTTTGAGCTTTCATATACTTATAGCTCTAGTGCATCAGTTGCATGGCAATCCCTACTCACTCACATTGATATCTATTGATGGGAATCTCCATAGCCCATTAATACGCCTAGTTGATGTGAGACTATCTTCTCCCTTTTTGTCTTCTCCACAACCACCACTCTATTCCACCTAAAAGTGCTATGTCCATGGCTCACGCTCATGTATTGCGTGAAGATTGAAAAAGTTTTGAGAATGCCAAGAGTATGAAACAATTGCTTGGCTTGTCATCGGGGTTGTGCATGATTTAAATACTTTGTGTGGTGAAGATAGAGCATAGCCAGACTATATGAATTTGTAGGGATAACTTTCTTTGGCCATGTTATTTTGAGAAGACATAATTTCTTAGTTAGTATGCTTGAAGTATTATTATTTTTATGTCAATATTGAACTTTTGTCTTGAATCTTTTGGATCTGAATATTCATACCACAATTGAGAAGAATTACATTGAAATTATGCCAAGTAGCATTCCACATCAAAAATTCTGTTTTTATCATTTACCTACTCGAGGACGAGCAGGAATTAAGCTTGGGGATGCTTGATACGTGTCCAACGTATCTATAATTTTTGATTGCTCCATGCTATACTATCTACTGTTTTGGACATTATTAGGCTTTATTATCCACTTTTATATTATTTTTGCGACTAACCTATTAACCGGAGGCCCGGCCCAGAATTGCTATTTTCCCCCCTATTTCAGGATTTCAAAGAAAAGGAATATCAAACGGAATGAAACCTTCGGGAACGCGATTTTTGGAATGAACAAGATCCAGGAGACTTGGACCCTATGTCAAGCAACCAACAGGGAGGCCACGAGGTAGGGGGCGCGCCTACCCCCCCCCCCCCCCAGGTGCGCCCTCCACCCTCGTGGGGCCCCTGTTGCTCCACCAATGTACTTCTTCCTCCTATATATACCTACGTACCCCCAAACGATCAGATACGGAGCCAAAACCCTAATTCCACCGCCGTAACTTTCTGTATCCACGAGATCCCATCTTCGGGCCTGTTCCGGATCTCCGCCGGAGGGGGCATCGATCACGGAGGGCTTCTACATTAACACCATAGCCTCTCCGATGAAGTGTGAGTAGTTTACCTCAGACCTTCGGGTCCACAGTTATTAGCTAGATGGCTTCTTCTCTCTTTTTGGATCTCAATACAAAGTTCTCCCCCTCTCTTGTGGAGATCTATTCGATGTAATCTTCTTTTTGCGGTGTGTTTGTTGAGATCGATGAATTGTGGGTTTATGATCAAGTTTATGTATGAACAATATTTGAATCTTCTCTGAATTCTTTTATGTATGATTGGTTATCTTTGCAAGTCTCTTCGAATTATCAGTTTGGTTTGGCCTGCTAGATTGATCTTTTTTGCAATGGGAGAAGTGCTTAGCTTTGGGTTCAATCTTGCGGTCTCCTTTCCCAGTGACAGTAGGGGCAGCAAGCCACGTATTGTATTGTTGCCATCGAGGATAACAAGATGGGGTTTTCATCGTATTGCATGAGTTTATCCCTCTACATCATGTCATCTTGCTTAAGGCGTTACTATGTTCTTATGAACTTAATACTCTAGATGCATGCTGGATAGCGGTCGATGTGTGGAGTGATAGTAGTAGATGCAGACAGGAGTCGGTCTACTTGTCTTGGACGTGATGCCTATATACATGTTCATACCTAGATATTCTCATAACTACGCTCAATTCTGTCAATTGCTCAACAGTAATTTGTTCACCCACCGTAAAATACTTATGCTCTTGAGAGAAGCCACTAGTGAAACCTATGGCCCCCCGGTCTATCTTCCATCATATTAATATTCCAATACTTAGTTATTTTCATTGCTTTTATTTTACTTTGCATCTTTATCATAAAAATACCTAAAATATTATCTTATCATATCTATCATATCTCACTCTCGTAAGTGACCGTGTAGGGATTGACAACCCCTTATCGCATTGGTTGCGAGGATTTATTTGTTTTGTGCAGGTGCGAGGGACTCACGCGTAGCCTCCTACTGGATTTATACCTTGGTTCTCAAAAACCGAGGGAAATACTTACGCTACTTTGCTGCACCACCCTTTCCTCTTCAAGGGAAAACCAACGCAAGTGCTCAAGAGGTAGCATTACTGTCTACAAAGCTCGACTTGTTGCGAAAGGTTTTCGACAAGTTCAAGGAGTTGACTACGATGAGACCTTCTCACCCGTACCGATGCTTAAGTCCATCCAAATCATGTTAGCAATTGCCGCATTTTATGATTATGAAATTCGGCAAATGGATGTCAAAACTGCATTCCTTAATGGATATCTTAAAGAAGAGTTGTATATGATGCAACCAGAAGATTTTTTTCGATCCAAAAGGTGCTAACACAGTGTGTAAGCTCCAGCGATCCATTTATGGACTGGTGCAAGCATCTCGGAGTTGGAATATAAGCTTTGATAGTGTGATCAAAGCATATAGTTTTATACATACTTTTGGAGAAGCCTGTATTTACAAGAAAGTTAGTGGGAGCTTTGTAGCATTTCTGATATTATATGTGGATGACATATTGTTGATCGAAAATGATACTGAATTTCTGGATAGCATAAAAGGATACTTGCATAAAAATTTTTCAATGAAAGACCTCGGTGAAGCTTCTTACATATTGGGCATCAAGATCTATAGAGATAGATCAAGATGCATTATAAATTTTTCAATGAGTACATACCTTGACAAGCTTTTGAAGTAGTTCAAATGGAATAGTCAAAGAAGGAGTTCTTGCCTGTGTTGCAAGGTGTGAAGTTGAGCAAAGACTCAAAACCCGACCACGGCAGAAAATAGAAAGAGAATGAAAAGTCATTCCCTATGCCTCAGTCATAGGTTCTATAAAGTATGCTATGCTGTGTACGAGACCTATTGTATACCTTAGCATGATTTTGGCAAGGGAGTACAATAGTGATCTTGCAGTAGATCACTAGACAGCGGTCAAAATTATCCTTAGAGGACTAAGGAAATATTTCTCGGTTATGGAGGTGATAAAAGAGTTCGTCGTAAAGAGTTACATCGATGCAAGAGTTTCACACTGATCTAGATACATATTGAAAGTGGGAGCAATTAGCTAGAGTAGCTCCGTGTAGAGTATTGTAGACATAGAAATTTGCAAAATACACACGAATCTGAATGTTGTAGACCCGTTGACTAAACTTCTCTCACAAAAAAAACCATGATCACTCTTTGGGTGTTAATCACATAGCAATGTGAACTAGATTATTGACTCTAGTAAACCCTTTGGTATTAGTCACATGGAGATGTGAACTAATCACATAAAGATGTGAACTATTAGTGTTAAATCACATGACGATGTGAACTAGATTATTCACTCTAGTGCAAGTGGGAGACTGAAGGAAATATTCCCTAGAGGCAATAATAAAGTTATTATTTATTTCCTTATATCATGATAAATGTTTATTATTCATGCTTGAATTGTATTAACCGGAAACTTAGTACATGTGTGAATACATAGACAAATAGAGTGTCCCTAGTATGCCTCTAGCTCGTTAATCAAAGATGGTTAAGTTTCATAACCATAGACATGTGTTGTCATATGATGAACGGGTGATACGTCTCCGTCGTATCTATAATTTTTTATTGTTCCATGCCAATATTATACAACTTTCATATACTTTTGGCAACTTTTTGTACTATTTTTGGGGACTAACATATTGATCCAGTGCCCAGTGCCAGTTCCTGTTTGTTGCATGTTTTTGTTTCGCAGAAAATCCATATCAAACGGAGTCCAAACGGGATAAAAACTGATGGAGATTTTTTTGGAATATATGTGATTTTTAGGAAGAAGAATCAACGTGAGACGATGCCCGAGGGGGCCACGAGGCAGGGGGCGCGCCCCAGGGGGTCAGGCGCACCCTGGGCCCTCGTGGCCACCCCGTAAGGAGGTTGGTGCCCTTCTTTTGCCGCAATAAAGCTAATATCTGGATAAAAATCATGTCCAAATTTCAGCCCAATCGGAGTTACGGATCTCCGGAAATTTAAGAAACGGTGAAAGGGCAGAATCTGGAACGCAGAGACAGAGAGAGAGAGAAACAAATCCAATCTCGGAGGGGCTCTCGCCCCTCCGCCGTCATGGAGGCCATGGACTAGAGGGTAAACCCTTCTCCCATCTAGGGAGAAGGTCAAGGAAGAAGAAGAAGGGGGTTCTCCCCCCTCTTTCCCGGTGGCGCCGGAACGCGGCTGGGGCCATCATCGTGTGACGGCAATCTACACCAACACCTCTGTCATCTTCACCAACATCTTCATCACCTTCCCCCATCTATCTATAGCGGTCCACTCTCCCGCAACCCTCTGTACCCTCTATTTGAACATGGTTCTTTATGCTTCATATTATTATCCAATGATTTGTTGCCATCCTATGATGTCTGAGTAGATTTTCGTTGTCCTATCAGTAATTGGTGAATTGCTCTGATTGGTTTAATTTGCTTGTGGTTATGTTGCTGTCCTTTGGTGGCCATCATATGAGAGCGTGCGTGGAGCACACCATAGGGTTAGTTGTATGTTGATAGGACTATGTATTGGAGGGCAAGAGTGATAGAAGCTTCAACCTAGCATAGAAATTGATGCATACGGGATTGAAGGGGGACCAATATATTTTAATGCTATGGTTGGGTTTACCTTGATGAACATTAGTAGTTGCGGATGCTTGCTAATAGTTCCAATCATAAGTGCATAGAATTCCAAGTCAGGGATGACATGCTAGCAGTGGCCTCTCCCACATAAAACTTGATATCGGTCTAGTAAAGTAGTCAATTGGTTAGGGACAATTTCGCAACTCCTACCACCACTTTTCCACACTCGCTATACCAACTTTGTTGCTTCTTTACCTAAAACAGCCCCTAGTTTTTACTTACGTGCTCTTTATATTCTTGCAAACCTATCCCGTTACACCTACAAAGTACTTCTAGTTTCATACTTGTTCTACGTAAAGCGAACGTTAAGCGTGCGTAGAGTTGTGTCGGTGGTCGATAGAACTTGAGGGGATATTTGTTCTACCTTGTGGCACCCCGGCTCAGAGCAACCGGTTTACCTTGCATTCCCAGCCCAGAGATCAAGTCTTCTAGCAATACACAACAACATGGTACAGAAACAACCACTTTATTGATGCTAACGGGTTACATAAGTCTGAAATTAAATCGATACACGAGGCCAAGCGGCACACACGGTGCTGCTGAACAGCATGTACATTATTTAATGAACATGGCTGGGCCTTGATCACATGAACTACGCGGCAGTGGAAGAACGACGAAGTGGAACTCCATAGCACATGTACACCGACGTGGACACGGCCTAGACACGAGATGTGCTCCGATGCGAACTGGCTTGCCTGAAAGCTGGCATAACACGCCAGGTCAGTACATTGAATGTACTTGCAAGCTCACAACAAACATAAGCACGATGATAGACAATATCATGATAATTAATCCGATTAATTCAATGCAAGAAATACTATTGATGCCATGCAAACAAAACGTGCACCGAGTCACACGGACTCACTTACTAGACGGTTACCTCGTAACCAAACGGTGACCGTACCGGGGTCACACCTGAAACCAATCACTCATGAACTCCCCAAGAGGTCATGATTCCTCACGTACCAATCCATCAAAACAATCACTTAGTTTGCAAGTTTCATTATAAAAGTTGATCCATGGTGTGACTTACTCACGAGTTATGCCCATAACCGAGGACGCGGCTATCGATAGATTAAATACACTCTGCAGAGGTAGCGCACTTTACCCACACTACGGAACACCTGGCCTCGCATTCCCATTCGGGTGGACCAAAGCATTCCGACGAAACACTCCCTTTGTCATGCACTCTCCCCGGACACTCCGACCAACTCCCTCTCAGGGCTAGGTCTTGGGTGGCCCTGTGTGACAGCCTGATTTTTGACCCTTTCTTTTTCTTTTGTTTTACTGAGGTTTTTGCTTGAGTTTTCTTTTTCTGTGGCTTTGTAGTTTGGAAACTGAAGAAGATGCCCTCTTCTTTGCTTCCAGAGTGGCTTGTCATACCCAAATCCTTCCCTAGACCCTGTCATTTTCATCCTAGCCAAAATCCCAATATTCTTTTTATTGGGAATGTTCCTTTTCTATTAAAGGAATAACTCAAATTGCCCTAGGTTGTGAAGCATCCTTTATTTACATCACTCCTAAAATGTCCAAATAATTCTCATAAATTGTTTGGGTCATATCTTTCTCAAATATGGCAAAATATTTCATTTTTCATGTTTATCATCATGCTCAAATAATTCATTCCCTATTCTGCCCTAAATGGCACATTGTGAAGCAAGTGCTATTTTCCTTTTCCCAATTGACCTCAAACTCCTTGGACACCTTTTTCCTGTCCATATCATTGCCCCATGCCAAAATGCAACCTCATTTGCCCAGTAATTATTTAATTATGATTTTCCAAAGTTTCTATCTAGAAAGAAGCTTTGTGAAGGAGGTGCAAGCTAGGCATATCCAAATGAGTTTTCATTTTGCATGATCCCTCATATCATCATATCATAGCCCTCCACCAAAGTAGAGCTCATGTCATGCCTCCATATGATCTCATCTTCTATTCTTTGATTCTGTCCAAAATTTCAGTTTGTGAAGCAAGTATATTTTATCTTGCTCCATTATGGCTGCCAATTTTTCTAGGCCTTTTGTTGTCCATATAACCTACCTCCACCCATTTTGGGCATGGTTCATCAAGCCATTTTTCCTCGAGATTTCTTTCAAGTTTTTGTCCAAAGGAGATGTTTGTGAAGCAAGTACCAGTTTCGCTTGGCCAATTGGTATGAGACTTTTTGAGCATACTCATAGGACAAAATGACTCTGCCTTGCCCAATTTGAGCTCAAGTTGATGCTTCATCAGAGTGCATCATCCTAATCTAGTTTCTGGACCAGTTTATGTGGTTGTTAAGCAACTACATTAAATGTTGATCCTAATCCTCTCCAAGTTACCAGGGTGAAAGTCCTTCTTACCCTAGACCTACCAGACAACTCCATTGCTTCCAAACTCTTTTCTGTTGATCAGCAGTTCTCATCCAAGTTTACTGCAGTAAACTTCAGAGGTGGTTTACCACTTAACCAGAGCACTTTTAACCCATCTACTACCGCAGTTGAAACCTACCCAGGAAGGCCAAACCCCTAGACATCATATCGTTTAGTTTGGCTTGTGGCACTGTATGCACCAGTGCGCGTGGTGACCACCGACTTGGCATGCAGTGGGCGCGTCCAGCATGGCTTCTTGCTCGGGCCCCTCCTCTGCTCAGCGTCTCAGCGGGCACGGGCATGTCCCTTAGCTTCCTCTCGTCATCGCCGTTCTCCTGGACCCCTCTCCCCCTCTGTAAGCCCCTCCGTCAGCACTCGTCGCCGCGCGCCCACAGGCACACTGTGGCCGACCGCGCCTTAATGGCGTTCGGCCGCGTCTCTTCTGCGCTCCCTTGACCGCCTCTTCCCCGTGAGCTCTCCCTCCTGTTCCCTCTCATCGCCTCCCCCCGAGTCAATGCGTGAGCACACGTGTCCGCGGCGTCGGCCGCGTGTCAGCGGCGACGACAGCACGACATATCGCCCCGTGGCTATATAAGCCCACCCCGAGCGCCTCTGAGCTCACCACCAGCCTCACAACTCTCCTCCGGTCCCGCCTAGCCTCTCAAACGAGCTCGAGGAGCTCTCTGTGTTCACCATGGCCGCCATGGCCGCCTCGGGTCTCCTCTCGAATCCGAGCCACCCGAGCCACCCCTCCACTCCCTGACCTCTCCACAAGCTTCCCCACACGCCGGAGACCCTCCAGGACCGTGTCCCTCAAGAACGGCCACCACCTTCCGTCCCTGCCTCCTCCCGTCGCTGTGGCCCCACTCCCTCTTCGGCGCCACTGCTGCTCTAGGCGGGTGCGGCACTCCGCCCGTGCCGTCCGCTGGCCTCGTCTCGACCGGAAGTGGCCGGAGCCGGTCGGCCCATCGCCGGTGCTGTGCCCTCCCCTGCCTCTCCTCTGTCTCTGATCGGGGAGGCATCGAGGAGGAAGAAGACAGACGCGAGGAGAGGGAGATGGATAAGGCGGGCCCCATGCGTCATCGACCCAGAGCCCGGCCCCACCACGCTGACCTAGATAAGTGACGGGCCCCACCCGTGGGACTCGCACGTCAGCTGCCCAAGCCCGGCCCCGCCACTGTCCACGTGGATAAGTGGAAGCGTACTTCGCAGAAGTACGTTTTCAGATTCAGAAAGCGTATTTCTCTTCTGCTCCAGCCGTAAGTGCGCTTTCATAGTTTGAAAACGTATTTTGTCCTTAGGCGCCTTCTGTTTCCTCACTCAGGGGCCTATTTGTAGAGATTCTTTTACAGATCGGTCCCTGAACTTCCTCTGGCTATAACTTTTTGCTCGCAACTCCAAATGAGGTGATTCCAAAGCCCACGTCTTCGTTTCATCGAACCCGTTCTGTTGGTTTCATTTTCACTATGGTTTGACACTATGAAAATGACCTTTTCCCCTTGCACGTAAACAACCCCTCCGAAAGAGAACTGTTTCCGGCAAATCTTTTCACGGCTTCACCGCACTTCTCCCCGGTGCCTTCTTCATCCCCAGGCAAGCCACAATACCCAGTTGAATGATAGTCATGCAGTAGCCATGGTTTTCAACTTGAATATTTATTAAATGTTTGCTTGTTTAAAATATGGTTATCGTTGTTTCGGTAATGCTTCTGGATTAGTGCTTACTTTCTTACTATGTTGTTATGCACCTGGTTATCATGCCCTGCTAGTTGCTAGTATTCCTTTCATATGCTTATGCTTGCTAGTAGTACATGTTGATATTGGTGATGGTCTTCGGTGCATGACTGCCATCTGTCCCGAGTACCGTTGTTATGCATGTTCCATTGAATCCAGTTGGTTAAATGATTGCATGGTAGCATTGTTGATATGTCTTGCATGATATTTATTGTTGATGCTAGTGGTCATGCTAGGTTTCAATGAGTAGTGTTGTACTTGTGATCTTCATGCTCGTCATTATACCATGTTTAGTTGGATATGATTCATTGTGGATATGGTGGATAATTATGTTGCACCCCGTGCTTATGTTGA
Organism: Triticum monococcum; assembly: GCA_034509565.1. Lineage (NCBI taxonomy): Eukaryota > Viridiplantae > Streptophyta > Magnoliopsida > Poales > Poaceae > Triticum > Triticum monococcum. The sequence continues at coordinate 581,230,077 of CM067845.1, forward strand.
TATCATGTCTACGCATTATGGCATCATGTTATTTTATCATGGCTCATCATGTTGCATTAAAGTTTAACCGGATTAAATTGAACTTCAACAACTGTTGGCTGAGTCATGGTGCCACCATATCGAACTGACTAGGGCAACCACGCTTACCTTTATGGGAAGGTCCTAACTGGGTCTATTGTCGTGCCTCTCGCCGGTGCCTCCAACTAGGGAAGGTTATGGGCGTGCTTACCCTGATCAGGTAGGCGGACATAACCTTGTGTGCCCGTAGATTTGATGATAAGCGCTTTTGTCCCTGTTTGGGACGGGCCACGACGGTGGCCGTTGTGTCTTTGGTAGATATGGGGCCACCCATGACTTAGCCCAAAGGGGAGTTGGTCGGAGTGGCCGGGAGAGTGTCATGGCAGTAGATCGGTTTTGTCGGAACACCGTTGGTCCACCCGAATGGGAGTGCGAGGCCATGGGTTACGTGGTGTGGGTACAGTGTCCTAACCTCTACAGAGTGTATATTAAATCTATCGATAGCCGCGCCCGCGGATAAGGGCCCAGTTCGTAGTTGGTCACACTATGAGTCAACAGTAATAATAACTTGATTAATGACAACCCCAGTTCGATGATGAGATAAGTTGGTTGTGATCTCCGGAAGGATCACGGTTTGAGACCAAGTGTTGGTCATGGTTGTGATCGCCGGAATGATCACCGTGGTATCGAGGATACCGAGTTGTTGGATATTTGTGATGTTGTGCGAGAATCGTGGGTAAAGATCAAGCTCCTTGTGGTCATTTAATGATTACTACGGTATTTTTTATACCAAGCTTGATTTGATCCTGAGATGATCGTGTGATGTCCGAGGATGGTAAGTGATGCATGTGATGGTTACGAAGTAACCCGAGCAGAATAAATAGTGCATATAGTGTCATCATGTTGCATGCTAGTATCGTCAGATTTATATGCTCATGCCATGCTCATGTTGTTCTAGTTGTATCATGTTCATATTGTTGCTGCCATGTTATCCTGATGACCTCATGAATATTTCCTGCTTAACCTGTAATTGCCATACTGTTGTTTGTCTTGAATGCTTCTGGTTATTGTGAGCTTGCAAGTACATTCAATGTACTAACCTGGTGTGTCATGCCAGTTTGCAGTTCGTGCCTGGATTTGAATGCTTGTTTGCCGTGGATTCTTTGTTTGCGAGCTAGGATAAGCGTTCCAGCCAGAGTCCTTGTGGAGTGGAGTTCACCGCTAGAAGTTTTTCCGCTGCTTCGAGTTGTTCTGCTGCTTGTGTAGAACAACCGTGGTTGGCGTAGTGTCGCCGTACCGATGTTATTCATTGTAATACCGGAACCCTTGTATTCATATTCGTGTTGTAATAGGGAGCTGGTTTGTTATATGCTAAGCAGTGCCGTATTCCAGAAGAATTCACCTCGATCTTTGGGCTAGAATAGGGGGCGTTCCGGTTTTCTCCGAGCCGGGGTGCCACACGCTTGGTATCAGAGCAGGTCTGGCTGTAGGATGCCCCAGCCCGCGCGAACGTTATAAAGCGGTAGTATAGACCCCAGTTGGTTTGTTGCACTTGATTGTTGCATTTGGTTGTCGCATAGCATGCATATAGATTACTATTTTCTCACTAACGGTTAACCTTTTGAGTGTAGGTGGCATCGTTTTCGGTCCACCACCTGCACCATCTTTCTTAGCATGCCTGCTCCTCGGTGTGATGCAACCATATCATCATCCATGCCCTCCATCTCGTCCCATTAGCAACCCTTGCTGATCTTCGTTATCAGAAAAGGGCAATGCCAATAAACCCAGTCTTCCACTGTTATCTTTCCATGTCATTTCATTCTTTGGACGGGTACGATTCCCTTCGTACGCTTGATGATGAGGTGGTCGTGACTTTTGTGTCTCGATACTTGATCGTCAAGTCCGTTCTCACCTGTATATCCATCTAGATCTAGCCACTGTTCAGCTAGTGCTTGGTATAGTTTCGGTTATGCCAACTCCTTCCACACATGGATGTAATTTTCGTGCACACCGCCACAACATATTAGACTGTAATACCGGAGTTTCCGTGTGATTTGTGTGCTTAGGTGTGCATGCATATTATGGTGTGAGTAGCAGTAATATGTGATGATTGCTTGATTAATTATATTAGTAGTATGTTTGTGTGCTTTTGTTTTAGTTGTTTCTTTTGTTTCTTTCTTTGGGCCTTCGGTGTTACAAATTTCCCCCCTATTAAAGTTGCTCGTCAGCCGACACCGGACCCGAAGAGTCAGCAAGAAATGCATATATTTGGAAACTCAGCTAAACAGGGTGGAATTGTCAGCATACTGTAGTGAAATTGGAAATAGCTCATCTGAATACAAAAGAAATCCTGGATGGAATGTCAGTATAAAGTTTGCATAAACGTGCACTCCTCATAGCACAAATGATCAAATCAGCAAGAAGATAAATTGTGTGCAAGGTTGATAGAATATTATCAAAGGTATGGTTCAGATACAAGTTTAATTTTTCGTTGAGGATGATTTTGGAATCCGATGTACCTGGAAGAAAGCAAAAATATGGCATGTACTTAGAAAGGAGGATAGTCCTGCAAAACCCCGTTTCATACAAGAAATCAATAACAAAACTATTAAGATGGTTATATATGTGGAAATCGGTCCGCATATCACAATAAGAAGCTTCTGGTGTAAGCAACCCAATCTTCCCTTGCAAGATACCCGAGAAGCTTCCAAGGCAAGATTCATCTATCTTCCTCAGTATGACACATGGATGATTTCCCGTACTCTGCCTTCTTCAGTAGGCAACTAGAAAAGCTTCCTGCATAAGGTATAGAGTCTTTCCCCAGCAAAGTCTTTAAGGGGGTAATCTTCTGAAGCACGATATCAGTCTTCTTCAGCAAGCTGTCCGATGAAAGTTTCGAGCACAAGCCAGCCAATCTCCCTCAGTAAGATATTGGTACAAGGTAGTATGCTGTGAATTGACAGCATATGGCAGTGAATCCCAAGAATCAGATCCGCAACATTTTGGTCAGAAGTAAGAATCAGTTAGAATACACGTCTGTCTCGGGAATCAGATTCTCATATATATGCGGTGAGCATAGCACCAAGATCTTACAAGTCACTCAGATGAGGATCTGACAACCACGTGAGGATGATTAAGAGAAGAAAGCCAGTATACACCGTAGTGTGACAAAGAATTATGAGGATTTGCGACATCAATGAGCTCAATGCAAGTACCTGTGAACCTGGAAAATGATCCTGATGAGCCCTTGTCCCCTTCTTCTCCAATGATGGCACCACGCTTGTGATCTAAGTTGTTTTTATTTCTCTCTTCAACGACTGTCGTGAGTTTTGAGCTGCCGTTTGGCCATGTCGTACAGCTGTTGAGTTTCTTTTTGTGACAGTAGCCCTATAGCTGCTTTTTGGCTATTTTAGGGAGCTGCCACCTTCTTCTTATCAACCCGGTCTCATGTTCTGAGCTGCTTTTCGGCAGTCCTGAGCCGTGGTTGAGTTATTTCAGTAATGTCCCAGATCTGAGTTGTAAAGACTGTTCTGGTGGCTACTGATTTATTTGCCGATTTCTTGCAAAGGTTCGGATGATCATTTTCCTGCGGTCAGAACTTGAGGGGTGTTGACCCTGCCATTTAATGGGGTACCCTATCAGAAAAATGAGGATAAGCTGCGACTGCCGAAAAATTGCACCGACAGTACCTATGGTGATGCGAAGAAGCAATATGACCCAACTCTTTCAACCAAGGATCCATACCAAGAAAACGATAATGAAGGAGCAAGACAAGTGATGTGGGTATGAAAATTGTTGCAAGACCCGCGTGGTGCAGAACCACCGCCAGTCAAGTCTGCACATATTATGCTAGCCACGTCAGGCGACAATCAAATATTTGGTATGGATCTGATACTCAAGACAGTGGAACCAGTTAAGATGGTTCAGAAACTTCTGCGAAGCTGTCGGGGAAAACGGTTATGACCCAACTCACTGTTTGGAACCGGAAGGACCTACATTTAGTTGAGAAACCCAATGCAAGGAGTTAGAGCTTGGGTGTCCACTAGAAATATATGATCACCACTTCATGAAAGATTGTTAGTGCCGGATGACACACCCAACGGAAATCACTCTTGGATTTGTGAGACCGACATATATTTCAGTCGTGAGGATCAATCACAGTCAGCTAAGTCAGCAGATCTAAAAAGAAATTGGAGCCGGTATAAGCATGGGCAAGCAAGGTAAGATCTATCAGAATATGGATATATTAAAGCAAACCACCCCAGGGCCAGTCAGATAAAAATTTAGTGGGAACAAAAATAAGAAAAAGGATACCTGAGTTGGAAATGGTTTCCTTAAGTCAGTATCTTCATACTTGTTCCCTGAGCAACCAAATCTCGAGGACGAGATTTCTTTAAGGGGGTAAGGTTTGTGACAGCCTGATTTTTGGCCCTTTCTTTTTCTTTTGTTTTACTGAGGTTTTTGCTTGAGTTTCTTTTTCCGTGGCTTTGTGGTCTGGAAACTGAAGAAGATGCCCTCTTCTTTGCATACAGAGTGGCTTGTCATACCCAAATCCTTCCCTATACCCTGTCATTTTCATCCTAGCCCAAATCCAAATATTCTTTTTATTGGGAATGTTCCTTTTCTATTAAAGGAATAACTCAAATTGCCCTAGGTTGTGATGCAACCTTTATTTCCATCACTCCTAAAATTCCCAAATAATTCTCATAAATTGTTTGGGTCATATCTTTCTCAAATATGGTAAAATATTTCATTTGTCATGTTTATCATCATGCTCAAATAATTCATCTCCTATTCTGCCCTAAATGGCACATTGTGAAGCAAGTGCTATTTTCCTTTTCCCAATTGACCTCAAACTCCTTGGACACCGTTTCCTATCCATATCATTGGCCCATGCCAAAATGCAACCTCATTTGCCTAGTAATTATTTAATTATGATTTTCCAAAGTTTCTATCCAGAAAGAAGCTTTGTGAAGGAGGTGCAAGCTAGGCATATCCAAATGAGTTGCCATTTTGCATGATCCCTCATATCATCATATCATAGCCCTCCACCAAATTAGAGCTCATGTCATGCCTCCATATGAGCTCATCTTCAATTATTTGATTTTGTCCAAAATTTCTGTTTGTGAAGCAAGTATATTTTATCTTGCTCCATTATGGCTGCCAATTTTTCTAGGCCTTTTGTTATCCATATAACCTACCTCCACCCATTTTGGGCATGGTTCATTGTCGGTGTCAAAACCGGCGGATCTCGGGTAGGGGGTCCCGAACTGTGCATCTAAGCCGGATGGTAACAGGAGGCAGGGGACACGATGTTTTACCCAGGTTCGGGCCCTCTTGATGGAGGTAAAACCCTACATCCTGCTTGATTATTCTTGATAATATGAGTAGTACAAGAGTTGATCTACCACGAGATCAGAGAGGCTAAACCCTAGAAGCTAGCCTATGGTATGATTGTATGTTGTCCTATGGACTAAAACCCTCCGGTTTATATAGACACCGGAGGGGGCTAGGGTTTACACAAGGTCGGTTACAAAGGAGGAGATATACATATCTGTATTGCCTAGTTTGCCTTCTACGCCAAGTAAAAGTCCCATCCGGACACAAGACGAAGTCTTCAATCTTGTATCTTCATAGTCCAACAGTCCGGCCAAAGGATATAGTCCGGCTGTCCGGAGACCCCCTAATCCAGGACTCCCTCAGTAGCCCCCGAACCCGGCTTCAATGACGTCAAGTCCGACACGCAGTATTGTCTTCGACATTGCAAGGCGGGTTCTTCTCCGAATTTTGAATGTTTGTCAAGTAGTGTCCGACACCATAAATGTTGGACTTCTTGGCTTCTGCGCCCCATAAGGGCTATCTTCCACGCGTCGAATGAATACAAGGAGCCAGGGTGTTTTTACATTCGCCCCCCTAGCCAGATAAATAAATTGTCTATTAAAGGGATGGGGATTCTTAGATCCAATCCATACCATCCTCCCACAGCGAGAATCCATCGGAGCACGCTTCGGAAAAATCCACTCCAACATGGCCGACCACCGCAGCTCCTCCTCTCGCCCCCGTAGCTCTAAGCCAGGTGATTGGGAGAGGTGTTCTGTCTCACACAGTCGATTAGTCGAACTGCAGACTCAGGGATTTCTCCCTCCAGTGTATATGGTTCCCGTCCGAGCCGGGCTCGCCACCTACAATGGCGGGGAGCAAGTGGAGAGCTTCCCCAGCCCCTCTACGGGGGAGCGGGTGTGCCTTGTTCCTTACATATTAAGGGGACTCGGATTTCCGATTCATCCGTTCTTCCACGGGCTCCTGGAGTTTTACGGCCTCCAACTGCATAATTTCACCCCTGCTTCCATATTACACATCGCCGGCTATGTTGCCCTTTGCGAGTTATTCCTGGGCTGCGAGGCTCATTTCGAGCTGCGGAAAAGGTTATTTTGCCTCCCCGCACACAAAAGGGGTCACTTTATCAAGTGGGCGGAGCCTAAATATGGCGTATCGCTGAAACCGGATACCTGTCCGGTACTCCGAAGAAGGCGTCCGAAGACTGGCCTTCGGAATGGTTTTATATGGAGGACGTCCCCCTTCCGGACCCTGTTCGGCGGGGTCTTCCTGAGTTCAACAATGCTCCTCTGAAGAAACGCCGAAGTTGGCGCCCATGGAGCCCCCAGGAGGAAGACAACGAAGAAGTCCTTTACCTGATGAACCGGATTAAAGCGCTGGCTCAATCATGATTGACAGTAATCGAGGTTATGTCAATATGCATAATGCGGGGAGTGCAGCCACTTCAATATCGAGGGCACCCCCTGTGGTGTTTTAACAGGGAAGATGATGCCACCCTTTGCGGGCGTAAGGGTCCGGACAACGCTGCAGCTTTAGCAAAAATTCTGTCCGAGTTGTTCAAGGGAGAGGAAGAGGAGTTCATCCGCATCATACCACGGGATGGATTCTCCATGTACAACCCTCCAAGCCGGGTGAGTTATATCTCCTTACTCCTATTCTTCCCACATTCTTTGTCGTAGGTACTCACCTTGCCATTTTGCGGCAGGAATTGTGAAAAGCCATAAGGGAGGTCAACAACCCATCTCCACAGCCAGAGGACCCTGACCGAGCTCTCGGTCCCGGACTTGAAGAAGATCCGGACATATTCGTGGAGCTGGTAGACCGACAGTTCTATCAATTAAGCTGTGATGACGCCATGGTGGCCATTACGACCGACTATCCTAGACTGCTCCCTGCGTCGCACGTAAGAAAAACAAAAAATCCTAACTCCAAAAACTAGGATCCCCTTTTAGACACTTCACCTACCATATACATATGGTGTTTTACAGGGAAGGCATTCGGGACGCCGTGTCGAACCCGCAGCAACTCGCCAACAAGAGGCACCGAGGCCGGGTAGGCCAAAAAGGAAGGCGGTCGGGACGGAGACGCCGACGCAGAGGTATGAAAAAAAAACCTCGCTCCGTGGTTGTCGTCTTTCTCAAAATGTAATGACGTCCATGTTTCTTTAATCGAAAAAATGCTCGCCGGAATATGTCTGGCGAGGCTACCGATCATGCTTCCACCAGTCGGGCTCCAAGGCCGGACATAGAGGCGGAAGCCGACATGGGATGGATGCCAGATACTCCTTCTACAGAGGATGCGGATAGACTGTCCGCTACAAATTCAGAAGTGGAGAGTGCCATGAATCATAGGCGTCGCCAGGCTGTACTCCGTGACGCTTGCTTCTCACTAGAGGCATTTGATGCCTTCAATTCTGGAGACGCGTACCTCCGTGCTTCTCAAAATGGTCTAGCTAGAGCCACGAACCAATATGTAAGGGATGTACGGGTAAGCAAATCTAATGATTATATGTATCAGTAGCCCATGAGACTTGAAACAGTTAGCAGAACTGATTTAAGGATCATCTATTGTGCAGGTTCTTACAGAGAAGAATACTCGACTGTCACAGGAGTTGGAGGAATGCAAGACCCAACTTCGGGCTGCCGTTGCCGCATTGAAGGAACCTAAAAAGTCCCCAGCTGGTAACTTTTCTTTCGAAGAATGGTAGGTACCATATAGCGTGCGGTGTGGCTGCAGATCTAACAATAGATATTGCAGATGAATCCGGAGGACTAGCATGTCGTACGAAAGCTAAAGGCTGGCGAACGCGTGCTGATTGAGGTCAGGCGGGAGAAAAACAATCTCCAAGACGCCAATACCAAGCTGAGCGTGGAACTGAAGGATGTTCAAGCCCAACTTGCGGACTCCGAGAAGGAGAATAAGCGGCTTCGACGCAGCATTTTCAGTAAGTGCTTGGATGAACCCTTAAAAGGGGGGCGACGGAGAAGCTGGCTAACAGAATTATGTCTGCAGGTATGCTGACGGGTCGTCCCGTGGAGGAGATGCCCGGGTCTGCGGGTGATCTTCTACCCGAGCTCTCACGACTACATGAACAAGTTCGGCAGGAGATGCAAGGTATTGCCCAGGCCTTGTGGCCATCCGTCTCCCTGCCAAAAGGCATTGGAGAGCTTGTGGAGAAGCTCAAGGGAGCACGACGGCGCTTCCGATTATGGAAGATATCGGCCTGCCGTCAAGGTGCTAGGGAAGCCTGGGCCATGGTGAAGACGCGGTATACCAAGGCTGACCCAAACCACATGGCCGAGGTCGGACCTGTGGGGCCCGATGGGAAAGAGATCCCCGTTTGCTTAGTGTATGGGCAAGTAGAATTAACTGCAAAGTATTCCCAACAGGATTGTAGGCTAGACAGCCTGTTGGATGGTATAGAAGAGGAATTTAGTCAGTCTACATGACTATATAATTAAAGTGACATGTATAATGCCTTCTAGTCAGATTGTAAATCATTTGTCATGGCGGACCTTTTCGCTTCAACCTCAGGACCCGATAGTCCGGAGTATGTCCGAATACCCGCTTAGTTATATAAGAACCGGGGTATGCGTGGAAACCAGGCGTAGGGGTCATTAGTGCTTGAACAGACAAGTACCCAACTAGTTATGTTATATTACATGGGTAGTAAGAAACATCTTCCAGGGAGAATAGTTCCGTTAGGGGTTCCTTTCCCTGGGTACGCATGCCCTAAAGTGCATGTCCGAACTATGAGAGGAGACGCAGGCAAAAACATCTGGGGGCACATAGGGAAAATAAATAAAAATCATCTTTTGTTCACCGACCGAATATTCCCTTAAGAACGTTCGCTTTCGGCTTCACCCAGTCTGAGGTACACATCCGGCTGACCCGGCAGTAACAATCGCAGAGGTGCTCCCCTTATGCCCTAGTCGAATTAACGGGAACGTAGGGCATAAATACAAGAGCCAGGCAACCCACCTTGGCCAAAACTTAAGTCATATCGGTGCATATAATGGCGAAGAAAAGGTACATGCAGAAGAATAACACATGTTCAGGGCATGAAGCCTAGATAAATAATTAAGCTTCTGTGTAAGAAGCCCCCAGGTATAATGAGCGTGGTTAGCGCGTCAATAGTGTGCAAGCAAGGCACAAGTTGGCCCTTGAAGGACTTGAGAAAGAATAAAAGAAAGAAAGAGAAAAAAGACAGATAATGTAAATGCGAAAAATGGACAGAGGAAGGAGACGAACATAGAGTCCGGCACGAGGCGTAGAATCTTTGGAGCCTGGCTGCGTTCCATGGGTTCGGCTCAAGTCGATTATTCGATGCATCCCGCAGATGGTACGCTCCACCGGTCAGAACTTGGTTAATAATGAAGGGACCTTCCCATTTGGGCTCGAGCTTGGTCTTTTTCTTCTCCGTCAGGCGTAGAACTAGCTCGCCAATGTTATAAGTTTTGGCCCGTACTTCTCTGCTTTGGTATGTTCGAGCCTGTTGCTGATAGAATGCGGAACGGGCTTTTGCCACGTCGCGCTCCTCCTCCAGGGTGTCCAGACTCTCCTGCCGATTGATCTCGACTTCTCTATCTTCATACATGCGCACTCGAGGTGAGTCATGAATTATGTCGCAGGGCAGAACCGCCTCTGCGCCGTGCACCATAAAGAAGGGTGTGTATCCGGTAGTACGATTCGGCGTGGTCCGCAGCCCCCAGAGTACGGAGTCGAGCTCCTCTACCCAGTGTGTGTTAGACTCCTTTAAGGACCGCACTAATTTGGGTTTGATGCCGCTCATGATAATACCATTTGCTCGCTCAACTTGGTCGTTGGTTTGTGGGTGATAGACAGAAGCATAATTGAGCTTGATGCCCATGTTGCTGCACTAGAGTTTTACCTCGTCGGCCGTAAAGTTCGTCCCGTTGTTAGTGATGATGCTATGGGGGACGCCATAACGGTGTACAACCCCGGATATGAAGTCTATCACCGGTCCGAATTTGGCCGTTTTAACAGGTTTGGCTTCTATCCATTTGGTGAATTTATCCACCATGACTAGTAAGTATTTTTTCTTATGGGTTCCCCCTTTAAGGGGTACAACCATGTCAAGCCCCCAGACCGCGAAGGGCCAGGTAATGGGGATTGTTTGGAGGGCACTGGGTGGCTTGTGGCTTTGGTTTGCAAAAAGCTGGCAACCGACACAGCGTTGGACCAAGTCTTGTGCATCTACCCGGGCCGTTGGCAAATAAAAACCTGTACAGAAGGCCTTGCTTACAAGGGCCCGGGCTGCGGCGTGGTGGCCGCCGAGTCCGGCGTGAATTTCTGCCAAAATTTTCCGCCCTTCTTCTTCGGAGATGCACCTTTGAAGGACTCCGGTAGTGCTTTTTTTATACAGCTCTCCCTCATGGACCCTGTAGGCTTTAGATTGCCGCACTATGCAGCGTGCCTCATTTTGGTCCTCGGGAAGTTCCTGCCTAGTTAGGTAGGCCAGGTATGGTTCTGTCCACGGGGCGATGATGGCCATTATTACGTGGGCTGAAGGTGTTATTTCGGTGGCAGAGCCTCCGATTATGTCAGAGTGTTCGGTATCGAGCATTTTGGTCGGGTCCGGACTATTGTTACCTGTGTTCCCTTCCCATACCACGGATGGCTTAAACAACCTTTCCAAAAAGATGTTGGGGGGGGGGGGGGGATCGCATCGCGTTTTGCGCCGATGCGGGCGAGGATATCCGCCGCCTGATTGTTTTCCCGAGCCACATGGTGAAATTTGAGCCCCTCGAACCGAGCTGACATCTTTAGGATGGCGTTGCGATAGGCCGCCATCTTCAGATCCTTGGCATCGAAGTCTCCATTTATTTGGGATATTGCGAGGTTTGAATCCCCACGCACTTCCAGGCGTTGAATGCCCATGGAAACTGCCATACGGAGACCAGGTAATAGGGCTTCATATTCGGCTGCGTTGTTGGAGTCTGTATACAGTATCTGTAGTACGTATTGAACTGTATCTCCGGTTGGGGACGTCAGGACGATGCCAGCCCCCAGACCATCTAGCATTTTGGAGCCATCGAAGTGCATGATCCAATTGGAGTATGCGCCGTACTCTTTAGGGAGTTCGGCTTCCGTCCATTCGGCGACAAAGTCGGCCAATACTTGCGATTTAATGGCTCGCCGGGGTTCGTATGTTATGTCGAACGGGAGGAGCTCAATGGCCCATTTGGCAATCCGGCCCGTGGCGCCGCGGTTGTTTATAATATCATTAAGTGGCACTTCCGAGGCTACTGTAATTGAACACTCTTGAATGTAGTGTCGCAGCTTCCGGGATGCTATGAATACCGCATAGGCTATCTTTTGATAATGTGGGTACCGTGATTTTCATGGAGTGAGGACAGTGGATACATAATATACCGGCTTTTGAAGGGGGGATTTATGTTCGTCCGCTTCTCATTCGACGACGAGCATTGCGCTTACAACCTGATGAGTTGCCGCAATGTACAACAGCATTGGTTCGCCGATGTTTGGCGCGGCCAGGATTGGGTTGGTTGCCAGTATCGCTTTTATTTATTCCAATCCGGCTATGGCAGCTTCCGTCCACTCGAAGTGTTCGGTGCGCCGAAGGAGGCGATAAAGGGGTAATGCCTTTTCTCCTAAGCGGGAGATAAAGCGGCTTAGAGCGGCCACACATCCGGTTAATTTCTGGATTTGTTTGAGGTCCGTTGGGATAGCCAACTGTGACAGAGCTCGGATTTTGGCCGGATTTGCTTCAATTCCTCTACTGGAGACAATGAAACCCAGGAGCTTTCCGGCTGGTACGCCGAAAACGCATTTTTCTGGATTGAGCTTGATGTCGTATGTTCGGAGGTTGTCGAATGTGAGCCTCAAGTCGTCTATTAATGAGTCGACGTGTTTGGTTTTGACGACCACGTCATCTACGTATGCCTCTACTGTTTTGCCGATCTGTTTCTCTAGACATGTCTGAATCATACGCTGGTATGTTGCCGGCGTTTTTGAGCCCAAAAGGTATTGTGTTGAAACAGAAGGGGCCGTATGGTGTGATAAATGCCGTTGCGGCTTGGTCGGACTCCGCCATCTTGATTTGGTGGTAGCCGGAGTATGCGTCGAGGAAACACAATGAATCGTGTCCTGTGGTAGCATCAATAATTTGATCAATGCGGGGGAGGGGGAAGGGATCCTTCGGGCAAGCCTTGTTGAGGTCCTTGAAATCGACACATAGGCGCCAAGATTTGTCCTTCTTTGGTACCATCAGCAGGTTTGCTAGCCAGTCCGGGTGTTTTATTTCTCTAATGAATCTGGCCTCCAATAACTTGGCTAGTTCCTCTCCCATAGCTTGTCTCTTAGGTTCAGAGAAGTGCCGAAGAGTCTGCTTGATCGGCTTGAATCCCTTTAGAATATTGAGGCTGTGCTCGGCCAGCCTGCGTGGGATTCCTGGCATGTCTGAGGGGTGCCAGGCGAATATGTCCCAATTCTCGCGCAGGAACTCTCGTAGTGCGGCGTCCACGGCGGGGTTTAACTATGCCCCGATGGAGGCTGTTTTTGTATGGTCCGTTGGGTGGACTTGGAATTTGACTATTTCATCCGCTGGTTTAAAAGAGGTGGACTTGGATCTCTTGTCAAGTATCACGTCGTCCCTGTCCACTGTGGAGCGTAGCGCAGTTAATTCCTTGGCCGAAAGGGCTTCGGATAATGCCTCGAGGGCCAATGCGGCTGTTTTGTTTTCGGCGCAGAGTGCTGTGTCCGGATCACTAGGAGAGTGATGATTCCGTTGGGCCCGGGCATTTTGAGCTTCATGTACCCATAATGGGGTATGGCTTGGAAGATCGGGAACGCCTCCCGCCCTAAAAGGGCGTGGTATCCACTACTGAACGGGGCCACTTGGAATGTAATTTCTTCGGACCTATAGTTCTCCGCCGTGTCGAATACCACATCTAGTGTGATTTTCCCATCACAGCGTGCTTCCCGACTGGGGATGATTCCTCTGAAGGTTGTGCTACTTTGCTCAATGCGGTTCCAGTCTATTTCCATTTTTTAAAGAGTTTCCTCATAGATGAGGTTTAATCCACTGCCGCCGTCCATGAGTACTTTGGTGAGTCGAAAGCCGTCCACAATTGGACTGAGGACCAGTGCAGCTGGTGCTCGGGCTGTTCGGAATTTAGGTTCGTCACTGGCATTAAAGGTAATAGCTGTGTCACTCCATGGATTTATTGCTGCCATGTGGCAGATTTCGGCAATGCTGTGGAGTGTTCACTTGCGCCTATTATTTGATGCGAAGGTCTCAAAGACTGTCAATACCGTATTGTTATCCCCGGGATGGTGCTCTGTAGCATCTGGGATGAGAAGATCGTCGCCGCTTTTGGCCACCTGCCGGAGTATCCAACATGCTCTAAGGCTGTGTGTTGGTATGGTATCCGCTGTACTATGAATTTTGCAGGGTTCGTTGAGCCATCCCTCCAATACGGTTCCATGCCCTGTAGAGGGTTTTTGCTTCTTTGTAATTAACTCGGGTGTTGTCGGGGATATACCCCGCGGCGTAAACCGGCCTGAAGTATAACCCGGCCGGACTAGGCGTTTCATTGGTAAACCGCCAGAGGATTGGTGGTTTACGTGATTGGCGGTTTACATGTCTGGCGGTTTACGTGTCTGGCGGTTCACTGGTATGACGATTCACGAGCCTGAAGACTCATTGGTGATCCGGCGCGTATTCCAGATGGATGACAAGGCCCAAGGCCCAGCAGGCCGGTTTAGGTTAATGGTGGGCCGGTTTAAGAGGAAAGGCATGAGGAACATTTATCTTACAAGGAGTTAAGACCTGGACTTGTATCCGGTTTGTATTAAAATAGACTAGTCCTAATCCTAATAGGACTCCACATGTAACCCGCCCCTTCAACATATATAAGGAGGGGTAGGGCTCCCCAAAAGGGGACAAGATGAACAAGTTCCACAAGTTGGACAAGTTAGGTCTAGACAATAGCTCTCCAGATAGAGCACTCTTGTAACCGTGATCATCATCATCAATATCAATGAAGCAGGATGTAGGCTTTTACCTCCACCGTGAGGGGCCGAACTTGGGTAAAACATCGCGTCTCTCGTCCCGCTCAACCCCTCTCAAGCTACCACATAGATGCGTTGGCCTCACAACTAAGTCCTGACACTAAGGACATCTGCCGTGACAATTCCACGACAGTTGGCGCCCACCATGGGGCTGCGCACGGTGGTGTTGAGTTCTTGAAGGGATCTCCCCAGGAATCGAGAAGTTTGCAATTTTCCGGATGAGCCGGTTTGGAAGGGTGTGCATCAACTTCAGTTCATCAAACCAGATTTTAGATCTGTGAGATTTAAGGTTCAAGAAAATTAGGGCCACAACTTGTCCATCGCTGTCGTCGGGCAATCTGCCGATTTATGAGGCCAACATGAATCTAATCCTCGCGTCATTGTGCAATCGGAGGGACGTGATCAAATTTTCTCGGCGATTGTTGTGCGTGGCATCTAGCGATCCATCAAGTCGTCAATTCATCAATGATCCGAAGCCAGATTGATGTTGGAAATACCGTGTGCAAGAGACCGAAACCGACAGGAGTTGTGTACGCGCACCAATCACTGAGTTTGCGGCTCCAATATCCCATATCTTTTTCTACTGTCAATACATTGACCAAGTCCAGGCAGAGGACAAGCTAGATCAACCGAGTTCGGAATAAAATAAGAAAGGAAAGGATATGGCAGGAGATAGATCCGCCGCTGGAGCAATCTGTCCAGCACAGTCAAAACCAAAATAGCAACAAGCATTGTTTCCTATCTGAAACAGGAGGCACGTGATGCCAGAGACAGCTGGGGGAAATTACTATTATTAGTAGTATTAATCCGGTCAGATTTGAGCCCAAATTCAAAAGGCAAAATCAAAGATGTGTGCGAAAACCGAAGTCAAGTCGTCAGCTACTACTCCATTATCCATTGGTACGTGTGAAGGCACTAGTACTTGCACTAGTACAGAGTGCTAGTCCAGCCTTTTGCTTTTTACCAACATGTGCTACGTCCAGCAAGATCTATCATCGGTTGCGAAAGTTGCTCAGGCTGATTAAAGAAAGGAAAAAAAGGAGCAGCTGCCTTGTCCATCATTGGAAAGAAAGAGGAAGAGAAAGACAGAATAACAGCCATGCATGGCACATCTACACTGATATTTGGTCCGATCAAATTCTAGCCTGCGCACGGATCATTTGTCGTCCGGATAAATCAGGTGATATTCATCCGAATCTACTTTTAACACATATTGTTTTTTGTCAAAAACAATCTATCTTTGCTGCAATGTTTTTATGCAGGATAATTATTTATGACAAATGTATTGTTATATCGCGGACATGGAGTGCGTGCCAGCATAGTTTTGCAGTGGCGTTCTTCCGGGCCATGTTGCTCAACGGATACACATGCAAATCGCCGCCCCCGCTGTTCGGTTTACATCCGTCCACGCATGCGGCCGACTCATTGTCCGCGCCGGTTTACAAACATCACGACCTGACTCACCTGTCCGCACCGGTTTACCACACCGCGGCCGTTTCACCCGTGATTAATTTCAGCTACATACAGTTATCATCAACTTCATGGCGGGTTATTTCCGGTCTAAACACATCAGGTGACACCCATATGAAATATATTTGATTAGCACATATTATTTTTATCAAAGAGCAGTTTATCTTTGCCTTGGTCTGCAATATTGTTTATGCAGAGCAATTGTTCATTACAAATGAGGCGCTATGTTACGGGCACGGAGCACGCGCTAGCAACGTTCTGTACTGGCGTTTCGTCCTTGTCCTACCACCCGGTGAATGAACGTGAGAAGGTCGCCGTCCCTGTGGCCCGGTTTACATCAGTTTGCTGGGACCGCGCCCGCGATTAACTCGCCCGTCCGAGCCGGTTTATGACACCGGTGCCGATCTTCCCCGTCCGCACCAGCTTACAATGCCGCGACCGACTCATCTGTCCGAGCTGCCTCTAATGTTGCGGTCGTCCTTGTCGTCCGTCTCTCGCGGCCTGGTCTACATCAACATACCGGGCCGCACCTGTCTGCATGAGCTGTTTATTGAGTATGAACAGGTCACAGCTTGGGTAGCCCGATTTTCTTTCAACAATTTGGAGGCAATTATTATGTATTATCAGCCGTTGTCTGCACTGGATGGTTCAATGGACATGCACACAAGTCGCCGCCACTACAGTTTGGTTAAACTTCAAGGAGCCAGTTGGAAGGAACCATTGGCCGAGTTGCTGACACGGCTCATACAGGATCATTTATAACCCGCCGCAGTCACCTCAACCTTCTGTGGATTCACATCGTGCTATCAACATTAGTAATATACAAGTTATGCCGGTTTATATCACGGTCAAATATGGAGAGTCTCAAGCCAACTCCTCGAGGCACCTTTGAGACTCGGGGGCTACGATGGCATGACTCAGCAAATCTTGCCAGTTTCAGCCGGTTTAAGAAACCCAGGACGATGGAGAGATAGATAACCCGGTCCCGGAGACTACTGTTATATTGATGAAAATTTAAAGGCCTTAAGAAAATTTCCGGCTTAGAAAGTATATGACAGTTACAAAATCCCGGCTCAATGAAGAAGATTCGGGTCATCAGAAAGGATTCCGGTTTAAAATCCGGCTCAAGGGAAGTCAGTCTCACTGAAGCTCTTAAATATCCGGTTTACAATCCGGTTCAAGGGAAATCTGTTCTCCCACAAAGCTCTGAAGCGCTCAAATCCGGTTTAACAATGTCCGGTTCAAAAAGGAATTAACTTCTCGCAAGTTTGAGTTTAAAGGACGTCAGTAAATTTCCGGCTAAAAATAAAGATTCTGGTTTAAAATCCGGTTCAAGGGAAAGATATCTCCCACACAGCTTTGAAGCTCTCAATATCCGGTTCAAGATCCCGGTTCCAGAAGAATTTATCTCTTGCAAAAAGTTAAAAATTGCCAAAGAGGACCTGCTGCCATGATGCGCGGTTCAAACATGGGTATCCCGCCTTACTGGCCTGGCATATTATTGATCACATGGGGGCTTCTGCTTCATAAAGCGGGGTCTCTGTTCTTTTACATCATGTGTGGTTACACGGAGTTGTTCTAAAGCAGCTTCCGGTTTACCCCTTGAGTTAGCTTTTCAAAAGCATCATGTTATATCACTTGGGGGCTTGGTCGTGTCCGAACCAATGCAATACCTCTTGATAGGCGAGAGCCACCAGATCACTTGGGGACTTGGTCACGTCTGAACCAGTCATGCCTCTTGATCGGCCTAAGGCCACAGAATCACTTGGGGGCTTGGTCGAACCCGAACCATTGCCATGCCATTTGATCGGCATAAATGCCACGGTTTCATTTGGGGACCTGGCTGACTTGAACCATAGCTACACCTATCGGGAGGTTGGTCGTGTCCGACCATGGTAACGCCATTTGATCGGCTCAATAGCCTCCTTTTGCAAATGGTTTTATCATTGCCTTTGCTTGAAATTTTCTTTGATAGATATTTCTTTCTTTTTGTTGCATTTTTTAAACCGGCAAAATTTTAAACCGGTTCACACTGTCAAATTGGCGGAACACGGTCAAATCTTAATCCGGAGACTATCTGCCCAGTTTGATTTTCTGTTACCATCCTATTATGGAGTAAACCGGTGTTTATTACAACCCGGTATGGTTTCATCATAAACCGGTACAGTATGATGAGAAATTATCCGGTGTTTGTTAAACCGGCTTGGCTTTTGACTATAAGTCGCCAGTATGATGAGAAATTATCCGGTGTTTGTTAAACCGGCCTGGTTTTTGGACTATAAGTCACCAGTATATATATATATATATATATATATATATATATATATATATATATATATATATATATTTGGATTGCGCCATTGGAATTATGCGCTTATAAATCATTGGGTTATATTATTCAAATAGCCAAATTTGGCTGAATTTTCATTATGATATTGAATGAATAAGGTTTTCACCGGATTATATTATCTTGAATAGCCAACATGGCTGGATTTTTATGGTTATTAATAACCGGTATTATTGAGTTTTCAAAGTCGCTATAGCGCAATGTCTACTATTTTATCAAAGGATATGATTTATTCTACAATGGAAGGAATAGTCCCGAGTCGCTGCAGGCTTACAACCCGGCACTTGGGGGCTACATTATTCAAATCGAGATTACATGCAAGTCTCATGTCGCTGCAAGCATGCATCATGACACTTGGGGGCTAATGACAAGTCATTTTTAGTCTTATTGAAGACCCGACTCATCATATTATAATGAGCCGGCCCTTGGGAGCTACCAATTGCTCCTGTCAACAATTCAAGGTATACAAGTTTTTATCCATTATATTGAAGGGTCCACTCCTCAGTTGGTAAAGCACAAAGCTCTTAACCTTGTGGACGTGGGTTCAAGCCCCATGATGGGAGTTACATCATATGATGTTATTTTCAATGACGTATATATAAAGTCCCAGCTCAATATTATCTTACTGAACCGGCCCTTGGGGGCTACACTGATTGAAGTTTTTATAAGCAATTACAAGTCCCAGGTTGCTGCAAGCATGACAACCCGGCACTTGGGGGCTACATATATGGTGTATTCAGTTTATATAATTGAGATGAACAAACCGGATTTCTTCAAGGTTGAAACACTTATTGGAGCAAGTCTTAAGTTATCACTATGTTCTCCTCTTAAGACTTGGGGGCTACAGGTATTATGCATATAAAGGAGGAACATCTTGATTTTATCAGTTTTGAGCAAATCAGGAAGATCAATTATATGACCCGGTGTCGACAACAATTATGACCTGGCGCCATCAATATTTATAAACCGGCTATTTTGGTAATATTAAATCGGCAAGTTTTACATCTTCAAACCGGTTGAATATCAGATAAGTATTTTCAGACCCATGTTTCTTAAACCGGCGCTTTGGGAGCTGAGTCAAAGGAGTTATTCTTGACGATATTTCTCGGTGACAAACCAAGGTCGGCAAATTGATTATGAAGCTGGTCTGTTGACCCGGATTTCTCAGAAGGAGGAAATAACAAGGACTTAAGGATGATCAGGTACCGGTTTACAAAAATTCTTAACCCGGAGCATAACCTGTCAAATTTGTTCTTGTGTTTATTTTGCAGCATAAGTTTACCATGAATAAATCCAAGCTAAACTTGGGGGCTAATGTCGGGGATATACCCTGTGGCGTAAACCAGCCGGAAGTATAACTCGGCCGGACTAGGCGTTTCATTGGTAAACCGCCAGAGGATTGGCGGTTTACGTGATTGGCGGTTTACATGTCTGGCGGTTTACGTGTCTGGCGGTTCACTGGTATGACGATTCACGAGCCTGAAGACTCATTGGTGATCCGACACATATTCCAGATGGATGACAAGGTCCAAGGCCCAGCAGGCCGGTTTAGGTTAATGGTGGGCCGGTTTAAGAGGAAAGGCATGAGGAACATTTATCTTACAAGGAGTTAAGACCTGGACTTGTATCCGGTTTGTATTAAAATAGACTAGTCCTAATCCTAATAGGACTCCACATGTAACCCGCCCCTTCAACATATATAAGGAGGGGAAGGGCTCCCCAAAAGGGGACAAGATGAACAAGTTCCACAAGTTGGACAAGTTAGGTCTAGACAATAGCTCTCGAGATAGAGCACTCTTGTAACCGTGATCATCATCATCAATATCAATGAAGCAGGATGTAGGCTTTTACCTCCACCGTGAGGGGCCGAACCTGGGTAAAACATCGCGTCTCTTGTCCCGCTCAACCCCTCTCAAGCTACCACATAGATGCGTTGGCCTCGCGACTAAGTCCTGACACTAAGGACATCTGCCGTGACAATTCCACGACAGGTGTCTTATGATAGTGCACCATTTTACTTCGGACTAGGTGTATATTCGGAGCCGGATTATCCCAAAATTTCATTTCGGTTTTCCAGGCACTTTCCATTGCACAGTACTTTCATACTATGGACACCAAGTCGGTGAAGCGTGATATGTCACGACAACTTATGGTGTTAAGGATTCCCTTGTCCGTGCACTTATTGCAGAAAAATGAGACTGCATCTTCCTCGCGGCAGTCCTTAACCTTGTTCATCACAAGGAGGAATCTGGCCCAATAATGATGTACTATTTCATGGGGCTCTTGCCTAATGTAGGAAAGATTTTTTATGTTTGGGTGGGTGGGTGTATTTGAGTCCGAACCCTTACCCGATCTGAGACCCAGGGGCCGAGGTGTTTCCAATCTTGGAAGTTCAGATTCTGGGATGTTGCCCGATAAGTCTGGCCCGCTGCCTGACTCTAGGTTCAGGGCTTGGGTGATGTCCTCCCGTAAATGGGTATCCGGCTCGGAGAGCTCTGGAATCCGGACATAGTTAGTCCTCAAGATAGAGGAAGAATCGCCGCATTGTTCCTCCACTACCGCAATATGATGGGTGACCGGTGGAGAGTTAATCTCCCTTTGATCGGGTTTAAGCCCAATCCGATCATAGTCCGTAGAGAATCCTAAGGCGGCGATGCGATCCAAGAGCTTGTTTAGGGAAGAGAGCTCTATTGGATCCATCTGCTCGGCGAATTCCGAGCCTACGTGGAGGCTGTTTTCGATGACATGAGAAGTCATCGTCGGTGCAGCAGCCGCGGTCATGATGAAACTGCCTAGCCGGAGAGTTTAGCCGACCGCCAGGGCTCCCCCGGTGGTAATGTTGTTTTTAACAACGAGACGAGGCATCCTTCCTTACAACGACGACACAGTGGAACTTTCAATGAAAGCACCAATGTCGGTGTCAAAACCAGCAGATCTCGGGTAGGGGCCCCCGAACTGTGCGTCTAAGGCAGATGGTAACAGGACGCAAGGGACACGATGTTTTACCCAGGTTCGGGCTCTCCTGATGGAGGTAAAACCCTACATCCTGCTTGATTATTCTTGATAATATGAGTAGTACAAGAGTTGATCTACCACGAGATCAGAGAGGCTAAACCCTAGAAGCTAGCCTATGGTATGATTGTATGTTGTCCTACGGACTAAAACCCTCCGGTTTATATAGACACCGGAGGGGGCTAGGGTTTACACAAGGTCGGTTACAAAGGAGGAGATATACATATCTGTATTGCCTAGGTTGCCGTCTACGCCAAGTAAAAGTCCCATCTGGACACGAGACAAAGTCTTCAATCTTGTATCTTCATAGTCCAACAGTCCGGCCAAAGGATATAGTCCGGCTGTCCGGAGACCCCCTAATCCAGGACTCCCTCATTCATCAAGCCATTTTTCCTCTAGATTTTTTTCAAGTTTCTGTCCAGAGGAGATGTTTGTGAAGCAAGTACCAGTTTGGCTTGGCCAATTGGTATGAGACTTTTTGAGCATCTTCATAGGACCAAATGGCTTTGCCTTACCCAATTTGAGATCAAGTTGATACTTCATCAGAGTGCGTCATCCTAATCTATTTTATGGACCAGTTTATGTGGTTGTTAAGCAACTACATTAAATCTTGATCCTAATCCTCTCCAAGTTACCAGGGTGAAAGTCCTTCTTACCCTAGACCTACCAGACAACTCCATTGCTTCCAAACTCTTTCCTGTTGATCAGCAGTTCTCATCCAAGTTTACTGCAGTAAACTTCAGAGGTGGTTTACCACTTAACCAGAGAACTTTTAACCAATCTACCACCGCAGTTGCAACCTACCCAGGAAGGCCAAACCCCCAGACATCATATCGTTTAGTTTGGCTTGTGGCACTGTATGCACCAGTGCGCGTGGTGACCACCGACTTGGCATGTAGTGGGCGAGTCCAGCATGGCTTCTTGCTCGGGCCCCTCCTCTGCTCGGCGTCTCAGCGAGCACGGGCATGTCCCTTAGCTTCCTCTCGTCGTCGCCGTTCTCCTGGACCCCTCCCCCCCTCCGTAAGCCCCTCCGCCAGCACTCATCGCCGTGCGCCCATGGGCGCACTGTGGTCGACCGCGCCTTAATGGCGTTCGGCCGCGTCTTTCCTGCGCTCCCTTGGCCGCCTCTTCCCCGTGAGCTCTCCCTCCCGTTCGCTCCTGTCGCCTCCCCGTGAGTCCATGCGTGAGCATACGCGTCCACGGTGCCAGCCATGTGTCCGTGGCGATGACAGCGCAGCTCCTCGCCCGGCGGCTATATAATCCCACCCCGAGCACCTCTGAGCTCACCACCAGCCTCACAAAACTCCTCCGGTCCCGCCCAGCCTCTCAAACGAGCTCGAGGAGCTCTCTGTGTTCGCCATGGCCGCCTCGGGTCTCCTCTCGAATCTGAGCCACCCCTCCACTCCTTGACCTCTCCACGAGCTTCCCCACACGCCGGAGACCCTTCCCCTCACCTCCATTCCTTGCCGGAGGCCCTCCAGGGCTGTGTCCCTCGAGAATGGCCACCGCCTTCCGTCCCTGCCTCCTCCCGTTGCTGTGGCCCCACTCCCTCTCTGACGCCACTGCTGCTCCAGGCGGGAGCGGCACTCCGCCCGCGCCATCCGCTGGCCTCGTCTCAACCAGAAGTGGCCGGAGCTGGTTGGCCCATTGCCGGCGTTGTGCCCTCCCCTGCCTCTCCTCTGTCTCTAATCGGGGAGGCAATGAGGAGGAAGAAGACAGACGCGAGGAGAGGGAGATGGATAAGGCGGGGCCCCATGTGTCATCGACCCAGAGCCCGGCCCCGCCATGCTGACCTGGATAAGTGACGGGCCCCACCAGTGGGACCCGCACGTCAGCTGCCCAAGCCTGATCCTGCCACTGTCCATGTGGATAAGTGGAAGCGTACTTTGCAGAAGTACGTTTTCGCCTTCGAAAAGCGTATTTCCCTTCTACTCCAGCCGTAAGTGCGCTTTCATAGTTTGAAAACGTATTTTCTCCTTAGGCGCCTTCTGTTTCCTCACTCAGGGGCCTGTTTGTAGAGATTCTTTTACATATCGGTCCCTGAACTTCGTCGGGCTATAACTTTTTGCTCGCAACTCCAAATGAGGTGATTCCAAAGCCCACGTCTTTGTTTCGTCGAACCCATTATGTTGGTTTCATTTTCACTATGGTTTGACAATGTGAAAATGACCTTTTTGCCCTTGCACGTAAACAGCCCCTCCGAGAGAGAACTGTTTTCGGCAAATCTTTTCACGGCTTCACCGCACTTCTCCCTGATGCCTTCTTCATCCCCAGGCAAGCCACAATACACAGTTGCATGATAGTCATGCAGTAGCCATGGTTTTAAACTTGAATATTTATTAAATGTTTGCTTGTTTAATATGGTTATCGTTGTTTCGGTAATGCTTCTGGATTAGTGCTTACTTTCTTGCTATGTTGTTATGCACCTGGTTATCATGCCCTGCTAGTAGCTAGTATTCCTTTAATATGCTTATGCTTGCTAGTAGTACATGTT
Organism: Triticum monococcum; assembly: GCA_034509565.1. Classification (NCBI taxonomy): domain Eukaryota; kingdom Viridiplantae; phylum Streptophyta; class Magnoliopsida; order Poales; family Poaceae; genus Triticum; species Triticum monococcum. The sequence goes on from CM067845.1 coordinate 581,253,812, forward strand.
GATATTGGTGATGGTCTTCGGTGCATGACTGCCGTCTGTCCCGAGTACCGTTGTTATGCATGTTTCATTGCATCCAGTTGGTTAAATGATTGCATGTAGCATTGTTGTCGGTGTCAAAACCGGCGGATCTCGGGTAGGGGGTCCCGAACTGTGCGTCTAGGCCGGATGGTAACAGGAGGCAAGGGACACGAAGTTTTACCCAGGTTCGGGCCCTCTCGATGGAGGTAAAACCCTACGTCCTGCTTGATTAATATTGATGATATGGGTAGTACAAGAGTAGATCTACCACGAGATCAGAGAGGCTAAACCCTAGAAGCTAGCCTATGGTATGATTGTTGATGTGTATGTTGGCCTACGGACTAAAACCCTCCGGTTTATATAGACACCGGATAGGGTTAGGGTTACATAGAGTCAGTTACAATGGTAGGAGATCTGAATATCCGTATCGCCAAGCTTGCCTTCCACGCCAAGAAAAGTCCCTTCCGGACACGGGACGAAGTCTTCAATCTTGTATCTTCATAGTCCTGGAGTCCGGCTGAAGGTATAGTCCGGCCATCCGGACACCCCCTAATCTAGGACTCCCTCAGTAGCCCTCGAACCAGGCTTCAATGATGATGAGTCCGGCGCGCGGATTGTCTTCGGCATTGCAAGGCGGGTTCTCCTCCAAATTCCATGTACCTGTTGAGTAAAGTCTGGTTTCTTGTAGATGTTACGCTCCTTGGCTTCTGCGCCCAATAATGGCCGCTCCCACGTGTCAAACGAATATGAAAGGTCTGAGTGTTTTTACATTCACACCCCTAGCCGCGTAAACAAGCTGACCTATTTAAGGAGACGAGGATTTAGATCCAAACCACATCTTCCCCCTTCGCGAGTGTTCATCAGAGCGCATTCAACAAAGATCCATTCCACCATGGCCAGCCGTCGCGACTCCTCCTCCCGCCCTCCCAGCCCTAAGCCTGGATATTGGGAAAGATGCTCCATCCCGCATAGCGAGTTAGTGACGCTCCAGACCAAGGGATTTCTCCCCCCGACTTATATGATCCCGGTTCGAGCCGGTCTTGCCGTCTATAATGGCGGAGAGCAAGCGGAGAGCGCCCCTAATCCCACCAAAGGAGAGCGGGTGTGCCTCGTCCCTTATTTATTAAGGGGGCTCGGATTTCCAATCCATCCATTTCTCCGGGGGCTGCTGGAGTTCTACGGCCTCCAGCTACATCATCTCACGCCTGCCTTAGTATTGCATATCGCGGGCTTTGTAGCCCTCTGCGAGCTGTTCTTGGGCGTTGAAGCTCATTTCGGACTGTGGAGGGAGCTATTTTGCCTCGTGCCCCATTCCAAGAAGGGGTCTATGTATCAAGTGGGTGGAGCCGAAGTATGGCGCATCGTCGGGACCGGCTATCTATCCGGAATCCCAAAGAAGGCGTCCGAAGACTGGCCCTCAGAATGGTTTTACATAGAAGACGTCCCGCTGCCGAATCCTGTCCGGATCAGCCTCCTTGAATTCAACAATGCTCCCTTAAAGAAGCGCCTAAGCTGGCGCCCATGGAGCCCTCAGAGGGAAAGTGATAGGGACGTTGTTTACCTGATGGGCTGGATAAGATTGTTAGCTCATTCCAGACTAACCATGATCGGGGTCATGGCCGCATGCATCATGCGAGGGGTGCAGCCGCTACAGTATAGAGGTCACCCCTTGTGGGATTTCAACGGGGAGGACGACACCACCCGCTACGGCCGTAAGGGGCCGGATTCGGCCGCGGCTCTAATAAAGACCTTGTCCGCTTTGTACAAGGGAGAAGAGGAGGATTTTCTCCGTGTTGACCCAAAGGGTGGATTATCCATGTAAAATCGTCCAAGCTGGGTGAGTGATCACATCTTGCCCATCCGTTTTATATCCCCATTGTTAAATATTTAATCTTAGTGATTTCGACGCAGGAACTGTGCCAGGCTGTTAAAGAAATAAACAGCCCTCCTCCACAACCCGAGGACCCAGGACGGTCCCTTGACCCGGACTCGCTAGAGGATCCGGAGCTTTCGGTGGATCTGATTGATGGAGTGTTCCATCAATTGAGCAAGGACAATGCCCTGGTGGCCATTATGGCCGGTTATCCAGGGCTAATCCCGGCCTCCCAGAAACGGGAGGCCGAACCTGCGGTGACAAGCCAACGAGGGGCCGCAGGGCCCCGTGGGCAGAAAAGAGGTGCAGTCCGAACCGGGGCGTCAGCGCAAAGGTATGGCGCACCCCCTTATCCTAGGTGTCGTACCTTCGGGGCATATTAACACTTGTGCTCTCTTCAGGACAAAGAGACCTCGGCGAACTATATTCGGAGAGACCGCCCATCGCGCCTCCACCAGCCAAGCTCCAAAGCCTGGCCCGGAAGCGAGGCCGAACACAAGGCGCGCACCGGACGCTCCTCCGCCGGAGGATGTGGATAGGTTGTCTGCCACCAACTCTGAGGTGGAGAGTGCCATGAACCACAGGCGTCGCCGGACAATTCTTCCCGATGCTTGTTTCTCCCAAGAGGCGTTAGATGCCTTTAAGTCGGGAGATGCGTACCTCCGTGCCGCTCAAAATGGTCTAACTAGAGCCACAGAGCAATATATAAAAGACATACGGGGAAGAAAATTTTGGTAATTATATATATACCAGTAGCCCCCGAGACTTGAAACAGTTAAAATAACTGATTTAAGGATCATTTGTTATGCAGGTTCTTACAGAAAAGAATTCCCTACTGTCTAAGGAGCTGGAAGAGTGCAAAGCCCAACTTGAGGCCGCACTAGCCGTGGCAGGGGAGCCTAAGGAGGCCCCCTCTGGTAATATACACTTCGAAAGATAAGTATTTTGCGAAGCATGGCTTTGGTGCGAATCTGACAAATGAAATTGCAGATGGCGCCGGATTGGATCCGGAAAGGCAACACCTGCTACGCCAGCTAAACGCTGGTGTGAGGGTGCTGTTAAAGGTGATGGGGGAGAAGAACGATCTCCGAGATGCCAACACCAAGCTAGGCGTCGAGCTGAAAGATGTTCGAGCCTAGCTGTCAGACTCCGTGAAGGAGAATCAGTGGCTTCGGCGCGGCATATTTAGTAAGTGCTTGAACGAACCTTTTGAAAGAAAGTTCGGCGGGGAAGTCGACTAATAGAGCAATGTCTGTAGGTGTGCTCACAGGTCATCCTGCAGAGGAGATGCCCGGTTCTACGGGTGACCTTCTTCCTGAGCTCTCGCAACTGCTTGATCAAGTTCGGCAGGCGATGCGAGGCGTCGCCCAGGCCCTGTGGCCATCCGTCTCCATGCCCGAAGGTCTTGGAGAGCTTGCGGAGAAGCTAAATGGAGCACGGCGGCGCTTCCGATTGTGGAAGATATCAGCTTGCCGTCAAGGCGCTAGGGAGGTCGGTCCTATAGGGCCCGATGGGAAGGAGATCCCTGTAAGCTTAGTATACGGCCAAGTAGAGTTGGCCGCGAAGTATTCCCAGCAGGACTGTAAATTAGACAGCCTGTTTGATGGTATTGAAGAGGAATACAATTAGTCAAAATGACTATGTAATTTAGTTGACATTTATAATGCCTTCTAGCCGGATTGTAGATCATTTGTCATGGCCGACCTTTTCGCTTCAGCCTTGGGACCTGACGGTCCGGAGTGTGTCCGAATTCCCATGCGGTTATATAGGAACCGGGGAATGCATGGAGACCAGGCGTAGGGGTCATTAATGCGTGAACAGACAAGTGCCCGGCTAGTTATGTTATATTACATGGTTAATAAGAAACATCTTCCAGGGAGAATAGTTCCGTTAGGGGTTCCTTTCCCTGGGAGGCATGCCCTAAGGTGCATGTCCATGCTGCGAAAAGAAACGCAGGAAAAACATCTGGGGGCATATAGATAAAAATAAAAAAGATCATCTTTAGTTCACCGACCGAATATTCCCTTAAGAACGCTAGCTTTCGGCTTCACCCAGTCTGAGGTACACGTCCGGCTGACCCGGCAGTAACAATCGCAGAGGTGCTCCCTTTACCACCTAGCCGAACAATCGGGAACGTAGGGGTAAGCACAGGAGCCAGACAACCCAGCTTGGCCAAAACTTAAGTCATATCGATGCATATAATGGTGAATAAAAGGTACATGCGGAAGTGTGACACATGTGTTGGGCATGAAGCCCGTATGAATAAGCTTCTGTTTAAAGAAGCCCCCAAGTTTAATGAGTGCGGATGGCACATCACTTTATGAGCCTTTAAGGGCTATAAGAGAGAGAGAGAGAGAGAGAGAAGAGAAATGCAAGACAGAAAATATATATAAAATGGATAGAGGAAGGAGACGAACATAGAGTCCGGCGCTAGGCATAGAATCTTCGGAGACGGGCTGCGTTCCATGGGTTCGGCTCGAGTCGGTTATTCAATGCATCTTGCAGGCGGTACGCTCCACCAGTCAGGACTTTGTCAATTATGAAGGGACCTTCCCACTTGGGCTTGAGTTTGTCCTTTTTCTTGTCTGGTAGTCATAGAACTAATTCGCCAACGTTGTAATTTTTGGCCCGTACTTCTCTGCTTTGGTATCTTCAAGCCTGCTGTTGATAGAATGCGGAACAGGCTTTTGCCACGTCACGCTCCTCCTCCAATGCGTCTAAGCTGTCCTGCCGATCGAGCTCGGCTTCTATTTCTTCGTACATGCGCACTCGAGTTGAGTCATGAATTATGTCGCAGGGCAAAACTGTCTCTGTGCCGTACACCATAAAGAATGGTGTGTATCCGGTGGTGCGATTCGGCGTGGTCCGCAGCCCCTAGAGTACGGAGTCGAGCTCCTCTACCCAGTGCGTGTTAGATTCCTTGAGGGACCACACTAATCTGGGTTTAATGCCGCTAATGATAAGACCATTTGCACGCTCGACCTGGCCGTTAGTTTGTGGGTGATAGACGGAAGCATACTCGAGCTTGATGCCCTTGTTTTTGCACCAGAGTTTTACCTCGTCGGCCGTGAAGTTCGTGCCGTTATCAGTGATGATGCTATGGGGAACGCCGTAATGGTGTACGACCCCGGATATAAAGTCTATCACCGGTCCGGATTCGGCCGTCTTAACAGGCTTGGCTTCTATCCATTTGGTGAATTTATCCACCATGACCAGTAAGTATTTTTGCTTGTGGGTTCCGCCTTTAAGGGGTCCAACCATGTCAAGCCCCCAAACCGCGAAGGGCCAAGTAATGGGGATAGTTCGGAGGGCGGTGGGTGGCATATGGCTTTGGTTTGCAAAGAGCTGGCAACCGGTGCATCGTTGGACTAAGTCCTGAGCGTCTGCCCGGGCCGTCGGCTAATAAAATCCTGTACGGAAGGCCTTGCTTACAAGGGACCGAGCTGCAGCATGATGACCGCCTAGTCCGGCATGAATTTCAGCCAGGAAGTTCCGCCCCTCCTCTTTGGAGATGCACCTTTGAAGGACTTCGGTAGTGCTTTTCTTATAAAGCTCTCCCTCGTGGACTCTGTAGGCTTTGGATCGCCGCACTATGCAGCGTGCCTCATTTTGGTCCTTGGGGAGTTCCTGCCTAGTGAGGTAGGCGAGGAATGGTTTTGTCCACGGGGCGATGACGGCCATTATGGCATGGGCTGAAGGTGTTATTTCATTGGCAGAGCCTCCGATTGTGTCAGAATGTTCGGTGTCGGGCAGTGCGGCTGTGTCCGGGGTGTTATTGTTCGGCTCCCCTTCCCATACTATGGATGGCTTGAACAGCCTTTCCAAGAAGATGTTGGGGGGGACTACATCGCGTTTTGCACCGATGCGTGCCAGGACATCTGCCGCCTGATTATTTTCTCGGGCTATATGGTGAAATTCAAGCCCCTCGAACCGAGCTGACATTTTTAGGACGGCGTTGCGGTAAGCTGCCATTTTTGGATCCTTGGCATCGAAGTCTCCATTTATTTGGGATATTGCAAGGTTTGAGTCCCTGTGCACCTCTAGGCGTTGAATGCCCATGGATACTGCCATCCGGAGACCATGTAAAAGGGCCTCATATTCGGCTGCGTTGTTGGAGTCTGTGTACATAATCTGGAGTACGTATTGAACTGTGTCTCCTGTGGGGGATGTCAAAACGACGCCAGCCCCCAGTCCGGCCAACATCTTGGAGCCGTCGAAATGCATGATCTAATTTGAATATGTGCCGTTCTTTAGGGAGTTTGGCCTCCGTCCATTCTGCGACGAAGTCGGCCAAGACTTGCGACTTGATGGCTCGCCATGGCTTATAAGTTATGTCGAACGGGAGGAGCTCAATGGCCCATTTTGCAATCCGGCCCGTTGCGTCACGGTTGTTTATAATATTGTTAAGTGGTACTTCCGAGGCTACTGTTATTGAACACTCTTGAAAGTAGTGTCGTAGCTTCCGGGATGCCATGAATACCGCGTACGCGATCTTTTGATAATGCGGGTACCGTGATTGCAAGGAGTGAGGACAGTGGACACATAATAGACCGGCTTTTGAAGGGGGAATCTGTGTCTGTCCGCTTCTCGTTCGATGACGAGCACTGCGCTTACAACCTGATGTGTTGCTGCAATGTATAATAGCATTGGTTCGCCAATATTTGGCGCGGCCAGGACTAGGTTTGTTGCAAGTATGGCTTTTATCTCCTCGAGTCTGGCCTTGGCTGCATCTATCCATTCTAAGTGTTCGGTGTGCCGAAGGAGGCGGTAAAGGGGTAGGGCCTTTTCTCCCAAGCGGGAGATAAAAGCGGCTTAGAGCCGCCACGCATCCGGTTAACTTTTGTATTTGTTTGAGGTCCTTTGGGATATCCAGTTGCGACAGAGCTCGGATCTTGGCTGGATTTGCTTCGATTCCTCTGATACAATGAAGCCCAAGAGCTTTTCGGCTGGAACGCCGAAAACGCGTTTTTCTGGGTTGAGCTTGATGTTGTATGTTTGGAGGTTAAGAAATGTGAGCCTCAAGTCGTCTACTAGAGATTCGACATGTCTTGTTTTGACGACCACATCATCTACATATGCCTCCACTATTTTGCCGATCTGGCTTGCCAAACATGTCTGAATCACGCGCTGATATGTTGCGCCGGCGTTTTTGAGCCCGAAGGGCATTGTGTTGAAGCAGAATGGGCCGTATGGTGTGATAAATGCCGTTGCGGATTGGTCAGATTCTGCCATCTTGATTTGATGGTAGCCGAAACATGCGTCGAGGAAACACAACGAATCGTGTCCTGCGGTAGCGCCGATAATTTGATTGATGCGGGGGAGGGGGAAGGGATCCTTTGGGCAAGCCTTGTTAAGGTCTTTAAAATCAATGCACAGGTGCCAGGATTTGTCCTTCTTTGGTACCATCACCAGGTTTGCTAGCCAGTCCGGATGTTTTATATCTCTGATGAATCCGGCCTCCAATAGCTTTGCTAGCTCCTCTCCCATAGCCTGTCTCTTAGGTTCGGAAAAACGCCGAAGAGCCTGTTTGACAGGTTTGAATCCTGTTTGGATATTTAAGCCATGCTCGGCAAGCCTGCGTGGGATTCCGGGCATGTCTGAAGGGTGCCAGGCGAAAATGTCCTAGTTTTCTCGTAGGAACTCTCGCAGTGCGGCGTCTACATTAGGGTTTAACTGTGCCCTGACACTACAAGAAATATGTCAACTTGTGACCACCACTATTGGTCACTAAATGGTCACAAATTTCCATTTGTGACCTTTTTGTGACCAAAAACATAAGGTCAAAAGTTGGCCTCATAAACTGACTATAGCGACCTTTCTTCTAGAATGGTCGAAGACGTTTATGACCAAAATACGTCTACTGTGGCGTTTTGGTCACTAGCAACCTCCCCAGGCCACGTAGGCATCTAGCGTGGCAATCTGACGTGGCACAAGATTCAGCCCGGTCCAATTCGGTGTTTATATGGGCTGAGCCCATTAATTCAGCCCATTTATATTTTTTTCTGTGAATTTTTTGTCAGCTTCATGGACCAAGCCCAACATTGCAGCCTTTTTATCTTTTTCCCATGGCCTTCATTGCAACCTTTTTATTTTTTGGCCCATGGCCTTTTTGTCTCAACAGTTTCATTTTTTCTGTTTTTGTCAGGGTTACATTCTTCATTTTCCAATTTAACGTAAATAAATACACAATATTTAAATTGGCAGAGAAAACACACAAAATACTTCAAATATTACCAGCCAGTGTTGCTGCTGTACAAAATATTACCAATCAATACAGAGTTGCTACTGTACAAATAACTCTAACATACAATAGTGGAAGTCACAGTTACATGCTCCACAAGTTCAATAACATGGTACTTTACAAGCTCTACAAGTGTAATGTTCTTCAGCATGGAGCTCCTTCGACATCGATTACAAACTAGGCACCTGCTCTTCTTGCCACTGTGAGGAGGTGGATGCTCGCCATTGTGTGCTTGATGATGCACACGACCATGATCTTCTTGCCACTATTGCATCCGTGCACTCGATGATGGGGGTACCAATGCATACAAGTAGAACAAAATTACCAGCATTAACCCACAACTTCAAGTACAAGCTAAGTATGCATCAAGTGACAACAAAAACGAGTTTATATGCTAGTACAAAATCACCATCATTAACAAATTTATATGAGAATGAAAACAATCATCAGTACTAGATTAAACACAATGCTATCTTCATATTAGCAAACAGAATATCTTGTTTTCATATTCTCAGTAGGCAAGTACAGTCTGCTTCAACCCATGTTCTAAAAAAGATGTTTATTCCTCCCAGGAGTACATTTGATGGTTTATTATGAGACCGAGGTAATATGTATCAAGTAACTACAAAAACAAGTTGAGTAAAACAGTAAAAATGTTGCATGGAACAGACTTCTTTTATATGGGTATGTTTCAATTGCATACAACAAGACAAGTCATTAATTCAATGTGAATATCAATTCAAATTGCTGCATTGCTGTAGCATATCCTCCAATGATAGATTATTAGTAGTCTTCCCAGGATTCAAGATGCATTATTTTGTCCAAACTTTCAGAGTGGGCATCAGCGCAGATCACAAACAGAAACCCATACATCATCGATGGACTACCTAACAAAACCAGCGTCCCACAAACACAGGACAGTGTGCATGCGTGAGCAGGCGCAAGACCGAATGAACCATGGCGGCAGCAGCAGTGATTATGGGTGTTGAAGGGAAGGCAGAGTGGGCAGCAGCAGCAGTGATTACCAGGAAGTTGTGGTAGACGAACGCCGTGGGCTCCCACGAGATGACCTCCATCCACTGTGCACCGCGCTTGCCCAACCGCTCGCTGCACCCACCCATGAGAATATTGTATGCAAGATGCCTGCAACACATTCATACATGACAATCATTAGGAACACAGTAAAGAGAACTACACTAAAAAGAATAGCAGACACGTTTGTTATAACTGGTCCATTTGAAGACTAATTGTAGAAAGGAACGCAAGCAATTGCTTCAGTTTTTCTTTTCACACAAGTGCAAATGTCAACATGAAACAAGGAGCTCAAGGAATCAATCCCCAACACATCAGTACAACAGTTGCAACTAATCAGACCACAACATAAATAACGGGCCATGATATACTAGTAAATTGAACTACTACTGCTACTGCTCTGTACATCAGTATCAAAGAGTGGATTTTGGCTACCATATATACGTGTACTAGTAAAAGAGGGAACACAAAAGGCAAAAATTGGAATAGCAGAGTAGAAGCATGGAAGAGGTAATCGAAGGGGAAAAACTAGAACTTACATCGCAGCACATCTTTGATCTCCAGCAGCTCCAGGTCCTACAAACAAGAAGGCCCGAATCATCAGAAACGCAAGAAGAAATCATGGGGAGATCAAGGGACAGTAGGATCGATCACTAGTTCACTACTAAAATCCTCTGGGCTATGAACTTCAACCGGGACAGTTGATCTCTTGGCTAACAGCTAACAACAATGAAGTGCCCATACAACCAATTTACTGCCCTATATCATCCAACCCTAAGCAACCTGATTCCATAGAGAAACGTTTTAGCGAGGCCGGCCGTTGCATGACTGCGAGCAAACAGGGCACAAAAACGAAGTAAAAACGGGAGCCGATGAGGGAGGCGGGTCAGTCACCTTCTCCGCATGGCGACTTCCTAGTGGGCATCTTGGTGGGCATCCTTGACCCGGAGCAGCTTGTCCTTGGCACCCCTCACCAGATCGGAGCACACTGTGGCCGGCACACATGGAACACGCACGCATCAGTCAGATCGACGAGATATACGAGACCAGAAGAGGAGGAAGAAGAAGACGAGGGCATAGAACCTTGAGGCCCTGTTATGGGGTTGTGTCTGATGAAGGTTGCCCTTTGGGGCGGCAGCGGCAGCTCCGCCAGATGCAGCAGCAGTGTTATCATCGCAGTTCATAGTGGCTGCCACAGGCAGACCCAGAGACATCTTGAACTTGTTTCCAGCAGAACCTCTGCGACCTGCAGTTCAAGAACAAGCACATACAAGCTAGTTAGATAAAAAGATCACATATCTACAGTACACTAAACCAATAATCCAGAGACGCATGGCAGCCACACACCAGTGCTATGATTCATGAAAGTTCCTTCATAGCTAAGTAAGTATTATATCGATTTACTAAGCCAAGATACATACAAGCATCCGGGAAACACTCGACCCAAGAGATGCAACTACCCGAATGCTTCATTCAAGATTTAACACAGTAACTCTACAGGCTGAAAGTAAATTGAAGGCGATCACCATGCACAACACCTCTTTGCACATCACTTATTTATGAACGGAGGGAGTGATATTCAGCTTCCGCAGTCAAAGGAGACCCGGCTACGTATGTCGTGTTCTCCATAGGGACTGGACAATCAGCGATGATGCTCGGCTAAAGCTAGGCTAGACAATTTAAGTGAAGGTTATAGGGAAAATAATACTAACACATGCATACATAGACTACAAAAGTAAATCTACAATAAAAGGAGACATCTATTATTAGAAAGTATGTAACCAAAAGGGCAAAAGTGATTCACATCACAAGCATGTATAATGATTATAAGAACTAGAAAGAAAGGCATGTTCATAGTACTGAACATGCAGAAGTAGTTTGGTACTGGGACATATAGATTCCACACCACATACATATAAGTCACGGCTACTTGAGCAACACAGGAACTACAAATTAAACAAACATGAATATGCAGCAAGAGGAGTACACAAGTGACAAATTTAACTAATTATCACACACAGGAAGTCTGAACTGGACAAATAATAGGCTGCTAGCACTACTCAAATATGAATATTACATCAGGCGCGCCAGGCGCGGCGACGAAGTGGAGCGCGCAAGGTGATGGCGGCGAAGAAGGAGTGGTGGCTAGATGGTGTGGTGCTGATTGGGTGGCGCGGTGGCGCGAGATGATGGTGGATGGATGGGTGATGCGGCCTCGGTGAGCGCAGGCAACATATGGCGATGGATCGAGGGCGCCAAACAGGGGGATCGGCTGAGGGGCTCACTGTGGTGCAGATGACGAGCTCGGGGAGGCCGGAGACGTCGGAGCAGCGAGGGCGACGCGGATCGACGGGGGAAGGCGCGTGGCGGCCGACGGGGAAGAAGGTCGGATCCGGCGATGTGGGGGCGCCCAGCTTGAACTGGTGGCCGTAGTCGATGCAGAGGGGAGCTGCGGAGCTCGTGGACACCTTCCCATGTCGCGGATCCGGCGATGTGGTGGGTGAGGAGGTGCGGATCGACGAGATCCACCCATCATCATCACCCTTCTTGAGGTTCTTGACGCTCTTGGAGGAGAGGGTGATGCAGATGTGATGCTGCGCCTCCTGCGGGCCCTCAAAGCCGGCCTTGCCGGACTTCATCGGTGGTGGGCCCTTGGAGGGGAGGGGACCTCTAGCCAGGGAGGGGAGGTGGCTCCGGTAGCGGAGTGGATTTGGTCCCCAGCGGGAGGAGGTGGTCTCCACAGTCGAATGGATCTGGGATGTAGGGAGAGGGGAGAAGGAGAGGGTAGGGGTGCCGGCTGTGGAGTAGAGGGCAGCGGGGGCGGTGGGGGCGGCGGGTCGTCGATGGTGGCGGTGGGGGCAGTGGGAGATCCAGATCAGGGAGGGGGCGGCGGCGAGGAGATGGGGACGAGGGAGGAAGGGGGCGACGGGGGGAGGGGTCGATCTGAGCTAGGGTTTGGGCTGCGGGTGAGGGTATCTCCTTTTCTTTTCTTTTTCCTTTCTTTTTTCTGTAGATAGATGGATGGATCGATGTGGGATGGAGAGATGGATGGATGGATGGGCGCCATGTCATCGATCCGTGGGAAGAGTCCTGATTGGTTCGAAAAACCACTGATCTAAAAAAGTGTCTAAGTACTAAAAATAGAGGGATTTTGTGAAATAGCTATCAAAAATATTTTGCAAAATGGCACCACACAAATTTTCACTAGAGTTAGACCACATTTTATGGATAAGGCCCAATTTCTATGCATTTCTAATCTTTCTAGCTATTTTTAATCATTTTCCGAGTGCCCAAAATGACTTTTTTTGTGAAGGACCTACCATATATTTGTTGCAAAATTGTACTAAATCAATTTTCTAAAATACTAGGACATATTTAATGCACAATTGACCAAATGATTGGGTGTCAAAAATTTTGATCCACCTCTCATGAAAAAGACAAATTTTCGCTCATTCAGCATGAAACTGGTCAAATTTGAACTGCAGCGTCCTCATTGTTTGTTATTTATTTTTTCCAAAATTCATTTCTAGGTACAGAAGTATCTATTTAATCAGAGAAACAGCAAAAAAATTCCAAGATTCAAGTACTAGCTAGGAACGATCATTCCCGCCGTTTTGACCGCATTTTGAAATGGGCATAAAAAATTCAAAAAAAATCAAAAAATTTGGAAACTTTCGCATTGTGTCATTATATGTGGCCAAGTTCCTAGGAAACATAACAAACTTGTAATACGGCAATTATTTTAAAAAAGTGTTCTCAGAAACGAGCTATCACGTGTGGAGATCAATGGCTTTCAAGCCAAATGATCAATCTTATGGCCACATCCATGGCATAGTTTGTTCAAATGATCTCATATTGTGCACAAGGGTGCATATTGGAATGGCAAACAATGTTGCCTAAGGAAGTTTTCATTTTCTTTGGACGAAAAAACCATTTTCCATTTTTCGAGTGCCCAAAAGGAGGTTTTTCTGTGAAGGACCTACCAAATAATTGTTGCAAAATTGGACCAAATAATTTTTCTAAAATACTAGGCCATATTTAATGCACAATTGACCAAATGGTTGGGTGTAAAAAGTTTTTATCCACCTCTGGTGAAAAAGACAAATTCCCGCCGGTTCAGTTGGAAGCAGGTCAAATTTGAACTGTAGCTACCTCGTAGTTTGCTCTTTATTTTTACAAAAAATCATTTCTAGGTACATAAGTATCTATTTAATCAGAGAAACACCAAAAAAATTCCAAGATTCAACCACTAGCTAGGAACGGTCATTCCCGCCATTTTGACCGCATTTTGAAACGAGCATAAAAAATTCAAAAAAAATCAAAAAATTGGCAAACCTTGGCATTGTGTCATTATATGTGGCCAAGTTCCTAGGAAAAATAACAAACTTGTAATACGGCAATTATTTTAAAAAAGTGTTCTTAGAAACGAGCTATCACGTGTGGAGATCAATGGCTTTCAAGCCAAATGATCAATCTTATGGCCACATCCATGGCATAGTTTGTTCAAATGATCTCATATTGTGCACAAGGGTGCATATTGGAATGGCAAACAATGTTGCCTAAGGAAGTTTTCATTTTCTTTGGACGAAAAAACCATTTTCCATTTTTTGAGTGCCCAAAAGGAGGTTTTTTTGTGAAGGACCTACCAAATAATTGTTGCAAAATTGGAACAAATCATTTTTCTAAAATACTAGGCCATATTTAATGCATAATTGACCAAATGGTTGGGTGTAAAAAGTTTTTATCCATCTCTGGTGAAAAAGACAAATTCCCGCCGATTCAGCTGGAAGCGGGTCAAATTTGAACTGTAGCTACCTCGTAGTTTGCTCTTTATTTTTTTCAAAAAATCATTTCTAGGTACATAAGTATCTATTTAATCAGAGAAACACCTAAAAAATTCGAAGATTCAACCACTAGCTAGGAACGGTCATTCCCGCCGTTTTGACCACATTTTGAAACGGGCATAAAAAATTCAAAAAAATCAAAAAATTGGGAAACCTTTGCATTGTGTCATTATATGTGACCAAGTCTCCAGGAAAAATAATAAAGTTGTAATACGGAAATTATTTTCAAAAAGTGTTCTCAGAAATGAGATATCATGCGTGAAGATTCATGGCTATCAAGCCAAATGATCAATCTTATGGCCACATTCATGGCATACTTTGTTTAAATGACCTCATATCGTGCACAAGGGCGCATCTTCGGATGACAAACAATGTTTCCTAAGGAAGTTTTCATTTTCTTTGCACGAAACATTCATTTTCCATTTTTCCTAGTGCCCAAAATGAGTTTTTTTTGTGAAGGACCTACCATATATTTGTTGCAAAATTACACCTAATCAATTTTATAAAATACTAGGCCATATATAATGCATAATTGACAAAATGGTTGGGTGTCAAAAGTTTTGATCCACCTCTGGTGAAAAAGACAAATTCCCGCCGATTCAGGAGGAAGCGGGTCAAATTTGAACTGCAGCTGCCTCATAGTTTGCTATTTATTTTTTCCAAAAATCATTTCTAGTTACATAAATACCTATTTAATCATAAATACATGGTTTGGTGGCGATACGTCGAGGTTTGGACGGTGGCCGAGGGCTCCAACTCTAGAGCGCGTAAACTAGCATGCCCACCGCATGGTCACCGCGTGACCGTGGCGTTGCCATGTGTTCTGGGCGTCCTAGGCATGTCTAGTGGGTTGGGCACTCCCCAGGTAGGTTCTAGGAAGAAAATTACAACATATGATTCTCACGAGGAGACCGATCGATGCTCAAACATGAATTAACAGCCAAGTGTTTGATTAACGGTACGGGAAATGTACTGGGCTAATGAGCGTGAGTTTTGGCTGAGGATGATCAGTTACTAAGAAGACCGTCTTCACAAATTTTTAGCTCAAAAGGAGGAGCCTAGGTGGTACTTGCTTTGTGAACTACCACACTGGACATAAATACGAATGTTGAAGCTCGGCTCAAAATAATGAACGGATTGAGCTGGCATTAGGTGGAGGATGGTTATTTGGGTATAGGAAACCAATGTAGAAAATGGATACTATTTGGAAATGCCAAAGTGGTACTTCCTTCACAATTCTCTTATATGGACAGAAACTTGGGAAAACTAATGAGAGAGATTGGATGAATGAAATGATCTAAAAATTGGTGTAGGTAAGCTACATAGGTATGGTCATGCGCTGGTAAATTTTCAGATCATTTGGGTAATCCTAGCTAGTACTTACTTCACAAAGCTTCTCTCGAGGTAGAAACTTTGAAAATTTCCTGAGAAAGATTTACTAGGAAAATTGAGCTGAATATTATCATGTGGCAATGATTTGGGTATGGAAGAGTGCCTGAAAAGTTTGAGGGTAATAGGAGGGGTCTAGATAACACTTGCTTTGCATCGTGCCAATTTGGCCATAAAATATAAATTGAACCTGGGCTCACATAGATGATTTGACTGAGCTGCAATTTGGAGGAGGGTGATAATTTGGGCATATGAAGGAACTGTATAAATTTCATGTCATTTCGATATATAAAAAAGGTACTTCCTTCACAATGCTTCTAGGTGGACAAAAACTTTGGAAATTTGCCGAGGAAGATTTGCTAGGCAAGTGGAGCTGATTTTTGTGATGCGGTAATGATTTGGTTAGGAAAGAGTGCCCAAAAATTTCGAGGGCAATCAAGAATATATAAATAGCACTTCCTTCATAAAGTGATGTCACGAACAGAATAGGAAAATGAATATTGTTGAATTAGTTTTGAACTAGGCAAGGAAGGATTTTTACATATTTGATGAAGATATGACCCAAAGAATTTATGAGATTTTTTTGGGAATTTTGGGAATGACAGAAATATATGTTGCTTCACAACCTAGGGCAAAAACTGCCACATGGACATGACACATAGGCAAAACTGATGAGGTGGCGCCTAGTCATAGCAACCCACCACAATTTACAAGGTTATGACCATTTATATTGGTCATGATCAGCAAGAAATAAGGCAGCAGACCAGTGCTATCTGCTTTATGACCATTTCGTGTAAGGAAATTACGACCTTTCTGACCAATATGGTCGTTATAGTTTAGGCTTTGGAGCCCCCGAACAACTTTTGACCAATTGGTCTGAAATGGTCATAGATCTATGACCAATTCGTCCAGGGTCACTAACAGAAGGTCACAAATTGACATATTTCTTGTAGTGCGATGGAAGCTGTTTTATTTGGGTCCGTTGGATGGACTTGGAATTTGACTATTTCGTCCGCCGGTTTAAAGGAGGTGGACTTGGATCTTTTGTCGAGTACCACATCGTCCCTATTCACCGTAGAGCGCAGCGTAGTCAGTTCCTCAGCCGCTAGGGCTTCGGATTGTGCCTCGAGGGCCAGTGCGGCTGTCTTGTTTTCGGAGCGGAGTGCTATGTCCAGATCACTAGCGAGAGTGATGATCCCGTTAGGCCCGGGCATTTTGAGCTTCATGTACCCGTAATGGGGTATTGCTTGGAAGATTGTAAACGCTTCCCGCCCTAGTAGAGCGTGATAACCGCTGCTGAACAGAGCCACATGGAACGTGATCTCTTCGGACCTGTAATTATCCGGCATGCCGAACACGACATCTAGTGTGATTTTTCCTCTACAGCGCGCTTCCCGACTGGGGATTATTCCTCTAAAGGTTGTGCTACTTCGCTCAATGCGGTTCCAGTCTATTTCCATTTTTGAAGGGTTTCCTCGTAAATGAGGTTCAATCCACTGCCGCCGTCCATGAGTACCTTGGTAAGACGAAAGCCGTCCACTATTGGGCTGAGGACCAATGCAGCTGGTGCTCGGGCTGTTCGGAATTTAGGTTCATCACTGGCGTTAAAGGTAATAGTCGTGTCACTCCATGGGTTTATTGTTGCTACTTGGTAGACTTCGGCAAGGCTGCGGAGTGTCCTTTTTCGCATATTATTTGATGCGAAAGTCCCAAAGACTGTTAATACTGTATGGGTGTCTTTGGGGTGGCTTTCTGTGGCCTCCGAAATTAGGAGGTTTTCACCAATTTTGGCCACCTGCCGGAGTATCCAACATGCTCTAAGGCTGTGAGTTGGTGTGGCATCCTCTGTACTGTGAATTTTACAGGGTCCGTTAAGCCATCCTTCCAGTACGGTTCCATGCCCTATAGAGGGTTTTTGCTTTTTGGTATTTGACCTGGGTGTCTGGTTATGCTGCACCCTTTTATTTTGGACTGGGTTTGTATTTAGGGCCGGATTGTTCCAAAATTTTATTTTGGTTTTCCAGGCGCTTTCCATCGCATAGTACTTTCGTACAATGGACGCCAAGTCAGTGAAGCGTGTGATATAACGGCGACTTATGGCGTTGAGTATTCCCTTGTCCGTGCAATTATTGCAGAATATTAAGATCGCGTCTTCCTCGCGGCAGTCCCTTAGCCTGTTTTGAACTAGGAGGAATCTAGCCCAGTAATGGTGTACTGTTTCATCGAGCTCTTGCCTGATTTTGGATAGATCGCTTATGTTGGGGTGGGTGGCTGGAGTTAAATCCGAAGCCTCACCCCGTCTGAGGCTCAGAGGCCGAGGAATTTCTGAACTCGAAAATTTGGATCCCTGGGTGTTGTCCAATGAATCCAGCCTGTCGCCTGACTCTTAGTTCAGGTCTTGAGTGATATCCTCCCCTCCGAGGGTATCCGGCTTGGAGGGATCGGGAATCCGGACGTAGCGAGTCCTTAAGATAGATGAAGGGTCGCCGCACTGTCCCTCTACCACGGCAACGTGATGGGTGACTTGGGGAGACTTAATCTCTCTCAGGTCGGTTTTAGGCCCAATCTGGTCGTAATCCGTAGCGACTCCCAGGGCGGCGAAGCGATCCAAGAGCTCGTTTATGGAGGAAAGCTCCATTGGATCTAACTGCTCGGTGAGTTCCGAACTGACATGAAGATTGTTTTCGATGGCTCAAGAGGTCATCATCGGCACAGAAGCCGAACAGGCGGTCATAAGAAAACCACCTAGCCGGAGGGTTTGGCCGACAGCCAAAGCTCCCTTAGCAATGGTGCCGTCTTTAAAGACGGGGCGAGGCATCCTTCCTGTTGGCGACGACACAGAGGAACTCTCAATGAAAGCACCAATGTCGGTGTCAAAACCGGCGGATCTCGGGTAGGGGGTCCCGAACTGTGCGTCTAGGCCGGATGGTGACAGGAGGCAAGGGACACGAAGTTTTACCTAGGTTCGGGCCCTCTCGATGGAGGTAAAACCCTACGTCCTGCTTGATTAATATTGATGATATGGGTAGTACAAGAGTAGATCTACCACGAGATCAGAGAGGCTAAACCCTAGAAGCTAGCCTATGGTATGATTGTTGATGTGTATGTTGGCCTACGGAGTAAAACCCTCCGGTTTATATAGACACCAGATAGGGTTAGGGTTACATAGAGTCGGTTACAATGGTAGGAGAGCTGAATATCCGTGTCACCAAGCTTGCCTTCCACGCCAAGGAAAGTCCCTTCCGGACACGGGACGAAGTCTTCAATCATGTATCTTCATAGTCCTGGAGTCCGGCTGAAGGTATAGTCCGGCCATCCGGACACCCCCTAATCCAGGACTCCCTCAATTGTTGATATGTCTTGCATGATATTTATTGTTGATGATAGTGGTCATGCTAGGTTTCAATGAGTAGTGTTGTACTTGTGATCCTCATGCTCGTCATTATACTATGTTTAGTTGGATATGATTCATTGTGGATATGGTAGATAATTATGTCGCACCCCGTGCTTATGTTTATATCATGTTTATGCATTATCGCATCCAGTTATTTTATCATGGCTCAGCATATTGCATTCAAGTTTAACCGGATTAAATTGAACTTGAACAACTGTTGGCTGAGTCATGGTGCCACCATATCAAACTGACCAGTGCAACCACACTTACCTTTATGGGAAGGTCCTAACTGGGTCTATTGTCGTGCCTCTCGCTGGTGCCTCCAACTAGGGAAGGTTATGGGCGTGCTTACCCTGATCAAGTAGGCGGACATAACCTTGTGTGCCCGTAGATTTGATGATAAGCGCTTTTGTCCCTGTTTGGGACGGGCCATGACGGTGGCCGTTGTGTCTTTGGTAGACACGGGGCCACCCATGACTTAGCCCAAAGGGGAGTTGGTCGGAGTGGCTGGGAGAGTGTCATGGCAGTAGATCGGTGAGGGAGTCCTGGATTAGGGGGTGTTCGGATAGCCGGACTATACCTTCAGCCGGACTCCTGGACTATGAAGATACAAGATTGAAGACTCCGTCCCGTGTCCGGAAGGGACTTTCCTTGGCGTGGAAGGCAAGCTTGGCGATACGGATATTTAGATCTCCTACCATTGTAACCGACTCTATGTAACCCTAACCCTATCCAGTGTCTATATAAACCAGAGGGTTTTTGTCCGTAGGACAACATACACATCAACAATCATACCATAGGCTAGCTTCTAGGGTTTAGCCTCCTCGATCTCGTGGTAGATCTACTCTTGTACTACCCATATCATCAATATTAATCAAGCAGGACGTAGGGTTTTACCTCCATCAAGAGGGCCCGAACCTGGGTAAAACTTCGTGTCCCTTGTCTCCTGTTACCATCCAGCCTAGACGCACAGTTCGGGACCCCCTACCCGAGATCCGCCGGTTTTGACACCGACATTGGTGCTTTCATTGAGAGTTCCTCTATGTCGTCGCCATCAGGCTCGATGGCTCCTACGATCATCAATGGCTATGCAGTCCTGGATGAGACCTTCCTCCCCGGACAGATCTTTGGCGGCTTCGCACTACGGGCCAATTCACTTGGCCATTTGGAGCAGATCGAAAGCTACGACCCTGGCCGTCAGGTCAGATTTGGAAGTTTAAACTACACGACTGACATCCGCGGGGACTTGATCCTCGACGGATTCGAGCCACTGCCGAGCGCGCCGCACTGTCTCGACGAGCATGATCTAGCTCTGCCGCCGAACAGTGCCCTGGAGGCCACACCCGCATCGGCTCCGATCCTTAATTCGGAGCCAACTGCGCTGATCGAGGATGGGTGGTTGGACGCCGCCCCGGGGGCTGCGATCCCAACGGCGATTGAGCCGAACACCAGCCCCGCACTCCGCGAGACTCATGACTCCAAGGAGTCGGACTCCTTTCCGGACTCCGAACCCTCCACGCCCCGGCCAATTGAATCCGATTGGGTGCTGATCATGGAGTTTACTGCTGCGGACATCTTTCAGCACTCACCTTTTGGCGATATTCTGAAGTCACTAAAGTCTCTCTCTTTATCAGGAGAGCCCTGGCCGGACTGCGGCCAGCGAGGTTGGGATTCGGACGATGAAGAAATTCAAAGCCCACCCACCACCCACTTTGTAGCCAATGTCGACGACCTAACCGACATGCTCAACTTCGACTCTGAAGACATCAACGGTATGGACGCTGATGAAGGAGATGATGAAGAACCAGCGCCTATTAGGCCCTGGAAAGCCACCTCATCGTATGACATATACATGGTGGACACCCCAAAAGAGGGAGATGCGATGGAACAGCGGAGGATGACCCCTCCAAGAAACAGCCTAAGCGCCGGCATCAGCAGCGCAGCTCAAAATCCCGCCACAACAAACATGGTGATTCCAGCACGGGAGATAATAATACTCCGGAAAGCGCCGAAGAAATCCCCCTCCAGCAAGATTTAGCACAGGAGGATGGAGAAACCAGCCCTCATGAGAGAGCGGCAGACAGAGAGGTCGAGGACGATAACTATATGCCTCCCTCCGGAGACGAGGCAAGCCTCGACGACGATGAATTCGTTGTGCCAGAGGATCCCATCGAGCAAAAGCATTTTCAACGCAGGCTTATGGCCACAGCAAGAAGCCTCAAGAAAAAACAGCAACAACTTAGAGCTGATCAAGATTTGCTAGTCGACAGATGGACTGAAGTCCTTGCGGCCGACGAGCATAAACTCGAACGCCCCTCCAAGAGCTACCCAAAGTGCAGGTTGCTTCCCCAATTAGAGGAGGAAGCACTTGATGCGGCCGACCGGCCACCTTGTGGCCGCGATAGAGAGGCCTCTCGGCCCTCCACTCAAGCCGCACCCCGTACCAAGGCACGGGAATATGTGCCGGACTTACGAGACATGTTGGAGGACAAGGCAAGGCAAACAAGATCGATCTACGGATCGCGTGGGCGCCCCACGACTCGAGACGGCATCCGTCATGCCGGCCACAAATTCGGCAGGGCCGAACACAGTAGACAAGGCTCACTGGAGCTATGTCATGATATAGCCCAGTACAGAGGTGCCGCACACCCACTGTGCTTTACAGACGAAATAATGGATCATCAAATCCCCGAGGGTTTCAAACCCGTAAACATCGAATCATATGATGGCACAACAGATCCTGCAGTATGGATCGAGGATTATCTCCTTCATATCCACATGGCCCATGGCGATGATTTCCACGCCATCAAATACCTTCCACTCAATCTTAAAGGACCAGCTCGACATTGGCTTAACAGCTTGCCAAGAGGATCAATCAGTTGTTGGGAGGACCTGGAAGCTGCACTCCTCGACAATTTATAGGGCACTTATGTGCGACCCCCAGACGCCGATGACCTAAGTCACGTAATTCAGTAGCCAGATGAATCGGCCAGGAAATTCTGGACACGGTTCCTAACGAAGAAAAATCAGATAGTCGACTGTCTGGACGCTGAGGCCCTAGCAGCCTTCAAGCACAATATCCGTGACGAGTGGCTGGCCGGGCACCTTGGACAGGAGAAGCCGAAATCTATGGCAGCACTCACGACACTCATGACCCGCTTTTGCACGCGAGAAGACAACTGGCTTGCTCGTAGCAACAATATAACCAAGAACCCTGGTAATTTGGACACCAGGGACAGTAGTGGCAGGTCGCATCGCAACAAGCAGAAGCGCCGCATTAACGGCGACAATGCAGATGATACGGCAGTTAATGCCGGATTCAGAGGCTCTAAATCCGGTCAGCAGAAAAAGCCATTCAATGGGAATCCTAGGGGCCCGTCCAGTTTGGACCGAATACTCGACCGCTCATGCCAGATACATGGCACCCCCGAAAAGCCGGCCAATCACACCAACAGGGATTGTTGGGTGTTCAAGCAGGCAGGCAAGTTAAACGCCGAAAACGAAGACAAGGGGCTGCATAGCGATGACGACGAGGAGCCCCGGCCGCCGAATAACAGTGGACAGAAGGGTTTTCCCCCACAAGTGCGGACGGTGAACATGATATACACAACCCACATCCCCAAGAGGGAGCGAAAGCGCGCGTTAAGGGACGTATACGCGATAGAGCCAGTCGCCCCAAAGTTCAACCCATGGTCCTCCTGCCCGATCACCTTTGATCGAAGGGACCACCCCACTAGCACCCGTCACGGCAGATTCGCCGCATTAGTCCTAGACCCAATTATTGACGGATTTCATCTCACTAGAGTCCTTATGGACGGCGCCAGCAGCCTGAACCTGCTTTACCAGGATACAGTGTGGAAAATGGGCATAGATCCCTGGAGGATTAAGCCCACCAAAACGACCTTTAAAGGCGTAATACCAGGTGTAGAGGCCAACTGTACAGGCTCAGTCACACTTGAAGTGGTCTTCGGATCTCCGAATAATTTCCGAAGCGAGGAGTTAATCTTCGACATAGTCCCGTTTTGCAGTGGCTATCACGCACTGCTCGGGCGAACCGCATTCTCCAAGTTCAATGCGGTACCACACTACGCATACCTTAAGCTCAAGATGCCAGGCCCTCGAGGAGTAATTACGGTCAATGGAAACACGGAACGCTCCCTCCGAACGGAGGAGCACACGGTGGCCCTTGTAGTGGAAGTACAAAGCAGCCTCTCCAGGCAGTTCTCTAGTCCGGCCACTAAACGACCGGACACCGTCAAGCGCGCCCAGAGTAATCTACAACAAGACCGCCTGGCACGATCCGAGCAGGCGTAGCAATGCGGCCCCAACCCCAACCCTCACAAAAAGGCGACGTCAGTACTTCGCGTACATAACTACACTCTGGAGATACCATGGGCACAGGGGGAGGGGCACCATCACGGCACGCCCAAAACACGGCTTCAACCGTACCAGGGGCTGCCAAATTTTTAGTTTTCTCTTACTTTTAGGACTCCACTCTTCGGAAGGCCTGTTCGGCAGTTCAATTGCCGCACAAACGATGCAAGAACCAGGGAAGCAGACAAGCCACGCCGCATTACAGAACTCCCAGGTGGTCTCTATCACGAGCAGTATACCTGTTTCACATACTACTTCGCAGCTTGCCCCTGGAGCGGACATGTTAAATAGTCCAATCTTTTCGCTTATCGCATTATTTGTATCGTTCTGCTTTGATCGCATCCCTCTTTAATAAACAATGCATAGCTTTTGTCTATTTTTGCATTACTCTTATATATATATATATATATATATATATATATATATATATATATTCCTTAACGACATGTTGCACCCGTACACGTTGGTACAGCTAAAATACGCCAGGGGCTTTAGTACCCCTCAATATGGTGTGAGAAGTCCGAACACTTTAACAAGTGCGGCACCCCGAACTTATAGCATTACATGCATCGGCTCCGACTCATGTCTTGGGTCAACAGTTGGGTTTGCCTGGCTCCTATGTTTTGGTGCCTTACGTTCCGCTATATCGGCTAAGGTAGCACTAGGAGAACCACTGCTATTGTGCCCGGTTGAGGTGGGTCGAGCACCTCAGTGGAGAAAGCTAAAACTGACTGTCATGATGAAGCGAGAGCTGGTCGCTGTTCGAGAGGTTTTTTTGAGTCCTTCAAGACTTATGCCGCTTAGGGCGAGGAGCCGGCTCTGTCCGGCCAAGGCGTGGATAGCGCCCCGAATTCGGTCTTCCGAATACCAAGGGCTTCGCCGAAATTTAAAATTATAGAATTCTATGGCTAAGTGAGAGTGTTCACGCATTATAGTCCGATTGCCTCGTTCGTTGGGCTAAGCGCCTCCCTCGAAGGACCCAAACATGGGAACAAGAGCACTCAGGCTTATCCCCGAACACCCCAGCACTAGTGGCACGGGGGCAGAAGCCGACGACTCGCCATCTCTCAGAATTGATAAACAGCCACACATAAGGTAATGTTTTAAATTCAAACAGCATTGCTTAGCGCATATGAACAAGTTTTCAGTGCACGGGACAAAACGAGCGAGTTTTACTCAAAGATTACATCCATAGAACATTCATCCGCCACAAGGCGGGCACCCTTCACAACATCCTTATAATAATTCTCGGGCTTGCGATGCTCTTTCCCAGGTGGTGGCCCGTCCTTCACAAGCTTCTTAGCATCCAGCTTGCCCTAGTGCACCTTCGCATGGGCAAGGGCCCTACGGGCACCTTCAATGCAGACGGAGCGCTTGATGACTTTGAGCCTTGGACAGGCCTCCACTAGCCGCCGCACCAGCCCGAAATAGCTCCCAGGCTAAGCCTCTCCAGGCCACAGCCGAACTATGAGGCCCCTCATGGCCTGTTCGGCCGCCTTGTGGAGCTCGAGCAGTTGCTTCAACTGGTCGCTCAGGGGCACGGGGTGTCCGGCCTTAGCATACTGAGACCAGAACACCTTCTCTGTCGAGCTCCCCTCCTCGGCTCGATAGAATGCGACAGCATCAGACACACTCCGGGGAAGATCTGCGAACGCGCCTGGAGAACTCTGGATTTGGGTAAGTAACAAGTACCTAAAGCTTATGTGTTTGCTTTGCATAAGGAATGCCTTACCCGCCGCTATCTTCTTCACCTCATCCAACTCCTGGAGGGTCTACTGGGATTCGGCCTTGGCAGACTTGGCACTTTCAATAGCCGCCGCGAGCTCAGGCGCTCGTGTCCTTGAGTCACGCTCCAAACTCTCATGTTTTTCCATGAGAGCCTGGAGCTCTTGCCGCACCTTGCCAACCTCGGCCTCACACTTCTCCCGCTCGGTGCGCTCGTTGGCCGCCGTCTTCTCGGCCTCGAGCAGCGCTTGCTTAAGGGTCGCCACCTCAGACATGGCCCCTACAATAGCCACGATAATCCTGTCATTTTTCACAATTGCATCTTTTATATATATATATTTAAACAAGGTATTTCTTACCTTCATTGTCCTCGAGCTGCTTCTTGGCACGCCCGAGCTCTTGCTCGGACCGCTCGATGTCCTGCTTTAGCATGTCCACTTCCGCAGTCAGTGCGGCGGACGCCAGCAGGGAAGCCTGCACACGCATATTGACTCCTTTTTGTTAGACTCCTGCGAATTTTATTTGATCCTCTATTCGGCTTTTCTTCCCGAACGCCAAACAGAGCATCAAGGGCTACTGTCTATGCGGTAATATTATTTACATATTCTTTACTTACCTCAAAGCCTGTTAAAAGGCTAGTACAACCTTCAGTCAGTCCGCTTTTGGCGGACTGAACCTTTTGGATCACCGCACTCATAATAGTGCGGTGCCCCTTGTCGATGGAAGCGCCTTGGAGCGCCTCCAACATATTGTCCGGCGCCTCCGGTTGGACAGAGGTCACCAGCACGGCGGGCTTGCTCCTCTTGGAAGGAGGTCGCCCGCCGGACTCTGGAACCTTTGAAGGTTCCGGAGCGGTGTCGGCCTAGGGCCGGACTTGGAGCCCTGGGGGGTTTCATCCCCTTTACTCCTGGAGTCCGGGAGGTCACCTTGCGGCGCCTCCAGGATCCCCTCCTCCGGATTGGAACTTGTTGGGACAACACTTCGGTGTCGTCCGTAGGGCGGGGGAAGGAAGTCGTCGGAAGCGAGTTCACCTCTGACGAGTCCAGTGAGCCGCTCGACGACGCGCCGAGCCGGTCTTTGGGGGGATGCATAAACACATTCGGCATAAGGGAAAGCTGTACAATAAACGAATACTATGCATTACTCTGGTATCCGGATAGTTACGATTTCGCTAGGGGCTTGGCCCTGGGCGGCCACTCCTCTTCGCCTTCATCGGCGTTGGTGGAGTAGTCCGGAGGATGGGTTCTCCGCTTCTTGGACCCTTCGGCCTCCCCAGTTGGGGCGGCCTTCCTTTTCTTCCCTTCCCCCTCTGGAGGGGGAGGGGTCTCTTCTTCCTCCTCATCTTCGTGGGAGGTGTGCGTCTCAGATTCGTCGGATGGTGAATCCGACACCTCCAGGCGCCGGGCACTCTTTCGAGTCCCCGCGGCCTTTTTTGCGGCCTTCTTCTCCGGCACCACATAGGGTGCCGGAACCAGCAGCTTTGCCAAGTGGGCATCGGCTGGGTCTTCGGGCAAAGGTGCCGGACAGTCGATCTGTCCGGACTTCGCCTGCCAATCCTGTCAAAGGTAAGGGAGCTTAGATCCCGCACAGAGTTAAACTATGAAAAGCTAGTGCCTTATAAAAAGTACAAAAAGCTTACCGCGCTAGCGTGACGCTGCGCTCTGAATCCGCGATCCTCGGTAGCGGATGCAGGAGCCTGCTCAGAGTTTGGTGCCATGCCGGATCGAACTCCCACAGGTTGAAAGCCCGTTGTTGACACGGGAGGATCAAGCGGATGAGCATAACCTGGACTATGTTGACAAGCCTGAGCTGCTTGTTCACCAGGGATTGGATGCATGTTTGTAGTCCGGTCACCTCCTTTTGGCTGCCCCACGACAGGCCCGTCTCTTTCTAGGACGTGAGCCGCGTTGGGGGTCCGGACCGGAACTAGGGGGCTGCGACCCACTTAAGGTCGCACGGCTCGGTGATGTAAAACCACCCCGATTGCCACCCCTTCAGGCTCTCCACAAAGGAGCCCTCGAGCCATAGGAGGTTGGCCATCTTGCCCACCATGGCTCCTCCGCACTCCGCCTGGTTGCCGCGCACCACCTTCGGCTTGACGTTGAAAGTCTTGAGCCATAGGCCGAAATGAGGGTGGATGCGGAGGAAAGCCTCGCACACGACGATAAACGCCGAGATGTTGAGGAGAAAATTCGGGGCCAGATCGTGGAAATCCAGGCCGTAGTAGAACATGAGCCCCCGGACAAATGGGTGGAGAGGGAAGCCCAGTCCGCGGAGGAAATGGGGGAGGAACACCACCCTCTCATGGGGCCTAGGGGTGGGGATGAGCTGCCTCTTTTCGGGGAGCCGGTACGCGATGTCGTTAGACAGGTATCCGGCCTTCCTTAGCTTTTTGATATGTCCCTCCGTGACGGAGGAGACCATCCACATGCCTCCCGCTCCGGACATGGCTGGAGAAGGTTGAGGTGAGGAGTGTGGACTTGGGCGCTGGAGCTCGAGTGCGCAAGAATGGATAGGTGAAGGAGGAAGAAGGTGTAGGTGAAAAGGTGGATCCTTATCCCCTTATATGGGTGGACGCAACTACATGTCCCCACCAGCCAGGTAAAACTCGCTTATCTCCCAAGCGCCGTGATCAATGGCGCAGTTAGGTTACCCACGCCCGTATCGATGAGAATCCCGGAATAAGGGGACACGATCTCTGCTTTAACAAGGCGTGCCAAGGAAACCGCCTCGCATAACGCGCTGAGACGGGACAGTAAAACGGTTCGAATAAAAGCTTGGCTGTGGTGTGATGTCACACTACGGAATACGTCAGCAGATTAGATTTGTGTAAGTATTATTCTCTCTATGGAAATATGTGGAAACTTATTTTGTAGAGCTGGACACTATCTTTGTGTTCAAAATCTTCTATGAAGTACTTGGAGGAGGAACCCGCCTTGCAATGCCAAAGACAATATGCGCGCCGGACTCGTCATCATTGAAGCCTGGTTCAGGGGCTACTGCGGGAGTCCTGGATTAGGGGGTGTTCGGATAGCCAGACTATACCTTCAGCCGGACTCCTGGACTATGAAGATACAAGATTGAAGACTCCGTCCCGTGTCCGGAAGGGACTTTCCTTGGCGTGGAAGGCAAGCTTGGCGATACGGATATTTAGATCTCCTACCATTGTAACCGACTCTATGTAACCCTAACCCTATTCGATGTCTATATAAATCGGAGGGTTTTAGTCCGTAGGACAACATACACATCAACAATCATACCATAGGCTAGCTTCTAGGGTTTAGCCTCCTCGATCTCGTGGTAGATATACTCTTGTACTACCCATATCATCAATATTAATCAAGCAAGACGTAGGGTTTTACCTCCATCGAGAGGGCCCGAACCTGGGTAAAACTTTGTGTCCCTTGTCTCCTGTTACCATCTAGCCTAGACGCACAGTTGGGACCCCCTACCCAAGATCCGCCCGTTTTGACACCGACAATCGGTTTTGTCGAAACGCCGTTGGTCCACCCGAATGGGAGTGCGAGGCCATGGGTTATGTGGTGTGGGTACAATGTACTAACCTCTAAAGAGTGTGTATTAAATCTATCGATTGCCGCGCCCGCGGATAAGGGCCCAGTTCGTAGTTGGTCACACTATGAGTCAACAGTAATAATAACTTGATTAATGACAACCCTGGTTCGATGATGAGATAAGTTGGTTGTGATCGACGGAAGGATCACGGTTTGAGACCAAGTGTTGTTCATGGTTGTGATCGCCGGAATGATCACCGTGGTATCGAGGATACCGTGGTGTTGGATATTTGTGATGTTGTGCGAGAATTGTGGGTAAATATCAAGCTCCTTGTGGTCATTTAATGATTACTATGGTATTGTTTATACCAAGCTTGATTTGATCCTGAGATGATTGTGTGATGTCCGAGGATGGTAAGTGATGCATGTGATGGTTACGAAGTAACCCGAGCAGAATAAATAGTGCATATAGTGTCATCATGTTGCATGCTAGTATCGTCAGATTTATATGCTCATGCCATGCTCATGTTGTTCTAGTTGTATCATGTTCATATTGTTGCTGCCATGTTATCCTGATGACCTCATGAATATTTCCTGCTTAACCTGTAATTGCCATGCTGTTGTTTGTCTTGAATACTTCTGGTTATTGTGAGCTTGCAAGTACATTCAATGTACTGACCTGGTGTGTCATGCCAGTTTGCAGGTCGTGCCTGGATTTGAATGCTTGTTTGCCATGGATTCTTTGTTTGTGAGCTAGGATAAGCGTTCCAGCCAGAGTCCCTGCGGAGTGGAGTTCACCACCGTCGTCGTTGTTCTGCTGCCAGAAGTTTTTCCGCCGCTTCGAGTTGTTCTGCTGCTTGTATAGAGCAACCGTGCTTGGCGTAGTGTCGCCATACAGATGTTATTCATTGTAATATCGGAACCCTTGTATTCATATTCGTGTTGTAATAGGGAATGGTTCATTCTATGCTAAGCAGTGTCGTATTCCAGAAGACTTCACCTTGATCTCTGGGCTAGAATACGGGGCGTTCCGGTTTTCTCTGAGCTGGGGTGCCACATGCTACCTCTTGAGCACTGCGTTGGTTTTCCCCAAAGAGGAAGGGATGATGCAGCAAAGTAGCGTAAGTATTTCCCCTCAATTTTGAGAACCATGTTGGGGAACATTGCAGAAAACAAAAATTTTCCTACGAATTCACCAAGATCCATCTATGAGTTCATCTAGCAACGAGTGATTGGGTTGCATCTACATACCTTTGTAGATCCCGAGCGGAAGCGTTCACTAGAATGTGGATGACGTAGTCGTACTCGTCGTGATTCAAATCACTGATGACCAAGCGCCGAACGGACGACACCTCCGCGTTCAACACACGTACAGAGCGGATGACGTCTCCTCCTTCTTTATCCAGCAAGGGGAAGGAGAAGTTGATGAAGATCCAGCAGCACGACGGCGTGGTGGTGGATGCAGGGCGTCACGGCAGCAGGGCTTCGCCGTGTACTACGAGAAAGAGGTGTAGCAGGGGAGAGGGAGGCGCCAAGGATGCAGGGTGCGGCTGCCCCCCTCCCCCTCCCTTTATATAGGCCCCCTAAGGGGGGCGCCGGCCCTAGGAGATGGGATCTCCTAGGGGGGGCGGCGGCTAGGGCTGGAGTGGCCCCCAAGCCAAGGTGGGGCGCCCCCCACCCCTAGGGTTTCAACCCTAGGCGCGTGGGGTGGGCCTAGGGGGCGCACCAGCCCACTATGGGCTGGTTCCCCTCCCCACTTTGCCCATGGGGCCCTCCGGGATGGGTGGCCCCACCCGGTGGACCCCCGGGACCCTTCTGGTGGTCCCGGTACAATACCGGTGACCCCGAAATTCGTCCCGATGGCCGAAACAGCACTTCCTATATATAATTCTTTACCTCCGGACTATTCCGAAACTCCTTGTGACGTCCGGGATCTCATCCGGGACTCCGAACAACATTCGGGTTACTGCATATACATATCTTCACAACCTTAGCGTCACCGAACCTTAAGTGTGTAGACCCTACGGGTTCGGGAGACAAGCAGACATGACCGAGACGACTCTCCGATCAATAACCAACAGCGGGATCTGGATACCCATGTTGGCTCCCACATGCTCCACGATGATCTCATCGGATGAACCACGATGTCGAGGATTCAAGCAACCCCGTATACAATTCCCTTTGTCAATCGGTATGTTACTTGCCCGAGATTCGATCGTCGGTATCCGAATACCTCGTTCAATCTCGTTACCGGCAAGTCACTTTACTTGTACCGTAATGCATGATCCCGTGACCAGACACTTAGTCACTTTGAGCTCATTATGATGATGCATTACCGAGTGGGCCCAGTGATACCTCTCCGTCATACGGAGTGACAAATCCCAGTCTTGATCCGTGTCAACCCAACAGACACTTTCGGAGATACCCGTAGTCTACCTTTATAGTCACCCAGTTACGTTGTGACGTTTGGTATACCCAAAGCACTCCTACGGTATCCGGGAGTTACACGATCTCATGGTCTAAGGAAAGGATACTTGACATTGGAAAAACTCTAGCAAACGAACTATAGGATCTTATGCTATGTTCAGGATTGGGTCCTGTCCATCACATCGTTATCCTTATGATGTGATCTCGTTATCAATGACATCCAATGTCCATAGTCAGGAAACCATGACTATCTGTTGATCAACGAGCTAGTCAACTAGAGGCTCACTAGGGACATGTTGGTGTCTGTTATTCACACATGTATTACGATCTCTGGATAACACAATTATAGCATGAATAAAGACAGTTATCATGAACAAGGAAATATAATAATAATGCTTTTATTATTGCCTCTAGGGCATATTTCCAACAGTCTCCCACTTGCACTAGAGTCAATAATCTAGTTACATTGTGATGAATCGAACACCCATGGAATTCTGGTGTTGATCATGTTTTGCTCTAGGGAGAGGTTTAGTCAACGGATTTGCTACATTCAGGTCAGTATGTACTTTACAAATATCTATGTCTCCATCTTGAACATTCTCACGAATGGAGTTGAAGCGACGCTTGATGTGGCTTGTCTTCTTGTGAAACCTGGGCTCCTTGGCAAGCGCAATAGCTCCAGTGTTGTCACAGAAGAGCTTGATCGGCCCCGACGCATTGGGTATGACTCCGAGGTCGGTGATGAACTCCTTCACCCAAATTGCTTCATGTGCTGCCTTCGAGGCTGCCATGTACTCCGCTTCACTTGTAGATCCCGCCATGACGCTCTGCTTGCAACTGCACCAGCTTACTGCCCCACCATTCAAAATATACACGTATCCGGTTTGTGACTTAGAGTCATCCAGATCTGTGTCGAAGCTAGCATCGACGTAACCCTTTACGACGAGCTCTTCGTCACCTCCATAAAGAGAAACATTTCCTTAGTCCTTTTCAGGTACTTCAGGATATTCTTGACAGCTGTCCAGTGTTCCTTGCTGGGATTACTTTGGTACCTTCCTACCAAACTTACGGCAAGGTTTACATCAGGTCTGGTACACAGCATGGCATACATAATAGAACCTATGGCTGAGGCATAGGGGATGACACTCATCTCTTCTATATCTTCTGCCGTGGTCGGACATTGAGCTAAGCTCAATTTCACACCTTGCAGCACAGGCAAGAACCCCTTCTTAGACTGATCCATATTGAACTTCTTCAATATCTTATCAAGGTATGTGCTTTGTGAAAGACCTATGAGGCGTCTTGATCTATCTCTATAGATCTTGATGCCTAATATATAAGCAGCTTCTCCAAGGTCCTTCATTGAAAAACTCTTATTCAAGTAGGCCTTAATGCTGTCCAAGGGTTCTATATCATTTCCCATCAAAAGTATGTCATCTACATATAATATGAGAAATGCTACAGAGCTCCCACTCACTTTCTTGTAAACGCAGGCTTCTCCATAAGTCTGTGTAAACCCAAACGCTTTAATCATCTCATCAAAGCGAATGTTCCAACTCCGAGATGCTTGCACCAGCCCATAAATCGAGCGTTGGAGCTTGCACACCTTGTCAGCATTCTTAGGATCGACAAAACCTTCTGGTTGCATCATATACAATTCTTCCTTAAGGAAACCATAAAGGAATGCTGTTTTGACATCCATTTTTCCATATCTCATAATCGTAAAATGCGGCAATTGCTAACATGATTCGGACGGACTTTAGCTTCGCTACCGGTGAGAAAGTCTCATCGTAGTCAACCCCTTGAACTTGTCGATAACCCTTAGCGACAAGCCGAGCTTTATAGATGGTCACATTACCATCTGTGTCTGTCTTCTTCTTAAAGATCCATTTATTCTCTATGGCTCGCTGTTCAACGGGCAAGTCAGTCAAAGTCCATACTTTGTTTTCATACATGGATCCTATCTCGGATTTCATGGCTTCTAGCCAGTTGTCGAAATCCGGGCCCGCCATCGCTTCTTCATAGTTCGAAGGTTCACCATTGTCTAACAACATGATTTCCAAGACAGGGTTGCCGTACCACTCTGGTGCGGAACATGTCCTTGTGGACCTACGAATTTCAGTAGGAGCTTGATCAGAAGTATCTTGATCATCATCATTAACTTCCTCTCTAGTCGGTGCAGGCACCTCAGGAACATTTTCTTGAGTTGCGCCCTTTTCCGGTTCAAGAGGTAATACTTCATCAAGTTCTACTTTCCTCCCACTTACTTCTTTCGAGAGAAACTCTTTCTCTAGAAAGGATCCATTCTTGGCAACAAAGATCTTGCCTTCGGATCTGAGGTAGAAGGTATACCCAATAGTTTCTTTAGGGTATCCTATGAAGACGCATTTTTCCGACTTGGGTTTGAGCTTTTCAGGTTGAAGTTTCTTGACATAAGCATCGCATCCCCAGACTTTTAGAAACGACAGCTTAGGTTTCTTCCCAAACCATAATTCATACGGTGTCGTCTCAACGGATTTCGACGGAGCCCTATTTAAAGTGAATGCGGCAGTCTCTAAAGCATAGCCCCAAAAAGATAGCGGTAAATCGGTAAGAGACATCATAGATTGCACCATATCCAATAGAGTGAGATTACGACGTTCGAACACACCATTATGCTGAGGTGTTCCAGGCGGCGTGAGTTGTGAAACTATTCCACATTCCCTTAAGTGTGTGCCAAATTCGTGACTCAAGTATTCTCCTCCACGATCTGATCGTAGAAACTTGATTTTCCTGTCACGTTGATTCTCAACCTCACTCTGAAATTCCTTGAACTTTTCAAAGGTTTCAGACTTGTGTTTCATTAAGTAGATATACCCATATCTACTCAAGTCATCAGTGAGGGTGAGAACATAACGATAGCCACCGCGAGCCTCAACACTCATTGGACCGCACACATCAGTATGTATGATTTCCAATAAGTTGGTTGCTCGCTCCATTGTTCCTGAGAACGGAGTCTTGGTCATTTTACCCAGGAGTCATGGTTCACACGTGTCAAATGATTCATAATCAAGAGACTCTAAAAGTCCATCTGCATGGAGCTTCTTCATGCGTTTGACACCTATGTGACCAAGGCGGTAGTGCCACAAGTATGTGGGACTATCATTATCAAACTTACATCTTTTGGTACTCACACTATGAACATGTGTAGCATTACGCTCGAGATTCATTAAGAATAAACCATTCACCATAGGAGCATGACCATAAAACATATCTCTCATATAAATAGAACAACCATTATTCTCAGATTTAAATGAGTAGCCATCTTGAATTAAACGAGATCCCGATACAATGTTCATGCTCAAAGCTGGCACTAAATAACAATTATTGAGGTTCAAAACTAATCCCGTAGGTAAATGAAGAGGTAGCGTGCCGACGGCGATCACATCGACCTTGGAACCATTCCCGACGTGCATCGTCACCTCGTCCTTCGCCAGTCTCCGCTTATTCCACAGCTCCTGCTTTGAGTTACAAATGTGAGCAACTGCACTGGTATCAAATACCCAAGAGCTACTACGAGTACTGGTAAGGTACACATCAATTACATGTATATCACATATACCTTTTGTTTTGCCGGCCTTCTTGTCCGCTAAGTATTTGGGGGCAATTCCTCTTCCAGTGACCACTTCCCTTGCAATAAAAACACTCAGTCTCAGGCTTGGGTCCATTCTTTGGCTTCTTCCCGGCAGCTTGCTTGCCGGGCGCGGCAACTTCCTTGCCGTCCTTCTTGAAGTTCTTTTTACCCTTACCCTTTTTGAACTTAGTGGTTTTATTTACCATCAACACTTGATGTTCCTTCTTGACTTCTACCTCTGCTGATTTCAGCATAGCAAATACTTCAGGAATGGTCTTTTCCATCCCCTGCATATTGAAGTTCATCACAAAGCTCTTGTAGCTCGGTGGAAGCGACTGAAGGATTCTGTCAATGACCGCGTCATCCGGGAGATTAACTCCCAGCTGAGTCAAGCAGTTATGCAACCCAGACATAGTGAGTATGTGCTCACTAACAGAACTATTTTCCTCCATCTTACAGCTGAAGAATTTGTCGGAGACTTGATATCTCTCGACCCGGGCATGAGCTTGGAAAACCATTTTCAGCTCTTCGAACATCTCATATGCTCCGTGTCTCTCAAAACATTTTTGGAGCCCCGGCTCTAAGCTGTAAAGCATGCCGCACTGAACGAGGGAGTAGTCATCGGTACGTGCCTACCAAGCGTTCATAACGTCTTGTTCAGCAGGGAGAATAGGTGCGTCACCCAGCGGTGCTTGTAGGACATAATCTTTCTTCGCAGCTATGAGGATGATCCTCAGGTTCCGGACCCAGTCCATGTAGTTGCTGCCATCGTCTTTCAGCTTGGTTTTCTCTAGGAACGCGTTGAAGTTGAGGACTACGTTATCCATTTGATCTACAAGACATATTGTAAATATTTTAGACTAAGTTCATGATAATTAAGTTTATGTAATCAAATTATTTAATGAACTCCCACTTAGATAGACATCCCTCTTCTAGTCATCTAAGTATAACATGATCCGAGTTAACTAGGCCGTGTCCAATCATCACGTGAGACGGACTAGTCAACGTCGGTGAACATCTTCATGTTGATCGTATCTTCTATACGACTCATGCTCGTCCTTTCGGTCTTCTGTGTTCCGAGGCCATGTCTGTACATGCTAGGCTCGTCAAGTCAACCTAAGTGTTTGCATGTGTAAATCTGTCTTACACCCGTTGTATGTGAACGTTAGAATCTATCACACCCGATCATCACGTGGTGCTTCAAAACAACGAACTGTCGCAATGGTGCATAGTTAGGGGGAACACTTCTTGAAATTATTATGAGGGATCATCTTATTTACTACCATCGTTCTAAGTAAACAAGATGCAAAAACATGATAAACATCACATGCAATCAAATAATAAACGTGACATGATATGGCCAATATCACATAGCTCCTTTGATCTCCATCTTGGGGCTCCATGATCATCTTGTCACCGGCTTGACACCATGATCTCCATCATCATGATCTCCATCAACGTGTCTCCATGAAGTTGCTCGCCAACTATTACTTCTACTACTATGGCTAATGCGTTTAGCAATAAAGTAGAGTAATTTACATGGCATTTCTCAATGACACGCAGGTCATACAAAAAATAAAGACAACTCCTATGGCTCTTGCCGGTTGTCATACTCATCGACATGCAAGTCGTGATTCCTATTACAATAGCATGAACATCTCATACATCACATATAGATAATTCATCATTCATCACAACTTTGGCCATATCATATCACAAAGCACTTGCTGCAAAAACAAGTTAGACGTCCTCTAATTGTTGTTGCAAGTTTTACGTGGCTGAATTAGGGTTCTAGCAAGAACGTTTTCTTACCTACGTGAAAGCCACAACGAGATTTGTCAACTTCTATTTACCCTTCATAAGGACCCTTTTCATCGAATCCGCTCCAACTAAAGTGGGAGAGACAGACACCCGCCAGCCACCTTATGCAACTAGTGCATGTTAGTCGGTGGAACCGGTCTCACGTAAGCGTACGTGTAAGGTTGGTCCGGGCCGCTTCATCCCACAATACCGCTGAAGCAAGATAAGACTAGTAGCGGCAAGAAAGTTGACAACATCTACACCCACAACAAATTGTGTTCTACTCGCGCAAGAAGAACTACGCATAGACCTAGCTCTGATACCACTGTTGGGGAACGTTGCAGAAAACAAAAATTTTCCTACGATTTCACCAAGATCCATATATGAGTTCATCTAGCAACGAGTGATTGGATTGCATCTACATACCTTTGTAGATCATGAGCGAAAGCGTTCACTAGAACGTGGATGACGTAGTCGTACTCGTCGTGATTCAAATCACCGATGACCAAGCGTCGAATGGATGGCACCTCCGCGTTCAACACACGTACGGAGCGGATGACGTCTCCTCCTTCTTGATATAGCAAGGGGGAAGGAGAAGTTGATGAAGATCTAGCAGCACGACGGCGTGGTGGTGGATGTAGGGCGTCACGGCAGTAGGGCTTCGCCGTGTACTACGAGAAAGAGGTGTAGCAGGGGAGAGGGAGCGCCAAGGATGCAGGGTGCGGCTGCCCCCCTCCCCCTCCCTTTATATAGGCCCCCTAAGGGGGGGCGCTGGCCCTAGGAGATGGGATCTCCTAGGGGGGCGGCGGCTAGGGCTGGAGTGGCCCCCAAGCCAAGGTGGGGCGCCCCCCCCACCCCTAGGGTTTCAACCCAAGGCGCATGGGGTGGGCCTAGGGGGCGCACCAGCCCACTATGGGCTGGTTCCCCTCCCCACTTTGTCCCATGGGGCCCTCCGGGATGGGTGGCCCCACCCGGTGGACCCCCGGGACCCTTCCGGTGGTCCCGGTACAATACCGGTGACCCCGAAACTCGTCCCGATGGCCGAAACAGCACTTTCTATATATAATTCTTTACCTCTGGACTATTCCGAAACGCCTCATGACGTCCGGGATCTCATCCGGGACTCCGAACAACATTCGGGTTACTGCATATACATATCTTCACAACCCTAGCGTCACCGAACCTTAAGTGTGTAGACCCTACGGGTTCGGGAGACAAGCAGACATGACCGAGACGACTCTCCGATCAATAACCAACAGCGGGATCTGGATACCCATGTTGGCTCCCACATGCTCCACGATGATCTCATCGGATGAACCACGATGTCGAGGATTCAAGCAACCCCTTATACAATTCCCTTTGTCAATCGGTATGTTACTTGCCCGAGATTCGATCGTCGGTATCCGAATACCTCGTTCAATCTCGTTACCGGCAAGTCACTTTACTCGTACCGTAATGCATGATACCGTGACCAGACACTTAGTCACTTTGAGCTCATTATGATGATGCATTACCGAGTGGGCCCAGTGATACCTCTCCGTCATACGGAGTGACAAATCCCAGTCTTGATCCGTGTCAACCCAACAGACACTTTCGGAGATACCCGTAGTCTACCTTTATAGTCACCCAGTTACGTTGTGACGTTTGGTATACCCAAAGCACTCCTACGGTATCCGGGAGTTACATGATCTCATGGTCTAAGGAAAGGATACTTGACATTGGAAAAACTCTAGCAAACGAACTATACGATCTTATGCTATGTTCAGGATTGGGTCTTGTCCATCACATCGTTATCCTTATGATGTGATCTCGTTATCAATGACATCCAATGTCCATAGTCAGGAAACCATGACTATCTGTTGATCAACGAGCTAGTCAACTAGAGGCTCACTAGGGACATGTTGGTGTCTGTTATTCACACATGTATTACGATCTCCGGATAACACAATTATAGCATGAATAAAGACAATTATCATGAACAAGGAAATATAATAATAATGCTTTTATTATTGCCTCTAGGGCATATTTCCAACAAACCAAAGTATCAATCTAGTAGGAGCCTACGCGCGAGTGCCTCGTACCTGCACAAAACAAATAAATCCTTGCAACCAACGCGATAAGGGGTTGTCAATCCCTACACGGCCACTTACGAGAGTGATATCTGATAGATATGATAAGATAATATTTTTGGTATTTTTATGATAAAGATGCAAGGTAAAATAAAAGCAAAGTAAAAAAGCAAAGGAAATAACTAAGTATTGGAAGATTAATATGATGAAGATATACCCGGGGGCCATAGGTTTCACCAGTGGCTTCTCACAAGAGCATAAGTATTCTACGGTGGGTGAACGAATTACTGTTGAGCAATTGACAGAATTGAGCATAGTTATGAGAATATCTAGGTA
Source organism: Triticum monococcum (assembly GCA_034509565.1). Taxonomy (NCBI): domain Eukaryota; kingdom Viridiplantae; phylum Streptophyta; class Magnoliopsida; order Poales; family Poaceae; genus Triticum; species Triticum monococcum. The sequence continues at coordinate 581,292,459 of CM067845.1, forward strand.
TGATCATGTATATAGGCATCACGTCTAGGACAAGTAGACCGACTCCTGCCTGCATCTACTACTATTACACCACTCATCGACCACTATCCAGCATGCATCTAGAGTATTAAGTTAATGAAAAGAGAGTAACGCCTTAACCAAGATGACATGATGTAGAGGGATAAACTCATGCAATATGATGAAAACCCCATCTTGTTATCCTCGATGGGAACAATACAATACGTGCCTTGTTGCCCCTACTGTCACTGGGAAAGGACACCACAAGATTGAACCCAAAGCTAAGCACTTCTCCCATTGCAAGAAAGATCAATCTAGTAGGCCAAACCAAACTGGTAATTCAAAGAGACTTGCAAAGATAACCAATCATACATAAAAGAATTCAGAGAAGATTCAAATATTATTCATAGATAGACTTGATCATAAACCCACAATTCATCAGTATCAACAAACACACTGCAAAAAGAAGATTACATCGAATAGATCTCCATAAGAGAGGGGGAGAACATTGTATTGAGATCCAAAAAGAGAGAAGAAGCCATCTAGCTAATAACTATGGACCCGTAGGTCTAAGGTGAACTACTCACACTTCATCGGCGGGGCTATGGTGATGATGTAGAAGCCCTCCGTGATCGATGCCCCCTCCGGCGGAGCTCCGGAACAGGCCCCAAGATGGGATCTCATGGATACAGAAAGTTGCGGCAGTGGAATTAGGGTTTTGGCTTCGTATCTGATCGTTTGGGGGTACGTAGGTATATATAGGAGGAAGGAGTACATCGGTGGAGCAACAGGGGGCCCACGAGGGTGGAGGGCGCGCCTGGGGTGGTAGGCGCGCCCCCTACCTCGTGGCCTCCTCTTTTGTTTCTTGACGTAGGGTCCAAGTCTCCCGGGTCTTGTTCATTGAGAAAATCACGTTCCCAAAGGTTTCATTCCGTTTGGACTCCATTTGATATTCCTTTTCTTCGAAACCCTAAAATAGGCAAAAAAACAGCAATTCTGGGCCGGGCCTCTGGTTAGTAGGTTAGTCCCAAAAATAATATTAAATAGGATAATAAAGCCCAATAATGTCCAAAACAGTAGATAATATAGCATGGAGCAATCAAAAATTATAGATATGTTGGAGACATATCACCACACCCCATGTCTACCAAAGACAGCAACGGCCATCGTCATGGCAAAACGGTCCCAAACGGGGACAAGGTACCATAAAAACAAAAACGAGCACACAAGGTTATGTCTGCCTACCGGGCCAGGGTATGCACACCCATAACCTTCCCTCGTGGGAGGCACCAGTGAGAGCCACAACAAAGGACCGAATCAAGACCTTCCCATAAGGTAAATGTGGTCATACTGAATTGAAAACCCGATACAGTGGCACCATGATGTGATCAACACCATATTCAAGTTCAACTTAATCAAGTTTAACTTTGATAAAATTTTTTATCAATAACATGATATAATGCCATAAGCATGCAACTACTCGACATGCAATGCAAACAACTCATAGTCATGGATCAAACTCATAAACATCTTGCAATACTAAGAACTAAAACTTCTCTGGTTCTAACTCATTTTATTTTCCTAGCAATATTATTAGTTCATCACTTAATTGAAAAATATCACCTAATAAAATATCTATCATTAATTTCCATAGCCATATGTCTAGTGCAAAGTTGTACGTTACTTATCCAAACAAGTTCATGCATTCAACCAGTAGCTAAAACAAGCATATCAATCATGGTAAAGTAACTAGCATTTAACCAAATTTATTTATCAAATTTAAATGCAAATAAGAACTCATATTCAAGTAGAAAATCATAGATATTGAAATAACACCATCCAAATGCTGGTGTGGCTTGCCTTAGTGTAGAGGAGGATCACACTCCTCTTGGTTTGCTTCAAGACAAGCTTCTTCTTCTGAAAAGAATTTAGAACCACCAAAACAATTATCAAAACACATTTTGAAAAATCACCAGAAATTGTAGGCAACAAGGAAAAAAATCCACCTTTTGGTGTGCTGCTAGACCTTTCTGAAACAAATACAATGCAAAACGAATCAAATCATTTGGACTTATGGTTTAGAAATGGTGGCTGGTCAAAGTTTAGTCAATTTTCTGAATAATATTTGAATTAAACAGAAAACTAGGGGGTGACGTCGAAGACATAAACGGGAAAGGCGCCTCCACTCGTACCGCTTCGGGCGCGACTGGTGAGACCGACAGGTGGGTCCCGCGCGTTAGGACAGAGGGGAGCGTGAGATCAGAGAGAGGCGGGGCTTTGCCGGAGCTTACAACGGCGATGAGGGGATTTGGGGCTTGGCTAGAGGGATAGGATTGGAGCGGGGCTCGTGGCACACCTGCCCGTACCCGTGGCTTGGTGTGGGGTGGACGGAGCTGCTTGTGGTTGAGCTCGCAAGCTACGGCGGCGGACGGGTTTCGCCGGAGAGGTTGAAGACGATGGCTAGGGGCGGCTCCGAGGGCCCATCGGCGTCAAGGCAGCACCAGCAGACTACCAAGGCCCCGCCCAAGCAGTTTCTTGAGCTCGAGAGGCACCGGAGAGCGGTGGCTGGCCTGCGGGGATCGCCAGAGTCCTCTGGTCGGGGCGACGGCCAAAGGCCTGCCCCACCGAGCTGCTGCTCATCTACGTATTCATGGAGATGGTGTGGAGTGGTGCTTGGCTAGGATTCGAGGCGGGGTCGCTATTAATAGCCGGAGCAAGGGGAACGTGTCGCCGCCGGAGCTCTCTGGACACGCGGTGAACGGCGACGAGAAGCTCCAAGGCGAGGGGGCAAATACTCAGCGTCAACGCGGGAACTTGCCCACGCTCGCGGACGAGCACAGGAGGCGGTGGGGGAAGTGGACAAGCACACGCGCGCATTGTGGCATTTTGGCCACGACGTGCCCGTGCTTGCTGCAGCGGTTCCGGCGTCGGCGAGCGCCAGGGAGCGGTCAAGGGTGATGGGTCAGAGTCGGTGGCGTGGCGCGGCAGGCGTCGGCGAGCGCTGGAACGAGCATGCACGAAACACAGGAGAAAACGCCAGCCACAACGCATCGAGACATTGCCAGGTGTCGTGTCCTCGCACGGTCACCAAGCTGGCATGGTCAAAACGACGCCCAGGCTCGGCCAAACCTTGTCTACGCATTTGTCCGTGCAGTGTTTAGTCTAGGAGAGGTGATAGCTCATGCCCAGGCCGACCAGACTTGACTCTACTAAGCTGGCAAGTTTCTGACCAGAAACTTGGTCGCCAAGTTTGGCCACCTTCTGGAAGGCCATTAGAGCTGATGCCCTGCAGTTTAGGGTTTCTTAGGAGGGTGTTTAAGCTCATGAAAGATCAAGGCCAAAAGCTCAAGGAAAAATGTACTTGCTGTACCAACTGGAATTTTGGGCCAGAAGAGAAATGATTTTCTACAGCAAAAATATTACAAAAAGTGATGACATATTTTTGCATGGGAAGTTGTGCCAGGGTTCGAAGAATATTCAGGAATTATTTCATATTTTTCTAGGCAAGAAAATGGGGGTTGTTTTGGAGCACAAGATTCTGAATTGAATTTCAGAGCAAAAAATGAATATTTTTCTTTTATGAAAAATACTCATTTGATGGTTTTGGGGATTTATTAGAGTAATAAGGTAGATAGGTCACTTGGGTGAAAGCCAAAGATATGCCCAAGTGACAAGTCCATTTGAAATGATTCAAAATCCAAATCAAGTCAGGGCAAAAACCACGGTAAAAACCACGTCCGGAAGAAGAGAGAAGACAAGTCCGGAAAAAGAGAGAAGGCAAAAATCTAGGCTGTCACAAACCTCCCCCACTTAAGATGAATCTCGTCCTCGAGATTTGGTTGCTTGGAAAAACAATTCTGGGTATGCAGTCCTTAAAAATTCCTCTCTTTCCCAGGTTGCTTCTTCTTTGGTGTGATGCTTCCACTGAACCTTGTAAAAACTTATTTCTTTGCTGTGAGTGACCCTTTTTGTCTGATCCAGTATTCTGATTGGCTTTTCTTCATAAGTCAAATCCTTAGCCGATTCTATCTCTGCCATATTAGTCCTTTTCTCCGGTGGTGAGATACATCTCCTTAGCTGTGATATGTGAAACACGTTGTGTACTTCTGACACTTCTGGTGGCAATTCCAACTGATATGCAACTGTTCCGACTCTGGCCATGATGGGGAATGGACTGATATATCTGGGTGCCAATTTTCCCGGGTCTGAAACCTCTTGACTCCTTTCATAGGGGTGACTCGGAGATATAGCTGTTCTCCGGGTTCGAAGTTGATCTGGCGATGTTTGGCATCATAGTAGCTCTTCTGTCAGGATTTGGCCAGTTGCAGTCTGTCTCGGATTTCCTTGACTTGCTTCTCCTCTTCGAGCATTATATCAGTCGCGAAAATGCGGCTGTCTCTGGTTTGAGACTAGTTCAATGGAGTGCGGCATTTTCGGCCATACAAGGCTTCATAGGGTGACATCTTTAAGCTTGCCTGGAAACTGTTGTTGTAGGAAAACTCGGCGTAGGGCAGACAGTCTTCCCACTTGGTCCCTTAGGCCAATGTACATGCCTTGAGCATATCTTTGAGTATTTGATTTACTCGCTTAGTCTGTCCATCTGTCTGAGGATGATAAGCCGTGATGTATCTCAAAGCGGTCCCCAAGGCTTGATGTAGTTGGGACCAAAATGCGGAGGTGAAGAGAGATCCCCTGTCAGAGGTGATAGTCTTGGGTACTCCATGCAGACTGACGATTCTGGACACATACAGCTACATGAGTTGGTTTGCACGGTATGTGGTCCGAATAGGAAGGAAATGTGCCACCTTTGTTAGGGTGTCCACTATGACCCATATTGCGTCGTTTCCTTGATGAGACTTTGGTAGTCCGGTGATGAAGTCCATGCAAATATCATCCCATTTCCATTGGAATACCAGCAGAGGCTGGAGGAGTCCGGCGCGTTTTTGGTGTTCCGCCTTTACCTTGTTACATATGTCGCAACATGCCACAAAGTATGCGATGTCTTTCTTCATTCCATCCCACCAAAATACCCGACGAAGGTCCTCATACATTTTGGTACCACTGGGGTGAATTGTGGTGCTTCATGTGCTTCTACCAATATTTTCTTCTTCAGACCTTCTTGGTTGGGTACGCAAAGTCTTCCTCGGAACCTTAGCGAACCTTGCTGATCCATAGAGAAATCCGGTGCATGCCCTTTATGCATCTTCTGAACATATATTTTTAACCTCTTATCATCCGCCTAAGCGCTGCGGATTTTTTCTTCGAGAGTAGGGGAAACTTCCAATATATTGGCCAGACGGGCGTCGGTGATTACCAAATTTAGCTGTATGATTTCTTTATAAAGCTCGGGAGGCAAGGAATCCATTAGGGTATTCAGGTTGGCTGGTTTGTGGCTGAGGGCATCAGCCACCACATTAGCTTTGCCCGGGTGATAATTTATTCCGAGGTCGTAGTCCTTAACCAACTCGAGCAATCTTCGCTGTCGAAGGTTCAAATCAGGCTGAGTGAATATATACTTAAGACTCTTATGGTCAGTGAATATCTGGCACTTCTTTCCAATCAGATAGTGTCTCCAGATTTTCAAATCGTGCACCACCGCGGCCAATTCCAAATCATGAGTAGGATAGTTTCCTTTGTGTTGCCGCAGTTGGCGAGATGCATAGGCCACTACTTTGCCATCTTGCATGAGTACACACCCAAGTCCTTTTCTGGATGTGTCGCAATAGACATCAAAGCTGCGGTAGATGTCTGGAAGAGTTAATACTGGTGCCGATGTTAGCTTGATTTTTAACTCATTGAAACTCTGCTCGCAGTCCTCAGTCCATACGAACTTCTTATCCTTCTTAAGAAGCTCAGTCATTGGCTTGGCAATCTTGGATAAGCCTTCGATAAAACGGCGATAATATCCGGCTAGTCCAAGGAAACTCCGAATTTCTGAGACTGTTGTGGGGGAGGATGAGGGAGTCCTGGATTAGGGGGTCTCCGGACAGCCGGACTATATCCTTTGGACGGACTGTTGGACTATGAAGATACAAGATTGAAGACTTCGTCTCGTGTCCGGATGGGACTCTACTTGGCGTGGAAGGCAAGCTAGGCGATATGGATATGTATATCTCCTCCCTTGTAATCGACCTTGTGTAACCCTAGCCCCCTCCGGTGTCTATATAAACAGGAGGGTTTTAGTCCATAGGACAAGGTACAATCATACCATAGGCTAGCTTCTAGGGTTTAGCCTCTACGATCTCATGGTAGATCAACTCTTGTAATACTCATATCATCAAGAACAATCAAGCAGGACGTAGGGTATTACCTCCATCAAGAGGGCCCAAACCTGGGTAAACATCGTGTCCCCTGCCTCCTGTTACCATCCGCCTTAGACGCATAGTTCGGGACCCCCTACCCGAGATCCGCTGGTTTTGACACCGACATTGGTGCATTCACTGAGAGTTCCACTATGCCGTCATCATAAGGGGGGATGGCTTGTCTCGTTGTCAAGGACAACATCACTTCTGGGGGAGCCCTGGCTGTAGGCGAAACTCTCCGACTAGGCGGCTTTGTCATGACCGCCCGCTCGGCCGTTGCGCCGACGATGACTTCTCGGGTCATCGAAAATAGCCTCCACATCGGCTCGAAATTCATCGAGCAGATGGACCCAATGGAGCTCTCCTCTTTGAATGAGCTCTTGGATCGCATCGCCGCTCTGGGAGTCGCTACGGACTACGATCGGATCGGGCTTAAACCCGACCAAAGGGAGATTAACTCTCTGCCGGTCACCCATCAAATAGCGGTGGTGGAGGAGCAACGCGGCGGTTCTCCCTCTATCCTGAGGACGAACTATGTCCAGATTCCCGAGCTCTCCGAGCTGGATACCCGCTCATGGGAGGATATCGCCCTAACCCTGAACCTAGAATCAGGTCGCATACCGAACTGCTCACGGGAGGACATCCCGGAGCCCGAACTTCCAAGATCGGAAACTCCCCTGCCCTGGGATCTCAGATTGGGTCAAGGTCTGGACTTAAATCCACCCACCCACCCAGATACAAACGATCTTTCCCACATTAGGCGTGCGCCCCAAGAGACAATACATCACTATTGGGCCAAATTCCTCCTTGTAATGAACAAGGTCAAGGACTGTCGCGAGGAAGACGCAATTTCGTTCTTTTGCAACAATTGCATGGACAAGGGAATCCTTAACGCCATAAGTTGCCGTAATATAGCACACTTCGCTGACTTGGCGGCCATAGTACGGAAATACTGTGTGATGGAAAGTGCCTGGAAAACCCAAACACAATTTTGGGACAATCCGGCTCTGACAAAATCCCTAGTCCGAACTAAAAGGGTGCACTCTCATAAGTCGGCCGACTCAATTACAAAGAAGCAAAAGCCCACTACAGGGCATGGAACCGTATTGGAGGGATGGCTTAACAGGCCCTGCAAAATTCATAGTACGGCGGACACCATACCAACACATAGCCTTAGAGCATGTTCGGTACTCCGGCAGGTGGCCAAGAGCGGTGAGTATCTCCTCATCCAAAACACCCCAGAACACCCTCCCATGGATAACAATACAGTATTAACAGTCTTCGAGACCTTCGCCTCAAGTAATAGGCGTAAGCGAGCACTCCACAGCCTTGCCGAAGTCTGCCACGTAGCAGCAATAAATCCATGGAGCGACACGACCATTACTTTCAATGCCAGTGACGAACCTAAATTCCAAATAGCCCGAGCACCAGCCGCTCTGGTCCTCAGTCCAATTGTGGACGGCTTTCGGCTCACTAAAGTTCTCATGGATGGCGGCAGCGGATTAAACCTCATTTATGAGGAAACTCTTCAAAAAATGGAAGTAGACAGCAACCGTATTGAGGAAAGCACTACGACCTTCCGAGGAATCATCCCTAGTCGGGAGGCACGTTGCGCTAGGAAAATCACACTAGATGTGGTATTCGACACTCCGGAGAATTACAGGTCCAAAGAAATCACATTCCAAGTGGCCCCGTTTAGTAGCGGATACCACGCCCTTCTAGGGCGGGAGGCATTCATGATTTTTCAAGCCATACCCCATTATGGGTACATGAAGCTCAAAATGCCCGGACCCAATGGAATCATCACTCTAGCTAGTGATCCGGACATAGCACTCCGCGCCGAGAACAAAACAGCTGCACCAGCCCTTGAGGCATTATTCGAAGCCCTTGTGGCGGAGGAGTTAACCGCGCTACGCTCCAAAGTGGACATGGACGACGTGATACTAGACAAAAGATCCAAGTCCACCTCCTTTAAACCAGCGGATGAAATAGTCAAATTCCAAGTCCATCCAACGGACCCCACAAAAATAGCGTCCATTGGGGCACAGTTAAACCCCGCCGTAGACACCGCACTACGGGAGTTCCTGCGCGAGAATTGGGACATATTCGCCTGGCATCCTTCAGACATGCCAGGAATCCCATGCAGGCTGGCCGAGCATAGCCTTAACATTCTAAAAGGCTTCAGGCCGGTCAAGCAGACTCTTCGGCGTTTCTCTGAACCTAAGCGACACGCTATGGGAGAGCAGCTAGCCAAATTACTAGAGGCCGAATTCATTAGAGAAATAAAGCATCCGGACTGGCTAGCAAACCTGGTGATGGTGCCAAAGAAGGACAAATCCTAGCACCTATGCGTCGACTTCAAGGACCTTAATAAGGCTTGCCCAAAGGATCCCTTCCCCCTCCCTCGCATCGTACAAATTATCGATGCTACCGCAGGACACGAATCATTGTGCTTCCTCGACGCATACTCCGGTTACCACCACATTAAGATGGCGGAGTCCGACCAAGCCGCAACGGCATTTATCACTCCATACGACCCCTTCTGTTTCAACACAATGCCCTTCGGGCTCAAAAACTCCCGGGCAACGTATCAACGCATGATTCAGACATGCCTAGAAAAGCAGATCGGCAAAACAGTGGAGGCATATGTTGATGATGTGCTCGTTAAAACCAGACACATCGACTCCTTAATAGATGACTTGAGGCTCACGTTCGACAATCTCCGAACATACGACATTAAGCTCAATCTGGAAGAATGCGTTTTCGGCGTACCCGCCGGAAACCTCCTGGGCTTTATCGTCTCCTGCAGAGGAATTGAAGCAAATCAGGCCAAAATCCGGGCTCTGTCACAGTTGGCCATCCCAACTGACCTCAAGCAAATCCAGAAGTTAACCGGATGTGTGGCGGCTTTAAGCTGCTTTATCTCCCGACTAGGAGAAAAGGCACTCCCCCTTTCTCGCCTTCTTCGGCGCACCGAACACTTCGAGTGGACGGACGCAGCCACGGCCGGACTGGAAGAAATAAAAGCCATCCTGGCCACCGACCCAATCTTGTCCGCGCCAACTGTTGGCGAACCAATGCTATTATATATAGCGGCAACTCACCAAGTTGTAAGCGCAGTGCTCGTCATCGAACGAGAGATGGACGGACATAAATTCCCACTTCAAAAGCCGGTATATTATGTATCCACCGTCCTCACTCCATGAAAATCACGGTACCCACATTATCAAAAGATAGCATACGCGGTATTCATGGCATCCCGGAAATTGCGACACTACTTTGAAGAGTGTTCAATTACGGTGGCCTCCGAAGTACCACTCAACGACATAATAAACAACCACGATGCCACGGGCCGGATTGCCAAATGGGCTATCAAGCTCCTCCCGTTCGACATAACATATAAACCACGGTGATCCATTAAGTCACAAGTACTGGCCGATTTTGTAGCCAAATGGACAGAAGCCGAACTCCCTAAAGAGTACGGCACATACTCCAATTGGATCATGCACTTCGACGGCTCTAAAATGCTGGCTGGTCTGGGGGCTGGCGTCGTCCTAACGTCCCCCACCGGAGATACAGTGCAATACGTACTCCAAATACTATATACAGACTCCAATAACACAGCCGAATACGAAGCCCTATTACATGGTCTGCAGATGGCAGTCTCCATGGGCATTCAACGCCTGGAGGTGCGTGGGGACTCGAACCTCGCAATATCCCAAATAAATGGAGACTTCGATAACAAGGATCCGAAAATGGCGGCATATCTCAACGCCGTCCTCAAAATATCAGCTCAGTTTGAGGGGCTTGAATTCCACCATGTGGCTCGGGAAAACAACCAGGCGGCGGACATCCTCGCCCGCATCAGTGCTAAACGTGACCCTGTCCCACCGAACATCTTCCTGGAAAAACTGTTTAAACCATCCATGGTATTGGAAGAGGACACCGACAACAATAGTCCGGACCCGACCACAACCCCAGATACCGAACACTCTGACACAATTGGAGGCTCTGCGATCGAAATAACAAATTCAGCCCAGGTAATAATGGCCGTCATCGCCCCGTGGACAGAACCATTCATGGCCTACCTAACCAGGCAGGAACTACCCGAGGACCAAAATGAGGCACGCTGCATAGTGCGGTGATCTAAAGCCTACAAGGTCCACGCGGGAGAGCTTTATAAGAAAAGCACTACCGGAGTCTTTCAAAGTGAAGGAAATATGCCCTAGAGGCAATAATAAAGTTATTATTTATTTCCTTATATCATGATAATTGTTTATTATTCATGCTAGAATTGTATTAACCGGAAACATAATACATGTGCGAATACATAGACAAACAGAGTGTCACTAGTATGCCTCTACTTGACTAGCTCGTTAATCAAAGATGGTTATGTTTCCTAACCATGGACAAAGAGTTGTTATTTGATTAACGGGATCGCATCATTAGATGAATGATCTAATTGACATGACCCATTCCATTAGCTTAGCACCCGATCGTTTAGTATGTTGCTATTGCTTTCTTCATGACTTATACATGTTCCTATGACTATGAGATTATGTAACTCCCGTGTGCTGGAGGAACACTTTGTGTGCTACCAAACATCACAACGTAACTGGGTGATTATAAAGGTGCTCTACAGGTGTATCCAAAGGTACATGTTGGGTTGACGTATTTCGAGATTAGGATTTGTCACTCCGATTGTCGGAGAGGTATCTCTGGGCCCTCTCGGTAATGCACATCACTTAAGCCTTGCAAGCAATGCAACTAGTGAGTTAGTTGCGAGATGATGTATTACAGAACGAGTAAAGAGACTTGTCGGTAACGAGATTGAACTAGGTATTGGATACCGACGATCAAATCTCGGGCAAGTAACATACCGATGACAAAGGGAACAACGTATGTTGTTATGCGGTCTGACCGATAAAGATCTTTGTAGAATATGTAGAAGCCAATATGGGCATCCAGGTCCAGCTATTGGTTATTGACCGGAGATGTGTCTCGGTCATGTGTACATTGTTCTCGAACCCGTAGGGTCCGCACGCTTAAGGTTTCGATGACAGTTATATTATGAGTTTATTGAGTTATGATGTACCGAAGGAGTTCGGATTCCCGGATGAGATCGGGGACATGACGAGGAGTCTCAAAATGGTCGAGACATAAAGATCGATATATTGGACGACTATATTCGGACATCGGAAAGGTTCCGAGTGATTCGGGTATTTTTCGGAGTACCGGAGAGTTACGGGAATTCGCCGGGAGAATTATTGGGCCTTAATGGGCTTTAGTGGGAAGAGGAGAGAGGGCATGCTGCGCCCCCCTCCCCTCTAGTCCGAATTGGACTAGGGAAAAGGGGGCCGGCCACCTTTCCTTCTCCTCCACTTCCTTCTCCCTTCCTCCCCTCTTGGTGGACTCCTACTAGGACTTAGAGTCCTAGTAGGACTCAAGTCCTAGTACGACTCCACATCCTGGCCGCACCTAGCCTTGGCCGGCCTCCTCCTCCTCCATCCTTTATATACAGGGGCAGGGGCACCCCATAGACACACAAGTTGATCCACGTGATCTTATTCTTAGCCATGTGCGGCGCCCCCTGCCACCATAGTCCTCGATAATATTGTAGCAGTGCTTAGGCGAAGCCCTACGACAGTAGTACATCAAGATCGTCACCACGCCGTCGTGCTGACGGAACTCTTCCTCGACACTTTGCTGGATCGGAGTCCGGGGATCGTCATCGAGCTGAACGTGTGCTAGAACTCGGAGGTGTCGTAGTTTCGGTGCTTGATCGGTCGGGCCGTGAAGACGTACGACTACATCAACTACGTTGTGTCAATGCTTCCACAGTCGGTCTGCGTGGGTACGTAGACACCACTCTCCCCTCTCGTTGCTGTGCATCACCATGATCTTGCGTGTGCGTAGGAAAATTTTGAAATTACTACGTTCCCCAACACAAAGGTGTATCTTTGAAGAGGAAGGGCTGAAGCTGTTTGCAGAAATCCATGCCGGACTCGGCGGCCATCACGCCGCAGCCCGGGCCCTTGTAAGCAAGGCCTTCCGTACAGGTTTCTATTGGCCGACGGCCCGGGCAGATGTGCAGCATCTGGTCCAACATTGCGTCGGTTGCCAGCTATTTGCAAACCAAAGCCATATGCCGCCCATCGCTCTCCAAACAGTCCCCATCACTTGGCCCTTTGCGGTCTGGGGGCTTGATATGGTCGAACCCCTTAAAGGGGGAGCCCATAAGAAAAAAATACTTACTGGTCATGGTGGATAAATTCACCAAATGGATAGAATCCAAACCTGTCAAAACGGCTAAATCCGGACTGGTGATAGACTTCATATCCGGGGTCATACGCCGTTATGGCGTCTCCCACAGCATCATCACTGACAACGGCACGAACTTTATAGCCGACGAGGAGAAACTTTGGCGCAGCAACATGGGCATCAAGCTCGATTATGCTTCTATCTATCACCCGCAAACTAACGGTCAAGTCGAGCGAGCGAATGGTCTTATCATGAGCGGCATTAAACCCGGACTAGTGTGGTCCTTAAAGGAGTCAAACATGCACTGGGTAGAGGAGCTCGACTACGTACTATGGGGGCTGCGGACCACCCCGAATCGCACTACCGGATACACACCGTTCTTCATGGTGTACAGCGCAGAGGCGGTTATGCCTTGCGACATAATTCCTGACTCGCCTCGAGTGTGCATGTACGAAGAAAAAGAGGCTGAGCTCGATCGGCAGGACAGTTTGGACGCCTTGGAGGAGGAGCGCAACATGGCAAAGGCCCGTTCCGCATTCTATCAGCAACAGGCTCGAAGGTATCAAAGCACAGAAGTACGAGCCAAAACTTATAACGTCGGCGAACTAGTTCTACGCCTGCCGGAGAAGAAAAAGAACAAGCTCAAGCCCAAATGGGAGGGTCCCTTCATTATTGACCAGGTTCTGACCGGTGGAGCATACCGTTTGCGGATGTATCGGATAATCGACTCGAGACAAACTCATGGAATGCAGCCACACTCCGAATATTCTATGCCTAGCGCAGGACTCTATGTTCATCTCCTCACCTCCATCAATTTTTTTCATATCTGTCTTTTCTCTCTTTCTCCCTTTTTACTCTCTTCAAGGCCCTTCAAGGCTATACTTGTGTCCTGGTTACACAATCTTGACGCGCTAACTACGCTCATTATACCTGGGGGCTTCTTATACAGAAGCTTAATCTAACTATTTTCCTGGGCTTTATGTCTCATACATGTGTTATTCTTCCGCATGTACCTTTTTTCACCATTATATGCATCGATATGACTTATGTTTTGGCCAAGCTGGGTTGCCTGGCTCTTGTATTTATGCCCTACGTTCCCGCTAATTCGGCTAGGGCATAAGGGGAGCACCTATGCGATTGTTACTGCTGGGTCAGCCAGATGTGTACCTCAGACTGGGTGAAGCCGAAAGCTAGCGTTCTTAAGGGAATATTCGGTCGGTGAATAAAAGATGACTTTTATCTAATTTGAAACATGCCCCCAGATGTTTATATCCTGCGTCTCTTTTCGCAGTTCGGACATGCACATTAGGGCATGCCTACCTAGGGAAAGGAACCCTTAACGGAACTATTATCCCTGGAAGATGTTTCTTACTACCCATGTAATATAACATAACTAGTTGGGTACTTGTCTGTTCAAGCACTGATGACCCCTACGCCTGGTCTCCATGCATGCCCTGGTTTTTACATAACCGAGAGGGTATTCAGATACACTTTGGACTGTCGGGTCCAGAGGTTGAAGCAAAAAGGTCCGCCATAACAAATGATTTACAATCCAGCTAGGGACATTACATATGTCACTTGAATTACACAGTCGCTAGGACTGATTCAATTGTTCTTCTATACCATCCAACAGGCTGTCTAGCCTACAATCCTGTTGGGAATACTTTGCGGCTAATTCTACTTGATCATACACTAAACTGACGGGGATCTCTTTCCACCGGGCCCCACTGGTCCGACCTAGGCCATGTGTCTTGGGTCCGCTTTGGTATATGTGTCTTCACCATAGCCCAGGCTTCCCTTGCACCTTGTTGGCAGGCCGATATCTTCCATAATCGGAAGCGGCACCGCGCTCCCTTGAGCTTCTCTATAAGCTCCCCCATGCCTCCTGGCCGGGACGCAGATGGCCACAAGGCTTTGGCAATACCCTGCATCACCTACCGAACTTGCTCGTGCAGTTGCGAGAGCTCTGGTAGATGATCACCCGAAGACCCGGGCATTTCCTCCACGGGACGACCCGTCAGCATACCTGCAGACATAACTCTGTTAGCCGGCTTCTTTGCTGAACTCCTTTAAAAGTTCGTTCAAGAACTTACTAAAAATGCCGCGCCGAATCCGTTTATTCTCCTTCACGGAGTCCCCAAGCTAGGCTCGGACATCTTTCAGTTCCATGCCCAGCCGGATATTGGCGTCTTGGAAATCATTTCTCTCCTACCTGACTCGCGTCAGCACGCGGTCGCCAGCATTTCGCTGTCGATCATCACGTGCCGTATCCGCCTCCACGGCCTCCGGATTCACTCTGGGGCCACCTGCAACATCTATTGTTAGGTTTGCATACATGCCGCATACTACCTGGTACTCGTATTCTTTGCAATATATACAAGTGCTACCAGGGGGACCCTTCTCCGACTCCTTCAACGCGGCAACAGCGGCCCCTAGCTGGGCCTTGCACTCGCCCAGCTCTTGAGACAATTGGGAATTCTTCTCTGTAAGAACCTGCACAAATAATGATCCTTAAATTAGTCGCGTCAACTGTTTCAAGTCTCAAGGGCTACTGATACATATAATCGTCCAATTTGCTTACCCGTATATCCCTTACGTACTGGTCCGTGGCTCTGGCTAGACCATTTTGAGCAGCACGGATGTACGCGTCTCCAGAATTGAAGGCATCAAATGCCTCTGGTGAGAGACAAGCGTCACGGAGTACGGCCCGGCGACGCCTGTGATTCATGGCGCTCTCCACTTCGGAATTTGTAGCGGATAGTCTGTCCGCATCCTCTGTAGGAGGATCATCCGGCGTCTGCCCCGCATTGGCTTCCACCTCCATGTCCGGCCTTGGAGCCCGACTGGTCGAGGCGTGATTGGCAGCCTCTCCGGATATAGTCCGACGAGCGTTTTTTCTGCTAAGAAACACATACATCATATATTTTAAGTAAGACGACAACCACGGAGTGAGGTTTTGCATCATACCTCTGTGCCGGCATCTCTGTCCTGACCGCCTTCCTTTTTGGCCTACCCGGCTTCAGCGCCTCTTGTTGGCGAGTTGCTACGGGTTCGACACGGCGTCCCGAATGCCTTCCTTGTAAAACACCATATGTGTATAGTAGGTGAAGTGCATAAAAGGGGATCCTTTTCGGGAGTATTGGGACTTTTGGTTTTTCTTACGTGCGACGCAGGGAGTAGTCCGGGATAGTCAGCCATTATGGCCACCATGGCGTCATCATAGCTCAATTGATAGAATTGTCTGTCTATCAGCTCCACGAATATGTCCGGATCCTCTTCAAGCTTGGGATCGAGGGCCCGGCCAGGGTCCTCTGGTTGTGGAGGTGGGCTGTTGACCTCCCTTACAGCCTTTTGCAGTTCCTACCGTGAAATGGCAAGGTGAGTATCTACGACGAAGAATGCAGGAAGGATGGGAGTAAATATGTACAACTCACCCAGCTTGGAGGGTTGTACATGGAGAATCCATCGCGTGGCTTGATATGATGAACCCCTCTTCCTCTCCCTTGAACAACTCGGACAGAATTTTTGCTAAAGCAGCAGCGGAGTCCGGTCCCTTACGCCCGCAACGGGTGGCATCATCTTCCCTGTTAAAACACCACAGGGGGTGCCCTCGATATTGAAGTGGCCGCACTCCCTGCACTATGCATATTGACATAAGCTCGATTATTTTCAATCCTGATTGAGCCAGCGCTTTAATCTGGTTCATCAGGTAAAGGACTTCTCCGTTGTCTTCCTCCTGGGGGCTCCGTGGACGCCAGCTTCAGCGTTTCTTCAGAGGAGCACTGTTGAACTCAGGAAGACCCCGCCGAACAGGGTCTGGAAGGGGGACGTCCTCCATATAAAACCACTCCGAAGGCCAGTCTTCGGATGTCTTCTTCAGAGTATCGGACAGGTATCCGGTCTCGGCGATGCGCCATATTTCGGCTCCGCCCACCTGATAAAGTGACCCCTTCTATGTGCGGGGCACAAGGCAAAATAACCTTTTCCGCAGTTCAAAATGAGCCTCGCAGCCCAGAAACAGCTCACATAGGGCAACATAACCGGCAATGTGTAATATGGAAGCTGGGGTGAAATTATGCAGTTGGAGGCTGTAAAACTCCAGGAGCCCACGGAGGAATGGATGAATTGGAAATCCGAGTCCCCTTAGTAAGTAAGGGACAAGGCATACCCGCTCCCCCTTAGAGGGAATGGGGAAGCTCTCCGCCTGCTCCCCGCCATTATAGGTGGCGAGCCCGGCTCGGACGGGGACCATATACACTGGAGGGAGAAATCCCTGGGTCTGCAACTCTACTAGTCGGTGGTGCGGGACGGAACACCTCTGCCAATCACCGGGCTTAGGGCTATGGGGGCGGGAGGAGGAGCTGCGGTGGCCGGCCATGATGGAATGGATTTTTCCGAGCGTGCTCCGATGGATTCTCGCCGTGGGAGGATGGTGTGGATTGGATCTAAGAATCCCCATCCCTTTAATAGACCATTTATTTAACCGGATAGGAGGCGAATGTAAAATCGCCCTGGCTCCTCGCATTCGCTCGACGCATGGAAGACGGCCCTTATTGGGCGCAGAAGCCAAGAAGTTCAACATTTATGGGAGCCGGACACTACTTAGCAGATATTCAGGATTTGGAGAAGAACCTGACTTGCAATGTCGAAGACAATACTGCATGCCGGACTCATCGTCATTGAAGCCTAGTTCAGGGGCTACTGAGGGAGTCCTGGATTAGGGGGTCCCCGGACAGCCGGACTATATCCTTTGGCAGATTGTTGGGCTATGAAGATACAAGATT
The DNA here is from genome assembly GCA_034509565.1 of Triticum monococcum. Lineage (NCBI taxonomy): Eukaryota > Viridiplantae > Streptophyta > Magnoliopsida > Poales > Poaceae > Triticum > Triticum monococcum. Next base: position 581,309,803 of record CM067845.1, read on the forward strand.
GAAGACTTCGTCTCGTGTCCGGATGGGACTCTACTTGGCATGGAAGGCAAGCTAGGCGATACGGATATGTATATCTCCTCCCTTGTAACCGACCTTGTGTAACCCTGGCCCTCTCCAGTGTCTATATAAACCGGAGGGTTTTAGTCCATAGGACAAGGTACAATCATACCATAGGCTAGCTTCTAGGGTTTAGCCTCTACGATCTCGTGGTAGATCAACTCTTGTAATACTCATATCATCAAGAACAATCAAGCAGGGCATAGGGTGTTACCTCCATCAAGAGGGTCCGAACCTGGGTAAACATCGTGTCCCCTACCTCCTGTTACCATCCACCTTAGACGCACAGTTCAGGACCCCCTACCCGAGATCCGCCGGTTTTGACACCGACAGCGGACCAATCAAGTACATCCTTCACCTTGCTTAGGTCCACTGAGATTCCTTCTGCTGAGAGGACATGCCTGAGGAATCCCACTTGTTGGAGCCAGAACTCACATTTGCTGAATTTGGCATAAATTTGATGGTCGTGAATCCTTTGCAGAACTGCTCGAAGATGCTCCTTGTGTTTGTCCTTGATCTTGGAGTAAATGAGGATGTCATGAATAAACACCACCACAAATTTGTCCAAAAAGTCCATAAACACCTTGTTCATCATATGCATAAAGAAGGCAGGAGCGTTGGTGAGGCCGAAGGACATAATGGTGTATTCATAAAGACCGTACCGAGTGGTGAATGCGGTCTTAGGAATATCTCCCTTCTTTATCTTGAGTTGATGATATCCAGTCCTCAAATCAGTTTTTGTGAATACTTTGTCCCCACTGAGTTGAGCAAACAGATCGTCAATCCTCGGCAGTGGATTAATGGTGACATCATTCAACTGTCGGTAGTCTATGCACATTCGTAGACTGCCATCCTTTTTGTCCATGAAGATTGCTGGTGATCCCCATGGTGAAGAGCTTGGACAGATGTATCCTTTCTGCAGCATCTCATCCAGTTGTTTCATCAATTCCACCAATTCTGAGGAAGGCATCTAATAATATTTCTTATGTATCAGGGTGGTTCCAGGCACCAAGTCAATTGCGAACTCCAATTCTCGGTCTAGTGGCATGCCTGGTAATTCTTCAGGAAATACGTCTGGATACTCACTGGCCACTGGAATTAATTCCACCTCTTCTACCACGGCTGCGAAAACCATATCTTTTGTGGGTATGCGCCTGCGGGCATAAAAACTTGTGGTGCGACCTTCCATATTTTTCAGGGTAACTTCTCTGGTCGCACAGCTGATGCAGACTTGATATTGAGTTAACCAATTCATGCCCAGAATGACATCCAATTTGTTGGAGTCGATAATTATCAATGATGTTGGAAACTTGACGCCCTTGATGTCAATTTCCAAATTTCGGCAGATGAGATTGCTTCTGAGTAAGGATCCTGGGGATTGTACCAGCATGTGCTTGCCCAAAATCGAGCAAGGAAAATTGTTTCGGGAAGCAAAACTCCACGAAATAAAAGAGTGGGAAGCCCCCGAGTCAAATAAAATTACAGCTGGTATGTCATTAACGAGAAACATACCAATGACGACTTATGGGTCCTCTTGGGCTTCGTCTATGGAGATGTGATGAATTTGCCCTTGGATCATATCTGTGGCGCAATACGGCTCCATGTAGTTGACTTGCAACTGAAATGGAGCTGCTTGTTTGTTGTTCTTGGGACACTGTCTGGCGTAATGTCCGGTTTGACCACAGCTGAAGCATGAATTGTTGCGCTGACAATTGTTGCGCACCGGGCTAGTCACGACATTCTTGACTTGAGTGGTAGTCTTGTTGACATTTTGCTGCCAGTTGGGTTTGTACTCCACCTGAGTCTGCTGCCAAGTACGAGCCTTTTGCACTGGTTGCATATCCTTCTTTGGCTCGAATTTGCGCTTGTGGTCGTTAACAGCTGGCTTGTTGTCATGCAGGATCTTGTGTTCCCTTTCTGTGACGAGGGCCTTGTTTACCAGAGTCAAGAAGTCTCGGGAATCAAACATGTTGAGCGTGCACCTGAGATGCGGATTCAGGCCTCCAAGAAACCGGTCGATCTTTCGCTCTTCCGTGGCAACATCGTGGAAAGAATAGCGGGCCAAATGGTTGAATTTATTCAGATACTCATTGACGTTCATGCTGCCTTGAGTGAGAGCGAGGAATTCGCGTTGCTTGATTTTCATGACTCCAGTGGGAATATGATACTTGCGGAACTGATCCTTGAATTTTGTCCAAGTGATTTCTTCGTCTGTAGGCCATATTGTCTTGGCATTATCCCACCATATAGCGGCAGCTCCTTCGAGATAATGTGTGACAAAGGGAACCTTGTCTCCCTCTTCAGTGCGAGCAATCTCTAGTTTCCTCTCAATAGTCCTTAGCCAATCATCGGCGTCCAATGGATCAATAGCGTGGCTGAAACTGGGAGGCTTGGTTCACTGAAAATCTGACAACTTGGAGTGATGGCCATTCTGGTTTCCATTCTGCCCAACCATAACTTGTACACTTTTCAGTATTTCCAACAGATTGTTACTCCTTCTTTCTTCAAACATTCGCAGGATTTGTTCAGTGGAAGGCGGATGTGGTGGTGGAGACGGAGGTGGCGGGTATGGCTCAGGGAAACGTCATGCCTGTCTTGTGGAGCGACGGACAGGGACATCCACACAAGCTTGGCTGCTGCTGCCTCCACGCGTCATCCTATTTTTCGTTTTCCCAATACATAGCAACCATGATGACAAAATTCCAAAATGGGGAAAAGGCCAATGACAAATCCCGGAAGAAAGCAGCGAAGGAAAACCAAGTCGAATAAAAGAGTCCAGCATAATTATACATAGTCCCAACATGAAAGTAAACATCACAACAGGTCTACTACCCTCGTACCAGAAACTACGCATAATGACAAGTGCGATTACAACCATACATCATGCTCATGACTACAACGATACTCTAACGGTCTACTGCTCGGCTGGTGCTGCTGCAGGCTCGTCTCTGGAGCCGGACCTAGATCCTAAACTGATAGTAGAGACCTCCGGGGGAAGAGGGATGTGCTGGCGCTGCCTCGAGGGCTCTCCCTCAGGGGCAGGCGAGAGACGGGATCTAAGCATAGGAGCAACAGGAGTAGCGACATGGGAAGACCATGCAGCAGGAGCACTGTGAGGGTTCGCCGTCTAAGGGTTAGCGGTACCCTGCAAGGTCGTCGGGGGGACAGAGGCGGAAGGAATTGGAGTAGTATAGATGACAGCGGGAAGAGGGTTCCTCATACGAGTAGCTGCGAGAGCGGTGCGAGCGCGTGAAAGCTCCCGAGCTAACTCATAGTTCAGGAGGTAACTGGCGGTGATGTAGCGAGAAAGGTGGCTAGTGGGACGATCGCACGCCGGATTAATCAAGGGAAAAAGGATACGCCCATTCTCGTGTAGAGATGGGTAGTAGAAAAGACCAGGGTGGGTGTGCATGCGAACCTCGTTGTAGCGCAAGTCCACAAGAGCCTCGATAGCAGCAAACTGAACCGCCCGAGATGGCGTAGAAGCAAGACCACCCTTAGTTGAACGAGTGTAAGCGCCGGATGGGGTACTGTGGTGTAGAGTGACCTCAACACAATACTCATACAATGCACCGGCCAGATGCTCGCGATACACCCGATACTCTGGATCAGCACCCTCTGGATAGAGTCGTCGCCACACGTTCTAAAGCAGGTGCAGCGATGTGTACGGAGCTGGCTCGGGATGGTACAAGATCGGTACTGGTGCCATCTACACTCACAAACCATACGGTTAGTAATAACAAAAAATAAACATGCATGCAATGCAACAACCAAGATCGGTATTGGTTGGAAATATGCCCTAGAGGCAATAATAAAATGGTTATTATTATATTTCTTTGTTCATGATAATTGTCTATTGTTCATGCTATAATTGTGTTATTCGGAAATCATAATGCATGTGTGAATACATAGACCACAACACGTCCCTAGTGAGCCTCTAGTTGACTAGCTCGTTGATCGAAAGATACTCATGGTTTCCTGACTATGGACATCGTATGTCATTGATAACGGGATCACATCATTAGGAGAATGATGTGATGGACAAGACCCAATCCTAAGCATAGCTCAAAGATCGTGTAGTTCGTTTGCTATAGCTTTTCCGAATGTCAAGTATCATTTCCTTAGACCATGAGATTGTGCAACTCCCGGATATCGTAGGAGTGCTTTGGGTGTGCCAAACGTCACAACGTAACTGGGTGACTATAAAGGTACACTACAGGTATCTCCGAAAGTTTCTGTTGGGTTGGCACGAATCGAGACTGGGATTTGTCACTCCGTATGACGGAGAGGTATCTCTGGGCCCACTCGGTAATGCATCATCATAATGAGCTCAATGTGACCAAGTAGTTGATCACGGGATCATGCATTACGGTACGAGTAAAGTGACTTGCCGGTAACGAGATTGGACGAGGTATTGCGATACCGACGATCGAGTCTCGGGCAAGTAACGTACCGATTGACAAAGGGAATTGTATACAGATTGATTGAATCCTCGACATCGTGGTTCATCCGATGAGATCATTGAGGAGCATGTGGGAGCCAACATGGGTATCCAGATCCCGCTATTGGTTATTGACCGGAGAGTCGTCCCGGTCATGTCTGCGTGTGTCCCGAACCCCTAGGGTCTACACACTTAAGGTTCGGTGACGCTAGGGTTGTTGAGATATTAGTATACGTTAACCCGAAAGTTGTTCGGAGTCCTAGATGAGATCCCGGACGTCACGAGGAGTCCCGTATTGGTCCGGAGGTGAAGATTTATATATAGGAAGTCAAGTTTCGGCCATCGGGAAGGTTTTCGGGGTAATCGGTATTGTACCGGGACCACCGGAAGGGTCCCGGGGTCCACCGGGTGGGGCCACCTATCCCGGAGGTCCCCATGGGCTGAAGTGGGAGGGGAACCAGCCCTAGATGGGCTGGTGCACCACCCCATGGGCCTCTCCTACGCCTAGGGTTGGAAACCCTAGGGGTAGGGGCGCCCCACTTGGCTTGGGGGGCACTCCACCCCCCCGGCCGCCGCCCCCCCCCCCCCCTTGGAGATTCAATCTCCTAGGGCCGGCACCCCCCTAGGGGTCCTATAAATAGTGGGGGAGGGAGGGCAGCCGCACCCTAGCCCCTGGCGCCTCCCTCTCCCTCCCGTGACACTCCTCCCTCTCCTTGAGCTTGGCAAAGCCTTGCCGAGATCACCGTTGCTTCCACCACGACGCCGTCGTGCTGCTGGATCTTCATCAACCTCTCCTTCCCCCTTGCTGGATCAAGTTGGAGGAGACGTCTTCCCAACCGTACGTGTGTTGAACGCGGAGGTGCCGTCCGTTCGGTGCTAGGTCATCGGTGATTTGGATCACGACGAGTACGACTCCATCAACCCCGTTCTCTTGAACGCTTCCGCGCGCGATCTACAAGGGTATGTAGATGCACTCCTCTCTCCCTCGTTTCTAGATGACTCCATAGCTTGATCTTGGTGATGTGTAGAAAATTTTAAAATTCTGCTACGTTCCCCAACAGTGGCATAATGAGCTAGGTCTATGCGTAGTTTCTATGCACGAGTAGAACACAAAGCAGTTGTGGGCGTGGATATTGTCAATTTGCTTGCCGTTACTAGTCTTATCTTGATTCGGTGGCATCGTGGGATGAAGTGGCCCAGACCGACTTTACACGTACGCTTACATGAGACTGGTTCCACCGATTGACGTGCACTAGTTGCATAAGGTGGCTGGCGGGTGTCTGTCTCTCCCACTTTAGTCGGATCGGATTCGATGAAAAGGGTCCTTATAAAGGGTAAATAGAAATTGGCATATCACATTGTGGTTTTGGTGTAGGTAAGAAACGTTCTTGCTAGAAACCTATAGCAGCCACGTAAAAACTTGCAATAACAATTAGAGGACATATAACTTGTTTTTGCAGCATGTGTCGTGTGATGTGATATGGGTAAAAGGATGTGATGAATGATATATGTGATGTATGAGATTGATCATGTTCTTGTAATAGGAATCACGACTTGCATGTCGATGAGTATGACAACCGGTAGGAGCCATAGGAGTTGTCTTTATTTATTTATGACCTACGTGTCAACATAAACGTCATGTAATTACTTTACTTTATTGCTAAAGCGTTAGCCATAGTAGTAGAAGTAATAGACGACGAGACAACTTCAAGAAGAGACGATGATCGAGATCATGGTGTCATGCCGGTGACAACGATGATCATGAAGCCCCGAAGATGGAGATCAAAAGGAGCAAATGATATTGGCCATATCATGTCACTATTTGATTGCATGTGATGTTTATCATGTTTTACATCTTATTTGCTTAGAACGACGGTAGCTTAAATAAGATGATCCCTCGTAATAATTTCAAGAAAGTGTTCCCCCTAACTGTGCACCATTGCGAAGGTTCGTTGTTTTGAAGCACCACGTGATGATCGGGTGTGATAGATTCTAACGTTCGAATACATCGGGTGTAAGCCAGATTTACACACGCAATACACTTAGGTTAACTTGATGAGCCTAGCATGTACACACATGGCCTTGGAACACAGAAGACCGAAAGGTCGATCATGAGTCGTATAGAGGATATGATTAACATGAAGATGTTCACCGATGTTGGCTAGTCCATCTCACGTGATGATCGGACACGGCCTAGTTGACTCGGATCATGTTTCACTTAGATGACTAGAGGGATGTCTATCTAAGTGGGAGTTCATTGAATAATTTGATTAGATGAACTTAATTATCATGAACTTAGTCTAAAATCTTTACACTATGTCTTGTAGATCAAATGGCCCACGCTAATGTTGCCCTCAACTTCAACGCGTTCCTAGAGAAAACCAAGCTGAAAGATGATGGCAGCAACTATACGGACTGGGTCCAGAACCTGAGGATCATCCTCATAGCTGCCAAGAAAGATTATGTCCTAGAAGCACCGCTAGGTGACACACCCATCCTAGAGAACCAAGACGTTATGAACGCTTGGCAGTCATGTGCTGATGATTACTCCCTCGTTCAGTGTAGCATGCTTTACAGCTTAGAACCGGGGCTCCAAAAGCGTTTTGAGAGACACGGAGCATATGGGGTGTTCGAAGAGCTGAAAATGGTTTTCCAAGCTCATGTCCGGGTCGAGAGATATGAAGTCTCCGACAAGTTCTTCAGTTGTAAGATGGAGGAAAATAGTTCTGTCAGTGAGCACATACTCAAAATGTCTGGGTTGCATAACCGCTTGACTCAGCTGGGAGTTAATCTCCCGGATGACGCGGTCATCGATAGAATCCTTCAGTCGCTTCCACCGAGCTACAAGAGCTTTGTGATGAACTTCAATATGCAAGGGATGGAAAAGACCATTCCTGAGGTATATTCAATGTTGAAATCAGCGGAGGTGGAAATCAAAAAGGAACATCAAGTGTTGATGGTGAATAAAACCACTAAGTTCAAGAAAGGCAAGGGTAAGAAGAACTTCAAGAAGGACGGCAAAGGTGTTGCCGCGCCCGGTAAGCAAGCTGCCGGGAAGAAGTCAGAGAATGGACCCAAGCCTGAGACTGAGTGTTTTTATTGCAAGGGAAGTGGTCACTGGAAGCGGAACTGCCCCAAATACTTAGCGGACAAGAAGGCCGGCAACACTAAAGGTATATGTGATATACATGTAATTGATGTGTACCTTACCAGTAATCGTAGTAGCTCCTGGGTATTTGATACCGGTGTGGTTGCTCGCATTTGTAACTCAAAGCAGGAGCTGCGGAATAAGCGGAGACTGGCGAAGGACGAGGTGACGATGCGCGTCGGGAATGGTTCCAAGGTCGATGTGATCACCGTCGGCACGCTACCTCTACATTTACCTACAGGATTAGTTTTAAACCTCAATAATTGTTATTTAGTGCCAGCTTTGAGCATGAACATTGTATCAGGATCTCGTTTAATTCGAGATGGCTACTCATTTAAATCCGAGAATAATGGTTGTTCTATTTATATGAGAGATATGTTTTATGGTCATGCTCCGCTGGTGAATGGTTTATTCTTAATGAATCTCGAGCGTAATGTTACACATATTCATAGTGTGGATACCAAAAGATGTAAGGTTGATAATGATAGTCCCACATACTTGTGGCACTGCCGTCTTGGTCACATAGGTGTCAAACGCATGAAGAAGCTCCATGAAGATGGACTTTTGGAGTCTCTTGATTACAAATCATTTGACACATGCGAACCATGCCTCATGGGTAAAATGACCAAGACTCCGTTCTCAGGAACAATGGAGCGAGCAACCAATTTATTGGAAATCATACATACTGATGTGTGCGATTCAATGAGTGTTGAGGCTCGCAGTGGCTATCGTTATGTTCTCACCCTCACTGATGACTTGAGTAGATATGGATATGTCTACTTAATGAAACACAAGTCTGAGACCTTTGAAAAGTTCAAGGAATTTCAGAGTGAGGTTGAGAATCAACGTGACAGGAAAATCAAATTCTTGCGATCAGATCGTGGAGGAGAATACTTGAGTCACGAATTTGGCACACACTTAAGGGAATGTGGAATAGTTTCACAACTCACGCCGCCTGGAACACCTCAGCATAATGGTGTGTCCGAACGTCGTAATCTCACTCTATTGGATATGGTGTGATCTATGATGTCTCTTACCGATCTACCGCTGTCATTTTGGGGCTATGCTTTAGAGACTGCTGCATTCACTTTAAATAGGGCTCCATCGAAATCCGTTGAGACGACACCGTATGTATTATGGTTTGGGAAGAAACCTAAGCTGTCGTTTCTAAAAGTTTGGGGATGCGATGCTTATGTCAAGAAACTTCAACCTGAAAAGCTCGAACCCAAGTCGGAAAAAGGCGTCTTCATAGGATACCCTAAAGAAACTATTGGGTACACCTTCTACCTCAGATCCGAAGGCAAGATCTTTGTTGCCAAGAATGGATATTTTCCAGAGAAAGAGTTTCTCCCGAAAGAAATAAGTGGGAGGAAAGTAGAACTTGATGAAGTATTACCTCTTGAACCGGTAAATGGCGTAGCTCAAGAAAATGTTCCTGTGGTGCCTACACCGACTGGAGAGGAAGTTAATGATGATGATCATGAAACTTCAGATCAAGTTGCTACTGAACTTCGTAGGTCCATGAGGACACGTTCCGCACCAGAGTGGTATGGCAACCCTGTCTTGGAAATCATATTATTAGACAACGGTGAACCTTTGAACTATGAAGAAGCGATGGCGGGCCCAGATTCCGACAAATGGCTGGAAGCCATGAAATCCGAGATAGGATCCATGTATGAAAATGAAGTATGGACTTTGACTGACTTGCCTGATGATCGGCGAGCCATAGTAAATAAATGGATCTTTAAGAAGAAGACAGACGCGGATGGTAATGTAACCATCTATAAAGCTCGGCTTGTCGCTAAGGGTTATCGACAAGTTCAAGGGGTTGACTATGATGAGACTTTCTCACCCGTAGCGAAGCTGAAGTCCGTCCGAATCATGTTAGCAATTGCCGCATTCTATGATTACGAGATATGGCAAATGGACATCAAAATGGCATTCCTTAATGGTTTCCTTAAGGAAGAATTGTATATGATGCAGCCGGAAGGTTTTGTCGATCCTAAGAATGCTGACAAGGTGTGCAAGCTCCAACCCTGGATTTATGGGCTGGTGCAAGCATCTCGGAGTTGTAACATTTGTTTTTATGAGATGATCAAAGCGTTTGGGTTTACGCAGACTTATGGAGAAGCCTGCATTTACAAGAAAGTGAGTGGGATCACTGTAGGATTTCTCATATTGTATGTGGATGTCATACTGTTGATGGGAAATGATATAGAATTCTTGGAAAGCATAAAGGCCTACTTGAACAAGTGTTTTTCAATGAAGGATCTTGGAGAAGCTGCTTATATATTAGGCATCAAGATCTATAGAGATAGATCGAGATGCCTCATTGGTCTTTCGCAGAGTATGTACCTTGACAAGATATTGAAGAAGTTCAAAATGGATCAGTCAAAGAAGGGGTTTTGCCTGTATTGCAAGGTACGAGATTGAGCACGGCTCAATGCCCGACCACGGCAGAAGATAGAGAAAAGATGAGTGTCATCCCCTATGCCTCGGCCATAGGGTCTATCATGTATGCTATGTTGTGTACCAGACCTGATGTAAACCTTGCCATAAGTTTGGTAGGAAGGTACCAAAGTAATCCCGGCATGGAACACTAGACAGCAGCCAAGAATATCCTGAAGTACCTGAAGAGGACTAAGGATATGTTTCTCGTTTATGGAGGTGACGAAGAGCTCGTCGTAAAGGGTTACGTCGATGCTAGCTTCAACACAGATCTGGAGGACTCCAAGTCACAAACCAGATACGTGTATATTTTGAATGGTGGGGCAGTAAGCTGGTGCAGTTGCAAGCAAAGCGTTGTGGTGGGATCTACATGTTAAGTGGAGTATATGGCAGCCTCGGAGGCAGCACAAGAGGCAATCTGGGTGAAGGAGTTCATTACCGACCTAGGAGTCATACCCAATGCATCGGGCCCGATGACTCTCTTCTGTGACAACACTGGAGCTATTGCCCTTGCCAAGGAGCCCAGGTTTCATAGGAAGACCAGGCATATCAAGCGTCGCTTCACCTCCATTCGTGAAAGTGTTCAAAATGGAGACATAGATATTTGTAAAGTACATACGGACCTGAATGTGGCAGATCCGTTGACTAAACCTCTCCCTAGAGCAAAACATGATCAACACCAGAACTGCATGGGTGTTCGATTCATCACAATGTAACTAGACTATTGACTCTAGTGCAAGTGGGAGACTGTTGGAAATACACCCTAGAGGCAATAATAAAATGGTTATTATTATATTTCTTTGTTCATGATAATTGTCTATTGTTCATGCTATAATTGTGTTATCCGGAAATCGTAATGCGTGTGTGAATACATAAACCACAACACGTCCCTAGTGAGCCTCTAGTTGACTAGCTCGTTGATCGAAAGATAGTCATGGTTTCCTGACTATGGACACTGGATGGCATTGATAACGGGATCACATCATTAGGAGAATGATGTGATGGACAAGACCCAATCCTAAGCATAGCTCAAAGATCGTGTAGTTCGTTTGCTATAGCTTTTCCGAATGTCAAGTATCATTTCCTTAGACCATGAGATTGTGCAACTCCAAGATACCGTAGGAGTGCTTTGGGTGTGCCAAAGGTACACTACAGGTATCTCCGAAAGTGTCTGTTGGGTTGGCACGAATCGAGACTGGGATTTGTCACTCCGTATGACGGAGAGGTATCTCTGGGCCCACTCGGTAATGCATCATCATAATGAGCTCAATGTGACCAAGTGGTTGATCACGGGATCATGCATTACGGTACGAGTAAAGTGACTTGCCGGTAACGAGATTGAACGAGGTATTGCGATACCAACGATCGAGTCTCGGGCAAGTAACGTACCGATTGACAAAGGGAATTGTATACGGATTGATTGAATCCTCGACATCGTGGTTCATCCGATGAGATCATTGAGGAGCATGTGGGAGCCAACATGGGTATCCAGATCCCGCTGTTGGTTATTGACCGGAGAGTCGTCTCGGTCATGTCTGCGTGTCTCCCGAACCCGTAGGGTCTACACACTTAAGGTTCGGTGACGCTAGGGTTGTTGAGATATTAGTATACGGTAACCCGAAAGTTGTTCGGAGTCCTGGATGAGATCCCGGACGTCATGAGGAGTTCCGTATTGGTCCGGAGGTGAAGATTTATATATAGGAAGTCAAGTTTCGGCCATCGGGAAGGTTTTCGGGGTAATCGGTATTGTACTAGGACCACTGGAAGGGTCCCGGGGTCCACCGGGTGGGGCCACCTATCCCGGAGTTCCCCATGGGCTGAAGTGGGAGGGTAACCAGCGCTAGATGGGCTGGTGCGCCCGCCCCCCCCCCATGGCTTCTCCTGCGCCTAGGGTTGGAAACCCTAGGGGTAGGGGCGCCCCACATGGCTTGGGGGGCACTCCACCCCCTGGACGCCGCCCCCCTTGGAGATTCAATCTCCTAGGGCCGGCGCCCCCCTAGGGGTCCTATAAATAGTGGGAGAGGGAGGGCAGCCGCACCCTAGCCCCTGGCGCCTCCCTCTCCCTCCCGTGACACTCCTCCCTCTCCTTGAGCTTGGCGAAGCCCTGCCGACATCACCGTTGCTTCCACCACCACGCTGTCGTGCTGCTGGATCTTCATCAACCTCCCTTTCCCCCTTTATGGATCAAGTTGAAGGAGACGTCTTCCCAACCATACATGTGTTGAACGCGGAGGTGTCGTCCGTTTGGCGCTAGGTCATCGGTGATTTGGATCACGACGAGTACGACTCCATCAACCCCATTCTCTTGAACGCTTCTCCGCGCGATCTACAAGGGTATGTAGATGCACTCCTCTCTCCCTCATTGCTAGATGACTCCATAGATTGATCTTGGTGATGCGTAGAAAATTTTAAAATTCTGCTACGTTCCCCAACACCATCTACACTCACAAACCATATGGTTAGTAATAACAAAAAATAAACATGCATGAAATGCAACAACCAATTTCTATTACTACCGGCACCCAAATGAAACTATCTACCATTTCACTAATGCACTAGCGGTCTAGCATGTCCTACAATCAGCACGGCTCTGATACCAAGCGTTGTGGCACCCTGGCTCAAAGCAACCTGTTTACCTTGCATTGCCAGCCTAGAGATCAAGTCTTCTGGCAATACACAACAACATGGTACATACACAATCGCTTTATTTATGCTAGTAGGTTACATAAGTCTGAAATTACATCGATACACGAGGCCAAGCGGCACACGCGGTGCTGCTGAACAGTATGTATATTATTTAATGAACATGGTTGGGCCTCGATCACACGAACTACGCGGCAGCGGAAGAATGACGAAGTGGAACTCCATAGCACAGGGACACCCACGTGGACACGGCCTAGACACGAGATGCGCTCCAATGCGAACTGGCTTGCCTAAAAGCTGGCATAACACGCCAGGTCAGTACATTGAATGTACTTGCAAGCTCACAACAAACATAAGCACGATGACAGACCATATCATGATAATTAATCCGATTAATTAAATGCAAGAAATACTATTGATTCCATGCAAACAAAGCGTGCACCGAGTCACACGAACTCGCTCACCAGATGTCGGGACCCCGATCCTAGGTCACACCGATCTAGCATGTAACACATCATATCACTTTGTGGCCTCACGCACGGTATTTCCACGGATGCCACCTTACCTGGCCCGGGACCGTTTGCGCCTTTTGGCTCACGTATATGATAGTGTCGCTAGCATCCATATGACAAAGAACCCGGGCCGACATGGCTAGTCGTGAACCCAAAGCGGCACTACCCCATGGGGACAGGCATACATGAATCAACCTCGAGCATGTCGGTCAACAGCGTGTGAATCCGGGCTGTAGCACTGGGCTAACAGGACTCCGGTAACCCGGGCTGTAGCAGGCTAGGTAGGACTCCGGATGTCACCGCGTGACATTTCCCCGAAGGGACAGACATAGGAACGAAGTGAATCACATGCCGGCTAGTCAAGTGTCCTAAACAGTAGTGCTGGGCTAGCAGGACTCCGGTGATTCGGGCTGTAGCGGACTACTATCGCTCAGAAGCACTAGACTACATTTCCCCATACGATAGGCTGCCAAGGATAAACAACTAGATAGTCGGATCCCACACATACCAAGCATTTCAATCATACACACAATATGCGCGATATGTGTGAATACAACATGGCATCACAACATAACTCTACAACTCAAGTATTAATTCATTAGGCTCCGAAGAGCCAGATATTACAAGCATGGGTCTCATGACCCAACAATCATAGCATACAAATCAAACACATGCGGAAGCTTAACATGTCTGAGTACAGACATCTATAAATGAAAAAGGCTAAGAAGCCTGACTATCTACCAAATCCTGTCGAGGGCACAAGATCGTAGCTGAGGTATCAAGCTAAATGTCGAAGTCCACGCGGAACTACTAGCGAGACTGAAGTCTCTCTACAAAACATAAATTAAGCAAACGTGAGTACAAAGGTACTCAGCAAGACTTACATCAGAACTAGCTACATATGCATCGGTATCAACAAAAGGGGGTGGTGGAGTTTAACTACAGCAAGCCAGCTTTGACTCAGTGGCTAACCTAAACTACGATTGCGAGCAACTCTTTTGAGGTGGCGCACACGAGTCCACACATTCACCAATCAATACACCACTATGGATCCGCTCTCGTCTCCCTACGAGAAGGCCATCCATAGCACTCACGCTTATCTTGCGAGTTTTAGGGTATCCACTTTCACTTGTCTATGAACTATGCAAGGGGTCCAAGTTTCCATATCCGAGGAATCCGGCTATTCGAATAGATAATGATAACCCTGTAGGGGTGTACTTCTTCACACACGCTCTCACCACTTATAGCCCTGTACACGTCATGTACCTCGGCAACCTTCAAGCGGAAACCGGGCGAGGGTGTCGGCCACGGCCTACCTAAACACTTAAGTCTCTAGTCCAGGTTTATCGCCTATTCGGGTTCCATCCGCGAGGAGATCCGGCCGGAGTTTCGCTCACAGCCCCAAACGATGTGTGTAGGGTTCCCGAGACACCAAACGGGCGCCCGGTACACCGTGCCACAGTGTATCTACCGCAACATAGCCCACCCCTAGGGTCAGCGCTACGCACGGCCGCCAACACATATCCTACAAACACCAGAAACTAGTTGCAACTCCTGGACAGAGTACTAGGGTGATTAAGAAGCCGAGAGGGGCCATTGGTTTCGGGCCCAATGCGTGGTAGTAACTGTTCATGGATCACAGACACAGAACTCAGTTCCTGAGGATGGTTTCAATGAGACAACCCACCATGTACTCCTACATGGCCTCTCACCGCTACCTTTACCAAATCGTGTTCACACACTTAGCTCTTAACAGTAGGACATGTTTACACACCTCCGATTCATCCCCGATGAATCGGACCTGACTCAACTCTAAGCAGTAGCAGGCATGACAAACAAGCATGAATGAGTAGGCACATCAGGGCTCAAACAACTCCTACTCATGCTAGTGGGTTTCATCTATTTACTATGGAAATGATAGGTCATGCAGAGGATAAGGGGTTCAACTACCGCAACAAGTAACAGATGAATCGTTGTTGTCCTAATGCAGTAAAAGAGAGCAGGAGCGAGAGAGGGGGATTGTATCGGAATGAACAAGGGAGTTTTGCTTGCCTGGCACTTCTGAAGATATCATTGGGTCTTCATCAGTGTCAACGATCACATCGTCGATACAACGTCTATCGAGAGGGGACAAATATCGGCAACAGAGAAAGAAATACAATCAATGCAATGCACAGTATGATGCATGATCATGACATGTCAATATGCTGTGGTTTGAGCTAATGCAACTAGCTATGATTTAAATGAGGTTGGTTTGAGTGCAAGATTCAAATTCCAACCCCATATATGATTATTTAAATGCCCTTTATTTGTTTTGTCCAAAACAGAGGACAAAAATTGTTCAAACATGCATGAAAATGGTACAGATGGATTCCTTGAATTTTTCTGATAATTTTACATATATAATTTATCTCATTTGGAGTTACGGTTGAATTTCTATGATTTTTCAAAGTTTTGGATATTTTCTGAAATTTCCTGAATTATTTAAAATCCAGAAAATCAATTACTGCGTCAGCATTGCGTCATGCTGACCTCAGCAAGTCAACTGTGGCTGACCAGGTCAAACCTGACCAGTGGGGTCCACTGGTCAGTCACACAGTGCTGGCTCGAGTCAATGACAGGTGGGGCCTGGTCAACCTGTGACGTGGCCAGGTCAAACTGACCGGTGGGGCCCGTGGGGGTTAATTTAATCTAAACGTAAATAAAACCCAGTTAGTTAGGGCGTGGGGCCCAGCGGTCAGTGGGTCAGGGGGATTGGTTAGCGCGTCATTAGCCTAAACTAATCTGCCACGTCGGCTAAACTGCGGTTAGCCGCCGGTGCTAAGCAAAACGCGGCGGCGCTCCTTGTCCGGCCATCTCCGGCGACGAGAGCTCACGCGGCTGGGCTCTACGGATGCAGCGCATTGAGGCGCATCGGATGGTGGCCGTGGGGGATGGCGGGGTGGCCGGAATCTTCACCGGCGTCGACCGTGGCGGCTGCCGGAGCTCGGGTGAGCTCGGGGCCGAGGCTACAACGGCCGTGGCGCTGCGGGGTTGGCACCTACGGCTTCTACGTGGTGCGGCGAGTACGTAGAACGCATGCCCGGGACCAAATGGTCACCGAAGTGTCGCCGGCATCGAGCTCGTGCGGTGGTGAGTGCTCGGCTTTGGCGGAACGGCGGCTAGAGGACGGGAAGGATGCAGGAAAGAGAGGGGAAATGTGGCGGAGCTCACTGGGGGGTCGAAGCGGAGCTCAGCTGGCTCGGGGACGACCGGGAGGCGACGAATTCGTCGATGGAGTCCGGCGGCCGTGCTCGGAGAAGACGACTCGTGGCGGCGATGTGGGGCTCCCGCGGTGGCGTGGCTTGGGGTGGAAGAAGGAGGGGGTCGAGGCGGAGCTCTCGAGCACGAAGGATGGGCGAGGGAGGGCCAGTGGCCGTGGCAACAGCGACCGACGGCGGCGGCTGTGTTTGGTGTGTGCGAGGGAGAGAGAGGGGGAAGTGAGCAGAGGAAGAGGGGAAAGATCCAGGCGTCCAGGGAAGCTCCACGGCGCCACACGAGGGCACAGGGGCATCGACAGCGCGAAGCAGGAGGTGGAGGCCTCCAAGCGCGCGTGTGCCTTCGCCTCTGCCTACTGGCAGAGGAAGACGACGAGCGACGAGGGAGGTGGGCTGGGCTGGTCCAGCTGGGCCGGCTACAGGTAAGTGGCCAGGTGGGTTTCTGCTCTGTTTTAGTTTTTGTTCTGTTTTCTATTTATGCAAATGGGTTTTAATTTGGTTTTTGAACCAAACTATTTTTTTTTTACTTCTGATAATTTTTGCAGGGACTAGATGGATTATTCCAAAGCCCCTCAACAATTTATCAGAATTATTGAACTTATATTTATTATATAATAAATATAGATCCAATTCAAATATTTATTTGATTAAATCAAAGGCCCAAAATAAATATCTCTGAGATTCCAAAAATATTGTTTTAAGTTTTACCTCTTGCCAATATTTTCAGAGACTAAGAGGAACATTTTCTTGAACTTCTTTGAAAGATTTTAATGTTGATCATCATTTTTTTTAATTGATTTCTTGGGCTTTCAGCTTTCCTCAATTCAACTTTCAAAAAATTTAGACATGATGCATGTTGCTCACTCAGGTAAATAGCTACAAGCAAATCTAGGGTTGTGACAACTCACCCCCACTAAACAAGAATCTCGGCCCGAGATTCAAGACATGAGGTAAGAAGGAAGGGGGGGGGGTTCACAAGACTATTGCAGTCTTCTCGATCCAACTGCCCTTCCCGAGGATGTTGATTCATTTCGTCATCTTGATCTTGACGTCTTTGCTTTCGGGATCTTCATCCGGCATGATGATGGCAGAAAGAAATTCTACAGAAATCGATCTCCTCGGAGATCGAGCACTCAAGATCAACTCATGGAGTGAGATATAAAACATCTCTTGAGCTGAGACACGAAGCACATATCAGAATCAACGAGAAGAAACAGATGACAAGGTTCAATTTGGTACGCAACAAACCCACGCTGGCGTAGGATGATGCATGGTTTCAAAGTAGCGAGGGATAATTGCCATGATACCATAACGAGACATCTTAAGGAAGGTGACTCGCAGAATTATTCCCTTAAGTGGCAAAAAGAATTACTTTTGATTCGGAGATCATAGAAACTCTTTACACCAGCCTAAGGCAATCACAAATGATCAGTGGAAGGAGTTCGAAAGAATGACATACTCGGACTAGGATGGATGATGTGGACTACCTTGTTGAAGACAACGCAATGGATGATTTTTGCTTATCATCGGAAATGGATGGGACCTATGGTAAGTCCACTTTTGAAGATGACCATGAACAACAACTACTGAGGTGCAAGCTGGGAACAAAATGCAAATGTTGGGAATGATTCTAGTAACTGGGGAGAAGGTTCACCGGCAAAGGTGATTCCACCAATCGGATGGCTATCGAACAACTGAGAGAATGGAGGCACATCCCAGTTAACGACAACATCAGAACCTAGTTCCTGAGCGTGCTCTCAAGAACTTGAGCATTTCCATACTCATCAAGGTTCTGCCAATATCCGTGTCAAGGATCCTGGCAACACAACATGCTACCATGATGAATAAGGGTGGAAGATGTAGATGCAAAGAAGATAACACTTTCTCAGATTTCACCTTAGCGAAGCCAAGGAAACAAAATCTGGATGATCGACCGAGAGACATTTAGCACTCCGCTTCTAATGTTCTCCTTGATGTACTGGTTACCACGGTCATGCTTTAAGCATCGGCATAGCCACCAAGTAGTGGTCGGACTTCGGAATACAATAGATCCATAAGGAACAACATCTGGAGTAAATCCTACGAAATCCTCATGGGAAGGTGGCCAACTTTCTTCAATCGAGATACTACAATAATAGGTCTTCCGGCTGGATGTGTTGGCCACGACATCCACTTTACCGGTTATCGAGAGACCAATATTATGGTTCTTGGAAAATGCTCCAACCATCATATCTGCCTGAGATTCAGATCTGGTTGGTGATAGGATATTCCAGACTCATCGAGTCTAGAAAGGAAAATGAAGGTTTGCAACACAAATCGACGAGATGACATTGCGAGATTCTCGGGGGAATGAACTACGGTAGTAAGCTCCAAAACATGAGCCGGTTCTGCTACAAGCATGTGAACACGTTGTCCTAGACAAGCATGGTCACCTGGTAGTCTTAAAATGAAACACTACCGAGTTCAGGGGGAACCATCAACGAGGATATCGAAGTCCTTGCGTAGGTCTAACCCTTAAGAAGAAACTTCTTCTCCTTGAACAATCAATTAGTGGCTTGGTGTGCTAGGGATACGTATAGAATGTAGATGATCAGTCTATCAGACCATAGAATACTTCGCACATGCATGACTGACTTGGGATGATTCCAGAGGAAGCAAAAACAAACTTTCTCGAATTCACGGCGGCAACTTACATCAGATGCACATGAATTAGGGAAAGTCACATCTTTCAACCGGACATATGCTTCATGATCGGGACATGAGGGCAATGCTTATAAAGTTTCCAACACTAGCTGGATGTTCAACACAATCATGGAGGAGACAAAATGCCGTTGATGGGCTCAACAGCAACTCATCGAAATTTCCATATCACTGGACTTCCACCACTATGTGAACAATGTGATAGTATTAGTCAGTCCAAGATATAATGGTGTATGCTCGAGGGACAACCACAAGTAAGACAACATTACGAACATCATTGGTTCTGATTTGATTTGACGATAGCCCACACTCAAATCAAGGTTTGGACAATATAATAGATCCAATAGCTGACCACGGGGATCAGTCGATGAATATATCATCTTTCTTCAACACACACACACACACACACACACACCAGGATATCCCTTAGGGATGAGCTAAGTCGGACAAGTTTTCATCTTCCAACTCTCCAAGTTGTTGTTAAGCTTAACCAACTAGCTCAGGGGTATCCAACACAGATTCTTGGAGAAAAGTGGTTTATCGGAAAACCAACTTGATCACGAACTCAACATAACGGTCAGGTGACAACCTGGTAACACTTCCGAGAAGATATTCGGAAAATCACGAACCACCGGTATGTTACTAAGCTCGAGAACAACCTTGCTTTTCAGGGCAAGATGATATGATCAAAGAGTGAGGGATTGGCACAACCCTAACCCATTGATCGAAGTGTGCACCAGAAATATGGACTAGGTAGCACGTTCAACCTTAGGGTGATGATTCAATAATCAGCACACTAAGGATGAGAATATTGTCCATTAACTACCAAGCAACGAGTTGCTAGGAGTATTGATTTCACACATCACGGTTCACTTGTCGGCATTCCGGTTGCGACAACACAGGACCGAGGAATGAAGAATGATGGTAAGAAGTAACACTGCATCAAGAATTCATGAGAGATGTGCAATTCTCACGACGCTCTTGACATAAAGTGGGTAATACTTTAGGGTAGAACAGAACCAAAAGCTGGGTTGCATTTTGATCTGCGGAATACGACCACTTTGACCCAATCCCAGAAATGGATGAGGTACTGGAGTTTGTTTCTCCTAGTCATTCTAAAATAGAACGGCTCGACGGACCACAAGAATAAAAGGCACCGATGAACACAAATGCACAACTATTCCTGACTATCAATTGATAGACGAAGGTCAGAAAACAACTAAAGAGGGACAACTCAAGGAACATATAACTTTCTGAGTTGTGGAGGCATAGATTAGTATGTCGAGCAAAGCTCAACATATTTCTTCCAGATAACCCATGCAGAAAGGTAGAACTGGCAGAGCCACAATATAGAATGGAGAACTCATCAAGAGCACTCTGTCGTGACCTTTTGGTTCAAAAGAACTCCTGCCAAGAATGGTTCATGATAATTGGAAGAAGGATGTACCACGAACCTCGAGGACTATCGCAAAGGTTACTAATATCTTAAGGGAACTAGCAAATACTAACAACATGAAGTAGGGTGAATCTCGGGTTCAAAACCCAGGGATAGAATACCTACCACTACATGGCATCACGGGATGCTTTTGAGAATAATGGCCAGAATCACACACTGGGGACACAAAACATGGTTCGATTACTAGGTGATCCTCTAAGACACCTAGGGTCATAATAATAATTCCAAAATATATGTCGAGGCAAAAGAATACCCCAACTAACAAGTAGTGTGATTAATCTGGCCCAAATGGACATCAGGAACAGGGGAAAAGGTTTGCAAATGCATCAGACTATTTAGAAACCTGGGATGACTCGGACAGCATAACGGCTATAAGTGCTCAAAATGATTTGAGACATCCTGCAAAATGGTGGCATAACCACTTAGAAGCACAAAATCAAGGTTCGAGACCAACTATGAACACACAGAAGTAGTAGAAACTGAACTGGCTTAAATCCAACAATCTTAGGCAACTACGGTTTAGTAACACGTCATCCTGATAGATAGATGAGAAGGCCTAATTCTTAATCCCCGTAGAAAAGAAGAGGTTGACTCAAATCAGATGGGCATGAGGTATAAGGAGAAAAAAGAGCCTTACGTTCCCTTCCACAATCAATTCCCTTACATAACTAAAGCATTTCTAGACTCAACTTCGACCAGTTTGGCTTGGTAAACCTACAGGCAGTCAGGCTCTGATACCAACGCTGTCGGGACCCCGATCCTAGGTCACACCGATCTAGCGTGTAACACATCATATCACTTTGTGGCCTCACGCACGGTATTTCTATGGGTGCCACCTTACCTGGCCCGGGACCGTTTGCGCCTTTTGGCTCACGTATATGATAGTGTCGCTAGCATCCATATGACAAAGAACCCGGGCCGACATGGCTAGTCGTGAACCCAAAGCGGCACTACCCCATGGGGACGGGCATACATGAATCAACCTTGAGCATGTCGGTCAACAGCGTGTGAATCCGGGCTGTAGCACTGGGCTAACAGGACTCCGGTAACCCGGGCTGTAGCAGGCTAGGCAGGACTCCGGATGTCACCGCGTGACATTTCCCCGAAGGGACAGACATAGGAACAAAGTGAATCACATGCCGGCCAGTCAAGTGTCCTGAACAGTAGTGTTGGGCTAGCAAGACTCCGGTGATCCGGGCTGTAGCGGACTACTATCGCTCAGAACCACTAGACTACATTTCCCCATATGATAGGCTGCCAAGGATAAACAACTAGATAGTCGGATCCCACACATACCAAGCATTTCAATCATACACACAATATGCTCGATATGTGTGAATACAACATGGCATCACAACATAACTCTACAACTCAAGTATTCATTCATTAGGCTCCGAAGAGCCAGATATTACAAGCATGGGTCTCATGACCCAACAATCATAGCATACAAATCAAACACATGCGAAAGCTTAACATGTCTGAGTACAGACATCTATAAATGAAAAAGGCTAAGAAGCCTGACTATCTACCAAATCCTGTCGAGGGCACAAGATCGTAGCTGAGGTATCAAGCTAAATGTCAAAGTCCACGCGGAACTCTAGCGAGACTGAAGCCTCTCTGCAAAACATAAATTAAGCAAACGTGAGTACAAAGGTACTCAGCAAGACTTACATCAGAACTAGCTACATATGCATCGGTATCAACAAAAGGGGGTGGTGGAGTTTAACTGCAGCAAGCCAGCTTTGACTCAGTGGCTAACCTAAACTACGATTGCGAGCAACTCTTTTGAGGTGGCGCACACGAGTCCACACATTCACCAATCAATACACCACTATGGATCCGCTCTCGTCTCCCTACGAGAAGGCCATCCATAGCACTCACGCTTATCTTGCGAGTTTTAGGGTATCCACTTTCACTTGTCTATGAACTATGCAAGGGGTCCAAGTTTCCATATCCGAGGAATCCGGCTATTCGAATAGATAATGATAACCCTGCAGGGGTGTACTTCTTCACACACGCTCTCACCACTTATAGCCCTGTACACATCATGTACCTCGGCAACCTTCAAGCGGAAACCGGGCGAGGGTGTCGGCCACGGCCTACCTAAACACTTAAGTCTCTAGTCCAGGTTTATCGCCTATTCGGGTTCCATCCGCGAGGAGATCCGGCCGGAGTTTCGCTCACAGCCCCAAACGATGTGTGTAGGGTTCCCGAGACACCAAACGGGCGCCCGGTACACCGTGCCACAGTGTATCTACCGCAACATAGCCCACCCCTAGGGTCAGCGCTACGCACGGCCGCCAACACATATCCTACAAACACCAGAAACTAGTTGCAACTCCTGGACAGAGTACTAGGGTGATTAAGAAGCCGAGAGGGGCCATTGGTTTCGGGCCCAATGCGTGGTAGTAACTGTTCATGGATCACAGACACAGAACTCAGTTCCTGAGGACGGTTTCAATGAGACAACCCACCATGTACTCCTACATGGCCTCTCACCGCTACCTTTACCAAATCGTGTTCACACACTTAGCTCTTAACAGTAGGACATGTTTACACACCTCCGATTCATCCCCGATGAATCGGACCTGACTCAACTCTAAGCAGTAGCAGGCATGACAAACAAGCATGAATGAGTAGGCACATCAGGGCTCAAACAACTCCTACTCATGCTAGTGGGTTTCATCTATTTACTATGGAAATGATAGGTCATGCAGAGGATAAGGGGTTCAACTACCGCAACAAGTAACAGATGAATCGTTGTTGTCCTAATGCAGTAAAAGAGAGCAGGAGCGAGAGAGGGGGATTGTATCGGAATGAACAAGGGAGTTTTGCTTGCCTGGCACTTCTGAAGATATCATTGGGTCTTCATCAGTGTCAACGATCACATCGTCGATACAACGTCTATCGAGAGGGGACAAATATCGGCAACAGAGAAAGAAATACAATCAATGCAATGCACAGTATGATGCATGATCATGACATGTCAATATGCTGTGGTTTGAGCTAATGCAACTAGCTGTGATTTAAATGAGGTTGGCTTGAGTGCAAGATTCAAATTCCAACCCCATATATGATTATTTAAATGCCCTTTATTTGTTTTGTCCAAAACAGAGGACAAACATTGTTCAAACATGCATGAAAATGGTACAGATGGATTCCTTGAATTTTTCTGATAATTTTACATATATAATTTATCTCATTTGGAGTTACGGTTGAATTTCTATGATTTTTCAAAGTTTTGGATATTTTCTGAAATTTCCTGAATTATTTAAAATCCAAAAAATCAATTACTGCGTCAGCATTGCGTCATACTGACCTCAGCAAGTCAACAGTGGCTGACCAGGTCAAACCTGACCAGTGGGGTCCACTGGTCAGTCACACAGTGCTGGCTCGAGTCAATGACAGGTGGGGCCTGGTCAACCTGTGACGTGGCCAGGTCAAACTGACCGGTGGGGCCCGTGGGGGTTAATTTAATCTAAACGTAAATAAAACCCGGTTAGTTAGGGCGTGGGGCCCAGCGGTCAGTGGGTCAGGGGGATTGGTTAGCGCGTCATTAGCCTAAACTAATCTGCCATGTCGGCTAAACGGCGGTTAGCCGCCGGTGCTAAGCAAAACGCGGCGGCGCTCCTTGTCCGGCCATCTCCGGCGACGAGAGCTCGCGCGGCTGGGCTCTACGGATGCAGCGCATTGAGGCGCATCGGATGGTGGCCGTGGGGGATGGCGGGGTGGCCGGAATCTTCACCGGCTTCGACCGTGGCAGCTGCCGGAGCTCGGGTGAGCTCGGGGCCGAGGCTACAACGGCCATGGCGCTGCGGGGTTGGCACCTACGGCTTCTACGCGGTGCGGCGAGTACGTAGAACGCATGCCCGGGACCAAATGGTCACCGGAGTGTCGCCGGCGTCGAGCTCGTGCGGCGGTGAGTGCTCGGCTTTGGCGGAACGGCGGCTAGAGGACGGGAAGGATGCAGGAAAGAGAGGGGAAATGCGGCGGAGCTCACTGGGGGGTCGAAGCGGAGCTCAGCTGGCTCGGGGACGACCGGGAGGCGACGAATTCGTCGATGGAGTCCGGCGGCCGTGCTCGGAGAAGACGACTCGTGGCGGCGATGTGGGGCTCCCGCGGTGGCGTGGCTTGGGGTGGAAGAAGGAGGGGGTCGAGGCGGAGCTCTCGAGCACGAAGGATGGGCGAGGGAGGGCCAGTGGCCGTGGCAACAGCGAGCGACGGCGGCGGCTGTGTTCGGTGTGTGCGAGGGAGAGAGAGGGGGAAGTGAGCAGAGGAAGAGGGGAAAGATCCAGGCGTCCAGGGAAGCTCCACGACGCCACACGAGGGCACAGGGGCATCGACAGCGCGAAGCAGGAGGTGGAGGCCTCCCAGCGCGCGCGTGTGCCTTCGCCTCTGCCTACTGGCAGAGGAAGACGACGAGCGACGAGGGAGGTGGGCTGGGCTGGTCCAGCTGGGCCGGCTACAGGTAAGTGGCCAGGTGGGTTTCTGCTCTGTTTTAGTTTTTGTTCTGTTTTCTATTTATGCAAATGGGTTTTAATTTGGTTTTTGAACCAAACTATTTTTTTTTTACTTCTGATAATTTTTGCAGGGACTAGATGGATCATTCCAAAGCCCCTCAACAATTTATCAGAATTATTGAACATATATTTATTATATAATAAATATAGATCCAATTCAAATATTTATTGGATTAAATCAAAGGCCCAAAATAAATATCTCTGAGATTCCAAAAATATTGTTTTAAGTTTTACCTCTTGCCAATATTTTCAGAGACTAAGAGGAACATTTTCTTGAACTTCTTTGAAAGATTTTAATGTTGATCATCATTTTTTTAATTGATTTCTGGGGCTTTCAGCTTTCCTCAATTCAACTTTCAAAAAATTTAGACATGATGCATGTTGCTCACTCAGGTAAATAGCTACAAGAAAATCTAGGGCTGTGACACCAGACGGTTACCTCGTAACCAAACGGTGACCGTACTGGGGTCACACCTGAAACCAATCACTCATGAACTCCTCAAGAGGTCATGATTCATCACGTACCAATGCATCCCAACAATCACTTAGTTTGCAAGTTTTATTATAAAAGTTGATCCATGGTGTGACTTACTCACGGTTATGCCCATAACCGAGGACACGACTATTGATAGATTAAATACACTCTGCAGAGGTAGCGCACTTTACCCACACTATGGAACACCTGGCCTCACATTCCCATTCGGGTGGACCAACACTACAAAAAAATACACTTCCGTGATGATACGTGTTTGTCACAGTAGGTCGCTTTTTTGTCATGCATGTACATCCATGACAAATTTATGATAGAATCAAGATAGTCATACCTGTGCTGTCGTAGAAGTGTTCCATGACATTACCAAAATTACCATCACGGAAGTGTCCACTTCCATGACGATAAATCGTGCGTCATAGAAGTGCTTTCGTCAAGGCTGACCGACACGTGGCATCCACCATAACGGAACGCCGTTAAGCTATCGGGTTGGGTTTTGGATCCGATAACCCGTTAACAGCCCCGACCAATGGGGATTTTCCACGTGTAAAATCATCATTGGCTAGAGGAAACACGTGTTGGCTCATCGTCGGGACAGATGTCATCCACTCACTGGACAGAAGGCGCCTATGATACGTCGACATGTGGCACGGCCCAACAAGTTTAAATGGGCCGGCCCAACTAAAGGCCCACAAGATTTTGCGGACCATAATGGGCCGGCCTAGCTAAAGGCCCACGAGATTTTGCGGACCATAATGGGCTGGCCCAGCTAAAGGCCCACAAGATTTTGCGGGCCATAATGGGCCGGCCCAGGTAAAGGCCCACAAGATTTTTGTGTGCCATAATGGGCCGACCTAGCTAAAGGCCCACAAGATTCTTGCGGGTCATAATGGGTCGTCCCAGCTAAAGGCCCACGAGATTTCGCTGACATTAATGGGTCAGCCCAGCTGTAGGCCCACAAGATTTTGAGGACCCTAGTAGGCCGGCCCATTAACTGGCTGCCATATTTTGGGCCAAATGCCGGCCCATATTTGATCCGGTCCATTAATGGCCTGCCACGCTCCGGGCCTAATAGTGGCCCATATGATATTTGGCCCGTTAAAAGCCTACCATGTTCTGGGCCAAATTACGGCCCAGATCAAGTCCGGCCCTTTAAGAGGCTTTGGGCTCAATTATGGCCCATATCAGATTCGGCCCGTCAACTAGACACTATGTTTTTGGGCCCACTTGCTAAAGGCCCACTTAGTAATTCGGCCTGATACTAGTTTTGGCCTGTTAAGGGCCCGTTTAACATTTCGGCCCTATATTAATTTTGGCCTGTTAAAAGACCATCATATAGTTGGGCCTAACTACGGCCCGGTTTGCATCCGGCCTGCTCGCAGCCGATATCTGATTGGGCCAAACAAGGACCCAGACAATTTTGGCATGTTAAAAGCCAATGATTTGATTCGCACAATCATGGGTCGGGGTTCATTTCGGGCTGCTGTGTAACTAGTAGGAATTAAGAACAAACCTACTCTATACAATAAAGAAATTACGGCATAGTAACCAAGAATAAACCTACACCACACAATAAAGGATTTAAGGTATATTACATCCACTGGGCATCAAAGTTCGCCACCAGTGATCATAAAGCGCAACGAAGAAGAAGATTACAAAAACTGGGCACCATTGCATCGTAACAAAATAATACTGAACCGAGACCACTTCCAAGATAGTTCAAGAAAGGTTAGCCTTGCGGGGGAACTGCTGTGCAAGTTGCTGAGCAATGCTGTGAGACCGGCCTAGCATGTCGGTCATAGCTTCCAGGTGCACCTATTTAGCGATGACGTTCTCATTGGTGTTCTCCGCAATCTTTCTTAGAGATAGGACTTCAAGTCGTAGTTCATTTGCAGAATGCCTTTCTGCTAGAACTTGGAACTAAAGAAGTCGAACTGATTCAGACAACGAATTATGTGAGCTTGTCTGACTGTTGGTCTCAAGTAACTTGAACACTGCATCAAGACAAGACTTTGGGGTTGTCTCGCTATCTTCAAGATGTTTTGCCTTCTTTGCTGCAATATATGTTGTGTTTGTCTCACAGCCTTCAGCAGACTTGTGCATGCCATCAGGCATATCACCTTGAAACAAAGCAGTGAGATGACAGGTTTTGCACGTGTATAAACAAAGATGATAACTGTTCTGTCAATTCTATCCAATTTCAAATTACAAAATAGAGAGTATGTTCAAAATATCAATAGCATAATTTGGCATTTTTCATAATACGGGGAGCTTTACCACACCACTGGATTACCATGTCAACATAACAAGCATAGATGAAGGGCAAAGAAAATCATTATATCTATTTTGGATAATGTGCATGGCATGTTGTCCATATCATCAGCCACATCAGTAAGATAAAACAGGAGATGACAAGGTGCAAACATGGGCTGCTTCACCACACACTAGATTATAGATCCACAAAAACAGGCATACATATAGGGAGTATTAAGTAATGTGCATGGTATGAATAAGGAATTTGGTTTTACAAGTAAAACTTAGAACTTACGGTTCTTACAAACATGCATTTTGGTAGAAACAACAAACTAAATAGCAGTAAACGATAGGGAGTATGAGCAAATTAAATAGGAGTTGAGGATAAAGGCTTTAGAAGGACTGACTTACATTAACATTTAACACTGGCTTTATAATGCCCTTCTCCATGGCAAGGGAAGGATAACTCAAGAATTTCAGCACAAAATCTTCTTCATAAGCATTGCCTGTACTGTACATTTTGTAGAGAGTAATTATAGATATGATAATACTCGAAGGGATAGAGGATAATGAAGATAAGATGTAGATTTATGCTACATAATCAACTACCAATCCCTGGAAGTACAAGCGTTACAGGACAAAATGTACTAACAAGAGCAATGGGCTACACTTCTGCACTGGCATTGTCTGTGTATTCTACTTGTTGGTAAGATTAAATATAGATATGATCTTTTTTAGTAAATGGTGGGTCAGGGAGATAAGATGCAGAATGCTACAAAATGAACCAATCCCTCTTCCCATAATACAAGAGTGTTTTGAACACTGGTATACTATACAAAACGTTCTTATATTATGGGACGGAGGGAGTAGCTGTTAATGTAAGTACAGTGATAGACCATGTTTAGTCCTTACAAGAGGACTGCAGAGTTAAACCTCTTCAAAAGCATTGGATTGATTCTAAATTTATGTAAGAGTCCATATGGATCTTATAATGTCCACCAAATGGACGATTACGAGGCTAACATGTGCAGTGATGCTACATAATCAAATAGCTATGAAAGTAAGTATGGTCATACAGGGCAAGAGGTACTCACAAGAGCAATGCAGTGTGCAGTATAGTTGCGAGATTCTGTGGTCCCTTGAGAATGAATGTTCTTCTGCTAACAGTTTTCGTACAAGTGAGACATTAAGGCAAATGCAGAAATGCAGTTCAAATTGTGATGTGATATCATAGACAGTACCGGAGACTTTATAGAAATTTCGTTCAGAGGCTTGCCATCGAAGTGCGCTTGCCTCAGGTAGGAACGATACTTCATCAATGAGTGCTCGAAAAGCGCAACCAACCTTTGCTCGTCATCACAATCCAGTTTGCGTTTCGCCTATTTAAAAGAATGAAATCTTGTGTCTTCTGTCAGCTGAAACATATGCAGTAATGACCATGAATAACATTAGTACATTACTTACGCGTAAGTTGCGGAGGAAGACTGGAAATTGTTCTGTGTCTGTGGTATAATCTTTCCATGAAGGAAAGATGCGCACAAAGTTCCTGACAACAACATAAGCTTCGTCTTCTATACTAGGAAGAAATGGAACAGGGGTCCTATTTGCTGCAATTGGGGCTCTCTCTGGTTCGAAAAGGGATTTGGCAACTCGATTTGGTGTACTCTTTGCTGGAATGGGGGTTTTGCGTCGTACAGCTGGTGCTATGTCAACTGGCATAATCATACTGTTTGCTGCAGTTGGGGTCTGCTGAGTTGGGGCATCAGAAATGACCAGTGTAGTAGGGCTAGAGTCTACTAGACTTGGGGTATTTTGTGGGTCAGGTGATATTGCAACTACACCTAATGGGCTATTTGATTTATCAGGTGCCACTACCTTTTCCAAATACTTTGCTTGTGCTCCTCCACGATCAGCAATCGCGCTCTTCCTTTTGAACGTCTGATACACAAGAACAACATTTGAAGGGATAAATATGGTATGATGACAGATGGAATATGTACTGAAAATGGATAGGCAGGGCACATTCACATACACGATGTCTTTCCATGAAGGAAAGATGCGGACAAAGTTCCTGACAACAACATAAGCTTCGTCTTCTAAACTGGGAAGAAATGGAACAGGGGTCCTATTTGCTGCAATTGGGGCTTTCTCTGGTTCGAAAAGGGATTTGGCAACTCGATTTGGTGTACTCTTTGCTGGAATGGGGGTTTTGCGTCGTACAGCTGGTGCTATGTCAACTGGCATAATCATACTGTTTGCTGCAGTTGGGGTCTGCTGAGTTGGGGCATTAGAAATGACCAGTGTAGTAGGGCTAGAGTCTGCTAGAGTTGGGGTATTTGGTGGGTCAGCTGATATTGCAACTACACCTAATGGGCTATTTGATTTATCAGGTGCCACTACCTTTTCCAAATACTTTGCTTGTGCTCCTCCACGATCAGGAATCGCCCTCTTCCTTTTGAACGTCTGATACACAAGAACAACATTTGAATGGATAAATATGGTGTGATGACAGATGGAATATGTACTGAAAATGGATAGGCAGGGCGCATTCACATACACGATGTGTAAACTAAGCTAATGGCAGTTCAATAAAGTAGAAGCAATGCAAAGCATCAGTTGCAAGATATGTGCGAGCAATGTAACCTTGGAAAGTTAGAGCAAGTACCTTGATGGGTGAATAAGATAGGGCATCTTCCTCTGACTCCTCCACTAGGGAGCTACATTAACTTAGGTCTCCCTCTATCTTAGAATCGCTGTTAGGATCATATTTTGAGCATGAATCTATAGGTGGAGAGTGTTTACATTGCATTGCATCCAGACTTGATTTCAGTCCCTTAATGCCAAGTTTGACAGCCATGGCATTGTTCTGCTTTATTCTTTTCATGCGCATAAGCTCATAATCATTATGATGCTGTTCAGAATCTGAGATTCATGAAACATAAAAAGTAGTTAGATTATCTATGGAATGCATTGCGGTTTCAACTCGGAGAGTGTCTCCCTATAAACCCCTGCGTATGCAAAGTTCACCTCCCCAATCGTGCTGACCAGACCACACACAGAGATACACACCCGAGCGGCGAACATGCATTTTCGAAACTAATTTAGGAACATTTAGCTGACCAATTAAACAACTCTTTTTTAATAATATCAGATTCGTATTTGAACAACTAAGCTTGTTTAGCTTGATGGGTGGAGCAGTGTTATTATGACACGAAGCATGTATTCTGATCGTATAGTGATCATAAAAGGGGGAAACTCTAAGCATATATTTTTTTAGCAAAAGAGGGTTTCCCCTCTGATTTCTATTAAAGAAACCATCACGGAACCAACATGCTCAATTAAACCCTAAGCATGATCAATTAAACCGTATTATGGTTGTGCCATGGCAGATTTGAAGCTACAAACCAGAGAAATGATATTTAGCATCCATTGTTTGCTTTGAACTAAGAACTAAATTCCAAGAGCTGAAAAGAAAGTAGAGTAACCAAGTTAAGATCTATTTTCTAGTTGAGATCAAAAAGTTGGGGAGATAGGAAGTACCACCTCTCTTGCGGCGTCGTGTAGGCATCGGGGGTGCGATGGCTATCGGTGGCGTTGAAGCAGATCTGCGACGGTAGACGGGTGCATCAGGGGATAATTCCCATTGCGGTGGAAGATAAGGTCGTGTGAGCGGCCCCGGCAAAGAGGACGACGGCGCCGATGAAGCGAGAGGACGCGATGCAAGCCTATTGGTCCGTCGCCGTGGATGAGAAACGTCCATCTCTAGAAGTGGACGACGTGGTCTTGGTAGGCGCTCCGGCATGGTGGAGGACGGTGGCGATGGATGGGGTGGAGGACGGCGGCGATGGATGGGGTGGCGGACGGAGGCTGGTGTGGGAATGGGGTGTTCTAACGCGGACGGTGTATGAATGGGAAAATGGAGGGAGAGGTACGGGGAACCATGTTTTTTGGGACGCGCCTGTTTGAAATATGGGAAAGTTACGAACTTATCCCCCATTTCATATTTGGACGTCTCGTTGGTTAGGGATAGGACGGTAATCTCGCATCTCCCAAATATTTGCCGGTAACTATTTTGGGCAAGGAGAGGGTGTTTTGCCACCCACGGTTGGCACCCACGGTGTATGAACGGGGCTGACAGGTAGGGCGGTTGTGTCACGTCTCATGGAAGTTACACATCTGCCCCTATTTAAAATATTAGCCTACATCGATTTCGGGCGAGGAGAGGGTGTTTTTCCGCCCACGGTTGGTGCCCACGGTGTATGAACGGGGCTGACAAGTAGGGCGGTTGTGTCACGTCTGATGGAAGTTACACATCTGCCCCTATTTAAAATATTAGCCTACATCTATTTCAGACGAGGAGATGGTGTTTTGCCGCCCACCGTGTATGAATGGGGAATGGAGGGAGAAACAGAGGTCTTCTGGACGAGCTTGAATCAAATGAGTTTTGCTGCCCATGTTTGATGCCCACCGTGTCGGAATGGGTTCAGAGGCGGCCGTGTCACGTCTAATTGAAGTTACTAACCTACCCCTATTTAGAGCAGTGGAAATCGGGCCAATGGATTGTCTGTGTAATGGGTAGACAGTAATTTCCATCTCCCAAACACTTGGCTTCGGGCAGCCAATGTGGGAGTGGACATTTTGCTGTTTCTTTTGAATTTTGGGACAATAAGCATCCACGTTTACCCTGGCAACTAAATTCGAATCCATTTTGTATTCCTATATGAATCTTTATAAATCAATCTATGTATTTTTATATATCTTCAAAAGGACGACAAAGATGTATTCCACTGTCATATATGAATATGGTTTACAAATGCCGATACTCAAATTCAGAAACTAGAATCCAGTTTAAGGTGAATTCGAATATTTGGAACACTTCATGTCCAACTCAAATGTCACACGCAGCATAATGTGTACTCCCATTTAGATATGTACACAAGCGATGTATCAAGATTCAAATACCGAGTCAATCAACCAAGAATGTACGGAACTAACAAACATATAAACACTTATAGAGTATATGGATCAATAATATCAACTAACATACATAAGCCAGGCCGTTGTACTTTTTTTTTGGCTACAACAGCATCCTTTTTTTAGCCAGCATCTTGGCCCATTCCGATGCGTGCCACTTATGGTCCATCTATACTACTATTGCTGAATGCACATTCAGCCCGATTGGCATATTTGTAGGTGTGGCACAGCAATCCAAATGAAATGTCTCCGAGTCTTATTAATTAATACAGACTTGTGCTCAAATAAAATTACAAACAAAAAACAAAAAACAATTATTACATGATCTCTAAAACAAATGGTTTGATTGATTACATGAACAGACAACACAAAGGTTATTCAACTATGGAAAGAACATTTCACCTATGATTTACCAAGTAGGAATTTAATTTCCTTTTTTCCTTCAGGACCTTAACAATCTGGTCAGTCTCAGCTTGCTTCATTTTGAAATCCACCAAATATTTAATGGTTGTCTTGAGTACTGGTTGTGATTGTGATGTTTGCTTCCTCAACATGTCAACATCATCTCTAAGTGCAGAAGCAGAATCTCTTTCTACCACTAGTTTAGCCTCTAGAGCATCAGCAGTTGGCAATTCATAATGCACGATTGGGCCGGTGCCACTACTGTGGGATGATGCAACATCCATGGGGACCTCGCTCTTTCATCTTGGGCTAACCTGTTTTGCCATTAAAGTTCCGATTGGATTCAGAAAAGTTGAAGTTAGCAAAACATCTCAACTGGGAGTTATAACAGCAAACCGGTTAAACAAACAAGGAATTAAAGAGTTTCAATTGGATGCTAAAAAGTAGTTATTGACATCATTGTAACCCGCTGTTGTAGCAGCAAAGCAGTTAAACAAACAAGTAGATATTTAAGTTAAGGCAAACAGGTAATTCTTAACAGTAAGTATCAAACACATAGATAGGCGCAGTCTACAATATGATTAACATGCTGTGCAATTATGTAATCAGTAGCAAACTAAATTAAGCCAAGCAACGTAATTGAACAATTTTGCAAGAAGTGGCTAACTAAAATTCCGAGAAGCAGGTAACTGAACTTACGCTAGTTTGTTGAGGCACACTGCAACTTATTTTTCGCTTACAAGGTTGTACGAAGGAGTCCATGGCATCAATTGCTTGGATACACAGTCCCAATACTTCTTTCTTCCCACACTGCATGGGTAAGTCGAATGGTTAATCTGGTAAGATGGTGCGTCCTTGATATGTTATATGAGGATGTGTAGTCAGACTAGTTGTAGCCAAATACACCACACTGGCTTTTACTGTATATTTCATGCGATTACTTTTGGCATATCGAGAACTAAGCAATCTGCAATAGGATGAAAAGACTGGCATCCTTCACATTATTGGCGAACTCAGTTCATAGAAACAAGCAATTCAACCATTCTGTGGGTAAATCAAAAGCGCCACTGGACTATTTTTCACTATCCAATCATACACGCAAAAAGGGGTGACGCCACCATAGGGGCTGGTATGGGCGGCCGCCTCAGGTGGCTGGAAAGTATGCACCTAGTTTGAGTCATCCAGGTTGGCCCATGCTATTTTTTTTCGTCCCAACACACGAGCAGGCAATGTAAAAAATGAAGAAAAATGTTTCAATTTGGATGGGCCAATAACATAAGTGCAAGGCAGGCCCTATAGTAGGCTCGCGGCCCAAACGAGCGCCTCCCATATCGATCGGCAACAGGAAATATCCCAGTTCATTCGCTCCAGCCTCCAGTTTGGTTCGCTCATAACCTAGCCGCCGCTAGACAGACCGACACGGCACTTCCTCGCGCCCTCGTTGGAGGGCGGTCGTCGGGCTTCAAGCGAACGGAAGGACAAGAAGATGAAGATCCAACCCTGGGTGTAGCCTGCGTGGGAGGCAGCGGCAGCAGCACGGGCATGACATCGAGCTTGCGCAAACAGACAGTCGCAACTTGCAAGAGTAGCATGCGCAACGAGCAGGTACATCATATACCTGATTATATCTAATTCAACTCTTCAATTTCTGGCCAATAGTTAAACTTGACGGTGTTGTGAAACTGCTTGTATGTAGGGAATCTATGAGAAAATGAAACCAATTTCTACTTATTTTATAACTCCCCCAATCAATACTGAACTGACTGAATCTGATGTATCTAATCAAGTTTCCGGTGCAAACATACAAGCTCATGTTGTTCTTGAGCCTGACGTGTCTAATGAACAGACTGCTAATGAAGGATTTGATGCAAACATTTTACATGCTCTTGGTGATGAACATATAGTGTCTAATGAGGGATCTAATGCAAGCATTTTGCAAGCTCATTGAAGTATTTAGTGTCTAATGTTGATCTACTACGTTGAGAGAGACAGAGATTTGCAGGCATTGATGACAAGCAAATTATAGTGCATTTTCATAGCTTGAGGAAACGTCGAGGCCATCTACCAGAAAGTCCCCATATCATGACAACATAGCATAATACTTTTCTAATCTGTTGTTTGAAACTATTGGCATACTTGTGCAGGATAGATATATTGATATGCAGTTTGCGCACTGGTTATAGGTGCAATTACACTTCGATATTTTCAGCCAGAGAACGAATAATTCAAGTAGGTACAGACCATGTTTGTAGTCCTTGTACACCATGTTGCATTTTGTGTTTTTTGGTGCTTGCATCATTTAGTGTTTATAATCTGAACTACTTTGGATCATTAGCTGGTTTTCAAAGTGCATGTAGCTTCACATTTCTCAAGTTATGTTGATTTCCGGAGTGCAAGTGCCTTTGTATTTTTTAAGTTAAATGTTCGCTCCTGGTAACTTGAATTCGTGGATCAGCCACTGCACACAAACCATACACGAATGCCAGTAAGAATTAAATGAAATGCGGGGACTTACGCTAGCTCGTTGTACAGGCTCACTGTAGCTCTGCTTGCGCTTGGGATGTTCCATGTACAAGTCCATGTTACCACTTGCTTGGATGTGGAGGCCTTGTGCTCCTTGCATCCCCCTCTGCATTTTTGACACGGCGAATGGTTGATCAAATAAGAGGAATCGACATTGATGTTGTATCGGAGGACAGATACTTACAAGGTTATACGGGTGTGCAGGATGTGTACCAGATCCCATAGCATCGTCATGCTTCGCTAAAATATGGATTTTCTTGTTTCAGGTGATATCTCCAGAAGAAATAAGAGTTAAGGTCAGAGTTGCATAGGCGTGTAAGCTAAGAGAGCAGTGAAAGGATATCCAAAGATCGTCGGAACAGTGAACAAGGGAGTGATGTGTGGATACCTAGTTCGGGCTGGCGTTTGGGCATGCTCGCCTAGCTAGAGTGCGGGTCAATTCAGTGCCATGGAGGGTGATGCGCTGGCGTTGGCTGGCCGCGCATGGATGCAGGTCTTGAGTGGCAGCGGAGCGCTACGATGCGGTGGACAAGACCATTGGTGAAGCCCCAACGGCCTCGGTGGGCGGAGGTGCGACAATGTGCTCGATGAAGTAGCCCCGGTGAGCTGGGAGACGGTGTCGGTGAAGTGCACCTGATGCGGTGGAACTCGGTGTCTGTGAGGCACGTCGGTTGTGGCGGCTGACGTTGTCGGTGGACCACCCGGTGCAGTGGACAAGGGCGTAGATGAGGTAGCTCCGGTGCGGTGGTGAACCGCGACCGTTGTCTTCGTCATCGTCCGGCACACAGGTGGGGAACGGTGGGGAAAGAGACGAGACGAGGGGCGATTCGAGGGTTGCCGGCGAATTAGTGATTTGAGCAATCTGGGCGCGGAAGGGGACGGTGGAGAAGAGAGATTTTGCAGGGCTGGAATTGGGGCCGCCAGATATTTCAATTCGAAACATGGAAGCGCGAACTTATATTCTCGTCGTCCTTTTTGGGGGGGGAGGGGGGTGGGTGGCTGGGTGCTACGCGTCCGTCCGACACACGCGACCACACTGACAGGACTATGCTTCGGTGCCTTAAGGCACCTGCCTTTGTGTCCATGACATATGGGCACAACAGGTGGCTGGCCCACATGTCAGTGAACCAAAGGCAGTTGCCTTTAAGGCACCGAAGCAGCGTCCACCCCGACACGACCCTGGTTTGCCTGGTGCGCCTACATTTGAGAATGCAAACGAATCTTCTTTCATTTGCAAACGAATATGTATGTATTACCATGCCCGTGTTTTCCTTGCAACAATTAGTCATTCGAAATAGTACATACTTCCTGTATCGGTCAATCTTCCTCTCCTAATCACCTTAGGAAGCTATCGGTTTCCAACACACGTTCATTCTTTCTCTCCATGTTTCGATCTCTAAGTCTCTCAACTACACAACCCCTTTTTCCACTCTGTTACCAAATGTATTTACCTCGCACACCCGCCATTGCACCCCATGCCGAGCTCTCTCTCTCTCCCCCCTTTCCCTCTCACCCTCTCGCGCTAAATACATGCATTGCCTATCTAGCCCCCCAACCTCTCGTGCATGCGCACGCACGCACGTTGTATATCTAGGTCACTCCCTCGAGACTGTCTCACTCTTTCTTCCGCACGGCGGGCCACACTCGCTCAATCTCGCTCTCTTTATCTGAGTCTCGTTTAACCTCGTTTTCTTTCACACACAAATGATATATCTCCATGTTTGGGCCTCGATCGACACACTCTATACTCTCTCACGCAGATTGTCTATCTAGGTCAGTCCATCCAAGCCGCCACCACTCTTTCGACCTCATGGTGGGCCACGCTCACTCAATCTCTCTCTCTCTCTCTCTCTCTCTGTATGTCTCGATTGACCTCACTCTTTCTCAGACAAAAATGATATATCACCATGTTTGAGCCCAATTCTACCTATTCACATTGTATACTCTCTCACGCACATAATCTATCTAGGTCACTCTCTCCAACCCGTCTCACTCTACTCCACCGACTATTGTTCAACCAGCCCTCTCCACGGGCTCCTGTTCAACCACCCCTCCACGGGCTACTGTCCATCCTGCCCTCCATCGTCTACTGTTCATCCTGCCCTCCACGGGGTGGTCCTGTTCATCGAGCCCTCCACGAGGTCCTGTTCATCCAGCCCCAACTGGCTCGATTGATCAAGGTCCTGTTCATCCAGAGGCAACACCATGGGATCCTGTTCATCCACCCCCACTGGGAACTGTTCATCCAACCCCCCCCCCCCCACAACGCTCACTGTTCATCCAGAGGCAGCATCGATCGGCTTCAGTTAGCAGCAGTAGCGAAGGAATCGCTCGATCGGGTTCAGTTAACAGCCATCGATCGATCACTCGGGTTCAGTAACGCATAGCCTGCAATGCAATCGCTCGGGTTCAGTTAGAGCCCAACGCCTCGCTCGAGTTCAGTTAGAGCCAACGCCTCGCACACACGCGCGTACGTGTATGAGAGAAGCGGGCATCACTCGGCCCCCGACCTCCCACCGTAACCGGGAACTCCCCGAAATTTTCCTCGCCCTCGCTTCTACCACGGTTTTTTCCATCATGGACGGCCCAAAGAATGTCATGCAGCTGCGTCTTCGGCCCGCCCAGGATGAAAAGCCCATTTTCTGTCATGATTTTTTGTGATAGAAGTAGGAGCCCACCACATCTATGATGATACCGGGTTTTGTCAC
Organism: Triticum monococcum; assembly: GCA_034509565.1. Taxonomy (NCBI): domain Eukaryota; kingdom Viridiplantae; phylum Streptophyta; class Magnoliopsida; order Poales; family Poaceae; genus Triticum; species Triticum monococcum. Next base: position 581,348,335 of record CM067845.1, read on the forward strand.
AATTATCGTCATAGAAGTGTCATATGTATGACAGAAAAAAAATTCGTTCGGCCCAAAATGTCACGGATGTGTCTTTTTTTGTAGTGCAAAGCATTCCGAAGAAACCCTCCCTTTGTCATGCACTCTCCCCGGCCACTCCGACCAACTCCCATTGAGGGCTAGGTCTTGGGTGGCCCCGTGTCTACCAAAGACACCAACGACCACTGTCGTGACAAAACGGTCCCAAACGGGGACCAAGGTACCATAAAAACAAAAATGAGCACGCAATGTTATGTCTGCCTACCGGGCCAGAGTATGCACGCCTGTAACCTTCCCTCGCAGGAGGCACCGCTGAGAGCCACAACAAAGGACCGAATCAAGACCTTCCCATAAGGTAAATGTGGTCGCACTGAATTGAAAACCCGATTCAGTGGCACCATGATGTGATCAACACCATATTCAAGTTGAACTTAATCATGTTTAACTTTGATAAAAAATTATCAATAACATGATATAATGCCATAATCATGCACCTACTCGACATGCAATGCAAGCAACTCATAGTCATGGATCAAACTCATAAACATCTTGCAATACTAAGAACTAAAACTTCTCTCGTTATAACTCATTTTATTTACCAAGCAATATTATTAGTTCATCACTTAATTGAAAAATATCACCTAATAAAATATCTATCATTAATTTCCATAGCGATATGTCTAGTGCAAAGTTGTACCCTACTTATCCAAACAAGTTCATGCATTAAACTAGTAGCTAAAACAAGCATATCAAGCATGGTAAAGTAACTAGCATTTAACCAAATTTATTTATCAAATTTTAAATGCAAATAAGAACTCATATTCAAGTAGAAAATCATAGATATTGAAATAACACCATCCAAATGTGTCGGGGGTTGCTGATCCCACGTACACCTATGGGGATCGGCGGACCGAGCCCCTTTCGGTTCGGCAGGGGGTGGGGGATGCACGAAGAGCAGATCGAGGCGAACGCACGAGCGACACAATCAGTTTACCCAGGTTCGGGCCGCACGGATGCATAAAACCCTACTCCTGCTTTGATTTGTATTGTGTTCTTGCTCGGGAGCAATGGTTGCTACAGTACCCTTGGATGGCTAGCGAGGCCGAGCGTGAGAATGATCGTCCCCCTCTCCCTGTTGTGCATGGGCCTCCTTTTATATGTCTAAGGGGTCACCGACAGGTGGCAACAGAGATGAGGGTAAAAATGTAAAAGAGGTGGTAGTTGGCGCCACCACTTGCTACAGTTGTATCATACCTAACTCTGACGGCAGGGGACAAAGGCATTAAATGCCTGTCTGTGTCGCCTAGACGGGGCGGAAAGGGACCGTCAGGGGCACCACCGTTTGCCACAATGGCTCCTTGTCAGCGCCTGCTTGCCACCGCATGCCTCTGGCTGCACAGCCTCCCGCCACGTACGCCAGGAATGGTCCCAGGGCGACACGTTGGTGGGTGAGCTGGAGCGCGGGCCGCGGAGTTGTAGCTTGCCGCGGCAAGCGCCTTGCCACGGAAGTTGTCTTGTCGCTTCCGGGAGCTTGTCGCTCGCCGGGTCTCGCCGGGACACGTGGTGTGCTGCGGCAAGTTCCTTGATATGTCTTGGTTGGTCTCCCCGGCAAGCTCCTCTTGCCGGCGTCTTTGTGCTTCTTCCCGGCAAGCTCCTCTTGCTGGGGCCTTGGATACTTTGAGTGGCCTTCCCGGCAAGCTCCTCTTGCCGGGGACCTTGCGCCTTGGCTTGAATACTTTGTTCTTGAATGGCTCCAAAGGAACCACGAAGGGTCTTCGCGGTCGCCCGGCAAGCCTTGCCGCGGGTCGCTGCGATTGCCCATGCACAAGTTCGGGATACTAAGGTACCCCTACTTTAGTACACCGACAGGAGCCCCCGGGCCTGGGCCATACACGGTGCTGAGCGCTATTGGGCCAGGCCCAAAACAGTGCACGGGCACGCGCGGCCTAGGTCACGCCATAACTCACTCCGCATCCACCGCGCCGTCCCCGCACGGCACGCGTCAAACGCGGCATCGTGGGAGAGATCGTGGGCGGTTTTCGAGGTGCCCACTCCCCATGATCACGGGGTGGGGAGAGGGCGCCTCATCCTTCGCCTCGGTTTTGCACGCCTGCCATGCAGCTCCCATGCACTTGGGGTCGCGGACGGCGGAGGCGGGAAACGGGGCCGTCGTGGGTCGAGGCAGCGGGTCGGCCCCAGCTCTCTGCCTTCCCGCGTCTTGATTCGCTGAGCGGGGCGGCCGAGCCCCCACTTCGCTCCTTTATAAAGAGCGGGAGGGGAGGACGGAAGCCCGCATTCTCTCATCTTCTCCTTCCTTCAGCTTCTGATCCCCTTTCTCTCATTCGCCATGGAGAAAGGGAACCCTGGTCCTTCATCTGTGGCGGCGAGGGTCGCTGCTAGACAGCGCATTCCTCCCTCTCCCGCACCCGTGGCGGCAGAGCCAGCCGTAAGGGGAAGAGGGAGGGGGCGAGGTCGTGGATGAGGTCGAGGACAAGGCCGCGGCGCTCGGGGAAGAGGTGGACGGGGCGGCGCGCCGGCCTCGCCTCCGCCGGCGGCTCCTCTTCCCACGGGGGTCCATGTTGGGGACGACCCCTGCGAGTTCTTCGTCAGGCTGCGCCAGGCGCCTCGTCGTCGACTCCGACTCACAGCTCCGTTTGCGGGCGCGATGGAGTTGGATCCGCCCGAGACACTGAGACTGCACATGAGGGGCTGTGGGATCAGCGGCACGCGAGTCCGCGTTGAAGTCCCAGCCCTCGGCGTGATGTATCTTGGTCGAGGGTGGAAGACGTTCGCCCGTATCCACAGCTTGACGGCGGGGCTCACCCTCCACTTTAAGTTGGTGGAGGGCGATCTCCTCTCCGTCAAGGTCTTCGGGTGCTTCGGCACTCGGGCGAAGTGCTGCGTGGACAACTCCTCCGATAGCGAAGGCCCCTCCTCGAGCGAGAGTGACGAGGAGGGGAGCGACAGCGACGACGAGGGTAGCGGGCGGCAGGACGACGGGTCCGACTAGGTGTCGAGCGTCGCTCCGTGCGGCACCGGCGACCCCATCATCCGTGTCGCTGGCTCCTTGAACTCCCCGGGGTCGTCTCCTTGGGCGGCTGGCGTAGGGAGGCTGCGGAAGAGGAAGAGGGCTGGCGGCAAGGTCGTCAAGCCAGAGTACGAGGGCGTGGTGCCCTCGACAGCGTGCTGATGTCCTGCCGCCTCGTCTTCGAGCCCTGCTTCCGGCGCCGCCATCACCGTCCAGCCTTCGGACGGCCCCCGGGGTGTTCTCTTGGTGTCTTCTGGCACCCGTAGCTCGCGTAGGCACTCCTTTTGCCCTTTTCGCCTCCTTGACCTCCCTCCTGAAAAGAGGGACAGGAAAGGGATTACGGGCATCTTATCTTTTCAATTTGTAAGCCTTCGGGCCTTAGTTGCATTTAAAACTTGTAATCCTCTCTTTCATGTTTTTCATCCTCTATGGACTGTACCTGCGTGGATTGTTTTTTAATGAAAAGGGGATGCTTGCTGGGTCATTTGTCTCGCGGGTAGAACCCACGCCAAGGAGCAGTTCCTTGGTATCTTTCAGATAGACACTTCTTCCCCGGCAACAGGCCCTGCCGTCTTCCCACGTCGCTCGACCTTTCTCACGCTTTTGGCGGAGGCAGGGACGAGGCGGGTGCGGCCCCTCGTTTCCTCCCTTTGCTGCCGCGACTATGACCAAACATGGCCCCAGGAACGAGCCCCAGGGCCTAGAGTTAAGGGAGCACGGCAGTTTTCGGGAAGAAACGAGGTTTCGTATTCCCCAGTCCATAAGAGAATGCATGAAGAGGGATGAAAGACTTATCGGAGATTGCAGCCCCCGGCAACTCTGGCTTGCCGTGGGTGAACTTTGGTACTTGCAGCCCCCGGCAACAATGGCTTGCCGGGGTCCAGATGCCGGCACGTCCTTCTTCTCCTTTTCGTCCTCAGGCGGTCCGGCAAGGATATGCGAGCCCTGCGAACCAAAGGAAACAAAAGAAAGACAAAGGGATGCACACTCGACCTCTAAGTTAGGGGTTAGCCGCTGTTAAGCACTATCAACCCTAACCAAGGACCAGACTCGACCTAGCATGCATGCTATAACTCTGGGCGCCAGCGCTTCATTTACTTGTGCTCAGGGTCTGCGCCTGGCTTTGTACAAAGGATTACGTGCAACAGCGGCAAGACTTGTACAAAAGGGTGGTTGCCGGACAGGGTCCGACAACCGCGCCTTACGGGTAAAACTTATGAAGATGCTCGATATTCCAGGAGTTGCTCACTGGTACGCCATCTTTGGTCTCCAGGCGGACAGCGCCAGGCCTGGTGACTCGTTTCACCCGGTAAGGGCCTTCCCACTTCGGCGTCAACTTGTTGGAATTCTTGGCGGACTGAACGCGCCGAAGAACAAGGTCGCCTTCCTCGAGACTTCTGGCGTTAACTTTGCGGCTATGATAGCAGCGCAAAGCTTGTTGGTAGCAAGCGGCTCGCACAGCAGCCTAAAGACGATCTTCCTCAAGGAGCAGCGCGTCATCTTGCTGTAGCTGCTCTTGCTCAAGCTCATCATAAGCGACCACTCGATGTGACCCGTATACGAGTTCCGTGGGGATAACTGCCTCCGCTCCATAGACTAGAGCGAAGGGTGTCTGGCCAGTGGCTCGATTTGGCGTCGTCCTGATCGACCAAAGAACCACCGGCAGCTCCTCAATCCAGTTGCGTCCGCACTTGTGCAGCCAGTCGAAAGTCCTGGTCTTGAGCCCGCGCAGCACTTCAGCGTTTGCCCTCTCCGGTTGACCGTTGCTTCTCGGGTGAGCAACAGAAGCAAAGCAGACCTTGGCGCCAAGATCTTGGACGTACTGCATGAAGGTGTGGCTCGTAAATTGTGTACCATTGTCGGTGATTATCCTGTTAGGGATCCCGAAACGGCAAACAATCGACCTGAAGAACTTGACTGCTGACTGTGCTGTCACCTTCCTCACCGGTTCCACTTCCGGCCACTTTGTGAACTTGTCGATTGCAACGTACAAGTACTCAAAGCCCCCGACAGCTCGGGGAAAGGGGCCGAGGATATCGAGCCCCTAGACCGAAAATGGCCAGGATAAAGGGATCGTCTGGAGAGCTTGAGCTGGCTGGTGTATCTGCTTGGAATGGAACTAGCACGCTTCACACTTGGTTACTTGTGCAGTTGCATCCTGGAGGGCTGTCGGCCAGAAGAAGCCTTGCCGGAATGCTTTTCCGACAAGAGCTCTTGCGCCAATGTGGTGCCCACATATGCCTCCATGTATCTCTGCCAACAGCTTCTGTCCATCTTCCCGGGGAATACACTTCAATTTCACACCGTTGGGTCTTCTTCTGCACAGTGTGTTGTCGACAAACTGGTACATACTAGACTGCCGGGCTACTCTTTCCGCTTCTTCTGGTTCCTCGGGAAGTTCTCCTGTCTGAAGGAAACGGACAATCTGCTGCACCCATGTTGGAGCCTGTGGCTCGACAACAAGGGCTAAAGGCACATCTGCTGTTGCGGGAACGCCCGCTTCTACGGCAAGAGCCCGCGGCTCTGCCGGAGCTTGACGTTCCCCGGCAAGCTTGCCGGAGCAAAACTTGTCGGGAGAATCTGCTTCAACGGAACAAACCCTGGGGCTTGCCGGAGCAGACTTCTCCTCAGCATTCTTCGCGTCGATCTTGGGGACCTTCTTGGCGGCGGCTTCAGGAAGCTCTGCCGGAAGGTAGTCACCAGAAATCAACTTCCTCTTCTTGCTCTGTCTAGTTGATGGTGTTATGGATGGCTGAGTCAGCTTGAGCACAAAGATCCCTGGTTCCACAGGTAACTTAAGTGTTGCGCACTTTGACAGGCCATCGGCGTCGTTCTCAGCTCTTGGAACATGTTCCATTTGCAGGCCGTCAAAGCGCTCTTCTAGCTTCCTCACTTTATCAACGTAAGCTTCCATCAACGGACTCTGGTAAACCTTGTTCACTTGGCGGATGACAAGCTGCGAGTCACCCCTGACAATGAGCTTCTTAATCCCAAGTTCTACCGCGATCCTGAGACCGGCAAGCAAGCCTTCATACTCTGCAGTATTGTTTGTTGCTTGCTCCTTGGGAAAGTGCATCTGGACTATGTACTTGAGGTGCTCTCCGGTGGGTGCGACAAGCAGTACACCAGCACCGGCGCCTTGCAGCGAGAAGGCACCGTCAAAGTACATGAGCCACTCTCTGCTTGCTTCCTTGGCGGGGATGCTCGTCTCCGGAATTTCTTCGTCTGGAGTTGGCGTCCACTCTGCTATGAACTCTGCCAATGCTCTGCTCTGGATTGTTGATGTACTCTCAAACTTGAGGCCAAAGCTTGACAGTTCCAGTGCCCCCTCGACAATCCTGCCTGTTGCTTCTGGGTTTTGCAATATCCTCTTCAGCGGAAAGCGAGTGACAACTGTGATCTCGTGTGCTTGGAAGTAATGGCGCAGCTTTCTCGAGGCCATGAGAAGGCCGAAAAGCAGCTTCTGCACACCAGAGTACCTTGACCTAGCCCCCTGTAAAAGGGAGCTGACAAAGTAAACTGGGCGCTGCACCATTTTCTTCTGTATCTCCTCTTGCATCTGTGCAGATCCATCCTTGTCGGGACCAGAGCTTGTCGGGGAAGCCCCCTGCTTGTCGCTGGATGTGCTTGCCGCGGTTGCTGGCTCATCATCGGCCTCCCTCTCCGCTACTAACGCAGCACTAACCACTTGATTGGTTGCCGCTATGTACAGCAGCAACTTCTCTTGTGGTTTAGGTGCGACAGGTGTTGGAGTGGAGGACAGGTATCTCTTCAAGTCTTGCAGCGCAGCCTCCACTTCCGGAGTCCATTTCATTGGACCTGCCTTTTTCAAAATTTTGAAAAATGGCAGGGCACGCTCAGCAGACCGAGAGATAAACCTGCTAAGAGCAGCCACGCAGCCGGCAAGCTTCCGTACATCCTTGACGCGCTTTGGTGCTTCGATCTGCTCGATGGCCTTGATCTTGTCGGGATTAGCTTTGATTCCCCGCTGAGACACAAAGAACCCGAGAAGCTTGCCGGAAGGGACTCCGAACACACACTTCTCGGGGTTGAGCTTCAGGTTGACCTTGCGCAGATTTGCAAAAGTCTCTTCTAAGTCTTGGATCAGAGTTGCCCTATCCTTGCTTTTGACCACTATATCATCCATGTAAGCTTCTACATTTCTGTGCATCTGTGGCTTCAAAGCGATATGGACTACTCTGGCAAATGTTGAACCAGCATTCTTTAATCCGAAAGGCATCCGTACGAAACAGTACGTGCCACATGGAGTAATGAATGCGGTTTTCTCCTCATCCTCTTCTGCCATGAAGATCTGATGGTATCCTGAATATGCGTCAAGAAATGAAAGCAACTCACATCCGGCTATGGAGTCAACAATCTGGTCAATGCACGGCAAGGGAAATGGATCTTTGGGACAAGCTTTATTAACATCAGTAAAGTCAATACAAAGCCTCCATTTCCCATTCGCCTTGCGCACTACAACCGGATTGGCCAACCATGTGGGATGGAGCACCCCTCTGACAAGGCCTGCTGCTTCCAATTTCTTGATTTCTTCTGCTATGAATTCTTGGCGCTCCACTGCCTGTTTCCTGACCTTCTGCTTGACGGGCCGCGCATGAGGGAAAACGACAAGATGGTGCTCAATTACCTTCCTGGGAACACCGGGGATGTCATACGGTTGCCATGCAAACACGTCGACATTCACCCGCAGGAAAGTAACGAGCGCGCTTTCCTATTTAGGGTCAAGCGTGGCACTCATGGTGAAGGTACCACCAGTGCTGTCCTCCTTGGCGGACACCTTCTTAGTAAGTGGTGGAGCTGCCATCGTCTTCTTACTCTTGCCGGTGGAGCTCGATGGTGCATCCTCGACGGCAGCGCAGCACTCCGAAGAGGCGCGCTTGCCGGAGTAGGCATCAGAGCTCTTGCCGGACTTGGTCTTCTTCTTCCCCCCGGGAGCTTCAGCGGCAAGTGTCTCGCGGTCCGTCGCGGCAGCCGCCTCCCGGTAGATCTTGTCGGCGCAGATAAGGGCATCCTTCTTGTCGCCAGGGACAGAGATGACGCTTATCGGGCCTGGCACCTTGAGCATGTTGTATGCATAGTGGGAGGCTGCCATGAACTTGGCGAGTGCTGGACGGCCAAGTATCCCATTGTAAGGCAATGGGAAATCAGCAATGTCAAAAGTGACCCTCTCCGTCCTGAAATTCAGCTCGCTGCCAAATGTCACTGGCAACGTGACCTTCCCTTTCGGCTTGCTCCTTCCCGGGTTAATTCCTTGGAATGTACCGGTTTCTTCGAGCTCGCTGTCCGGGATCTGGAGTTTCTGGAGCACAGTGGAGGAGATCAGATTTAGGCCGGCCCCACCGTCAACTAGCATCTTAGTGACTTTGAGGTTGCGGATTGTTGGCGAAACCAACAACGGCAAGCACCCGACCGCGGTTGTGCGATCAGGGTGGTCCTCAATGTCAAAGACGATAGGCGTGCCGGACCACTTCAGAAGCTTGCGTGATTCGACAGGTGGCTCTGCCGCATTAACTTCCCGGAGCCACTATTTGAGTTGGCTGTGGGAAGTATGCAGAGAAGCACCACCGTCAACACACAAGACTTCTGTAGCCTTTTGAAACTCTTGCTCGCTGTCCTCAACATCATCCATGTCTTCATCGTCGTCTTCGTCTTCATCCTTGTCGCGGCCGCGGGGAGGTCTGTCTCCTTGCCGCTGCTTGGCATTGCCGTGGCTTCCTCCCTGGCCAGCTCGCTTCTTGCCGGCTTCTCCACCGCCTCCTTGGGCTCTCTCCTTGTCGCGCCGCTCGTACTCAGCTTTTTGTTGCTGGACAAGCTCCTCGACCCTCTTGCAGTTCTGCAGATCATGGCCCTTGGTGCGGTGAATCTTGCAGTACTGCTTGTCGGAGCTGCCCTGCTTGTCGGCGGCCGCCACAGCTTGGCAGTTGGTGCATGCGGCAACCTCCTTGCCGGAGCTACCAACTTTGGCTTGCCTGGCGGCGCCGTCATTGCCGGACTGCTCGACGACTAGCACCTCTTTGCCCTTCCTCCTGTTGCGCCTCCGGTTTTTCTTTGCCGGGGCGGCATCCTCACTGTCAGATCCCCCTGTTCCAGTAGTCTCTCCGAGGAGTTTCCTCCCTTCCTCAGCGCATGCGCACTTGTCGGCCAGGGCATATAGCTCACTGACGTCTCTGATCCTGCGATTACGCACGTTCTGATGGAACGCGCTGATAACCGCGGCCGGGTGGATGTCCGAGATGTTGCGCTGCACGCGGCTGATTCTCTGGATATACTTGCGCAGGGGCTCTCCTTCCTTCTGGGAAAGCAGGTGGAGGTCACTATCTTGGCCATGTGGTTTGTGGCCACCTGTAAAGGCGCCAACAAACTGATGGCACAAGTCCGCCCAAGAGGATACGGAGTTGTCCGGCAAGTGCATGAGCCAGGATCTGACTTCGGGCTTGAGCACGAGCGGGAAGTAGTTGGCAAGGACCTTGTCGTCTCGCCCCCCGGCAGCTTGCACCGCAATGGTGTAGATGCTGAGGAACTCCGACGGGTGCGACTTGCCGTCGTACTTCTCTGGCACGTCTGGCTTGAAATGTTTCTGGCTGGGCCACTGGACTTGCCGCAGCTCACGGGTAAACGCAGGGCAACCTGCCGCGTACGGCAAGTCGCCTGGTTCTCCGGGCGCATGCATGTCAACAGAGGGCCCAACGCGCAGGTCTGATTGACGCTGCGCTTCTCTTCGGCGCTCGATGCGTGTTCGAGCGTCCTCTTGCTGTCTCTAATGAAGAACTTGGTGTTGATCGCGACGAGCTCGCGGATCTGACGACGCGGTGGAGTAGCTGTCGAGGTGGATCCGGTGAGTCGGCGATCTTGGCCTTCAGGGCGGAGAGTGCATAGGGGTTGCACCCTCGCCGGTCTTGTCGCCACCGGCTCGCGCCTGGCTGACTTGCCGCGGCAGCGATGCGCTCGGCTGCCGTGGGTTGTCACCGTTGGCGAAGTCGATGAGGCTCTGGATAGTGGCCCTCCAGTCATCGATCTTCTCTGGCGCTGGAGGGTAGTCTAGGAGCAGCTGGGCACGTGCCAACGCTTCCGCCAGAGTGGCGGGCGGCGGCAGCGAACGGTGCGAGGAGCGAGATATGCTCAGACTTCTAACTGCGTTAGAAGGAGCAACATCTCATCCAAGCGACCGCGCCACGCTCGCGCCAGCATGTTGGCGTGCATGCTGGTCCTGAGCACTCCGGGATCCACCAGCTTGATCTTGGCCCAGCAGACGTATGCTACCGTGGGTACCATGACGCTGCTGGTCCCGCGCCTCCTGTGACGGGCGCGGTGCGTGTACGGACGCCGAGGACTTGGAGTGCGCGCGGTCGTTGTGGGAGGCGACCGCGCCGCCGGCGTGCGGCGCAGCCTTGTCCTTGGACCTGGCAGCACCGTGAGCCTCCTCGTCGGCGCCCGCTCTTTCGCTGGCGCCTACTCCACCAGCCGTTCGCTCTGGCGATGGTGGGCTCGGCGCAGACGGAGCAGCTGCCTCCGAATTCTTCTTCTTCGGCGGCATGTTGATGTAGATGATGAAGATTCGGCTCGTGCGAACGCCGGATCAGGTTCGCACAACCTCGACGCACCCCTACCTGGCGTGCCAAAGATGTCGGGGGTTGCTGATCCCACGTACACCTATGGGGATCGGCGGACCGAGCCCCTTTCGGTTTGGCAGGGGGCGGGAGATGCACAAAGAGCAGATCGAGGCGAACGCACGAGCGACACTATCGGTTTACCCAGGTTCGGGCCGCACGGATGCGTAAAACCCTACTCCTGCTTTGATTTGTATTGTGTTCTTGCTTGGGAGCAATGGATGCTATAGTACCCTTGGATGGCTAGCGAGGCCGAGCGTGAGAATGATCGTCCCCCTCTCCCTGTTGCGCATGGGCCTCCTTTTATATGTCTAAGGGGTCACCGACAGGTGGCAACAGAGATGAGGGTAAAAATGTAAAAGAGGTGGTAGTTGGCGCCACCGCTTGCTACAGTTGTATCATACCTAACTCTGATGGCAGGGGACAAAGGCATTAAATGCCTGTCTGTGTCGCCTAGATGGGGCGGAAAGGGACCGTTAGGGGCGCCACCGTTTGCCACGATGGCTCCTTGTCAGCGCCTGCTTGCCACCGCATGCCTCTGGCTGCATAGCCTCCCGCCACGTACGCCAGGAATGGTCCCAGGGCGACATGTTGGTGGGTGAGCTGGAGCGCGGGCCGCGGAGTAGTATCTTGCCGCGGCAAGCGCCTTGCCGCGGAAGTTGTCTTGTCGCGTCTGGGAGCTTGTCGCTCACCGGGTCTCGCCGGGACACGTGGTGTGCTGCGGCAAGTTCCTTGATATGTCTTGGTTGGTCTCCCCGGCAAGCTCCTCTTGCCGGGGTCTTTGTGCTTCTTCCCAGCAAGCTCCTCTTGCCGGGGCCTTGGATACTTTGAGTGGTCTTCCCGCCAAGCTCCTCTTGCCGGGGCCTTGCGCCTTGGCTTGAATACTTTGTTCTTGAATGGCTCCAAAGGAACCACGAAGGGTCTTGGCGGTCGCCCGGCAAGCCTTGCCGCGGGTCGCTGCGACTGCCCGTGCACAAGTTCGGGATACTAAGGTACCCCGACTTTAGTACACCGACAAAATGCTGGTGTGGCTTGCCTTAGTGTAGAGAAGGATCACACTCCTCTTGGTTTGCTTCAAGACAAGCTTCTCCTTCTGAAAAGAATTTAGAACCACCAAAACAATTATCAAAACACATTCTGAAAATCACCAGAAATTCTAGGCAGCAAGGAAAAATACACCTTTTGGTGTCCTGCTAGAGCTTTCTGAAGCAAAGACAATGCAAGAAGAATCAAATCATTTGGACTTATGGTTTAGAAATGGTGGTTGGTCAAAGTTTAGTCAATTTTCTGAATAATATTTGAATTAAACAGAAAACTAGGGGGTGACATCGAAGAAGTAAACGGGAAAGGCGCCTCCACTCATACCGCTTCGGGCGCGAGTGGTGAGACCGACAGGTGGGTCCCGCGCATCAGGAGAGAGGGGGAGCACAAGATCAGAGAAAGGCGGGGCTTCGCCAGAGCTTACGCCGGCGATGAGGGGATTTGGGGCTAGGGTAGAGGGATAGGATTGGAGCGGGGCTCGTGGCGCACCTGCCCGTACCCGTGGCTTGGCGTGGGGTGGACGGAGCTGCTCGTGGTTGAGCTCGCAAGCTACGGTGGCGGACGGGTTTCGTCTGGGAGGTTGAAGACGATGGCTAGGGGCAGCTCCGAGGGGCCAGCGGCGTCCAGGCAGCACCAGCAGACCACCAAGGCCCCGCCCAAGCAGTTGCTTGAGGCTCGAGAGGCACCGGAGAGCGGTGGCTGGCCTGCGGGGATCGCTGGAGTCCTCTGGTTGGGGCGACGGCCAGAGGCCTGCTCGACTGAGCTGCTGCTCGTCTACATGTTCGTGGAGATGGTGTGGAGTGGTGCTTGGCTAGGATTCGAGGTGGGGTCGCTATATATAGCCGGAGCGAGGGGGACGTGTCGCCACCAGAGCTCTCTGGACACGCGGCGAACGGCAACGAGAAGCTCCAAGGCGATGGGGCAAACACTCTGCGTCAACGTAGGAGCTTGCCCATGCTCGCGGTCGAGCACAGGAGGCGGTGGGGGAAGTGCACAAGCGCACGCGCGCACTGTGGCATTTTGGCCACGATGTGCTCATGCTTGATGCGGTGGCTCCGGCGTCGGTGAGCGCCAGGGAGCAGTCACGGGTGATTGGTCGGAGTTGGTGGGATGGCGCGGTAGGCGTCGGCGAGCGTTGGAACGAGCACGCGCGAAACAGAGGAGAAAATGCCAGCCAGAGCGCGTCGAGACGTTGCCAGGCGCTGTGTCCTCGCGCGGTAACCAAGCTGGCATGGTCAAAACGACGCCCAGGCTCGGCCAAACCTTGTCTATGCGTTTGTTCGTGCAGTGTTTAGTCTAGGAGAGGTGATAGCTCATGCCCATGCCGACCAGACTTGACTCTACTAAGCTGGCAAGTTTCTGACCAGAAACTTGGTCGCCAAGTTTGGCCACCTTCTAGAAGGCCATTAGAGCTGATCTCCTGGGGTTTAGGGTTTCTTAGGAGGGTGTTTAAGCTCAAGAAATATCAAGGCCAATAGCTCAAGGAAAAATGTACTTGTTGTACAAACTGGAATTTTGGGCCAGAAGAGAAATGATTTTCTACAGCAAAAATATTACAAAAGTGATGTAATATTTTCGCATGGGAAGGTGTGCCAAGGTTCTAAGAATATTCAGGAATTATTTCAAATGTTTCTGGGCAAGGAAAATGGGGGTTGCTTTGGAGCACAAGCTTCTGAATTGAATTTCAGAGAGAAAAATGAATATTTTTCTTTTATGAAAAATACTCATTTGATGGTTTTGGGGATTTATTAGAGGAATAAGGTAGATAGGTCACTTGGGTGAAAGCCAAGGATATGCCCAAGTGACAAGTCCATTTGAAATGATTCAAAATCCAAATCAAGTCAGGGCGAAAGCCACGGTAAAAACCACGTCCGAAAGAAGAGAGAAGACAAGTCCGGAAAAAGAGAGAAGGCAAAAATCCAGGCTGTCACATACCTTTAGCTCCTCGTTGGGTTCAACACTCTTACTTATCGAGAGAGGCTACAATTGATCCCCTATACTTGTGGGTTATCAACGGGATCACATCATTAGAGAATGATGTGATAGACAAGACCCATCCGTTAGCTTGGCATAATGATCATTTAGTTTATTGCTATTGCTTTCTCCATAACTTATACATGTTCCTGTGACTATAAGATTATGCAACTCCCGAATACTGGAGGAACAGTTAGTTTGCTATCAACATAACTGGGTGATTATAAATATGCTCTACAGGTGTCTTCGATGGTGTTTGTTGAGTTGACATAGATTGAGATTAGGATTTGTCACTTCGATTGTCGGAGAGGTATCTCTGGGCCCTCTCGATAATGCACATCACTTTGAGCCTTGCAAGCAATGTGACTAATGAGTTAGTTACAGGATGATGCATTACGTAACGAGTAAAGAGACTTGCGGGTGATGAGATTGAACTAGGTATGATGATACCGATGATCGAATCTCGGGCAAGTAACATACGATGACAAAGGGAACAATGTATGTTGTTATGCGGTTTGATCGACAAAGATCTTCATAGAATATGTAGGAACCAATATGAGCATCCAGGTTCCGCTATTGGTTATTGACCGGAGATGAGTCTCGGCCATGTCTACATAGTTCTTGAAACCGTAGGGTCCGCACGCTTAATGTTCAATGACGATATGTATAGTGAGTTATGTGATTTGATGTATCAAAGGTTTTTTTGGAGTCCCGGATGTGATCACGGACATGACAAGGAGTCTCGAAATGGTCGAGACATAAAGATTGATATATTGGAAGGTTATGTTTGGACACCGGAAAGGTTTTAGATAGGTTCGGGCATTTTCCGGAGTACCGAGGGGTTACCAGAACCCCCGGGGGGTTAATGGGCCTTATGGGCCTTAGTGGAAGAGAGGAGGAGGCAGCCAAATGGAGGCACCCCCCCCCCCAAGCCCAATCCGAATTGGGGTGGGGGCCTTTCCTTCTCTCCCTCTTACTCTTTCCTTCCCCTCCTAGTGGGACTAGGAAAGGGGGGAACCTACTCCTAGTAGGAGTAGGATTCCCCCCCCCCTTGGGGCGCGCCCCGTGAGGCCTTCCGGCCCCCTCCTCCCCTACTTTATATATGGGGGAGGGGCACCCCACAGACACACAAGTTGATTTATTAGCCGTGTGCGGTGCCCCCTCCACAGATTTCCACCTCGATCATATTGTCGTAGTGCTTAGGCGAAGCCCTGCGGCGGTAACTTCATCATCACCGTTGATGTCTACTACACAAACTTCTTCTTGTAGATGTTGTTGGGCCTCCAAGTGCGGAGGTTTGTAGGACAGTAGAAAATTTCCCTCAAGTGGATGACCTAAGGTTTATCAATCCACTGGAGGCGTAGGATGAAGATGGTCTCTCTCAAACAACCATGCAACCAAATAACAAAGAGTCTATTGTGTCCCCAACACACCCAACACAATGGTAAATTGTATAGGTGCACTAGTTCGGCAAAGAGATGGTGATACAAGTGCAATATGGATGGTAGATATAGGTTTTTGTAATCTGAAAATATAAAAACATCAAGGTAACTAATGATAAAAGTGAGCACAAACGGTACTGCAATGTGTTGAAACAAGGCCTAGGGTTCATACTTTCACTAGTCCAAGTTCTCTCAACAATAATAACATACTTAGATCATATAACTATCCCTCAACATGCAACAAAGAGTCACTCCAAAGTCACTAATAGCGGAGAACAAACGAAGAGATTATTGTAGGGTACGAAATCACCTCAAAGTTATTCTTTCCAATCAATCCGTTGGGCTATTCCTATAAGTGTCACAAACAGCCCCAGAGCTCGTAGTAAAATAACATCATAAGACGCAAATCAACCAAAACCCTAATGTCACCTAGATACTCCAATGTCACCTCAAGTATCCGTGGGTATGATTATACGACATGCATCACACAATCTCAGATTCATCTATTCAACCAACACAAAGAAACTTCAAAAAGTTCCCCCAAGTTTCTACCGGAGAGTCAAGACGAAAATGTGTGCCAACCCCTATGCATAAGTTCACAAGGTCACAGAACTCGCAAGTTGATCACCAAAACATACATCAAGTGGATCACATGAATATCACATTGTCACCATAGATAAGCACATGCAAGACATACATCAAGTGTTCTCAAATCCTTAAAGACTCAATCCGATAAGATAACTTCAAAGGGAAAACTCAATTCATCACAAGGAGATAGAGGGGGAGAAACATCATAAGATCCAACTATAATAGCAAAGCTCGCGGTACATCAAGATCATGCCATATCAAGAACACGAGAGAGAGAGAGAGAGAGAGATCAAACACATAGGTACTGGTACATACCCTCAGCCCCGAGGGTGAACTACTACCTCCTCGTCATGGAGAGCGCCAGGATGATGAATATGGCCACCGATGATGGATCCCCCCTCCAGTAGGGTGCCGGGACAGGGTCCCGATTGGTTTTTGGTGGCTACAGAGGCTTGCGGCGGCGGAACTCCCGATCTAGGTTTCTTTTTGGGGGTTTCTGAATTTATAGGAATTTTTGGCGTCGGTCTCACGTCAGGGTGGTCTCCGAGTCATCCACGAGATTGGGGAGCGAGCCCAGGGGGTAGGGCACGCCCTCCACCCTCGTGGATGGCTCGAGACTCTTCTAGCCCAACTCTTTTACTTTGGGGGCTTTTTTGGTCCATAAAAAATCATCAAAAATTGGCACGTCAATTGGACTTTGTTTGGTATTCCTTTTCTGTAAAACTCAAAAACAAGGAAAACAGAAACTGGCACTGGGCTCTAGGTTAATAGTTTAGTCCCAAAAATCATCTAAAATAGCATATAAATGCATATAAAATATCCAATATGGATAATATAATAGCATGGAACAATCAAAAATTATAGATACGTTGGAGATGTATCAACCGTCAACACGCCGTCGTGCTGACGAAACTCTCCCTCGGCCTCAGCTGGATCTAGAGTTCGAGGGACGTCACCGAGCTGAACGTGTGAAGATCGCGGAGGTGCCGTGCGTTTAGTACTTGATCGGTTGGATTGCGAAGACGTTCGACTACATCAACCGTGTTACTTAACGCTTCCGCTTTCGGTCTACGAGGGTACGTAGACACGCTCTCCCCTCTCGTTGATATGCATCTCCTAGATAGATCTTGCGTAATCGTAGGAAATTTTTTGAAATACTACGTTCCCCAACATTTTACCCTGTTGAGAAGTACTGTACATTGATCGTTCTGACTTGCAGTGAGGAGTAACGACTTGAGTCCCTTACAAAGACACCCAATTAATAAGAGAAGGAGATGTTTTATGTTTGCTGGTATTGCCCCATTTTCTACCTGAAATGGACAGAAAGGATGTACTGTATATGTGTATGATCATGCAATCTTTATTGTCTAAATACAAATGCAAAACGGGGTATGCCCAAGTGTTCATTTCTATTTTTTCGGATTTGAGAACACCACGCAGTAGATAATACCTTTTAAGTTAGAAAGGAATTGGTCCATTTTGTATTTAATGGTTGTGGTGTCCTAAAAACAACTATAAAGGTTGTGGTTGCCAAGTGACATAGAACACACCTTGCGCAGTTTCTAACATGTTCTGAAGTTTATTTTTTGTCACATTAATTGAAATATATATAATGGGTTTAAGGAGAGATCACTCATACATGAACCATGGAAAATAGGACGTGAAAAAATTAGGAGGTAAAAAAGTATAGAGAAAACCAGGGAGGAAATAATTAGAAGGGGGAGGTAAAACATGACCAATAAGAGGTGAAGCTTGTCCCCCTAAAAAACCTTGTCCCCGTGATTGTGAATCCCGAATCAGCAAATTGGGAGGAACAATGGTGGAACAACACCGATACATGGTGGAATTGAAGCAAAGGATAACATCTAATGGCGCAGAAGGGCATGAGGGAGAGGGCTAAAGAGAAAAAAGTAAGCATGAGGTCACTATTATCATGCTCACTTGGTCAACAACGAGATGAGAAGATGGAGATGTGATGTCCATCATTGGCAGCGGATGACATGGTAGAGGAGGAAGTGAGGATGAGCTCCAATAAGATATGTATCTCAACACAGTCATAAGCCCCATACGACGTACACAGAGTCAATTACAATAATATTGGGAATAAAATGAAAATACATAATAATTGTGCGTGCTTGTGGTCACTTTTTTGAATGCATAATGGACATTTTTTAAATGATGTTTGCAAATTATTAATACACGTGAAACATTTTCCAAAAAGAAACTGCAGTTTTTAATACACATGAACTTTTTTCCACTAACACTTTCTTTAATTTTTATGGCAACTTATTTTTTCCTTGCATTTCTTTTTCCAAATGGGAAAAAATAATATAAAAGCATGAACTTGAAAAAACTAAAATAAAAGTTGTGTGGTCCTATAGAAGTGCCATACATAATAAATATAATAAAATGATTGACGACGTACATAGAAACACAATATATACTCTACTCAACAATGTACGCCAAGCAGAGTATTACATGGTGGTTAGCTTGTGTGGACTAAGCAACCCGCCATAAAATATCTGGAGGTCTTAGGTTTGACCCTCTATATTTGAACTATTTGAATGCTCGTGTGTTGTCACGGGACAATAAACTTCAATGTAGATACATTAATACTAAACATTATTGTAATTGACTATGTGTACGTCGTATGGGGCTTATGACTGTGTTGAGATACATATCTTATTGGAGCTCATCCTCACTTCCTCCTCTACCATGTCATCCGCTGCCAACGATGGACGTCGCGTCTCCATCTTCTCATGTCGTTGTTGACCAAGTGAGAGTGATAATAGTGACCTCATGCTTACTTTTTTCTCTTTAGCCCTCTCCCTCACGCCCTTCTGCGCCATTAGATGTTCTCCTTTGCTTCAATTCCACCATGTGTCGGTGTTGTTCCACCATTGTTCCTCCCAATTTGCTGACTCGGGATTCACAATCACGGGGACAAGGTTTTTTAGGGGGACAAGCTTCACCTCTTATTGGTCATGTTTTACCTCCCCCTTCTAATTATTTCCTCCCTAGTTTTTTTCTACACTTTTTTACCTCCTAATTTGTTCACGTCCTATTTTCCATGGTTCATGTATGAGTAATCTCTCCTTAAACCCATTTTATATATTTCAATTAATGTGACAAAAAATAAACTTCACAACATGTTGGAAACTGCGCAAGGTGTGTTCTATGTCACTTGGCAACCACAGCCTTTATAGTTATTTTCAGGACACCACAACCATTAAATACAAAATATACCAATTCCTTTCTAACTTAAAAGGTATTATCTTCTGCGTGGTGTTCTCAAATCCGAAACAAAGAAATTAGAAATGAACACTAGGGCATACCCTGTTTTGCATTTTTCTTTAGACAATAAAGATTGTCTGATCATACACATATACAGTACATCATTTCTAACCATTTGAGGTAGAAAATGGCGCAACACCAGCAAACGTAAAACATCTCCTTCTCTTATTAATTTAGAGTCTTTGTAAGGGACTCAAGTCGTTACTCCTCACTACAAGTCAGAACGATCAATGTACAGTACTTCTCAACAGGGTAAAAAAGATGGGTAGGAACTGATGACCCACAAGTGTAGGGGATCTATCGTAGCCTTTTCGAAAAGTAAGAGTGTCGAACCCAATGAGGAGTAGAAGGAAATGATAAGCAGTTTTCAGTAAGGTATTCTCTAAAAGCACTGAAATTATCGGTAACAGATAGTTTTGTGATAAGGTAATTTGTAACGAGTAGCAAGTAATAAAAGTAAATAAGGTGCGGCAAGATGGCCCAATCCTTTTTGTAGCAAAGGACAAGCCTGGAGAAACTCTTATATGAAGGAAAGAGCTCCCGAGGACACATGGGAATTATTGTCAAGCTAGTTTTTATCACGTTCATATTATTCGCATTCGGTACTTTGATAATTTGATATGTGGGTGGACCGGTGCTTGGGTACTGCCCTTACTTGGACAAGCATCCCACTTATGATTAACCCCTATTGCAAGCATCTGCAACTACAACAGAAGTATTACGGTAAATCTAACCATAGCATGAAACATATGGATCCAAATCCGCCCCTTATGAAGCAACACATAAACTAGGGTTTAAGCTTCTGTCACTCTAGCAACCCATCATCTACTTATTACTTCCCAATGCCTCCCTATAGGCCCAAACAATGGTGAAGTATCATGTAGTCGACGTTCACATGGCACCACTAGAGGGATGACAACATACATCTCATCAAAATATCGAACGAATACCAAATTCACATGGCTACTTATAGCAAGACTTCTCCCATGTGCTCAGGAACAAACGTAACTACTCACAAAGCATATTCATGTTCATAATCAGAGTGGTATTAATATGCATAATGGATCTGAACATATGATCTTCCACCAAGTAAACCAACTAGAATCAACTACAAGGAGTAATCAACACTACTAGCAACCCACAAGTACCAATCTGAGGTTTGGATACAAAGATTGGATACAAGAGATGAACTAGGTTTTGAGATGAGATGGTGATGGTGAAGATGTTGATGGAGGTTGACCCCTCCCGATGAGAGGATCATTGGTGATGACGATGGTGATGATTTCCCCCTCCGGGGGGAAGTTTCCCCGGCAGAACAGCTCCGCCGGAGCCCTAGATTGGTTCGCCTCGTGGCGGCGGAGTTTCATCCCGTGAGCTTGCTTATGATTTTTTTTCTCGGACGAAAGACCTCATATAGCAGAAGATGGGCATCAGAGGGCCACCATGGGGCCCATGAGGCAGGGGGCGTGCCCAGGGGGTAGGGCGCCCCCCCCCACCCTCGTGGACGGTGGGTGGCCCCCCTCTGGTACTTCTTTCGCCCAATATTTTTTATATATTCTGAAACGTGCTCCCGTGAAGTTTTAGGACTTTTGAAGATGTGCAGAATAGGTCTCTAATATTTGCACCTTTTCTAGCCTAGAATTCCAGTTGCCTGCATTCCCCCTCTTCATTCAAACCTTGCAAAATAAGAGAGAATAGGCATAAGTATTGTGACATAATGTGTAATAACAACCCATAATGCAATAAATATAGATATAAAAGCATGATGCAAAATGGACGTATTAAGTCCCCCAAGCTTAGACCTCGCTTGTCCTCAAGCGAAAGCCGAAATCGAAAAATGTGTCCACATGTTTGGAGATAGAGGTGTCGATAAAAATAAAATACGGACTGATACGTCTCCAACATATCTATAATTTTTGATTGTTCCATGCTATTATATTATCAACCTTGGATGTTTTATGTGCATTACTATGCTACTTCTTGATTTCTACCTCCGCAGCTTTCAGCATTGCGAAGAGCTCAGGAATAGTCTTGTTCATCCCTTGCATATTATAGTTCATCACGAAGCTCTTGTAGCTTGGTGGCAGTGATTGGAGAATTCTGTCAATGACGCAGTCATCTGGAAGATTAACTCCCATCTGAATCAAGTGATTATTATACCCAGACATTTTGAGTATATGCTCACTGACAGAACTGTTCTCCTCCATCTTGCAGCTATAGAACTTATTGGAGACTTCATATCTCTCAATTCGGGCATTTGCTTGAAATATCAACTTCAACTCCTGGAACATCTCATATGCTCCATGACGTTCAAAACGTCGTTGAAGTCCCGATTCTAAGCCGTAAAGCATGGCACACTGAACTATCGAGTAGTCATCAGCTTTGCTCTGCCAGACGTTCATAACATCTGGCGTTGCTCCAGCAGCAGGCCTGTCACCCAGCGGTGCTTCCAGGACGTAATTCTTCTGTGCAGCAATGAGGATAATCCTCAGGTTACGGACCCAGTCCGTGTAATTGCTACCATCATCTTTCAACTTTGCTTTCTCAAGGAACGCATTAAAATTTAACGGAACAACAGCACGAGCCATCTAACATAAACAAGCAAGATACTATCAGGTACTAAGTTCATGATAAGTTTAAGTTCAGTTAATCAAATTACTTAAGAACTCCCACTTAGATAGACATCCCTCTAATCCTCTAAGTGATCACGTGATCCAAATCAACTAAACCATAACCGATCATCACGTGAGATGGAGTAGTTTGCAATGGTGAACATCGTTATGTTGATCATATCTACTATATGATTCACGCTCGACCTTTCGGTCTTCGTGTTCCGAGGCCATATCTGTATATGCTTGGCTCGTCAAGTATAACCTGAGTATTCTGCGTGTGCAACTGTTTTGCACCCGTTGTATTTGGACGTAGAGCTTATCACACCCGATCATCACGTGGTGTCTGGGCACGACGAACTTTGGCAACGGTGCATACTCAGGGAGAACACTTCTTGATAATTTAGTGAGAGATCATCTTATAATGCTACCGTCAATCAAAGCAAGATAAGATGCATAAAAGGATAAACATCACATGCAATCAATATAAGTGATATGATATGGCCATCATCATCTTGTGCCTGTGATCTCCATCTCCGAAGCACCGTCATGATCACCATCGTCACCGGCGCGACACCTTGATCTCCATCGTAGCATCGTTGTCGTCTCGCCAATCTTATGCTTCCACGACTATCACTATCGCTTAGTAATAAAGTAAAGCATTACATCGCGATTGCATTGCATACAATAAAGCGACAACCATATGGCTCCTGCCAGTTGCCGATAACTCGGTTACAAAACATGATCATCTCATACAATAAAATCAGCATCATGCCTTGACCATATCACATCACAACATACCCTGCAAAAACAAGTTAGACGTCCTCTACTTTGTTGTTGCAAGTTTTACGTGGCTGCTACGGGCTTAAGTAAGAACTCATCTCACCTACGCATCAAAACCACAACGATAGTTCGTCAAATAGACTCCGTTTTAACCTTCTCAAGGACCGGGCGTAGTCACACTTGGTTCAACTAAAGTTGGAGAGACAGTCTTCCGCAAGCCATCTATGTGCAAAGCACGTCGAGGGAACCGGTCTCGCGTAAGAGTACGCGTAAGGTTGGTCCGGATCGTCTCACCCAACAATACCGCCGAACCAAAGTATGACATGCTGGTAGGCAGTATGACTTGTATCGCCCACAACTCACTTGTGTTCTACTCGTGCAAATAACATCAAACAATAAAACCTAGGCTCGGATGCCACTGTTGGGGAACGCAGTAATTTCGAAAATTTTCCTACGCACACGCAAGATCATGGTGATGCACAGCAACGAGAGGGGAGAGTGTTGTCTACATACCAACGCAGACCGACTGCGGAAGCGATCACACAACGTAGAGGAAGTAGTCGTACGTCTTCTTCCCGATCCGACCGATCCAAGCACCGTTACTCCGGCACCTCCGAGTTCTTAGCACACGTTCAGCTCGATGACGATCCTCGGGCTCCGATCCAGCAAAGCGTCGAGGAAGAGTTCCGTCAGCACGACGGCGTGATGACAATCTTGATGTACTACCGACGCAGGGCTTCGCCTAAGCACTACAACGGTATGATCGAGGTGGAATATGGTGGCAGGGGGCACCGCACACGGCTAAGGAACGATCTCAAGGATCAACTTGTGTGTCTTGGGGTGTCCCCTACCCCCGTATATAAAGGTTGGAGGAGGGGGGCTGGCCGGCCAGAGAGAGGGAGGCGCAGGGGGAGTCCTACTCCTACCGGGAGTAGGACTCCCCCTTCCAATCCTATTCCAACTAGGACTCTCAAGGGGGAAAGGAGAGAGGGGGGGCCGGCCCCTTCTCCTAGTCCTACTAGGACTTGGGGAAGGGGGGGCGCCGGCCAGCTGTGGGCTGCCCCTTTTCTCTTTTCCACTAAGGCCCAATAGGCCCATTAGTCTCCCGGGGGGTTCCGGTAACCCTCCCGGTATTCCGGTAAAATCCCGATTTCACCCGGAACACTTCCTATGTCCAAACATAGGCTTCCAATATATCAATCTTTACGTCTCGACCATTTCGAGACTCCTCGTCATGTCCGTGATCTCATCCGGGACTCCGAACAACCTTCGGTACATCAAAATGCATAAACTCATAATAACTGTCATCGTAACGTTAAGCGTGCGGACCCTACGGTTCGAGAACAATGTAGACATGACCGAGACACATCTCCGGTCAATAACCAATAGCGGGACCTGGATGCCCATATTGGCTCCTACATATTCTACGAAGATCTTTTATCGGTCAGACCGCATAACAACATACGTTGTTCCCTTTGTCATCGGTATGTTACTTGCCCGAGATTCGATCGTCGGTATCCAATACCTAGTTCAATCTCGTTACCGGCAAGTCTCTTTACTCGTTCCGTAATACATCATCTCACAACTAACATATTAGTTGCAGTGCTTGCAAGGCTTATGTGATGTGCATTACCGAGAGGGCCCAGAGATACCTCTCCGACAATCGGAGTGACAAACCCTAATCTCGAAATACGCCAACCCAACATCTACCATTGGAGACACCTGTAGTACTCCTTTATAATCACCCAGTTACGTTGTGATGTTTGGTAGTACCCAAAGTGTTCCTCCGGTAAACGGGAGTTGCATAATCTCATAGTTATAGGAACATGTATAAGTCATGAAGAAAGCAATAGCAACATACTAAACAATCGGGTGCTAAGCTAATGGAATGGGTCATGTCAATCAGATCATTCAACTAATGATGTGACCTCGCTAATCAAATAACAACTCTTTGTTCATGGTTAGGAAACATAACCATCTTTGATTAACGAGCTAGTCAAGTAGAGGCATACTAGTGACACTCTGTTGGTCTATGTATTCACACATGTATTATGTTTCCGGTTAATACAATTCTAGCATGAATAATAAGCATTTATCATGATATAAGGAAATAAATAATAACTTTATTATTGCCTCTAGGGCATATTTCCTTCAATTTCGCCAGCTCACCTTTAGCTAGTCTCCGTTTACTCCGTAGCTTTTATTTCGAGTTACTAACACTTAGTAACTGAACCGGTATCTAATACCCTGGTGCTACTAGGAGTACTAGTAAAGTACACATTAACACAATGTATATCCAATATACTTCTATCGACCTTGCCAGCCTTCTCATCTACCAAGTATCTAGGGTAATTCTACTCCAGTGGTCGTTCCTCTTATTACAGAAGCACTTAGTCTCGGGTTTGGGTTCAACCTTGGGTTTCTTCACTAGAGCAGCAGCTGAATTGTCGTTTCATGAAGCATCCCTTTTTTTCCCTTGCCCTTCTTGAAACTAGTGGTTTCACCAACCATCAACAATTGATGCTCCTTCTTGATTTCTACTTTTGTGGTGTCAAACATCGCGAATATCTCAAGGATCATCATATATGTCCCTGATATATTATAGTTCATCACGAAGCTCTAGCAGCTTGGTGGTAATGACTTTGGAGAAACATCACTATCTCATCTGGAAGATCAACTCCCACTTGATTCAAGCGATTGTTGTACTCAGACAATCTGAGCACAAGCTCAACAATTGAGCTTTTCTCCCTTAGTTTGCAGGCTAAGAAACTCGTCGGAGGTCTTATACCTCTTGACGTGGGCACGAGCCTGAAATCCCAATTTCAGCCCTCAAAACATCTCATATGTTTCGCGACGTTTCAAAATGTCTTCGGTGCCTCAACTCTAAACCGTTTGATTGAACTATCACGTAGTTATCAAAACGTGTATGTCAGATGTTCGCAACATCCACAGACGACGTTCGAGGTTCAGCACACTGAGCGGTGCATTAAGGACATAAGCCTTCTATGAAGCAATGAGGACAATCCTCAGTTTACGGACCTAGTCTGCATAATTTCTACTATCAAGTTTCAACTAAATTTTCTCTAGGAACATATCTAAATAGTAGAACTGAAGCGCGAGCTACGACATAATTTGCGAAGACCTTTTGACTATGTTCAGGATAATTAAGTTCATCTTATGAACTCCCACTCAGATAGACATCCCTCTAGTCATCTAAGTGATTACATGATCCGAGTCAACTAGGCCGTGTTCGATCATCACGTGAGACGAACTAGTCAACATCGGTGAACATCTTCATGTTGATCGTATCTGCCATACGACTCATGCTCGACCTTTCGGTCTTCTGTGTTCCGAGGCCATGTCTGTACATGCTAGGCTCGTCAAGTCAACCTAAGTGTTTGCATGTGTTCCGAGGCCATGTCTGTACATGCTAGGCTCGTCAACACCCGTTGTATTCGAACGTAAGAATCTATCACACCCGATCATCACGTGGTGCTTCGAAACGACGAACTTTCGCAACGGTGCACAGTTGGGGGAACACTTCCTTGAAATTTTAATGAGGGATCATCTTATTTACTACCGTCGTTCTAAGCAAATAAGATGTATAAACATGATAAACATCACATGCAATCAAATAGTGACATGATATGGCCATCATCACTTTGCTCCTTTTGATCTCCATCTTTGGGGCTCCATGATCATCATCGTCACTGGCATGACACCATGATCTCCATCATCGTGTCTTCATGAAGTTGTCTCGCCAACTATTAATTCTACTACTACAGCTAACGGTTAGCAATAAAGTAAAGTAATTACATGACGTTTATGTTGACACGCAGGTCATAAATAAATTAAGACAACTCCTATGGCTCCTGCCGGTTGTCATACTCATCGACATGCAAGTCGTGATTCCTATTACAAGAACATGATCATCTCATACATCACATATATCATTCATCACATCCTTTGGCCATATCACATCACATAGCATACCCTGCAAAAACAAGTTAGACGTCCTCTAATTGTTGTTTGCATGTTTTATGTGGCTGCTTTGGGTTTCTAGCAAGAACGTTTCTTACCTACGCAAAAACCACAACGTGATATGCCAATTGCTATTTACCCTTCATAAGGACCCTTTTCATAGAATCCGATCCGACTAAAGTGGGAGAGACAGACACCCGCCAGCCACCTTATGCAACTAGTGCATGTCAGTCGGTGGAACCGGTCTCACGTAAGCGTACGTGTAAGGTTGGTCCGGGCCGCTTCATCCCACAATGCCGCCGAATCAAGATTGGACTAGTAACGGTAAGCATATTGAACAAAATCAACGCCCACAACTACTTTGTGTTCTACTCGTGCATAGAATCTACGCAATAGACCTAGCTCATGATGCCACTGTTGGGGAACGTAGCAGAAATTCAAAATTTTCCTACGTGTCACCAAGATCTATCTATGGAGAGACCAGCAACGAGGGGAAGGAGAGTGCATCTACATACCCTTGTAGATCGCTAAGCGGAAGCGTTCAAGAGAACGGGGTTGATGGAGTCGTACTCGTCGTGATCCAAATCACCGATGATCCTAGTGTCGAACGGACGGCACCTCCGCGTTCAACACAGTACTGCCCGGTGACGTCTCCCATGCCTTGATCCAGCAAGGAGAGAGGGAGAGGTTGAGGAAGACTCCATCCAGCAGCGGCACGACGGCGTGGTGGTGGTGGAGGAGCGTGGTACTCCAGCAGGGCTTCGCCAAGCACTGCAAGATATGAGGAGAAAGAGAGGTAGGGCTGCACCAACAGGGAGAGATCAAATCGTGTATTGGGCAGCCCCTAGGCCTCACTATTTATAGGAGGAGGGGAGGAGGGTGCGCCCCCTCTAGGGTTCCCACCCCTAGGGGGGCGGCAGCCCTAGATGGGAAAAGGGGGGGCGGCCAAGAGGGGAGAGGGGGGCGCCCCCTAGGGTGGGCCTTAGGGCCCATCTAAGCCTAGGGTTTCCCCTTCTCCTCTTTTGCCGCACCTTGGGCCTTGTGGGAGGCGCACCAGCCCACTCAAGGGCTGGTCCCTTACCACTCTTGGCCCATGCAGCCCTCCGGGGCTGGTGGCCCCACTTGGCGGACCCCCGGGACCCTCCCGGTGGTCCCGGTACGTTACCGATAAACCCCGAAACTTTTCCGGTGACCAAAACAGGACTTCCCATATATAAATCTTTACCTACGGACCATTCCGGAACTCCTCCTGACGTCCGGGATCTCATCCGGGACTCCGAACAACATTCGGTAACCACATACAAACTTCCTTTATAACCCTAGTGTCATCGAACCTTAAGTGTGTAGACCCTACGGGTTCGGGAACCATGCAGACATGACCGAGACGTTCTCCGGTCAATAACCAACAGCGGGATCTGGATACCCATGTTGGCTCCCACATGCTCCACGATGATCTCATCGGATGAACCACGATGTCAAGGACTTAATCAATCCCGTATGCAATTCCCTTTGTCCATCGGTATGACACTTGCCCGAGATTCGATCGTCGGTATCCTGATACCTTGTTCAATCTCATTACCGGCAAGTCTCTTTACTCGTTTCGTAACACATCATCCCGTGATCAACTCCTTGGTCACATTGTGCACATTATGATGATGTCCTACCGAGTGGGCCCAGAGATACCTCTCCGTTTTACACGGAGTGACAAATCCCAGTCTTGATTCGTGCCAACCCAACAGACACTTTCGGAGATACCAGTAGTGTACCTTTATAGCCACCCAGTTAGGTTGTGATGTTTGGCACACCCAAAGCACTCCTACGGTATCCGGGAGTTGCACAATCTCATGGTCTAAGGAAATGATACTTGACATTAGAAAAGCTTTAGCATACGAACTACATGATCTTGTGCTAGGCTTAGGATTGGGTCTTGTCCATCACATCATTCTCCTAATGATGTGATCCCGTTATCAACGACATCCAATGTCCATGGTCAGGAAACCGTGACCATCTATTGATCAACGAGCTAGTCAACTAGAGGCTTACTAGGGACATGGTGTTGTCTATGTATCCACACATGCATCTGAGTTTCCTATCAATACAATTCCAGCATGGATAATAAACGATTATCATGAACAAGGAAATATAATAATAATCAATTTATTATGCCTCCAGGGCATATTTCCAACACGGAGGTGGGCCAAAAGAGCCCCGAGCCACCACGAGGGTGGGGGGCGCCCCCTGCCTCGTGGGCCCCTCATGGCTCCCCTGACCGACTTCTTTCGCCTATATATGTCCATGTACCCTAAAAACATCGAGGAGCAGAATAGATCGGGAGTTCCGCCCCTAGAAGCCTCCATAGCCACCAAAAACCAATCTAGACCCGTTCCGGCACCCTGTCGGAGGGGGAAATCCCTCTCCGGTGGCCATCTTCATCATCCCGGTACTCTCCATGACGAGGAGGGAGTAGTTCTCCCTCGGGGCTGAGGGTATGTACCAGTAGCTATGTGTTTGACCTCTCTCTCTCTCTCATTCTTGAGTCGGCACGATCTTGATGTACCGCGAGCTTTGCTATTATATTTGGATCTTATGATGTTTCTCCCCTTATACTCTCTTGTGATGAATTGAGTTTTCCCTTTGAAGTTGTCTTATCGGATTGAGTCTTTAAGGATTTGAGAACACTTGATGTATGTCTTGCACGTGCTTATATGTGGTCACAATGGGATATCATGTGATCCACTTGATGTATGTTTTGGTGATCAACTTCCGAGTTCCGTGACCTCGTGAACTTATGCATAGCGGTTGGCACACGATTTCGTCTTGACTCTCCGGTAGAAACTTTGGGCACTCTTTGAAGTTCTTTGTGTTGGTTGAATAAATGAATCTGAGATTGTATGATGCATATCGTATAATCATACCCATGGATACTTGAGGTGACATTGGGGTATCTAGGTGACATTAGGGTTTTGGTTGATTTGTGTCTTAAGGTGTTATTCTACTACGAACTCTATGATAGATCGATCAGAAAGAATAACTTTGAGGTGGTTTCGTACCCTACAATAATCTCTTCGTTTGTTCTCCACTATTAGTGACTCTTTGTTGCATGTTGAGGGATAGTTATATGATCCAATTATGTTATTATTGTTGATAGAACTTGCACTAGTGAAAGTATGAACCCTAGGCCTTGTTTCCTAGCATTGCAATACTATTTGTGCTCACTTTTATCATTAGTTACCTTGCTGTTTTTATATTTTCAGATTAAAAAACCATTATCTACTATCCATATTGCACTTGTATCACCATCTCTTCGCCGAACTAGTGCACCTATACAATTTACCATTGTATTGGGTGTGTTGGGGACACAAGAGAATCTTTTTTATTTGGTTGAAGGGTTGCTTGAGAAAGACCATCTTCATCCTACACCTCCCACGGATTGATAAACCTTAGGTCATACACTTGAGGGAAATTTGCTACTGCCCTACAAACCTCTGCACTTGGAGGCCTAACAACGTCTACAAAAAGAAGGTTGTGTAGTAGAAATCAAGATCTTTTCTGGCGCCGTTTCCGGGGAGGTGAGTGCTTGAAGGTATATCTTTAGATCTTGCAATCGAATCTTTTTGTTTCTTGTTTTATCACTAGTTTAGTTTATAAAAGAAAATTACAAAAAAAATGGAGTTGAGTTTGCCTCATACGCTTCATCTTTTTAATATATTTCGTGAGAATGATGGAAAGGAAAATTGTGCTCAAGTGCTATAAGAAGAAGTCTATAAAATGTTTGGCACTAAATCTTTGAATGATGAGCATGATTGCAATGTTGTTAGTATGAACTCCATGAAAATCCATGGTACTAATGATGATTGCACTAGTCATAATGAAAATGTCTCTTATAAGCATGTCAATTTTTGTGGAGTGCATAGAGTTTGCAAGTACACACCAAATAGGGAAGATAGATTTTGCAAGAGGCATAAGTATTTGGAAACTAAATGGTTGCAAGAAAGGCTAGATGTTTGTGCTGAAAATTTAAAATTTCTTCACCATACTTCTGAACTTTGCAATGAACATGGTCATTTAAATCTCCATTGCAAATTGTTTCATGATCGTATCGTGTCCAAAAATTGTGATGATTTGACTTCCCTTGCACATCATAATGAACTTAGTTTTCTTTTGGGTTATGAAGAAATGAAACGTATAACTAAGCATATTCCAGAATATAACCTTGAGAAATTCCTTGATATTGATCTAGAAGAAATTTTTATGTATTGTGCGGTGAATTGCATTGAAAATCCTTATATTGCCAATTACATAAAGAAAAGAAAACAAATAGAAGATGAAGAGAATACTAACAAAAGGGAAGAGACTTCCCAATATCCCCCTATTACTTCTTATGATGAATCATGTAACGAGGAGGAGCCTTCTATTCAACCAATCTCATTAATAAGGAGCTCCGAAAAGAGGATTAAACCCACACATGATGTGAAGAAGAAAAATAAAAGACGGAGAATCAAAGGTAAAAATGTATCCCTCCCAAATGATGTTGCTCCTATTTCTCATTGTGATTATGATAATTGTTATACTATTGGTGCTATCCATACTATTAATGATTAGATTTATTAAGCTTATGATATGAAAAGGCCCAAGCTTGGGGATGCTATGTTTGATGAGAATGACATGTTTGAGAATGTATTTGTTGCAATTAATGTTTGTCCCAAGCTTGGGGATTCTATGTTTAATGAAGATGATATTTCTAGCCTCCCAAGTTTTGATATGCAAATTTGTTATGATGATAGCATGCCTCCTACTTATGATGATTATATTGATGAAAGTGGGTTTGGAAGAGTGTCAACTTTAGGAAGTAATGATCCCACTATTTTGGAGGATGTTGAATCTTATTGTGATAATTATGAAAGTGGATTTGGAGAGGTCATGACTTTATTTAGTAATGATTCCACTATCTTGGAAGAGGTTTCAATTGATTATGATGAGAACAAAGTTGCTACTTATGATGATTATTGTGATGATACGTATGCTATAAAAAGTAATGATGATTATATTTATAAAACTTGCCAAGATTATTATTACCCTTTTGCTGAACATTACTCCTTTAATGTGGAAACAATTTATAGTATTCGAGTTTCCTATGATGCTCCCACTGTTCCGAATGAGAAGAATTTTGCCTATGTGGAGACTAGCAAATTTTCTATGCTTGTAGATCATGAAAAGAATGCTTTATGTGATAGTTATATTGTTGAATTAATTCATTATGCTTCTGAAAATTATTATGAGGGAGGAATATATGCTTTTAGGAGTTGCAATAATATCAAGTTTCCTCTCTATGTGCTTAAAGTTTCAAAGTTATGCTTGTATTGCCTTCCTATGCTAGTTGATTATTGTTCCCATAAATTTTTGCTCATAAAATCCCTATGCATAGGAAGTGGGTTAGACTTAAATGTGCTAGTCATATTCTTCATGATGCTCTCTTTATATTACAATTCTTATATTTTATCTGAGCATCATTGAAATCATCATGCCTAGCTAGGGACGTTAAACGATAGCGCTTGTTGGGAGGCAACCCAACTTTATTTTTGTTCCTTGATTTTTGTTCCTGTTTAGTAATAAATAATTCATCTAGACTCTGTTTAGATGTGGTTTATGCTTTTAATTAGTGTTTGTGCCAAGTAGAACCTTTGGGAAGACTTGGGGAAAGTCTTTACGATCTTGCTGTAAAAGATAGAAACTTTAGCGCTCACGAGATTTGCTGCCATTTTTATGGAGAGTGATATTTAGTTAATTATTTTTGCAGATGATTAATATACAAATTCCTCAGGTCCACAAATTTATTTGAGAATTTTATGAGTTCCAGAAGTATACGTTTGATACAGATTACTACACGCTATTCTATTGTTGACAGGTTCTGTTTTCTATGTGTTGTTTGCTTATTTTAATGAATCTATGAGTAGTATCGGAGGGTATGAACCATAGAGAAGTTGGAATACAGTAGATATTACACCAATATAAATAAAGATTGAGTTCACAACAGTACCTAAGTGGTGATTTATTTTCTTATACTAACGGAGCTTACGAGTTTTCTGTTAAGTTTTGTGTTGTGAAGTTTTCAAGTTTTGGGTAAAGATTTGATGGACTATGGAATAAGGAGTGGCAAGAGCCTAAGCTTGGGCATGCCCAAGGCACCCCAAGGTAATATTCAAGTACAACCAAGAGCCTAAGCTTGGGGATGCCCCGGAAGGCATCCCCTCTTTCGTCTTCGTTCATCCGTAACTTCACTCGGAGCTATATTTTTATTCACCACATGATATGTGTTTTGCTTGGAGCGTCATTTTATTTTATTTTGTTTTTCTTGCTGTTTGGCTAAAATACCAAGATATGAAATTATTAAATGTTAGAGTATTCACATAGTTGCATAATTATTCGAGTACTCATTGATCTTCACTTATATCTTTTGGAGTAGTTTGTCATTTGCTCTAGTGCTTAACTTATATCTTTGTAGAGCACGATGGTAGTTTTATTTTGAAGAAATAGATGAACTATCATGCTTCACTTATATCATTTTGAGAGTCCTTTAAGAACAGCATGGTAATTTTCTTTTAGGCATAATAAAAACTTTCATATAAAGTGCATTAAATACTATGAGAAGTTTGATACTTGATGATTGTTTTGAGACATGAAGATGGTGATATTCGAGTCATGCTAGTTGAGTAGTTCTGGATTTGAGAGATACTTGTGTTGAAGTTTATGATTCCCGTAGCACGCACGTATGGTGAACCGTTATGTGATGAAGTTGGAGCATGAT
This sequence comes from Triticum monococcum, assembly GCA_034509565.1. Classification (NCBI taxonomy): domain Eukaryota; kingdom Viridiplantae; phylum Streptophyta; class Magnoliopsida; order Poales; family Poaceae; genus Triticum; species Triticum monococcum. Next base: position 581,381,526 of record CM067845.1, read on the forward strand.
TTATTTATTTATTGTCTTCCTTATGAGTGGCGGTCGGGGACGAGCGATGGTCTTTTCCTACCAATCTATCCCCCTAGGAGCATGCGCGTAGTACTTTGTTTCGATAACTAATAGATTTTTGCAATAAGTATGTGAGTTCTTTATGACTAATGTTGAGTCCATGGATTATACGCACTCTCAACCTTCCGCCATTGCTAGCAAATTTCGCCCGTACCATAAAACCCACCATTTATCTTCCTCAAAACAGCCACCATACCTACCTATTATGGCATTTCCATAGCCATTCCAAGATTTATTGCCATGCAACTTTCCACCGTTCCGTTTATTATGACACGCTCCATCATTGTCATACTGCTTTGCATGATCATGTAATTGACATCGTATTTGTGGCAAAGCAACCATTCATAATTCTTTCATACATGTCACTCATGAGTCATTGCAAATCCCGGTACACCGCCGAAGGCATTCATATAGAGTCATGTTTTGTTCTAAGTATCGAGTTGTAATTCTTGAGTTGTAAGAAAATAAAAGTGTGATGTCATTATTATTAGAGCATTGTCCCATGTGAGGAAAGGATGATGGAGACTATGATTCCCCCACAAGTCGGGATGAGACTCCGAACGAAAAACAAAAAAGAAAAAAAAAGAGTCCATAAAAAAGAAAAGGCCCAAATAAAAAATAAAATAAAAACAAAAAAGAGAGAAAAGGAGAGAAGGGGCAATGCTACTATCCTTTTACCACACTTGTGCTTCAAAGTAGCACCATGATCTTCATGATAGAGAGTCTCCTATGTTGTCACTTTCATATACTAGTGGGAATCCTTCATTATAGAACTTGGCTTGTATATTCCAATGATGGGCTTCCTCAAAATGCCCTAGGTCTTCGTGAGCAAGCGAGTTGGATGCACACCCACTTAGTTTCCTTTTGAGCTTTCATACACTTATAGCTCTAGTGCGTCCATTGCATGGCAATCCCTACTCACTCACATTGATATCTATTGATGGGCATCTCCATATCCCGTTGATATGCCTAGTTGATGTGAGACTATCTTCTCCTTTTTGTCTTCTCCACAACCACCATTATATTCCACCTATAGTGCTATGTCCATGGCTCATGCTCATGTATTGCGTGAAGATTGAAAAGGTTTGAGAACATCAAAAGTATGAAACAATTGGTTGGCTTGTCATCGGGGTTGTGCATGATTTAAATATTTTGTGTGATGAAGATAGAGCATAGCTAGACTATATGATTTTGTAGGGATAGCTTTCTTTGGCCATGTTATTTTGAGAAGACATAATTGCTTGGTTAGTATGCTTGAAGTATTATTATTTTTATGTCAATATTAAACGTTTGTCTTGAATCTTATGGATCTGAATATTCTTGCCACGATAAAGAGAATTACATGGATAAATATGTTAGGTAGCATTCCACATCAAAAATTCTGTTTTTATCATTTACCTACTCAAGGACGAGCAGGAATTAAGCTTGGGGATGCTTGATACATCTCCAACGTATCTATAATTTTTTATTGTTCAATGCTATTATATTATCAACCTTGGATGTTTTATATGCATTACTATGCTAATTTATATGATTTTTGGGACTAACCTATTAACCTAGAGCCCAGCGCCAGTTTCTATTTTTTCCTTGTTTTTAAGTATCCCAGAAAAGGAAAATCAAACGGAGTCCAATTGACCTGAAAATTCACGGAGACCATTTTTGGACTAGAAGAAGCCCACGGAGTACCGGAGGTGGGCTAGAAGAGCCCCGAGGCCACCACGAGGATGGGGGGCACCCCCCTGCCTCGTGGGCCCGTCGTGGCTCCCCTGACCGACTTCTTTCGCCTATATATGCCCATATACCCTAAAAACATCGAGGAGCATAATAGATCGGGAGTTCCGCCGCCAGAAGCCTCCATACCCACCGAAAACCAATATAGACCCGTTCCGGCACCCTGCCGGAGGGGGAAATCCCTCTCCGGTGGCCATCTTCATCATCCCGGTGCTCTCCATGACAAGGAGGGAGTAGTTCTCCCTCGGGGCTGAGGGTATGTACCAGTAGCTATGTGTTTGATCTCTCTCTCTCGTGTTCTTGAGTCGGCACAATCTTGATGTATCGCGAGCTTTGCTATTATATTTGGATCTTATGATGTTTCTCCCCTTCTACTCTCTTGTGATGAATTGAGTTTTCCCTTTGAAGTTGTCTTATCGGATTGAGTCTTTACGGATTTGAGAACACTTGTTGTATGTCTTGCACGTGCTTATCTGTGGTGACAATGGGATAGCATGTGATCCACTTGATGTATGTTTTGGTGATCAACTTGCGAGTTCTGTGACCTCGTGAACTTATGAATAGGGGTTGGCACACATTTTCGTGCTGACTCTCCGGTAGAAACTTTGGGGTACTCTTTGAAGTTATTTGTGTTGGTCATATAGATGAATCTGAGATTGTGTGATGCATATTGTATAATCATACCCACGGATACTTGAGGTGACATTGGAGTATCTAGGTGACATTAGGGTTTTGGTTGATTTGTGTCGTAAGGTGTTATTCAAGTACGAACTCTATGATAGATCGATCAGAAAGAATAACTTTGAGGTGGTTTCATACCCTACAATAATCTCTATGTTTGTTCTCCGCTATTAGTGACTTTGGAGTTACTCTTTGTTGCATGTTGAGGGATATTTATATGATCCAATTATGTTATTATTGTTGAGAGAACTTGCACTAGTGAAAGTATGGACCCTGGGCCTTGTTTCCTAGCATTGCAATACCGTTTGTGCTCACTTTTATCATTAGTTACCTTGCTGTTTTTATATTTTCATATTACAAAAACCATTATCTACTATCCATATTGCACTTGTATCACCATATCTTCGCCGAACTAGTGCACCTATACAATTTACCATTGTATTGGGTGTGTTGGGGACACAAGAGACTCTTTGTTATTTGGTTGCATGGTTGCTTCAGAGAGACCATCTTCATCCTATGCCTCCCACGGATTGATAAACCTTAGGTCATCCACTTGAGGAAAATTTGCTACTGTCCTACAAACCTCTGCACTTGGAGGCCCAACAACATCTACACGAAGAAGGTTGTGTAGTAGACATCACGGACATGAGGGCGTCATGATCATTCTTAGAGCAACAACATATATAAACGTGTTTACAATTCAATCTATATTACTACAAATTCAATCACCTACATGTTGTCATATGATCTCTTATGCTAAAGTAACAATTCAATCACAATTTCAAGTATGAATCATAAACTTCATTGAGAACTGACAAACTCTAATCTTAGTCATTGAGGCAATTGCAATTTATCATAACATAGGAAAGAGTCAATATAATAGCTTTTCAGCAAGTCCACATACTCAACTATCATTTAGTCTTTCACAATTGCTAACACTCACGCAATATTTATGGGTATGAAGTTTTAATCGGACACAGGGAAAGATAGGGGCTTATAATTTTGCCTCCCAATGTTTTACCTCAAGGGTAATGTCAACAATAATAGTCCATGCAAACCCACATCCAATTAGCCATATATATCAGGATCTTTCCAACACATTGTGCTTGCCAAAGGATAAAGTGTAAAAAGGAAAGGTGAAGATCACCATGACTCTTATATAAGGTAGAAGATAAAAGTAAAAGATAGGCTCTTCGCGGAGGGAAGCAGAGGTTGTCATGCGCTTTTATGGTTGGATGCACAAAATCTTAATGCAAAAGAACGTCACTTTATATTGCCACTTGTGATATGGACCTTTATTATGCAGTCAGTCGTATAAAGCTTATTTTCTCCACATTAATAGATCATAAATATTTAGAGAGAAATTTTTATTGCATGCACCGATGACAACTTACTTGAAGGATCTTACTCAATCCATAGGTAGGTATGGTGGACTCTCATGGCAAAACTGGGTTTAGGGATATTTGGAAGCACAAGTAGTATCTCTACTTGGTGCAAAGAAATTGGCTAGCATGAGAGGGAAAGGTAAGCTCAACATGTTGGATGATCCATGACAATATAATTTATCTCAGATGTAAGAAAACATAACCCATTACGTTGTCTTCCTTGTCCAACGTCAACTCTTTAGCATATCATACTTTAATGAATGCTCACAGTTATAAAAGATGTCCAAGATAGTATATTTATATGTGAACCTCTCTTTCTTTATTATTTCTTATTAATTGCAATGATGACCAAAACTATGTTTGTCAACTCTCAATAATTTTTATCCATCATACTCTTTATATGTGAGCTCATTACTCTCCATAAGATCCATATGATCTTTTTATTTCTTTTTATTTCTTCTCTTTTATTTTATTCCCTCAAGATCATGGCAAAATAATCAAGCCCTTGACTCAACACTAATCTTTATTATATATATATAGCTCACGGACTCGATTACATAGAAGGATCATAAAGCAAAACTCACAACTAGATCATACTAAAACTTTATTATACTAGATCAAGATATTATCAAAAAGATCGAACTAAGAAAAATGGTAAAGATAGAAGGTGTGATGGTGATACGATACCGGGGCACTCCCCCAAGCTTGGCAATTGCTAAGGGGAGTGCCCATACCCATGTGTTTATGTCTCTTTTGCCAGTGAAGGAGATGGAGTTGTTGATGATGTAGGCTTGTCGTTCCTCTTCCAAGGCATAGGATCACCATCATAGAAGGATGATCGAGTCTCCAGAATCCTCAAATCTGCAGCCAAACTCATCCTCTTGGATCTATATTCATACTCACAGTTTTGGTTTTGCAGGTCATAGATCTGGGCTTGGAGGTGCTTGATTTTCTCTGAAGCTTGAAGATGGCCTCCCTAATGTCCTTGGCGTCCAGCTTGTGGTTGTTGGTGAACTCCGTGATCATTATGTGATTGGAGTCGAGTCCTCGATCCATCATCTCCTGACACTTGAAAACTTGTTGCTCCATTGCCTCGAGCCTTGTCTCCATGCTTCCGGTCCTCCTTGGTCCCTCAACATCGCGGATGTGCAACAACCCCTCACGCATCTCAATGGTTTGAGGGTGCTGCAGCACCTCCGCGAGGTAGGGGTTGATGACCTTCTCGAAGAACTTGTCCTTGGGGGCACTTGAAGGCGACATGGTGACCTAGATCTGTCAGAAAAACAGCTCGAAACAAAGACAGGAGATATTTGCGTGATACGGTGGTCAAAACCTTCGGGAGATTATATAGTGAATTTTTACCGACCAAAAGACATATCGTGCAAGAAAACAGAGTCCGGAGAGCGCACGAGGTGCCCGCGAGGCAGGGGGCGCGCCCAGGGGGTAGGGCGCGCCCTCCACCCTCGTGGAAGCCTCGTGTCCTTTACGGTCTGCTTCTTATTTTCCTATTTTCTTAAATATTCCAAAACGGAGAAAAATTGCCATTAGAACTGTTTTGGAGTCGGTTTTACCTATTCCTTTTCGGAGTCTGAAACATTCTGGAAAGTGTCCCTTATGTATTCCTCCGGGGTTACGGTTTCAATAACATTAGTTTCAACATTTATAGGATTACCTGAGATATAATGTTTGATTCTTTGACCATTCACCACCTTCAGATTTGTGGCTTCAAAGTTGTTGATTTTTATGGCACCGGAACGATAGACCTCCTCGATAACGTAAGGACCTTCCCATTTAGAGAGAAGTTTGCCTGTAAAAAATCTTAAACGAGAGTTGTATAACAATACATAATCACCTACATTGAACTCACGTTTTTGTATCCTTTTATCATGCCATCTTTTAACTTTTTCTTAAAACAGTTTGGCATTTTCATAAGCCTGGGTTCTCCATTCATCAAGTGAGCTAATATCAAATAACCTCTTCTCACCGGCAAGTTTGAAATCATAATTGAGCTCTTTAATGGCCCAATATGCCTTATGTTCTAGTTCAAGAGGTAAGTGACATGCTTTACCATAAACCATTTTAAACGGAGACATACCCATAGGATTTTTGTATGCAGTTCTATAAGCCCATAATGCATCATCAAGTTTCTTGGACCAATTATTTCTAGATCTATTAACAGTCTTTTGCAAAATTAATTTAAGCTCTCTATTACTTAATTCTACTTGGCCACTAGACTGTGGGTGATAAGGAGATGCAATTCTATGATTAACATCATACTTAGCAAGCATTTTACGAAAGGCACCATGAATGAAATGTGAACCACCATCAGTCATTAAATATCTAGGGACTCCAAACCTCAGAAAAATAAGTTCTTTAAGCTTCTTAATAGAGGTGTTATGATCAACACTACTAGTTGGCATAGCTTCTACCCACTTAGTAACGTAATCAACAGCAACTAAAATATGTGTATACCCATTAGAGGAAGGAAAATGTCCCATATAATCAAAGCCTCAAACATCAAATGGTTCAATAACAAGTGAATAATTCATAGGCATTTCTTGACGTCTACTAATATTACCAATTCTTTGACATTCATCACAAGACAAAACAAACTTACGGGCATCCTTGAAGAGAGTAGGCCAATAAAAACCAGATTGCAATACCTTATGTGCAGTTCTATCTCCAGCATGGTGTCCTCCATAAGCTTCGGAGTGACACTTGCGTAGGATCTGTTCCTGTTCATCCTTAGGTATACAATGTCTAATAACACCATCTACTCCTTTATAAATATGTGGGTCATCCCAGAAGTAATGTCTTAAATCATATAAGAACTTTTTCTTTTGCTGGTATGTGAAACTAGGTGGTATAAATTTAGCAACAATGTAATTAGCATAATCAGCATACCATGGAGAAGTACAAGAAGCATTTATGACAGCTAATTGTTCATCAGGGAAGCTATCATCAATAGGTAGTGGGTCATCAAGAACATTCTCTAACCTAGACAAGTTGCCTGCAATGGGATTCTCGGCTCCCTTTCTATCAATAATATGCAAATCAAATTCTTGTAGCGGGAGAACCCATCTAATAAGTCTAGGTTTAGCATCTTTCTTTTCCATAAGATATTTAATAGCAACGTGATTAGTGTGAATAGTTACTTTAGAATCAACAATATAAGGTCTGAACTTATCACAAGCAAATACAACTGCTAAGAATTCCTTTTCAGTAGTAGCATAATTTCTCTGGGCATTGTCTAGAGTTTTACTAGCATATTGAATAACATTTATTTTTTTATCAACTCTTTGTCCTAGAACAGCACCTACAGCATAGTCACTAGCATCACACATGATTTCAAAGGGTAAATTTCAATCAGGTGGCTAAACAATAGGTGCAGAAATCAAGGCTTTTTAAGTATTTCAAATGCTTCTACACAATCATCATCAAAGACAAAAGTAATATATTTTTGTAATAGGTTAGTCAGAGGCTAGGAAATTTTTGAGAAGTCCTTAATGAACCTCCTATAAAAACCGGCATGACCAAGGAAACTTCTTATACCTTTAATGTCCTTGGGACATGGCATCTTTTCAATGGCATCAACTTTACCTTTGTCAACTTCAATACCTCTTTCAGAAATTTTATGCCCCAAGACAATACCTTCATTAACCATAAAGTGTCACTTCTCCCAATTCAAGACAAGGTTAGTTTCTTCACATCTCTGCAAAACTCAATCAAGGTTGCTCAAGCAATCATCAAAAGAGGATCCATAAACAGAGAAATCATCCATGAAAACTTCACAAATCTTTTCACAAAGTCAGATAATATAGCCATCATGCATCTTTGAAAGGTAGCAGGTGCATTACATAAACCAAAGGGCATACGTCTATAAGCAAAGGTACCGAAAGAGCAAGTAAAATTAGTCTTTTCTTGATCATCAGCTGACACAGGTATTTGGGAGAAACCAGAGTAACCATCTAGAAAGCAAAAATGTGTATGTTTGGATAATCTTTCTAGCATTTGATCAATGAAAGGCAAAGGGTGATGATATTTTTAGTAGCTTTATTTAATTCACAGAAATCAGTTACCATCCTATAACCTGTAATAATTCTTTGTGGAATCAATTCATATTTATCATTAGGAACGACTGTAATACCTCCCTTCTTAGGGACACAATGGACAGGACTTACCCATTGACTATCAGCAACGGGATAAATTATACCTGCTTCAAGGAGCTTTAATATTTCCTTTCTTACCACTTCTTTCATCTTAGGATTCAGCCGTCGTTGGTGATCAATAACTGGTTTGGCGTATTTCTCCAAATTTATTTTGTGTTGACATAGAGTGGGACTAATGCCCTTAAGATCATCAAGAGTATATCCAATAGCAGCACGGTGCTTCTTTAGAGTTTTCAATAATCTCTCTTCTTCATGCTCTGAAAGGTTAGCACTAATAATAATAGGATATATCTTCTTTTCATCAAGATAAGCATATTTAAGAGTATTAGGCAATGGTTTAAGATCAAACACAGGATCACCCTTGGGTGGAGGAGGATCCCCTAGAATTTCAACAGGCAAGTTGTGTTTCAGAATAGGTCCCTGTTTAAAGAACACTTCATCTATTTCCCTTCTTTCATTCATAAACATATCGTTTTCATGGTCTAGCAAATATTGTTCTAAAGGATCAGTAGGAGGCACGGCAATAGAAGCAAGACCAATAATTTCATCTTTGCTAGGAAATTCCTCATCACGGGGTTTTCTACTAAATTTAGCAAAATTAAACTCATGAGACATATCCCCTAAACCAACAGAAACAATATCCTTATTGCAGTCTATCTTAGCACTAACAGTATTCAAGAAGGGTCTACCAAATATAATGGGAAAAAGTCATCTTGTGGGGAACCAAGAACAAGAAAATCAGCAGGATATTTAACTTTCCCACACAAGACCTCAACATCTCTACAATCTCAACCGGTGAAATAGTATCTCTATTGGCAAGTTTAATTGGTAACGTCGATATCTTCTATCTTAGCTGGTGCAATATCATGCATAATCTCTTCATATAAGGAATGAGGTATTGCACTTGCACTAGCACCCATATCACATAAGCCATAATAACAATGATCTCCTATTTTAACGAAAATAACAGGCATGCCTACAACAGGCCTATGTTTATTTTTAGCATCAGGTCTAGCAATTCTAGCAGCTTCATTACAGAAGTAAATAACATGCCCGTCAATATTATCGGCCAAGAGATCTTTGACCATAGTAATTTTAGTTCAACTTTAATTTGCTCAGGGGGTTTAGGTGTCTTAATATTACTTTTGTTGACCACAGTTTCAGCTTTAGCATGATCCTTTATTCTAATAGGGAAAGGTGGCTTCTCAATATAAGCAGCAGGAACAACAGGATCATTATAAGTGATAGTCTTTTCTTCAACTTTAATAGGTGCAACTACTTTTACTTCAATGGGAGGATTATATTTAAACCACTTCTCCTTAGGGAGATCAACATGAGTAGAAAAGGATTCACAGAAAGAAACTACTATCTCAGAGTCAAGTCCATATTTAGTGCTAAATTCATGGAAAGCATCGGTATACCTGACTCCTTACCTTCGTCGAGGTCCTAATCTTCAGAGTTGCATTTAATTCTTTCCAATAAATCCCATTTGAATTCAATAGTCTTCATCATAAAAGATCCAGTACAAGAAGTATCGAGCATGGAGCGATTACTAAGAGAAAGCCGAGCGTAAATTTTTTTGAATAATCATTTCTCTTGAGATCTCATGATTGGGGCATGAATATACCATTGACTTAAGCCTCCCCCGAGCTTGAGAGATGCTTTCTCCTTCGCGAGGCCAAAAATTATATATATATATATATATATATATATATATATAATTACGATCATGATGAACAAGATGCATAGGATAAAACTTCTGATGAAATTCCAATTTCAATCGCTTGTAGTCCCATGAACCATATCATCACATAGCCTATACCATGTCGATGCATCTCCCTTCAAAGATAAAGGGAATACCTTCTTCTTGATAACATCCTCGGACATACCTGCAAGCTTAAATAATCCACAAACTTCATCCACATAGATTAAGTGGAAATCGGGATGCAATGTTCCATCTCCTGCAAAAGGATTAGCTAGCAGTTTCTCTATCATACCCGAAGGAATTTCAAACTAAACATTTTAAGTAGGTTCAGTAGGTTGAGGAGCAACTCTTTGCTCCACTGGTTGGGGTGAAGATACCCCGAACAAGCCCCTCAAAGGATTATGTTCCATAGTAACAAGTGACAGTAAATTTCAGCACACTATATAAAATTTTCCTTACCAAATTCCACCTACCAAAGGCGCTTCACTCCCCGGCAACGGCGCCAGAAAAGAGTCTTGATGACCCACAAGTGTAGGGGATCTATCATAGCCTTTTCAATAAGTAAGAGTGTCGAACCCAACGAGGAGCAGAAGGAAATGATAAGCAGTTTTCAATAAGGTATTCTCTGCAAGCACTGAAATTATCGGTAACAGATAGTTTTGTGATAAGGTAATTTGTAACGAGTGGCATGTAATAAAAGAAAATAAGGTGCCGCAAGATGTCCCAATCCTTTTTGTAGCAAAGTACAAGCCTGGACAAACTCTTATATGAAGGAAAGCACTCCCGAGGACACATGGGAATTATCGTCAAGCTAGTTTTCATCACGTTCATATGATTCGCGTTTGGTACTTTGATAATTTGATATGTGGGTGGACCGGTGCTTGGGTACTGCCCTTACTTGGACAAGCATCCCACTTATGATTAACCCCTATTGCAAGCATCCGCAACTACAACAGAAGTATTAAGGTAAACCTAACCATAGCATGAAACATATGGATCCAAATCAGCCCCTTACGAAGCAATGCATAAACTAGGGTATAAGCTTCTGTCACTCTAGCAACCCATCATCTACTTATTACTTCCCAATGCCTCCCTCTATGCCCAAACAATGGTGAAGTGTCATGTAGTCGACGTTCACATGACACCACTAGAGGGATGACAACATACATCTCATCAAAGTATTGAACGAATACCAAATTCACATGACTACTTATAGCAAGACTTCTCCCCACGTCCTCAGGAACAAACGTAACTACTCACAAAGCATATTCGTGTTCATAATCAGAGGAGTATTAATATGCATAATGGATCTGAACATATGATCTTCCACCAAGTAAACAAACTAGCATCAACTACAAGGAGTAATCAACACTACTAGCAACCCACAGGTACCAATCTGAGGTTTGGATACAAAGATTGGATACAAGAGATGAACTAGGGTTTGAGATGAGATGGTGCTGGTGAAGATGTTGATGGAGATTGACCCCTTCCGATAAGAGGATCATTGGTGATGATGATAGTGATGATTTCCCCCTCCCGGAGGGAAGTTTCCCCGGCAGAACAGCTCCGCCGGAGCCCTAGATTGGTTCCGCCAAGGTTCCGCCTCGTGGCGGTGGAGTTTCCTCCCGTGAGATTGCTTATGATTTTTTTTTCGGAAGAAAGACCTCATATAGCAGAATATGGGCATCAGAGGGCCACCAGGGGACCCATGAGGCAGGGGGCGTGCCCAGGGGGGTAGGGCGCGCCCCCCACCCTCGTGGACGGTGGGTGGCCCCCCTCTGGTACTTATTTCGCCCAATATTTTTTATATATTCTCAAACATGCTCCCGTGAAGTTTTAGGACTTTTGGAGATGTGCGGAATAGGTCTCTAATATTTGCTCATTTTCCAGCCCAGAATTCCAGCTGCCGGCATTCCCCCTCTTCATGCAAACTTTGTAAAATAAGAGAGAATAGGCATAAGTATTGTGACATAATGTGTAATAACAGCCCATAATGCAATAAATATCGATATAAAAGCGTGGTGCAAAATGGACGTATCAGGAACCCAAGCAACCCAAACAAATGAGCAAACACCTAGTGTGCATGCCATGTCACAACCAGAGAAACTCAAACAAGCAGTCCAAAATGACGCACTAGTCAACGAGTAAGTTGGCATACCGCGGTAGAAAAGGGTGAAAGGAGAAGACTAGAGTTACAGAAGAGACTTACGAGTGCATGCCTCGATCTTGCGCATCTGCGCCAGCATCACCGCAGGTGCGCGGGGAACGCGGGTGCCACAGCCTACGCTGGTCACGCCTTTATCTCCGTCGATGTGCACGATGGTTGCGATCTCGGCGACGGTCAGTGCCAGCCCATCCTTCCGCTCCCGTGCAAGACCCTTGGGATGGTTTGCTATCGGCGCCGATCTCGTTGATGGCCGAGGCAAGGTCCCATGCTCGGCCAACTCGCACGCGACTCCTGCGTCCGAGTCGGTGTCGCTGTGCTGGGCGAGCTCACCATCGCATTCGGCTTCCAGAGCGACACATACGAATATCAGGGTGGAATATGGAGGGGAGAAGACTCCATAGCAGTTTGCTGCTTCTCGTAGATCGGCGACAACAACTGCAGCACCAAGGCAGGGCACCAGCCGACGACGGAGAACGGTAGGCCGTCGTGGCAGAGTGGTGCAGGTGCAGGGGCAGGGCGGCGACAATTTTTCTCAGCAGAGAGATGGAAGTGCGGGCGAGGGTGGGGTTGATGGGGCATGCATGACGGTTAATCGCACGAAGGAGGAGGTCGATGGATCTCCACATCTCGTACATGGCCTGAGGTGACCCTTTTTCCTGTATATGGTGAGATCGTGGCCCTCGCGCGACGGTGAGTTTTTGGTCGATGGCTGCCGTAAGTGGGGCGAAGGTCGAACCATCACAACGACTGCAGATCCCCCTTTAATAGTAGAGATTAGTTTCTCTTTCCCATACTAACATGTGAAACCCACATTATTTCTAAATTTAGGTTTGTTTATGTAATCAAATAAAATCAGAGGCAGTTTTCTAAAACAAATATTTTTCAAAGCATACACAAAACGTATGTGAGACGTATCGCGGGACTGGTTCGTCAAGTTTAAGGACCAAAGAGGTATTATCAAGTTCTTGGATCATATTCAAGCAGTTTCTGAGTTTAAGAACCATTGTGGACATCGTCACCAAATTTGAGGATCATGCATGTATTTTACTCATGCACATTATCATCATAAACATCACTTCTGACCAAGTATGCCCTGGCTTGTACTCCCTTCTTATAGACAAAAAGAATGGAAACTTAAAATTAATAACAATGTCATGTGATGGCATACTCTATATTGTGAAAGCCGCACCAAATTTAGTCCATGTGCTCAACCTAGTGTTTTGCCACATATTAACTTTTTTCCAGGGTACCCTGTATTAACTTACCCTAGTTGTCTTGTCATTGAAACCTCACAACATCAATAAACTCTCTTGATCGTTTTTGTTTGGGATTACAAGACCTATTATCCATATATGTGTATAAAAGGAGATGAAAAACTTTGGGAAAGGTTTAGTCTAAACCAAGGAAAGAAATTAACCTGCTAGGATTCCTTGACCTGGTGGTGTTCAACCAGGCTGTATTAGCCCAGCATGCGTGTGGCATCCGGTCACTTCATTGGAGTGGTTGTGAAAGTGTGTTGAAAGCATGGCACTACCCGCAATGGATTTTCGACATTGTACATTTTTTAGAATGCCTCATCAACTTGGAGAAATGTGAAGCATGGTTTAGTTTTTCCCAAAAGGGGGGTCATGAGGATCATGGACAATGGTTCACAAATAAATATTTGACATGATTATTTGATGCCTTGGGATTTCTTCTTGAAAGCAATAGGGCTTAAGAGAAGGAACGGGTTGGTTTTCAAACTTTATTGATTATATTGCTCAAGCATGCAACATGGCTATGCTACTCTTCTAAACTCCATTGGGCTTGCACTATGAATATGATTACATCATTTATAAAATGTTCTTACCAATATTGTAAAAAGGAAAAATGTCTTACGTTTTGAATTTTTGAGGTAGACAGGTGGGCTTTCCTAGAGTTTAGAGAAGAAATAGATTACCAACACTGAGTTATTGGCATCTGAAGCTATACTACCATGGATCATAAAAGTGACAATATGTTGACACCTGAAGGGAAGGAGCTCATGAGGACAAGCCTTTTATCCCAGGGGAGATATATGATATTGGGTGGTTGGAACGTCATAATAATGTTAACTTGAATTACACCACTATCTCATTCCTTGTCTATATATAACTATACCTCCCATCTGATTGAATCAACCTGCTAAGAGTCCACACATGTTCCGACATCTTGATGGAAGCAAGACAACAATGGAGTGAGTGGAAATTTAACTGGCTCGTCGGTTCAAAGCTTGGGGCTTGGAGGTATCAGAAGAGACACGAAATCCTCTGTATTGATGGATAGCATGTATTTTATTTTATTATTAACCTGCTGATAGTGAAAAAGCACCTTTGTCTAGCAAGCAACTATCTACAGGAAAAATATGATTTGTATATGCAGCAGGAGTAGTGTTGAGAAATAAATTTACAAGAATGTTTTGTGTGAACCTTGACAATAGCTTTGCTCATTCTATTACAAGAAGGAGCAAACAAAAATATGTGCAGAAATACAAAGTATTTGACAAAAAACTACCACATTAGGGGTTGTCGTCCCACTGAACTACCACATTCAAAAATGTGACCGATAACTATAAAAAAAATCTAATTTTGTGACTAAAAACTACCACTTTTGAAAAAATGACCGGTTTATATGATTTAAACATGTTTATGACATGCGGGACCCACCCATCAAGGGTGATGTGGCAGCAAAGTCAACTCTGTTTATTTTGACCGTTAAGTTGACCGTTATGACAGGGGGGCCCACACGTCATTCTTCTTCTCCCTCTCTCTATCTTTCTTTGGCATTTTACCAAATACCTCATGTGCATGGGAGGGATGCAGGTCAACTCCGGTGACGCGCCCGCCGTGAAGACGCCCCCGCCGCTCCTGAACAAGGAAGATGGTCCACAAGACGCCCCATCCTCACGCACCCAGGACGACAACGAGGTGCGCGCCTCACCTGCCCGAGGTGCTTCGCCAAGGTGCCCGCACTGCAGGAGCTGCTCGTCATGGTTCTCGCACGTGTTGCAGGAGCTGCTTGTCGTGGTGCTCGCGTTGCAGGAGCTGCTGGTGCTCGCGCACTGCGGCCGAGCCTCGTGGAGGGTGGGAGCCTCAATGTCCCGTTCCAGCGGAAGGGGAGGAGGGTATTGCGGAGCTCTGGCTCACCCACGGTCGTCACAGGACGCGAGAGGGACGCCGGAGCCGTGGTGCTGCTGCTTGTGGCCACTGCTACTGCTCCTATGCTGGAGGATGTTGCGGTGGTCTTTTCGTAGGTGGCGGCGAAGGACACGGCTTCGACGACTGAGGGAGTCCTGGATTAGGGGGTCTCTGGACAGCCGGACTATCTCCATTGGCTGGACTGTTAGACTATGAAGATACAAGATTGAAGACTTCGTCTTGTGTCCGGATGGGACTCTACTTGGCGTGGAAGGCAAGCTAGGCAATACGGATATGGATATCTCCTCCTTTGTAACCAACCTTGTGTAACCCTAACCCTCTCCGGTGTCTATATAAACCGAAGGGTTTTAGTCCGTAGGACAACAACCATAACATACAATCATACCATAGCCTAGCTTCTAGGGTTTAGCCTCTTTGATCTCGTGGTAGATCTACTCTTGTACTACCCATATCATCAATATCAATCAAGCAGGACGTAGGGTTTTACCTCCATCAAGAGGGCCTGAACCTGGGTAAAACATCGTGTCCCCTGCCTCCTGTTACCATCCGGCCTAGACACACAGTTCGGGACCCCCTACCCGAGATCCGCCAGTTTTGACACCGACAACGACCGAAACACGGCAGTGGCCACGGCCTCGGCGAGCACCCCGGACACCTCAACCTCGGCCGTGTTGTTGGATGCGGAGGGCATGGGGAACTTGACTGTGGCGTGCACAAAGGCAGAGAGGTGGACCAGGTCCTTCTCGGTGTGATGCAGGGGGCGTACCGTGAATGCGAGCCTGTTGTCGTCTCAGCGCCGGAGTGCGGCCTGTGGCTCAACGGTGAGGGCTTCCGAAATGAGGAGGAGCTCAGCGAGCGCGTCAAGGCCGGCGAGGCCCGTGGTGTTGTTGATTGCAGCCACTACTGCTTCTCCTTGTCATTGACCACGAGCTCCAGCTCGAAGGGAGGTCGGCGAGGGTGGCGATAGCAGGGCCTAGAGCTCGCAGCACCTCGGTTGCGCGGGCTTCTCCTCCGGCACCCTCTGGCATGGAAGGCCACCGGAGTGTAGGGCGACAAAGGCCACCGAAGCATGAGGGGGCGACTGGGCGCCAGCTGAAAGCATCATAGGATGATGCACAGGAGGTGTTTGGTAAAATGCCAAAGGAAGATAGAGAGAGGAGGAAGAAGAACGACGTGTGGGCTCCACCTGTCATAATGGTCAAAATAAACGGAGTTGACTTTGCCGCCACGTCAACCCTGGCGGATGGGTCCCGCATGTCATAAACGTGTTTAAATCGTTTAAACCGGACATTTTTCAAAAGTGGTAGTTTTTAGTCACAAAATTAGAAATTTTTGGTAGTTATCAATCAGTTTTTTGAATGTCGTAGTTCAGTGAGACGGCAACCCCTAATGTGGTACTTTTTGTCAAATACTCAGAAATACGGTATAAAAGCAACCACTAGGTAGATGTGAATGTAACACCCTTGATGCGACTATATCTCCCACGTGTCGAGGCACGACTTAGAGGCATAATCGCATTGAAGGCAATGTCGCAAGTGAGGTAATCTTCACACAACCCATGTAATACAATAGGGGAGAAAGTTACATAGTTGGCTTACAATCGCCACTTCACACAAATACATGAATAACGCATTACATCAATCAAATACACTCAGGGTCCGACTACAAAACCAAAATAAAAGAAGAACCCCAAATGCGACAAAGGTCCCCGATCGACCCCAACTGGGCTCCACTGCTGATCAACTAGAACGAAACAAGACAAAGGACAAGATCTTCATCGAGCTCCGCCTGAGCTTGGTTGCGTCATCTACACGGTCTCATCGGCACCTGCAAGCTGGTTTTGGAAGTAATCTGTGAGCCACAGGGACTCAGCAATCTCGCACCCTCGCGATCAAGACTATTTAAGCTTATGGGTAAGGTAAAGGTATGAGGTGGAGCTGCAGCAAGTGACTAGCATATATATGGTGGCTAACATACGCAAATGAGAGCGAGAAGAGAAGGCAAAGCACGGTCGGTAAAAGTATGATCAAGAAGTGATCCTGGACTACCTACTCAAGCATAACTCCAACAACCGTGTTCACTTCCCGGACTCCGTCGGAAAGAGACCATCACGGTTACACACGCGGTTGATTCATTTTAATTAAGGATAACTTCAGGTTTTCTACAACCGGATGTTAACAAATTCCCATCTGCCCATAACCGTGGGCACGGCTTTCGAAAGTTCAAATCCCTGCAGGGGTGTCCCAACTTAGACCATGACAAGCTCTCACGGTCAACGAAGGAATAGACCTCCATCCGAGACATTCCGATCAGACTCGGTATCCCAGTACAACGAGACATTTCGACAGGGTAAAACTAAACCAGCAACACCGCCCGAATGTGCCGACAAATCCCGATAGGATCTGCACATATCTCTTTCTCAGGGCACACTCAGATGAGCACTACGTACAACTAAAACCAGCCCTCGAGTTTCCCCGAGGTGGCGCTGCAAGTGGCTCTGTTTGGACCAACACTCAGAGGAGCACTGGCCCGGGGGGGGGGGTTAAAATAAAGATGACCCTTGAGTCTGCAGAACCCAAGGGAAAGAAAAGGCTAGGTGGCGAATGGTAAAACCAATGTTGGGCATTGCTGGAGAAGCTTTACTTAAGGCGAACTGTCAACGGGTTCCCATTATAGCCCAACCGCGTAAGGGACGCAAAATCCGGGAACATAACACCGATATGACGGAAACTAGGGCGGCAAGAGTGGAACAAAACACCAGGCAAAAGGCCGAGCCTTCCACCCTTTACCAAGTATATAGATGCATTAATTAAATAAGACATATAGTGATATCCCAACAAGTAAACATGTTCCAACAAGGAACAACGTCTCCATGTTCCATAAAGGAACAAACTTCAATCTTCACCTGCAACTAACAACGCTATAAGAGGGGCTGAGCAAAGCGGTAACATAGCCAAACAACGGTTTGCTAGGACAATGGTGGGTTAGGGGCTGAACATGGCAATTTGGGAGGCTGACAAGCAAGTGGTAGGCATCATAGCAATGGCATAGCAAAAGAGCGAGCAAAACTAGCATAGCAAAGATAGTAGTGATTTCGAGGGTATGATCATCTTGCCTGAAATCCCGCAAGGAAGAAGGACGAGTCCATGAAGAAGATAAACGGACGTAGTCGAACGGTTCCTCACAAACTCGACGTTACCAGAACCAACCCGAAGAAGCAATCACCGGAAAAGAAGCACACAACATAGTAACAACCACCACATAGACATGGCATGATGCACAACCAAATATGATGCATGTCCGGTTTAATGAAGCATGGCATGGCAAAATGCACAAACAATCCTACAGATTAAGTGGAGCTCAATATGCAACGAGTTGCATATTGACGAAACACCACATTCAAGTTATTTAGTTCTATCTCGTTTATGTACCCAACAATATTAAATGTTGATTAACATGGCAAGAGGTGAAGCAAATGAAAACTACCTATCAAGTCAAGTTTAAATGAGGCCGGAAACAACGAAGAACAATTCCGGAAAATCCCCATAGCATAATTTAAGGTTTGGTCCTGATCTGTCCTAAACACAATTTTAGAGTTGTTAAACATGCAAGATGAGGCCACCACATTAAACTGGCAAAATTCTACCCCATTTACATATAAAGTTTATTTAATTCGGAGCTACGGTTATTTAGTTATGAATTAAATCATTTTAGCATGGCATAGAGCAAATTTAATGCAAACAACATTTTAAATATTTTAAACATGGGTGAAAGTTGCATATTATTAATCTACACAAAATTCTGAGCATGTTTCATATATAATTCATTTTAATCCGATGCACGGTTAATTAGTTATTAAATGCATGAAGTATAGGGGTTTTCTGCAAATCTGTAAATCTCTGGATAATTGGACAAATTCACAGATCTCAAAAAAAACGTCAACGGGCTGAATCTGGCCGGCCCAACAGGAACAGGGGAGGCGCTGGGGGTCTCACCATGGGCCATGGCCCGGCTGGAGGGGAAGCAGGCCGACGCTGGATGGAGCTGGGCCTGGGAGGCGCTCGCGCTGCGCTGCTCCCCTAGCTGGGCTCAGCCCAGGTCAGTGGAGGCGGCCCAAGGGGCGTGGTCGAGTAGGCCGGTGGAGAGGGGTGGTGTTGGGCCTGGGCGTCCGGTCCACGAAGGGGCGAGCGGGAAGCAGAGGAGGAACGACACAGCGGCGACAGACGAATTCCGGTGAGGGGACGGCGGCAGGCGGCGGAGATGGGCCCGGCTGGCGACGGGAATGGGTGGATCCGGCCCCTGGGCACCGGATCTGGCCGGATGACGACACCACCGGGGTCGGCGGCAAGCGATGACGGCGGCTTGGCTCCCTGGCCACGGAGAGAGAGAGGTTACAGGAGAGAGAGAGAGAGAGAGAGAGAGAGAGAGAGAGAGATAGAGACAGGAGTAGGGCGAACGCCAGGGGAAGCAGAGGAGGTACCTGGCGGCGGATCCGGCGGCACTCGTCGGTGCAGGATCGCGGCAAGGTTGGGCAGAGGCGTGGGGGAGCTAGTGTAGCGGGCGACGGTGGCTCAGGCTGGTCGACTAGTCGGCGCGGGATCGAGGAACGGAGCGCGGTGGTTGGTCGAGCACGGAAATAGATGAGATACAGTGCGGTGGCGGCGGCTAGGAGGATCCCTAGGGATTAGGGATTGGTCCGAAAATAGACTAGGGGTAGACTATATATACAGGAAAAGAGGAAAGTTGGATCATCCGATCAAAATCCGACGGACGAGAATAAATAGGCTCGGGAGTCCAAATAAGAAAACGGTGATGTTTTGTAGACGTTTGGGGATGTTCCGGACACAGCGGTAACGACTGTTCGGGTCGGGTCCGGGACAGCTTTCGGATGCATGCGAGGGGGGCTGCGGGCTGACGGGAGAGGTTAGGCTGGGACTGGCGGTAGGTAGTGAGCTGTGTAGATGGTCCCGGGCTGAGAGAAGAGAAAAGAGGGAGAAGAGAGGCCCGGCGACTATTTTCGGAGACCGAAAACGTCCGACGTTTTGACCGGCTACTATTGCCGCTATAATTATCCGTTGGGGCATCAAACGAACTCCGATTTCAATGAAACTTGACAGGCGGTCTGTCTACACTATAATAAGACCGCACACCAAATTTCAACTCAATCCGAGAACATTTTCCGGCCACTTATAAAATACTATTTCGGACATGCCGCGGGCGCGTGCAAGTGTATCTGGGCTCAGAACGGACAACGGAGAGAACGAGGAGGCCGGGACGAATGCAAGTTTTGAAAACATGAAGATGCAATGCACATGATGACATGATGAAATGCAACACGCAAGCAAATGACAAGGCAACACCAGCGAATAACAGAACGACACCTGGCACATCGGTCTCGGGCGTTACAACACTCCACCACTACGAGAGGATCTCGTCCCGAGATCTAGAATGGCACCGGGGAAACAACGGGAGGGAAGAGAGGATAGGTAAAACAAATTGCTTCTTTGACAAACGAGTGAAACCACAACCTTGAGAGGTTGAATACATTCGAGAAAAGAATAGAACGAAGGAGAACAAAGTCGAAACACTCCGTTAGAAACGGGGGACAAAGAGCATTGCGAAACCTTGAGGTTGAAGGGAAGATATATATTGAAAACACTCCGGTTAAGGAAGGGGATCAAGGAAGACCAAATTCGGGCAGCACTCCGGTTGAAAAGAAAAGGAATTGAATAAGGTCTTGATAAGATGAGAAGATACTTGATGAAATCACAACACACCGCCACCGGAACTATTGAATGAATGGAACAAGGGGTAAGAAAGATCTCAGACCGCACTCCGGTTGAGAAGGGAATCAAAATTTGATAAGATGAGAGAGCTCAAATGAAAACACGACACTTCGGTTGAGAAAGGGATGCCAGACTTGATAAGGCGAAAAGAACTTGAACAAAGGGGCACAATACTCCGGTTAAGCAAGATAGGGAAGGAATAAGAGTGATATAATTTGTACAGCACTCCGTCTGTAAATGGAAGGAATTGAACGAGACAAGATGAGAGGATACTTGAAAAGAGGACACAACACTCCGGTTAAATGGATAAGCATGAAAAAAAACATGATCCTGACAAGAACAAGAAGAAGGTTGAACAGAACAACATTACAATGTCTCTGGAACAAAAACAAGAATGGAATGGGATGAACGAAGGGAAACAATATCTTGAGAGAGCACGGTTACAACAGAAGCTAGAACGGAGTTGTTGGAAAACCAACAACGAAAATAATAGGCTTGATATGGTCTTATGGAATACATCTCAAATTATGAGGTGACAACCTGCCACTCACGGGAAGAAGAATTGGATTGATAGGAACAAGGAGACAAGAAACTATTTCACCGGGAGGATAAATGAAAAACTTGGATCATATATAAGCACCATAATAACAACCATCCTTGCGGAAGGCTTTAGGTGAAATATAACCCAAGATAATACCAACGAATAGGTTGATGGATTTAAAAATATCCCAATTTTGACAGCATGTGAATCATGAAAACATGAACTCAAATTATCAAGAATGACATAATACCACCTCCGGTAATATGGTAGAAAGAATTACACTCCAGATAGCAAGACGAAGAAAACTTGAGCTTCTTAGCAAAGAATGTCGATGAACCCTTCGAGAAGGAATTAAATCCTTGATTAATCCATCATGTAGAACCTTCATGAGGAACTCCGTAATTAAAAGAAATGATCAATCGAAATGGAGGATGAAAAGAATAAGGTTGAAGCCTTGCAATGATTAGATGGATCTTCGTGACGAAATAAATTGAGAGAGCTTGGAACTCCGGAAAAGAAAAGATGAAACAACTGAAACCAAGAATTTAATCATCGAGAACAAACTCCGGTAAACAAAAGGATGAACAAACGGAAGGAAAAAGAAGTTGAAAACACAAGGTGAATCCTTGCAATGATTTTGTTGGATCTCGAGATGAAATAGTTGAAAAAGGTTGGAACTCGGGGAAAGAGAAGATGAACAATTGGAACCAAGAATTTTGATGAACCTCCGGAATAAGGAATTAATCACTTGGATGAAACACGAATAAGAATTATGTTATGCTTATCCTTCACCAATTCAGATTGATGACAAACCATTGATTTGGCATATTACTTATTCTTGTAGAAAAGATTAAGAGAGATATAACATCAGACTTGGGAAGGTATTGAACGAACCGCCGGAAGGGTTGAAACAACGAATAAAATTGATATGATAACGAAAGAAGAGGAATCTTGAACGAACCACCGTAAGAATTAAAATGAACGAAGAAAAGATAAAGGAACACCGGGAAGGATTAGCAAATGAACGAAGATGCTTGAGAGAATTTAGATACATGAGAACGAAGAGATCACGAGCCGATAAAAGATCACTTGAACGAAGCACCGGTAAAATAGGAGACTGATAACTGACACCTGAGAATGAATAAACCTGAATTGACGGACTCCGGATAACAAACTGAGAAGACTCTTGAATTGCTCCGGATGGGTGAAAGGAATTTTCACAATCGAAAAATAATTATGAGAGGATGGCAACAAGCTAGAATCACGAATCTTGAAAGAATGTAGCAAGATTAAAGAGAAACTCTTCTTCGGTCTTCAAAATCCGAGAATGACGACGAGAAACAACACCAAGAATTATTGAGGCACTCCGGGATGAATAATGGAAAAGGTTGACCCAACGACGATAAGAAATTGAGAGATCTTGGAGAAAGGCATTTGACTGATGATAAATCATTCTTACGTCAAGCTTCGAAAGGAATTTGAGAATACCTCCGGGAAAAAGAAGAGTCAGGTAAGATCCTGGGAAAAGACCTGTGGGTTAAGGCCCACTCAAAAGAAAACACCATTGAAATGATTAAAAAGAGAGGTTGCACCGGTTGAATAAAAAAAGCTTGAATGATATAACATCCTCAAAATAGGTTGAACGAATGTAGAGTGGAAACACGAATCTTCGAGATATTTTGAGCACTTCGGAATAATAGAATAGCGAGAAGTGAACGATTAAGAATTACACCGGCATGAGAAAACATTGAAATACGGAAAAGAGTATGATCAACACCGAAAGCTTGAATTGGTTCCACCAGAGAAGAAAAGAACGAAAGATGATGAACTTGAAGCTCCGTTAGAATCTTCATGAGAATAACCGGATGACAATATTGATAGAAAAGAATGGAGAGACTTCACATCAATAAGATGGATACTTGAATAAGACATCGGATTCCTTGAAGAAAAACAAAGGGAGGGAGGGTGGGAAAAACAAAGACAATTTGGAATGGAAGAAACGAACACTATTGAGGAACTTAGAATTGATCTTGCGGATGTTGAAATTATCGGATCCGCTTGAAGAGAAAACACGCCGGTGAGAAGAAATTGAAATGACAAACTCAATGATCGAGGAGGATTAGTATTCACATAGGAATATGAGAACACCATTTGGGAAAAGGTATGGAATCAACATTTGACTTTGAAGCAACTCGAATACCACAACTCAAAACAAAACAAAGGATTGGCTTGCGGAATAAGCCGGAACAAACACATGATAGAAATTTCGTCCGAAGTTTTCGTGGTGGGACCTACACGGGCTCGATCGTACAGCACCATCATGTACAAGGCAGTGCACATGACATACGAAGCGTCCCCGAGTCAGCATAGACAAGGACTCTTTAAGACACAACGAGACCACTGTAAAATCGACCGTGAATAGGTGAACCACTAGACGTCGAACCCCAATTTCATATCATACATCTGTCGGAAAGATATCCTAAGAGCTACTTGAATTCCCACCTATGAAACTCCCGAAATTTTCCGGTTATGCAATCAGGTGTTGGGGATACAGGGGAAGCATAATATCTTACCCAAACTAGCAATTCCTACATCCAGCTGTATCCATCCTTCAACACATAACCAAGAAACCTTCGGAAACCATCTATCTCAACCTTCGAAAAGCATCCGTTATACAAGTTATGGCGATACTCCCGAACTCCCGCCCCAGTACTGGGTGGCGTCGAGGTTATCTCACCAACGAACTGCATAAAGGAGATTTTCGATGTCGCGCAGATATCTCAAGTATACCAGAATTGCAACGATAAAATTATGATGACAACACCTCAGAGCTCAACTCCCCGGGACACTTCCACTAAACCCCTGACAGGAGGCACCAAGACAGTATTCTCATCATAAGCCATCGGAACAAATCCAAGATACTCGCGTGATCCTAAAAAAAATTAGTGAAATTTGAGAAGAGAAGAGTCAAAACTCTACGTCAGGATGCCTTACCAGAGCGATGAGGAGACTGGGAAGTAAAAAGAATTCCTAAGCTCTCAGATATATAATTCCTAAGGACTCAAAACATTTTTCTAGACACAACTCGGCTGCTAAAATGATCAAGCAATGGGGCTCCTAAGGTCGGGGAAGGCTCTGATTACCAACTTGTAACACCCTCGATGCGACTATATCTCCCACGTGTCGAGGCACGACTTAGAGGCATAATCGCATTGAAGGCAATGTCACAAGTGAGGTAATCTTCACACAACCCATGTAATACAATAGGGGAGAAAGTTACATAGTTGGCTTACAATCGCCACTTCACACAATTACATGAATAACGCATTACATCAATCAAATACACTCAGGGTCCGACTACAGAACCAAAATAAAAGAAGAACCCCAAATGCGACAAAGGTCCCCGATCGACCCCAACTGGGCTCCACTGCTGATCAACTAGAACGAAACAAGACAAAGGACAAGATCTTCATCGAGCTCCTCCTGAGCTTGGTTGCGTCATCTGCACGGTCTCATCGGCACCTGCAAGCTGGTTTTGGAAGTAATCTGTGAGCCACAGGGACTCAGCAATCTCGCACCCTCGCGATCAAGACTATCTAAGCTCATGGGTAAGGTAAAGGTATGAGGTGGAGCTGCAGCAAGCGACTAGCATATATATGGTGGCTAACATACGCAAATGAGAGCGAGAAGAGAAGGCAAAGCACGGTCGGTAAAAGTATGATCAAGAAGTGATCCTGGACTACCTACGTCAAGCATAACTCCAACAACCGTGTTCACTTCCTGGACTCCGCCGAAAAGAGACCATCACGGTTACACACGCGGTTGATTCATTTTAATTAAGGATAACTTCAGGTTTTCTACAACCGGACGTTAACAAATTCCCATCTGCCCATAATCGCGGGCACGGCTTTTGAAAGTTCAAATCCCTGCAGGGGTGTCCCAACTTAGCCCATGACAAGCTCTCACGGTCAACGAAGGAATAGACCTCCACCCGAGACATTCCGATCAGACTCGGTATCCCAGTACAACAAGACATTTCGACAGGGTAAAACTAAACCAGCAACACCGCCCGAATGTGCCGACAAATCCCGATAGAAGCTGCACATATCTCTTTCTCAGGGCACACTCAGATGAGCACTACGTACAACTAAAACCAGCCCTCGAGTTTCCCCGAGGTGGCGCTGCAAGTGGCTCTGTTTGGACCAACACTCAGAGGAGCACTGGCCCGGGGGGGTTAAAATAAAGATGACCCTTGAGTCTGCAGAACCCAAGGGAAAGAAAAGGCTAGGTGGCGAATGGTAAAACCAATGTTGGGCATTGCTGGAGAAGCTTTACTTAAGGCGAACTGTCAAGGGGTTCCCATTATAGCCCAACCGCGTAAGGGACGCAAAATCCGGGAACATAACACCGATATGACGGAAACTAGGGCGGCAAGAGTGGAACAAAACACCAGGCAAAAGGCCGAGCCTTCCACCCTTTACCAAGTATATAGATGCATTAATTAAATAAGACATATAGTGATATCCCAACAAGTAAACATGTTCCAATAAGGAACAACGTCTCCATGTTCCATCAAGGAACAAACTTCAATCTTCACCTGCAACTAACAACGCTATAAGAGGGGCTGAGCAAAGCGGTAACATAGCCAAACAACGGTTTGCTAGGACAATGGTGGGTTAGGGGCTGAACATGGCAATTTGGGAGGCTGACAAGCAAGTGGTAGGCATCGTAGCAATGGCATAGCAAAAGAGCGAGCAAAACTAGCATAGCAAAGATAGTAGTGATTTCGAGGGTATGATCATCTTGCCTGAAATCCCGCAAGGAAGAAGGACGAGTCCATGAAGAAGATAAACGGACATAGTCAAACGGTTCCTCACAAACTCGACGTTACCGGAACCAACCCGAAGAAGCAATCATCGGAAAAGAAGCACACAACATAGTAACAACCACCACATAGACATGGCATGATGCACAACCAAATATGATGCATGTCCGGTTTAATGAAGCATGGCATGGCAAAATGCACAAACAATCCTACAAATTAAGTGGAGCTCAATATGCAACGAGTTGCATATTGACGAAACACCACATTCAAGTTATTTAGTTCTCTCTCGTTTATGTACCCAACAATATTAAATGTTGATTAACATGGCAAGAGGTGAAGCAAATAAAAACTACCTATCTAGTCAAGTTTAAATGAGGCCGGAAACAACGAAGAACAATTCCGGAAAATCCCCATAGCATAATTTAAGGTTTGGTCCTGATCTGTCCTAAACACAATTTTAGAGTTGTTAAACATGCAAGATGAGGCCACCACGTTAAACTAGGCAAAATTCTACCCCATTTACATATAAAGTTTATTTCATTCGGAGCTACGGTTATTTAGTTATGAATTAAATCATTTTAGCATGGCATAGAGCAAATTTAATGCAAACAACATTTTAAATATTTTAAACATGGGTGAAAGTTGCATATTATTAATCTACACAAAATTCTGAGCATGTTTCATATATAATTCATTTTAATCCGATGCACGGTTAATTAGTTATTAAATGCATGAAGTATAGGGGGTTTCTGCAAATCTGTAAATCTCTGGATAATTGGACAAATTCACAGATCTCAAAAAAAAACGTCAACGGGCTGAATCTGGCCGGCCCAACAGGAACAAGGGAGGCGCTGGGGGTCTCACCATGGGCCATGGCCCGGCTGGAGGGGAAGCAGGCCGAGGCAACGCTGGATGGAGCTGGGCCTGGGAGGCGCTCGCGCTGCACTGCTCCCCTAACTGGGCTCAGCCCAGGTCGGTGGAGGCGGCCCAGGGGGCGTGGTCGAGTAGGCCGGTGGAGAGGGTGGTGTTGGGCCTGGGCGTCCGGTTCACGAAGGGGCGAGCGGGAAGAAGAGGAGGAACGACACAGCGGCGACCGACGAATTCCGATGAGGGGACGGCGGCAGGCGGCGGAGATGGGCCCGGCTGGCGACGGGAATGGGTGGATCCGGCCCCTGGGCACCGGATCTGGCCGGATGACGGCACCACCGGGGTCGGCGGCAAGCGATGACGGCGGCTTGGCTCCCTGGCCACGGAGAGAGAGAGGTTACAGGAGAGAGAGAGAGAGAGAGAGAGAGAGAGAGAGAGAGAGAGGAGCAGGGCGAACGCCAGGGGAAGCAGAGGAGGTACCTGGCGGCGGATCCGGTGGCGCTCGTCGGTGTGGGATCGCGGCAAGGTTGGGCAGAGGCGTGGGGGAGCTGGTGTAGCGGGTGACGGTGGCTCAGGCTGGTCGACTGGTCGGCTCGGGATCGAGGAACGGAGCGCGGTGGTTGGTCGCGCACGGAAATAGATGAGATACAGTGCGGTGGCGGCGGCTAGGAGGATCCCTAGGGATTAGGGATTGGTCCGAAAATAGACTAGGGGTAGACTATATATACAGGAAAAGAGGAAAGTTGGATCATCCGATCAAAATCCGATGGACGAGAATAAATAGGCTCGGGAGTCCAAATAAGAAAACGGTGATGTTTTGTAGACGTTTGGGGATGTTCCGGACACAGCGGTAACGACTGTTCGGGTCGGGTCCGGGACAGCTTTCGGACGCACGCGAGGGGGCTGCGGGCTGACGGGAGAGGTTAGGCTGGGACTGGCGGTAGGTAGTGAGCTGTGTAGACGGTCCCGGGCTGAGAGAAGAGAAAAGAGGGAGAAGAGAGGCCCGGCGACTATTTCCGGAGACCGAAAACGTCCGACGTTTTGACCGGCTACTATTGCCGCTATAATTATCCGTTGGGGCGTCAAACGAACTCCGATTGCAATGAAACTTGACAGGCGGTCTGTCTACACTATAATAAGACCGCACACCAAATTTCAACTCAATCCGAGAACATTTTCCGGCCACTTATAAAATACTATTTCGGACATGCCGCGAGCGCGTGCAAGTGTATCTAGGCTCAGAACGGACAACGGAGAGAACGAGGAGGCCGGGACGAATGCAAGTTTTGAAAACATGAAGATGCAATGCACATGATGACATGATGAAATGCAACACGCAAGCAAATGACAAGGCAACACCAGCGAATAACAGAACGACACCTGGCACATCGGTCTCGGGGCGTTACAGTGAAACACGCCAGGAGTATAAATAAAATACATGACTGCACATAGTTTATTACTTTACCCTAGAACAAATATAATAGTGGGCTATAAGATTGCTCACATGACACTTTTGCTTATGTACTGGAGAGACACAAGGAAAAATAGAAGAAGCGGGCTCTCATACAAGAACCAATCTCTACATGTGCTCCTAGGCAAAAAGAATAAATGAACTTAAAGAGAAAGAGAGAAATAGGGGAATTGCATGCACCTCACAAAAATTACCTAGTTGGTATTTAATCTTAGAACCAACCTTATAGCTAACCTATTATATTGGAAATTAATAAGGTTCTCATTTGTCATAATTATGTTGCTAGTAGTGGGGAGTATCATATGTTATCATACATAGTATCATAGGTTAGTATTTTATATGACCTTATTTATTGTTACGCATAACACATAGGAGGAGTAGCACATTATTTATTATGATACAGTACCATGATATGATACCTAACTCTCTCTTTCTTTTTTACTTGTATGTCACCTCATCAAAATTGTAGTATTATAGGTTAGCATGTGTGATACTTGTTATGATACCCCTGGTATGGAAGCTGTTATATAGCCAACTACTGTTGAGCCGACACAATTGGTGAAGTCACCGTAGATGCCTCATAGTAGACATGAACATCTCCTCTCACTAAAGGGTTGGTTCCACCACAAAAAAGCCTAACCATCTGAGGTACACTTAGTTCGCATATAGCCAGCTCCTGCCTATATTATTAACATTCCACTTAACATGCCTAGTCAGTCATCCAACCACTCTTGATCCACACGTCCTGCATCCACACCATGCATGCGCCATAATGATCTAGCAACATTAGAGTTAATTACACAAAACTACCATATTTGCGACTAGGTTTCCAGAAAACCACTAGGTTGGTGATTGATACGTCTCCAATGTATCTATAATTTTTTATTGTTCCATGCTGTTGTATTATCCATCTTGGATGTTTTATATGCATTTATATGCTATTTTATATGATTTTTGGGACTAACCTATTAACCTAGAGCAAAGTGCTAGTTTCTGTTTTTTCCATTTTTTGAGTTTTACAAAAAAAGGAATACTAAACGGAGTCCAATTGACGTGCCAATTTTTGATGATTTTTTATGGACTAAAAGAAGCCCCGGGGTAAAATAGTTGGTCCAGAAGAGTCC
The DNA here is from genome assembly GCA_034509565.1 of Triticum monococcum. Taxonomy (NCBI): domain Eukaryota; kingdom Viridiplantae; phylum Streptophyta; class Magnoliopsida; order Poales; family Poaceae; genus Triticum; species Triticum monococcum. The sequence continues at coordinate 581,411,214 of CM067845.1, forward strand.
CGAGCAATCCATGAGGGTGGAGGGCGTGCCCTACCCCCTTGGCGCGCCCCCTGCCTCGTGGATGACTCGGAGACCCCCCCTGACGTGAGACCAACGCCAAAAATTCCTATAAATACAGAAACCCCCGAAAAGAAACCTAGATTGGCAGTTCCGCCACCGCAAGCCTCTATAGCCACCAAAAACCAATCGGGACCCTGTTCCGGCACCCTGCCGGAGGGGGGATCCATCACCGGTGGCCATCTTCATCATCCCGGCGCTCTCCATGACGAGGAGGGAATAGTTCACCCTCGGGGCTGAGGGTATGTACCAATAGCTATGTGTTTGATCTCTTTCTCTCTCTCATGTTCTTGATGTGGCACGATCTTGTTGTAACGCGAGCTTTGCTACTATAGTTGGATCTTATGATGTTTCTCCCCCTCTATCTCCTTGTGATGAATTGAGTTTTCCCTTTGAAGTTATCTTATCGGATTGAGTCTTTAAGGGTTTGAGAACACTTGATGTATATGTTGTGTGGGATACCTGTGTTGACAATGGGTTATTCTATTGATTCACTTGATGTATGTTTTGGTGATCAACTTGCGGGTTCCGTGACCTTGGAAACTTATGCATAGGGGTTGGCACACGTTTTCGTCTTGACTCTCCGGTAGAAACTTTGGGGCACTCTTTGAAGTTCTTTCTGTTGCTTTGAATAGATGAATTTGAGATTGTGTGATGCATATCATATAATCATACCCATGGATACTTGAGGTGACATTGGAGTATCTAGGTGACATTAGGGTTTTGGTTGATTTGTGTCTTAAGGTGTTATTTTACTATGAACTCTAGGGTTGTTTGTGATACTTATAGGAATAGCCCAATGGATTGATCGGAAAGAATAACTTTGAGGTGGTTTCGTACCCTACAATAATCTCTTTGTTTGTTGTCCGCTATTAGTGACTTTGGAGTGACTCTTTGTTGCATGTTGAGGGATTGTTATATGATCCAATTATGTTATTATTGTTGAGAGAACTTGCACTACTGAAAGTATGAACCCTAGGCTTTGTTTCGAAGCATTGCAATACCGTTTTCGCTCACTTTTATCACTTGCTACCTTGCTGTTTTTATATTTTCAGATTATAAAAATCTATATCTACCATCCATATTGCACTTGTATCACCATCTCTTCGCCGAACTAGTGCACCTATACAATTTACCATTGTATTGGGTGTGTTGGGGACACAAGAGACTCTATGTTATTTGGTTGCAGGGTTGTTTGAGAGAGACCATCTTCATCCTATGCCTCCCACGGATTGATGAACCTTAGGTCATCCACTTGAAGGAAATTTGCTACTGTCCTACAAACCTCTGCACTTGGAGGCCCAACAACGTCTACAAGAAGGTTGTGTAGTAGACATCAAGCTCTTTTCTGGCGTCATTGCCGGGGAGGTTAGTACTTGAAGGTATATATTTAGATGTTGCAATCAAATCTTTTAGTTTCTTGTTTTATCACTATTTAGTTTATAAAAGAAAACTACAAAAAATGGAATTGAGGGTGCCTCATATGCTTCATCTTTTTAATATCTTTCGTGAAAATAAGGATTATGATAATTGTGCCAAAATGTTAGAAGAAGAATGCAATAAAATGTTTGGCATACAATCTTTGAATGATGAGCATGATTGCAATGTTGTTAGTATGAACTCTTTGAATATCCGTAGTACTAATGATGATTGCACTAGTCATGATGAAAATGTCTCTTATAAGCTTGTCAATTTTTGTGGAGTGCATAGAGTTTGAAAGTACACACCAAATAGGGTAGATAGATTTTGCAAGAGGCATAAGTATTAGAAACTAAATGGTTGCAAGAGAGGCTAGATGCTTGTGCTGAAAATTTAAAATTTCTTTGTCATCCTTGTGAACTTTGCAACGAACGTGATCATTTAAATCTCCAATGCAAATTGTTTCATGATCGTATCGTGTCCAAAAATTGTGATGACTTGATTTCCCTTGCGCATCATAATGAACTTAGTTTGCTTGTGGGTTATGAAGAAATGAAACGTATAACTAAGGATATTCCAGAATTTTTCCTTGATAAAGTTCTTGATTTTGATCTAGAGGAAATTTATATGTATTGTACGGTGAATTGCATTGAAAATACTTATATTGCCAATTACATAAAGACAAGAAAGCAAATAGAAGATGAAGAGAATACTAATAAAAGGGAAGATATTTCCCAATATCATCCTATTCTTTCTTATGATGAATCAGGTAACGAGGAGGAGCCTTCTATTCAACCAATCTCATTAATAAGGAGCTCCAAAAAGAGGATTAAACCCATACTTAATGTGAAGAAGAAAAAGAAAAGACGGAGAAGCAAAGGTAAAAAGGTATCCCTCCCAAATGATGTTGCTCCTGTTACTCATTGTGATGATGATAATTGCTATACTATTGGTGATATCCATACTATTAATGATGAGAGTGATTATGCTTCTGATATGAAAAGGCCAAAGCTTGGGGATGCTATGTTTGATGAGAAAGACATGTTTGAGAATTTATTTGCTGCAATTAATGTTTGTCCCAAGCTTGGGGATGCTATGTTTAATGAAGATGATATTTCTAGTCTCCCAAGTTTTGATGAGAAAATTTATTATAATGATAGCATGCCTCCTCTTTAAGATGATGATATTGATGAAAGTGTGTTTGGAAGAGTGTCAACTTTAGGAAGTAATGATCCCACTATTTTGGCGGATGTTGAATCTTATTGTGATAATTATAAAAATGTATTGGGAGAGGTCATGACTTTATTTAGTAATGATTCCACTATCTTAGAAGAGGTTTCAATTGATTATGATGAGAACAAAGTTGCTACTTATGATGATTATTGTGATGATACTTATGTTATAAAAAGTAGTGATGATTATATTTACGAAACTTGTCATGATTATGATTACCCTTTTTCTGAACATTACTCTTCTAATATGGAAACAATTTATAGTATTCGAGTTTCTTATGATACTCCCACTATTCCGAATGAGAAGAATTTTGCTTATGTGGAAAGTAGTAAATTTTCTATGCTTGTAGATCATGAAAAGAATGCTTTATGTGATGGTTATATTGTTGAATTTATTCATGATGCTACTGAAAATTATTATGAGGGAGGAATGTATGCTTGTAGGAATTGCGGTAATATCAAGTTTCCTCTCTATGTGTTAAAAGTTTTGAAGTTATGCTTGTTTTGTCTTCCTATGCTAGTTGATTCTTGTTCCCATAAATTGTTTGCTCAAAAAATATGTATGCATAGGAAGTGGATTCTTAAATGTGTTAGTCATATGCTTCATGATGCTCCCATTATGTTTCAATTCTTATCTTTTATGTGAGCATCATTGAAATCATCATGCCTAGCTAAAAAGGCATTAAAGAAAACGCTTGTTGGGAGGCATCCCAATATTTACCCCTATTGTTTTTGTGTGTTCACAGGATTAAGCTACTGTAGTAATCATGTTTCATAGCTTTTGTTTCAATAAAGTGCCAAGTAAGACCTTTGTGATGGCTTACGGTAATAGTTGCTTTGATCTTGTTGAAAAATATAAACTTTTGCTCTCGCAAAAACAATTTTCATAATTCACAGAAGAGTGTTTTTAAGTTGATTCTTTTTGCAAAATATTAATAAACAAATCTTAGGACTTCCTAATTTCTCAGGATTTTTAGAGTTACACAAGTATTTGAGAGTTACAGATTACTACATATTGTTCTGTTTTTTGACAGATTCGGTTTTCTATGTGTTGTTTGCTTATTTTGATGAATCTATGAGTAGTATCGGAGGGTATGAACCATAGAGAAGTTGTAATACAGTAGATATTACACCAATATGAATTTAGAATGCGTTCACAATAGTACCAAAAGTGGTGATTTATTATCTTATACTAACAGAGCTTACGAGTTTTCTGTTGAGTTTTGTGTTGTGAAGTTTTCAAGTTTTGGTAAAGATTCGATGGACTATGGAATAAGGAGTGGCAAGAGCCTAAGCTTGGGGATGCCCAAGGCACCCCAAGGTAATATTCAAGTAAAACCAAGAGCCTAAGCTTGGGGATGCCCCGGATGGCATCCCCTCTTTCGTCTTCATTCATCGGTAACTTTACATGGAGCAATATTTTTATTCACCACATGATATGTGTTTTGCTTGGAGTGTCATGTCATTTTATTTTGCTTTCTGTTTGAATAATATCCCAAGATCTAAAATTCTTAAATGTTAGAGAGTCTTCACATAGTTGCATAATTATTTGACTACTCATTGATCTTCACTTATATCTTTCGAAGTAGTTTGTCGTTTGCTCTAGTGCTTCACTTATATCTTTTAGAGCAGGGCGGTGGCTTTATTTTGAATAAATAGATGAACTCTCATGCTTCACTTATATTATTTTGAGAGTCTTTTAGAATAGCATTGTAATTTGCTTTGGTTATGAATTTAGTCCTAATATGATGGGCATCCAAGAGGGATATAATAAAAACTTTCATATAAAGTGCATTGAATACTAAGAGAAGTTTGATTCCTTATGATTGTTTTGAGATATGAAGATAGTGATATTAGAGTCATGCTAGTGGAGTAATTGTGAATTTGAGAGATACTTGTGTTAAAGTTTTTGATTCCCGTAGCATGCACGTATGGTGAACCGTTATGTGATGAAGTTGGAGCATGATTTATTTATTGATTCTCTTCCTTATGAGTGGAGGTCGGGATCGCGCAATGGTTAACTCCTACCAACCCTTCCCCTAGGAGCATGCACGTAGTACTTTGTTTCGATGACTAATAGATTTTTGCAATAAGTATGTGAGTTCTTTATGACTAATGTTGAGCCCATGGATTATACGCACTCTCACCCATCCACCATTGCTAGTCTCTCTTGTGCCGCGCAAATTTTGCCGGTACCATACACCCACCATTTACCTTCCTCAAGACAGCCACCATACCTACCTATTATGGCATTTCCATAGCCATTTCGAGATATATTGCCATGCAACTTTCCACCATTCCATTTATTATGACACGCTTCATCATTGTCATATTGCTTTGCATGATCATGTAGTTGACATCGTATTTGTGGCAAAGCCACCTTTCATAATTCTTTCATACATGTAACTTCTTGATTCATTGCACATCCCGGTACACCGCCGGAGGCATTCATATAGAGTCATATTTTGTTCTAAGTATTGAGTTGTAATTCTTGAGTTGTAAGTAAATAAAAGTGCCATGATCATCATTATTAGAGCATTGACCCAGTGAGGAAAGGATGATGGAGACTATGATTCCACCACAAGTCGGGTTGAGACTCTGGACAAAAATAAAAAAAATAAAAAAGAGGCCAAAAAAGAGGGCTCTAAAAAATGAGAGAAAAAGAGAGAAGGGGCAATGCTACTATCCTTTTACCACACTTGTGCTTCAAAGTAGCACCATGATCTTCATGATAGAGAGTCTCCTATGTTGTCACTTTCATATACTAGTGGGAATTTTCATTATAGAATTTGGCTTGTATATTCCAATGATGGGCTTCCTCAAATGCCCTAGGTCTTCATGAGCAAGCAAGTTGGATGCACACCCACTTAGTTTCTTTTTAGCTTTCATATACTTATAGCTCTAGTGCATCCGTTGCATGGCAATCCCTACTCACTCACATTGATATCTATTGATGGGCATCTCCATAGCCCGTTGATACGCCTAGTTGATGTGAGACTATCTTATCCTTTGTCTTCTCCACAACCATCATTCTATTCCACCTATAGTGCTATGTCCATGGCTCATGCTCATGTATTGTGTGAAAGTTGAAAAAGTTTGAGAATACTAAAGTATGAAACAATTGCTTGGCTGAAACCGGGGTTGTGCATGATTTAAATATTTTGTGGATGATGATAGAGCATAGCCAGACTATATGATTTTGTAGGGATAGCTTTCTTTGGCCATGTTATTTTGAGAAGACATGATTGCTTTGTTTGTGTGCTTGAAATATTACTGTTTTTATGTCAATATTAAACTTTTGTTTTAAATCTTATGGATCTGAATATTCTTGCCACAATAAAGAAGATTACATTGATAAATATGTTAGGTAGCATTCCACATCAAAAATTCTGTTTTTATCATTTACCTACTCGAGGACGAGCAGGAATTAAGCTTGGGGATGCTTGATACGTCTCCAACGTATCTATAATTTTTTATTGTTCCATGCTATTATATTATCCATCTTGGATGTTTTATATGCATTTATATGCTATCTTATATGATTTTTGGGACTAACCTATTAACCTAGAGCCTAGTGCCAGTTTCTGTTTTTTTCCTTATTTTTGAGTTTCACACAAAAGGAATACCAAACGGAGTCCAATTGACGTGCCAATTTTTGATGATTTTTTATGGACCAAAAAAAGACCCCGGAGTAAAATAGTTGGGCCAGAAGAGTCTCGGGCCATCCACGAGGGTGGAGGGCGCGCCCTACCCCCCTGGGCATGCCCCCTGCCTCGTGGATGACTCGTATTCCCCCTGACTTGAGACCGACGCCAAAAATTTCTATAAATACAGAAACCCCCGAAAAGAAACCTAGATTGGGAGTTCCATCGCCGCAAGCCTCTATAGCCACCAAAAACCAATCGGGGCCTTGTTCTGGCACCCTGCCGGAGGGGGATCCATCACCGGTGGTCATCTTCATCATCCCGGCACTCTCCATGACGAGGAGGGAGTAGTTCACCCTCGGTGCTGAGGGTATGTACCAGTAGCTATGTGTTTGATCTCTCTCTCTCTCGTGTTCTTGATGTGGCACGATCTTGATGTAACGCGAGCTTTGCTACTATAGTTGGATCTTATGATGTTTCTCCCCCTCTATCTCCTTGTGATGAATTGAGTTTTTCCTTTGAAGTTATCTTATCGGATTGAGTCTCTAAGGATTTGAGAACACTTGATGTATGTATTGCATGGGATACCTGTGGTGACAATGGGGTATTCTATTAATTCACTTGATGTATGTTTTGGTGATCAACTTGCGGGTTTCGTGACCTTGGGAACTTATGCATAGGGGTTGGGACATGTTTTCGTCTTCACTCTCCGGTAGAAACTTTGGGGCACTCTTTGAAGTTCTTTGTGTTGGTTTGAATAGATGAATCTGAGACTGTGTGATGCATATCATATAATCATACCCATGGATACTTGAGGTGACATTGGAGTATCTAGGTGACATTAGGGTTTTGTTGATTTGTGCCTTAAGGTGTTATTTGACTACGAACTGTAGGGATGTTTGTGATACTTATAGGAATAGCCCAATGGATTGATCGGAAAGAATAACTTTGAGGTGGTTTCGTACCCTACAATAATATCTTCGTTTGTTCTCCGCTATCAGTGACTTTGGAGTGACTCTTTGTTGCATGTTGAGGGATTGTTATATGATCCAATTATGTTATTATTGTTGACAGAACTTGCACTAGTGAAAATATGAACCCTAGGCCTTGTTTCGAAGCATTGCAATACCGTTTTCGCTCACTTTTATCACTTGCTACCTTTCTGTTTTTATATTTTCAGATTATAAAAACCTATATCTACCATCCATATTGCTCTTGTATCACCATCTCTTCGCCGAACTAGTGCACCTATACAATTTATCATTGTATTGGGTGTGTTGGGGACACAAGAGACTCTTTGTTATTTGGTTGCAGGGTTGTTTGAGAAAGACCATCTTCATCCTATGCCTCCCACGGATTGATAAACCTTAGGCCATCCACTTGAGGAAAATTTGCTACTGTCCTACAAACCTCTGCACTTGGACGCCCAACAACGTCTACAAGAAGAAGGTTGTGTAGTAGAAATCGGTAATCCGTTGTAAAAATCACCATGTTCCCAGTAATCTTTTTGTAGATAGCACTGATCTAAGGATTTAGGACGTTTAATCACTTTCTGACAAGTAGGGCCCGTGTGTAAAGAGCTGACTTGGAAAAACAATTATGTACACCGCTTGGATCAAAAAGAAAAATGCAATCCAACCCAACAGGTGGCATCCCTCCTTCCTCCGACCCTGCAAGCCACCGCCGCCTTGAGGCCTCCTCTGCCCCGCGCCTTGGCAAGCTGACATTGGCAACCAGCAGGCCCCTCGCACCGCTGTCCCCTTCCTCCACTTCTTCTCCTTTCTCCTCTCTTCTTCTCTGCAGGAAGCCTCCATAGACGCATGGAGCTCCACCACGCCACCCAACTTGCCTGCACCCCCACCTGCGGCCACCTTCGCTCGCCGTCGTCCTGTTCCCGTCCAAATTTGGTGTCCTGGTCAGTGAGGACAGTGATGCCCGGAGCACGAGCCCACGGCTGCCTGCAGGGCTCCTCGGCCTTGAGCGCCGCCGCAACGGCTCGGCCCTTCGGCCAACCGGGCAGAAGACGACGAGCAAGGCGCCTTCCCTCCTCCCGCACATCGTTGACGGTGGAGTCCACCGAGGGTGTGCGCCATCTGGGAGCTCACCGCGGAGCCGGCTAATGGGTCCTATTTGTAGCCCACGGCTGCCATTGCCGCCCGGAGAACTTCTGGTCGTCGTCCTAGCGTTGCCCCAGCTGCGTCAGGCTGCTGGAGGACGTCGGCATGTGCGCTACAAAGAAGGATGTCGATCGTCGTCCTAGCGCTTCTCCGGCTGGTCGCCAGGGAAGGAGGTGGACCCTGCCAAGCGGTCTCCACTTCGGAAGGGGTCTGATAGCTTTTATTTTTTTAGATTTAGGGGTGTTTGTGTTATTTTCTTTGCCAAGTCAGCTCCTTACAGTCTGGCTCCACTTGTCTGAAAGCGATCAAACGGGCCAAATCACCTGATCGGTGCTTTCTGCAGAAAGATTACTAGGAACGCGGTGATTTTTACAATGGATTACTCACTTGGTGGTTTTTTACATACCTAGCCGCAAATGTGATAGTTTTGTGCAATTAACTCAGCAACATTAATTGTGTATGCATGTTCATATTTTCTTGATACGCATAGTCCCCACCACCTCGCAAACTAGAGTAATGAATGGGAGTGCTGAACATTTGTCTTCAACATTAGAAACACCATTGCCAAATTTAGTTTTCAATACTTGACACCTTTTTATTTATTTATTTTAGAAAAGGAGGATGACCCCCGGTCTCTGCATCTGGGCGATGCATACGGCCACTTTATTAATTATTAACACAAAACCTTACAAAGCCATACAACAGCAAGACTAAAGCCACCGTCTAAGCAACAACTGTCGCTACACCTATCCAATTGATGAAGGGGCGCAGATAGTCTGGGCCTAATACCAAACAGACATCGCAGCCAAACCTAAACATCTAAGACCTGAGGTCCCAACCAGGACGCCTGCCGGGTATGGGGCACCTACTAGTCCGGCGCATTCCTCAACCAGGACGCCTGCCGGGTATGAGGCCGCCGCAGCCACCTGCCACAAATCCATCTTCAGAGCTATACTGTTGCATGTATCGTAACAGGTCTCTCTGCCATCGACGCCACCACGACGCCCGACAGCGTCGACCTCCTGCGCGAGTCCATCCTCCCACAGTGAACTCCGAATTTGCACCACACCACGCCGTTAAGATCCGTCGCCATCAGTGTGTAGGATGAAGCACCACTCCACCAAAGAATCCGTCCTCTGGTCCCTCGATCACGTGTGTACCTCCAAAAATGACGCCCCCAAGGGAGGAACGACACCAGAGCGCCGCCGTCATCCGATCATCCGATCTAGGGTTTCCCCCGGAGGTAGCAGAGAGTGGCCTTGAACTTCTCCACGGCGATGCCTTCAAGAAGGGAACGATGCAGATAGCGCCGCCACCGCCGGCCTTAGCAGAAGCCGAAGGCAAGTTTTCACCCAAATCAGTTCGAAGGAATCCAACTCTCGTGCACGGGCCGCCGTCACCACCAGCACCACCAGGCAGACCCTGGAGTACCGGCAGATCAGCGAGCCACCGGCACCACCGCATCCAGATCGCCGGCCACGCCGGGCCGCCGCCATCCCCCGCACCGTCCGGGTCAGAGACGGAGCTGCCGACCACGCACAGGGACCGCCGCCGCCTGCACACGCCGGAGCGCCACCGAGATCCCAGCGCCCGCCACCGCTTGCCGACGCCAACCTCCGCCCGAGCACTGGCGCCACCGTGGAGCCATCAGATCGGGGAGGGAGACGTCGCGCGTCCGACCACCCTCGCGGACCCCGCCGCACGCCCGAGCGCCGGCGCCACCGTGGCGCCATCAGATCGGGAGGAGGAGGAGCCCGCACCTCGCCGCCGCCATCGTCGCAGCGCCACCAAAGGGGAGCCTCGTAGATCAGCTGGCGACCCGACCTGCTGCCGAGCCGAGCGCCGCCACGAGGGCCGGCCGTCCCGCGCCGCCCAGGAGCCTCGCGAGGAGGGAGGGAGCCCCGCCGCCGCCGACGCACGCGCGGGCTTTGCCCGGCGGCGTCCCCTGGCGGCGGCGAGGGAGAAGTAGGGCGAAGGAAGGGAGCGGCGGCGGCGATCTAGGGTTCCGCCCGGGCCGCTCGCGGGAGCGGCACGGGGGACGGGACGGGTAAAAGAAGATATGACTAGTTTCCTTGACACCTTTTTATGAAATCATATAGATCAATGGAATCTTTGCTTGAACCAAATTTTGTAAGGCTGCAATATATGATGGTTAAATACATAAAGGAAATATTCACCAAATATTATTTCAGTAGAAGTGGCCATTAAGTATGGGAAGCAGAGAGCCTTTTTATGAAATCATATAGATCAATGGAATCTTTGCTTGAATCAAATTTTGTAAGGCTGCAATATATGATGGTTAAATACATAAAGGAAATATTCACCAAATATTATTTCAGTAGAAGTGGCCATTAAGTATGGGAAGCAGAGAGCACTAACGAGCACCAACGCATCATATATGTTATGAGACCTAAAAGGTCAATTATCTTTTCTTATATACACAGAACATTAATGCTAGAAGCTATGCTTAATTGTCGTCCTCCCCGTCCACATGGAGCAATGCAGTATATCGAGTCTTCATATTTGACATTGCTTCCTACAATGGCTAGCACACGAACTACTTTATTACATGGCTTAGTGATCAATCCAATCCACACACACAAAAAACCCATGCTTATATTAACACTAAAATTGTATTTGCTTGAAACAAAAAAAAAGTCAGTGGTAATGCGCTGTAGCAATTGAATCACACTCCAGTCTCCACCAGGTATTCCGTCTTCGCTTCCCTGAGTATGAACTACAACATTATGCCTAACAACAACTGCATAAACCTAGACACGTATGATTTCTATGGATATTGCTGGAGCTCAATCAAAAAGGGATGTGTTACACCGTGAACAAGCTAGAACAAATTATTTTCCATTTTCATGAGAAACGACCAGGCCCAATTATTGACTTGGATAACCCCTTCCAGATGGACCCTGCGTGCAGTCCAGTTAGAGGGTGTTTGGTTTAGAAGTCCTAGGACTTCTTCTAGTCCCAGGGACTAATCAAAAAAGACTCTTTAGTAGAGTCTTTTTCTAGTCCCTGTAAAAAAAGTCCCTCCCGTTTGGTTCCTAGGGACTTTTTAGGGACTTTTTCTAGTCTCTGGGACTAAAAAGTCCCTGAACCAAACACCCCCTTAGTCTCCAAGGATAATCGAGTTTGCATGATGGACATGAGTAAATGTTTACCATGTTAAGAATATTGTCTCAGAGGGAGAAGATTGGGCTCGGATGCAGTTTGGACAGAAATGAGATTTTCACCACTAAGTTATGGAATTGGAAGCTATTGAATTTGACACTAGGAGTGAAGGAGCCCTAGAGAATGGATATTTTCTTGTGGCATATGAGTACCTTTTATAGTTTCTTCTAAAAAAGTACCTTTTAGTTCAGGGAAGATAAACGTTGTGGAGTGGTTGGTGCTTCATAACAATCTTAACTACAACTTCACTATACTAGCTGGTGTGTGTATATAACCCTACCTTGAATCTGATTCAATCAGACAACAAGAGTCCACATCCATGCACTGACATCTATAGTAGATGGAAGCAACACACCAATGGAGAATGAGTGAAACTTTCACCGGCTCGCCTTGTCAAAGCTTGGGGTTGGGAGGTACAAGGAAAGGCACTGGCTCGCAACATTAAGCGAGGCGCGTATAGTTCCATTTATTTTTAACTTGGTCACATTGCACACGCACTCGGCTGAGTTGTTGTCCTAGTGGATGCAATATTACTAGAGACAAGGCGTGCGCCAGAACTACTGCATTAGTCAATTGTACGTATGTGCAGAGTCGGTTTGGTAACTTGATCAGAGATTTCATCGCGCGATGTGTATGGTAGGCACTCTGCATGGTGAGGTGGGGGCGGCTCATTCAAAACTCGTGGTGTTTTATAGCAGCGTGTCCTCTGAAGCAATTTCAGGATGGGGAGGAAGCAAAGCTAGCATCATGCTATAATTAGCCGATCGCCACTATAAACGTATCGCATGCACGTCTCAGATATGATGCGCTGCTAATCGAGGAGTTTGGCCCGCACCAAATTGCACAATACTTCCTCCATTTCTAAATATTTGTTTTTTTTAGATTCCAACAAATAACTACATACGAAGCAAGATGGGTGAATCTACACTCTAAAATATGTCGGAAAAGGTATATTTTTTGTACCTGAACTTTTTCGAAAGTATAGAAATGATCCCTCAAATTAACCGGCAAACATTGGTCCCTCAACTACTCATACCGGATTAGTTTAGTCCCCTGACTCAATATAAGTGGTTTTTACGCTGACTTGGCATAGTTTTGACTAGTCTTCATTCATGTGGCAAAAAAAATCTTCCTTTTCATTTTAATTTTGTTGGGCATTTCGTTGAGCGGTTGGCGCGCGCCAAGTAAGAGCAAATGTAGGCGTGAAGCTTGTGTGGCTCACGGGAACAGCAAGGCCAAGATAGGACTGTGCTCACGGCTAGCAGCAGCGCGACGGCGAGACACCATGGACGCATTGGCGAGCAGCTCCTTGGTCGTGCATTACATGTAGGCGGCAAGGTGCCAAGGTCGGAGGTCTTCCGTGTTGTGGCTTGAAAGGCATCCCCTCGATCGGGCGGACCACGTCAAAGTTCTGGCAAGGTCACTGTGTGCGACCAGTGCATCTCTCCAGGGGGTTCGACACAAGCTCACCGACGACGGTGACGAACATGTGACCTGGGCGCCTGAAGCGGCGAGGAGATGTGGAGCTTCGCTGGCGAGGCGCTCGTACTTGTGGATGCTCGCAGGTCCCGATCGCACGTGAACGCAAGCTCAGCCAAGACAATACGCATGTAGAGACCTGCTGGATCCATTCCCTCGTGAACAAGCACACACGTACGCACAAGCAGTACGTGTCGCCATGTCCGAACCGGCGGGACTAACTTAATCGTGATTAGCTCTAATATTAATAGTGGGCGTTTTCAGTTGCCGGCGGTATGCAGATCAGGTGCGAGCTTGATGAGTTGTTGTCTGACGTAGGGCGAAGCGGACGCGGCCGGCAGGAAACGCTGCCCAGGCGACAATTGTGAGAACTCCTGCTCACTGAGCGCGCCCTCGCCGTGCCACAACCCCCAGCCGCCACACAAGGAAGAAGAATGCCAGGTGGACCAAGACTGGTCAAAACCATGCTAAGTCAGCACAAAACCGCTTTTGTTGAGTTTCAAGGACTAAACTAATCCGGTTTGAGAAATTGAGGGTTTTCAAGTTAAGAGACCATTTCTATACTTTTGAGAGAATTCAGAGATGAAAAATATATTTCTTCCAAATATGTCTATATATATCGATGTGTAGTAGTTCATTTGAAATCTTTAAAAAGACAAATACTAGAAACGGAGGGAGTAGAAAATAGATGCATGCATGTCAGCCAAGTCGGGGTGGTAGAGATCATACACTGTAACAGGGATCATAATAGGGTACACTCAAACTTTGGCTCGGTTTAGTCTACGGGTCACCGTAGTGTCGCTAAGGCACCACATGGCCGCAGTTTTGTCACACACCCAGTGGATATGGACTGTTACCCTATTAGAGCATTTTTAGAAAATCCCCCAAAACAGGCCATCCACTAAAATAACCATCGATTTAGCGGACGAGATTGTTTTTCCCGCCCCAAACAGATCTTGTAAAATTGATCGTCCCCTAAATTTTTTTGTGGGATCCTGCAAAGTCTGGATCGATTCCACCATATCTATGGGTTTCCTCCCTTTTTCTACCAGTTTCCTATCTCTCCCGCCTCTTGGCGTCAAGGAAGTTACTGGAGACAAGGCGTACACCAGAAAGTACTCCATTTACCAATTGGAAGTATGAGTGGAGTTAGTTTGGCAACTTGGTCAGAGATTTCATGGTGCTACAGGAGCACCCACATTAGATGCTCCCGCGCGACCTCGGCCGTCGATCTGAGATCAAATAGGCAGCATCACGGGATGTGGACCAAAGTGTCATTTCGGAATGGTCGGGAAGTTTTCTGCAAAACATTCATGTTGATTTGTCCTTTTTGCTTCTCAATGTGTATTTCAAATTTTGATTTGAAATTTCTAAGGATTGTACATTCATGTGATGCTAGCATCCACATTTTTTTGGATTTTTTGAAACATTTATGTGTGCAATTTGAAAATTGGGAGCACCTAATATGAGATGCTCCCGTAGCATCAGATATTCACCCCTACAAGGTGAGCTCGTGTGGTTCATGCAGAACTTCCTGCGTGGTGTTTGCAGCGGCATGTCCGCTGAAGCAATGACAGCAATCAAAGAAATAGCATGCTATTTACATAAAAAAAATAGCAATGCTATTTCGACGTTAAAGCGTGGCTATAGCATAATTTTTTTAGAAATGAAGGAATGCCCCCGGCCTCTGTATTCAGACGATGCATACAGCCATTTTATTAATTATTAACATAAGATCTTACAAAGTCATATAATAGTAAGACCAAAGCCACCATCTAAGTAACATCTGTCGCTACTCCTATCCAGTTGATGAAGGGGCGCTGATAGTCTAGGCCTAATACCAAATAGTTCTTGCAGCCAAACCTAACATCTAAGACCTGAGGTCTCAACCAGGGCGCCTGCCGGGTATGGGCACCCACCAGTCGGGCGTGCTCCTCAACCAGAACGCCTGCCGGGTATGAGGCCGCCGCAGCCACCTGCCACCAATCCATCTTCAGAGTTGTACTGATGCATCTAGCATGCCCGGTCTAGCTGCCGCTGACACCACCATGATGCCAGACAGTGTCGACCTCCTGCGCGTGTCCATCACCACATCTGACGCCAAGCCTCCACTACTCCATGCCGCCAAGAGCCACCGCCATGAATATGTAGAAAGAAACACCGCTCCATCGAAGAAACCATCCGCTGGTCCTTCAAGCCCGAGTGCATCTCCAAGAATATGCCGCCCCCAAGAGAGTAACGACACATGAATGCCGATGTCATCCGATCAACTGGTCTAGGGTTTCCCCTTAAGGTATTGGGTGGGTTTGGAATTTGTACATCGATGATACCTTCATGAAGGAAACAATGATATGGGCATCATCATCACCGGCTCCGGCCAACGAACGAAGACCAAGTTTTCACTCGGATCCGTCCCAAGAAATTCACCCGACAACCTGTGCACTAACTCGACCGCCTTCAAAGCCCCAGATCTAGCCGCCTAGATCCGGCGACCACCCGCAACAGCAGTGCCACCGTAGGTGCCTTGCCACACCGGCCACTGCCTGAATGCGCCACCACTGGAGCCTAGGAGAAGGACTCCCACCCCACCTCGCCAAATCGCGAGAGCCGCCGAGATGAATCACGCACGCTCATCACCGTCTCTGATCGGAATCACTGACGCAGATTCGCCTTGGATATGGACAGCACCACGCCATGCCGCCGCGGGAAGCCTGAGCTTCACCCGCCGCCGCCGTCCAGGGCCGCCGCCCCAGGATCCTGATCTGGCCAGCCCGGACCTCCATGGTGCCCCCTTCACGCCGCCGCCGCCGGCTCACCACCAGGCAACCATGCCGCAGCCCAAGGCCTCCGCCCGGAGCACGCCGTCACGCCACCATGGATCAGATCACCGCCGCGCCGTCACGCGCATGGAGGTCCCGCCCCACCCCCTCCAACGCGATCCAGGGAGGAGAGCCTCCGCCACCGCCTTCGGCCCCCGGGCTTAGCCCAACGACGTCCTCCAGCGGCGGGGGAGGGAAGGGAGGGAGGTGGTGGTGACCCTGGCGGCTAGGGTTTGAAGAGCCGCCCGAGTTGCCCGAGACGAGGGCGACGCGGGGGCCTGTAGTGGCTATAGCATAATGGAAGAGTCACGTTACATTACAGTTAATTTGCTCACTATGGCGCTATTGGTACTATAGCACGCTATTTTGACACTAAACGAAATAATATTGTAGCATTTTAGTGTGTACCACACAACAGTCCATCAAGCATCGCCACATCGCATTGGTCCAACTCACACCCGCTCGCTCTTAGACGCAAACACAATGCATACAGCCTAACCTAATCAACTCGTCACCAATTTCCCACCAGCTCGTGACCAAGGGCAGCGACGACAGGGGCGTTCATGACTCGTGAGCGAAGGTGGCGGTGGCTATTCGTCAGCGGCAACAGGTTCTCTCCGCACCCCTCCAAGTAGCGGCATCGGCCAGGCTTCCAACTCCAGCAAGACAGCGCCGAAGTCAACGACGCCATCGGCGCCGACAAGTCAGCCATCGATGTTTCTCTATTTAATTAGGAGTGTTCTCTTTTCTTACAAATTAGGAGTGTACATGCCCTGAACCTAGCTCTCGAATGCTTCTCTGTTTAATTTGGAGTGTTCTCTTTCCTTGCAAATTATGAAAGGCCTTAAATTTTGTGATATATTTGACATTTTTATGCTGTTATTTTCAAATATAGCACGCTATAACTTGTATAGCATTTGGATAAGGCCGTCGTTAAATCTTATAGCGCGCTATTTTTCCTTGATATTCAGCCTTTCACACTATAAACGTATTGCCTGCAACGCAGGCGATGCTTTACTAATCGAGGAGTTCGGCTCGCGCGAGATTGCGCATTAGATGCATGCATGTCAGCCAAGTCGGGGGGGTAAAGATCATACACTGTAATAATGATAGTTCCTCATACTTTGGTTCAGTTCAGTCTAGAGATCATGACAGTGTCGTTCAGGCACCACATGACCGCAGTTCACAGTGGAGGCTGCGCGGAAGATGGACTCCAAGAAGGACCGCCGGATTAGGGAACAGGTGTCTACCCCCGCCCCCAACGATGGCTCATTGCCGGCATAGGACGCAGCTGCCCTGGCCAATTTTTGTGAGATCGAGGTTGCCAATGCCGCCATCCGCTCATGGCCATCGTGAGAGTGGCCGATTTCCGCAAGATTGGGTCCTCCAGTGCTACATTCTGTGGCGGCACGTCCCGCACCGTCACCGCAGCCACCACAAATAATTTAGTTAATTCTATATGTACTGGGTCACACTGCGACTCAAGACCTTATATATGAACGAAATCGTTTGACGTTCATAACTCGCTGTAGTTTGGTGAATCGTTCTCAATTTTACATAGTATAAATCAGTGATGTACTCTACCAGTGGAGGTCCACGATGACGACGTTCTCCTCCAAATAGCCACAATCATGCCCCCCCCCCCAGTCTAATATGCAGCCCACCAGATATGACATAGCGACGCCTTGGTTCTGATAGTCACGCTCAAGATTTGGCACGCTTGGGGAGGTGAACGTGGCGGGGTGCTAGGGTTATAGAAGGGAGGGGCAAGGGAAGGAAAATGAAGAAGGGTGGAGAATCCACATCGAAATAGAAGGGAAATGGGTGTGTGTGATGTACTCACAAATTAGGAGTAGTTTTGATACTAAAAATACATGATGTATGAAAACTAGAAGCGGTTTCATAGTGCCAACACCTTAACCTTTCACTACATGTGGTTTTAGAGTTCTAACTGCCCTCGGTACTCTCTCTGTTCCTAAATATTAGTTTTTTTAGACATTTCAAATGGATTACAAGATATGGATGTATATAGACATATTTTAGAGAGTAGATTCATCCATTTTGCTTCGTATGTAGTTACTTGTTGAAATCTATAAAAAGACTTATATTTGAGAATGGAGGGAGTACTTTAGATAACAAAATAACCGCCTCCCATGGGACACGTGGCTTTGCTTTGCCTTGAACAAAACCACTTCCGAGGCACACGCTTCTAATGTCTGATTATGTACTAGTGCACTTAAAGTGCTAGCACGCCATTCTTGTAGATAGCACATCTAAGATTTTTAAGAAGTTGCTCCCAACTTCTACTTATTCTTTTAACATGCACACTATCCACATCATCAATACTAAATAGGACCAACCCACTAACTCATTTCTCTAAACATGTAGCCCTCCCACCTCACCAAGCTGCCACATCATCATTTATTTTGATAATTAATTTTTTTACCCATCAATATTATTGCTTGCTAGATCAGTAATTCTTTTCAACAAGTTGTTTTGTTTTTTGTTTCAGGGGTAACAAATTCATAAGCGAGCCTCTCTGGACTTCCGTAACTGATGAGGCGGCGTAATAATCGATCAAGAGAAGCCCATCGGTCGATCTCTTCTTATCCCTGGCAGCAGAACAGGCGATGCAACCATTCACTACCCACGCACCATCGATGCCCTGCAGGCTGCAGCCGACCGCTAAGGCGTTCTTCCACGCCAGCGAGCAGAGGCATGATACGTCTCCAATGTATGTATAATTTTTGATTGTTCCATGCTATTATATTATCTGTTTTGGATGTTTTACGGGCTTTATTATGCACTTTTATATTATTTTTGGGACAAACCTATTAACCGAAGGCCCAGTGCAAATTATTGTTTTTTTTGCCTATTTCAGTGTTTCGCGGAAAAGGAATATCAAATGGAATGAAACCTTCGCGAGAATCTTTTTTGGAACAAACGCAATTCAGGAGACTTGGAGTGGAGGTCAAGGAAGCCACGAGGCACCCACGAGATAGGGCGTTGCGCCCAGGGGGCAGGTGCCCCCCCCACCCTCGTGGGCCCCTCGTAGCTCCACCGACCTACTTCTTTCACCTATATATACTCTTATACCCCGAAAACATCCAGGGGAGCCACGAAACCACTTTTCCACCGCCACAACCTTCTGTACCCATGAGATCCCATCTGGGGACCTTTTCCGGTGATCTGCCGGAGGGGGATTCGATCACGGAGGGCTTCTACATCAACATCATAGAGCCTCCGATGATGTGTGAGTAGTTTACCACAGACCTTCAGTTCCATAGTTATTAGCTAGATGGCTTCTTCTCTCTCTCTGGTTCTCAATACAAAGTTCTCCTCGATGTTCTTGGAGATCCATTCGATGTAATACTTTCTGCGGTGTGTTTGCCGAGATCCGATGAATTGTGGGTTTATGATCAAGTTTATCTATGAACAATATTTGATTCTTCTCTAAATTCTTATATGCGTGATTTGATATCTTTGCATGTCTCTTCGAATTATCAGTTTGGTTTAGTCTACTAAATTGATCTTTCTTGCAATGGGAGAAGTGCTTAGCTTTGGGTTCAATCTTGTGGTGCTCGATTCCAGTGACAGAAAGGGAACCGACACGTATTGTATTGTTGTCATCGAGGATAAAAGATGGGGTTTATATCATATTGCTTGAGTTTATCCCTCTACATCATGTCATCTTGCCTAATGCGTTATTCTGTTGTTATGAACTTAATACTCTAGTTGCATGCTGGATAGCGGTCGATGTGTGGAGTAATAGTAGTAGATGCAGAATCGTTTCGGTCTACTTGACACGGGCGTGATGCCTATGTTTATGATCATGCCTAGATATTCTCATAACTATGTGCTTTTCTATCAATTGATCGGCAGTAATTTGTTCACCCACCGTAATATATGCTATCTTGAGAGAAGCCACTAGTGAAACCTATGGCCCCCGGGTCTACTTTACATCATATAAGTTTCCGATCTACAATTCTAGTTTACTATTTATTTTGCAATCTTTACTTTCCAATCTAAACAAAAATACCAAAAATATTTATCTTATTATCTTTATCAGATCTCACTTTTGCAAGTGGTCGTGAAGGGATTGACAACCCCTTTATCGTATTGGTTGCAAGGTTCTTATTTGTTTGTGCAGGTGCTAGGTGATTTGCGTGTAGTCTCCTACTGGATTGATACCTTGGTTCTCAAAACTGAGGGAAATACTTGTGCTACTTTGTTGCATCACCCTTTCCTCTTCAAGGGAAAACCAACGCATGCTCAAGAGGTAGCAAGAAGGATTTCTGGCGTCGTTGCCGGGGAGATTTGCGCCAAGCCAAGTCAAGATTTGATCTCCCATCAACTAGCCATTTCTGGCGCCATTGCCGGGGAGATCTAAGCTCAAGTCAAGACATACCAAGTACCCATCACAAACTCTTATCCCTCGCATTACATTATTTGCCATTTGCCTCTCGTTTTCCTCTCCCCCACTTCACCTTTGCCGTTTTATTCGCCCTTTTCCGTTCATATCTTTTCGCTTGCCTCTTGTTTCCTCGTGTGTTGGATTGATTGATTGTCACGTTGGCTCAAGACAATACCAAATTGTGTGACTTTTCCAATACCAACAATAATGATTTTATTAGCACTCCGATTGCTCCTACTACCGATGCTAAATCTTGTGAAATCAATACTGCTTTGTTGAATCTTGTTATGAAAGATCAATTGTCTGGCCTTCCTAGTGAAGATGCCGCTACCCACCTAAACAGCTTCGTTGATTTGTGTGATATGCAAAAGAAGAGAGATGTGGATAATAATATTTTTAAATTAAAGCTATTTCCGTTTTTGCTTAGAGATCGTGCTAAAACTTGGTTCCCTTCTTTGCCTAAAAATAGTATTGATTCATGGAATAAGTGCAAAGATGCTTTTATCTCTAAGTATTTTCCTCTCGCTAAGATCATCTCTCTTAGAAACAATATTATGAATTTTAAGCAACTTGAGCATGAGCATGTTGCACAAGCTTGGGAGATGATGAAATTAATGATACGTAATTGCCCTATACATGGTTTGAATTTATGGATGATTATACAGATTTTTTATGCTGGATTGAAATTTGCTTCTAGAAATCTCTTACATTCGGCCTCGGGAGGCACTTTTATGGAAATCACTTTAGGAGAAGCTACTAAACTCCTAGACAATATTATGGTTAATTATTCTCAATGGCATACCGAAAGATCCACTAGTAGAAAAGTTCATGCTATTGAAGAGATTAATGTTTTGAGTGGAAAGATGGATGAACTTATGAAATTGTTTGCTAATAAGAGTGTTTCTTCTGATCCTAATGATATGCCTTTATCCACTTTAGGAGAAGCTACTAAACTCCTAGACAATATTATGCCTTTATCTATGGATGTGAATTTTGTTGGTAGGAACAATTTTGGTAACAACGCGTATAGAGGAAATTTTAATTCTAGGTCGTTCCCTAGTAATTCCTCTAACAATTATGGTAATTCCTACAACAACTCTTATGGAAATTTGAATAAGATGCCCTGTGATTTTGAGACTAGTGTTAAAGAATTTATGAATTCGCAAAAGAATTTCAATGCTTTGCTTGAAGAAAAATTGCTTAAGATTGATGAGTTGGCTAGGAACGTGGATAGAATTTCTCTTGATGTTGATTCTTTGAAACTTAGATCTATTACACCTAAGCATGATATCAATGAGTCTGTCAAATCCATGAGAATTTACATTGATGAGTGCAAAGAAAGAACCGCTAGGATGCATGCTAAAAAAGATTGCTTTGTGAAAGCGTGTTCTTCTAGTTTTCATGGTAATAATGATGAAGATCTAAAAGTGATTGGTGTGTCTCCTATTAAATCTTTGTTTTCCAATATGAATCTTTATAAATATGGGACTGGAGATGAGTCAACTTTAGTTAGAAGGCATCCCAATGATTCGGGGTTTTTAGATCTTGATGCAAAAATTGGTAAAAGTGGGATTGAGGAGGTCAAAACTTTACATAGCAATGAACCCACTATTTTGGTTTTCAAGAAATTTAATTATGATAATTGCTCTTTGATAGATTGTATTTCCTTGTTGCAATCTGTGTTAAATTCTCCTCATGCTTATGATCAAAACAAAGCTTTTACTAAGCATATCGTTGATGCCTTAATGCAATCTTATGAAGAAAAACTTGAATTAGAAGTTTCTATCCCTAGAAAACTTAAACTTTATGATGAGTAGGAACCTACTATTAAAATTAAGATTAAAGATCATGAATGCTATGCTTTATGTGATTTGGGTGCTAGTGTTTCCATGATTCCAAAAACTTTGTGTGGTGTGTTAGGTTTCCATGAATTTGATGATTGTTCTTTAAATTTGCATATTGCGGATTCCACCATTAAGAAACCTATGGGAAGGATTAATGATGTTCTTAATGTTGCAAATAAGAATTATGTGCCCATAGATTTCATTGTTCTTGATATAGATTGCAATCCTTCATGTCCTATTATTCTTGGTAGACCTTTCCTTAGAACGATTGATGCAATTATTGACATGAAAGAAGGAAATATTATATTCCAATTTCCGTTAAGGAAAGGCATGGAACACTTTCCTAGAAAGAAAATTAAATTACCTTATGAATCTATATGAGAGACACATATGGATTGCATACCAAAGATGACAAAACCTAGATCTATTCTTGTTTTTATGCCTGGCTAGGTGCGTTAAACGATAGCGCTTGTTGGGAGGCAACCCAATTTTATTTTTGTTCCTTGCTTTTTGTTACTGTTTAGTAATAAATAAATCATCTATCCTTTGTTATGATTGTGTTTTTTATGTTTTAATTAGTGTTTGTGCCAAATAAAACCTTTAGGATCTTCTTGGATGATTGTTGTTTGATCTTGCTGAAAAAGACAGAAAGTTTGCGCTCAGGAGAATAATTTTCATTTTTTTACCAGAGTGCGTAAAATACCAATACCAACTGAAGTAGATCAATATACAAATTATTTAGGACGTCCTAATTTCTCAGGATTTTTGGAGTTACAGAAGTATTCGAAACCTACAGATTACTACAGACTATTCTGTTTTTGACAGATTCTGTTTTTCGTGTGTTGTTTGCTTATTTTGATGAATCTATGGCTAGTATCAGGGGGTATGAACCATAGAGAAGTTGGAATACAGTAGGTTTTAAACCAATAATAAATAATGAGTTCATTACAGTACCTTAAAGTGGTGGTTTGTTTTCTTATACTAACGGAGCTCATGAGATTTTCTCTTGAGTTTTGTGTTGTGAAGTTTTCAAGTTTTTGGGTAAAGATTTGATGGATTTTAGAACAAGGAGTGGCAAGAGCCTAAGATTGGGAATGCCCAAGGCACCCAAGGTAAAATCCAAGGACAACCAAAAGCCTAGGCTTGGGGATGCCCTAGAAGGCATCCCCTCTTTTGTTTTCATCTATCAGTAACTTTACTTGAGGCTATATTTTTATTCACCACATGATATGTGTTTTGCTTGGAGCATCTTGTATGATTTGAGTCTTTTCTTTTTAGTTTACCACAATCATCTTTGCTATACACACCTTTGGGAGAGACACACATGAATCGGAATTTATTAGAATACTCTATGTGCTCCACTTATATCTTTTGAGCTAGACAAATTTTGCTCTAGTGCTTCACTTATACCTTTTTAGAGCACGGTGATGGTTTTATTTTATAGAAATTATTGGTCTCTCATGATTCACTTATATTATTCTAAGAGTCTTTTAGAACAGCATGGTAATTTGCTTTGGTTAAGAAATTAGCCCTAATATGATAGGCATCCAAGATGGGTATAATAAAAGCTTTCATATAAAGTGCATTGAATACTATGAGAGGTTTGATACTTGATGATTCTTTTGAGATATAAAGATGGTGATATTAGAGTCATGCTAGTTGAGTAGTTGTGAATTTGAGAGATACTTGTGTTAAAGTTTGTGATTCCCGTAGCATGCACGTATGGTGAACCGTTATTTGATGAAGTCGGAGCATGATTTATTTTTTGATTGTCTTCCTTATGAGTGGCGGTCGGGGACGAGCGATGGTATTTTCCTACCAATCTACCCCCATAGGAGCATGCGTGTAATACTTCGT
Source organism: Triticum monococcum (assembly GCA_034509565.1). NCBI lineage: Eukaryota > Viridiplantae > Streptophyta > Magnoliopsida > Poales > Poaceae > Triticum > Triticum monococcum. The sequence goes on from CM067845.1 coordinate 581,435,279, forward strand.
TTCGATAACTAATAGATTTTTGCAATAAGTATGTGAGCTCTTTATGACTAATGTTGAGTCCATGGATTATACGCACTCTCACCCTTCCACCATTGCTAGCCTCTCTAGTATCGCGCAACTTTCGCCGGTACCATAAACCCACCATTTAGCTTCCTAAAAACAGCCACCATACCTACCTATTATGGCATTTACATAGCCATTCCGAGATATATTGCCATGCAACTTTTCACTGTTTCGTTTATTATGACACGCTCCATCATTGTCATATTGCTTTGCATGATCATGTAGTTGACATCGTATTTGTGGCGAAGCCACCGTTCATAATTTTTCATACATGTCACTCTTGATTCATTGCACATCCCCGTACACCGCCGGAGGCATTCACATAGAGTCATATTTTGTTCTAAGTATCGAGTTGTAATTCTTGAGTTGTAAGTAAATAAAAGTGTGATGATCATCATTATTAGAGCATTGTCCCAGTGAGGAAAGGATGATGGAGACTATGATTCCCCCACAAGTCGGGATGAGATTCTGGACGAAAAATAAAGAAAGAAAAAAAAGAGGCCATAAAAAAAGAACAAGCCCAAATAAAAAAATGAGAGAAAAAGAGAGAGGGGGCAATGCTACTATCCTTTTTCCACACTTGTGCTTCAAAGTAGCACCATGATCTTCATGATAGAGAGTCTCTTATGTTGTCACTTTCATATACTAGTGGGAATTTTTCATTATAGAACTTGGCTTGTATATTCCAATGATGGGCTTCCTCAAAATGCCCTAGGTCTTCGTGAGCAAGAAAGTTGGATGCACACCCTCTTAGTTTTTTTTGTTGAGATTTCATATACTTATAGCTCTAGTGCATCCATTGCATGGCAATCCCTACTCACTCACATTAATATCTATTGATGGGCATCTCCATAGCCCGTGGATACGCCTAGTTGATGTGAGACTATCTTCTCCTTTTTGTCGTCTCCTCAACCACCATTCTATTCCACCTATAGTGCTATATTCATGGCTCACGCTCATGTATTGCATGAAGATTGAAAAAGTTTGAGAACATCAAAAGTATGAAACAATTGCTTGGCTTGTCATCGGGGTTGTGCATGATTTAAATATTTTGTGTGATGAAGATAGAGCATAGCCAAACTATATGATTTTGTAGGGCTAGCTTTCTTTGGCCATGTTATTTTGAGAAGACATAATTGCTTGGTTAGTATGCTTGAAGTATTATTGTTTTTATGTCAATAGTAAACTTTTGTCTTGAATCTTTCGGATATGAGTATTCATGCCACAATAAATAAAATTACATTGAAAAATATGTTAGGTAGCATTCCACATAAAAAATTCTGTTTTTATCATTTACCTACTCGAGGACGAGCGGGAATTAAGCTTGGGGATGCTTGATACGTCTCCAATGTATCTATTATTTTTTATTGTTCCATGCTATTATATTATCTGTTTTGAATGTTTCATGGGCTTTATTATGCACTTTTATATTATTTGTGGGATTAACCTATTAACCGAAGGCCCAGTGCAAATTGCTGTTTTTTTCCTATTTCAGTGTTTTGCAGAAAAGGAATATCGAACGGAATCCAAATGGAATGAAACCTTCACGGCGATCTTTTCTGGAACAAACGCAATCCAAGAGACTTGGAGTGGAGGTCAAGGAAGCCACGAGGCGGCCACGAGATTGGGCGGCGCGCCCAGGGGCGGGCGCGTCCCCCACCCTTGTGGGCCCCTCGTAGCTCCACCGACCTACTTCTTGCTCCTATATATACTCTTATACCCTGAAAACATCTAGGGGAGCCACAAAACCACTTTTCCACCGCCGCAACCTTCTGTACTCGTGAGATCCCATCTGGGGACCTTTTCCGGTGATCTGCCAGAGGGGGATTCGATCACGGAGGGCTTCTACATCAACACCATAGCCTCTCCGATGATGTGTGAGTAGTTTATCACAGACCTTCGGGTCCATAGTTATTAGCTAGATGGCTTCTTCTCTCTCTTTGGTTCTCAATACAAAGTTCACCTCAATGTTCTTGGAGATCTATTCGATGTAATACTTTTTGCGGTATTTTTGCCGAGATCCGATGAATTGTGGGTTTATGATCAAGTTTATCTATGAACAATATTTGATTCTTCTCTGAGTTCTTATATGCATGATTTGATATCTTTGCAAATCTCTTCAAATTATCAGTTTGGTTTGGCCTACTAGATTGATCTTTCTTGCAATGGGAGAAGTGTTTAGCTTTGGGTTCACTCCTGCGGTGCTCGATCCCAGTGACAGAAAGGGAACCAACACGTATTGTATTGTTGTCATCGAGGATAAAAAGATGGGGTTTATATCATATTGCTTGATTTTATCCCTCTACATCATGTCATCTTGCCTAATGCGTTACTCTGTTCTTATGAACTTAATACTCTAGATGCATGTTGATAACCCACAAGTATAGGGGATCGCAACAGTTTTCGAGGGTAGAGTATTCAACCCAAATTTATTGATTAGACACAAGGGGAGCTAAAGAATATTCTCAAGTATTAGCAGCTGAGTTGTCAATTCAACTACACCTGGAAACTTAGTATCTGCAGCAAAGTGTTTAGTAGCAAGGTAATATGATAGTAGTGGTAACGATAGTAAAAGGTAATGATAGCAAAAGTAATGTTTTTGGTATTTTGTAGCGATGATAGCACTAGCAACGGAAAAGTAAATAAGCGAAGGACAATATATGTAAAGCTCGTAGGCAATGGATCGGTGATAGAGAATTATGCCGGATGCGGTTTATCATGTAATAGTCATAACCTAGGGTGACACAGAACTAGCTCCAATTCATCAATGTAATGTAGGCATGTATTCCGAATATAGTCATACGTGCTTATGGAAAAGAACTTGCATGACATCTTTTGTCCTACCCTCCCGTGGCAGCGGGGTCCTAGCGGAAACTAAGGGATATTAAGGCCTCCTTTTAATAGAGTACCGGACCAAAGCATTAACACATAGTGAATACATGAACTCCTCAAACTACGGTCATCACCGGTAAGTATCCCGATTATTGTCACTTCGGGGTTAACGAATCATAACACATAATAGGTGACTATAGACTTGCAATATAGGATCAAGAACTCTCATATATTGATGAAAACATAATAGGTTCAGATCTGAAATCATGGCACTCGGGCCCTAGTGACAAGCATTAAGCATAGCAAAGTCATAGCAACGTCAATCTCAGAACATAGTGGATACTAGGGATCAAACCCTAACAAAACTAACTCGATTACATGATAAATCTCATCCAACCCATCACCGTCCAGCAAGCCTACGATGGAATTACTCACGCACTGCGGTGAGCACCATGAAATTGGTGATGGAGGGTGATTGATGATGACGATGGCGACGGTTTCCCTCTCCGGAGCCCTAAACGGACTCCAGATCAGCCCTCCCAAGAGGTTTTAGGGCTTGGCGGCGGCTCCGTATCGTAAAACGCGATGAATCCTTCTCTCTAGTTTTTTTCTCCCCGAAAGCAAATATATAGAGTTGGAGTTGAGGTCGGAGGAGCTCCAAGGGGCCCACGAGGTAGGGGCGCGCCCCCCACCCTTGTGGCTAGGGTGTGGGCCCCTTGGTCTTCATCTTTTGCAAGGATTTTTTATTATTTCCAAATAGACATTCCGTGAAGTTTCAGGTCATTCCGAGAACTTTTGTTTCTGCACATGAATAACACCATGGCAATTCTGCTGAAAACTGCGTCAGTCCGGGTTAGTTCCATTCAAATCATGCAAGTTAGAGTCCAAAAACAAGGGCAAAAGTGTTTGGAAAAGTAGATACGACGGAGACGTATCAACTCCCCCAAGCTTAAACCTTTGCTTGTCCTAAGCAATTCAGTTGATAAACTGAAAGTGATAAAGAAAAAAATTTACAAACTCGGTTTGCTTTTGTTGTTGTAAATATATAAAGCCAGCATTCAAGTTTTCAGCAAAGATTATGAACTACCATATTCATAATAACGCATAGGTCTCATGTTTACTCATATCAATGGCATAATCAACTAGCGAGCAATAATAATAAATCTCGGATGACAACACTTTCTCAAAACAATCGTAATATGATATAACAAGATGGTATCTCGCTAGCCCTTTCTGAGACCGCAAAACATAAATGCAGAGCACCTTTAAAGATCAAGGACTGACTGGACATTGTAATTCATGGTAAAAGAGATCCAGTCAAGTCATACTCAATGTAAACTAACAGTAATGAATGCAAATGACAGCGGTGCTCTCCAACTGGTGCTTTTTAATAGAGGATGATGACTCAACATGAAAGTAAATAGATAGGCCCTTCGAAGAGGGAAGCAGGGATTTGTAGAGGTGCCAGATCTCGGTTTTAAAATAGATTCGAATAATATTTTGAGCAGTATACTTTCATTGTCAACATAACAACCAAGATATGGCGATATCTTCCATGCTACACACATTATAGGCGGTTCCCAAACAGAATGGTAAAGTTTATACTCCCCCTCCACCAACAAGCATCAATCCATGGCTTGCTCGAAACAATGTGTGCCTCCAACTAACAAGAGTCCCAGGGGGAGTTTTTTTTTGCAATTATTTTGATTTGATTTGCATAAAGCATGGGACTGGGCATCCCGGTGAATAGCCACTTTCTCGTGAGTGAGGAGCGGAGTCCACTCCTCTTGAGAATAACCCGCCTAACATGGAAGATACGGACAGCCCTAGTTGATACATGAGCTATTCGAGCATACAAAATAGGATATTTATTTGAAGATTTAGAGTTTGGCACATACAAATTTACTTGGAACGGCAGGTAGATACTGTATATAGGTAGGTATGGTGGACTCATATGGAACAACTTTGGGGTTTATGGAGTTGGATGCACAAGAAGTATTCCTGCTTAGTACAGGTGAAGGCTAGCAAAAGACTGGGAAGCGACCAGCTAGAGAGTGACAACAGTGATGAACATGCATTAAAATTAATCAACACCGAATGCAAGCATGAGTAGGATATAATCCACCATGAACATAAATATCGTGAAGGCTATGTTGATTTTGTTTCAACTACATGCGTGAACATGTGCCAAGTCAAGTCACTTAAATCATTCAGAGGAGGATACCACCCTATCATACCATATCACAACCATTTTAATAGCATGTTGGCACGCAAGGTAAACCATTATAAGCTCCTAGCTAGTCAAGCATGGCACAAGAAATTATGATCTCTAGTTGTCATTGCAAACATGTTTATTCATAATAGGCTGAATCAGGAACGATGAACTAATCATATTTACAAAAACAAGAGAGGTCGAGTTCATACCAGCTTTTCTCATCTCAATCAGTCCATCATATATCGTCATAATTGCCTTTCACTTGCACAACCGAACGAAGTGGATAATAATAATAGTGCATGTGCATTGGACTAAGCTGGAATCTGCAAGCATTCAATTCAAGAGAGAAGACAAGGTGATATGGGCTCTTTTGTTAGATCAACAATAATGCATATAAGAGCCACTTCAACAATTTAATCATGGTCTTCTCCTATCGACCCCCAAAGAAAAGAAAAGAAATAAAAATATTTACACGGGAAAGCTCCCAACAAGTAAAAGAAGAACAGGAAATCTTTTGGGGTTTTCTTTTAATTACTACTACAAGCATGGAAAGTAAACTAATTAAAAACTACAACTAATTTTTTGGTTTTTCTTAAGGTTTTATTAAGCACACAAGAAGAAAGCATAAAAAGGGAAATAAACTAGCATGGATCATATAATGAAAAAGTATGAGCACCGACATCTGGCAATGAGTGTGTGAACATGAATGTAATGTCGGTGGGAAATACGTACTCCCCCAAACTTAGGCTTTTGGCCTAACTTGGTCTATGGCCACGGTTGGCCTGGCGGATATCCATAGTAATAGTTGGGGTCGTGTTGCGAAGAAGAAGACTCTGATTGCCACTGGTTGGCAATCATCTCCGGATCCCAATGGTAATTAGACTATCGTGGAGGATCAACTTGTGGTTCTGACTCTGGCTCTGTGGCTGATGTAGGGTTCCGGTAGGCGTGAATAGCCTCTAACAGAACAAGGTACTGGCCTGCAGATAAATCAAACAAGGAAGGAGCAGGCAGGGTAATAGTCTTAGGATGAGGTTTATGAAAGAATAATTTGTATTTAAGCTCCCCTTCCCTATTCTTAACAATAAAATTGTGTGCCACCATACTCTTATAATCTAAATAAACACGGGGCAGCAATTTTTCTTCCTTCTCATAATGCCTAATAGGTATGTTAAAATGTGCAGCTAGGCGTGAAGCATAGATGCCTCCAAAGATGGGGCCCTTTGTACGGTTCAGACTTAACCGTTTAGCAATAATACCGCCCATACTAACAGAGTTATCAGAGAATAAACCATGGAACAAAATAATAATATCAGGAACACTAAGATTTCCACAGTTTCCACGACCAATTAAGCAATGACTAGCAAATATTGCAAAGTATCGTAAAACAGGAAAATGTATGCTAGTGATTCGTGCATCGGAAACCTTCCTCGTTTCCCCCACAGTGATGGTATCAATAAACCCATCCACATCACCGCGATGTGGTTCCTCTATCATGCCCTCAAAAGGGATCAAACAAACCCGACAAAAATCATAAAGTGACATCTCCTTATGCTCATCATATAAATAAAACTCCACCGTAGGTGGTGAGCTCCTAGCATGGAAATGAAAGTTTTGCACAAAGATATTTTTGAGTAAGAGATACTGTTCGCGTTGGTCGTGGAGGAAGGCAGTGAGGCCTGCATTCTCAGCCAATTCATAAAAATCATCATAAATCCCGACTACTCTCAAGAAATCATCGGAAGGCCATTCACACGGCCGAACCTCCGCGGTGCGAGGCAGATTATATTTGGGCTTCTTTGCTTCTTCATTTTGCTTTTCCTTCGAGCTTCGCCTCGATGAGCCCCTCAAAAATCTCTTCATTATTTTCTGAAAAATTCTGAAATTTTTAGTAACTTCAAAATAAAAGTAAACCAAAGTCAAAAAAAATTGATAGCAACTACTCCTACAAGTGCCTAGAGCCTATATCATGCATCAAAACTACTTTTGACCATATAAATTTGACATGCAAGCTCAAGAACAGGGTCACCTAAGCAACAAAAAAATGCAATGAATAAAGCACTAGAACAAAAACTAATTGGACCAACGGAGGAGTCACATACCAAGGAACGATCTCCCCAAGCAGTTTTGTGAGAGGTGCTTTGAGCAAGGAGATCGAAAATCGTAGCAAAATGAGCTAGAACTCGTGCTTGAGCTGGATATTCGTGTTTGTGGGATGAAGAAGAAGTGTGTGGGTGCAGGAATAAGTGGAGGAGGGCCACCGTGGGCCCACGAGGCAGGGGGCGCCCAGGGGGGTAGGGCGCGCCCTCCACCCTCGTGGCCAGGTGGATGCCCCCCGTGTTGTGTTCTCAGTGCCAAATATTCTCAAATATTCCAGAAAAATCATATTTAAATTTCAGAGCATTTGGAGAACATTTATTTTCGGGGTATTTTTATATTGCACGGATAATTCAGATAACAGACAGAAAAATACTATTTTTATTTTATTTAATATAAATAATAGAAATTAAAAGGAGGGTACAAAAGGTTGTGCCTTCTAGTTTCATCCATCTCATGATCATCAAAAGGAATCCACTAACAAGGTTGATCAAGTCTTGTTAACGAACTCATTCCGAATAACATGGAACCGGAGAAATTTCGAATAACACTATGTTACCTCAACGGGGATATGCACATCCCCAACAATAAGAATATCATATTTCTTCTTGACAATAGGAAGAGGAAATTCAAAACCTCCAAAAATAATCGAAGGAATTTTTCCAATAGAATTGATACTGTGGACTTAAGGTTGTTTCCTCGGAAAGTGTATCGTATGCTCATTACCATTAACATGAAAAGTGACATTGCCTTTAGTGCAATCAATAACCGCCCATGCAGTATTCAAAAAGGGTCTTCCAAGAATAATAGACATACTATCGTCCTTGGGAATATCAAGAATAACAAAGTCCGTTAAAATAGTAATGTTTGCAACTACAACAGGCACATCCTCACAAATACCGACAGGTATAGCAGTTGATTTATCAGCCATTTGCAAAGATATTTCAGTAGGTGTCAACTTATTCAAATCAAGTCTACGATATAAAGAGAGAGGCATAACACTAACACCAGCTCCAAGATCACATAAAGCAGTTTAACATAGTTTCTTTTAATGGAGCATGGTATAGTGGGTACTCCTGGATCTCCAAGTTTCTTTGGTATTCCACCCTTAAAAGTATAATTAGCAAGCATGGTGGAAATTTTAGGTTCCGGTATCTTTCTCTTATTTGTAACAATATCTTTCATGTACTTAGCATAAGGATTCATTTTAAGCATATCTGTTAATCGCATACGCAAAAAGATAGGTCTAATCATTTCAGCAAAGCACTCAAAATCCTCATCATCCTTTTTCTTGGATGGTTTGGGAGGAAAAGGCATGGGTTTCTGAACCCATGGCTCTCTTTCCTTTTCATGTTTCCTAGCAACAAAGTCTCTCTTATCATAACATTGATTCTTTGATTGTGGGTTATCAAGATCAACAGCGGGTTCAATTTCTATATCATTATCATTGCTAGGTTGAGAATCAACATGAACATTATCATTAACATTATCACTAGTTTCAGGTTCATTACCAGATTGTGTTTCAGCATTAGAAATAGAAATATCATTTGGATTCTCAGGTGTTTCAGCAATAGGTTCACTAGAAGCATGCAAAGTCCTATCATTTTTCTTTTTCTTCCTTTTAGAAGGACTAGGTGCATCTATATTATTTCTCTGAGAATCTTGCTCAATTCTCTTAGGGTGGCCTTCAGGATACAGAGGTTCCTGAGTCATTTTACCACCTCTAGTCATAACTCTAACAATATTATCATTATTCTTACTATTCAATTCATTGAGCAAATCATTTTGAGCCTTAAGTACTTGTTCTACTTGAGTGGTAACCATAGAAGCATGTTTACTAATAAGTTTAAGTTCACCTTTGACATTAGCCATATAATCACCCAAGTGTTCAAGCATATTTGAATTGTATTTCAATTGTCTACCAAAATAAGCATTAAAATCTTCTTGCTTCACCATAAAATTATCAAACTCGTCTAAGCATGGGCTAGCAAACTTAGTAAATGGGATTTCAGCTTTATCATATCTATAGAGAGAATTTACCTTTACTACCTGTGTCGGGTTATCAAGACCATGTATTTCTTCAATAGGTAAGGGATTAAGATCATATGTTTCTACAACAGACGGTAAATTAAGACCGTGTATTTCTTCAATAGGAGGTAAATTCTTAACATCTTCAGCTTTAATACCCTTTTCTTTCATAGATTTCTTTGCCTCTTGCATATCTTCAGGACTGAGAAATAGAATACCCCTCTTCTTCGGAGTTGGTTTAGGAGTAGGCTCCGGAGCTGGCTCAGGAAGTGTCCAATTATTTTCATTTGTCAACATATTATTCAATAGAATTTCAGCTTCATCCGGTGTTCTTTCCCTGAAAACAGAACCAGCACAACTATCCAGGTAATCTCTGGAAGCATCGGTTAGTCCATTATAAAAGATATCAAGTATTTCATTTTTCTTAAGAGGATGATCTAGCAAAGCATTAAGTAACTTGAGAAGCCTCCCCCAAACTTGTGGGAGACTCTCTTCTTCAATTTGCACAAAATTATATATATATATATCCCTCAAAGCAGCTTGTTTCTTATGAGCAGGGAAATATTTAGCAGAGAAGTAATAAATCATATCCTGGGGACTACGCACACAACCAGGATCCATAGAATTAAACCATATCTTAGCATCACCCTTTAATGAGAATGGAAATATTTTAAGGATATAAAAGTAACGAGTTCTCTCATTATTAGTGAACAGGGTAGCTATATCATTTAATTTAGTAAGATGTGCCACAACAGTTTTAAATTCATAGCCATAAAAAGGATCAGATTCAACCAAAGTAATTATATCAGGATCAACACAGAATTCATAATCCTTATCAGTTACACAGATAGGTGAAGTAGCAAAAGCAGGGTCAGGTTTCATTCTAGCATTAAGAGATTGCTGCTTCCATTTAGCTAATAACCTCTTGAGCTCGTATCTATCTTTGCAAGCTAAAATAGCTAGAGCAGCTTCTTTTTCAAAAACATAACCCTCAAGAATAACAGGTGATTCATATTCATTAGAGGGAGAGTCTTCATCATCACTTTCATCAATATTATCAGATTCAATATTTTCATTCTCTCTAACCCTAGCAAGTTGTTCCTGAAGAAATTCACCAAGTGGCACAGTAGTATCAAGCATAGAAGTAGTTTCATCATAAGTATCATGCATAGCAGAAGTGACATCATCAATAGCATGCGATATATCAGAACGAATAACAGAGGCAGGTTTAGGTGTCGCAAACTTACTCAAAACAGAAGGTGAATCAAGTGCAGAGCTAGATGGCAGTTCCTTACCTCCCCTCGTAGTTGAGGGATAAATCTTGGTTTTTGGATCTCTCAAGTTCTTCATAATGATAAACAGATATAAATCCCAAGTGACTCAAAGAATAGAGCTATGCTCCCCGGCAACGGCGCCAGAAAATAGTCTTGATAACCCACAAGTTGATAAAGACCGAACCTCGTGGCGAGATCCAATCCGTCGTTGCGGCCCGACCTTTCACGACACTCCGCCACCAATAGCAGTAACCTCTCACCCGCGCATGCGATGTACACGATGTAGAGGGTTTGAACCTTGCGGCCCAACACGAGAAAACCAATCTCGACAAAGGTACTCACGCGCAAAACAATTTCCATGAAGATAAATCGCAACACAGAGGTTTTCTAAAGATCCCTCCAAAACTTGATACGGGTGTCTACCCTAAAAACACATCGTGTCTATTTCATAAAAATATAACTTGTCTTTACAATGACCTGTGTCTATTTCATAAAAATATAACCTGTCTTTACAATGCCCATACTCTGGCTATTTATTTATACTAATATAGCCGAGCCTACCATGGTTTGACCAACACGCTAGGCACACTTCTGATTCAAAGGAAAAACAAACTTGTCCTACCAAAAGATAACAACTGACTTGATTTAATCTAACGAAACAAAAATAATGATGACTTGTTTGGTTGGTGGTGAGGCTTCTCGTGTAGTCTGCAGGTGGACCCCACCCGGTTCCTTTCAAAAAAACAAATCTTTAATCTTCATGTACGTCACGGAGTAAAACTCCTGATCGGGTGGCCGCACCTGATGGAACCTGTATTTGGTCAGGACTCTTTCCTGTAGTGTAGCTACGTAATGGACTGATTTCCCATGCATGCACGTGACCTTGCTTATCTCTGGCGCATCAATGTTGTATGCAGACTCTTTTGTTTGCTCAATCCTAGTTCTACACGTTATTGGTTGCATGTATACATAACTTGGTAACATGTGGCTAACTCGTTCCTTGACGTGCATAATCTTGCCCTCATCAGTACAATGCAAATTAGCAATCTGGCTCATAGTAATCGAGACAAAGTATTGTTCTGCATCTACGTAGATGATAGGCAGGTACCTTGGTATATATGGTGCATATACATCCTTACGATAAGGTGAAATAACAGTAACACCGGTAGTGACAGAACACACGTTCGTATCATCCTCTCCTCCTTGAAACGAAACCGTCCCCGGTTTCGAATTAATCTTTTCAGCAATATTTTTATCTACGGACTGAACGGCGGCCATACAAACTCCAGTAGCTTCAACCTTCTTCTTTTCTTCTTCTTTTTCCTCTTTTATCTTCTCAAGATGTTCTTTCCTCCAAGAAATAAAACGCTCATCATCCATTGGCATGAGGCTGCACATCTTACCCCTCTTGACGGTATATCTATGTGTTTTGCAATCATATGCAACATCATGCTGTTTGTACCATGGCGCGCCCAATAACAAGTGACATGAAATCATCGGTGCCGGAATCACATCGCACAAAACCTCGCAAAAATAATTTCCCAACAAAACGGTACTTTGCTTTGCCGCGTGACAGTGAGCTCTTCTTGACCCCAACAAAACAAGTATGGTTGTGGACGTGGTGTCATTGGTAGATTCAGCTTCTCCATCATCTCGATGCTTGCAGCATTGATCAAATTCATGTGATCGATCGTCATGGCACATGATCTCCCTCTCACCACCACACGCGTGTGAAAAAGCCCGGTCCAACGGCCTTCCTCCTCCAATTGAAATCCATAGCTTAACTTACTGAATGACGATGCCCTCGCCATCTTCTCCATAGTGTCGTGAACAACCTGATACTCTGAATACCAGCTGATAAAGACCGAACCTCGTGGCGAGATTCGATCCGTCATTGCGGCCCGACCTTTCACGACACTCCACCACCAATAGCAGTAACCTCTCGCCCGCGCACGCGATGTACATGATGTAGAGGGTTTGAACCTTGCGGCCCAGCACGAGAAAACCAATCTCGACGAAGGTACTCACGCGCAAAACAATTTCCACGAAGAGAAATCGCAACACAGAGGTTTTCTAAAGATCCCTCCAAAACTTGATACGGGTGTCTACCCTAAAAACACATCGTGTCTATTTCATAAAAATATAACCTGTCTTTACAATGACCTGTGTCTATTTCATAAAAATATAACCTGTCTTTACAATGACCATACTCTGGCTATTTATTTATACTAATATAGCCGAGCCTACCATGGTTTGACCAACACGCTAGGCACACCTCTGATTCAAAGGAAAAACAAACTTGTCCTACCAAAAGATAACAACTGACTTGATTTAATCTAATGAAACAAAAATAATGATGACTTGTTTGGTTGGTGGTGAGGCTTCTCGTGTAGTCTGCAGGTGGACCCCACCCGGTTCCTTTCAAAGAAAACAAATCTTTAATCTTCATGTACGTCACGGAGTAAAACTCCTGATCGGGTGGCCGCACCTGATGGAACCTGTATTGAGTCAGGACTCTTTCCTGTGGTGTAGCTACGTAATGGACTGATTTCCCATGCATGCACGTGACCTTGCTTATCTCTGGCGCATCAATGTTGTATGCAAACTCTTTTGTTTGCTCAATCCTAGTTCTACACGTTATTGGTTGCATGTATACATAACTTGGTAACATGTGGCTAACTCGTTCCTTGACGTGCATAATCTTGCCCTCATCAGTACAATGCAAATTAGCAATCTGGCTCATAGTAATCGAGACAAAGTATTGTTCTGCATCTACGTAGATGATAGGCAGGTACCTTGGTATATATGGTGCATATACATCCTTACGATAAGGTGAAATAACAGTAACACCGGTAGTGATAGAACACACGTTCGTATCATCCTCTCCTCCTTAAAACGAAACCGTCCCCGGTTTCGAATTAATCTTTTCAGCAATATTTTTATCTACGGACTGAACGGCGGCCATACAAACTCCAGTAGCTTCAACCTTCTTCTTTTCTTCTTCTTTTTCCTCTTTTATCTTCTCAAGATGTTCTTTCCTCCAAGAAATAAAACGCTCATCATCCATTGGCATGAGGCTGCACATCTTACCCCTCTTGACGATATATCTATGTGTTTTGCAATCATATGCAACATCATGCTGTTTGTACCATGGCGCGCCCAATAACAAGTGACATGAAATCATCGGTGCCGGAATCACATCGCACAAAACCTCGCAAAAATAATTTCCCAACAAAAATGGTACCTTGCTTTGCTGCATGACAGTGAGCTCTTCTTGACCCCAACAAAACAAGTATGGTTGTGGACGTGGTGTCATTGGTAGATTCAGCTTCTCCACCATCTCGATGCTTGCAGCATTGATCAAATTCATGTGATCGATCGTCATGGCACATGATCTCCCTCTCACCACCACACGTGTGTGAAAAAGCCCGGTCCAACGACCTTCCTCCTCCAATTGAAATCCATAGCTTAACTTACTGAATGACGATGCCCTCACCATCTTCTCCATAGTGTCATGAACAACCTGATGCTTTGAATACCAACTGATAAAGATCGAACCTCGTGGCGAGATTCGATCCGTCGTTGCGGCCCGACCTTTCACGACACTCCACCACCAATAGCAGTAACCTCTCGCCCGCGCACGCGATGTACACGATGTAGAGGGTTTGAACCTTGCGGCCCAGCACGAGAAAACCAATCTCGACGAAGGTACTCACGCGCAAAACAATTTCCACGAAGAGAAATAGCAACACAGAGGTTTTCTAAAGATCCCTCCAAAACTTGATACGGGTGTCTACCCTAAAAACACATCGTGTCTATTTCATAAAAATATAACCTGTCTTTACAATGACCTGTGTCTATTTCATAAAAATATAACCTGTCTTTACAATGACCATACTCTGGCTATTTATTTATACTAATATAACCGAGCCTACCATGGTTTCACCAACACGCTAGGCACACCTCTGATTCAAAGGAAAAACAAACTTGTCCTACCAAAAGATAACAACTGACTTGATTTAATCTAACGAAACAAAAATAATGATGACTTGTTTGGTTGGTGGTGAGGCTTCTCATGTAGTCTGCAGGTGGACCCCACCCGGTTCCTTTCAAAGAAAACAAATCTTTAATCTTCATGTACGTCATGGGGTAAAACTCCTGATCGGGTGGCCGCACCTGATGGAACCTGTATTGAGTCAGGACTCTTTCCTGTAGTGTAGCTACGTAATGGACTGATTTCCCATGCATGCACGTGACCTTGCTTATCTCTGGCACATCAATGTTGTATGCAGACTCTTTTGTTTGCTCAATCCTAGTTCTACACATTATTGGTTGCATGTATACATAACTTGGTAATATGTGGCTAACTCGTTCCTTGACGTGCATAATCTTGCCCTCATCGGTACAATGCAAATTAGCAATCTGGCTCATAGTAATCGAGACAAAGTATTGTTCTGCATCTACGTAGATGATAGGCAGGTACCTTGGTATATATGGTGCATATACATCCTTACGATAAGGTGAAATAACAGTAACACCGGTAGTGACAGAACACACGGTCGTATCACAAGTATAGAGGATCGCAACAGTTTTCGAGGGTAGAGTATTCAACCCAAATTTATTGATTCGACACAAGGGGAGCCAAAGAATATTCTCAAGTATTAGCAGCTGAGTCGTCAATTCAACCACACCTGGAAACTTAGTATCTGCAGCAAAGTGTTTAGTAGCAAGGTAATATGATAGTAGTGGTAATGATAGCAAAAGGTAATGGTAGCAAAAGTAATGTTTTTGGTATTTTGTAGCGATGATAGCACTAGCAATGGAAAAGTAAATAAGCGAAGGACAATATATGTAAAGCTCGTAGGTAATGGATCAGTGATAGAGAATTATGCCGGATGCGGTTCATCATGTAACAGTCATAACCTAGGGTGACACAGAACTAGCTCCAATTCATCAATGTAATGTAGGCATGTATTCCGAATATAGTCATACGTGCTTATGGAAAAGAACTTGCATGACATCTTTTGTCCTACCCTCCCATGGCAGCGGGGTCCTAGCGGAAACTAAGGGATATTAAGGCCTCCTTTTAATAGAGTACCGGACCAAAGCATTAACACATAGTGAATACATGAACTCCTCAAACTACGATCATCACCGGTAAGTATCCCGATTATTGTCACTTCGGGGTTAACGGATCATAACACATAATAGGTGACTATAGACTTGCAAGATAGGATCAGGAACTCTCATATATTGATGAAAACATAATAGGTTCATATCTGAAATCATGGCACTCGGCCCCTAGTGACAAGCATTAAGCATAGCAAACTCATAGCAACATCAATCTCAGAACATAGTTGATACTAGGGATCAAACCCTAACAAAACTAACTCGATTACATGATAAATCTCATCCAACCAATCACCGTCCAGCAAGCCTACGATGTAATTACTCACGCACGGCGGTGAGCATCATGAAATTGGTGATGGAGGGTGATTGATGATGACGATGGCGACGGATTCCCCTCTCCGGAGCCCTAAACGGACTCCAGATCAGCCCTCCCGAGAGGTTTTAGGGCTTGGCGGCGGCTCCGTATCGTAAAACGCAATGATCCTTTTCTCTGATTTTTTTCTCCCCGAAAGCAAATATATAGAGTTGGAGTTGAGGTCGGAGGAGCTCCAGGGGGCCCACGAGGTAGGGGGCGCGCCCCCACCCTCGTGGCTAGGGTGTGGGCCCCTGGTCTTCATCTTTTGCAAGGATTTTTTATTATTTCCAAATAGACGTTCCGTGATGTTTCAGGTCATTCCGAGAACTTTTGTTTCTGCACATAAATAACACCATGGCAATTTTGCTGAAAACTGCGTCAGTCCGGGTTAGTTCCATTCAAATCATGCAAGTTAGAGTCCAAAACAAGGGCAAAAGTGTCTGGAAAAGTAGATACAACGGAGACGTATCACATGCTGGATAGCGGTTGATGTGTGGAGTAATCGTAGTAGATGCAGAATCGTTTCGGTCTACTTGACACGGACGTGATGTCTATGTTTATGATCATGCCTAGATATTCTCATAACTATGTGTTGGGGAACGTAGTAATTTCAAAAAAAATCCTACGCACACGCAAGATCACGGTGATGCATAGCAACGAGAGGGGAGAGTGTCGTCCACGTACCCTCGTAGACCGTTAAGCGGAAGCGTTATAACAACGCGGTTGATGTAGTCGTACGTCTTCATGATCGACCGATCCTCAGCACCGAACGTACGGCACCTCCGTGTTCAGCACACATTCAACTCGGTGACGTCCCGCGAACTCATGATCCAGTAGAGCTCGAGGAAGAGTTTCGTCAGCACGATGCATGGTGACAATGTTGATGAAGCTACCGTCGCAGGGCTTCACCTAAGCACCGCTATGATATAACCGAGGTGGATTATGGTGGAGGGGGGCACCGCACACGGCTAAGAGATCAACAGATCAATTGTTGTGTCTCCAAGGGGTGCCCCCTCCCCGTATATAAAGGAGGGAGAGGAGGAGGGGGCGGCCAAGGAGGAGGAGGCGCGCCCAAGGGGGGCAATCCTACTCCAACTAGGATTTCCCCCCTCTTTCCTAGTCCTAGTAGGAGATGGAAAGGAAGGGGAGGAGAAGAAGAAGGAAAGGGGGGCCGGCCCCCTAGTCCAATTCGGTTTGGGCTAGGGGGCCGCGCGCCCCTAGCTGGCCGCCTCTCCTCTTCCTCCACTTGGGCCCATAAGGCCCAATAACCCCCCCCCCCCCCCCCGGAGGTTCCGGTAACCTCCCGGTTCTTTGATATTTATCCGATAACCCCCGGAACTCATCCGGTGTCCAAATATAACCTTCCAATATATAGATCTTTACGTCTCGACCATTTCGAGACTCCTCGTCATGTCCGTGATCATATCTGGGACTCCTAACTACCTTTGGTACATCAAAACACAAAAACTCATAATACCGATCGTCACAGAACTTTAAGCGTGCAGACCCTACGGGTTCGAGAACTATGTAGACATGACTGAGACACGTCTCCGGTCAATAACCAATAGCGGAACCTAGATGCTCATATTGGTTCCTACATATTCTACAAAAATCTTTATCGGTCAAACCGCATAACAACATACGTTGTTCCCTTTGTCATCAGTATGTTACTTGCCCGAGATTCGGTCATCGGTATCTCAATACCTAGTTCAATCTCGTTACCGGCAAGTCTCTTTACTCATTCCGTAACACATCATCCCGCAACTAACTCATTAGTTGCAATGCTTGCAAGGCTTAAGTGATGTGTATTACCGAGTGGGCCTAGAGATACCTCTCCGACAATCGGAGTGACAAATCCTAATCTCGAAATACGCCAACTCAACAAGTACCTTCAAAGACACCTGTAGAGCACCTTTATAATCACCCAGTTACGTTGTGACGTTTGGTAGCACACAAAGTGTTCCTCCGGTAAACGGGAGTTGCATAATATCATAGTCATAGGAACATGTATAAGTCATGAAGAAAGCAATAGCAACAAACTAAACGGTCAAGTGCTAAGCTAACAGAATGGGTCAAGTCAATCACATCATTCTCCTAATGATGTGACCTCGTTAATCGAATGCCAACTCTTTGTCTATGGCTATGAAACATAACCATCTTTGATCAACGAGCTAGTCAAGTAGAGGCATACTAGTGACAATCTGTTTTGTTTATGTATTCACACATGTATCATGTTTCCGGTTAATACAATTTTAGCATGAATAATAAACATTTATCATGATATAAACAAATAAATAATAACTTTATTATTGCCTCTAGGGCATATTTCCTTCAGTCTCCCACTTGCACTAGAGTCAATAATCTAGATTACACAGTAATGATTCTAACACCCATGGAGTCTTGGTGCTGATCATGTTTTGATCGTGGAAGAGGCGTAGTCAGCGGGTTTGCAACATTCAGATCCGTATGTATCTTGCATATCTCTATGTCTCCCTCCTGGACTTGATCCCGGATGGAATTGAAGCGTCTCTTGATGTGCTTGGTTCTTTTGTGAAATCTGGATTCCTTTGCCAAGGCAATTGCACCAGTATTGTCACAAAAGATTTTCATTGGACCCGACGCACTAGGTATGACACCTAGATCGGATATGAACTCCTTCATCCAGACTCCTTCATTTGCTGCTTCCGAAGCGGCTATGTACTCCGCTTCACACGTAGATCCCGCCACGACGCCTTGTTTAGAACTGCTCCTACTAACAGCTCCACTGTTCAATATAAACACGTATCCGGTTTGCGATTTAGAATCGTCCGGATCAGTGTCAAAGCTTGCATCGACGTAACCATTTACGACGAGCTCTTTGTCACCTCCATAAATGAGAAACATATCCTTAGTCCTTTTTAGGTATTTCAGGATGTTCTTGACCGCTGTCAGTGATCCACTCCTGGATTACTTTGGTACCTCCCTACTAAACTAATAGCAAGGCACACATCAGGTCTGGTACACAACATTGCATACATGATAGAGCCTATGGCTGAAGCATAGGGAACACTTTTCATTTTCTCTCTATCTTCTGCAGTGGTCGGGCATTGAGTCTTACTCAACTTCACACCTTGTAACACAGGCAAGAACCCTTTCTTAGCTTGATCCATTTTGAACTTCTTCCAAACTTTATCAAGGTATGTGCTTTGTAAAAGTCCAATTAAGCGTCTTGATCTACCTCTATAAATATTGATGCCCAATATATAAGCAGCTTCACTGAGGTATTTCACTGAAAACCTCTTATTCAAGTATCTTTTTATGCTATCCAAAAATTCTATATCATTTCCAATCAACCATATGTCATCCACATATAATATTAGAAATGTTACAGAGCTCCCACTCACTTTCTTGTAAATACAGGCTTCTCCAAAAGTCTGTATAAAACCATATGCTTTGATCACACTATCAAAACGTTTATTCCAACTCCGAGAGGCTTGCACTAGTCCATAAATGGATCGCTGGAGCTTGCACACTTTGTTAGTACCCTTTGGATCAATAAAACCTTCAGGTTGCATCATATACAACTCTTCTTTCAGAAAACCATTCAGGAATGCAGTCTTTACATCCATTTGCCAAATTTCATAATCATAAAATGCGGCAATTGCTAACATGATTCAGACGGACTTAAGCATCGCTATGGGTGAGGTCTCATCGTAGTCAACTCCTTGAACTTGTCGAAAACCTTTTGCAACAAGTCCAGCTTTGTAGACAGTAATGTTACCGTCAGCGTCAGTCTTCTTCTTGAATATCCATTTATTCTCGATGGCTTGCCAATCATCGGGTAAGTCAACCAAAGTCCACACTTTGTTCTCATATATGGATCCCATCTTAGATTTCATGGCTTCAAGCCATTTTGCGGAATCTGAGCTCATCATCGCTTCCTCATAGTTCGTAGGCTCGTCATGGTCTAGCAACATGACTTCCAGAACAGGATTACCGTACCACTCTGGTGTGGATCTTACTCTGGTTGATCTACGAAGTTCGGTAGTAACTTGATCTGAAGCTTCATGATCATTATCATTAGCTTCCTCACTGATTGGTGCAGGTGTCACAGAAACTGATTTCTGTGATAAACTACTCTTCAATAAGAGAGCAGGTACAGTTACCTCATCAAGTTCTACTTTCCTCCCACTCACTTCTTTCGAGAGAAACTCCTTCTCTAGAAAGATTCCAAATTTAGGAACAAAAGTTTTGCCTTCGGATCTGTGATAGAAGGTGTACCCAACAGTATCTTTTGGGTATCCTATGAAGACACATTTTTCCGATTTGAGTTCGAGCTTATCAGGTTGAAACATTTTCACATAAGCATCGCAGCCACAAACTTTAAGAAACGACAACTTTGGTTTCTTGCCAAACCATAGTTCATAAGGCGTCGTCTCAACGGATTTTGATGGTGCCCTATTTAACGTGAATGCAGCCGTCTCTAAAGCATAACCCCAAAATGATAGCGGTAAATCAGTAAGAGACATCATAGATCGCACCATATCTAGTAAAGTATGATTACGACGTTCAGACACGCCACTACGCTGTGGTGTTCCGGGTGGCGTGAGTTGAAACTATTCTGGATTGTTTCAAATGAAGACCAAACTCGTAACTCAAATATTCTCCCCCACGATCAGATCGTAGAAACTTTATTTTCTTGTTACAATGATTTTCAACTTCACTCTGAAATTCTTTGAATTTTTCAAATGTTTCAGACTTATGTTTCATTAAGTAGATATACCCATATCTACTTAAATCATCTCTGAAGGTGAGAAAATAACGATACCCGCCGCGAGCCTCAATATTCATCGGACCACACACATCTGTATGTATGATTTCCAACGAGTCTGTTGCTCGCTCCATTGTTCCGGAGAACGGCATTTTAGTCATCTTGCCCATGAGGCACGGTTCGCAAGTATCAAGTGATTCGTAATCAAGTGATTCCAAAAGTCCATCAGTATGGAGTTTCTTCATGCGCTTTACACCTATATGACCTAAACGGCAGTGCCACAAATAAGTTGCACTATCATTATCAACTCTGCATCTTTTGGCTTCAATATTATGAATATGTGTATCACTACTATCGAGATTCAACAAAAACAGACCACTTTTCAAGGGTGCATGACCATAAAAGATATTACTCATATAAATAGACCAACCATTATTCTTTGGTTTAAATGAATAACCGTCTCGCATCAAACAAGATCCAGATATAATGTTCATGCTCAACGATGGCACCAAATAACAATTATTCAGGTCTAAAACTAATCCCGAAGGTAGATGTAGAGGTAGCGTGCCGACCGCGATCACATCGACTTTGGAACCATTTCCCACGCGCATCGTCACCTTGTCCTTAGCCAATCTTCGCTTAATCCGAGCTCCTGTTTCGAGTTGCAAATGTTAGCATCAGAACCAGTATCAAATACCCAGGTGCTACTACGAGCATTAGTAAGGTACACATCAATAACATGTATATCACATATACCTTTGTTCACCTTGCCATCCTTCTTATCCGCCAAATACTTGGGGCACTTCCGCTTCCAGTGACCAGTCTGCTTATAGTAAAAGCACTCAGTCTCAGGCTTAGGTCCAGACTTGGGTTTCTTCCCTTGAGCAGCAACTTGTTTGCTGTTCTTCTTGAAGTTCCTCTTCTTCTTCCCTTTGCCCTTTTTCTTGAAACTGGTGGTCTTATTGACCATCAACACTTGATGCTCCTTCTTGATTTCTACCTCCGCAGCCTTTAGCATTGCGAAGAGCTCGGGAATCGTCTTATCCATCCCTTGCATGTTATAGTTCATCACGAAGCTCTTGTAGCTTGGTGGCAGTGATTGAAGAACTCTGTCAATGACACTATCAACAGGAAGATTAACTCCCAGTTGAGTCAAGTGATTATGATACCCAGACATTTTGAGTATATGTTCACTGACAGAACTATTCTCCTCCATCTTGTAGCTATAGAACTTATTGGAGACTTCATATCTCTCAATCCGGGCATTTACTTGAAATATTAACTTCAACTCCTGGAACATCTCATATGCTCCATGACGTTCCAAACGTCGTTGTAGTCTCGGTTCTAAGCCGTAAAGCATGGCACACTGAACTATCGAGTAGTCATCAGCTTTACTCTGCCAAACGTTCTTAACGTTGTCAGCAGCATCTGTAGCAGGCCTGGCACCCAGCGGTGCTTCCAGGACGTAATTCTTCTGTGCAGCAATGAGGATAATCCTCAAGTTACGGACCCAGTCCGTGTAATTGCTACCATCATCTTTCAACTTTGCTTTCTCAAGGAACGCATTAAAATTCAACGGAACAACAGCACGGGCCATCTATCTACAATCAACATAGACAAGCAAGATACTATCAGGTACTAAGTTCATGATAAATTTAAGTTCAATTAATCATATTACTTAAGAACTCCCACTTAGATAGACATCCCTCTAATCCTCTAAGTGATCACGTGATCCATATCAACTAAACTATGTCTGATCATCACGTGAGATGGTGTAGTTTCAATGGTGAACATCACTATGTTGATCATATCTACTATATGATTCATGCTCGACCTTTCGGTCTCAGTGTTCCGAGGCCATATCTGTTATATGCTAGGCTCATCAAGTTTAACCTAAGTATTCCGCGTGTGCAACTATTTTGCACCCGTTGTATTTGAACGTAGAGCCTATCACACCCGATCATCACGTGGTGTCTCAGCACGAAGAACTTTCGCAACGGTGCATACTCAGGGAGAACACTTATACCTTGATAAAGTGAGAGATCATCTTATAATGCTACCGTCAATCAACACAAGATAAGATGCATAAAAGATAAACATCACATGCAATCAATATAAGTGATATGATATGGCCATCATCATCTTGTGCTTGTGATCTCCATCTCTGAAGCACCATCATGATCACCATCGTCACCGGCGCGACACCTTGATCTCCATTGTAGCATCTTTGTCATATCACCAACTTATGCTTCTACGACTATCGCTACCGCTTAGTGATAAAGTAAAGCATTACAGGGCGTTTGCATTGCATACAATAAAGCGACAACCATATGGCTCCTTCCAGTTGCCGATAACTTGGTTACAAAACATGATCATCTCATACAATAAAATTGAGCATCATGCCTTGACCATATCACATCACAACATGCCCTGCAAAAACAAGTTAGACGTCCTCTACTTTGTTGTTGCAAGTTTTACGTGGCTGCTATGGGGTGAGCAAGAACCGTTCTTACCTACGCATCAAAACCACAACGATAGTTCATCAAGTTAGTACTGTTTTAACCTTCTCAAGGACCGGGCTTAGCCACACTCGGTTCAACTAAAGTTGGAGAAATTGACACCCGCCAGCCACCTGTGTGCAAAGCACGTCGGTAGAACCAGTCTCGTGTAAACGTATGCGTAACGTCGATCCGGGCCGCTTCATCCAACAATACTGCCGAACCAAAGTATGACATGCTGGTAAGCAGTATGACTTGTATCGCCCACAACTCACTTGTGTTCTACTCGTGCATATAACATCAACGCATAAAACCTGGCTCTAATACCACTGTTGGGGAACGTAGTAATTTCAAAAAAAATTATACGCACACGTAGGATCATGGTGATGCATGGCAACGAGAGGGAGAGTGTTGTCTACGTACCCTCGTAGACCGTAAGCGGAAGCGTTTATCAACGCGGTTGATGTAGTCATACACCTTCACGATCCGTCCCGATCAAGTACCGAACGTACGGCACCTCCGCGTTCAACACACGTTCAGCTCGATGACGTCCTCGCCTTCTCGATCCAGTAAGAGGGACGAAGTAGTAGATGAGTTCCGGCAGCACGACGGCGTGGTGACGGTGTTGGTGAAGAACAATCTCCGCAGGGCTTCGCCTAAGCACTAAGAAAACTATGACGGAGGATAAACTAGAGGGGACGGGGTAGCCGGCACGCGGCTTGGTGTTTCTTGATCTCTCTTTGGTGCTAGCCCTACCCCTCTATTTATATGTTGAGCCTTGGGGTCGAAACTTGGAGTAAAAGCCTCCACAAAGTCGGTTTCACCCGAAAGGCAAGAGTCCTTCTCGGACTCCAGGGCCAGACGCCAGGGTTCCCGGCGTCTGGACCCAGACGCCAGGGACCCTGGTGTCTGGCCCCTGGACTCCGTAAAACTTTCTTTTGCGCTTTCCAAAAACCTTGTGGGCTTTCCCCTTTGGCCCAAATAAAGTGTTCTTGTACCCAAACATTTCGGGAAACATCTGGAACCCCTTCCGGTGAATTCCGAAACCCTTCCGAAGACCAAACACTATTATCCCATATATCAAACTTTATCTCCGGACCATTCTGGAGTTCCTTGTCATGTCCGTGATCTTATCCGGAACTCCGAACAACATTCGATTACCAACATACATAACTCATAAATACTATATCATCAACGAACGTTAAGCGTGCGGACTCTACGGGTTCGAGAACTATGTAGACATGACCGAGACATTTCTCTGGTCAATAACCAATAGCGAAACCTGGATGCCCATATTGGCTCCTACATATTCTACGAAGATCTTTATCAGTCGAACCGCATAACAACATGCGTTGTTCCCTTTGTCATCGGTATGTTACTTGCCCGAGATTCGATCGTCGGTATCTCAATACCTAGTTCAATCTCGTTACCGGCAAGTCTCTTTACTCGTTCCGTAACACATCATCCCGCAACTAACTCATTAGTTGCAATGCTTGCAAGGCTTAAGTGATGTGTATTACCGAGTGGGCCCAGAGATACCTCTCCGACAATCGGAGTGACAAATCCTAATTTCGAAATACGCCAACCCAACAAGTACCTTCGGAGACACCTGTAGAGCACCTTTATAATCACCCAGTTACGTTGTGACGTTTGGTAGCACACAAAGTGTTCCTCCGGTAAACGGGAGTTGCATAATCTCATAGTCATAGGAACATGTATAAGTCATGAAGAAGCAATAGCAACAAACTAAACGATCAAGTGCTAAGCTAACGGAATGGGTCAAGTCAATCACATCATTCTCCTAATGATATGACCTCGTTAATCAAATGACAACTGTTTGTCTATGGCTATGAAACATAACCATCTTTGATCAACGAGCTAGTCAAGTAGAGGCATACTAGTGACAATCTGTTTTGTCTATGTATTCACACATTATCATGTTTCCGGTTAATACAATAAACATTTATCATGATATAAGGAAATAAATAATAACTTTATTATTGCCTCTAGGGCATATTTCCTTCAAAGGGATCTTTTATGTATGGTCTCATGGCAGTATTGTTTTTCTAATTGTATAATTCATCTATGCTGAGAATAAATGCAAAAAAATAATAAAAAGTGGGCTGTGTTCTTGCTCCGTCTTGCTACTTGATGCATCTGTCTTTTATTCTCCCATTTCATGATGTCATGTGATCAATATTTTTGTTGGGAACAGTAATACATCTATTGCTATTTTGTATAACTACGAGCTTCCTTATTGACATCCAGCATTACTAATCCAGCAGGGCTCCTGATTCCATGGTGTGCCTTAGTCTTTTGGCGGGCATATTAAAAGTTGAGGGATCTTTTATTCCATTTCAATTTGCTTTGGAAATGTTCTGCCGGCTCAAGTACTCATGTCAAGGAATATAGCTGTATTTTCCTTGGAATTTTCTTTTGCCTTGCAATGCTAATGGAGAACAGGCACCCAAATTATTGGAGGGATAAAGATTGTTAAAGAATAGATAAACAAACTATTTGCCATGGAAATTGCTATTCAGAGACTTGGTGCATTTGGGAAGTATGTAATGACCAAGTCTTTGATAATGTACTTCCAAATTTTGGTTGGTGCAAAATTCCCGTTATTAGCACCTAAACATAGAATTGTACTGGACAGTGAAAAGTAAAATTCTCTTTCCCCTTGAACTCATAACATTATTCCATGTGACTGAAAGAGTAATCCGATCATCGAAATCATCATTCTACATAATCATCAATATTTATTTTTTGACCATACATTCCCACAGCAACGCGCAGGGAATCATCTAGTTTCTACTAGAGACATATTCTAATTATATGTATGTCGCATAGACCCTTGTGGTATATAAACAAACTAGTTTATTACATGTGCCCTCGGAAATATGATTATCGATTAAATCAAGGTTAACGCCGAATGATGGTTGAATGTGTGATTTTGTTCTTCATTTTTGAAACTTGGGCAAAAGTTTGTCACATCACATTAACGGCCTCCCTGATTCATAGGATTGCAAAAACACAGGAATAGGGAAAATCTAGGATTGGAATGACATGTCCATTGGTATAAGATTGAGTTTGTTTGATTGTGTCACGGGAAAAACAAAGGATTTCTTTAAAGAGATTGAAGTGGATGTTAGAATTCTTGTGAAACTAGTCAATGTGTACGTGCAATGCATGTTAATTCGGAAGTATATTAAGTGCATGCGGATATTAAGTAGGATATTATTTGCGTGTTATTCTATCGCCATAAGAGCAACTCCAATGGGCCGACCCAAATGGACGGCGATTTCGTCCGCTTTTTGTCCGTTTGGGTCGGCCACCCGCCCGGCGTCCGCCCTGTTTTTCATATGGGTCGGCAACGCGCCCAACGCGTCGACCCATATGTGCATGCGTGGTCGGCTGGCCGCCCAATTTTGCATTGCATTCAACATATTATGAAATGAAAATTTAACAAACAAAATAGTCCGCCCAAATAAGTAGTATAGTTTACAGACCAAATAAAAATAAAAATGTTTCACATGGTTTTACAAATGAATAAAAAAAGATACATCTATTGGTTGCCAACATGAGTCCACATATGTTCAACCAAATCATTTTGCAGTTGCACGTGAGTTTTCCAATCACGCATGTCTTCATGAAACTGAGTGAACTGCTCAAATGTTGCCGCTACTCCATGCTCAGGCACAACATTCTCACCCTGAAACCGAAAGCCTTGATTCTACAGATGTTCCGGACGCTCGTCTTCTACGATCATATTGTGCATGATCACACAAGCAGTCATCACCTCCCATAGTTTCTGCGTGCTCCAAGTATTAGCAGGATACCGAACGATGCCCCATCGAGATTGCAAAACACAAAGGCACGCTCAACATCCTTTCTAGCACTCTCTTGCTCTTGGGCAAATCTTTTCCTTTTCTCTCCAACAGGGTTGGGTATTGTCTTTACAATAGTGGTCCACTGAGGATAGATACCGTCACCCAAATAGCACCCTTTGTCGTAGTTGTGGTCGTTGATAGTAAAGTTCACCGGTGGGTTGTTACCTTCGGCAAGCCTAGCAAACACCGGCGAGCGCTGAAGCACGTTGATATCATTGTGTGATCCAGCCATGCCAAAGAAAGAGTGCCAGATCCAGAGATCTTGAGACGCCACGGCCTCTAGTATGACAGTGCAAGCCCTGACATGTCCCTTATACCGCCCTTGCCAAGTAGAAGGGCAGTTCTTCCACTCCCAGTGCATGCAGTTTATGCTGCCAAACATCGCCGGGAAGCCCCTGCTAGCATTCATCGCCAACAAAATGGGCTGTATCTGCAGCTGTCGGCTCTCTCAAGTACTCAGAGCCAAACACAGCAATCACAACCTTGTAGAACTTATACAGGGACTCTAGAAATGTAGACTCGCTCATACGGACGTACTCGTCAATGAGATCATCGGGTACTCCGTATGCAAGCATTCAGATGGCGGCAGTGCATTTCTGATAAAAGGAGAAACCAATCTTGCCGACGGCATCCTCTTTGCACTCGAAGTAGTCATCATAGCCGACCACTCCCTCTCTAATACGGTTGAAAACATGCCTACTCATACGGAACCGGCGGCGGAATTTGTGATGTTTGAACAACGGGTTTGTTGTATCAAAGTAGTCCTTCTAGAGAAGAAAATGCCCGCTCTCTCGGTTACGATTCAACGCCGGAAGGTGGCCCGAAATGGAGCCACGGAACAACGCCGCTGGTTGTTGAGGTGGTGATGGACCGACACGGCAGCCAATATCTCCTCCTCGTCGTCGGACGATGAATCGTCGGAGTCACAAATGAAATTGTGGAAAAAGAACTCGTCGGCGGAGTCCATTTTCGTACCTTGGCAAACTGTCGAACATCTTGCGGGCGTCGAAGAAGGAGACGGCCGGCGAGGGGAGACGCGGCGCCCACAGACCAGCTAGCTGTCCTGCCGGCGTCCGACGAGCGTGCCGGTCGTATGTAGCGAGGGCGGCGAGGCGTCTTCTTGGTTGCGGGCGGTTGTGCGGTGGGGGAAGCGGCGGCGAGAACTAGTTTGCTCCCCGACGGCGGCGGACGACTGGGGGCAGGGGCGGCGTTGCTGGGTGGATGTGGAGGCGGCGGCAGCTGGAAGAGTCGCCGCAAAAATGGGCGGCGGCGTCGGTGACGGAGAAGGCGGGGGGCGAGGGTTGCTTGTTGGCCGGGGGAGGGAGGCCAATGTGCCACAGACCAGCGGGCCCGGGGACAGGAGTAGGCGACCGCGCGTGCGTCCGTCGCGTGTCCGCGCCGACGCAAATCAGACTAAAAAATGAATCGGGAATGGGTCGCCCATGGACGAAAAACGGACACGCGTCCATTTGGGTCGACGCGTTGCGCCGCTTTTTTTATCCGCGCCGACCCAAACGGACGGCCGCGGACGAAATGGATCGCCCCATTGGAGTTGCTCTAACATACAGACACGGCACCGCGTGTCATCGGTGATCTAGTAGCGTACATTGTTAGGCTGGAGAGCATGATACTCCCTGGCAAATGGGCCCTGCTTGGCAGCCAGCCCAAATCCAAGCCGATGGAAGCCAGTGGACTGCAGCCGCAGGAACCACCCGCCTCACCGTCTTCCGTCTGGAACGGACCCGGCCCCGCCCGGCAGCCGCACCAAAACCCTAGGACGGGACGGGCACGGCCGCGCCTCCCTCCACCCCAGCCTAGCCCACAGTCCACCGCAGAGCCCAAAACCCTAACCCCCCACCCCACCTCCCAACTATTAAAGCCTCCGCCCCAAGAAATCCGGCGCACGCTCGCCCCTCTATCCCGTCATCTCTTTCCTCCCCCCCTCGGCGCAGCAACAGAGGTACGGTACGGCCTGCTCCCTCCCCCCCGCCCCGCCCCGCCCCGCCCTAGGGTTCCGGGTCCGGAGCCCAGATTTGGCCGCTTCCGCGCCCAGACACCGCGCCTCACCCGTTTGCTTCGCCGGTTTCCGTGCAGAGATGGCGGCGGTGGCGACGACGACGGCGGTCCACAGGAGCCAGGCGGCCGGCGCGCTGGCCGTCGCCGCGCAGAGGCTGCTGCTTCTCCTCGCTCTCGCGGTGAGCCTCCGGCGCCCTTCTCCACTATTTACTACCTCCGCCTTGTTATTGTGCCTGCGTCGAACTGCATCCCTTGTTATTCCGTTTGTTGTTGCGAGTTGCTGCCAGATTGGTTCGTTGACCGTGATTCTAGCGCTGGTAGGTTGAATTTTCCTTGTTCGTTAGGCTAAGGCATGGTGTGGTTTGCCTCCCTGAGGGTTTGACCCAAGGAATCCGGCTGGTTTGGCCCCTGGATCTGGAGGCGTATGCACTTGACCGTAATGTTTAGGCAATTTTGACCTCGGTATCCTGCTAAACAGTGCTTGTTTAGTTCCCTCGGTTTGTTTCTGCGGGTAGATCTAGGCAGATCTGGGTGGCTGCATCAGGGGAAGTACGGTTGCAAGTGCAAACCTAGGCCGGCACATTGTGCCAACCAGAGAAAAATATCTGGCTGCATTGCATCAGGGCAGGTTTGATGATTCCAAGCATCCACTCTGCCAAGCAGAGAAGATTGTTATTGTCGGGTTTTGCCAGTTGTAGAGCACGATGATTACCAAAACTACTTTCGGCGCTTGGACTCCACCTGTGTCCCATCATGGAGCGCATTTTTTTGTTTCCGAGTGTCATTCGGACTCGGGGCGTGGGTTTGTTATCGCGCCCTGTTTGGTTAGAGCAGTAAATGCTGCTGCAAACAAGGTTTAGGCAGGTGAATGGATAACGGCTACCGTTACAGTGGTAGTTTCCTAGCAATTGTCGCGTGTGATTGGCCATACGTCCACTATATAAAAAAATGGTTAGGTTATCAGTTATGTTTTTGGTAGTGTTTTACTAATTTCCAATAAAATTGTTGTGATTGTGTTTGCTATTAGGAATTAGCTCGTACGGAAGCCCTTGAATTAATTTAATGAAAAAAATATGTACTGTGGCTGTCGAATGAATGTTGTTCTTGCGGAAAGCTTATGCAGGTTTTTTGTGATGTTAATGGAAACCCCCAAACTGGTTTTATTGAAAATCCCTGTACTGTGACTGGAATTGAATGTCATCTCTTATGTCAATAATAAATAAAATTCTAGTGCCGTGGTTATTCTGTATACCAAGGGATTGCTTACTGATCTTGCATTTATTCCTGCTCACGGTTGAATAAGCTTTGTATATGCATTTATTTGTATCATCAAATTGTTTGATAACCTTATTTCTTATTACTACCTATCTTCCTGTGCTGATGTGACTTGAATCATGTTCAGATGGAAGCTGTAAACAATGGAGCAGATATCTTCACTGCAGACCAGCAAGAAATTATCAAGTAAATCCATTACCCTATTCTGCATATGACTTCCACTGTGATGTATAGTTTTCTGTTGCTGACTGGTTTGTGCAATGCTGAAGGCAATTTGGCAGAATCAAATCCGAGACTGTTCCTGAGAACAAGGATGCAGGGTCTGACGACGATGACGACGATGATGAAGACGAGGATGATGAAACTGGTGATGCTGATGATGATGATGCCGATGCTGGAGAGGACTTCTCGGGTGAAGAAGGCGAGGACGATGACGAGGATGATGACCCTGAGGCGAACGGCGATGACGCTGGCGCAGGGAGCGACGATGATGATGGTGATGACGATGATGATGATGGTGAAGACGGTGAGGACGACGATGAGGATGACGAGGATGAGGATGAGGAGGACGAGGAAGATGAGGACCAGCCGCCGGCCAAGAAGAAGAAATGATCTGCCTTCCTGCTGTCAGTGTTTCAGTCCGTTAGTTTATCTGCTGTCTAGATGTTGATTGAGCGGGTCTGGTACACACCGACCTATGTAGCTTCTGTGTCGTGGTGGTTTGGTGTCTCAATAGGGTAGAACATTGAACTTCTAATGTTGTTTCCTGCGTTGTGCAAGTAGTCTTAACATTTCGGTGTTGATGTGCTGTGTTTATTGGAGCTGTGATACCATTCAATCTAATTCTTGTTACTCCATGTTGTCACATGTTCTTTGAATGGCTTTTGGTTTTACTGTATGAAATCCAAATTCTTTTATGCTTTAGGTGACTGCTGTCTGAATGTTAGGATTTGAATAACCTGGAAGGAAAAGGCACTTCAAATTTAATAGAAGAACCGAAGAAGCATTCAAGAAACCTATCTTTGCACGGATGTTGAATGATAATCAGTGTTTCAGGATGGGACAACACAGCTCCCAGCAATGGAAAACAGTGACAGGCACTTCCATTCCAAAATTGTGCCACAACATACTCCACTTAACATACATCCACTGCAGAAATGGCCTATACAATATAACAATATACAGAGATCTCTACCGTATATGGATGCCCATGCGGCATGTACATACACTGTCTACTTGTTCCTACCAGTCTATCCAGTGCCCAGGAGCTCCAAATTTGCTGGGCAGGGTGAGCTAAACTCCCAACGGATTTTCCTTCTGAATGGTCCTTTGACTACTGATTACTCTCTGCTAACGACTCCGATGCCAACTTGTTGAAATCCTGGGGCTCGCTGCTGGCGAATGTCAACCAGACGGCAGTGCCCGTTAAGTAGAAGAAGATCGAAGGAGCAAAGAGCGACATCTGCACATATACAAAAGACGATAATGAGTTGTTGGAATGATACGTGATAGAAAATACAGGTCAAGGAGATGGATCAGATTTGTGGTGTTGGCAAGCATACACTCCAAGAATGAGTTGTGTCGACAAGATAGCCGACTAGCGCGACACCAACGATTCCAGGCACAGCCCCTACGGTGTTTGTGATTCCCTGGAATGCAAAGGCAGTGAGTCAACAGCTACCAATATAAGAAATCGCCTTTTCTTTTGCCAACTCTGCTTCCCCTTTCCACCAGAGCCTCTCCACCGTTTGAATTATAGACTCAAAGGGATTGGCACTGAAACTACCAAAAGTGAAAACTCTAGGATGCGTTTAGACAAGGGATATTCCTCTGGAAATGTTTAGCATTTATTAGCATCAGATAAATCTGAAGGGTTTTGATTCCGAATCCCTGTCCAGGGTTTGATATAGTAACAAAATTACAACCAAATATCTGGTCCAAACAAAGGGGGAAAGGGAGCAAGGAATTTTTTTTTCTTTTTACCATCCCATTTTTACAAGACAAACACAGAAAAATCCTAGAGGGTTTTAATACCAAATATAAGTTGCATGCCTTACCAGGAGAATGCTTGCATATTCACGTGATATATCTTGATGGGTGCAATAAAGACCTGTTTGTAAGCAAAAACATTAAGATTTTGGACCTTGGAAACATGGCAGGAATAAGAATGGATGCAAGCTTAGCACAATTACCTGATAATGCGAAGTTGGAGAGTGATATACCACCCGTAAGGAAAGCAACAACTACCCAGGGAGGGAGTCCAAGATCGACAGAGGAAAGCATCATAAAAGCTGCAGGTGACAGAAACGCAATTGCTTGACATATTTTCCGTACCTACAAAGGAAATTAATCAACTCAGACTCAACTTTTTCATTATCCTGTAAAAAGGCCTTATTTACACAAGAAAACTGGACATCTCATGGCAATTTGCAGTGATGATTTTTAAATATTCCAACCTTTACAAATGAACTCTAGGAGCATCCATATAGGAACCTAATAAAGGGGGCCAACTAAAATCGGAGCAATCAGATTTTTATTTATTCCTTTTTCATCTTCAAGGAAATGATTTACCTTTGTGGTGTCAACTCCACTTGATATCAAGTTGTCTGCAAAAGGTGCTGCAATAGATGTAATAACCATCGAGCCCAAAGGAGGAAGAATTGACACCTACAACAAATACCAAATATGGGACTTCATAAGACACTGGAGCAGTAGTCGTAAATGAAAAACAAGGACACGACATGATCACATAGTAAGAACGAGGAGGGATATGATGCTTTCACTACAAGGGTGTTCCTGTAATTATAAGAAATGAAAGCATGTACATACCCATGCAGCGTCTGTCAAGTTCAAGTTTAGCTCCTCACTGCATAAGAATTGAACAGGAATATATCACAAAAAAAGCAAGAACATTGTTACAAGTATTTAACATAATGTGCTGAACAGCAGAAAGAAGATTGGATTCCTCCAAACATTTTGCTGGACTTCTAAAGCATTATTAAATTGACGTATCACAACAAATGCAACTATGATACGAAAGCAGCTATGCAATACAGCGCCCCGTAAATCTATAATGTCCAGTCTCAACTTGAGCACAAGTTTCAGAAAATTTATATTGAAAAATCTCCTGTTTTATTTGGTTCTATCTTTGTTGAAGTCAACCCACTTTCAGAAAACTGAACCGAACGAGTAGGAAAAGTGTGCACGTGCAAGAAAGTTGTTCATATAGGGTGTTAACACATTGAAAAGTTAGTGAATGAAATCCTAGCAATTCAATCTCAATAGTAGAACCAAAATGTTGAATAGTAAAAGAAATAGGTGTATTCAACTCACTAGGGACAGTTCATGAAAACAAGACAGTTAGTTAATCGAAAGGGGATACATTGAGTGAAAAATGACAAGACAAATATGGAAAGTGCCAAACCTAAAGAATGTTGGAAGCCAAGACAAGCAAGTATAGTGGCCCCAGCTTCCACAAAAGTGAGTGTATATCATTGCCCACACTGCCTTGCTTTTAAAGAATTCCCCCCAAGGCACATCCTACAACACAAAGGATAAAACTTGCTATATCAGTAATGTTTGTGAATCAAGCACCTACACTATTTTATACATAATAATGCATCACTCCCACCAACAGGGTCACCTTATTTTATTGGGGGTTATAAACTACATCTACAGCTAAGTGAAACAGGTCAGAGCACTCGTGCTGAACTGTCGCTTGATGGGGGAAAGCCCTACATGTACTGTATACAACTTTCAAATAGGGAGGGGCTCAGTGGTATGCCTTTAATGTCATGCAAGTTAACAAAAACATAGTTATGTGCTATAGTTAGACCAAGATGGCCATGTGATACATGTGAAAAATTCCTTATCTGGAAGGCACAGTTTTCATTGGTTTGTTGGCTTATCGTTATTACAAAATGATGTCTTCCAAGTACAGTGGGCATCTTTCTGCAACCCCACTGAAGTCTATAGCAGCATTTATATTTTGCAGTCTCACCACACAGCAGCAACAGACTAGCAGAACAGTCTATTGGCTATTCTGCGCATATAGTAAACAAAACTAAGAATGGCATGTAAACAAAGAGATTAAAATAAATTTTCATTCGAGCAAATTAAATTGCAGAAGCTAGCACAAAATCTACACCAACGATAGTTTCGATTATATTGCACATACTAACTACTTGAGAGGATTCTCGAGTCTTCACACTTTTACAACACCAAACAGTTCAGACAAATTCACAATTTGAAACACTCTAGCAACCAACATATTTCTTGCCAATGAACTGAAAAGTTTCTCAGATCATTTGATGTAGTTTGGTGTATCCCACGAACTAAAAAGGCTATCACATTAGTTGATGTATCTTGATTCTGGAACTTTTTCATCGATCTCACAACTTTGTAACACTTTTAACTTGATTCATGTCTTCTATGTTCTAACAAAGAAGTTAAGTGGCATGCCAATAGCTACTTTGCAACTGGTGGAAAAAACTCTGTAGTGAATCTGTCAGCTCTCAAACCTTTAGCGAGTCTGTCATCTCTTCAAGTGATGAGGCCGATGACTTTGAAGGCACAGATGATGAGACATGACCATTAGATCCAGCAGAACTATTTTCAAGATCTGTAAAGTAGATGATATTTTCAGGTATTGTAGTTGAAATTTTGTACTTATTGCGCAGAAATAGTAGGATCGTAATGAACAAATATTTTTAGCAAACAGGTACAGCTAAGCTCAAAGAATACTTAATACTAAACATATTGACTGCTATTTTGTAATAGTATCAATAAATCTAGTGCAAACCACACTCAAAACATAATCATGCAAACATATTGGTTAGTACATCAAATCAATTTGGAACTACCAAATTTGAGGTAGTCCTCAATGTATCTGCCGCACAACTGAAATTTCTCATATTTAAAACTGATTAGTGCTAGATTGAAAGGATGATTTTCTGACATAAATCTGTGTCAGCATCACATTGATCTCCCTTTTCTCTCTTCCAAGTTTAACAGTTGTTACTTAATAGACTACATGGGTGACTCTTTGCTTCTCTCTTTTTTTGGGGAAATTTTTCAAGTTACCTTGATGCTCAAACAGTCAGATGCGCACATATAGGATTTGCCACGATACGTAAACTTGGGTCGGGCATGGCACTTATGTTAGATCAAACTTGACATAGAGGTTACGAAGACCAGATTGTACAATCATGATCACAAGATCAAACCAAACCGACAACCTGGCTATACAAGGTTGCCGAATATTCTACAGTTCATATACGATCACACAAACCAAGATGGTTTGGGTAATTACATCAAGCTATGATTTTTCACTAGATATATCATATCTGCTTATGAAAAAAAAAACAATGATATCATTAAGGCCACAATATGATTCCTTCAGCTAAACTAGCATGCCACAATTCATTTTCTTCTATAAACTCATACAAACGGAGTATATTGAAAAGGAGATATGATTAGAAGTAACATTCATTGCAAGTTTCAATGGACAGTTTCTATCATGGTTGTTAAGACTTGTAAAAATAGATGTGCACTTACTTAATATGTCTTCATTGTCACCTGGCTGTAGTTCTTGTACAGATTCAAACACTAGACACCTGTGGACATAAAAGAAGATGAAGCTAAACCAGAAGAAATATTCAATTATGTGCTGCTAAGAAGTTTTTTGCTTACCATATAATTCCAAGAAGACCAAATATGTAAAAGACAGATTCCCAGCCAAGGTTCTGAATGATGGGAGGGGCGAACAGAAGTCTGTAATATTATCATAGACCAGGAGTTAACTATCTCATATCATTGTCAATTAAGTTGTGTAATCATAATGTCATACAGTCAAACTGCAATGCAATGTTGTTTTAGAACCAAGCAAAAAAGTTACATCAGGTTACAAAGGTCTGATAATCTATCAGGATTTCTGTAAAGATGAAAGTTTCTGCTTAGACCCAAAAACTTTTACGTGCATCCGAATATATGTAGAAAATACTGCAAAACACTTACCCTAAGACACTTCCAAAGGCTAAACCACCAAAAACAACAGAAACGGCTCTTGATCTTTCTTGAAGAGGAATGGTCCTGCATGTGCAGCCATAGTAGTTAAATATGCAATAATAATGTATGAGAATGATGCTTCTCAAGTTTAATATGTTTATTCTATGTTCTTCCAGAGAGCAGCAATAACTCTACTACCCTCTATCATGTTCAATAGAATTAAGATCCCAGCAGGGAGATAAGGTAGTTTTCTATTGGATTTCCTTTAAGCATAACAAGTAATAAATAGTTCTTTTTTCTTTCATAAACGTGTCAACAGAGAAGCTGCATCATATCCACACCAATGGCAACTGAACCATTGAGAAAGTTATGCAATATAATCGTCATAAAAAATCCAGAATAAGACGTACATCAATCTTTTGTGTATTTCAATAAAAGAACGTGAATAGCTACCACCTGCGATTTAGCACAGGTAGCTAAAAAAGAATCCATCTAAACATCAAATATCCACAAAAACAATGCCAATACACTAGTTAGCTAGCGAAGAGTGTAGTCACAAGATTCACCATCATCGATACAGGGTATTTCTAATAAATATCTCTACAACTACATGAGAACCCTGACATTCCTGCTTAAAATTTTAGGAAGCAGCCTATAATTCACATGAAGGAGATGTAAATGGTAGCCTGCGTCCAAGGAGAAGGTATTTTAGGCTTACCGTGCAATTAAATCTGTAGCTGCTGATGGTGAGACTCCTTCTCCAATGCCTACCTAGCATAGCAACAAAGTTAAAATGAATAAATACAAGGATAATATTTAGATAGTAAATTATTACTAGGAACACTCCCACTGTACTGACATGAAGATGTGATAAAGAAACTAAGTATTGTCATCGCATGGGAATGCTCCAAAAACCAAAGTTGACATGCAGGTATTGCAATAATGCATAGGGTGCTTTATATGGTAAGATGAAGGGACACTTATTTGCACCAAAACACATTTTTATACATAAATATGATACACCTGCCACCTGGAGATGTGCATATAAAATAATATAGCAATCATCATCTTAACGAAATGTTTTTATAGGTAATCCAATCTATGCTAATTTATGCTCAGAATACACAGAAACGTTAACCCAAATAATAACAGCCATCACTCTCGGATGAAAGTATGCGTTGTAAGGGTATGTGTTCCTAATACAAAAATGAAAACAATGTACAAAACATGGTAAAAAAAGCACAAAAGAAGTTAAGTGTACCAGATCATATGTGAACAAGAAGTTTCTAGAGGCTAACTAATGAGTAGAGGTATACCAGAATCCTTGATAGCACAAGTCCTGGCATGAATCCTGCTACAACAGGAATAACAGCTGTGGCCAAAGACCACACAAGAACACCGGCCTTAAGCACTGTCCTGCAATTAGCATATGAGAAAAACAATTATTGCAATATGAAAATAAATAAATGAATAATATGCATTATATGAGAAATATAAGATGAGAAAAAGCATATGATCAAATTATAAGAAATCAAATTATAAGAGATGGCCTTTGAGTTATGCAAGAAGCGCCTGCTAAACAAGTTACATGCTTGTTTCTTAATTCATCTATTGTTGGTTTACGCCTATGAATTTTTGTGGCTAAGAATTTAACAGAGTCAAGCTAGACTGATAACATAAAAATATGCAACCGGAAAAGAGGCAAAATAGCATTATAAAGCCAGGTAGAACTCACAAACCATATTATACTCCCTCCTATCCATAATAAGTGTCGTAGGTTTGAACTAACCTTAGTTCAAAACTGCGACACTTATTTTGGATTGGAGGGAGTAGCATTTAGCACATCATACTTCTCTTTTGCATTTTTCCTTACCTACTAGGCTACTACACTTAGTCTAAAGATTCTTCCGATGGTACGGACAGATGGTTTTAGTTAGATAGCATAGGTGAAGAAGAAACAACTGTCATCATGACATTTAACTTTTATTTGGGACAATGCCATATTAGAGTCAGCAGCAGTCAATAACTATACCTATGATGCAAAAAATCATTGTGTATGCAAAATCAAAGATAACATTGTATTTGTATTTATAAAATGTACAGGAGGCTTTTTGTTACCCCAAACAAACCTTCCACCAATCAATTTTGCCAGCCAGCCCCCAGGTAGTTGACTCAAAGCATAGCCCCAAAAGAATGATGATTGAACTAGGCCAGCAGTCGATGAGCTCCAACCATACTGATGTGACATTGGAATAATCGCAACACTCAAGTTAACCTGAAAAGGTAGACTAGTTGCATTTAGCAGAAATTCCAGAGGAAGCAAAAACTGAACTGCCTAGATAAGCTACACATAGAAGTAATTAGCTACGCTAAGTGAAGAAGCACATATCAAGACCACATTAACAACCTCGAGCAAGTTAGATGCTAAGTGAAGAAACACTTTGGTTGACGTCAACAACGACAAAAAAAATACGTGGAGTATGGATGCAGACAGATGCCAGAACGGATACCGCACAACTTGACAGATACTCCATGTTTGGTATGGAATTAACCGTTAAGCAAAGTCATAAGAGGAAAATCCCAACCGGTAGGCTTGAGCTGAAGTTTCTCACAGTTACGCCCTCTCAGGGTCGTACATGCGGCTAGAGGAAAACCGAAAGAAGACGCCACCCCAAGCATCAAAACTGGTTCGGCTTGGCAGGTGTGTGGTGGTAAATGGTAACCACTTGCTTTGATCATGAGCAAATCGGTATTAGCATTCTCCCAAATGCGACGTCGTGCATTTCTGTCGACGCTTTGACGCAACAATGGTGTTTGATTCAGTCTAGATTGCCGGCCTGCGCCCCAGTTTTAAGCCATGCTTTGTTTTTCCCCATGTTGAGTTTCTCCGATTTGCTCTCGCGGACCACCGCACGGCGTGTCATTAGCACCGTCCGTGCTACTGGATAGTGGCTAATTAAGCAGTAGTGGCAGTAAGAAATGCAACGAGAGAGAGCAAGCACCTTGTCCATGTTGCAGATGACGAAGGCGAGGGAGGTGGCGCCGATGAGCCTGTAGCGCTCGGGCAGCCCCTCCCAGGGCGGCCACCGCAGCTCCAGCGCCCCGTCCACCGCCTCCTCCTCAAACTCCTCCGCGTGCGCATCCCCTCCTCCCTTCCTCTCCGCCGCCACCTCCGGGACCACGGAGCGCTTCTCCACGGCGCCCGCGGGCCCTCCCCCGCCCCCGCCCCCGCCGTCCCTGGAGGAGAACCGCCTCACGGCCCCGCGGCGCCGGTGCGGGAGGACAAGCAGATGCGGAGCGCGCGGCGGGAGCATGCGGCGGCGGGGCCCGGCGTGGGGGAGGAGGCAGCGCTCGGGCTGCAGCGCGGAGGAGGCCGCCATCGCCATGGCCGCTTCGCTCAGGCTCAGGCTAGGGAGCGAGGCGAGCTAGACGTGGTGCTGCAGTGGAGTTTGAAATTGCTCCGTAAGGTTTTGGAGAGGAGGGGAGGCGTACACGCGGCGAGGGGCGGAACGAGCGGCCATGGGCAGCGGAGTAAGCGTGTCGCGTGCCACTGCTCCGCGGCGGAGAGGGGACGGCGACGAGCGTGTGGCTGGGGTCGCCCCTCAGCCGCCGACGGGTGGGACCATGCACCGATACGGTCACGTGTAAACCGTTGCCACTCTCCTTTGGCAGCCAGGAAAAAGAAGAAGATGCTCGATTATTTTTACTTCCAGGCTCAATTGTTTTGTCGGCATCCATCAAAACTCTCTACATTTCATTTCAAAGACCTACGGAGTACATTCCTCCGTCTCCATCGGAATTTCTCCTGTTGAATTCCCAAATCACAGATCCTCGATTACATACATTGCGGTTTCTCAAAATTGTCTAAGACGGTGCCGCGCTGGAGGTTCATGTACTGCTCTTGGCAGCCACCGGCTGCTCCGAGGCCGGCACGGAGGGCCTCCAGGCGGTGCCGTCGGGGCCGTCCATGAGGGCGATGCCGAGGGCCGCCAGCTCGTCCCGGATCTCGTCCGACCGACCGAACTGCTTCGCCTTCCTCGCCGCCGTCCGCTCCTCGATCTTCTGCAGCACCTGCTCCTCGGTGACGCACGCCCTCCGCAGCGCCTTCTCCCGCAGCTGCTGCAGAGCCTGGGACACAACAGCACAAGGTCGTCCTCCTCAGTGGATCATCAACACTAGTAGAATGCACAGCATGGAAACACATTTGTGTTCTTCACCAGAAGCTGGCCACCAATCTGCTGTTTTCAGTTTACACATCGCGGCGCTCACCTCATGGTAGCTCGAAGGCAACAGCCCTAGGACAGAAAGCACCATTCTCACTTTCTCTTCCAAGACCGCAAGCGATTCCAGCCGTTTCTCCTGCTTCTTTCCCTGACCAAACACAACACCAGAGGAAAGGAAGTAGTCAAGGCAACTAGTACTCCTGCCGTTGTGCAAGAGCGGCGCAACTCATTCAGACAGACACTACCTGAGTAGAGCAGTGAAACCAAAATGTACCTACACAAGTTTGTTATCACTGATTTTACCTTACGAGTATGCAGCAAATCATTCATAACTTTCAATGGCTCGGAAATAGCAGCCAGTGCCACCGAAGTGTGAAGATCATCGGACATCGAGGCCTCGAAATCCTCGTGAAGCTTCTCGACACAATGCGTGGTAGTAAAAGGTAGTGAACCTCCACTGTTGCTTTGGTCCTGCTGGGTGCTTTCTTCACAGTCGCGCAATGTCTGTATGCAGGAAATGATTCAGCATAAGGAAATATCACCTGATGAAATAACAAGAATGCTGAAATGTAACTTTCAATGCCAACACAAGTTCAGAGTTCGACTAGTCAGGCACGAGGAGCAATTTCATACCCATTGCAGGCTGTAAATTAACTGACTTCAGCCAGAGACACACAGCGACTACTACAGTGCTCCCATGGATTCTAAAACAACACTGTCGAGTGACACCATGTGGAAGAACAAGACCATGTCTGAAATAATAACTCTAAATTTTGGGCTGATCTGTCGGCACTTCTAAACAGGCAGGATAAAATCAGGGCGCTCAAAATATATATTAAAAAAATCAGTTTAGGAAAAAAACCAGTTCTTCACATTAAGCCAGACTAGGCCACAAAAGGCTCAGATTAAAATTTCTGACCGGGATAACAACATCCAGGGACAATCTCATAAGCTAGTCAAGGTTGAGCATTGATTATTCAGTTACTGAAAAGTTGTACAGCAGAATAGCACTGAAACCATGCTACAAGTCCGTTTCAAGAAGATGCGACAAAAAGCATCGTGTATCAAAATAATATGTGAAATCACTAAATTTACTTGTAGATACACAAGTACGTTGGCATAGGAATAAAGTGCCCTTTTTGCGCACGCCATTTTAAGCTTCACTGGCTTTACTTTTCTAGGATGGTCATTTTTGGAGTATGAACACAGTTAAAAGAAAAGCCAAACTATGAAGGCCTGACATATTTGTCGGCTCCTGCATCTAAGGAAGTGATCTTCATATCCAACAGGCGCCTACAATTTACAAGCAAATTCATATAAATAGACTCAATGTTGTTTAAACTGGTTGCTGTTATTTGAACATTCTTGTAGCCACTACCCCAACGGCCACAGAGACCCACCACTTCGATTTCAAAACAATATGACATAGTATAGGCTAATAGCATATACAAACTGTTATTAAGCGTGTAAGCAGTTCATGTGAACATAGTAGCAACAGATAGCAATAGCGTGAAGCCATGAACATATAAAGATATAATATACCTGATAAGTGTAGTACAATCTATCCGATGCAACATTAAGCTGCTCTACTGTGTAGTTGATTGGGGACCTGTAGTGGGTACCAAGTAAGAACATCCTCAACGCAAGTGGGTGGTAAAGCTCTATGACCTGGAAAGGTTGGCAATCTTTGAGAAAGCAGGGGTATAGTTATTCAGAAAATAAAGTATTCATGTGATGAATTACCTTGCGTATAGTGATAAAGTTACCAAGCGATTTAGACATTTTCTGGCCATTTACATTGACAAAACCATTGTGCACCCAATAATTTATGCTGCTGTCACAACATGCGGCACGGCTTTGAGCGATTTCATTCTCATGATGTGGAAATATCAGGTCCTCCCCGCCACCATGAATGTCAAAAGAATT
The DNA here is from genome assembly GCA_034509565.1 of Triticum monococcum. Classification (NCBI taxonomy): domain Eukaryota; kingdom Viridiplantae; phylum Streptophyta; class Magnoliopsida; order Poales; family Poaceae; genus Triticum; species Triticum monococcum. The sequence continues at coordinate 581,477,857 of CM067845.1, forward strand.
GCCCAAGTATTGTGCACTCATGGCACTGCATTCGATGTGCCATCCTGGCCTACCCGGGCCCCAAGGGCTATCCCACCATGGTTCCCCATCTTTTGCAGCCTACAGTTCACACAGAATCAACTAACTTAGTGCTGAACTAAATATCTATATCATCTCTTCACAGAGCAGACACAGAACAATCTACATATTAGAAATGGAAAAATGGGGCATCTATTACCTTCCATAAAGCAAAATCAGCTGGGTTTTTCTTTCTCTCGTCAACTGCAACCCTTTCACCAGCTCTATTATCATCTAGTTTTCGACCCGATAACTTCCCATATTCAGGAAAATTGTCAACAGAGAAATAGACATCCCCACTTACTACATATGCACAACCGTTATCGATAATCTGTTCCAAGAAAAATAGCATAAGAAAGGAAGTCAAACCAAAAAACAAGAACTCTATTATGACAACTTTTATACTCTGAAAATATGAGAATTGTAAGTGTCTGTAATTTATTTTGGATTTGTGTAAACATATTATATAGGTACTAGAACTCAGATCAACAGTAAGAGATACTAAACATCAATAATACAAAACATTGCTATTCATGTCCACAGCTGCATATACAGAATTATATCACATCCAACATTGCCATATACATTATACATGTGCAAAGAACTTAGTGCAATCTCAGGTTGTTTCTTTACATAAATGAAGAGGATGTGTGTATACTGAATGTAATGGCAAATTCTTAGGTTGCCATGGTAACAACCTACTTTGAAAATGGATGTCCTTTATACAAGAATTCTATTTTATAAGATAACCTGCTTAAAAATGAACCCTAAATGCATTGATCAACCCCATGAAAGCAGCACATTATAATGATAACAACCGAATGGTCTGGATAGATAAGAGTATGTCAACACAAGGATATTTCAACCAAATATGGGAGCAAATCCAGTTAACAAGGCTATTGCAGAAAGCAGTATAAAAACAAAAGAAAATAACCACAACCAACTTCATATATATAAATAAAGTACTGCACATAAGACAGTAAAACACCAAAGAGTCACGCTACAAGTACAACTTACCTGTTTTATCATGGTTACAATCTGATCAATGTGATCTGAAACACGGGGCTCCACAGATGGTGGTAGACATTGAAGATGAGCCATATCCGACAGGAAATCATCAGAGTATCTTTTGCTTAAGCTAAAAGGATCTTCCCCCAATTGGTTAGCTCTTGCAATTATCTACAGAATTCCAGAAGTGCAACTCAGGTTTCCTGTGCAGATGCAATCGGTGTTTAAATTTTCTTTCTAGTTTTCCAGGTAGACTAGCTTAATACAATTAGCAGCGAACTGAATGCAGTGGATATGAACTGAGCAAACTAAATTCAGGGATTAGTCTGAAGTGAACAGTTCATATGACATGAGCATTCCAAAGAAGATGGAGATGATGCAACTTTTTTCTGAACAGTTCATATTACTGAGCAAACTAAATTCAGGGATTAGTCTGCCTTCTCTATTTCAGGTCAGGTCATAATCATTTTTCTGGACAGTAAAGGTATAATTTACAACTTTCAAATGGAGATGATGCAAGAGAAGCTATAAATATAATAGTAGGATTTTTTTGTTTAAATTAGTTTAAAAACTAAGAAGTAAGAACCAAACATCGCTTGTAGGTATATGCAAACAAATTTAACCTGAAAATCACCTTGTCATCGATGTCAGTAAAGTTCCGAACATAGCGTACTTCATAGTCCAAATAACGCAAGTACCTAAGATGGCCATAATCACATGTCAGGAGACCAAAGATAATCAGATGCAGTGCTTCCGATTGCCTACCTGGAAAAACGTACTTACGAAAACAAGAGAGGACCAAATGTTCACTGGTGACATTACATGCATGGTGTTTTAGAATGCCAGACTATCAGCGGGTGCGTAAGCCCATAGCCAAAATTTACTATGAGATGCATATTCAAGTTTAGTCGAATAACTGAATCATTATAGCACAGTTTACTATGGTGTTAATGTTAGAACTTCCTAAACTGAGCTGGGCATATCACAAAAATGGGTACTATTAAGTGTTGACTATCAAATGGACGAATTGCTTCTGGCCTCTCCATCTAGAGATACACAGAGATAAAATGGTCTATGAAATTCAAATATTAGGTATTAGAATTGCGTTTACAGTTGCAAAATCGTTTCTGATTTCCACCGTTTGACCCACACGAACAACTGGTACAAACACAGGACACGGCCAAGTGGACCAAAACTGCCACTGAATCAGCAGCCCCGAGCTTGAATGACTAGTGGACGGACGAACCTGAAGAGGACATCGAAGGCGACGTAGGCGCGGGCGTGGCCGATGTGACTGTCGTCGTAGGGCGTGACGCCGCAGACGTACATGCCGACCTCCCCGCCGGGCGCGCGGGGACGGAACGGCTCCCTTCTCCTCGACCTCGTGTTGTACAGGTGCATGTCCCGGGCCTTCTCCGGGGCCGCACCATTGGAGGAGGCGGCGGCGGAGCAGAAGAAGAGCTTGGCGGGGTGAGAAGGGAGGCGGCGGGGGCGAACGAGGGAGGGCAGTGCTAGGAGATCTCCGTGGCGCGGGAGGGCTCGGGAATGCGAGGAGAGGAGCAGCGGGAAGAGGCCGGTGGCGGCGCGCCTCGCCGCCGACGCCGCCGCCGCCGCCATCATGGGTGGGTCGTGAAGGCCGCACGCGCAAGGGGCAGGATAGCGTTTTTCTGGATTTTTCGCTTTGCCCCCTGTAAAAACAGACCCCTTGTATCGCGCCAAACTGCAAATAACCGTTAGTTTACAATTTTACGTGAAAAAGCGATTCGAACAGACATCTAAAACACCCCCGGTCCTTAAATTCTTTTGAGAGGCGCCGTTAATTGCCTTCTCTTCACCCACGAAAACACAGATTTCCCTCACTACGCCGGTGCCCTTTATAATGAAAAAACAGTTGGTGAGAGGGACATTTCAGCCCGCGCGCCTCCCCCCTTCCAATTTCGCAGCTACCCGCTGCCGTCGCCGCCCGCCCACCGCCTTCGATTCCGACTATATCCGCCAGCGGAAACACACCATCGGGCCGCTACTCCTCGTCGGAGATGCTGACAATCTCTGTGCCCAGCTCCGGAAGCATGGGCGGCAGAGCCTCCGGCTGCTCCGCTTCGGCCTTCTCCTCCTCTATCTTCGTACCGAGTTCGTCGAAGAGCCCTTCGTACACCGCCTACTCCTACCAAAGGAATTTCCGGTTGGCCTCCACGAAGGCCTCATCCTGGATGGACTCCAGGATGGCCTGCTGCTCCGCCATCTCCACGACTTGGGCGACGGCGAAATTCGCCTCCACCTCCGCCATATTGAAGCCATGCTCCGGCAGCTTCGCCTCGTCCTCCTCCGGATCTGCCTCCTCCATCAACTCCGGCAGAGGCTCTCCCTCCTCCTCCTCCAACTACTACTCCTCGTCCTCCTCTGGCTCCGGCGAGTCCGGAAGCAACCCAGCAGCGATGCGGGCGGCGCGCCTTGCCTGGATCTCCTCCGTGATCTGCCTGCGGTGCTCGGGCGTGAGCATAGCGTACGTGGTGATCAGCCGCCGGACTATGGCAATGGAAGAGTGGGGGAGAGGAGACGGCTGGGCTCGGGTGGCAGCACAGAGAGGGAGGAGGTGGATGGGCTAGGGTTGGAGGACGCCGACCGGCTTAAATAGCCGGATTTGGCCTTGGGCAGCGAGTCGGAGCGGCGCCACACGATGTTTACACCCTAGTGACGGAGGAGGCGTCCGTCGGACCGCCGGTTTTCCGGACAAGTTCGTGTGGGACCCCATCATCAATCCTACGTGGCAGACGCGCTTGGGCCCCATATCTGTCCCATATTTGACTGGATATGAGGGGTGCCGGTCAGTCCGGACGTTTGAGGCCCGTTTGAGGGGGGTCGTCCGGGTTGAAAAATCGTGATCGGTCAGTGACCGAACTGTTAGGGAACGAGTAATTTCAAAAAAAATTCCTATGCACACACAAGATCATGGTGATGCACAACGAGAGGGGAAGAGTATCGTCCACGTACCCTCATAGATCGTAAGCGGAAGCGTTATGAGAACGTGGTTGATGTAGTCGTACGTCTTCACGATCCGACCGCCCCAAGTACCGACGTACGGCACCTCCGAGTTCAGCACACGTTCAGCTCGATGACGTCCCCACGAACTCCGATCCAGCAGAGCTTCACAGAAGAGTTCCGTCAGCACGACGGCGTGATGACGGTGATGATGTTGCTACCGACGCAGGGCTTCGCCTAAGCACCGCTACGATATGATCAAGGTGGATTATGGGGGGGCACCACACACGGCTAAGGGATCAATGATCAACTTGTGTCCCTAGAGGTGCCCCCTGCCCCCGTATATAAAGGAGCAAGTGGGAGGCCGGCCGGCCCCTATAGGCGCGCCAAGAGGAGGAGTCCTCCTCCTAGTAGGAGTAGAACTCCCCTCTTTCCTACTCCTACTAGGAGGGGGGAAAGGAAGGGGGAGAGGGAGAAGGAAAGGGGGGTGCCCCCCCTCTCCTAGTCCAATTTGGACCAAAGGGGGAGGGGCGCGCGGCCTGCCCTAGGCCAACCCTCTATCTCTCCACTAAGGCCCATAAGGCCCACTATTTCTTTCGAGGGGGTTCCGGTTGTTGGGGAACGTAGCAGAATTTTAAAATTTTCTACGCATCACCAAAATCAATCTATGGAGTCATCTAGCAACGAGGGAGAGGGGAGTGCATCTACATACCCTTGTAGATCGCGAGCGGAAGCGTTGAAGAGAACGGGCTTGATGGAGTCGTACTCGTCGTGATCCAAATCACCGATGAGCTAGCGCCAAACAGACGGCACCTCCGTGTTCAACACACGTACGATTGGGAAGACGTCTCCTCCAACTTGATCCAGCAAGGGGGAAGGAGAGGTTGATGGAGATCCAGTAGCACGACGGCGTGGTGGTGGAAGCAACGGCGATCTCGGCAGGGCTTCGCCAAGCTTAGCGAGAGGGAGAGGTGTCATGGGAGGGAGAGGGAGGCGCCAGGGGCTAGGGTGCGGCTGCCCTCCCTCCCCCCACTATATATAGGACCCCTAAGGGGGCGCCGGCCCTAGGAGATGGAATCTCCAAGGAGGGGCGACAGCCAAGGGGGTGGCTTGCCCCCCAAGCCAAGTGGGACGCCCCCCACCCCTCGGGTTTCCAACCCTAGGCGCAGGGGGAGGCCCAAGGGGGGTGCACCAGCCCACTAAGGGCTGGTTCCCCTCCTACTTCAGCCCATGGGGCCCTCCGGGATAGGTGGCCCCACCCGGTGGACCCCCGGGACCCTTCCGGTGGTCCCGGTACAATACCGATTACCCCCAAAACTTTCCTGATGGCCGAAACTTGACTTCCTATATATAAATCTTCACCTCCGGACCATTCCGGAACTCCTCATGACGTCCGGGATCTCATCCAGGACTCCGAACAACTTTCAGGTTACCGTATACTAATATCTCAACAACCCTAGCGTCACCGAACTTTAAGTGTGTAGACCCTACGGGTTCGGGAGACACGTAGACATGACCGAGACGACTCTCCAGTCAATAACCAATAGCGGGGTCTGGATACCCATGTTGGCTCCCACATGCTCCTCGATGATCTCATCGGATGAACCACGATGTCGAGGATTCAATCAATCCCGTATACAATTCCCTTTGTCAATCGGTACGTTACTTGCCCGAGACTCGATCGTCGGTATCCCAATACCTCGTTCAATCTCATTACCGGCAAGTCACTTTACTCGTACCGTAATGCATGATCCCGTGACCAACCACTTGGTCACATTGAGCTCATTATGATGATGCATTACCGAGTGGGCCCAGAGATACCTCTCCGTCATACGGAGTGACAAATCCCAGTCTCGATTCGTGCCAACCCAACAGACACTTTCGGAGATACCTGTAGTGCACCTTTATAGTCACCCAGTTACGTTGTGACGTTTGGCACACCCAAAGCACTCCTACGGTATCCGGGAGTTGCACAATCTCATGGTCTAAGGAAATGATACTTGACATTCGGAAAAGCTCTAGCAAACGAACTACACGATCTTTGAGCTATGCTTAGGATTGGGTCTTGTTCATCACATCATTCTCCTAATGATGTGATCCCGTTATCAATGACATCTAATGTCCATAGTCAGGAAACCATGACTATCTTTTGATCAACGAGCTAGTCAACTAGAGGCTCACTAAGGACGTGTTGTGGTCTATGTATTCACACATGTATTATGATTTTCGGATAACACAATTATAGCATGAACAATAGACAATTATCATGAACAAGGAAATATAATAATAACCATTGTATTATTGCCTCTAGGGCATATTTCCAACAGTCTCCCACTTGCACTAGAGTCAATAATCTAGTTACATTGTGATGAATCGAACACCCATAGAGTTCTGGTGTTGATCATGTTTTGCTCTAGGGAGAGGTTTAGTCAACGGATCTGCCACATTCAGGTCCGTATGTACTTTACAAATATCTATGTCTCCATTTTGAACACTTTCACAAATGGAGTTGAAGCGACGCTTGATATGCCTGGTCTTCCTGTGAAACCTGGGCTCCTTGGCAAGGGCAATAGCTCTAGTGTTGTCACAGAAGAGAATCATCGGGCCCGACGCATTGGGAATGACTCCTAGGTCGGTAATGAACTCCTTCACCCAGATTGCTTCTTGTGCTGCCTCCGGCGCTGCCATGTACTCCGCTTCACATGTAGATCCCGCCACAACGCGTTGCTTGCAACTGCACCAGCTTACTGCCCCACCATTCAAAATATACATGTATCCGGTTTGTGACTTGGAGTCATCCAGATCTGTGTCGAAGCTAGCATCGATGTAACCCTTTACGACGAGCTCTTCGTCACCTCCATAAACGAGAAACATATCCTTAGTCCTCTTCAGGTACTTCAGGATATTCTTGACCGCTGTCCAGTGTTCCATGCCGGGATTACTTTGGTACCTTCCTACCAAACTTACGGCAAGGTTTACATCAGGTCTGGTACACAGCATAGCATACATGATAGACCCTATGGCCGAGGCATAGGGGACGACACTCATCTTTTCTCTATCTTCTGCCGTGGTCGGGCATTGAGCCGTGCTCAATCTCGTACCTTGCAATACAGGCAAGAATCCCTTCTTTGACTAATCCATATTGAACTTCTTCAATATCTTGTCAAGGTACGTACTCTGTGAAAGACCAATGAGGTGTCTCGATCTATCTCTATAGATCTTGATGCCTAATATGTAAGCAGCTTCTCCAAGATCCTTCATTGAAAAACACTTGTTCAAGTAGGCCTTTATGCTTTCCAAGAATTCTATATCATTTCCCATCAACAGTATGTCATCCACATACAATATGAGAAATGCTACAGAGCTCCCACTCACTTTCTTGTAAATGCAGGCTTCTCCATAAGTCTGCGTAAACCCAAATGCTTTGATCATCTCATCAAAACGAATGTTCCAACTCCGAGATGCTTGCACCAGCCCATAGATCGAGCGTTGGAGCTTGCACACCTTGTCAGCATTCTTAGGATCGACAAAACCTTCCGGCTACATCATATACAATTCTTCCTTAAGGAAACCATTAAGGAATGCCATTTTGACGTCCATTTGCCATATCTCATAATCATAAAATGCGGAAATTGCTAACATGATTCGGACGGACTTCAGCTTCGCTACGGGTGAGAAAGTCTCATCGTAGTCAAACCTTGAACTTGTCGATAACCCTTAGTGACAAGCCGAGCTTTATAGATGGTTACATTACCATCCGCGTCTGTCTTCTTCTTAAAAATCCATTTATTTTCTATGGCTCGCCGATCATCGGGCAAGTCAGTCAAAGTCCATACTTCGTTTTCATACATGGATCCTATCTCGGATTTCATGGCTTCCAGCCATTTGTTGGAATCTGGGCCCGCCATCGCTTCTTCATAGTTCGAAGGTTCACCGTTGTCTAACAACATGATTTCCAAGACAGGGTTGCCGTACCACTCTGGTGCGGAATGTGTCCTTGTGGACCTACGAAATTCAGTAGCAACTTGATCTGAAGTTTCATGATCATCATCATTAACTTCCTCTCTAGTCGGTGCAGGCACCTCAGGAACATTTTCCTGAGTTGCGCCACTTTCCAGTTCAAGAGGTAATACTTCATCAAGTTCTACTTTCCTCCCACTTACTTCTTTCGAGAGAAACTCTTTCTCTAGAAAGGATCCATTCTTGGCAACAAAGATCTTGCCTTCGGATCTGAGGTAGAAGGTATACCCAATAGTTTCTTTAGGGTATCCTATGAAGACGCATTTTTCTGACTTGGGTTCGAGCTTTTCAGGTTGAAGTTTCTTGACATGAGCATCGCATCCCCAAACTTTTAGAAACGACAGCTTAGGTTTCTTCCCAAACCATAATTCATACGGTGTCTTCTCAACGTATTTCGACGGAGCCCTATTTAAAGTGAATGCAGCAGTCTCTAAAGCATAGCCCCAAAATGACAGCGGTAGATTGGTAAGAGCCATCATAGATCGCACCATATCCAATAGAGTGCGATTGCAACGTTCGGACACACCATTACGCTGAGGTGTTCCAGGCGGCGTGAGTTGTGAAACTATTCCACATTTCCTTAAGTGTGTGCCAAATTCGTGACTCAAGTATTCTCCCCATGATCTGATCACAAGAACTTGATTTTTCTGTCATGTTGATTCTCAACCTCACTCTGAAATTCCTTGAACTTTTCAAAGGTCTCAGACTTGTGTTTCATTAAGTAGACATACCCATATCTACTCAAGTCATCAGTGAGGGTGAGAACATAACGATAGCCACCGCGAGCCTCAACGCTCATTGGACCACACACATCAGTATGTATGATTTCCAATAAGTTGGTTGCTCGCTCCATTGTTCATGAGAACGGAGTCTTGGTCATTTTACCCATGAGGCATGATTCGCACGTGTCAAATGATTCGTAATCAAGAGACTCTAAAAGTCCATCCGCATGGAGCTTCTTCATGCGTTTGACAAATATGTGACCAAGGCGGCAGTGCCACAAGTATGTGGGACTATCATTATCAACCTTACATCTTTTGGTATTCACACTATGAATATGTGTAGCATTACGCTTGAGATTCATTAAGAATAAACCATTCACCAGCGGGGAATGACCATAAAACATATCTCTCATATAAATAGAACAACCATTATTCTCGGATTTAAATGAGTAGCCATCTCGAATTAAACGAGATCCTGATACAATGTTCATGCTCAAAGCTGATACTGAATAACAATTATTGAGGTTTAAAACTAATCCCGTAGGTAAATGTAGAGGCAGCGTGCCGGCGGCGATCACATCGACCTTGGAACCATTCCCGACGCGCATCGTCACCTCGTCCTTCGCCAGTCTCCGCTTATTCCGCAGCTCCTGCTTTGAGTTACAAATGTGAGCAACCGCACCAGTATTAAATACCCAGGAGCTACTACGAGTACTGGTAAGGTACACATCAATTACATGTATATCACATATACCTTTAGTGTTGCCGGCCTTCTTGTCCGCTAAGTATTTGGGGCAGTTCCGCTTCCAGTGACCACTTCCCTTGCAAAAACACTCAATCTCGGGCTTGGGTCCATTCTTTGGCTTCTTCCCGGCAGCTTGCTTACCGGGCGCGGCAACCCCCTTGCCGTCCTTCTTGAAGTTCTTCTTACCCTTGCCTTTCTTAAACTTAGTGGTTTTATTAACCATCAACACTTGATGTTCCTTTTTGATCTCCACCTCCGCTGATTTCAGCATTGAATATACCTCAGGAATGGTCTTTTCCATCCCCTGCATATTGAAGTTCATCACAAAGCTCTTGTAGCTCGGTGGAAGTGACTGAAGGATTCTATCAATGATCGCGTCATCCGGGAGATTAACTCCCAGCTGAGTCAAGCGGTTATGCGACCCAAAAATTTTGAGTATGTGCTCACTGACAGAACTATTTTCCTCCATCTTACAACTGAAGAACTTGTCGGAGACTTCATATCTCTCGACTCGGGCATGAGCTTGGAAAACCATTTTCAGCTCTTCGAACATCTCATATGCTCCGTGTTGCTCAAAACGCTTTTGGAGTCCCGGTTCTAAGCTGTAAAGCATGCCACACTGAACGAGGGAGTAATCATCAGCACGTGACTGCCAAGCGTTCATAACGTCTTGGTTCTCTGGGATGGGTGCGTCACCTAGCGGTGCTTCTAGGACATAATCTTTCTTGGCAGCTATGAGGATGATCCTCAGGTTCTGGACCCAGTCCGTATAGTTGCTGCCATCATCTTTCAGCTTGGTTTTCTCTAGGAATGCGTTGAAGTTGAGGACAACGTGGTCCATTTGATCTACAAGACATATTGTAAAGATTTTAGACTAAGTTCATGATAATTAAGTTCATCTAATCAAATCATTCAATGAACTCCCACTCAGATAGACATCCCTCTAGTCATCTAAGTGAAACATGATCCGAGTCAACTAGGCCGTGTCCGATCATCATGTGAGACGGACTAGTCAACATCGGTGAACATCTTCATGTTGATCGTATCTTCTATACGACTCATGCTCGACCTTTCGGTCTTCCGTGTTACGAGGCCATGTCTGTACATGCTAGGCTCGTCAAGTCAACCTAATTGTATTGCGTGTGTAAATCTGGCTTACACCCGTTGTATTCAAATGTTAGAATCTATCACACCCAATCATCACGTGGTGCTTCGAAACAACGAACCTTCGCAATGGTGCACAGTTAGGGGGAACACTTTCTTGAAATTATTACGAGGGATCATCTTATTTAAGCTAGCGTCGTTCTAAGCAAATAAGATGTAAAACATGATAAACATCACATGCAATCAAATAGTGACATGATATGGCCAATATCATTTGCTCCTTTTGATCTCCATCTTCGGGGCTCCATGATCATCGTTGTCATCGGCATGACACCATGATCTCCATCATCGTGTCTTCTTGAAGTTGTCTCGTCATCTATTACTTCTACTACTATGGCTAACGCTTTAGCAATAAAGTAAAGTAATTACATGACATTTATGTTGACATGCAGGTCATAAATAAATTAAGACAACTTCTATGGCTCCTGCTTATTGTCATACTCATCGACATGCAAGTCGTGATTCCTATTACAAGAACATGATCAATTTCATACATCACATATATCATTCATCACATCCTTTTGGCCATATCACATCACACGGCACATGCTGCAAAAACAAGTTAGACGTCCTCTAATTGTTGTTGCAAGTTTTTACATGGCTGCTATAGGTTTCTAGCAAGAATGTTTCTTACCTACGCCAAAACCACAACGTGATATGCCACTTTCTATTTACCCTTCATAAGGACCCTTTTCATCGAATCCGATCCGACTAAAGTGGGAGAGACAGACACCCGCTAGCCACCTTATGCAACTAGTGCATGTCAGTCGGTGGAACCAGTCTCACGTAAGCGTACGTGTAAGGTCGGTCCAGGCCGCTTCATCCCACGATGCCGCCGAATCAAGATAAGACTAGTAACGGCAAGTAAATTGACAATATCGACGCCCACAACTGCTTTGTGTTCTACTCGTGCATAGAAACTACGCATAGACCTAGCTCTGATACCACTGTTGGGGAATGTAGCAGAATTTTAAAATTTTCTACGCATCACCAAAATCAATCTATGGAGTCATCTAGCAATGAGGGAGAGGGGAGTGCATCTACATACCCTTGTAGATCGTGAGCGGAAGCGTTGAAGAGAACGGGGTTGATGGAGTCGTACTCGTCGTGATCCAAATCACCGATGACCTAGCACCGAACGGACGGCACCTCCGCGTTCAACACACGTACGGTTGGGAAGACGTCTCCTCCAACTTGATCCAGCAAGGGGGAAGGAGAGGTTGATGCAGATCCAGCAGCACGACGGCGTGGTGGTGGAAGCAACGACGATCTCGGCAGGGCTTCGCCAAGCTTAGCGAGAGGGAGAGGTGTCACGGGAGGGAGAGGGAGGCGCCAGGGGCTAGGGTGCGGCTGCCCTCCCTCCCCCCACTATATATAGTACCCCTAAGGGGGGCGCCGGCCCTAGGAGATGGAATCTCCAAGGAGGGGCGGCGGCCAAGGGGGTGGCTTCCCCCCCAAGCCAAGTGGGGCGCCCCCACCCCTAGGGTTTCCAACCCTAGGCGCAGGGGGAGGCCCAAGGGGGGTGCACCAGCCCACTAGGGGCTGGTTCCCCTCCCACTTCAGCCCATGGGGCCCTCCGGGATAGGTGGCCCCACCCGGTGGACCCCCGGGACCCTTCTGGTGGTCCCGATACAATACCGATTACCCCCGAAACTTTCCTGATGGCCGAAACTTGACTTCCTATATATAAATCTTCACCTCCGGACCATTACGGAACTCCTCATGACGTCCGGGATCTCATCCAGGACTCCGAACAACTTTCAGGTTACCGTATACTAATATCTCAACAACCCTAGCGTCACCGAACTTTAAGTGTGTAGACCCTACGGGTTCGGGAGACACGTAGACATGACCGAGACGACTCTCCAGTCAATAACCAATAGCGGGGTCTGGATACCCATGTTGGCTCCCACATGCTCCTCGATGATCTCATCGGATGAACCACGATGTCGAGGATTCAATCAATCCCGTATACAATTCCCTTTGTCAATCGGTACGTTACTTGCCCGAGACTCGATCGTCGGTATCCCAATACCTCGTTCAATCTCATTACCGGCAAGTCACTTTACTCGTACCATAATGCATGATCCCGTGACCAACCACTTGGTCACATTGAGCTCATTATGATGATGCATTACCGAGTGGGCCCAGAGATACCTCTCCGTCATACGGAGTGACAAATCCCAGTCTCGATTTGTGCCAACCCAACAGACACTTTCGGAGATACCTGTAGTGCACCTTTATAGTCACCCAGTTACATTGTGACGTTTGGCACACCCAAAGCACTCCTACGGTATCCGGGAGTTGCACAATCTCATGGTCTAAGGAAATGATACTTGACATTCGGAAAAGCTCTAGCAAACGAACTACACGATCTTTGAGCTATGCTTAGGATTGGGTCTTGTTCATCACATCATTCTCCTAATGATGTGATCCCGTTATCAATGACATCTAATGTCCATAGTCAGGAAACCATGACTATCTTTTGATCAACGAGCTAGTCAACTAGAGGCTCACTAAGGACGTGTTGTGGTCTATGTATTCACACATGTATTACGATTTCCGGATAACACAATTATAGCATGAACAATAGACAATTATCATGAACAAGGAAATATAATAATAACCATTGTATTATTGCCTCTAGGGCATATTTCCAACACCAGTAACCCTCCGGTACTCCGGTTTTCTCCAAAACCACCCGAAACACTTCTGGTGTCTGAATATAGTCGTCCAATATATCGATCTTTACGTCTCGACCATTTTGAGACTCCTTGTCATGTCCGTGATCATATCTGGGACTCCGAACTACCTTCGGTACATCAAAACACAAAAACTCATAATACCAATTATCACCGAACTTCAAGCGTGCGGACCATACGGGTTCGAGAACTATGTAGACATGACCGAGACACGTCTCCGGTCAATAACCAATAGCGGAACCTGGATGCTCATATTGGCTCCCACATATTCTACGAAGATCTTTATCGGTCAAACCGCATAACAACATACGTTGTTCCCTTTGTCATCTGTATGTTACTTGCCCGAGATTCGATCGTCGGTATCTCAATACCTAGTTCAATCTCATTACCGACAAGTCTCTTTACTCGTTCTGTAATACATCATCTCGCAACTAACTCATTAGTTACAATGCTTGCAAGGCTTATAGTGATGTGCATTACCGAGTGGGCCCAGAGATACCTCTCTGACAATCGGAGTGACAAATCCTAATATTGATCTATGCCAACTCAACAAGTACCATCGGAGACACCTGTAGAGAACCTTTATAATTGTTGGGGAACGTAGTAATTTCAAAAAAATTCCTACGCACACGCAAGATCATGGTGATGCATAGCAACGAGAGGGGAGAGTGTTGTCTACGTACCCTCGTAGACCGAAGCGGAAGCGTTGACGCAACGTAGAGGAAGTAGTCGTACGTCTTCCCGGTCCGACCGATCCAAGCACCGTTACTCCGGCACCTCCGAGTTCTTGGCACACGTACAGCTCGATGACGCTCCCCGGGCTCCGATCCAGCAAAGCTTCGGCGATGAGTTCCGTCAGCACGATGGCGTGGTGACGATCTTGATGTTCTACCGTCGCAGGGCTTCGCCTAAGCGCTGCTACAATATGACCGAGGTGGAATATGGTGGAGGGGGCACTGCACACGGCTAAGGAACGATCATGATGATCAACTTGTGTGTTCTAGGGTGCCCCCCTGCCCCCGTATATAAAGGAGCAAGGGGGAGGCCGGCCGGCCCTTGGGGCGCGCCAAGGAGAGGGGGGAGTCCTACTCCCCTTTCCTAGTCCAACTAGGAATAGAGAGGGGGAAGGAAAGAGAGGGAGAGGGAGAGGGAAAGGGGGGCCGCGCCCCCCTCCTAGTCCTATTCGGACTCCCCATGAGGGGGGCGCGCCACCTCCTGGGCTGCTGCCCTCTCTCTCCCCTCAGGCCCAATAAGGCCCATTACTTCCCCGGGGGGTTCCGGTAACCCCTCCGGCACTCCAGTTTTATCCGAAATCACCCGGAACAATTCTGCTGTCCGAATATAGTCGTCCAATATATCGATCTTTATGTCTCGACCATTTCGAGACTCCTCTTCATGTCCATGATCACATCCGGGACTCCGAACAACCTTCGGTACATCAAAATACATAAACTCATAATAACTGTCATCGTAACGTTAAGCGTGCGGACCCTACGGTTCGAGAACAATGTAGACATGACCGAGATACGTCTCTGGTCAATAACCAATAGCGGGACCTGGATGCCCATATTGGCTCCTACATATTCTACGAAGATCTTTATCGGTCAGACCGCATAACAACATACGTTGTTCCCTTTGTCATCGGTATGTTACTTGCCCGAGATTCGATCGTCGGTATCCAATACCTAGTTCAATCTCGTTATCGGCAAGTCTCTTTACTCGTTCCGTAATACATCATCTCACAACTAACACATTAGTTGTAATGCTTGCAAGGCTTATGTGATGTGCATTACCGAGAGGGCCCAGAGATACCTCTCCGACGATCGGAGTGACAAATCCTAATCTCGAAATACGTCAACCCAACATGTACCTTTGGAGACACCTGTAGAGCACCTTTATAATCACCCAGTTACGTTGTGACGTTTGGTAGCACACAAAGTGTTCCTCCGGCACACGGGAGTTACATAATCTCATAGTCATAGGAACATGTATAAGTCATGAAGAAAGCAATAGCAACATATTAAACGATCTAGTGCTAAGCTAATGGAATGGGTCATGTCAATCAGATCATTCAACTAATGATGTGATCTCATTAATCAAATAACAACTCTTTGTTCATGGTTAGGAAACATAACCATCTTTGATTAATGAGCTAGTCAAGTAGAGGCATACTAGTGACACTCTGTTTGTCTATATATTCACACATGTATTATGTTTCCGGTTAATACAATTCTAGAATGAATAATAAACATTTATCATGATATATGAGGAAATAAATAATAACTTTATTATTGCCTCTAGGGCATATTTCCTTCATTCTCCCACTTGCACTAGAGTCAATAATCTAGATTACACAGTAATGATTCTAACACCCATGGAGCCTTGGTGCTGATCATGTTTTGCTCGTGGAAGAGGCTTAGTCAACGGGTCTGCTACATTCAGATCCGTATGTATCTTGCAAATCTCTATGTCTCCCACCTGGACTAGATCCCGGATGGAATTGAAGCGTCTCTTGATGTGCTTGGTTCTTTTGTGAAATCTGGATTCCTTTGCCATGGCAATTGCACCAGTATTGTCACAAAAGATTTTCATTGGACCCGATGCACTAGGTATGACACCTAGATCGGATATGAACTCCTTCATCCAGACTCCTTCGTTTGCTGCTTCCGAAGCAGCTATGTACTCCGCTTCACATGTAGATCCTGCCACGACGCTTTGTTTAGAACTGCACCAACTGACAGCTCCACCGTTTAATGTAAACACGTATCCGGTTTGCGATTTAGAATCGTCCGGATTAGTGTCAAAGCTTGCATCAACGTAACCTTTTACAATGAGCTCTTTGTCACCTCCATATACGAGAAACATATCCTTAGTCCTTTTCAGGTACTTCAGGATGTTCTTGACCGCTGTCCAGTGATCCACTCCTGGATTACTTTGGTACCTCCCTGCTAAACTTATAGCAAGGCACACATCAGGTCTGGTACAGAGCATTGCATACATGATAGAGCCTATGGCTGAAGCATAGGGAACATCTTTCATTTTCTCTCTATCTTCTGCAGTGGTCGGGCATCGAGTCTGACTCAACTTCACACCTTGTAACACAGGCAAGAACCCTTTCTTTGCTTGATCCATTTTGAACTTTTTCAAAATCTTGTCAAGGTATGTGCTTTGTGAAAGTCCAATTGAGCGTCTTGATCTATCTCTATAGATCTTTATGCCTAATATGTAAGCAGCTTCACCGAGGTCTTTCATTGAAAAACTCTTATTCAAGTATCCCTTTATGCTATCCAGAAATTCTATATCATTTCCAATCAGTAATATGTCATCCACATATAATATCAGAAATGCTACAGAGCTCCCACTCACTTTCTTGTAAATACAGGCTTCTCCGAAAGTCTGTATAAAACCAAATGCTTTGATCACACTATCAAAGCGTTTATTCCAACTCCGAGAGGCTTGCACTAGTCCATAAATGGATCACTGGAGCTTGCACACTTTGTTAGCTCCCTTTGGATCGACAAAACCTTTCGGTTGCATCATATACAACTCTTCTTCCAGAAATCCATTCAGGAATGCAGTTTTGACATACATCTGCCAAATTTCATAATCATAAAATGTGGCGATTGCTAACATGATTTGGACAGATTTAAGCATCGCTACGGGTGAGAAGGTCTCATCGTAGTCAACCCCTTGAACTTGTCGAAAACCTTTTGCGACAAGTCGAGCTTTGTAGACAGTAATATTACCATCAGCGTCAGTCTTCTTCTTGAAGATCCATTTATTCTCAATTGCTTGCCGATCATCGGGCAAGTCAACCAAAGTCCATACTTTGTTCTCATACATGGATCCCATCTCAGATTTCATGGCTTCAAGCCATTTTGTGGAATCTGGGCTCACCATCGCTTCTTCATAGTTCGTAGGTTCATCATGATCTAGTAGCATGATTTCCAGAACAGGATTACCGTACCACTATGGCGCGGTTCTCACTCTAGTTGATCTACGAGGTTCAGTAGTATCTTGTCCTGAAGTTTCATGATCATTATCATTAGCTTCCTCACTAATTGGTGTAGGTGTCGCAGAAATAGTTTTCTGTGATGTACTACTTTCCAATAAGGGAGTAGGTATAGTTAGCTCATCAAGTTCTACTTTCCTCCCACTCACATCTTTCGAGAGAAACTCCTTCTCCAGAAAGTTTCCGAATTTAGCAACAAAAGTCTTGCCTTCGGATCTGTGATAGAAGGTGTATCCAATAGTTTCCTTTGGATATCCTATGAAGACACATTTCTCCGATTTGGGTTCGAGCTTATCAGGTTGAAGCTTTTTCACATAAGCATCGCAGCCCCAAACTTTCAGAAACAACAACTTTGGTTTCTTGCCAAACCATAGTTCATAAGGCGTCGTCTCAACGGATTTCGATGGTGCCCTATTCAACGTGAATGCGGCCGTCTCTAAAGCATAACCCCAAAACGATAGCGGTAAATCAGTAAGAGACATCATATCTAGAAAAGTACGATTACGACGTTCGGACACACCATTACGTTGTGGTGTTCCGGGTGGCGTGAGTTGCGAAACTATTCCGCATTGCTTCAAATGTACACCAAACTCGTAACTCAAATATTCTCCTCCACGATCAGATCGTAGAAATTTTATTTTCTTGTTACGATGATTTTCAACTTCACTCTGAAATTCTTTGAACTTTTCAAATGTTTCAGACTTATGTTTCATTAAGTAGATATACCCATATCTGCTTATGTCATCTGTGAAGGTGAGAAAATAATGATATCCGCCACGAGCCTCAATATTCATCGGACCACATACATCTGTATGTATGATTTCCAACAAATCTGTTGCTCTCTCCATAGTATCGGAGAATGGTGTTTTAGTCATCTTGCCCATGAGGCACGGTTCGCAAGTACCAAGTGATTCATAATCAAGTGGTTCCAAAAGTCCATCAGTATGGAGTTTCTTCATGCGCTTTACACCGATATGACCTAAACGGCAGTGCCACAAATAAGTTGCACCATCATTATCAACTCTGCATCTTTTGGCTTCAACATTATGAATATGTGTATCACTACTATCGAGATTCAATAAGAATAGACCACTCTTCAAGGGTGCATGACCACAAAAGATATTACTCATATAAATAGAACAACCATTATTCTCTGATTTAAATGAATAACCGTCTCGCATTAAACAAGATCCAGATATAATGTTCATGCTCAACGCTGGCACCAAATAACAATTATTTAGGTCTAATACTAATCCCAAAGGTAGATGTAGAGGTAGCGTGCCGACCGCGATCACATCGACTTTGGAACCGTTTCCCACGCGCATCGTCACCTCGTCCTTAGCCAATCTTCGCTTAATCCGTAGTCCCTGTTTCGAGTTGCAAATATTAGCAACAGAACCAGTATCAAATACCCAGGTGCTACTGCGAGCATTAGTAAGGTACACATCAATAACATGTATATCACATATACCTTTGTTCACCTTGCCATCCTTCTTATCCGCCAAATACTTGGGGCAGTTCCGCTTCCAGTGACCAGTCTGCTTGCAGTAGAAGCACTCAGTTTCAGGCTTAGGTCCAGACTTGGGTTTCTTCTCTTGAGCAGCAACTTGCTTGCTGTTCTTCTTGAAGTTCCCCTTTTTCTTCCCATTGCCCTTTTTCTTGAAACTAGTGGTCTTGTTGACCATCAACAATTGATGCTCCTTTTTGATTTCTACCTCCGCAGCTTTCAGCATTGCGAAGAGCTCGGGAATAGTCTTATTCATCCCTTGCATATTATAGTTCATCACGAAGCTCTTGTAGCTTGGTGGCAGTGATTGGAGAATTCTGTCAATGACGCAATCATCTGGAAGATTAACTCCCATCTGAATCAAGTGATTATTATACCCAGACATTTTGAGTATATGCTCACTGACAGAACTGTTCTCCTCCATCTTGCAGCTATAGAACTTATTGGAGACTTCATATCTCTCAATCCGGGCATTTGCTTGAAATATTAACTTCAACTCCTGGAACATCTCATATGCTCCATGACGTTCAAAATGTCGTTGAAGTCCCGATTCTAAGCCGTAAAGCATGGCACACTGAACTATCGAGTAGTCATCAGCTTTGCTCTGCCAGACGTTCATAACATCTGGTGTTGCTCTAGCAGCAGGCCTGGCACCTAGCGGTGCTTCCAGGACGTAATTCTTCTGTGCAGCAATGAGGATAATCCTCAAGTTACGGACCCTGTCCGTGTAATTGCTACCATCATCTTTCAACTTTGCTTTCTCAAGGAACGCATTAAAATTCAACAGAACAATAGCACGGGCCATCTATCTACAATCAAACATACATAAGCAAGATACTATCAGGTACTAAGTTCATGATAAATTTAAGTTCAATTAATCAAATTACTTAAAGAACTCCCACTTAGATAGACATCCATCTAATCCTCTAAGTGATCACATGATCCAAATCAACTAAACCATGTCCGATCATCACGTGAGATGGAGTAGTTTCATTGGTGAACATCGCTATGTTGATCATATCTACTATATGATTCACGCTCGACCTTTCGGTCTCCGTGTTCCGAGGCCATATCTGCATATGCTTGGCTCGTTAAGTATAACCTGAGTATTCCGCGTGTGCAACTGTTTTGCACCCGTTGTATTTGAACGTAGAGCCTATCACACCCGATCATCACGTGGTGTCTCAGCACGAAGAACTTTCGCAACGGTGCATACTCCGGAAGAACACTTCTTGATAATTTTAGTGAGAGATCATATTATAATGCTACCGTCAATCAAAGCAAGATAAGATGCATAAAAGATAAACATCACATGCAATCAATATAAGTGATATGATATGGACATCATCATCTTGTGCCTGTGATCTCCATCTCCGAAGCACCGTCATGATCACCATCGTCACCGGCGCGACACCTTGATCTCCATCGTAGCATCGTCGTCGTCTCGCCAATTTTATGCTTCCACGACTATCGCTACTGCTTAGTGATAAAGTAAAGCATTACAGCGCAATTGTATTGCATACAATAAAGCGACAACCATATGGCTCCTGCCAGTTGCCGATAACTCGGTTACAAAACATGATCATCTCATACAAATTTTTTTTAGCATCATGTCTTGACCATATCACATCACAACATGGCCTGCAAAAACATGTTAGACGTCCTCTACTTTGTTTGTTGCAAGTTTTACGTGGCTGCTACGGGCTTAAGCAAGAACCAATCTTACCTACGCATCAAAACCACAATGATAGTTTGTCAAGTTGATGCCGTTTTAACCTTCGCAAGGACCGGGCGTAGCCACACTCGGTTCAACTAAAGTTGGAGAAACTGACACCCGCCAGCCACCTGTGTGCAAAGCACGGCGGTAGAACCAGTCTCGCGTAAGCGTATGCGTAATGTCGGTCCGGGCCGCTTCATCCAACAATACCGCCGAACCAAAGTATGACATGCTGGTAGGCAGTATGACTTATATCGCCCACAACTCACTTGTGTTCTACTCGTGCATATAACATCAAACCATAAAACCTAGGCTCGGATGCGACTGTTGGAGAACGTAGTAATTTCAAAAAATTTGGTTTGGCGGTACCCTCGTAGACCAAAGCGGAAGCGTTGACGCAACGTAGAGGAAGTAGTCGTACGTCTTCCCGGTCCGACCGATCCAAGCACCGTTACTCCGGCACCTCCGAGTTCTTGGCAGCAAAGCTTCAGGGATGAGTTCCGTAAGCACGATGGCGTGGTGACGATCTTGATGTTCTACCGTCGCAGGGCTTCGCCTAAGCGCTGCTACAATATGATCGAGGTGGAATATGGTGGAGGGGGGCACCGCACACGGCTAAGGAACGATCATGATGATCAACTTGTGTGTTCTAGGGTGCCCCCTGCCCTCGTATATAAAGTAGCAAGGGGGAGGCCGGCCGGCCCTTGGGGCGCGCCAAGGAGAGGGGGGAGTCCTTCTCCTAGTGGGAGTAGGACTCCCCTTTCCTAGTCCAACTAGGAATAGAGATGGGGAAGGAAAGAGAGGGAGAGGGAGAGGGAAATTGGGGCCGCGCCCCCTCCTAGTCCTATTCGGACTCCCCATGAGGGGGGGCGCGCCACCTCCTGGGCTGCTGCCCTCTCTCTCCCCTCAGGCCCAATAAGGCCCATTACTTCCCCGGGGGGTTCCGGTAACCCCTCCGGCACTCCAGTTTTATCCGAAATCACCCGGAACAATTCCGGTGTCCGAATATAGTCGTCCAATATATCGATCTTTATGTCTCGACCATTTCGAGACTCCTCGTCATGTCCATGATCACATCTGGGACTCTGAACAACCTTCGGTACATCAAAATACATAAACTCATAATAACTGTCATCGTAACGTTAAGCGTGCGGACCCTACGGTTCGAGAACAATGTAGACATGTGTAGGATCTAGAAGAAGGAGTGTCTAGAGGGGGGTGAATAGACACTTAATGCTAAAGTTGCACTTTTTAAGGTTTTTCGGTTTAAGTGGAGTTCGGGCACAATTTTAACATACACAATACATATGAAGCAAGCATGCAAAGAGTATATAGGCAGCGGAAAGTAAAGCATGCAACTTGCAAGAATGTAACGGGAAGGGTTTGGAGGATTCAAACGCAATTGGAGACACGAATGTTTTTCCCGTGGTTCGGATAGGTGGTGCTATCCTACATCCACGTTGATGGAGACTTCAACCCACGAAGGGTAACGGTTGCGCGAGTCCACGGAGGGCTCCACCCATGAAGGGTCCACGAAGAAGCAACCTTGTCTATTCCACCATGGCCATCGCCCACGAAGGACTTGCCTCACTAGCGGTAGATCTTCACGAAGTAGGCGATCTCCTTGCCCTTACAAACTCCTTGGTTCAACTCCACAATCTTGTCGGAGGCTCCCAAGTGACACCTAGCCAATCTAGGAGACACCACTCTCCAAGAAGTAACAAATGGTGTGTTGATGATGAACTCCTTGCTCTTGTGCTTCAAATGATAGTCTCCCCAACACTCAACTCTCTCTCATAGGATTTGGATCTGATGGAAAGAAGATTTGAGTGGAAAGCAACTTGGGGAAGGCTAGAGATCAAGATTCATATGGTAGGAATGGAATATCTTGGTCTCAACACATGAGTAGGTGGTTCTTTCTCAAAACATATGAGTAGGAATGGTGTATGTGTTCTGATGGCTCTCTCCTCGAATGAAGAGGTGGTGGAGGGGTATATATAGCCTCCACACAAAATCCAACCGTTACACACAGTTTTCCAATCTCGGTGGGACCGAATCATCAAACTCGGTCGGACCAAAATGGTAAACCTAGTGACCGTTAGAGATTTCGGTGGGACCGACTGGAACAACTTGGTGGGACCGATGTGCTAGGGTTAGGGAAAATCCAAAACTCGGTTTGACCGATTACTCAAACTCGGTGGGACCGATTTTGGTAATAAGTGAAACAGAGAGTTGGGCAAGCAAACTCGGTGGGACCGATTGAAAATCTCAGTGGGACCGAAGATGTTGCAACAGGTAACAGAGAGTTTGCAAGCCCATCTCGGTGAGACCGAGATCCGTATCGGTAGGACCGAATTGCTAGGGTTTGGCAGTGGCAAATGACAAGTGAAACTCGGTGGCGCCGGATTGAGAGAATCGGTATGACCGAGTTTGGCTTAGGGTTTAGGTCATTTGTGGAAGTGGGAAAGTAGCTGAGGATTTTGGAGCATATCATTAAGCACATAAAGCAAGAGGCTCATTAAGCAACACCTCATCCCTTCTTGATAGTATTGGCTTTTCCTAAAGACTCAATGTGATCTTGGATCACTAAAATATATAAAATGAAGAGTCTTGAGCTTGAAGCTTTAGCCAATCCTTTGTCCTTAGCATCTCAAGGAGGTTCCCACAACCTTTAGTCCATGCCACTCCATTGTTGAACTTATCTGAAATATACTAGGTAAAGGTATTAGTCCAACAAGAGATATGTTGTCATCAATTACCAAAACCACCTAGGGAGCACTTGTGCTTTCAATCTCCCCCTTTTTGGTAATTGATGGCAACATACATCAAAGCTTTAGATAAAGATATAAAGAACAACAAGTAAAGCTTTGGAAGGACATGTAACAAGCATAGGCTCCCCCTACATGTATGCACTCATGTGAATATGAAATATAGAGGCATGTGAGGGCATAACCATGACAGAGTGGGCAATGTGTTACATGTATCTTGGCCATATGCATCAAAGTAAAAGATTGTTAAGGAAAATACCTTCATGCTCATGAGTCCTTCTTGCAAACAGTATGTACATAAGCAAGAACTTCTCATACTCATGATTTTGATGCATACACTTACCTTATAGTCTTTGGTTGACTTAGGACGGAATGAACCTGCACAAACAAGGTTAGATAACACAGGTACATCCACTAGCCAGAGTAAACTGAAGAAACCACAAGAATACCAAGACTGGGATGACATGTAGAGAGTAAGTACTAGGTACTGCATTGAATTCAACATGTCCCCAAGAGTAAAGATATGCAATGAATTTGACTGATTTCTTTCCCATAGGTGTCTTGCTCCCCCTGAATCTTATATGGGATATTGGGAGAAGATAGGGAATAGAAAATCAGAGCTAAAAGAAACAAAACAAATGAACATGTCTTTCCCCCTAAAAAGACATGTGACATCTCTCCTCTTGATCATCAAGCATCTAGGATCCTTGAGTATTGTCTCTCCCCCTAGGGATCTCTTTCTCCCCCTTAATACATTATCTTGGACATCTGGGATCCTTGAGATGTTCTCTCCCCCTTTAGTGCTTTGATGTGATCTCTTTCTCCCCGAAGATAAGCTTTGATGTGATCTCTCTCTCCCCCTTTGACATCAATTTCCAAGAAGGTTCTTCTGGAATCCGTCCAAAAGGTTTGGTCCTTGAGACTCAGCATAAAGCAAAGAATAAAATTGGGATGCTTGTAGAGGACAAGATTCATTGAGTGGAGCTGGATCAGAAGAATTATAGGTTATGTGACAAACTGTTTTTCCTGTTGCGAAGTCGGTGGCACCGAGTGGTATGATTCGGTGGTACCGAAGGAATTCGGTTGGACCGAAAATTACAATTCGGTGAGACCGAGTTCACACAGAGAAAAACACTTGTCACCTCAGCTCACTAGACATGCAGGATCTCACAAAGATTTGCAATGAATTGAATGCGGAAAATGCAGAATAAAAAGAAAAGAAAAGAAACTGAAGGATCTAGATGAAGTAGAAGGAAACAAATAAACAAGCATGAGACAAATGTAGTAACACAGAAAGAAACACAAGAGAACTTCATCTAGAGTTGGGCGGTGACATAGTCACCTATGTTAGAGTATATTGACTTAGGAGTCAAGTGAGAACACTTGATCATAGGTCATACTCATTGTTTAAGATCAAAATGGGGTTGCCATTTTTCGTTTAAGCATCTTGATGTATTCACATCTTGTTGAGTTGCTTTGACTCATGTCTTGGAGTAAAGCTTCTCTAAGATGGGATAACATACCTTGGGTGGTGGAGTGGTTCTTGCTGATGTAGTTGAACTTGTGTGGGTGCTCAAGGTTGATGTAGTCCATCAAGAATTTGGAGCACCACTTGGAGTTTGAGTTCATCTACCTACATGGGTTAGTTCTTGCAAGGAAGAGCACTTGTGTATCCAAAAATGACAATCATGAAGCTCAACATAGAATTTGTCAAAGGATATGTTTGGATGGTTTTGTGCTTCCTTGTCTTCAACCACCATTGTGTAGAGACTTGGTGATGTAAAGATTGCTCAAGATGTGAGTGAGTCGCAATCCCATGGAGTTAGTTTCAACCAAGTACCTACATGGGTTAGACAACATGCAAGGTACAAATATATCCAAGACATAAGATAGTCATCAAGAGATATATCATGGATTAGTCATAAGCTCATGTCTTGCATGTGTCCAATGGAGTTCCTACTCCACGTTTGAAGCATCAATGATGTTCAATTCTCCTCTTAGCCTGCAAAATACTTTCTCATCAAGTGGTTTAGTGAATATATCCGCTAATTGCTTGTCAGTGCGAACATGCTTAAGATTAATGTCACCCTTAGCAACATGATCTCGAATGAAATGATGACGAACTTCAATATGCTTAGTTCGAGAATGTTGTACGGGATTATGACCAATTTTGATAGCACTTTCATTGTCACAAAGCAGTGGAACATGTTTCACATAAATTCCATAATCTTTAAGAGTTTGGGTCATCCAAAGTAATTGAGCACAACATGAACCAGCGGCAATGTATTCCGCTTCGGCGGTGGATAAGGATACCGAGTTTTGTTTCTTGGAGGACCAAGACACAAGGGATCTGCCAAGAAATTGACAGGTACCCGAAGTGGACTTCCTATCAACCTTGTCTCCGGCATAATCCGAGTCAGAATAGCCAACAAGATCAAAAGAAGACCTCTTAGGATACCAAATGCCAAAGTTTGGTGTGTGAATTAAGTATCTCACTATCCTTTTCACAGCCTTAAGATGACATTCTTTAGGAGCAGCTTGATATCGTGCACACATGCATACACTTAGCATAATATCGGGACGTGAAGCACATAGGTATAGTAATGAACCAATCATAGAACGATAAACCTTTTGATCAACCGGTTCACCACCTTTGGTCAAATCATTATGTCCACTAGTGGGCATGGGTGTAGACATACCTTTGCACTCTTGCATATTGAACTTCTTGAATAAGTCCTTGGTGTACTTTGTTTGAGATACAAATGTACCTTCCTTAGTTTGCTTGATTTGCAAACCAAGAAAGAATTTGAGTTCACTCATCATAGATATCTCAAACTTCTCTGACATTAGCTTTCCAAACTTTCCACTAAAGAGAGTGTTAGTTGAACCAAATATGACATCATCAACATAGATTTGACATACAAATAGTTCTCCATTAACCCTTTTAGTGAAGAGAGTAGAATCAATTTTACCAATTTCAAAACCACTTGCAATAAGGAACTTGTTCAAGCATTTATACCATGCTCTAGGAGCTTGTTTAAGATCATAAAGAGCTTTGTGAAGTTTGTAAACATGATTAGGTTTCTTAGGATTGACAAAACCGGGAGGTTGTTTGACATAAACTTCCTCCTCTATTTCACCATCTAGAAAAGCACTCTTAATGTCCATTTGGTACAAGGTGATATTATGGTGATTAGCATAGGCAAGTAAGATGCGAATGGACTCAAGTCTAGCAACAGGAGCATATGTCTCACCATAGTCCATACCTTCGACTTGTGTGTACCCTTGGGCGACGAGACGTGCTTTGTTGCAGACCACTTGTCCATCTTCATCTTGCTTGTTGCGAAACACCCATTTGGTACCAATGATGTTGTGGTTGTTGTCGGGCTTCTCAACCAATGTCCAAACTTGGTTTCTCTCAAAATTGTGTAGCTCTTCATGCATAGCGTTTATCCAATCCGGATCTTCCAATGCTTCTTCAACCTTCATAGGTTCAATGCTAGAGATGAATGAATAGTTTTCACAAAAGTTAGCTAAACGAGTTTTTGAGCGAGTGATTCTCCCGGTTTGTATATCATTGAGGATTTGCTCGACGGGATGATCTCTGGCAATTCTTGCTCGAACTCGTGAGAGCTTTTGCTTGGGTCTTCGTTGAGCATCCTCTTCATCTTGTTCTTCTCCTTGGCCTTCTTCATTGTTGACGTTGTCATTCTCTTGTCGTGGTGGGGAAGGAGGTTGTTGATGTTCGTCTTGATGTACTTCCTCGTCTTCTTCATCTTGGTGTGTCCCACTTGTGGATGCTTCCGTGTCAATTCTTGGTTCACCTTGTCGTGAAGTAGAAGCTTCCACTTGGACGGATGACGTACTCTCCTTCACCTCCGTTGGACGAACTTTGCCAATGGACAAGTCTTGGATTGCTTTTGAAGGGTCTTTGTCTCCTACATCAATTGGCAATTGCTCTACTTGCGAGCCATTAGATTCATCAAACTTCACATCTACCGTCTCTTCAACCTTTCGGGTGAAATTGTTGTAGACACGGTACGTGTGAGAGTTTGAGCCATAACCGAGTAGGAAGCCTTCATGAGATTTAGGAGCAAACTTTGAACGACGATGCTTATCAAGAATGTAGCACTTTGAGCCGAATACTCGAAAGTATCCAACTTGGGGTTTGTTACCGGTGAGGAGCTCGTATGCTGTCTTGCCGAGTAGCTTGTGAAGATACAAGCGATTTGTTGCGTGACAAGCTGTCTCAACCGCTTCTGCCCAAAAGTGCTTTGGCGTCTTGTATTCATCTAGCATCGTTCTTGCCATTTTGATGAGCGTCTGGTTCTTCCTCTCAACAACTCCATTTTGTTGAGGTGTGTACGTAGCCGAGAACTTGTGTGAAATCCCTTCTTCGTCAAGAAAGGTGTCCACATTTGCGTTCTTGAACTCCGTTCCGTTGTCACTCCGAACCTTCTTGATCTTCACTTCAAACTGATTTTGGGCTTTCCTAGCGAAGTTTTTGAAGATCTTCTGGACCTGCGACTTGTCATTAAGAAAGAACACCCACGTAAATCTTGAAAAATCATCAACTATAACTAGACCAAAAGAATTTCCACCGAGACTTTTGTAGGCGTTGGGACCAAAAAGATCCATATGAAGTAGCTCGAGTGGCCTCCTTGTGGTCATGATGTTCTTCACAGGATGCCTTCCACCAACCTGTTTACCTGCTTGACAAGCACTGCAAAGTCTATCCTTATCAAATATGACATCGTTAACTCCAAGGATATGATTTCCTTTAATAAGATTGTCAAGATTTCTCATGCCAACGTGACCTAGTCGTCTATGCCACAACCAACCTTTTGAGGATTTAGCAATGAAGCAAGTTTTAGGTTGTGCCTTTTTAGAGAAATCGACAATGTAAAGATCACCTCTACGCATACCGGTAAAGACCATTTTATGATTGTCTCGACGAAACACTTGGCAATCTATCTCAGTAAATAGAACATTTAGGCCAAAATCAGCAAGTCTAGATACTGAAAGTAAATTGTAGCCGAGATATTCAACGAGCATGACATTTTGAATGGAACTATCATGTGAGATGGCCACCTTACCAAGGCCAACTACTTTACCCTTTGAATTATCACCAAAAGTGACATATTTTCAAGGGCCGTCATTTTCAGCAAGCTCACGGAACATCTCTTCATCTCCGGTCATATGATCAGTACATCCACTATCAAGAACCCATTCCTTTCCACCTGACGCATATCCCCGAAGATTTGCCGTAAGACCAAAATGTCTCATTGCATCATCAAGATCAAAGTCACTATCATCATCATCATAGTGTCCATGTTCATCATGATCTTGTGACTCATCATTTCCTAGAGAGGGTAATTCATTAGATAAATGGTCATCAAAGTGGTCACTTTTATGAATTCTTATAGCTTCAAATATAATATCACTAATGATTCCAACATCTCCTTTAGCATGCTTGAGATTGGTAAGCTCAAATAGACAATCACCAAACTTAGTATCACTAGAGTTTATCTTACTCAAGGCAATAGATTTATGGAGAATTTTATCCAAATTTTTCAAGGAATGATCGGGAAATCGTTCCTCAAGAAATTTCCATATAGTGTAGGCACAATTAAGAGTAGGCAAACTAGCAATCAAATTTTTGGGCAATCCTCTAATGATGAGCTCAATGGTTATAAGATTGTGAATCATGTCAATATCTTCTTCTAGGGTAGGATACAAAGGATCAATATGAGGTGCACAAGGGCTAGCAATATACTTGTTTAAATGATATTGATTGAAGATTACAAGCATCTCATTTTTCCACTCATGAAAGTACTCTCCATCAAGAATAGGCACTCTATGTCTAAGACTCCCTAAAGTAGACACATCCATCTTCCTCCAATGGTGATTAAACCAAGGCAATGGAGACCAAAGCTCTGATACCACTTGTAGGATCTAGAAGAAGGAGTGTCTAGAGGGGGGTGAATAGACACTTAATGCTAAAGTTGCACTTTTTAAGGTTTTTCGGTTTAAGTGGAGTTCGGGCACAATTTTAACATACACAATACATATCAAGCAAGCATGCAAAGAGTATATAGGCAGCGGAAAGTAAAGCATGCAACTTGCAAGAATGTAACGGGAAGGGTTTGGAGGACTCAAACGCAATTGGAGACACGGATGTTTTTCCCGTGGTTCGGATAGGTGGTGCTATCCTACATCCACGTTGATGGAGACTTCAACCCACGAAGGGTAACGGTTGCGCGAGTCCATGGAGGGCTCCACCCACGAAGGGTCCATGAAGAAGCAACCTTGTCTATTCCACCATGGCCATCGC
The DNA here is from genome assembly GCA_034509565.1 of Triticum monococcum. NCBI lineage: Eukaryota > Viridiplantae > Streptophyta > Magnoliopsida > Poales > Poaceae > Triticum > Triticum monococcum. The sequence continues at coordinate 581,507,592 of CM067845.1, forward strand.
CCACGAAGGACTTGCCTCACTAGCGGTAGATCTTCACGAAGTAGGCGATCTCCTTGCCCTTACAAACTCCTTGGTTCAACTCCACAATCTTGTCGGAGGCTCCCAAGTGACACCTAGCCAATCTAGGAGACACCACTCTCTAAGAAGTAACAAATGGTGTGTTGATGATGAACTCCTTGCTCTTGTGCTTCAAATGATAGTCTCCCCAACACTCAACTCTCTCTCATAGGATTTGGATCTGATGGAAAGAAGATTTGAGTGGAAAGCAACTTGGGGAAGGCTAGAGATCAAGATTCATATGGTAGGAATGGAATATCTTGGTCTCAACACATGAGTAGGTGGTTCTTTCTCAAAACATATGAGTAGGAATGGTGTATGTGTTCTGATGGCTCTCTCCTCGAATGAAGAGGTGGTGGAGGGGTATATATAGCCCCCACACAAAATCCAACCATTACACACAGTTTTCCAATCTCGGTGGGACCGAATCATCAAACTCGGTCGGACCGAAATGGTAAATCTAGTGACCGTTAGAGATTTTGGTGGGACCGACTGGAACAACTCGATGGGACCGATGTGCTAGGGTTAGGGAAAATCCAAAACTCGGTTTGACCGATTACTCAAACTCGGTGGGACCGATTTTGGTAATAAGTGAAACAGAGAGTTGGCCAAGCAAACTCGGTGGGACCGATTGCAAATCTCGGTGGGACCGAAGATGTTGCACCAGGTAACAGAGAGTTTGCAAGCCCATCTCGGTGAGACCGAGATCTGTATCGGTAGGACCGAATTTCTAGGGTTTGGCAGTGGCAAATGACAAGTAAAACTCGGTGGCGCCGGATTGAGAGAATCGGTATGACCGAGTTTGGCTTAGGGTTTAGGTCATTTGTGGAAGTGGGAAAGTAGCTGAGGATTTTGGAGCATATCATTAAGCACATAAAGCAAGAGGCTCATTAAGCAACACCTCATCCCTTCTTGATAGTATTGGCTTTTCCTAAAGACTCAATGTGATCTTGGATCACTAAAATATATAAAATGAAGAGTCTTGAGCTTGAAGCTTTAGCCAATCCTTTGTCCTTAGCATCTCAAGGAGGTTCCCACAACCTTTAGTCCATGCCACTCCATTGTTGAACTTATCTGAAATATACTAGGTAAAGGTATTAGTCCAACAAGAGATATGTTGTCATCAATTACCAAAACCACCTAGGGAGCACTTGTGCTTTCAACATGACCGAGATACGTCTCTGGTCAATAACCAATAGCGGGACCTGGATGCCCATATTGGCTCCTACATATTCTACGAAGATCTTTATCGGTCAGACCGCATAACAACATATGTTGTTCCCTTTGTCATCAGTATGTTACTTGCCCAAGATTCAATCGTCGGTATCCAATACCTAGTTCAATCTCGTTATCGGCAAGTCTCTTTACTCGTTCCGTAATACATCATCTCACAACTAACACATTAGTTTTAATGCTTGCAAGGATTATGTGATGTGCATTACCGAGAGGGCCTAGAGATACCTCTCCGACGGTCGGAGTGACAAATCCTAATCTCGAAATACATCAACCCAACATGTACCTTTGGAGACACCTATAGAGCACCTTTATAATCACCCAGTTACGTTGTGACGTTTGGTAGCACACAAAGTGTTCCTCCGGCACACGGGAGTTACATAATCTCATAGTCATAGGAACATGTATAAGTCATGAAGAAAGCAATAGAAACATACTAAACGATCGAGTGCTAAGCTAATGGAATCGGTCATGTCAATCAGATCATTCAACTAATGATGTGATCTCGTTAATCAAATAACAACTCTTTGTTCATGGTTAGGAAACATAACCATCTTTGATTAACGAGCTAGTCAAGTAGAGGCATACTAGTGACACTCTGTTTGTCTATATATTCACACATGTATTATGTTTCCGGTTAATACAATTCTAGCATGAATAATAAACATTTATCATGATATATGAGGAAATAAGTAATAACTTTATTATTGCCTCTAGGGCATATTTCCTTCAATAATCACCCAGTTATGTTGTGACGTTTGGTAGCACACAAAGTGTTCCTCCGGTAATCGGGAGTTGCATAACCTCATAGTCATAGGAACATGTATGAGTCATGAAGAAAGCAATAGCAACAAACTAAACGATCATCGTGCTAAGCTAATGGATGGGTCAAGTCAATCACATCATTCCCTAATGATGTGATCCCGTTAATCAAATGAAAACTCATGTCTATGGCTAGGAAACTTAACCATCTTTGATTCAACGAGGTAGTCAAGTAGAGGTATACTAGCGACACTTTGTTTGTCTATGTATTCACAGATGTACTAAGTTTCTGGTTAATACAATTCTAGCATGAATAATAAACATTTATCATGATATAAGGAAATATAAATAACAACTTTATTATTGCCTCTAGGGCATATTTTCTTCAGTCTCCCGCTTGCACTATAGTCAATAATCTAGTTCACATCATCATGTGATTTAACATCAATAGTTCACATCTTTATGTGATTAGTTCACATCTCCACGTGACTAACACCCAAAAGGGTTTACTAGTGTCGATAATCTAGTTCACATCGTTATGTGATTAACACCCAAAGAGCGATCATGTTTTGCTTGTGAGAGAAATTTAGTCAACGGGTCTGTCACATTCAGAGCCATATGTATTTTTTAAATTTTCTATGTCTACAATGCTTTGCACGTAGCTACTCTAGCTAATTGCTCCCACTTTCAATATGTATCTAGATCGAGACTTAGAGTCATCCAGATCGATGTAAAAAGCTTGCATCGACGTAACTCTTTACGACGAACTCTTTTATCACCTCCATAACCGAGAAATATTTCCTTAGTCTTCTAAGGATGATTTTGACCGCTGTCCAGTGATCTACTCCTAGATCACTGTTGCACTCCCTTGCCAGAAAAATGCTAAGGTATACAATAGGACTGGTAAACATCATAACTGAAGGAAATATGCCCTAGAGGCAATAATAAAGTTATTATTTATTTCCTTATATCATGATAAATGTCTATTATTCATGCTAGAATTGTATTAACCGGAAACATAATACATGTGTGAATACATAGACAAACAGAGTGTCACTAGTATGCCTCTACATGACTAGCTCGTTGATCAAAGATGGTTATGTTTCCTAACCATAGACATGAGTTGTCATTTGATTAACGGGATCACAACATTAGGATAATGATGTGATTGACTTGACCCATTCCGTTAGCTTAGCACCCGATCATTTAGTATGTTGCTATTGCTTTCTTCATGACTTATACATGTTCCTATGACTATGAGATTATGCAACTCCCGTTTACCGGAGGAACACTTTGTGTGCTACCAAACGTCACAACGTAACTGGGTGATTATAAAGGTGCTTTACAGGTGCCTCCGAAGGTACTTGTTGGGTTGGCGTATTTCGAGATTAGGATTTGTCACTCCGATTGTCGGAAAGGTATCTCTGGGCCCTCTTGGTAATGCACATCACTTAAGCCTTGCAAGCATTGCAACTAATGAGTTAGCTGCGGGATGATGTATTATGGAATGAGTAAAGAGACTTGCCGGTAACGAGATTGAACTAGGTATTGAGATACCGACGATCGAATCTCGGGCAAGTAACATACCGATGACAAAGGGAACAACGTATGTTGTTATGCGGTCTGACCGATAAAGATCTTCGTAGAATATGTGTGAGCCAATATGAGCATCCATATTCCGCTATTGGTTATTGACCGGAGACGTGTCTCGGTCATGTCTACATAGTTCTCGAACCCGTAGGGTCCGCATGCTTAACGTTTCGATGACAGTTATATTATAAGTTTATATGTTTTGATGTACCAAAGGTTGTTTGGAGTCTAGGATGTGATCACGGACACGACGAGGAGTCTAAAAATGGTCTAGACATGAAGATTGATATATTGGAAGCCTATGTTTGGATATCGGAAGTGTTCCGGGTGAAATCGGGATTTTACCGGAGTACCGGGAGGTTACCGGAACCCCCCGGGAAGTTAATGGGCCATAGTGGGCCTTAGTGGAAGAGAGGAGAGGCGGCCAGGGCAAGGGCCGCCCGCCCCTCCCCCCTAGTCCGAATAGGACAAGGAGAGGGGGCGGAACCCCCCCTTCCTTCTTCTCCTCCATTTTCCCCCCAAGTCCTAATCCAACTAGGAAAAAGGAAGGGAGTCGTACTCCCGGCGGGAGTAGGACTCCTCCTGGCGCGCCCCTCTCCTGGCCGGCCGCACCCCCCTTGCTCCTTTATATACGGGGGCAGGGGGCACCCTAGAGACACAACAATTGATCAGTTGATCTTTTAGCCGTGTGCGGTGCCCCCCTCCACCATAGTCCACCTCAATAATACTGTAGCGGTGCTTAGGCGAAGCCCTGCGTCAGTAGAACATCATCATCGTCACCACGCCATCATGCTGACGAAACTCTCCCTCAACACTCGGCTGGATCGGAGTTCGAGGGACGTCATCGGGCTGAATGTGTGCTGAACTCGGAGGTGTCGTGCGTTCGGTACTTGATCGGTCGGATCATGAAGACGTACGACTACATCAACCGCGTTGTGCTAACGCTTCCGCTTTCGGTCTACGAGGGTACATGGACAACACTCTCCCCTCTCATTGCTATGCATCACCATGATCTTGCGTGTGCATAGGAATTTTTTTGAAATTACTACGTTCCCCAACAGTGGCATTCGAGCCAGGTTTTATGCGTAGATGTCATATGCACGAGTAGACACACAATTGAGTTGTGGGCGATATAAGTCATACTGCTTACCAGCATGTTGTAACGCCCCATATGTAACTTTCCCAATTTGTACTCCAACTCTTGTCGTTTCCGGCATTAAGTTATATTTATTCCTCGGGTTCGGGTCTTTGTCTCCGTGTGTTGTTTTCTTTTTCGTGCATCTCATATCATGTCATCTCGTGCATTGCATTTGCATACATGTTCATCTCATGCATTCGAGCATTTTCCCCGTTGTCCGTTTTGCATTCCGGCGCTTCGTTCTCCTCCGGTGGCCATTTCTAGCTTTCTTTCGTGTGTGGGGATTAAACATTTCTGGATTGGACCGAAACTTGCCGTGCGGCCTTGGTTTACTACCGGTAGACCGCCTGTCAAGTTTCGGGTCATTTGGACTTCGTTTGATACTCCAACGGTTAACCGAGGGACCGAGAAGGCCTCGTGTGTGTTGCAGCCCAACATCCCTCCAATTTGGCCCAAAACCCACCAAACTCTGCTCCATCGTCTCGGTCGTTCGATCACGATCGTGTGGGCGAAAACCGCACCTCATTTGGACTCTCCTAGCTCCCTCTATGCCTATTTAAACACCCCCCTCCGTTTTGGATCTTCCCCTACCTCGAAACCCTAAAAATTCGCCCCCGCACCGGCCGGACACGTCCGAATCCGGCCGGACGCGTCCGCCCATCCACACCGCGCCGCCGCGCCCAGCCAGTGAGAGGCCGCCACCTGTCCCGCGCGGGGCCTCCTCCACCGCCGGCCCGCGAGGCCCAAGGCGGGCCCTCCTCCACCGCCTCCTGGGCCGAGCCGCCCCAGCGCGCCGCCCGCGTCTTCCCCGTCGCCGGCCACCCCCGCCGCCGCGCGCCATCCCCGGTGAGGACGCCGCCTCGCCGCCTCCTCACACCGGCAGACGCCGCCCGCGCCGCCCGCGGCCACCTCGGCGTCCGTGCCCGCCGGCGCCGCCTCCTCGCCGCCCCTCGTCGCCGGCAAGGCCGCCCCGGCCGGACGGTTTCTACTCCGGCGGCCCACCTCCGATTCCGGCGACCTTGACTTCCGCGCATGAACAGTGATCCCGGCCGGATCTAGATCTGAGTTGGAGACGGTTGACTTTTTGCCCGAAACCCTAGTTCATGTGCTCCTGTTCATCATGCTATATCTCCGCATCCGTAGCTCCGTTTTGGGCATATGATATATCAAAATCTTCGTCTCGACGAGTACATCATTTCATTCCATTGCATCATTTGCATTTGAGGTCATCTTGGTGCCCTAAATGCTGTTAGAAGGAGGCATCATGAGTTAAATTGCAGATCCGTTAGCTCTACATTGACTTTTGTCATTTTTGCCATGATTATTGTGTGCATGATATGCCTGTGCCCCTTTGGGATGAATTGTTAAGCATTTTGTCTTCTTTCCAGAGGTGCCTCCCATGCATTTTTAGGATGTGTGTGTTGTCTTGTGCAAGCTTGCAAAGAGGGGTACCTGAGTTTGCTGATTTCAGGGACTTAGTGAATATCACTAAGTCTGGGATGTTTTAGTTCACGATGCCATATGTCCAGCTTGTTTCCTAGTGATCCGTGCCTTTTTTGAGGATGATCAGTAAGGGTGGTTTGTTATGCTTGTTATTATTAATCCATCCATGTCTTTACTTGTTATGTTGGAGCAACCTAGGTTGACTCAATCGAGCTCAACTTTTGCATAGTTGTTAATTTGGGCAGATCGTGAACTCTTTTGCGATTTTGCCGGAGCTATTGCTAGTGATCCATGCATGCTATGCCATTGTTCTTGCCATGTCTAGCTAGAATTTTGTGCCTTCTTAATGGATCTATGCTTGCCTTGCCATGACTTTCACCGTAGTGAGAGCATCGAGCTCGTTTACATGTCTCCGTGAGTTATAATTTCAGCATGTCCCAGTTTTCACTAAGTCTGTAAACTGATTGTGTTTCATCGATGTTCGGGTGCTCGTTAGAGTATTTTGTGAACCCTTTTGGCCCCAGGTCATTTTGGGTATTTTGTTAATCTTGTTGAGTAGCTCCATGCCATGCTCTTACTTGCCATGTTCAGGTTATGCTTCATGTTGTTTTGCTGCTCCGAAGAAAGCATCGTGGTCTGAAATTCCAGACTAGCGTTAATTTCGCTAAGTCTGAAATCTGTTTTGCTTATTCAGTTTTGCCATGCTTGTTTGAACCCCTTAATGGATGAATTTGCCTATGCCTCAGTCCTGGTGATTTGTTAAGCTTCTTGTGCCATGCAATTTGTTTTCATGTTTGGTGGCTGTAGCATGTTCATTTCGTTGAATTTAGGAGCCTACTTGCTGTAAATCGCAGATCGGTTCGTTTAGCAAAACGCTTGCCATTTCCAAACCGTAGCTCCGATTCCTTTGATCTTTATATCGTTTTCAGGGGATTTCTTCTCCTCTATCCAGTGGAACACTTGGTTTTCCCAGTTGAGGCCAGGTTCATGCATTTCCTGTCACGTCTTGCATTTTGCATCCCGCATCGCATCCCGCATAGCATACCATCTTTGCATATTATTGGCTGCCCTTGCACGTGGTTGATTGTATCCTTGTTGCTTGTTTGTGTTGTTGGGTAGAGCCGGGAGACGAGTTCGCTAATGAGGAGCCCGTTGAGTTTGCTTTTGAGGATCCAGTCAACTCTGACAACTGTGCAGGCAAGATGATCATACCCTCGAAATCACTACTATCTTTGCTATGCTAGTTTGCTCGCTCTTTTGCTTTGCCATTGCTACGATGCCTACCACTTGCTTGTCAGCCTCCCAATTGCCATGATTGAGCCTCTAACCCACCTTTGTCCTAGCAAACCGTTGATTGGCTATGTTACCGCTTTGCTTAGCCCCTTCTTATAGCGTTGTTAGTTGCAGGTGAAGATTGGAGCCGTTCCTTGTTGGAACATTTATTTACTTGTTGGGATATCATTATATTGCTATGTTATCTTAATGCATCTATATACTTGGTAAAGGGTGGAAGGCTCGGCCTCTCGCCTAGTGTTTTGTTCCACTCTTGCCGCCCTAGTTTCCGTCATATCGGTGTTATGTTCCCGGATTGTTGCGTCCCTTACGCGGTTGGGCTATAATGGGAACCCCTTGATAGTTCGCCTTGATTAAAGCTTTTCCAGCAATGCCCAACATTGGTTTTACCATTTTCCACCTACCCCTTTTTCCCTTGGGTTTCCGGAGCCCGAGGGTCATCTTTATTTTAGCCCCCCACGGGCCAGTGCTCCTCTGAGTGTTGGTCCGGAACGTCAGCCGCCGGTGGCCACCAAGGGCAACTCTGGGCTGGCCTACCGGAAGTTTGGACAATCTGAGTGTGCCCTGAGAAAGAGATATGTGCAGCTCCTATCGGGATTTTTCGGCACATTCGGGCGGTGTTGCTGGACTAGTTTTGACCTGTCGAATCATCTTGTTGTACCGAGATACCGAGTCTGATCGGTGTGTCTTGGGTGGAGGTCTATTCCTTCGTTGACCGTGAGAGCTTGTTATGGGCTAAGTTGGGACCCCCCTGCAGGGATTGATCTTTCAAAAGCCGTGCCCGCGGTTATGGGCAGATGGGAATTTGTTAATGTCCGGTTGTAGATAACTTGAACCTTAATTAAATTAAAATGAATCAACTGAGTGTGTTGCCATGATGGCCTCTTCTCGGCGGAGTCCGGGAAGTGGACACGGTGTTGGAGTTATGTTTGCGCAGGTTGCTCTCTAGTTCCTCGCTCGCACCTTGCTCTCTCTTCTCGCTCTCTTTTGCGAATAAGTTAGCCACTATATATGCTAGTCGCTTGCTGCAGCTCCACTTACATTACCCCTTTCCTACCCATTAAGCTTAAATAGTCTTGATCGCGAGGGTGCGAGATTGCTGAGTCCCTGTGGCTCATAGATTACTATTACACCAGATGCAGGAACGGATGACCCAGCTCCAGATGGCGCGCTCGAGCTCAAGTGGGAGTACGACGAGGACTCTCAGCGTTACTATGTGTCTTTTCCTGATGATCAGTAGTGGTGCCTATTCGGGGTTAGATTCAGGGCCTTGTCGCATGTTGGGGGTCTTTTCTATTTTGGCGCCGTAGTCAGGCCATGAGTGATTGTATGATGGATGTTATTTATGTACTTTGATGTGACGTGGCGAGTGTAAGCCAACTATGTTAATTCCCCTTTATATTATATATGTACATGGGATGTGTGATGATTTCCCGACTTGCGACATTGCTTTCAATGCGCCTATGTCTCTAAGTCGTGCCTCGACACGTGGGAGATATAGTCGCATCGAGGGCGTTACAAGTTGGTAATCAGAGCCTTCCCCGACCTTAGGAGCCCCCATTGCTTGATCGTTTTTAGCAGCCGAGTTGTGTCTAGAAAAATGTTTTGAGTCCTTAGGAATTATATATCGGAGAGCTTAGGAATTCTTTTTACTTCCCAGTCTCCTCATCGCTCTGGTAAGGCATCCTGACGTAGAGTTTTGACTCTTCTCTTCTCAAATTTCACAAAAAAAAATTTAGGATCACGCGAGTATCTTGGTTTTGTTCCGATGGCTTATGATGAGAATACTGTCTTGGTGCCTCCTGTCAGGGGTTTAGTGGAAGTGTCCCGGGGAGTTGAGCTCTGAGGTGTTGTCATCATAATTCTATCGTTGCAATTCTGGTATACTTGAGATATGTGCGCGACATCGAAAATCTCCTTTATGCAGTTCGTTGGTGAGATAACCTCGACGCCACCCAGTACTGGGGCGGGAGTTCGGGAGTATCGCCATAACTTGTATAACGGATGCTTTTCGAAGGTTGAGATAGATGGTTTCCGAAGGTTTCTTGGTTATGTGTTGAAGGATGGATACAGCTGGATGTAGGATTTGCTAGCTTGGGTGAGATATTATGCTTCCCCTGTATCCCCAACACCTGATTGCATAACCGGAAAGTTTCGGGAGTTTCATAGGTGGGAATTCAAGTAGCTCTTAGGATATCTTTCCGACAGATGTGTGATATGAAATTGGGGTTCGACGTCTAGTGGTTCGCCTATTCACGGTCGATTTTACAGTGGTCTCGTTGTGTCTTAAAGAGTCCTTGGCTATGCTGACTCGGGGACGCTTCGTATGTCATGTGCACTGCCTTGTACATGATGGTGCTGTACGGTCGAGCCCGTGTAGGTCCCACCACGAAAACTTCGGACGAAATTTCTATCATGTGTTTGTTCCGGCTTATTCCGCAAGCCAACCCTTGGTTTTATTTCGAGTCGTGGTATTCGTTCTGCTTCGACGTCATATGTTGATTCCATCCCTCGTTGATGTACCCCCTTCTACCTGATTCTTCGTGGCTTCGCAATTTAGGAATATGTGACCACTTCAAGAGAAGTGCATTCGTTCATTTTGTTCGGATGTGAAGACTTTATGTTGCAATTTTCATTCCGTTGGTTTCAGCGTTATTTATCTGCCTATGTGCTAACGGTGGTCAACCTCTTCAGGATGGCTCCCGCTAAGAGCACCAGTCAGAACCAGAATCAAGATCCGCCGCCACCTCCGCCTCCTCCGGAAGCATGGCAAGCTGTGATGGACGCTACTAATGCAAATACACAGCTGATCATGCAAATCATCCAAGAGCGGAATCAAAGCAGTCAAGGGAATCAAGGCAACAACCAGAACCATTTTGCAACTCTGAACCAGTTCCTCGCAAATGGTCCAAAGACGTTCAGCAACTGCGTTGAGGCTACCGATGCTGATGATTGGTTAGTCGATCTGGGCAAGCATTTTGAATGCAGCAACGTCAGACCTGAAGATTTCGTCAAGTTCGCGTCTTTCCAGCTCAAAGATCAGGCCGCAGAGTGGTTTCAGCAGTACCAAGATTCCAGAGGTGGACGTTTGATCACTTGGGATGATTTCCGTCGTGATTTCCGAGCTCATCACATTCCTTAGAGTGTGACTGAAAGCAAACGTGAAGAATTCCGCAATCTGAAGCAAGGTTCTTTGTCTGTCTATGACTACAACAAGTTGTTCCAGAAGCTCGCCCGTTTTGCCAAGCAGGATGTTCCTGATGAGAAGAGCATGATCTATCAGTTCAGGGGTGGTCTCCGTGAAGAAATTCAGCTCGCTCTTGTCCTCTTCGAGCCGCTGAGATACGATGAGTTCTACAACATGGCACTGAAGCAAGAGGCTGCTCAGTTAAGGTGTGATGCTTCCAGGAAGCGAGTCAGAGACACTACGCCTTCTTCCTCTACTCAAGTGTCCAAGCAGCAGAAGTATTGGCTTCCTCCTCCTCCGTTCCGTCAGCCATATCAGCAGAAGAGCAAAGGTGGCAGTGGTTCATCCCACCCACCCAACCCAGGCTTTCAGAACAAGACTTCGTCTCAAGCTCCAAGATCAAGTGCTCCATATCACCGTCCGCTCTCAGAGGTCACGTGCAACAAGTGCCAACAGAAGGGTCACTACGCCAACAAGTGTTTCAACCAGAGGCGTCTTCCTCCTCCTCCTCCTGTCAGATCGGCAAGTACAGCTGTGGTCAAGCATAATCCCAAGCACGCCAAGGTCAATACGGTGAATGCAGCTCAGGCAGAGGATTCGTCAGATGTGATCATGGGTAACCTTCCTGTTAACGATGTTCCTGCAAAAGTTCTTTTTGATACAGGTGCATCGCATTGTTTCATCTCGAAGCCTTTTGCATCTAAGCATGAGTTGATTTCCCAAGCGATGCATAGTCCGTTAGCAGTGGTATCTCCTGGTAAATGTTTGCTCACCAACCAGGAGATTCCGAATATTTCTATCATGTTGGGTGATTTCAAGTTCTTGGCTTCTCCAATGGTTCTTGGCAATTCTGATATCGATCTTATTCTTGGGATGGACTGGCTCTCTAAACATAAAGCTCAGCTTGATTGTGCGGCCAAGCAGATTCAACTGACTCATTTGTCTGAGGAAGTAATTGTCTTTGCTGCTCGGGATAATACCATCCGGTTGTTTTCTCTCAATGAGAAGGGTGAATTGGATGCTATTTCGCAGATTCCGGTTGTTTGTGAGTATCAAGACGTCTTCCCAGAAGAACTCCCAGGCATGCCTCCAAACCGGCCGGTTGAATTTGTGATTGAACTTGAGCCCGGTACGGAACCTGTGTGCAAACGTCCCTACAAGCTCGGCCCCGAAGAGTTGAAGGAGTTGAAGAAACAACTCGATGTTCAAGAAAGGATGGGTCTCATTCGGCCTAGTACTTCTCCGTGGGGTTGTGGTGTTCTTTTTGTGAAGAAGAAGGATGGAACGGACCGACTTTGTGTTGATTATCGTCCATTGAACAAGAAGACCATCAAGAACAAATACCCACTTCCCAACATTAATGAGCTGTTTGAACAACTCAAGGGTGCCCAAGTATTCTCCAAGCTTGACCTCCGTATGGGTTATCATCAAATTCGCATTCGTGAGCAAGATATTCCCAAGACGGCGTTCAGAACAAGCTATGGGTCATATGAATACACTGTCATGTCTTTTGGCCTTGCCAACGCTCCTCCGACGTTCTCTCACATGATGAACTTCATCTTCAACCCCTACACCAATGACTTCGTTTTGGTCTATCTCGACGACATTCTGGTTTTCTCGAAGAAGAAGGAAGATCATGCCAAACACTTGCGTTTGGTTCTTGACAAGCTCAGGGAACATCAGTTCTACGCCAAGTTCTCCAAGTGTGAATTTTGGCTCGATGAAGTGCTTTATCTTGGCCATATCATCTCTGCCAAGGGCATTTCCGTGGATCCTGAGAAGGTGTCTGCAATTGTTATTTGGGAACCTCCTCAGAATGTGAAGCAACTCCGTAGCTTCCTCGGTCTCGCAAGCTACTGCCGAAGATTCGTTGAAAACTTTTCCAAGATCGCGAAGCCTCTCTCAAATCTTCTTCAGAAGCACGTCAAGTACGTTTGGTCTCCGGAGTGTGATATTGCTTTCAACGCTTTGAAAGAGAAATTGATCACTGCTCCAGTTCTGACTCCGCCTGATGAAACCAAGCCGTACGAGGTCTTTTGCGATGCCTCTCTCCAAGGTCTCGGTGCTGTACTGATGCAAGAGAAGAAATTTGTTGCTTATACTTCTCGCCAGTTGAAGCCTAATGAGAAGAACTACCCCACTCATGATCTCGAGTTGGCGGCAGTTGTGCACGCTTTGTTGACTTGGAGACATCTTCTCTTGGGAAGGAAAGTGGACATTTTCACTGATCACAAGAGTCTCAAGTACATCTTCACTCAGCCTAATCTCAACCTCAGGCAGACTCGATGGGTCGAAATGATTCAAGAGTACAATCCGAGTATCGAGTATACTCTAGGCAAGGCTAATGTGATTGCTGACGCTTTGAGCAGAAAAGCATATTGCAACAGTCTGATTCTCAAGCCCTATCAACCCGAGCTTTGTGAAGCTTTCCGCAAACTTAATCTGCAAATTGTTCCTCAAGGTTTCCTCGCCAACCTTCAAGTCTCTCCTACCTTGGAAGACCAGATTCGCCAAGCCCAGCTTCTTGATGCTATGGTGAAAAAGGTGAAGATTGGTATTGCAAAGAGTCAGTCCAAGTACAAGTGTTACCGACTTGATGACAAGGACACTCTCTTCTTCGAGGATCGAATTGTTGTGCCCAAAGGTGAACTTCGTAAGGTGATCATGAACGAGGCTCACAACTCTCTCCTCTCCATCCACCCTGGGAGCACGAAGATGTATCAAGATCTGAAGCAAACTTATTGGTGGACTCGAATGAAGCGCGAGATCGCTCAATTCATGAATGAATGTGATGTCTGCAGAAGAGTGAAGGCAGAACACCAAAGGCCAGCAGGTCTCCTCCAACTTGCCATTCCAGAATGGAAGTTTGACCACATTGAAATGGACTTCGTGACTGGGTTTCCAAAGTCCAAGCGTGGCAATGATGCTATATTCGTTGTCATCGACAAGCTGACCAAAGTGGCTCATTTCCTGCCTATCAAAGAGTCAATCACTGCAGCTCAACTGGCGGAACTCTATACCTCTCGAATTGTCTCTCTGCATGGTATTCCTCAAGTGATATCTTCAGACCGTGGCAGCATCTTTACCTCCAAGTTTTGGGATTCTTTTCAGAAGGCCATGGGTACCAACATTCGCTTCAGCACTGCTTTCCATCCTCAAACAAGCGGTCAAGTCGAGCATGTCAACCAGATTCTTGAAGATATGCTCAAGGCTTGTGTTATCTCCTTCGGCATGAAGTGGGAGGATTGTCTTCCTTATGCTGAATTCTCATACAACAACAGTTTCCAAGCAAGTTCGGGCAAGGCCCCTTTTGAAATTCTGTATGGTAGGAAGTGCCGTACACCTCTCAACTGGTCTGAAACCGGTGAACGTCAGCTGCTGGGGAATGACCTAATCACAGAGGCAGAAGAAATGTGCAAGGTCATTCGTGATAACCTCAAAGCAGCCCAATCCCGCCAGAAGAGCTACTATGATAGTAAGCACCGTGATTTGGCTTTCGAGATCGGAGATCATGTTTACCTCCGCGTCTCTCCTATGAAAGGGACTCGTCGCTTCGGTATCAAAGGGAAGCTTGCCCCCAGATACGTCGGGCCTTTCATGATTGTCAGCAAGAGAGGCGACCTCGCCTATCAACTCGAGCTTCCTTCAAACTTTGCCAATGTTCATGATGTGTTCCATGTCTCCCAACTCCGAAAGTGCTTCAAGACGCCTGAACGCACCGTCAACTTCGAGGACATTGAGCTCCAAGAAGATCTCTCCTACCGTGAGCACCCAGTTGCAATCCTTGAAGAGACTGAACGCAGAACTCGCAACAAGTCAATCAAATTTCTCAAAATCAAGTGGTCACACCATTCCGATCGTGAAGCTACCTGGGAACGCGAGGATCACCTCCGTTCTGAGTACCCGGAGTTCTTTCAGTCCTAGATCTCGGGACGAGATCTTTTCGTAGTGGTGGAGTGTTGTAACGCCCCATATGTAACTTTCCCAATTTGTACTCCAACTCTTGCCGTTTCCGGCATTAAGTTATATTTATTCCTCGAGTTTGGGTCTTTGTCTCCGTGTGTTGTTTTCTTTTTCGTGCATCTCATATCATGTCATCTCGTGCATTGCATTTGCATACATGTTCATCTCATGCATTCGAGCATTTTCCCCGTTGTCCGTTTTGCATTCCGGCGCTTCGTTCTCCTCCGGTGGCCATTTCTAGCTTTCTTTCGTGTGTGGGGATTAAACATTTCTGGATTGGACCGAAACTTGCCGTGCGGCCTTGGTTTACTACCGGTAGACCGCCTGTCAAGTTTCGGGTCATTTGGACTTTGTTTGATACTCCAACGGTTAACCGAGGGACCGAGAAGGCCTCGTGTGTGTTGCAGTCCAACACCCCTCCAATTTAGCCCAAAACCCACCAAACTCTGCTCCATCGTCTCGGTCGTTCGATCACGATCGTGTGGGCAAAAACCGCACCTCATTTGGACTCTCCTAGCTCCCTCTATGCCTATTTAAACACCCCCCTCCATTTTGGATCTTCCCCTACCTCGAAACCCTAAAAATTCGCCCCCGCACCGGCCGGACACGTCCGAATCCGGCCGGACGCGTCCGCCCGTCCACACCGCGCCGCCGCGCCCAGCCAGTGAGAGGCCGCCACCTGTCCCGCGCGGGGCCTCCTCCACCGCCGGCCCGCGAGGCCCAAGGCGGGCCCTCCTCCACCACCGCCTAGGCCGAGCCGCCCCAGCGCGCCGCCCGCGTCTTCCCCGTCGCCGGCCACCCCCGCCGCCGCGCGCCATCCCCGGTGAGGACGCCGCCTCCTCACACCGGCAGACGCCGCCCGCGCCGCCCGCGGCCACCTCGGCGTCCGTGCCCGCCGGCGCCGCCTCCTCGCCGCCCCTCGTCGCCGGCAAGGCCGCCCCGGCCGGACGGTTTCTACTCCGGCGGCCCACCTCCGATTCCGGTGACCTTGACTTCCGCGCATGAACAGTGATCCCGGCCGGATCTAGATCTGAGTTGGAGACGGTTGACTTTTTGCCCGAAACCCTAGTTCATGTGCTCCTGTTCATCATGCTATATCTCCACATCCGTAGCTCCGTTTTGGGCATATGATATATCAAAATCTTCGCCTCGACGAGTACATCATTTCATTCCATTGCATCATTTGCATTTGAGGTCATCTTGGTGCCCTAAATTCTGTTAGAAGGAGGCATCATGAGTTAAATTGCAGATCCGTTAGCTCTACATTGACTTTTGTCATTTTTGCCATGATTATTTTGTGCATGATATGCCTGTGCCCCTTTGGGATGAATTGTTAAGCATTTTGTCTTCTTTCCAGAGGTGCCTCCCATGCATTTTTAGGATGTGTGTGTTGTCTTGTGCAAGCTTGCAAAGAGGGGTACCTGAGTTTGCTGATTTCAGGGACTTAGTGAATATCACTAAGTCTGGGATGTTTTAGTTCACGATGCCATATGTCCAGCTTGTTTCCTAGTGATCCGTGCCTTTTTTGAGGATGATCAGTAAGGGTGGTTTGTTATGCTTGTTGTTATTAATCCATCCATGTCTTTACTTGTTATGTTGGAGCACCCTAGGTTGACTCAATCGAGCTCAACTTTTGCATAGTTGTTAATTTGGGCAGATCGTGAACTCTTTTGCGATTTTGCCGGAGCTATTGCTAGTGATCCATGCATGCTATGCCATTGTTCTTGCCATGTCTAGCTAGAATTTTGTGCCTTCTTAATGGATCTATGCTTGCCTTGCCATGACTTTCACCGTAGTGAGAGCATCGAGCTCGTTTACATGTCTCCGTGAGTTATAATTTCAGCATGTCCCAGTTTTCACTAAGTCTGTAAACTGATTGTGTTTCATCGATGTTCGGGTGCTCGTTAGAGTATTTTGTGAACCCTTTTGGCCCCAGGTCATTTTGGGTGTTTTGTTAATCTTGTTGAGTAGCTCCATGCCATGCTCTTACTTGCCATGTTCAGGTTATGCTTCATGTTGTTTTGCTGCTCCGAAGAAAGCATCGTGGTCTGAAATTCCAGACTAGCGTTAATTTCGCTAAGTCTGAAATCTGTTTTGCTTATTCAGTTTTGCCATGCTTGTTTGAACCCCTTAATGGATGAATTTGCCTATGCCTCAGTCCTGGTGATTTGTTAAGCTTCTTGTGCCATGCAATTTGTTTTCATGTTTGGTGGCTGTAGCATGTTCATTTCGTTGAATTTAGGAGCCTACTTGCTATAAATCGCAGATCGGTTCGTTTAGCAAAACGCTTGCCATTTCCAAACCGTAGCTCCGATTCCTTTGATATTTATATCGTTTTCAGGGGATTTCTTCCCCTCTATCCAGTGGAACACTTGGTTTTCCCAGTTGAGGCCAGGTTCATGCATTTCCTGTCACGTCTTGCATTTTGCATCCCGCATCGCATCCCGCATAGCATACCATCTTTGCATATTATTGGTTGCCCTTGCACGTGGTTGATTGTATCCTTGTTGCTTGTTTGTGTTGTTGGGTAGAGCCGGGAGACGAGTTCGCTAATGAGGAGCCCGTTGAGTTTGCTTTTGAGGATCCAGTCAACTCTGACAACTGTGCAGGCAAGATGATCATACCCTCGAAATCACTACTATCTTTGCTATGCTAGTTTGCTCGCTCTTTTGCTTTGCCATTGCTACGATGCCTACCACTTGCTTGTCAGCCTCCCAATTGCCATGATTGAGCCTCTAACCCACCTTTGTCCTAGCAAACCGTTGATTGGCTATGTTACCGCTTTGCTCAGCCCCTTCTTATAGCGTTGTTAGTTGCAGGTGAAGATTGGAGCCGTTCCTTGTTGGAACATTTATTTACTTGTTGGGATATCATTATATTGCTATGTTATCTTAATGCATCTATATACTTGGTAAAGGGTGGAAGGCTCGGCCTCTCGCCTAGTGTTTTGTTCCACTCTTGCCGCCCTAGTTTCCGTCATATCGGTGTTATGTTCCCGGATTGTTGCGTCCCTTACGCGGTTGGGCTATAATGGGAACCCCTTGATAGTTTGCCTTGATTAAAGCTTTTCCAGCAATGCCCAACATTGGTTTTACCATTTTCCACCTACCCCTTTTTCCCTTGGGTTTCCGGAGCCCGAGGGTCATCTTTATTTTAGCCCCCCACGGGCCAGTGCTCCTCTGAGTGTTGGTCCGGAACGTCAGCCACCGGTGGCCACCAGGGGAAACTCTGGGCTGGCCTACCGGAAGTTTGGACAATCTGAGTGTGCCCTGAGAAAGAGATATGTGCAGCTCCTATCGGGATTTGTCGGCACATTCGGGCGGTGTTGCTGGACTAGTTTTGACCTGTCGAATCATCTTGTTGTACCGAGATACCGAGTCTGATCGGTGTGTCTTGGGTGGAGGTCTATTCCTTCGTTGACCGTGAGAGCTTGTTATGGGCTAAGTTGGGACCCCCCTGCAGGGATTGATCTTTCAAAAGCCGTGCCCGCGGTTATGGGCAGATGGGAATGTGTTAATGTCCGATTGTAGATAACTTGAACCTTAATTAAATTAAAATGAATCAACTGAGTGTGTTGCCGTGATGGCCTCTTCTCGGCGGAGTCCGGGAAGTGGACACGGTGTTGGAGTTATGTTTGCGCAGGTTGCTCTCTAGTTCCTCGCTCGCGCCTTGCTCTCTCTTCTCGCTCTCTTTTGCGAATAAGTTAGCCACTATATATGCTAGTCGCTTGCTGCAGCTCCACTTACATTACCCCTTTCCTACCCATTAAGCTTAAATAGTCTTGATCGCGAGGGTGCGAGATTGCTGAGTCCCTGTGGCTCACAGATTACTATTACACCAGATGCAGGAACGGATGACCCAGCTCCAGATGGCGCGCTCGAGCTCAAGTGGGAGTACGACGAGGACTCTCAGCGTTACTATGTGTCTTTTCCTGATGATCAGTAGTGGTGCCTATTCGGGGTTAGATTCAGGGCCTTGTCGCATGTTGGGGGTCTTTTCTATTTTGGCGCCGTAGTCGGGCCATGAGTGATTGTATGATGGATGTTATT